>CM063284.1:90212945-91479195 GCA_032173965.1 Sitta carolinensis | reverse complement strand
TGTATCTCAAAATACTGAAAGGCAAACCAAGAGCTCCTTTTTGACTTTCAAGTACAAAACTGAAAAGTGAGCTCTGCTTGCCATGTGCAGCACTTGAAATGATTTCTGAATAACTTTATAGAATAGGTTGAATGAAAATGATTATAAGAAGGGAAGCATCCAAAAAAAATTAGGAAAAAGCTCATTCAGAAGATATTTATTTGGATTTTAAATATATTAAAATATATATTTAATATTCCATCAAATGTAATTTTCTCCTTCATTGATACGTTTATAATTTCAAAGAATGTATTCCTTCTTCAAGAAAAAAACAATTCACCAAACCCTTCTCTTCCCAAGCACAATTTCATCTGAAATTTGTCCTTTCCTACTGTTACAAGTAACACTCAAGCAGTGAGAGACATGAAGCCGGAGTATTAACAGAGAGAACTTATGGGAGATTGCACTCTGGAGATAACAGAAACTTAATTAGTTTTTAGCAACCCAAAATAAACCAAATCTGTTCAAACAAATTAAATAAGCCACTTTAAAAAAAAAAAGGTAACCTTAAACACATTTAATTTAAGCAAATATAAGTAAAATTTAACACTCAGTGACAATGTGAAAATATCACCTCGACATGAGGAGAGAAAGCTACTGCTGTTTGGCAGCAGAGAGAGAGATTCTCAGATTACTCTAGAGAATACAAAATTTATGTTACTTGCCAAGCAGCATACATTTATATTTGTATACAGACAAAGCTGAAGGAGCTCCCTGTGCTGAGAGGACAGGCATGGAATCATAAATCCAAAAGCATTGAGTTGTCTGAAATGAGAGAATGGGCAATCATTCTGTATGCACAGTCCAGCCAGATTTTGTGGTATAGCTACATTTTGGAATTGATCCCTCTTATTCTTAAAAGCATGTAACTGTTCTGCAGCTCCAGTGGCATGAAGTAAGACCCTAACTTCTGATCAAGAGAGACCTGACTACTCAGACTCAGAGTGTGGTCCCTGGCATGTATTTACAGACCAAGGCTTCAGATTGGGATGATGCTTGCAGACAGTACATTTAATTTTTCAGATGGTAAAGTAGATGGAGAAGGCAAAGATGTTCTGTGTCTTCTTTACTTCAGTCTTTACTGGTAAAATTTGCCTTAAAAAATTCCATACCTCTAAAGTAATTGAATACATCAAGTACAGCCAACCTGACAAGTTGTATGCCTGAGAATTAAGGGAACTGGTCCATGTCATCATGAGGCCACTCTCGGTTACTTTTGAAAGATCATGTTGATTTTGAGCAGTTTTTGAAGACTGGAAAAAAGGAAATGTCACAACTGTATTCAGGAGATGTGAGAGAAGAATTTGGGGAAATGCCTCCTTGCCACCTTCACCTCAGTCTGTGGGGGATGCTGCAGTAAATCCTCTGGGGAACCATTTCCAAACGTTTTAAGAGCAAGAACAGGATTAGAAGCAGTCATTGTTGATTTATGAAAGAGAAACCCTGCCCAACCAACCTGATTTATAGCTCTCTTCAGTGAGATGTCTGGGCTGGTAAATGAGGGTAGAGAGTTATTTTTCTTGACTTAAGCAAAGATTTAACACTGTCTTCCAGAGCATCCTCATAGCTAAACTGATAAAGTGACTGGGCAAGGGGCCATGGAAGTGGATTCAAATTGGGCTGAACTGACAGGCTCAGAGGACTGTGGTAGCCAGTCACTAATGCTGTTCCTCAGTCTGGAAGGAAATGGGTCTGGCCCAACAAGAATCTCCTAAAGCTAGGCAAAGAGAAATAGTAAGTCCTGCCCGTGAGGAGAAATATACCCCAAGCACCTACCGAAACAGCATGAGGGCTGTTTGGCTGGAAAGTATCTTTCCATTAATGGCATTGGAAATTGTGATGGAACACGAGCCAAAAGTACCTGGGCCAATGGGGAGATCCTTCCTTTCTAAGGAGTCTGGGTGAGAGCACACATAAGGTGCTGTGTTCAAGTTTGGGCTGCCCAGAACAAGAGAGAAATAGGTGTAGTAAAGAAATCCCAGAGAAGGGCAACAAAGATGCTGAAGAAGGTCGCAGCCCTTATGGTACAAGTAGAGACTGATTTATTTAGCCTTGAGATGGAAGACATTGCGGGGGCAGGTGGTGGTGACTTTGTTCATGTATATTCAATACATGGTGAAAGAGAGTAAAGAGGATGGAGCCAGACTCTTCTCAATGGTCTGCAGTGAAAGGGAATGAGACACAAGCTGAAATATAAAAATTTTCACTTAAACATCAGAAAAAAACCTTTCCTATTGTGAGTGGGATCAAATGCTGGTAGAGATACTCAGAGGAGTTGGGAATTATTCATCTGGAAGTAACCAAGACCCAACTTAAGGCCCCTGGGTATCTTGCTGTAGCTGAGCCTTCCTAGAGGGAAGTGTCTTCACTCTCACAATTCTTTGTTTCAAATTAGGCTGGTTGTAATGAGTGATGTGTCTTATGTCCCAGACCAAAAACTACATGAAAATGAAGTTAAAGGTGAAGAATGGTAATTACAAAGCTTCTTAAGCAGCAGGCAGAAGTGTTATAAGACAAAAGTTCTGCAGTTTGATGTGGTCTAAATTAAAACTGAATTGTCTTCACCTAGGAGTTTATAGCTAAAGATTGGGTGTTTTGCAACAGGGACATGGTGTGATGAATTCATTCACATGGTTTGGGATTTAAAAGTCCATGGACAAGATTGTTGGCTCATGATGTACAAAGATTGAGGTTAGATGAGCTTTTAAATTTTTTTCCTATCATAAAGTCGGTGAAACTTAAATCTTGGTGCCTTACATCTGTGCAGTTTCAATTTTCACAAAGGGTCAGCATTGAAAATCCACAGAGCCAATTGCAAATAGGCATAAAATACTACCAACACAGAAAATGAATGTTTTAATCCCTAGAACTGATTTTGCCTTGCTGCTTTGCAGGAAACTCGATCAGAATTAATGTGTTAATGCCATTGCAGCCAGAAATGGTATGCACTTGCTGGGCAACTACGAGTGAGCCCAGTGCTCTGTATCCAAACGGATGGAGTAGAAAAAATGGAAGGACATGGAAGCTTCATATACATGATAACTTTGTGACAATTACCTCACAAAGAGAGACTGCATATTAGGATTTTTTTTCTTTTAAAGAAGTGAAGAGTATGCTGAAAAGTACTATAGACATCTTGATCTTTAAAAAGATAACTAGACATAGCAGTTAATTTTTAACAGGAAAAATATACATAACAGCTGTTTGAATTCTGCAGATACCTTCTACAAGGTACCCTTGAATGCAGAAAACTAGGATAGTTTTAACAGCGTTTGGAAAGTTTTTGATTGGATAACAAGAATGTGAACAGGTAATGTAAATACGATGCAGTATAATGCTATCAACATTTTTGTCTTTAAATGGAGAGGGTAATGAGCATTTTATTCCTCTGATCTCTTACTCTGCTATGAGATTTTCCTCATGTTTTTTTCTGAGGCACTTGGTACTGAACAAAATGGCAATGGATGAAGTAGATATTTAACTGGAGAAGTACAGTAATTGCCATGTTCTAAGTAAATAAGATTAGTAGAGCTGACAAGAAGGAAGGGGAAAATGTCATGTTTCATCCCTTAGTGTGTCTACATCATTGAGTAGTTGCCTATTTAGATTCATAAAAGGGCTGTGGGGTAAAATCAAATTTCAGCACTGTTGACCCAGGAGACTGATGAAGATTAGTTAAAAGGAATGCACTTTACTCGATATAGCAGAGAAGTAGTGGCACTCACCTGGCTCAGAACCACATTACTGCTTGCATCTGTCAGGTCAGTTTAATAAATGAGAAAGTCCAGTCTTCCAGGTCTTCATTATCATCCCCTGTGCTTGATGAGCAACAGGCTTTAGTACTCATCAGAAATCTTCCTAAATTGCCAAGATTGTGGTAATTTATAGCACAATTTCTTGAGGGGAAGAGATTTGGTGCCTGTTTCACACTAACATCTTACCTAGATGTACAAACTAGGTAGTGTTGGATATAATCTTCTGTGGTGTCCAGATGAGGTATTGTGCAACCTGTGTTGGAGCAGGCTAAGGGGAGAGTGCTTGCCAGCTGTCCTGCTGTGACTGTGGCAGAGCACGGCCAGAGGAGATGTAGAACAATGTATATGAATGCTGGAAGAACTCTCCAGCTGTGAAAACACTCACGTGGGCATTGGAAGTGCTGCATTCCAGCCCCTGCTTCAACATCTTTTTTTTTTTTTTTTTTTTTTTTTGTACCTTATCCAATGATGAATTTTATTGCTAAATAGCTAAGCATTTGGAAACAATACACAGAAAGAGGTTAGGACTTCAAGCTAGGAGGCAATGGTTCATGTTTGTATTTTGAGTAAAAAAGAACTGAGAGGAAAAATGAGGGTAAGGTAATTGGGGTTTAAAAGAAGATCAGAGGAAGGGGTTAAAAAAGGAATCAGAAAAGTAATTTCAAAGCCTGTGACAAGAGAAGAGAAGGATGGGCAAAGGAGCATGAAAGCAAAGGGGCAAAGAGCATGGACAGCATTAATAATTCTCTTTGAAGAGAGTTCTGACATTCTTTGGAGGTATTTTTGGCATCAGTTTTAATATGCATTTTCATATGGCTTACCCACTTAAATATTGCAGTGTTTCAAAGTACACTCTATTGCTGTGTTTGTGAATGTTCCCTCAATTTAGAACAAAGTTGTGATTCTTCCCTAAGATCCAGAAGATAAATATGACTATACATGTCTATATGGCTTTTTAATATTTGAGAAGTGAATTGCAGAACTAGCAAAAACATCCTGTTAGTCATGGAGAATGAATTACTTTGCTTTTTTTGGAATATCACAAATCAGCTTCTTTTGCTAGCATGCACCTCTAATTTCTTTCAGTGGTTGCACTTTGAGATAAGTTTATTAGCTTGTTTCTCCTGCTTCTTTCACACACTTGGTTCTCAGCCCCCCAGAAGATGGGATGCCACTTAGCACCAGAATCTACTGACTACAATTTGCTCAATACATTGATTGAACGTGGTCAATTAATGAACCACAATCATCTTATAAATACTTGAAAAATCCAAAAACAGATTCTAGAGGCAAAAAAACCTACATTTTGCCTTGCAAATGTTTCAGACATCAAACTGCATACATATGTAATTTGGGGTAATAAGCTATGTTTACGCAGGCGACTTTAAATGTATACAATTGAACATTTTACTTCAAAACATCAAATGCATTTCCTAATACTTGAGGCTTTTCTAAGTAAGCTTACGTAAAAACCTGTTTTCCCTACTATTCAAGATCTCTTATATTCATGTCTAAACTTAACTCTGCAAGGGAACTGATCAAGTTCCAGCCCTCTGTAAATATCTTCTCTATTCTTCCAACAAGGCATTATGAACCTGTCCTCAGAGTTCAAAAGAGCAAAAGGAATTGAAAGCACATGTCTTCCAGTCTTTGCCTCACTTAGTCCTTTAATATACCCATTAATAAACATAACTTCAGTGTCAGCGTTTGCAGCATACATACAGTTTTCCTCTGAGGGACTGACAAAACCTATTGTACCACCATAAATGAATACTTTGAGGTTTCAACACAACTGATCTCTTATCATGCTAGTGAACTAAAAAAATATTACTGTTTTGTAGGTATAGAAACAGAGATCTTGATTATCTTGTTTAGGGTATGTAAGAATCTTAGAATATCCTGTGAAGGGACCCATTTGGATCACTGAAGTCCAGTTCCTGACCCTGCACAGGAACACCCTAAGGATCCCACCAAGTGCCCAAGAGTATTGTTCAAATGCTTCTTGAACTATGTCAGGCTGGCGCTGTAACCACTTCCCTTAATATCCCTTTCCCATGCCCAATCACCCTCTGGGTGAAGAACCTTTTCCTAATATCCAACCTAAAACTCCCCAGAGACTGCTTTATGCCATTCCTTTGGTACCTATAACTGGTCACCAAAAAAAGGAGTTGACATCAGGACCTGTCCCCACTGAATATCCACTTACATCTCCACTCTTTCCAAAAATTTCCTGAAAGTTGGAAATAGACACTGCTGCATTGAATTACAAAAAACGCCTTTTGTTTCCCCAGTAACAATTTCAGTAAAAATATAGGCATTAGAAGCTCATGTATTCACACTTTCTCCAAAATGTCATGAAGCTTTGTTTTTCCTTCAGGGTCCAGAGAGATGAGTTTATGATGGGCTTGGTTAAGAATTCGTACACATCCCCTAACTTGAAGGGATGATAAACACCTACATATTATATCAATATTACAAAGCATCAGGAAAAAAAATCCAGATCCATGCAAAACAAATTCACCTACCTTAGGTACAAACACAAGGCAGAGAGTAATGGTGCTGCAGAATATTATGACTAAAGCAACGATGCAGAACTGCACATTGGGTTGGTCCCGAGTAAGGAATGAAACAGCAGCACCGATAATGCACATTATCCCCACGTTGTATACACTCATTCCGATGTACTTGCTGTCATTCAAAGCAGGAATGCTGACATTTCGTGTCTCCCAGGCGAGGAAACACCCAAATAACTGAAATGGCAAAAGAAGGAGAAATGATGACAGTTTTAAGAGGAATTGGCTGTCATCCAGAAAAAACACTAATTTAAAACAGGTATGTTTTCCGACTTGACAAATATAGGCGATATTACAATTCAGAGACATACACCTACCTTTTCCTCAATATCTAATTATCTATGTGATTTGTTTTGCTCACTAGGACAGATTCCTGCTCGAACAAGAAAAATGTGAAACTTAAAATTAGTCCTGATTGGAACAATTTTTTCTAAATGCTATGGTAATCTTTATTTTATATTTTAAATAAATTTTAAAGACTGTCTTTCCTGTTTCTTTTCAAGGATTCCAGTAAAGATATAATGTGCATTGGTTTTTTAGCTATTTTTAGCAGCTGTTCTCAATATACTTTTATCAATCTAGCTATTCATTACATGATTATCACCTACATTAATAAGCAGCAGTGCCAAGATGTGTCCCATGAGAGATAAATATACAATGTAGAAAGTGTCACTCGAGTTGTTCAAATTACAATTATATTGTCTTTTATTATAGTGGGAGTTGGTAATGGCCTTTCAATTGCAGTTGTCTAATGATTTCTGGCATAAAACATTCTTGTGGCAATTTTTTGTTTGCTTTTTTCCTTTGGTGTATTTTTAAGTTTCAGCCCCTTTGTTATTTGCAATATGCTTTTGCAATTCAGCAGGGGAAAGCCTTTAGTGGAAGGAAGCCATCTCCGTCCCTTGAAATTTAATTAGATTTTTCTGCAACATGAACTGCTTCAGACAATTATTTTCTTCCTCCTGCATTCCTCAGAGGAGTTCTGGCAATGCAGTAAAAGCCTAAACGAACTCAAGATGTTGTAAATAGGTAACCCAGCCTACAGTCTAGGCAAAGCCCCACAGGAGTGTATGGTGCCTTGGGAAGCATGACAGTCATACCAGACAGATGGTATTGGTTGGAAGGGAAGGAGAGAGAGAGGAACTATCGCTAAGGTCCATGGATACGGTTTCTATGTTTTCTAGCTTTTTTTCTGATCACAATGCAGGGATGGACAAGAAGGAGAAAGAACAAAGGTGCATTACCACTGACCTTAGTAGCCTTCCTCCCAGACCATCACATTTGTCCACTCCCATGTCATGGAATTAATATTCTCTTTTATACAATTTCAATTTATGTGCAGTCCAGGAAATTGGAGGTCAATGGTGATGCCATTTGGGGAATTAATTGCAGCTGTCTAGTATAGTTTACCTTCTATTCTTCTGTTTGTTTGGGTTTTTTTCCTATGGTGAAAAACCCGACTAGAAGAATAGTTTGGTTGCCAGATAAGCAAGGGAAATGGCAGACTGATGTTTGCCCTAAAAACTTGGGTTTCAACCCAAGTCGTAGTAACACCGGGACACTAGTAATGCAAGTTTCCTTGATTATCTGCTTAGTTTGAATCTCAAATAACAATGGCAACAAAACCAACCACTTATGACTCAGCTACTTTGCACTCCCACAGGCACTTCCAGGCTGCAGCCACCTACGTACTCATCCAGGCACTTCCAGCCAGGATATGCTGCTGAACTGCCAGCCCTGCCCTCCCTGAGCTTGTCTGCTGGCTTATTTCACTTCTCTTGCCTACAGCACGTATGTCACCCTGCCACATATTCATGAGCAGAGCTGGCTTGGAGGCTTTGGCACATTAGGCATCTACTCTCAGCTCATGGAGTGTGGCAGGCTGCAGGGGCTTCCTAGTCCAGGCAAGGGATGTAGAACCATTTCCTCACCCACCATTTGCTTTCCAGTGCTGCCATCACTGCTGCAATGCCTAACAAGACACAGGTGGCCCTTCCCAGCAGCAGTGTCAGTAGTTACTCTTGTAATCCCTACCCAAGTCTTTCTCAGCAATTTTCCCACCCTATCCCTCTACATGGTGCTGCATGAGATGGTCCTTTTCAGGGCACTCCATTGCCTCATTGTTGCATTCCTGCCTCTTCAGTTTAATCTCCTTCAGCAGGACTAGAGCCCACACCTCACTCCAGCCCATTGTCTCTTCTACTCTCCCTCCCAGCAGCCTATGAATTGCAGGAAGAACAGTAGTGGCTGCTGTAGCAGATCATGGGAAGGTGATGCTCTTATGGGGTCTGTAGACAGCTACCTGGGTCAGCAAGGGGTCTCAGCCATTCAGGTAGGGCAGCTGAGGTGAGTGAGCCCCTTACCAAGCTTTGTGCAGAGCAACAGCTCATCCTCTGGCACATTTTCAGAACCCCTCTGGTAAACAAGGTAATCCCTCCAATAGGGAAGGATACAGGCAGCAGTCCTTTGCTGTTGGGTCTGGCACTGTGCACAGGCAGAGCAGGAATGTGCAGACTCCTTTTCAGGCTCTGTGGAAGCAAATTGTCACTGTATTCACCCGGGGGCATGGGGGTCATGCAGTGGTGGTACCTTTTTTCAGGGCACAAACCTGTTCCCCCCAAACCCCACCATCTCAGGGGTTGCCTGTTCTCTGGTCCCTGCACTCTTGGTGCTGCACTGCTCAGGTCTGCTGCAAATTTATGTTTCACTAGTCCTGAACTGACAAACAGGCTGGTCTGGGCCAAGCTGTTTTGAGTGGTAGAAGGAATTCTTGTCTGTATTTCTACAATGCATTTTTAAAGGGATGAGATCTGATTAAATATGGAGAACATTTCTATCTCCTCATACCATGGTTAATTATTAATGAGAGTTTTAGGGTTGTAGGTCATCCCTCACTCTCCTCCACTTCCCCCAGTATGAACAGGTTCCATTCCAAAAGCATTATTCTGGGAAAACAGCCAACATACTTACAGGAGGCCAGAACTTATTACAAATAATGGGGATGAATTTATAGCTGAGGCGGTTATAAAATGATCTAAAATATCAATTATAATGGAAAAAAGATTGTTTGAAGAGTGTTCTGGGGGTTATGGTTTGGCCCATTCTCATTTATAATTGAGAACAGCATGGAAAATGGTTAAATATCTTTTAGATGATAGAAAGATATATATTTATTTATATGATAACTAAAGAAAGGGAGAGACTTTTGCAGCAAGTGGGTTTCTTCAGAATGAGGCACTATAAATCTGGGAGCATTGTTTTTAATTTCTATTAGCATTTTGTGTAAAAATGCTTGCCTCAGGAAGAGAGATCTCCTTTTCTAGAAGTCACAGTTCATTTTTGAGTCTCAAACATGGATAAAAGCTGAGAGTTTTCTGCAGTGGTGACTGCAGAAACTGCTCCTTGTTTGCCTGGTACAGATGCCTTCAGGGCTCCATGGGGCTGGTAACACTTCTCCTCTAAGATAAAGCCTTCCTGAGGGAACATGATGCTTTGCTTCTCCTCCACCTGCCCTTTCTATTTTATCCCTTCCTGGGGTTCAGACAATATGCACACACAAAATATTCAGTTTTATGACAGTAAAACATGTCTTGGTTGAGGAATGGGATGCAGACATTGCTAATGAAAGGTCCAGATTTCTGTGATTCCTTGACAACTTTTGAATATGAAACTTGGGAGCTACAGTTAAAAGCACAGTTCAGTTAAAAACTTAGTTCAGCTCCTCTTTACTCCTGGTTTCTGAACTTTAAATGTTCATCTTCCCCAGACAAAAAAAAAAAAAATTACATTTCAAATTATGCTTGGTGGCACATAATTCTTGAGACTGCTGTGGAATTTAAGGACTATTTGATATTTTTAGGCTGCCTGCTGGGATTTGCAATGCAGCTATCTCTCCTATTGCTCCTAGAGGGCTTGAGCTGGTAAAGGCTTGCCAGATTGTCTTTAGGCTTGGGCCCCACACAAAATACATCAGCAGCCATCCTCATTCAAGGCAATGATGCTGGTGATGACATGGTGTAGCTTCATCTTTGGAGAACACAGCACAATTCCAAATTTTGCCTGAGATGTGCTCCCTAACCCCAGAGCAGAGTCTGGCTTCAGAAGGAGCTCTCGAACTTCTTTCAGAGCTGTTGGATTTTATGTAATGAGAGTGACTGTCTTAATGAATTGGACACTGTGTGGGATGTTGGTTCTGACCTCTGCTGAGAATTTTGATTAAACATTCTTTAGAGAAGGCGTGCATAAATACACATTGGGATGGAGGCAGGCAGCTCTCAGCAGCACTAAAGTGCTGGATTCAGAGAGGTGTAGGACACATCTGTCCCCACTGCTTTACACCAGTTCCAATTCCCAGCCTGAGGCTTCTGATGGAGCCCACGCATTTCTGAAGGAGTTTGGATAACTCAGGGCTACACATTCCCCCACAGAAAGCTGTAGTCTAAAATGTAAGGAACCTCAGCCTGCTGTCAAGTCTAATGGCCTAATTTTAGTCCTTTTCAGATCTCAACCAGTGACACTGAGAATGCACCTAGGAAGGCTTCTTACACTGTTATTATGATGAACTTAATGAACTCAAAGCCTTCGTCAATATCGGTGGTCTAACACACACATCTTCTTGACTTAGAAAGTGCCATAAAATATTGGTTTCAATTTTCTCAGAAGATATGGACATCTGTACAGGCAGGATTGGTTTATTTCATCTTTTGTTTGGGGTAAGCAGCTTCCATTTGACACTGATTTAGAGTATTACCTTTGCAGTTGCTGGTATGGTAGGTTTAGGCTGTGTTGTCAGTGGACCTAAAAAGACTGAGAAATGCACTGCATAAATTTGGAGAAAACAGTATCTGAAGACAAAAGGATTGTATCACTGTGAATAAAGATAGAATAGTGGTCACTAAAAGAAATCTGTATTAAAATGTTAGAGGTGTAAGAGGTGTATGGAGAATATTATATTTGTGTTTACATTCAACAGGCAAACAATTTTAAAAAATCTTGTACTGACCAAATTTTGATAGCTGGGAATATAATAAATGTGTTTGTAGCTGTAGTATTGGAAAACATTTGACACTGTTTTTAAAACCTCTATCAGCTGGTTAATTTTAAATCTTGTTCATGAGAATTACATCTAAACAGAGTAACAATTGCTTAGATCCACAACATGTATTGATGCAACAAAGTGCCTAATTTGCTATTGGATTGCACAGACTGTCACATGACAGGAAAGAAATTATTTATTAACTTCCATTGCCCTGTACTGCCCTTAAATAATTTTTTACATATTTCATTTTAACGTCATGTCAGCTTAGGTTACAAACAGTATTAGGAAAGAAAGATAGAGAAAATTACACTAAAGATATCGGATAAATGCAGAGAAATACCAGAGGAAAAATCTCCAGTCTTGACAGAAGTCATGCTTGCCAATAACTAGGGGATATGGTTTTGGAAAGATTATATATTGGACCAGGCTGCTGATTTGCAGCTAATTGCTGAATTGTAGTAGCACTGACCCTGTTCACTTGTGGATTGTAGCCCTACTGTGTGCCACATAAAAGAATATAAGCAAGCCTTTTCTTCAAAGATTTTACCTCTGGAGATTTTTGTTTGTTTTGGTTTTGTTTCTTCTAGATAGATTACTGTGATATTTCCCCTCCTGGCCCCCTTAAACCAAGGCAGTTCTGGATCCGAAGTAATTGTGAAGCTTGACTTGTGCTTTTCTCTACTCAGGTTCATTCATTAAATCCAGATCATCACAGACACAGGCACATTTTTATTTCAGTGAAATGGCTGCAGATATTTTTCAACAAAAAAAATGAAAATGATTTTTGGTTTTCATATTTTCACTGGAGAATTCTGAAGTACAAAATACTGAGCAGCTTTTGGGAAGATGCATAAAAAAGAGACTTTTTTTTTTTGTTTCCTTTTTTTTAATTACCAGTACAGTAAGTAGGGTTAGAAAACTGAAAAACAAACTATTTCCTTGTAGGGCTCTTACCTTCACTGTCAGTACAATCTGATGTTAAACCATTGCTCACTCCCCTGATTTGATATGAGTCAGCTGTGTATTTAGTTAATTTTCACAGAGTTGCTCTGGACAGACATTACTAAGGGGAAGCTTAATATTTCTATTTAGCATTAGGACAAGAGCTAAATATTGATTTTAATTGCAAGATATGCATATTCAGCTACTCAGCTGAAAGACTTTCTTCTTTAAGGTCTTGGCAAAACCTGTTATTCCCAGTGCAAGACAGAACAGCAACTGCACTAAGCTATCAACACTCACAGGCTTCCAGATTTCACTTTATACTCCAGCCTCCCAAATCAACAGGTCAATAAAATATTTTCCGCTCTTTCCATTCAGAGTGTATTTGACTTTTTCCATGAAAAATCTGCTTAGTCAGGAAACACATTATAGTAGCTCAGTTGAAACAGATACACAATGGGTCATTAGCCAATATCCATTTGGAATAGCTTTATATTGTCTCTGGCATAAGATTGCCACAATCACAGCTCCATAAAGAGGTGAACCACCTCTGCTAAAAGCCAGTGTGTGCTACAGTTTAATGAATTAATATCTGCTGTACAAAAACTGATGCCAAGAGACATGTAAGGGAATACTGCACTATCTGCAACATTAAAAAATATATTTGAAGTTTCCTTATGGTCATATTAGGGAAAAATTTATCCAACAAAACCATATGGAAATGTGGTTTTGGATGCTGAAATACTGTCCATGTTTTATTGAAGATATAATAAATATCTGGTACCACTATAAGCTACTTTCCTCCACCACAAAGCTTAACTATCTTCCTCTCTAATCACTGTAAGATGGGACAGATTGGTTCCATCATTTATGTGAGTTGGAATCATGCAAGTTAATTGATAAGGAGGCAGGTGCTTCTTCTGAATTCTCTTTTTGATCATGAAGGGAATTAGGAAAGAATGCAAATGCATGCATTAAAAATCAAAGTATTATCAGAAAACTATTGTGAATTTTAACATAATCCGAAAACTGGTCAATTATTCTACACATCAAATTTATTAATTTTATAAAGGAATTAATTAATAATATGGCTGATACAATCTCATAAGGTAATTGGGAGGGACTTGAGGAAATAATCTAGTGCAACCTCCTGCTCAAAAAGCAGGCTCATGTGTGAGTTCAGTCCAGGTTTTTCATACTTTTATCCAGTCTGGTTCTGGAACCTTATAAGGACAAAGGCTGATCAAACACCTTGGGTGAGCTGCTCCACTGCTTCCCTTTCCTTAGTGACAAAAAAAAAAAATATTTTTTACATCCATCTTTCATTAAGTAAATATAAAATTCTAGTAAAATAATAAAAGGAGGAGCACGTGTTACACACACCACAGCTGTACTATTCATATAATTCAAGGGCATGAAAGAAATGGAAAAGTAATGTTTAAGTATTAGCCAACAAAGCAAAGGAAGCCATTGGAGAAGGGAGAAGGGGTAGCCGCAGGTATATTTGCAAACAGGAACTGAAATATGTTTATGTATGTGCTGTAAACTATCTGTCCTAAGTTTCACATGTTTAAAAAAGCTATTCTTACCTTAAAAATTGCTTTGGTTGTTGTGGAATGTAAAACAAACAAGCAATAAAATTGGCCAAAGACTGGACAGAATGTAACAAAAGTTAAAAAAAGGAAACTCATAATAATGATTATGAATCAAAGACCTAAGTAGAGCTAGTGGAAAGGTAAGCTAAATGTACCCTTGTAAATGAGTGGCTAGCAGCATTAACAGAATTCATAATGATTTATAAAAATGTAAGATGAGAAAAATGAATTGTAATAACGATTCATTCCTTGGAAGATGACAAATTCAATAGCAGTGATGCATGATAAGGTATGCTTAACGAGGGGGTTTGTCCTATATTTACACAGAAATGGAAGAGTCCATTCACATCTTGCTAAAACAGTGAAGTGCAGCTTATTCCAGCAGGAAGAGGGAGCTCTTGAAAACTCTGTC
Organism: Sitta carolinensis; assembly: GCA_032173965.1. Classification (NCBI taxonomy): domain Eukaryota; kingdom Metazoa; phylum Chordata; class Aves; order Passeriformes; family Sittidae; genus Sitta; species Sitta carolinensis. The sequence continues at coordinate 91,464,841 of CM063284.1, read as the reverse complement.
AAGACAAGCTGTTGTAGTCACAGAAATCCCATAAGTTGCATGCAATAGTTTTAAAAATTGATTTAGAAGTTGTCTGGACTTCTGGGCTTAATTGTTGATATTTATTAGAATTCTGGCAAAGTTTCACTTAAGATACAAAGAGGCCATATGGGAAATGAGAAAGTGGAACATCCCCAGTGATTACAGAGCTATTACTGTAATTTCTACCCTAGCAAATTAATGAAATGGCTGACACATGAACTCAGCCAATAAGTGGGGGAAAAAAAGGGATAGCAATATAATTCAAATTACTATTATTCTTTTAAAATGAGTTTGCAAGACTGAATAAAGATAATTACATTCATGTAGAACACATGGATTACTCAATAGTGTTTGTCTTAATACTGCAAAGTATCATTATTTAAATACAGAACACTATAAAATCAATACAGCAAATTTAAACTGATTGAAATCTATGTGATGGATCTTAACATATAACGATTAATGAGAAGCTATTAAAATATATTTTTTTAAAAAAATTCTAACTTAAACTGTCCCAGATATGTACATTGACTCGGAGGAGATAATAAAATGGCTGAAATTGATGCAGAGGAAGCAGAGGGAAGGATGGTAGACAACTCACAGAAAGATTTTTAGAGAAATCACAGAAATTTGGCCAAATGCAAGGAAATTTGCCTAGAAATAAGAATATCAGGTAATTTTAGAGTAAGAGGGATAACATATATGGAAGACCCACCAAAATTCAAGGCTTGGAAGTAAGACAAATTCAGCTTAGAAATTAGAGAGCCTTAGGAAGCAAAGGATTCTTTCAGACTTGAAATTTAGATTGAACATTATCCCTAGGATATTTTTAGTTGAATTAATATTTTCTTTTGCTTCTAAATCAATTACAGAGTTGTGTTGGGCAGTATATCAACTATAGTGAAATTCTGGAATATCAATCGTTAGAAGAAAATAAATTTCTTATTCTTAATGACATATATTAAGTTCCATGATGAATATGCATTATTTTCTTTTCCCTTCTCAGTCATGACATACTAATATTTTCATTCTTGGTAAGGTTAGCTAAGGACAACGCATTAAAAACAGTATATGAGAAGTGGTCACTCTTATTAGCTATAGCTTAAAACCCCCTCAATTAACACAGGGCAAAAGTAGGATTTCATATAGAGAGCAACAGTCAAGCTCAAAATACAGTTTTGCCTCAAAAGCCTATTTCTCAGTAGCTGAATAACAGGTACCTGTAAGAACATGTCAGGGACACAATGAAACTTCCAACATACGTCCACCTTGAGTCTAATGTTAACTCAAAGCATTATCAGGAAGAGAGGAATTAAACTGTAGACAAGACTAATGTGCGTGACTAATAAGCAAACCATTCTAGGAGTTCAGTCTAGTATTGTCTGCCTGAGACAAATAACTCATAGCCCTCAGAAAGATGTTAGTGCACTCCCTAATAATGCACCACCAGCGAGTTTAAGATGGTGTTTTTCTATCATCCTTTGGAATGTATGAAAGAAAGGTGCTTTTCAACTATGTCTGCCTCATCAAAATTCAAAATACTGCAACTGACTAGTTGATGTGCAACTGATCTAGTTGACATGGTGGTGTTCAGGCATAGGTTGGACTCGATCTCAGAAGCCTTTTACAGCCTAATTTATTCTGTAATTCTGTGGTGGTCAACATGTACACATAGACAGACTTTGAACTTGTAGACAGTCTTTTTGGAGCTGAACTTGAGATGTGAGAAAACAGTGAATACTCTATATATGGAGGAACTGGAGAAGACTAATACATTGGTCATTAAGAAGATAAATAAAAATGGTGAAGGAAAAATTTAGGATGGTAGTTTTCCTGTTATTCTCTAGTCACCTGAGGAATCTGAATGTAATAACTGAGAAGCCTTTATGCAGAGTAAGCATTTCCTCACATCCCTTCAGAGGCTATTGAAGATTGTGAATCTGACTTTCAGAGTTTGCTTACTTTAATGTAGAGGGAACCAGTGTATCCCACCAAGTAATGCTTTCCCTTAGTTTGCCATTCCTTACCTTCCCTGCCTTTTCCTACCCTTCTGTGCTCTGCCCTACCCTGAATTTAAGACATCAGAATGGACAGTATTGCTTTTACTTCAAGACAAAAAAGAAAAGAACTTTTTCAGGTTTTTGTATTTTTTGTATTCCCATTTTAAGATAAGAGGTCACAGTAAGTAATTTTGGCCCAAGTAAACCCATTTCACCTTAAATATTGCATTGTGCTCTAATTAGCAATATTAGCTCTTTAGTATATTGCATGTTAAATTAGAGATGTGTTTTATTATTAAAAACCACAGAATTTTGTATTAGCTAAACCTTTATAAAATGATACAGTAGCATGAGAGGTTCTGGGATTTTGTTCTGAAGGCAAAGTATGTGTGGTGTACAGAAAAGTCTTTGGTGATGAGATAAAATGCATCAATTCTGTTCTCACATCACTCATTCACTCATCATAGTAATTATTTAAATGATTCAGATGAGGATCTTCCTTTTTAATATGTAGCAATTTGTGTGTTAAGAGGGCACTGGAGTAATAAAAAGTGTGTATTTCTCTGGTGGTTGTGAAACACTGTGTGTCTGAAATTAGTGAGTAATGGCTTGTGTAAAATAAATAAGATATTAGTAACACTTAAGCTGAATATTATAGATTTACCACAAACCAAGAAATTCAATATTTGAATTGGGTACTTTACATATGCATGTATGCACATATACACACATAATATCATCTAATAACGTAATGGCATTTACAAAATAAGTTTGCAAATGACACTTGCAGACTTAAAGGGAGTCACATATCTTGTAGAAAATAGTCCAACATGCATGCTGGCAAACCAGTCTAGGGCAAAGGACTAGTGAGAACCCAAGCAGTTTGACTACTGTGCAACACCACTCATACTTGAAACCTCAAAGAAAGTTGCCTGAGGATGTATATTTAAAACATTTTAACTGAAAACACTGGTGAAGTTATTTAAAAACAAATAAAACCCTACCAGTTGTTCAAATCTTACCATGGTCCTGGTACTGGTCAATGTCATAGATCCCAAATTGTAGGGCCCTTCAGAATACAAATTCCTTGCTGCTGTGCTACGTGCCAAGGTTAATGTGCATCTAGAGCCACCCTGAACTGAGCAATCAGTAAGACATGCTGAGGTGTGCAATCTCTCCTAATTCCTGATCCCTTTGAATGGAGTGCATATGTCCTAGCTCTTTATTTCACAACCTGCTTGGACATTCTCAGAAAAGGAGGCATGTACACCTGAAGTTGCCTTTTTTTTTTTTTTTTTTTTTTTTTTTTTCTTTTACTTTATTAAATGGACAGCTGAGAGGACTTCCTTTTGGCTAGTAGCTTGAGGATCAGAGCTCTCACCTAGGACGTGGAGACATGTGATGCTAGTCCCTCCTTACTTGAAGGCTCACCCCAGCAGAGGGGTCTGACCACAAAGCAACTGCTTAGAATTTAAAGAAACAAAACTTCTTATTTTTCCCTGCTGTACCTCATATTGGATGTGTAAAGATTTTTCAGCCTGGAAAAAGCAGCATGAAAAGCAGCAGGACTTGTCAGAGCAGTCGTTCACAGGGGAGAAGAAGAAGAGGACTCCAGGCACCAGCGGCCCCCTCTGGGCAGCAGCGCCAACCACGCCAAGTGGAAGGAGCTGAGCCAGTGTTTCCCCGGTGTCCTAATGAACCAGTATGCTCCAAATGCACAGAACAGATTGACCCCTTCAGGCAGTGTAGACTAATGTCTATCAGGCTTAGGATCCAGATGGGGCTCAACTGGAGATAGGTGTTCTGCTGGTCAGTGCTGTCCATATCAGATGTTTTCAAAACCTCCAGGCTCAGCAGCTTTTAATCACTAATAGTCACCTATACAGTTTCTTTTTTATTTATTTATTTATTTTAATTTTTTTAAACTATCAAGCCTTAAGGTCCCTGGTTCCTAGATCTGTTTTAGTTACTAAATCTTTTTGTGGAGGTGGGCCTCAGTGGTTAAAAAGGGTTATTTTGATTCAGGCCCAGATTAATCGTGCATCTCAAGACTATTCCTCAAATACATTAGGAACTAAGAGGCACACATCTTGGACAACCTACTTCTACCTTTTTGGAGAACCTACAGGAAGTTGGATGATTCGACTTCTTTATTTACAAAGTTGTCTCACTTATTGACCCATCTTTTCACTACTGAATTTCTAAGTTTGCAGTATATACATAATCACCTTAAATACTACTGATGTCTTATTTATTTTACATATGCATATATCCACATATTACTGTCTAACAAACACCAGAAGAGCTCTGATTAGAGAAGTTATTCTCGAGGCAGTTTTTATTCACTCCCAGCCATCAGGAAAGCAAATATAATTCAGTTCATGCCTATCAGTAAACAGCAGCTTGAAGTCAGTGCTGTGCAGAAGAAGCTGTGCTTACCATCAGCAGCCCTTTATAAGCATAGACAATCCCAAGCCAAATGGTCATGTGAGTGTTTTCGCAGTGCTCCAGGATTGGTCGGATGGAGATATCTCTGCCCGCAGGGTCCGGCTGCAAAAAGAAAAGGTGAAATATTTGGACTCAGATTTTCTTTGCTTCACACCTCAGTGGTACTTAGTTCTATTTCAGTAGATTGAGGATGTGTAGGATACAGAATGGACAACTTAAAGGTAACTTGTGATGAGAGCAGACTTATGAACCTGCAGAGAAATACAGTGAAAAGCAAGGATCTGAGGAAACAGCTGCTTGATAGTTACTACCTGGTGAGGTCACATCTACTGCAAGATGATGAAAGAAAATATCTGAAGTCACTCTGTATTTAACAGGGTCAGTCATATCTATCAGCATTAGGACATGTAGTTTTTCTATAAGGCAAAGAGCTTGAAAACACAGGCATGGAAAATAATGTATTTAAATTTCTCTTTCCTTTCACCTGCAGTTCTCGTGTCACTGAAAAATGGCTGATAAAAAATATACGAAACATTGTTGTGTTTCAGGTGGTTTTTCATTGATAACCATGAGCTAAATCAAAGACCATTTACTATGGAAACTATACCAGTAGCTTAGGAGAGATCATAAATCATCCAAAAAAAAAAAAAAAAAAAAAGTCTTTTAGAGCCAGTGACAGCCCATGCAAAATGAAATATTGCTGGAAGTTTTAAGGCTTTCCATTTATTTTGAAAAGGAGATTGTATAATATTGCAGACTCGAGAGGACTTGGAGACTATCAGAACTGTTTGCATGAAGGAAGAGCAATAACAGAGACTCAGAAAAATCTGCAAGAACCACCCCTTGACTTACTCACATTTTTTATTTTTTATGGACAGGGGAAAGAACAGTTGACACACAGAGAAAAGAGTTACCAGCTACTATGCTGTATGCAATTAGAATAGATAAGTAGGGTCTGGTCAAACTACTAGACTGCTTGTTAATGATGTACATCGTAAAAGAACACAAGGATCTTGTATATGATTCTAAGAGAACTTGTTTTAGTTACATACTGCAGAACACTCTTGTTGGCTATTCTGAGATGCATGTACCTACAGTCTGCTGTGTTTACAGAAAATGCTGAAATACTGAAAGCTTGTTTTCCTTTCTACTTTGAAAGACTGGATTTGAACTTCAGCCAAACTAAGATCAATCCAGATGTAGCTTTCTGTACCTGGTTGTTTCACTGGCTATTTTCATTTTCCTTTTTTATGAAAAACACACGTAAAATGTCCCATGCAGAAGGACAATGATATGATATAAGGAAAAATATAAGATTATGATATAAGGAAAAATAATGTTTTCACCAACTGAAAAGTAGAATTGTACATGGAAGGACTTTGGTGAGATCTGAATAATTTCCTAAAGCTAATTTTGTTTCCCCTAATGATGTATGACTTCTGCTATGTATTTCAGTGTTCACAGCAATAATCGTCAGTTCACTTTCTTCCACTGGTGGTTTTGAATGTGCAACATTTCTCCTGACCTCATACACTGTAAAAAAACCCAAAAAAAGACAAACTACAAACAACCTTGTGCTATGATACACTGCACAGAGAAACTACTTACAATGTTCTTTGCAAAACCTTCAGGAGGCAAGATGTTAACATTTAAAACCTTTTCCTACCCTGAACTTATGTAGAAACCCAAAATGGAAAAATAAAGCTCTTGGGAAAAAAAGAATGTTCTAAAATAAAATAAGATAATAAACAAGGCAGCAATATTAACTTTCCCGAAGAGCTTATGACTCCATCCTAATGGTTGTTGATGGCAGACAAACTACCATTAGCTGAAGAACTGAAATGACTGCAAACATTAAGTGTCATCACAACATTTAAGAAGCTACAAATGTTTGTCTGGGGATCAGTTGAACTACTTCATTCTCCCTGATCAATGAAAAAAGCCCAATGCTAAAATTTAGGTGCACTGAAAGCACCTTTTCATGTCAAAGTTACAACCTAATATGTTTAACATCTTTTTATTTTCTATTATGTAATAAACTTCACAGGACAAATCATTCACACTGAGCTCTGAATGTGTTACTGATGTGTCACCAGGACTGTACTACAGAGAAATTTTTCTAACCTGCCAAAACCTGGTCTGGAATTACAGAAATGACACAAAATTTTAGGTTTTGATCATCTGAGTGCTTTCTTTTTTCTTTTTTCCTTCACCCTAGTGAGTCAGCACAGAACTGTCTCTTTGCTTCCCCGGTTCCATATCCCTCCTGCCAGGTATTTCTTCTATTTCAGTTTCTCACTTTTCTGAAGTAAGGAAGTGTATAAATAATGAGGACTTTCACCTGGTGTGATGGACGATGTCATGTGGTTTCTTTTCCTTGTTCCTGGATTGAAAACTCCAATCACACCTGGACTGAAGGATTCCTCCACTTTTCAGTAACTATAAGTAATTGGAATAATTCCCTGTTTGGAGGAATATTACTGAAAAGAGAACTCCTGTTTGGTTTGTGGCAGATTATATGTTTATGTAATTTTATATAATTTATATATTCTCTAATGAAAATCTACTTTAAAACTGGAAAGTGTATGTCCATTCATTACTCAAAACCTCTCTTTTAAGATCATGGCACAAAAATGGTGAAGTGGAAAACATAATTTCTTTTCAAATACTATTAGAGAGTAAGCATCGTTTCCTTAGTAGGAAGATTGTTAGATTTTATGAGGCATGATAGTTCAAAATCAATGTTAATTATGTAAAACAGTGTATTCAGATTTTTTTCTGTGAGATAGGAAAATCTTATGAAGTGCTCTAGACAGAGCAGGGAAAGAGAGAATACTTATTGCAGCAAAAGTGTACATGTGGCAGCACTGCTTTCAAAAGATTTTTGAGAGTCTTTTTTATTTTAAACAAAAATTTGCTGATGTCCTGTGCATGTGGGGTTAAATGTTGGCAGGTAGCAGTAATTTTGAAGTGAATGGATTTTGCTGATTACTTATCACTACTGCAAAATGACATTCTTGTTCTACTGCTTTTAATTTGCCATTCTGTTTCTTCACTGATTTTGCATGAATTAACTAATCATAGCAAAAAAGCTGGGTTAAAAAAACATACGATATTTTCTGATGTCAAAAGAATTTTTGAAAACTCTACAATTACAGCTGAATGGGGCACTTGACTGACCTCTCTAATCATCCACCATTTGTGCACTTTGTTATTGCTTTAGAGAGGATGACAACATAAATGCTACCAGTGATTATATATGTACTGGAAATTTGCCCTTTCCATTTATAGAAAACAATCTCAATGCCCTTCAGATGCCATTCTCAAAAGCCTGAAGACCTCCTATCTTGTGATTAGGCTGAAGCTTTCCTACCTCTTCTGAAACCTAATAAGGTTTCTGACATTGACATCAATTTCTGGAGTGCTTTCAGCAGAGGAACATAAATAGTTTAATCTGTTCACTTCATACAAGAGTTGTGTCTCATCACCAGTAAAATGCTTGTTTTACATGAGATCTGCTAGGTCTAGAAAGCAACCCAAACCAGTAAACAGATTACCCACAGAATGTCGATATCCCTTGTGTGTGTGTGTTTAAACTATTATTAGTCAATTCTGTAGTTCTGTTGCTTTTTCATTTTCTTTGCTCTTCAGTCTTCTGGGAGGGCTGGCAGATCCTTGTCATAACAGGTGAGTGATGGCCTAGGTGGGAACTGGCAGAGTGAGAAGTGAAGCTTAAAACTACCAGGAACCATCAGGGAAATCTTATTTTATTTTTTTTTTTTAACACTCTAAGTACAATTTCTTAGTGGTTATTATACTAGCCAATATTCCTCTAGAAAAGGCAGATAATTGTATGATGACTAACATAACTTTGATTTATTTTGTGTCTTTATTGCTATTCCTTTCCTGTAGGTTCACAAAGGTTTTAAAGGAGGAAGGGTTTATGATCCCTGAGGCATTTTTTCCAGCAAATGTCTGTGAAGAACAAACTGGGCTAGCACACGATATCCAAAAGTCCTTGACCTTCCTAAGGTAGTTTTTCTACATGGTCTCCTCATCAGGTCCCTTGGCCAGCAGAGCAGATGATTCTATTTGCAGAGCTGTGGTGCTGCTGTGTGACAGAGCTCACAGGGGTCAAACTCAGCTGGCTCCCTAAGGACATTGCAGCAGACCCCCGGTGTGACTCTGCCATTTCTGGAGCTGCACTTTCACCAGGGAGAAAGTCATAGCATTCGGCCTCTGCCTTTTCCAAAGATGGGTATGGAACATAAGGTAAATTGTTGCAGCTTCTGTTTAGTATGTGTAAAAGAAATTGTGCATTTTCCACAGTACAGGAAAATGCAGGATCATACTCTTCTGTCACACAGTTAAAATGCCCTTCATATACCATCCCACTCTGTTTTATCTTCCCTTTAAATGTCTTCAATTGAATTGGCATAATGACTGTATACTACAGCTAGTTTGAAGTGTGAATTAGATATCTCTGGCATCTTTAATTTGGTACATTTACAAGTCTTATGGAGCTCACATGTGATTCCTAGTCTTAAAACTCAGACTTTGCTAAATTAGAAAATCATTCTTACTTCTTAAATTCACCTTTTTGGTTTTTTTTTCTCCCAAGGATAATTATAGTTGGTTTATACTCTGAATTCTGTAAAGGTGTTTCATAAAAGGATTCAAACAGTTTGAGCACACAGTGTGAAATTGAGAGCCAGGCTCTTAATTACTGATGAAAAGAGAAGGATCAGACACTGTCAACTTTTTGATTACTTAATAATTTGTAGGTATTTTTAGAGCAAAACAGCTGATATGAACAGTGATATGAAGATATTTTCCTGGAAATGGATCCCTTTGGTTTCATGTATTTTTTACTTTGTCCAGTCATACTTTCCATTAATGCAAAATAGGAATGGCAATAATAAGCTAGGGTAACTCATTTGGAATATCTTCCAATTAAAAATTTGGTAGGCAGCCTAGAATAATAGGCAACTTTGTTTGTCATTGTTGATACCTGAGCTTAGGTTTGGGTACAATAATGATCCCATTTTATATCACAGAGTATCTCAGCAAAGCACAAAATTATTACTGAATTATTGCAGTCTAACGACCAATTTAATTTTGCTTCAATATTAATTGAGAAGTTTGGACATTTCTGTAACATTCTAATGATTGAAAGACGAGGTATGAAGGGATTCAGGACACAAGCTTTCTTACATAGCTTTAAATAAATACCCCTTGCCTCTGTGACGTGAACTAAAGGGTATCTTTAGGCAATCCAAGGGGATTAAAGGGTATTTTTTTCTTCATTCATTTTCTTGTTATACTGAAATCCAGTTCAACACCCCACCTGAGTCAATGGACTGGGCTATAGGGATTGTCTGTCTTCATAAATAGTTCAATAATTAAACTATTCCCTCAATTCAATATATCAATATGTATGTTTATATTATAACTCCTAAAAATCTTAATTCTAAGTGGTATTTTAGTATGAGCACTAATTCAGTAATGGTTATCTAGCAATCATGACACAGCGAAATGACACTTGCTGGAATACCAACATGAATATCCCATTATTTTTATTCGGTCACTTTTCTCAATTTGGTTTTCTAAAGAATAAAGGAGATGTGCCATGTAGGCCAAGGAAAAAGTAGTGATACATTCATAGCCTTCAAGGATATTGAGGTTGCTATTTTACATTCCTCGGATCGTTACATATACAGAATCCAGGCCTAAATTTCCAAGTGAATTGAGAGCGAAGAAAGACAGGAAACATCCCTCCTCCCCCAAATATACTAGAGATAACCACTGTAATTCCTATTATCCAAAAAAATAAGGTCTGATAATACAGACACAGTGACACTGCAATATATTTAAAAGAAACCTACTTTTTAGGTCTCCATCTGCCTCTTGTACAAATAATTCCACAAATCAGTCAGCATACACACTGTAAATTAGTCTGATTTAAAGATGATAAAATGCCAGAAGAGCTATTTATAAACTCTCTATCATGAATTTGTCCATACATTTATTTGTAGAGAAAATCTCCCATCAGCATTATTTATAACATCACTTTACTTAATGAGTTTTATTTTCCTGTTGCGGTGGTTCATTTCTGTTTAAATGAAACTGTTTTCTGAGAGCCAAAAGGTTCCCAGAGATTTGTTGCTATTTTTATTAATATTATCTCCTAATCCAAGCAGTTTCATTTATTTGCTTTAATATAAAATGAAAAATAGTAGTTTAGACTGAGTCAAAAAACTGCTGTGATCCCTGCAAACAATCACAGACTTGTGATTGTGAACGAAAGGGAAAAGGCAAAATTCTCTTGAATCATGGAGAGTTTCAAACAACTGTGACTGAGTCTTCTCACTCTGCACTCAGCTTCAGAGAAATTTTGCATCATATTATTTCCTCAGAGGATGTTGCCCCAGTTGCATATCTAGTGACTGGATAATGAAATGTTTCTGTGTATGTGCATAGAGGCAGAGGGACAAGTGGTACAAAGACTTAATAAAGCATTCTCAGCAGTAGAATGTGTGGTTTTCTTTGAAGGGAGGGCAAGGGGCCAAGACACATAAGAGAAGTAGGTCAGAAGAATGAGGAACTCTGTTACTACCCAGACCCTCTTGCACTGTACAGATTCTTCCATAAATGTACAGTTCCCTGTATCAGCTTCACAAGATGCATATTTTCCCCTCCTTTCCTGTGAAGCTGCCCAGAATTGTAGTTCACAACCCAGACTTGCAGCTCCTTCTAAATGCTTTTCCTTCCCTGGCTAGATTTTCTGCTATGCTGAAGGCCATGCCAGGCTCTCCTTTTGGTGGCTGGAGCAATTCAATGTCTCCTTGATTATGGTAATGCAAACAGACAGCATTCTTGGGAAAGACGGCAAAGGCACAAAGGAGAACAGATGAGTGAAACCACAGAGGACAGCCAGGGACAAACTGTTTGGGTGGCCCCAGCTGGAACCAAGGTAGAGCCTTTTTTTTAATCAATTTCCTAGTGGGTAGGCTTTGAGCTGTAAGCGAGGATATGACTTACTGCCTATTATGTGGCACTCAGAGAAACTGAATTTAACACTTTTCCTGCAAATAAGCCAGACTTGTACCCAACAACTAACAGAATCTATCATCAGTTGCTTCTTCCTATAAGAAAAATCACTTCCTCAATTGTGCCCAGCCATTTGGGCCAAGGAGGACAAGAATCTCACCTCTACAGTTGTCTTGTATTTTCTGTTTAGTGCTATGATTCCCTTGATTTATGGATTCTGAAAATATTTAACACAATGCTTATTTGCATTGTACTGACAACACCACCAACAAAAAATTTCTTAATCTAGAAAGTGAAAAATCTATTCCCTAAGTGGATTTTAAAACATATATATCAAGCATGGGAGAAGAGAGAAGCATAAAGCAGCCTTGTATGACATTTTCAGAGGCAAATATCAGCAGAGACCACTGCTGCCCTATGCAGGCATTGATAATTAATAGTTTCTGGGTGGTGGCAAATAAAAATAAAAGATTATTTCTCAACATTAGGGACCATTTTAATTTCCTCACTTGTTTTTTAATATTCCCCAAAATGATAAGATGATGTCCCATCAACCTATTAGAGTATTTTGCTGCTATTTTTATGACTGCACTAAGACATAATTGATGAACTGCTGTAGTAAGGGAAGGTTTTTGTTTTCAAAAGCTTTGAGCAAAATCTTTAATTTCTAAATCCAAAGAGTAGCTTAGTAAGTATATTCCATTATCTCATAAGGATGACTGAAGCAGAAACACCTAATTCTTTTCCATAAATCCTTCTAAAATTAGGTAATTCAACTTCCCCAAGATGAAGGTTGCTTTCTTGTTAATCAATTCCCAGTTTCTTGTTGACAGTAGAACATATGTCTCAATGTACAGAAGTACATGAAAACATTTGTCTATCACAAAAATTTTGAAGATTTTGATTTTTTATCCCACTTTTCAACAGTAGTAATCTCTCAAACATAAACATTTTTACATACAATTTTCATGCAAAAAATAACTAGATGAATAAATCAATAAAGGTCAGGTCAACAGGAATATTTTGATTACTTCAAAAGATTTGATTTTGGTCTGACCTTTTAAAATTGATAACCTTTTTTGGTATAACTTAATTTTGATAAGAAAGGTCATGTTGAATTCAAAAGAGATGTTCTTTAGTTAACAAAGGTCAACAAGAATATTTTAGCACTTTCTTACCAAAATAATTCTGTATGGGGAAACTGACTGAGACTACCTTTTTTATTAAAAGTAATGAATCTTTTGGCTACTCAATGTTTTCTGAGAAAAATATCTCAATACTTAACTTAAGGAATACCATCAGGAATTAGCTTGTAAATCCATGGTCTTGACAGATTACTTCCAAAGATTCAAGCTTGCCAGATCCTATATTAGAGCTGTGACACCAATGGATGAACCATACATCTCTGCAACTTTTACAGACCTAATTACACCAGTAAAGTCTACAGGTGAAGGCAGGTGATTAAAGGTTTACAAAGTTTGCCTTTATCTTTGGTAGAGTCCTGTTTCAGTAGTGAAAAATGTAGGCCTAAACAAACTAAAATCTTGGAATCCTAAATCAATGTCTGTCTTGCTTTAGAGAAACACTCTGAAATGAGGCTTAATATTTCATAGTTGTATTGACATTACAGTTAAATGAGACTGTCTTGCTAGCTGTCTCATCTTCAGTAAAACACAGAATATGGATTTTCATTGCATTAACTCCAGTTTGAAATAAAACATCTCTTTTAGAAAAAAAAAACATCCTGTGACAATAAACCTATATGGCTCTTGCTGAGCCAATTGTATTGACTGCAGAAAAAATAGCCCTAATTTTGGTTCTGATATCTAAAATGAATTATCAGGTTCCTTTAGTTCTTACTGTGTTTTGTCTACCAAATTGAAAGGCTGCATAACAAAATTTTGTTGTGGTGTTGGTATTGACAGGTTTTGACCCAGTAAACCCTCAAAGTAGTCCTTGATAAGCTACAACTTGAGCCAGTGTTTCACTTATCGGCATGTTTTATCTTTCTTTAACATGCCTGATTGCTCTTCACTGGACCACTGGACCAGCACATTTCCTGCAGTCTGAAGAGTGGAATGGAGTATGCTCAGCTGGACATATCTGCCCTACAGACATATGCAGGATTAATACCACTGTAACACCCAAGGTCGAGTTAGACCAAAGCATACACATGTAATGACAAAATCTCTCCATTTTTCTTCTCTCTATTCTAAATGAATACATAAATGTGAAGACAGTTTCAAAGCTATATAAAAGAAAAAAGATAATCTTGAAATATTATTCACCAAGTATTTCTCTTGATTCCATAGGAATTTTTGACATGAGTGAGAACCCATAATAGTTACACTAAGCTACCTTGAAAGCTACAAGTCCCCAAAACACAACAAGAATAACAGTTACAGGGATTTTTGATTTTTCCATTACATCTTTCTTCTACAAATAGCTATTTCAGTGTTGCCACTTCTATTGACGTTATTCAGAGCAAAGCAGGTAGTCATGGGAATTTTCTCTTTCTCACAGTTCAGTAAAACTTTTATGCCACATTTTTCTTAAATAATTTATTTTCTTTCAGCATCTGTCAGACCAGATTTCATTTAACACAAGTCTACCACACACTTTAAATGTTGCAGGTCCTTTGCTCTGGTACACAACAGAAGAATGTTCAGTTGAAAAAGCAAGCCAATGTGAAACAAAGCCTAGCAACCATAAATACATTTTATATTTCCATAGATTTTTTTTTTACATTGTTAAACTCTAAATCACATAGGTGGTTTTTTGTTTGTTTTTGAAGCAATATATATGATATATATGTATATATATATATATATATATATATATATATATATATATGTATATATATGTAGCACAAGCAGATAACTCTGAACCTACTCTGCCTTGCAATTCCCACATATTCTTGATAATATTAGTCCATTTGCTTATTTTTCAGGTGATGTTTCTGTGAATTCTTGCATTAGGAGATATGGACAAGACAAAATGTTTATTTTTTTCAAGTTAGAGGGTTTTAGTAAGCATTGATCTGATGTGTTTTAATTTCTTTTCTATAGCTAAATATACGGTGTATATCCATAGCTTTACATTTTTTCTCTTATCATATGAACTCAAAGTTATCCTGGTAGATAGAAATGACTTTATCTACATGCATCTTCCCAGGACAGGTGTATCATACTGCATCAGATCTCAGCATGTTTCAGGAAACTGGATTGTTCCAGCATTGGAAGCAAAGCCTGTGATCTTTACTGGACTTGAAGAATTCTTTGAGGTGGTTATTTCCATGGTAAAGCGTTTTCTCTAAATCTGTACATAATTTTTTTAATAGGATGCAGTTAGCAATTTTATCATTCCTACTGTTATTTTTTTAGGGATGTCTATTCCATAGCTTTATTTTGACAGGTAAGCATGTGTAATTCTTCCACAAGTGCTTCCAAGAGTGCTTCCAAGAGCACTTCCAGAGCTGACATGAAAGCCAGCAAAAACTCTTTCTCAGCACAGCCCCTGACAGCTTACATTTACACCCAAATTTTCATTTCTCAGATCAAGGCATTGAAGAGAAGCAGTAAGGGGTTGATGCCTTTGTTCTTGATACCACTTTCCACAGCTCACTGAGAGACCAGCAGAGGATGAGATAAACACAGGGACACAGGCATTATCAGCATGAGGGCAGGAAAAGCAGCACATTTCTGAACAGTGATGGCTGGTGTCAGCCTGGCTTGTCTGACTTGGCATTCACCTCCTCTGTGGTATTCACCTACAGTCACTAACCAGCCTGCCACGCATTTCAGAGCAAACCCTTCCATCGGAGCCATCTGAGCAATTATTATGCTGCCACTACCTCCTCTTTAAGGTTGCAGTGTGACAGGACTTGAGGAGAGGTGGGAGCTGTGACCTTATGGTGCTTTGCACTGGGCTGAGTGTGGCTGTGCTGGACGGCTCCTCGGAGCAGGACCAGCCAAAACAGCTGGGTAAGCAGCAGTGGTGTGGCCCCAGGAAATCTCAGTTTTGCTGATGTGCTTTGAGGAGCTAAGGAAACTGCAGAACGTTCTGCTGCAGCTCTTGATTTTCCCCAAAGTAAATCCACACTGAGGATCTCTGGAGCACCTATGGTAAGAGCCAAGTGACCTAGCTCAGTAAGGTGAGATGTTTTAGTCCTCTTGGAGTAAGCTTTCCTACCACTGAGAAACTGAAGCTTGAGGTGGTATTCACAACTTATCTGAGGCTTGAAAAAGTGTCAGCAGTGACAATTCTCGGTCACTTGAGTTTCTATACAGCAGAGTAGACTTTGGATAAATTACTCTGAAAATTAAGTAAGAATCTCACAAATACATCAAGGATTGAAATAAAAACCTTGGGAGAAATCCTGAGTGGATGGTGAACATTTCTGCCTGCCAAATTATGAAGGAAGGGAAGAGAGAGCTAATGCAGAGAGTGGACAGGTTCACATGAGCCCCCTAAACAACATTTACTTCTGTCACCACCAAGTGGGTTATAAACTGACTCGGCATCAATCCCATACATAGTCCCCATACATAGTTAACTCATATAAACCAACATATATAAACCAAAAATAGCAGAAAATACTTTCTGCAGCCTGATCAATATTAATAAAAAAAAAAATCTCTTAATGAACTTTTGTAAAAGTGATTTTTTCTTTTTAAAATGTGTTTGTGTAAGTTAATGTTTATTTCCATGGCAACTAAGCCTGATGTTCCCACAATCACCTTGACATTACTTTATGAATACATCAGTCATTCAATACAACAAATTAAACTATAACAATTACTGGTTAGAAATGGAAAACTACTTTCTAAGGAGTTGGTTGAATGCTATGAAATCTACCTCTGAGTGAATCAGAAACTATTATAATAATTATAATTATTATAGAGACAGGAACTCCTATAGAGGGAAAATACCAACGTAGTCTTTTGAGCTTGACTTGACAAAATCTTAATTTGAAAAATACCCATCCAATATTACACTCCAGGGATGAATGGACAGGGAAAGACATATGACAGTTTTCATACACTTGTTTATAAATAGACAAGTATATCCACCACTGAGCAGTGCTAGGATATGTTCAATGGGACAAACAAGTGTAAAAAATTTGAGTAGATCGTGATTTAGCTAACCTGTTAAAACACAGGGATATATATATCAGATAGTGAATAAGTAGCAATTGTTTGCATACAATTGAGGAACTAGGAAATTTTCTGTTTATGAAAAATTTTGAAAGAACCATCAAAGGTGTACTCATACTAATTTTTCCAGGAAGAAATCCAAACAAATCCTTACCTTAAATTTCAAAATATTATGGTTTTTACCAGGACTTTTAATCACAGCTTAAAGTTACATGAACCTATTCTATACAGAAAGTTTGTGACAGACTTCCTCAATTAAACAGAACCATCTTCCACAAATAATTCTTTTCTGTAGTAATTTGGAAAAATTGTGGAACAATTGATTAAGCAAAAAGTACCTGAATAACTGAATGTAGTGTTTCAAAAGAAGAGTCTCCATTACACAGTTTGCATGTTAAATAGTACCTTAGCACTGTATGAGCAAACTCTCACAATATGGCCCTATGCATTTAAGTTTTTATGGAGGCATATTAACTTCTTACCATTTTTAAATAACTTTTTTCCCCTGAAGACATAAAGTCTTGTGGTATCTCGATTCCTATATCTTCTAATTATGACTAAATAAAAGGTTTCAGTTTTCAGTGTAGTATTTTAAATACACTGCCTTCAGGAATTGTATCAAATATAATAGTCACAATATGCCATTTGGGTTGACTCACAGGATCATGAATCTAAACATTGAGATATGCATTGCTCATGTGTGAATCAAATCAAACCCTGAGGACCAACATATCTTGTGACAAGCAATAAGAAGCTTCCTCCAATACTGTCTGATATATATTAGCTGTGCAAATGTTCTTTTAAATTAAATAGTATGCAGATTTTATAGTTCAATTTCTATTCCCAACTTATTTTCGCAAGTGTGAGCTCTTGTTCTCTCTTTAATAGGCTCTATGTTTGCCAAAATATTCTCCAATTAATCCAGTAACTTTTAACTCCATAGTTAAAATCATTTGCCTATGCCATGGGTTACAAAGACACAGAATATTGCTTACAGATTGAAATCAAATCCACCAGGTACCATTTGTTCCTTCTGAGTTTTTTTTTTTTTTTCCGAATATTTTACTTAATGGACAATTAATATAAATAAATACCTGAAATTCCCTGATAGAACACCTGCTTATATGGACATAACTATATCTTTACTGGCATCTCCTAGGTTTATCTGTACATGTGAATGGCTATCTTCAACCCTTAACTTTTCAGCATTATTCAAATGAAAAACCAAATAGAGAAATAATAAATACACAGATGAAGGACATGACTGAATATACATTCTATTTTACCATCATCGTGCCATTTTTAAATGAATGATGAACACTCACAAACATCACTCATAAAACAGTGTTTAAAATGGGTGTGAAAGACAGGTAGGTGCAGGCTGTGTTAGAAGAGGAATTTATTTAGTGTGCACGGACAATGGCAAACAAACAAGATATGATGTTTTTAAACCTATCCATTAAAGTGGCTGTCCAGCAGGGTTAATGTGTCTTTGCTAAAGGGTGTATTTTTCTAACACTGCAGAGAAGTGCAATTCAGAGTATATTATTGTTTGGGATCCAGCAGCCACATCTAAAAATTGATCACTGTAGTTCATTCCTATCCGGCAGCTGCTGGGGTGGGAAGAGCACCTACTCTAGTAATAGCACGCCTTCCCTAAAGTGAATGGGAACCTTACTTTTCATTTTAGTGCAGTCAAGATTATTCCTGAGATTTTTTTATATTTTTCAAACCTAACAGGATTCCTACAACTGCAACTATGAGTCACCACCTGCAGCACTGTCTGGGCTGGGCACATTATTCAAACAAAGCCCTGTAGCCTTGTTACCCACCAGTGGATAGAGCACATCAGACACACTTTTGGAGCACTTCTGATGTAGGTCCACTGAAAGAGTGGAACTAAATCCGAAGTGCACATTCCCAAATCAAAGTGCTGATGCAGGCAGACAGACAGGCAGACACAAAGTTCCTTGAGGAGGGAAGGCTTTTCATAAATCGAGACTTAGATTAAACTGAATAACTTGATTATTAAAGGTGCATGTACATTTGTATGTGTATAGTTTCATATGATGTATCTCTGATACAGATATCTTTTTTTTAAAGAGGAAATTCACTTAAGAAGCTTCAATTTGAAGATTCAGAGTCTTTTAAAATTTACATTAGAATGCTGAACTATAATTTAACAAGAAGATCAAAACAGAAAACTGAACCACCTTACAGAAGCTGTCTTTCAAGCATGAAGAGAGATTCAGAATGTTTCTGCAAATTGCAGTCTTCAGGCTGATTAGACATTCACTATGTCAGCGTCATCACAGACAGAAGCCTGGAGGGTTTTTTTGCTATACCCTCTCTCTAGATCTGTGTTTTTTAACTTGTGTCAAACAGTGATAGCAAACTATCAAGTATGATAAGGCTGATTTGTGAGGGTGGCTCCCATGTACTGTAGTACAGAACATCAGTCACTCTTGGAAGTGCCTTAGAGGCACCCAGCCAGTCCCTTGGAGTCCTATGGCATGTGCAGGTACTCCTGGGCATATACAGCAAGTCCAGGATTTCCTGAAGGTGATCAGGAGAAAATACAGTGCCCTGTCATCTGCTTAGTACACAGAGCTCACAGACCCAACAGTCCGAGCACTTTGCAGAAAGCTAAGTATTTCTTTTCTCCCAAGCATTTCTTCTTATGGTCAGTAGAGTGTCTTGTTTGCTAACTGGCAATTTTTGGAGTATAATGCAAAGAGTCTACTTGCAAATCAGTCTGTGCCAGATTCACAATGCATGGAGAACGGGGGTAAAGGAGTGAAATTTACCCAGTGTGCTTTTCTGTCTTTTTACCTACATCTGCTAAAGAACATCTGTAGTTCAATGGACAGACTGTTGCAAGGACAAGAAGATAACAGGCTATTCACATAATTCCAGCTTCAGGAAACCATCGAATAGCTGAGGTCAGAAGGTCCATCAGGAAATCATCTTGTCCTGCTTCACAGAGGACCAGTGATGGTCAATCACATGGTGTGATTGACTGTGGTGGTACCCAGCACCTTCCTAGAAAGCACAGGATATTCAGCTTGTTTGCCCAAACTGTAGTGCTGTATGAGAGGACAGGGCACTGGTGGTACAATTACCTCAGGCCCATGTTTCTAGCTTGTCCTGAAGTTTGCACAAGAATACTTTGGTATTCAAGTGTGGAATTTGGTTTGCACTCAAAATGAAGTATAGATATGCCAGTGGAATATTCCAAACACAGATCCACAGAAAAAAAGAAAGAAATCCTATGTTTTACCTTCTGCTTAGTCTTCATGTATGTCTTTCCCCCTAACATATGTCTCCAATTCCCAAAGTGATGGGTATATTGAAAATTTATGCATGCTTTACATTTAATTTAAGCATTTCCATAGCAACTCCTACATTTCAGGATGTTTTATCCCCAAGATACAGAATATATTCTTTTCAGAAAAATTTCCCAGGCTGTATTTAGCCACATTCATATATGACTTTCTACAATTTAATTTTCAATGGAAATTACCCTATCATCTACCAGAAGCAAAAGTTTTAACAAACAGATTAACTTTTAGGACTTCTTTCATCTTGCTCTGTGTTTAAACAATTAGTCCTGAATCAAATGGAGCTAATGAAGCCTGATTGCTCAAAATCAGTGATCTTGACTGATAGAGGCAGATGTTTTATAAAGTCCAACTTTGAAGGAATAGATCAAAGGTGCCTCTAAAGGATGAACATGCTTTCCAGAGGTCTGATATTCAACCAGTGTCCATAATGACCTGATGATAGATAAATATATATAATATCGTCTGCTGAAGTCTGGAACAAAATTAGAGAGACTTGAGGTGATGTATGATGCACATAGCAGTACAGAATTGATGACCCTATTTCTATATGGGTGACCTTAAACAGCTTTTAAAAACATCTGGGATTCAAGTAGGAATAAAAAACCAACACATATAGAAGAGGAAATACATATACAAATAAAGGAAAACAAGAGAAATATGGAAAGAAGATCTTCCTTGAAAATTTTCACTTGTTTTTCATCTACATTTTGCCTTTTTAAATGTCACATCTGACAAGGATTCCACAACTGCAGGCTATTCTTCCTGTCCCTTTGCTGCCACAATAGCAAACTTTCATCACATCTGATTCCTGTTCCAGGACCACAGCTGGTACAGCACACATCTCCTGCAGACTGAGCAGTCAGCATAAAGCAAAAATCTAATAGAAGGGAGGTGAAGGAAGCATTCAAATTTGCCATCAGGTTATGCACATATCACCTGCATTCTGTGCAAGCAGGAATGCCTAAGCCAAGTGGTGAACAGCCAGGCTTCCCAAGCTGTCAGGCAGTAACCTGATGCTTTACTTGCCTGACGTGTCACACAAACCTGAGCTGCTCTGTAACAGTACCAATAATCGAAAAGTAAATGGTGACACACTTGAATTTGTAACTTGCACGTTTCTTCTGGTTCCATCACTTTCATGTTAGGAAGCAAGAGAGGCAGTTAAGAGAGAGATACTCTCAGCATCCTGGCAGGCTCCAGGGCATAACCATCAAATAAATAAATTAATTTAACCCTAATGCAATTATCTGCTTTAGATGAAGGGTGATTTTAGCTTGCTGGATTCACTTATAAGATCAAACAATTATCCTAATAAGTTTATACTGCTCTAGAGATGATAGCATTCTCAGTGGCCCTAGTACAACTCCAATGGCTTGAGTGGTGCTGCTAGACATAAATTTATTAAATAAATGAGAGCTGCTTTCAGTCAGGCAGTGATGATTTGATCTCCAATTAAAAAATTAATCTTCAAAAATAGAGCCTAGCATTACAATTAAACTGCTCTTAGATGTATAGTGAATGTGCACCTGTAGCGCTGAAATGATACTCAGTTTGTGGGTAGAAATTTTGATAACAGGTTCAAAATTGAAGACATTTCCTCTAGTTTCCATGCCCAATGTGTTGTAAGTCACAGCATCCTTAGGAGGGCATGCTATGTGTAAGGCTCACAACAAGAACCTATGATATTAAATCTTACAACCTAAAGATCTGCTATTTAGTTTTTTCTAAAAACAGAGCAATGAAGAGGAACAATGTCAGGCAGGGATTCATAAAAACAAAGAACTTTATTAAAGGCATGAGGTAATCTCAGCTCCTGATCATGCGAACAGAAAGACCAAGCTACTTCTTCCAGAAATGTGATCAAAGCTGGTAGAAAAAAAATTTGTAAGTGTGCATCCTGTGTTTCCAGAGGTTACTAGAGTAAAAAGACTACTACTAGTCTGATATCTGTTTTGAGACCTCTAGTACAGACAAGACTGCAAAGAGAATATCAGATGGAGGAGTGCTCAGCCTGTGAACCCTGGCAGAGCTGGAAGGGCCCAGCAGCTCAACAGTAAAATTTAGACAGCTCTACCCTCAACAATGGGCATCTGAAAAGTTAAAAGCTAGGATTTCAGAAGTCTGAAAGGAGAAGTGACAGCTAGACTGAGGCTGGGTGAATTTGCACCTAGGTGTCTATGAGACATCTAGGTAATTAAGAATTTAAATAATCTTGGAGTCCTGGCCCTGCATTCCCACATGCCTCATGCAGTGCTTTAGCTTTTGCTGGCTTTCTCTGAACAATGCATCACCGTGCAAGAAATACTGTCAACATGCACCCATCATCTGCCATCCCCAGCTCCTTTTCTTCTGCTTCCCTTGCAACCATTGATCTTCTCCTCAAGGAGTCCCCCTGCTTAGTTCTGAACTTTTTCCTTGCAGCTAATTAGTTTAATTCCATGCATCCCTGGCATTTGTGGACACTTTCCTTATTTATGATTTCCTTCCTTTCTGATGGCAGAGGCAAAAATGAAGCAGCCAGGTTTTCAGGAGGATGGGAAAACCTGGGAAGCACCAGAGGGGCTGCCACATCACCCACACAGCCCAGGGCAGCTCAGACCTTGGGAGCTGAGCGACAGGCAATCTTCTACTTGTGGTGAGTGGGAAAGAGAAATAGATGTCCGAGAGAAGGTTGGAACAGTAAAGCTACAGAAACTGGGTAATAATTGCCGGCTGTATCCAGAGCTCCCCAAGCCAAACACAAGCTATTATGTTTAACTTCAAAACTACATGTGTATTCACTCAATCTGAAAGACATACTTGGCAGGTTAAAATTATGGCCTCTAAATCATAAAAAGTATTTTGAACATATAATACTGAAAGAAAGACATGGCAGCTGAAGTTAATAAACTGTTGGTAATGTATTGTTTCAGCTATCCAGACATAAACTAGACAAAAGTCACACTGAGACAAAGTTTAGAGAAGTAATTTCTTCACAAATTAAATGACTGCCTCCAGCAAGACCTAGTTCTGAGTACTGAGAAGAAGGAATGAATCTTAACCAAAAAATTACTTCAGCTAAGATGAATTTGGAATTATTATTCTGAAAATATAAAGCCTACACATATTAACAGGAAAACAAAGTTAGTAATTGATTTAATTATTTCAGTTCATGTTTATTTGCATTTCAGTTCTGAGTACTAAATCGAGAAGCAGACTTTTTACATAACAGTAACTAGAGTTGACCCTTAAACAGTAATTATAGCCAGTTTCCTTCAAGGAGAATAATTAGGATACAAAGAAATTCCTATCTATATCAACCATGAAAATTTCAACACATCTCAAACACAGTCATTAGAAGAAGAAAGAAAACACAGGAATAAATAAGCAATTCTTCCAAGCGTTGGATGGAGGACACTTCATGAGACCATTCTCACTAAGGTCAAAGACAACAAAACAGAACAAATAAGAAAGAGAGAACAATCAGAGATGCTCAAGGATGCATTTACAAAGAGTGCTGAGGTTCAGGGATACCTATCCATCGTTATATCACCAGTAACTGTGGCAGGCCAGCTCTGTAGGCAACATGCTCCCGTGACATTTCAGTTTCCTTTGCAAACTTTTCTAGTAGGCACCTCCATTTCAGCAGTGAGATGCATGCATGGCACCTCAGGATATCTGCTGCCCTGTAGCTTGCCTTATGATGAGCCTTACTACAAAATGCATCCCAACTGACTGACATGTTGGGCTTGATTTTCTATTTCTGCTTTGGCAGTTACTACCCCTGTCTGAAACACAGCTTGTGGGAAGGGCAGGGTGGCATCCTTTTATTCTTCCCTCCCCCACCCCTACTGTTTGTTGGGATGGAATACAGATGAACTCCAAACTTATTTCCATGACATCAAATTTGAACCAGCATCTTCCACTTTTGCACGCTAAATTGCTGAAGCACAGTGGAGTTTAAAACCTTGTACTCAAATTGGGAAGAGAAGCATGAGAGAAACTACTACCTCCTCATGTTCCTTGATGTACAATTGCCAACTGGAGGAGAGGAGATTCTGAAATGAGGCACCTCAAAACCTAACTTGTGTCAGGAATTCTATTAACTAGTGCAAGCACTTGAAAATGGACCTAGTTCTCTGTGTGGCTGAGTAGCAGTGAAAGAAATGGGTATAATGACTAGAAATGAGGTTAAGAAATTTTGAGGTGGTGTACTGGAATACAGAAATCACTGGCCATTGAGTGTCTCTAATCCTTTTCTGTTTCTGGTCTAACACTTAATGTCATGTTGCACAGAAATGCATCCTGACAGCAGGTTCACTGGCTTAAAGGAACAAAAGAAGTTGAAAATGTGGCAGAGGTTGAGGTAAATTAAACATTTCTGAAAAAAATTGCTGTACAATTCAAATAACCAAGAAGGTAATAAAACAAGGAGGCATTAGGACCACCAACACCTTGAACTGTCATCCACAGATCTCTTCATACTTTTAAAATAAAATTTTCTTCAGTGTTTCCTTGCACACCGTAAATTCCTAATTTTTCCTGAATGGGAGTAATGCTGTCACACATGCCATGTACCAGTCACTTTGAGAAAATAAGGTGACAGTGTGATGTACATAGACTATCTACACTGACTATTGGAAATCATCCATTTAATCAACAGTGCCTTTAATTTGTTTCCTGAGGATGAAGACAGCTTCTACAGCTAATCCTGACCTTAAAACCCTAATATTCTAATCCTTCTCATACATGGACAACACTTAATTAGAGGTAAGCTGCATTTGGTAGAATATGAAACTGCTCAATTATCTGTGTCACTATTCACTTGGTTGGCAAGAAAAGAGAGAAGAAAAAACATGTAGTTTTCATAGGAATTTTGTAAGAATGACAAGTATTATCACAAATAAATATTAATATTTATCATATTATGAAGCAACCCACCTATAGATTGAAGAAGTGATACCCTAGAATAGGGTGTTTTATTGTAATTTTCCCACTCTAATCCCAACAGTAAATACGTCCAGTGTATCTTGAAGAAAAAAAATGATTTTCCCATTTCAGTGGTGGGGAACTGTGAAAGACTAAATGGATTATTCGAAGTCATGATGGAAATTATGTCTACACTCAAGTGGACTTAATTGGAATCCTGAGTAAGTTATCAGACCATTATGCCAATCTCCTACCCTGGTTATCAGTAGCTCTGATTGCATTTTGTACTGAGCATCATAAGATCTCGCATGTTCCTTGCTGCTAAACACTTTTCCATGGCATAAGTAACAATTATTGAATTAGTATCAAGGACAAACTTGGTAGGAAATGCAGCTTCATCCTTACACTTAGATATCTAAAGTTCTTCGGAGAAGTGGGGTGGGAAAGGGAATGATATACCCAGAAGTGTCATGACAACATACAAGCAGCATAAACTTCTGTTGTGGTAGCAGAGTTGCATATTTTATATAAAGAATCAATTGCTAATAAAGAAAAATTTATTTTATTTATTTTTATTTAATAATTAGTTTTTATTTATTTCTATTTTATTTATTTTAAAGAAAATTTAAGTGAGTTTTAAATAAAACATTACTGAAAAAGTCAGGTCTTCATTATTGCTGTTGCTATACAGAAATACAACTTATATTTCACAGATAGGTGTGAATTTACACTTAAAACTATAACTTAAGTTGGTTTTTTTTGTTTTTTTTTTTTTTTCATTTTTAGGGTAACTAATATATCTGTACTGCACTGCACTTCAGCAAAGACAAAGGAACTGTCATTGTAGTTAAGACAAATAGCACAGTTAGCTGGAACTTTACTTCCAGAGGTGCTTTGCAAAATGTCCAAACTTACTAGCTAACCATCCAGGAAAAAGAAAATAAAATCTTTCTCTCAAGTGTCTGGAATTTTCCATGAAGGAGTGGTAAAACCTTTATTACTTGTATGAAGGTTGAAGTATTTTTCTTCAGTTCTTGCACAAGTTACTTCAACAGGTTATTTATACATAGTCTGCAAAGTATACCCTCTTATCTATTAAAAATGTGTTGATAAAATTAAGACTTTGGCTGACACTTTGCTGATGTCACACTAGAAGAGTAAATACACAGGTTAGCCTTTTTCACCATTAATTATTTTTTATACTACTATCTTATTAGCTCTTATTATTTTCTGAGTTTTTAGAAAGCAACTGAACTAAACTCCTTTATGATTTTTGTTGTCCTCCTACTATCTGAAATTTCTCTTTCATCTCTCTGATCTTGCCTCCATATATATTCCACTTTCATCACTGTGTGCCACTGACATCTACCACTCTTATTAGCTATAAAATTGCTTTTCAAAATGGAAACCCTTATATTATGCTTCTCTTTGCTGCCTTTTCCTCAATCATTCTAAGTTGACTCACAACAATTTAAATATAACTGAAGTTAGGGGCAGCTGTAAGTTTTGCTATGTTCATGGATGCTTTTCAACTTGTTAAGTAACAATGATCGTACTGATTTTGAGGCATTTTATTGTTAGATAAAATAGATATTTATATTTATATTTACATATTTTTTTTAACAGCTTGATCTATGAAGGCAATATTTTCTGATGTGTTATGTGCTTTTTAAACTAAATTAGCAGAACAAAACCACCATCCTCTGACTTTCACTATTAAAATGTAAGGTAACAATACCGTAACATGGTTTTTGTAATAGAGTAATGATTGCCCGGAATACTGGTTTCTGTAGTACATACAAGCTCTATTATTGTGATATACTTTTGATGTAGTATCTTGTGATAAGAAAGATAGAACCTTTGGAAAATGTATCATTTGTATCATCAAACGTAAGAAAACTTTTGGAAAATGTATCAACTGCTCAAACCTGCATACTTTCAAATTTTGCTGCTCTTCATACTTTTAATCTGGTGTTTCTGACAATGGAGTATTTCAGTATAATCTTTAAAGCTTTACGAAACTTTAAAGCTTTAAAGAAAATATAAAGGACAGGAATTTTTTTATGGTTTTGCGATGTCTGAAAGGAATGGTAATCTTGTATTCTTTCCAAACACCCAGAAGTTATTTGAAGGCAGGCTCTTTCAGCTTCTGCTTGGCATCAGAAGTGAAAATCCAAAGGTATCCTCATTGAGTACTACACATTTTATTTATTAGGATTACACTTCTCTTTATGCTTCATACTTGAAAGTGCGAGGTTTGTCCTACAAAAGTGCCTGAAAGTTTCTATTTCTTCATAAATGACTATTAGAGTGTGTCGAATATATTTAGTTTCTGTTTTCCACCACTGGATGTAGTGACTCACACTTTGTGGTTGCTCTTTTCATTTTTGAAGCAATTATTCCTGAAAAGACTCATAACCCAGATTGTCAGCCAATTATTTCTTATATGCCTGAAAAAACAGTCGTCTTTGCAGAAATGTATTATTTGATCATTTGCTGGAGTCTTATTATGCTGGAGTCTTTGTGTATATCCGATTGGATTTTAATTGTTTTTGTTCATAGGTGATAAATTAATGAATTAAATCCAGGACTATATTCATCCTTGGCAAAAGCACAGATTTACTACTTTAAAGCAAGTCTCCGTCTATTAAAAAGACCCTCCAAAACAACATCAAGAAAAGGAAACAACCTTCAAGGAGAACTGAAATGAATTTCCCTATACTGTGCAGTTAAAACATACAGAAAACAGAAGTTATGTTTAGAGCTTGTTTTGCAGTCCACCACAAATAATCTGTATTTTAAATATGCAACTCAAGAGTACATGAAATCTGCAAGCATATCTCATGTAGGATTTTACCCTGCTGGCTGGGGACGAAGAGAAAAACTATGACAGCCACACCAAATTACTTTGAAGAGCTCTTTCAGACTAAGCAGAAACAATTCCATTAACATCTTACATCTAAGTCTAAGTCTTATATATAAATAAAATTCAAATAACTACATAAAAGGCTATAGAGCCTTGGAAATTTAGGTTCTTTAAGCTAAACTCTTTAAAAAGAATGGCAGAAGTGGAAACAACCCCTTCTGGTGCTTAACCACTGTTACACAAGGGTGATACACTTCATGAGTTCCTCCTGTCAGAATTTCTTATTTTAATTTTTCCTTCCCAATGACAACGTTGCTGTAGACATTTCCATGCCTATGACAAGGAGAGAAAATAATATTCTCCTGTGGCTTTAGGGATCATTATGTGTAATCACAGCAAAGTTCCTTTATCAGAACACATCCAGTTTAGCATGACATTGTTGGAAATCTCTTGAGATGGTTAAACCTTAGAGATTTCCCCATGCAACTCCTACTGTCTCAGAATTGTGTTTGTTTCTGACATACTAATAGACAATTTTCCTTTCAAACAATGTATTATAGGTTAATGGGAAAATTTTAAGACCTGTCAGGGACCTCAGGGACCTGTCTGTAATTAAACCCCCTGCTCAAAGCAGGGTCAGCTATGGAGTCAGAACCAGTTACTCCTCCAGTCCAGTCTCACAATGGACAGAGGCTGCACAACCGCTCTGGGCAGCCTGGTTTAATACAGGACTGTGCCCCCTGCAAAAAAAGATTCTCACTGTGTCTAGGCCAAGCCTATCTTTTCTGTTCGTGCTCATTTTTCCTCGCCCTGCCCCATGCACTTATGAGAGGAAGCTCATCTCACCCTCTCAGCAAGGTCCTCATAGGTGTTGGAAGGCTGATGTTAAGCCAACCTGAAGCTTTTTCTTCTCAAGGTTGAGCAAGAGCTTTTCCCTAAACCTCTCCCCTCAGGTGAAGTGCTCCAGCCTCTATCATGTTGGTGGCCCTATCTTGAACTCATTTCAGTAATGAGCTCACAGAGATTTAGGATGTGTTAGTGTTTTGCTTTGACTCCCAGAACAGCAGAGGAACTCAAGGAAATGGTATTCCAAATAAAATAGAAATTTTTTCGAATCATCAGTGATAAATTGAAATAGAAATTTTCAAACATAATTTGAATTATTTTCCAAAAATTTGACAGGGACATGGAGTGACAGGACAGAATCATAGACTATTCTGAGTTAGAAGGGACCCACAAGGATCACTGAGTTCGAATCTTAAGCGAATAGCCCATATGAACAATGGAAGTTTTAATCACATGAATTTAGACATTAACAGCAGTAATTTTAGGACCACAAACTGGCTCTGTCCTAGATTCTTGCTTCATCAGATGTAAGATCACATGTGACCTACTTCATGAGAGAACATTAATTTTACAATCTCCATTTAATGTGAATTATGGTTTTGACAGGTGGATGTATATGTTTGTAAAATCAGCAATTCTACTTGGATGCTCACAGCTAGTAGCTGATTCTGTAAAACAGAACCACAATAAAAGTCTTCTGTGTGCAACAAACCAGGTGAAAAAAAGAAAGAAGTAAAGTTCTTTCTAAAGTATATGCCATGGTTTGTACTTTATATGGGACAAAGATTTTAAAAGCTGATGTTCAACTTTGTGGTTGCTGGCAAACACAATTGTTTTTGTTCCATTGTCTTTACAGTGAAAATAGTTATCAACGAGTTTATACAATAACTAGAAGCATGATGTGAGGGCATTGTGAATGCACCATCATTTTTCCTCTCTGAGATACCGAGATGTGTCGTTGAAAGACCTAGAAAAAACAGCATCTCATACACTAAGCAGAGGAACTACAGCCACTCTGTTACTTTGGCATTCAAATTAGAAATGCCTCTGACATAAAGTATATTATGTATATGTATAGTATGAGAATGTGTTTTTTAAATTAAGGAAAGAAGAATGGGAATAGAAATATGAAATAAACAATATTTTAATACCAGAGAAATTCGAAAAGCCTGGACTGACACAGGCTGGGTGCTTTGCCTGTGCCTCTGAGGCTGTGCGTTCCCTGCCAGGGCACTCACTCAGCCCACACCTGCTCCCCAGCGAAGAAACAGCTGCAGACAGAAATGTTCATTAGACCTTTATGGTGTCTGAACAGCAATGTCAGAGCAGCCAGACGAGTGCTGTGTGATTGATCTCAGGATATGGGGTGCACCT
This sequence comes from Sitta carolinensis, assembly GCA_032173965.1. NCBI lineage: Eukaryota > Metazoa > Chordata > Aves > Passeriformes > Sittidae > Sitta > Sitta carolinensis. Next base: position 91,434,828 of record CM063284.1, on the reverse strand, counting down.
GATGCTGAGGGAAAGCGGGTGTGGGGGTGTTATGCAGACCTACCCTGAATTTAATGCAAGTGAGCTGTAAATAAGGGGATCGGGTGAGATGGGGGTGGTTTTGGTACACAGCTTACTCCACACTGCAAGAAACATTGAATGACCCTCAGAAGAATATAGATAAGTGGTTTTCCAACCTCTCTTGCAGCATAAGAACTACACTGTCTAGCACACTCAACCCTCTCTTAACAGTTCTGTGTTGCATATTTAATTAATTACATAAAAGTGAGAGGTTAAAACAACAGAAAAGAGAATAATTGTACTTGTTATTGTTTCCTGCAGTGAAAAAAAATGCCCCAGATATTTCTCAGGCTAAAGAATGCTTAACATTCTAAAAGAAGCTTTTGTTTTCCTGAAAAACTTGGAAATTAGACAATTCACTGCCTGAATTTCCAACACTATCTTTAAGCTCTGATGCAAAATATAGGTGGAGCACTTTCTGAATGCTTTTTGAAATATCAGTGGGAATATGAGTACTTAATGAAATAACCCACATTTGGAATTAAGGCTGTGAGACTTTTTGTTAGCTGAGTCAAATTGTTGATTTGGATCAAACACCCACATTTATTTGGCTCACATAGATTTTTCCCCCATTTTCTCCTACTGTGAAAAAATCTTTTTCTCTTAAATAAAATATTATTTCAGAACTTGTTAAAAGAACAATGCTAAAGAAAGCCTGGACTTGCCAAACAAAAAAGAAAGGGTGGGATCCTTCAGCCTTTCAGGGATTTACAGTTTAGGAGCCCCAAGCTCAGATATCTCCTCTTCTTGAGTGCATTTGAATTCCCAGTTCCTTCCTCCCTGGAAAGTGTCCTGGTGCCACAATGGCCAGTCTGCTTTGAATTTCACCTGGTGAGGAACTTTCTCTGTGTTACTCTATAGTAACTTCTGTGAACACTGGTGTGTGTCGAGTCATATAATTACAAATTAGTTTGGATTGGAGTGGGACCTATAAAAAAGGTCATCTGGTTCAACCCCTGCTACCCCTGTAGAGCATCCAAGTGCATTAATGTACTATCTCTCCAGCAAAAGTCCCAGCACATGGCTGGAGAATCATTCTCAGACAGCTCTCTCTTTTTTTTTTTTTCCTCTTTTTTTTTTTTTTTTTGGGGGGGGGGGGGGATGTGTAATTATGTCTGTATTTAATAAATAATGAAGTAATCTCAAAGTGGAAGAGTGAGGAAGCCCTTGTTTAGAACATCTCATGATCTCCTCCTCAGCCCACATCCAGCCTTCCATTCCACACTGCTCTAAGCCCTGAGACAGCAGGCAGACAGAAAATAATTCCTCTTGTCTAGCTCAAGCATGCATCTGAATGAGATACCTTTTTTCTTCTCCACATGAAATTATTTGGTGAATTTGAGTTACATGTGTAAGATACTGTGAATTTGTTCTTTGAAGTAATTCACTTTATTTTTTTGCTAAAACATTTTGTTAACTATGAAATGGGTCACCAACAGTCTCGTTCATGAATCCTGTTTGGCAAAGTATAACTACAATTGCATAAACACAAGAACAAAAAGAAGAAGAAAAAAAAAAGCAGAAAAACTTAGGAGGCTATGCAGATTTTGCAAACAGAAATCCCGAGAATAGTAACCAAAGGAATATGTCAAAGGGAGTTTTGTGGGCTCTGTCCGTGAGCCCAGCAAGGCACTGCTGCCAGCCCCCACCAGATGGCTCTCCACACTGGAGCATAGCAGTTTGGAAAATCCCTTCTCATAGGAGAAAGGGTCTTGCGGTGATGCAAAAATACTAAGATTTGCTTCTGAATCTAAGCACCCACCTCAGCTGCTGAGCAGATGCTCAGTCTAGGAGATGGTGCGAAAGCCTCACACTCAATTCTTCTGTTTACTTCAGGCTGTAATTTTTGAATTATTGTTCTGCATCTGGAAGGATTACTCCCTGCTTACTCAACTCTGTTTCCAGTATGCAATATGTGCAAGTGGGAAGTGTGTCTGAGTTTGCTGGATGTCTGTCTACTGCAAAGAGTAATACAGTAAAAGTCCTGTGCACCACTAAAATCCCAATTAAGTATCATGTAATTTATCTTTGGAAATGTGATTTTGCTCATTGGCTGGAGCTCCTTTCCCTTTTCTATCTCTACCCATGACTGCTTAAATTGTTTCCACAATTTCTCTGAAATAAAGATCCCATTTCTTAATAATTAAATATATTGTCACTTTATTATGGTGGCAGGCATTTATAAGATGGCTTTTTTCCTCACTACCTCTGCATACCTGAGATAACAATGATTATCAAAGTCATCATGCTAAATCGGGTTGCCATTACTGGGTCAGAGTCTGAAAAGGATGCAGTAGAGAAAATCATCTTAATGCACACCCTGCTTTAATTGAAGGACACAGCAGAATGGCTCCTGTTTCACTGACTTTAAATGACCTTGGTCTTCTTTGCCATTTCAGAGGAAGACAAAGTCCTAAATTCTGAGGGCTTAATTTTTTCATATCTCTCTGCATTTGATCATCTTCTCTGCCTGTTTAACAACGAGGTTTTTAACATTGAGAAAGAAGCAATGGGGACAGAGCTATGTTTGTTTTCCTTCTCATCCTAATTGTTCATTTTGTATTGATTCTTCATAGTGCTGGCACCTGGACAAAGAAAGGGCATTTTGCAACCTGGTGTTTCTTCTTTGAGGTATTAACACACAGTCCTCATTTCAATCTTTACAGAGCAGCTGCTTGTAATGTAAAACGTTATCACCACAACAAGCTTACAAAAAGCAATTTGTTTACTTAGAAATTGAAGCTATTCTTACAAAAATAGGAATATTGACTGATATTATGGAAAGTCTGTGAAAGAAGCTAAAGTGGTGAGTATTTGAAGAGATAATCCCTGAACCAGTCTCAGGTGCTACTCTTCTTTCTCAAAATTCAACTCCAAATTTGATAATCCAAGGAAACTGCAACTTATCATCTAGGTATAATGTGTTACATAATAACTATGTATTTAGAGAGAGTATATCTTCATAAATATACATACATATATATATAGTTAGTTAGTTAGTTAGTTAGTTAGTTAAGAAGACTTTTAAATTCAATGCTGCAATGAGGAGAACAAACTGCCTGCAGCTGAAGACCAGTTTCTGGTTTGCCCACTTCCATGGTTAAAGTTTCCCTGCCTTGCTATGTTCCATCAGGTGCATCACCAAAACCCATCATTCTGCCTGCCATGCTGATCTTGAACACAAGGAAGGTGAAAGTTCATGGGCAATCTCCTGGGGAAGCAGCACCATTGCATTCTTCTCCACTCAGGGATGCTAAGAGGGAGGTTGTGGCCATGGCAACAGCAACAGGATGGATGGTGACTGCCTCCCAGGAAATACAGGGAAATACCTCTGCCAAGCCACAGATGGTGGTAGAATGGGTGACCCATGGCTGCTTTCTGCCAGCAGCAGGTGAGTTTCCACACATACACCTGAGCCGAATCTATACAACTTTGATTAACAGGATTTTTAAATACAAAAATTACCTCCCAATATTCTGTTCCACCTCAAGATGCTAGGACCATAGCAAAATGTAGTATGTAAAAACTTCACTTATGTCCCTAGTTTATGTCTACTGTAATTCTAGTGCATTTATTTGTAAAATATAAATGGTATTAACTTCACAGGCACTTAAACAAAAGTTTAAATATATTTATTTTTCTTTTTCTATGAAAAAGCTACATACATCCTAAAGATAATTAAGGGGACAATGAACAAAGCAACAGTTCACCATTGTTTTAAAGATATAATGAAGTACAGATTATATAATGTTAAGAACGAGTTCACTTTTAATTTCAAAGATGTATGCCTGTGACAGATATATTGAAGTGTCCTGTCAAAATTAACAGAACAAACAAACAATTTTGAATAAATGTAAATTTTTTCAAGAGAGGAGATAAGAAAGTCAAGAAAGCCATCAAAACCATGAAGCTCATGACAACATCATGGAAACTGCAAAGCAGTAGGCTGATCTTTCTTATTTTTTAAAATACAACTGGACTTAGAGATACATACCTGCCCTTTTTAATATAACCCTGTATTATTTCTGCAGCTAAAATATTATTTTTCCACCTTCTACTTTTTTAGTGCATTTGAATTTGGGATATGAACGTGCTAACATAGATTCTGCATTCATTCTTCTTGTTGCTTTGCATTGCCACGAGGAAGAACAGAATCAGAAAAAAACTTTCTGCAATTCTAATCGTTACCAACTCAAGAGCCCATGGGGTTCGTGTTCACAAAAATCTCTGGATGTGGGTCAAGTTCAGACTTGCCTCTTTTTGCCCTGAGGCATTTTTCTGCAAGGCTAATTCTATAGGGCAGAAGCACAGAAAGTTAGACAGGCAGCTATTTTTAGCGATTAAAGACACTATGTTTTAAGAAATAAAAGAATCGTAATTTTCAGAATAATTGTGCTATGCAGCAAAGATTACATGAATACCCCAAATGTGAAGAAATTACATCTTTTCCATGATAGCACTTGTTTTCTGTCCTTGTCAGTGACAGCTTATTTATTTTGTATTGTTTTTAGAGATTCTGGAGTGCCTAAAACGCAGTTGCACTGTTGTTCATGTAAATCAATTCCAACAGCAGCCTGAAAGTGAAAGCTCTTCTTACAATCAGGTTAAACATAAAGAATGCAATATTTTAATAGTAGGAAAGGCTAATCATGTAGGAAGCACTGTTTTGTAGTGTGAACACTATTAGGCAGCAAACCTTAGAGCAGATTGACACAAAGAATGAACAAAGCTGGGTCTTGAGCACTTATCGAGTGTTTTCTCCCAATCCCTGCTGCTACTCATTATGTCTCTGGGAGATGTTCGGACAAAAAAAATGGAGCTGGGGAATTTCACATCTCCAGCCAACAGAGGAGTGTCAGAGAGGCTGATAGCTGTCAATAAAACTGGTATTTACAGCAGAGCAGAATATGATGAAAATCAAGATACAGATGTGTGTGAATTACCCTTGGTATCCCAAACTGGGAGGTGGAGTGGAGCCTTCCTCATAAACAAGACTTGCCTGCTGATCCAGGAAGATAAGCATTTGAAAAGAGGCTATCAAGAGCCACTCATGAACAGTCTCTTCTTCCAAAGCAATTTTCCTTGAGGATACAGGAAATCAAGTGTTCATTGATAATGTTTACTTTGTAAAGGAGTCATGTGGGTCAGATTATCAGATCTGCTTCACTTACTTTTCAAAGCTGAACAAGTACCAAGGATTTAAAAATGAGACACATTTGCCAGCTAAGGATCCTTTCAGCATAAGACAGTTCATTATAATTACAAAAAGAGTAGTACCCCACCCTTCCTAGAAAAGGAAACATGTTGGAAATGGCTGTAGTTTTCAAGCACTCTGTTTACTTTGGCAAACAGCTCTTTTAGACCAGTTTCTAATTGTCAGTTTTCTGAACAGCACTAAATTCTCCTAACACCATAGCTCATGCAGAACCATCCCCAGAATAAGGAACCAGGCAGTCTCAGCCATGACCATGGTGAATATGAAAACAAGCTTGTTACAAAATACAGCTTTGTTCTATTAAAAAAATTGATATTTTAATTTTATGCTAATTCAGAAAAAATGCAAATGTTGAAATATCTTAATTTTTCAAGACAGTTTTTCCCCCACAGCCACAATAGAGATTCACAGCCATGCTTTGCTTAATAAAGCTGTACAATTCTTGCTCTTGACTTACAAAAGTTGTGTTTTTTTTCTTGCATAGACACAACATTTGTGTGAGAGTATGTGTCTTCACCTGTATGTTAATTATTGATTTTTAAAATATTTTAAATTTGGGAATATGAATTTGTCCCACCCAAGCCTCTGACTTATTGTGTAAGTGTTTTAGTCATAATAAATATTTGACTGGATATCATTCATGTATTTTCAGAGCTATTGAAAGTAATTTACAGACACCTCTGTATTCTGGAAAAAATTATGCTGTCACCAAGAACAATTAAAAGTGACTGTTTCTTTTTTCTGTCATTCTGATTCTATTCACTATTTCCCTTTAGTTTTCTACCTTGCTGAATGGAAAGAGGAAAGATGAAAATTGCCTATGCTCTCAATTAATTTTCTCACTCTGCAAATTAAACTTCCTGAAAATTGTTCCCTTAAAAATGAATTTATTACTTTTGCAACTGCAATCAGTCTGCACCCAGATAATCTCATCCTTGCTCTCTCTCATATATATCTGCTAGTCCCAGATGGTTCCACTTTATCATGCCCAACTACAGCATGAGGATGGCCATGCAGAAATGGGGGAGTTCAGAATAAGCAGGCTTTTTTTTTTTTTTTTTTTTTTTAATCTGACCCCTGCTAGAAAGTAGGAGTATGCTGTTTGAAAGAGACTTTCTGACTATGTGGAGTCCCACCAGCATTTGTGAGATGCTGAAAGTTCCTGTCTCAGCTTGTTGCTGAGACAGAAAAAGGCAGCAAGGTCACTGAATGGAACAGAGCCTCAGCATTGTAGACGTGAAACCTCTGTGTATCATACTAAAAATAACAAAAAAATGTTCTGCATTCTTCTACAAAGGATTGAAAAATGTCTAAAGCACAATAATGTGTTGGGAAATTGTTCCAGTGGAATTTGCTCCATCACTGTCACAGCAATTAAGGTGTGGTAGACTATCCTGTAGTGCCGTAGACCCTCCTGCTTGTCCCTATAGAACATATCAGTGTTCTTTGGTTTTCCAGTCCTCTGAAACCTTCCCCAGTCAACACGATTTTTCAAAGCTAATCAAGAGTGGCCTCGTAATGACATCATCCAGCTGCCTTAGTCCTCATGGATGCATTCACTTGTGTCCCACAGATGCGTATGTACACTTAGTTAATATTCTGATCCTCCTGAGTATGAAACTTCAATGCTTCAGCCTTTCTCATGGTTCTCAGGGAGCTGTGATTCCTCAGGACAGGTTTTAACATTAAAGGCTGAGGTGAAGGCGGTGCTGGGTATCTCCCCATTTTCCATGTCCTTTCTCCCCCACCCCATTCAGTATCAGGCTCTCATTTTTGCTTATCTGTCTTTTGCTGTTGATGGCCCTGTTAAAGTCTTTCATATTCCCCTTCCTGTCTTTTCCAAGATTCAGCTGTAGATGGGCTCTAGACTTCTCAATGCCATTCCTGCATTGTCAGAGAATATCTCTATTTCTCTTTTTCACCTGTTCCAGCTTTCACGTCTTCTGCTATTTGTTTTGAGCTCGTCCTCAGCCATGATAGAATCATTAAGGTTGGAAAAGACCTCTAAGATCATCAAGCCCAGCTGTCATCAGCACCATCACCATATTCATCACTAAACCATGTCCTCAAGTGCCATATCCACATGCTCTTCAAAGGATAGTGACCCTACCACTTTCCAGGGCAGCCCCTTTCATTGCCTGAACACCCTTTCCACAAAGAATTTTTTCCTACTATCTCTTTCTCTCTACAACCTCCATTCATGTAGCTGTGGACAACAATACAGCCTTGTATTGAGCCTCCCCTCAGCCTTGTTTTCTCCAGGCTAAGCATCCTCAGGTCCCACAGTTGCTCCTCAGAGGACATGTTCTCCAGACCCTTCACCAGCTCTGCTGCCTTTCTTGGGACATGCTCCAGCACCTCAATGTCCTTCTTGCAGTGAGAGGCCCCAAACTGAACAGAGGTGTAGGCCTCCTGCCAGTTTGGTTTGGTTACTTCCACATTGGCATGGCTCATTGTTATGCATCCTGAAAATCAACCAGAGCTTCTGGTCTGCTCTTCTGTCCATGACCATCTCCTATCAAGTAGATCTTTCAAGAGGCCAAAGTCTGCTGTTCCGTAATCCGGAGTCAAGCTCCTCCTGTTTGTTGCTCAGAATGGGCTCTCCACCACCTCATGGGCAGCCAAGACTGCCCCCACCTTTCATATCCCCAAGCCTTTCTTGTTTGCAAGCATCCAGTCTAATGGAAGGTCAGCCATTGTTGGATCACCAGTCATTGCTGCTGGGAAGCTGCCATCAGTGCAATCCATGTATCTCAGGATTTCTTCTTTAGTGTTGTGTCCAGCGCTTAACAGACCCCTTATAAGCAGCAGGGTTTTGAACATGAGGTTTCTTCCCCTTGTCTAAAGACAGCAGCATCCTCTTCCCCATCTGGCAGTCTGTAGCAGATACCTGCCACAACACTGTCTGCCCTCTAATCCTAAGCCATAAACTGCTGACTAACTGCCTTTCCCAGGGCAAGACTCTTATTAATCCCTGTAATTCTCTGACAAAAAGCTGAATGAGTCCACAACCTTCCCCACCCCCTGTTCGTTCTACAGTGCCTGTGTCCATTTCTTGCAGCGTGCTGGCTGTGGGAGCTGTCCCACCATGTCTGTGCAAGGTCGTACACCTGCACCTGCAGAAATCTTTTCATTCCTCCTGCTTTTGTCTCATGCTACATGCATGCATCAGTGTACAGGCATTTCAGAGGGGTGCTCCAACCAGTTGATTTCTCATAAATTACGACATCTTTCCCCATGATGCTGTCTGTGGCACTTTCCTGTTTGCTTTCCTGTGCTCAAAGTGGGTGTCCTTCACTCTTTCTTGTCATTCTTAAGCTCTGTCTTGTCTACTGCACCTTCCTGCCAACACAGCCCACCACTTCCCCAATGGACTATGGGTCACCATCTCTCTTCACCCCCTCATTCCTAGTTTCCAGGACTCATCAGGAGGCTTTGCTGCCAGTCTGTTGGCAGAGACACTTTTGCCTGAATCCACCTCAGAGCTATTTTCTAGAATCCACCTAAGCACTAATTTCAGACATTTGCATTACTAAGTAGAAATCACACAAAGCTAGGCTGAAAGAAATCTCTGAGACAGGATGAAGCATACCCAGCTCACTCTTGATTACACATTCATCTAATGTGTCCTCAGAAATCTCCAGTGAAGGAGACTGCACAGTTAGCATGTTCTAGCACAATCTGTCCTTACATTTACATTTTCTTAGCATCTAACTTAACTCTCAGATAAATTCTGCTAACTACTTTTGTCCTATACTCAGTGGATAAGAGGGAATTTGAATTTCCCATCATTATAATAATCTTAATATTTCCCAGTTCTTTTTATGACAAGCTTTCTCATACTTGTTTTGCTCAGAACAAAAAAGCCACAACGAATAAGCAAATTCTCAAACCTCCCTCACAAGCCATATTCTAAACTTCTGATTATCTCTTTTGACTTTCCTTTCAACTCTTGGCAATGTTTATTCTCCGAGTAAAAATCTGGGTGTCTGACATAATGGTTTAGTTAAAATGCCCTATGTAAAATCAAATACCTCCTACCTCCCATGCTTTAGATACAAACATTGAAATTGCTCTGTTACTTTTTTTTAAATTTTTTTAATGAAACTGCAGTTTCATATATTGACTGTGATCTATCCCTGTTCCTTTGTATGATATTATCACCCTTACTTCAAATCTTCTGTTTGAGTATTTTATTCTCAGTAAAAATAACAGTTCTTTCATGTGCAACGATTTTCAAACCACATCTTCAAACTGCCATGACTTTTGAATTTTAATCCTCCAAAATATTCCCATCTTATCAGTGGATAAAAAAAAAAATCTCCGATTTTTGATGAGCATTTTCTGATCATTAATGGCACTGGAAAAAAACACAGGAAAAGTCTGTAAAGAATATTATATAATATGTCTTTCTAATTTGACAGTGAACTGTCATAACTACTTTTTAGTACATTTCTGCAGCCAGTGGGTGCACCCACCAGATGGCAATTTCATCCAGAACATTTCCTTAAGTTGCTTATGAGAATGTAGCTGGTAGCATGTCAAAAGCCTTATTAATGTCCAAATATATCACATCCCCTGCTTCCTTTGTATCCACCAGGCCAGTTACACTGTCAAAAAGAAACACGGACTGATTTTGACTTGATTTATTCTTGATAAATTGATGTTGGCTGTTTCATATCATTTTGTTATTTTATTATCTATGTGCCTATAAACTGATTATTTAACAAAATTATTTTGGTAACTTTTTCACTGTTGCAGGCAGGGTGACTGTTCTACAATTTGTATTTTGTCATTGGCAATATTTCACAAAATAATGATCCTTTCTATTGTAGTGAGAGCATTCTTGAATGCTGAAGTCAACAGTTTATAATGTAATCATAGATATTACACATTTTTAAAACTAAATTACAAATTTGCAGAAGAACTTTGGTATCTTTGTCTTTCTGTATTCAGGTTTTGCCTTTTCTTCTACTATTGCAATTGTGCATGCTACAAGCCTGTTTCTTTACTCTGTAGTAAGGTATGAGGACTCCACAGAGACATTTCTGAACTCCCTCTCTGAATTACCCCACAAACCCCTTTCTTACACTTCTTCAAAGTTCTCCTCAGGAAGGTATTTTTTCATGATCTTTACACAGAATTAGTGAAGCAAAAGTGGTGTACTATGGCCTTGTCTGCAAACTCCTAACAACAATTAGCAAAACAAAGCCACTGACTGCATGTTTTATCCTTCCTTTGCCAATTGTTTTTGCACGTTGCAAGTGTTCAGAAATTCAAACCATTTCAGTGTTTGGACAGTGAAGCTTGAGAGTACTAAACAAGAGATCCAGTAAGATCTATCTACATCAATCTTAGCTACATATCTGCCTTTACCTCCAAACTTTTCCTTTATGTGTTCAGCCTGACAAGATAAACACAGAACAAGGAATTTGTAATTTCTAAGAGACAACAGATTTAATTAGCTTGTAGTACAATGCAGTGCACCAAAGGATGGTGAGAAATAAAAAACTAGAAAGTGCTTCAGCCTCAAGACAATATTGCTAACAAGTGTTATTCTTAAAAAAGACTCAGTAACAAAACACTAACGTTGCTGTAAGGAACCTGGATGCTTTGAATGACATATAAGACAATTATGCTGTGAACTGTTTGGTCTAAGTCATTATTTGGAATGGTGGTCCCTTACTGCTTGACTCCCCGGATTACACTGGATGCAGTAAGAAAGATAAGCAGTTTCCTGTGGTACACAGTCCTACAGCTTCATCTTCTCTGGAGATGCTGAACTAGTGGAATATATTATCCAATACTTGCATTAACTTAGCACTCAGGTGCTACACAGCTAATCAAGCCAGAGGTAACATTGCCCCAGTTTACCCTGGTAACTTACTTTAAACAGGATAAACTCCTTTTTGTAAGTCAGAGCACTCTTTTTGTTGGCCAGGCTGCTCCTGCACTCTTAATGCAGAGTCCAGTTCATCTCCATGCTGTTTGCTCTCACTGCAGGATTTGCCAAAATAAGGTCACTGTAATACAGTTTTCAGAAAGAGCTTGCCTGTGATGCCTCAGATGTTGAAACCTGGGTTACATGGAAGGATGAGTAGGAGGTAAGCCCATTACACTACTACCCTCAACACCACTGTACTGGCCTTCAGTGAGCTCCTGGGTGGAAGTGAAAGGGACAATTTAAGCCTATAAAGCCCTGAATAGTCTGACAAGGATCTAAATAATAATGGCAGAAACCCACTGCTGAAATCATTATTCTGCAGTGTAGCCTTCAAGGGTACCAGAGAAGCAGAGTCTCTGCAGAGACATGACAAGCAGCCAGCATTTTGCCCTGAGAAATCTTGGGTTTTGCTCTCCTCACCCATGACATTAGTCAACTCTTAGCATGCTGAAGCAACCAATATTCTTGTATTTCAGAGAAAAAGGCAAAATCAAAGTTTGAGGAGGTGGAGAATATCGATGTAAGTATACAAGAGTGCACAGGATTATGTATTAAAAATTACCACACTAAGAGCACAGATGTACATAGGCACCACTAACTATTGCAGTGAATCCAATTGTTCATGTTATCTCATCCCAACATCTATGAAAAATAACTATCCAAACTTACAAACAAAAAAGTGCCAAATTTAATCCAAAACTTATTCAAATGAGTTAAATCACATTAATGCCAGCTCACAAGCATTTTCCCAGTGACGTTTCTCTCTCTTCAGATCTCAGAAAAGTGATAGAAAGACAAGACAGTTGATCAAAGTAAAATTAAACTGCCTGTGGCTGAGATTAGGGAAAAAAGTAATAATTGCCAAATGAGAGAAGGCACTTCCCTGCTAACAGACACACAGAAACCTTAGGTCTATATTTGAAACGCTGTGGACTTAACAAGTTTGTGGGGGGGGGAAGGCTGACATGACATTAACTGCATGCTGCTTGGTACTCAAGGGAACAGAAAAACTGCAACAATTAAGTTTTCAAAAGGCTTTCTTGGTAAGTCATATTTAAAGTTTCAGTTGCTGTTTTAATCACTCTTGTTAGCAGACAGGAATTCCTATGAAACAGACTGCCAGGAAACTGGCTTGTTTTCAACACCCTTTGTATTTCCATCAAAATTGAAGAGGGATAACTTCATTTGTGAGTCATTTTGCATTTCTCAACCCTTTCTCTTTCTGCTTCTTTTATTTACAGAAGAGAAAAAGGGAGCCACACAGAAAATATTTTTTCTCCTTCCTACCCAAATCTGCAATTTTGAAATTGATGCAGTTGTCACACAGGACATCAGAATCTAGTAGTTCCTCTAATGTACTGCAACATGTGTTTTCCATATTCTGATGCCATCCTTTGTGACTCCACAGGGAACTGCAGTCATTACAATGAAGAACACACCTGAAGCTGCATTCACATGGAGAAGTAGTGTGAGCTGTTTATGGTCTCTCAGGGCTGTTTAGCACTGATGTCCATTCTCAAAGGAAGAAACAACTTTCAATACCTCCTTCAATCCCCTAAAATCAACATGTATGTACTAGCAAGCAGATTTCTTAACTCAGGGCCTGAGTTAATTCTTTTTTTTTTTAATTTTGCACTGATTTCCTGATTTGAAACTAACCAGAAAATCAGTTCTGCTTGCTGAACATTATAAAATTAATGTCCACAGGCAATTTTTCTGCAGCTTGGCAATGCAATGCATCCATCTGAAAACCACTACACTGAGTCCTTTGGTATTTCCTTATTTTCTAAATGGTGGCTGCATAAATTGCAATATTGTTAGGATGGCATAGCAGGTTACTTCTAGAAAGCATTCATAATTGCTTCAAGCATTCATAATTACTTGCAGCCCATTTAGTAAGTCTCCCTTTATGGGCATTTGAGAAAATGAAAAGTTTATTTCTGTGTAGAGCTGTGATCTAAAACAATCATTCCACTTATGGAGCACATATCTTTTAATGTGATTTACAGTAAAAATACGGGTTTTTTTGTTTGTTTGTTTGTTTGTTTGGTTTTTTTTTTGGTTTTTTGTTTTTTTGTTTTTTTTTTAATTTGAATAGCTGACGTATGCCTCTTCAGAGGGAAACTACCATATAACATTACTGTTGTCAGTATGTGCACACAGACATGATATTGACAAGATATTATATACCTGTATATAGGAAATTAGGTCAAAGCATATGTGAAGAGTATTACACAATTGTAGGTTAGAACAAAAGTAAATTAACAGTTATTAAACACAAGCAAGTTTAACTAGAATGATAATATCAGAGAGGAACAATTCTGTAGTCTGATCAATAAATGGTACTAGATACTACTCAAAACCTATCCCTGAGTGCTCTGGTGAACCACTGGATGGCATCAACCTGTAACATTATCAGTTGCTGCTGTTTTTGTCTTTACACATCTCTGTTGATTATTCTACCGTTTGCTACTGCTTTGTAGACACTCTTGTGCACTCCATCTAAACCCCTAATCCTATGAGTCCATCCATTTGGGAAAAAAAAAGTTAACATAGTTAGTCTATTATCCTAAAAGAGATACTAACTGTGACCTTACTGCCATTTCAGTGACTGATTTTAATTATACTACAATATACAGCACCAGCTGCACAATACTGGAAAATCAATCTCATTTATGCAGTTCATAGAGTCTAATAAACTTATTAAAGACTCATGATCTTCTTATGCTCAACAAACTTTTAAATAAAAACAGTTTAGAGTATGAAGTCATGTACTGTCACAGATATTTCTTGCTTTACATCTGTCAATATCTGCTGGTCAACCAGGATAACTAGTTAACTATATAACTAGATTACTATATAACTAGTTATATTCTATGAAGAAGAAATAATGCGTTTTGTAATATCTGAAATTCAAATATGGGAATTTTATTAAATATTCATTTCTAATGCTTGCGATAAGCTCTGCATCTCTTGCTTAAAAAAATTCCCTCTTTTCAAGGGTATTGATTTCATGAAACATCTGTCTATGAAGTTAATGCTGTCTATGTGAACCTTTGTAAGATGTGTTACTTGCACACACATCACACTTTGCAGGAATGGGGCCTTTATAGCCTCAATTCTACCTTCAAGTATATCTGAAAAACTACATTTCAAGCCAATGCAAATTAGAAAGAAGAACTGAGTGCTGTTTGTAGAGTTTGGCATCACTGACATCCTTCTTCTAAGGAGAGGAAAAGTGCTTGACTGGGATGGCAGCCTGTTATAGATAAATGTTGAAATTCACTGGCTCAGCTGCAGTGTGATACTGTTGACTCTGTACATGAGTTTGTACACAGTTGTGATATGTTCATCTGGCAAGGGGTACTTGTGTTGGTGGCTACTGCAAAAAAAAAAAAAAAGAAGGGTCAAACAGCTACACTGGACTAATGGTGCACCTTATGTACTCCCTATAGAAATTACAGATTTGTCACTGTCTTTACTGGGTCTACAAGCCAAGATCTGCTGGTAGGAGCCTTACAGCTCTTGTTCATGTTACAATTTGCCATCTCATGCCCATCAGTGCTCATGCCCTCATGCTGTTTCTGCTTCACTTGAAGGCAGGAGTCAGTTTCACTTATCTTTTGAATATTCAGCAATGAGCATCCAGTAGCAGTCCCTATAATTCATTTTGGGCTGTCTTAATTAACAGGAGATTTATTGGGGGGAGAGAATGAAATTAAACTTTAAGCAGAGTAAAAACAGTCAGATTAATGCCATGATAAATTTAAGTCTCTAGGCCAGATTATTTCTTTTTTAAGGTTGCAATTTATTAGATAGATAAGAAGGAATTTAAAAAACTGCATTTCATAAAGTTAATTTGCTGCTGCCCAAGAGCGATGTGCTCTCAAGGCTGGATGCAATAAGATGATCCAGAAAGCAAGTTCAGGGATTACTATCTTTCAAGCATCTGCCTTCACAGATTTGGTGACTGGATTACATATGTGGACATAGAGAGATGTGGAAACCAGCAAATGGAAACCAGCACAATTAGAATCTCAAGTGGAAACCTACCTTGAGCTAGGCAATAGGATGGCAAGGTCATTAAATCTTCCCTCTTAGGCCCATCATACAGATTCTTCTTTTTTTCTTTTTTTTTCTTTCTCCAGCATAAAATTCACACCCCGCCCAACATACTTCTGAGATTTTCTTTAAAAACAAAACTAATGAATGACATGTGTGGAGACCCGGCTGGGGTTCCACGAGGGTGGTTTGTGCCCAGATGGCTCTTCTTCTCAATCTCTCATCTCAGGGAAGAGCAACAAACCGTTTCAAGGCTGCTTCATGGTGTTTATTTTAAAGTTATCAAAGGGTCAGGAACACAGTGTTACCACTGGTCCTAGGTGCCAAAAATGGCCATAAAATGTACAGTACAGAGAGTTTATATAAGGTTTATCATCAAATAGAAAAGTTTTACGTACATTATTTTGTCTTTAAATCTAATAATTATCACTATTATTAACAAGTCTTTTCCAAACTAAATTCCCTTTACCAATGGCTACATGATAGGAACTGAGGTCACAGAAAAAGGAAAAGAAGGAGAAAAGGGAGAAGGGAGGACCGACTCCCTAAAATCTCTATCTTGGCCCCATAGAAATATATGAGGCATTTTCAAAACTACAAACCTATCTCTCTACAACACATCAAACATTCAGCTTCTCATTTTTTTTGGTGTTTGCTGTTCACCCAGGAGTGGAGGCAGTTTTTCCTAAGGGCTCATCTCGATGGCAAAACTTTCTTGTGGAGCTTTGGGGGTAAATTTGGTCTCCAAGAAAACAGACAAGGCTGTAGAGCCTTGCTGACCCCCAACAACATGGTTTTCCATTTCCATATAAAAACTGGTATCTTAGACTACTGATCAGGAAGAGGGGAACCATTCCTTGTTCATTGAATTAAAAAAAAAAAAAAAAAAAAAAAGTAACCTTGAGACTAGGGATCAATCATCTACAAAGGCAGTTTGTGTCTCCTATCTGATAATGCAAAGAGACAATTTTCCAGGATACAGAAAAATGTGCCAGTCAATGCCTGGAACTGGGAGCTTAAACACTGAGCAGGTAATTGAAATGTGTCCTAGTTCTTGGGCAAACAAGCTCACCATCATCTCATGCAATCTGAAGGGTTATGTGGATGCCTTACATTTTGGCTTTTATATTTATTAAGATTCTGTGCCGTTTTGGTAGTTTTAGGTTTCATGTTAAATGCTACTAAGCTCTCTTCACAGAGTAGATAGACAAAACAATTCCTTGTCTAGCTTGATATCAAGGACAAATTTCAGGCCCTAGAATTAAAACAATGGTGAAGTGAGAAGAAAAACAAAGAGGATGGAGCTTCATAACCTGAATCTATGGCTGGACAATTGATCCTAATATGCTAATGGACCAGAACTTATAAAAGTGTGAGACCTCGTGATCGGTCATCTGTTTTGCGACCATTTTGGGGTTCATCTTGGATGTGGTCCAGTTGGACTTTTGTGTTGCACAGGTGTGTCCATTGAGGCCTTTTAATAAATACCTACTTTATCCTTTTGCTCTGTCTAGTCTCCGTTCCAGATCAGCCTCCAGAAGGCATCAATATTTTACAAGGAAGGGGCAACTGGCACAGTGGTTTTTGTTTGGTGGGTTTTTTTGAAGTCCACATGTGTCGGAGTATGTTACACCTAAGATTAAGCAGCTCAAACTTAGCAAGAGGAGTGATTCTTCCCTTCTGAGTACTGGAGTAAAATAATGTAAGAGTTTAATCCATTCTG
Organism: Sitta carolinensis; assembly: GCA_032173965.1. Taxonomy (NCBI): domain Eukaryota; kingdom Metazoa; phylum Chordata; class Aves; order Passeriformes; family Sittidae; genus Sitta; species Sitta carolinensis. The sequence goes on along the minus strand of CM063284.1, from coordinate 91,417,824 downwards.
CCAAGACATCAGGACTTTAAAGCAGTAAATGGAGCATTACTGGTTTAGGTCACAGCTGCACCATTTTGGATTTAATCACATAATTCTGCTGAAGTTCCAGTCAAGGTTCTTGAACTTCTTCTCTTACTTGAGTTTTTAATTTGTCTGTTAACCTCCTATCTTTTTTCTTCATATTGCATATCTGCTCAGCATTGTAAAACTAAGAACAAAAGAAAGAAGTCATTAATATTATTCTGTAGACTCCAACTTCTCTTCTTAGAGCCTCAAGTCTTGACCAAAAAAGTACTAAAGCCTAATAAAACTAAGTTTGTGAAGTCAGCTGTGCTGATGTTTATGCACAATAACCCAAGATATATAATCTTAGAAAACATGAAACTAAGCAGTTGAACACTGGCTGATGTAGATACCAGAAAAAGAGAGAAACTGATCTTTCTGGCCTCTGAGATTGCTGGTGGAGAGGGAATGGAGTCTCAGCTTCTGTTTTCTGCTTCTGTATTCCACCACAGCGTGGAGTGGCCATTGTCACTGCTCACATTTCTTCAAATAAGATGAAGTAATGCCTGAAAGGATCTCTGATAAGTCTGCACTAATAAACTTCTGCAGATAAGTACAGCTGAATACATGGCGTTCTTATTGGTGTGAAAGGGAGTCATCTGCCAGAAGAAAACCCTCCTTTTTATTATGGTTTGCTATGAAAACTGACTCCAGATGATGCAGAAGGGGAAAATACTGGTAGTGTGAAGCAAAATATCATCATGTCAGCTGATAACTGCTTCTCAGTCCAGATTCCCACCATATTCACTTCTGCAGAGCTGCTCTGGTCAATGGACTGCATATCACCGTCCATAACTAGGTTTTTTAGTAACAATGTGGCTAAAGACATGCCTCTGGCAGAGCAATGAATATCAGAGTATATCACTGAGAAGTTTCTGGGGAAGTCCTTTGCCTCAAAAGTCAGGCTTTCCTCTGTACAGTAATGTACAGAGTAAACCCCTCCATTTCCCTACTGAATCTACCAATAGGATGGAATGCTTGCAGTAGTTTTAGAAACTGGCCTCATAAGTCAGAAATTTAGGCTGGATTTGAGACCACTGGCCTTGCATTTTAATCTCAACTATATAATTTTATTTTATTTATATTGGGCAAGGGAGCACAGGTTAGCACAAGATTTATACAGAATAGACAGAACCAGATTAAAACAGCCTGTCTGAATATTTTTATCTAGTCTGACTCTCTGGAAGGCTCATCTATGTTGGTTTAGTTATATTGAAAAAAAATTACTTTTCCAAGAAAGCACTTTCTGCTTTCCCCCCTTTGACCCTTTCCATCTCTCATGCTGTCAGTTACTTCTGGATTAAATCCACTTTTCTCCTCAAATCCCTGTCCAGTGAGTTCATGTCATTTGCTTGTAAAAATCTGACAGACTTCATCATCTTATAAAGAGAAACTGATTTGAACTCTGATCATTCCAGTGATACAATGTCTGATCAGGTGTTATGACTGAAATGGGTAGAATAGGTTTGGTTTTTTTTTGTTCCTTTTAGATTAGCCATGTCTTTCATTTCTGCTGACATACATATCTATCTCTAGTTGTACTTTCCAGTTCCATCAAAATTTAATATTTCAAATGCACCTGTCATGCAACTGGTGTGTTACTCAGTGAAAAGAGGTCAAGGTGCATGGATCTTGGATGACATTTCAATTATTCTTGCCTGAAGACAAATCATGTGTTTTGTCTCTGTATCTTAAGAAAAGACTTACACTTCTGCCAACATTTTTCCTTCTCTTTATAAAAATATGAATTATTTATAAATTTTACAGGTTTTAAACTGTCATAGCATTGAGCAGTTTAATGCAAAATATTCCATTCCAACATTTGCTGAACAAATCCAGATAAATGCTAGCACCTTCCCTCATACCACAAATAACCTGAAAATAAATAGAAAGCAGCTTATCAAAACAACAAAGAAATAATCTTTTCTGATTTATTGCCTGTTACTTGAGTACTGTTTGAACTTCCTGCATGGATGATCAATATTTTACAAGAAGGAAAACAAATAGTGGACACTCACTGTGCTGGAAAACCAAATTTGCTCTATTAATATGTATTAATTTGCCATAAAGTTTACCATGCTTCTAGATTTGAGAAAAATTTTTACTAAGACTTTTAAACTTAAATCCAGAATAAGCGCCTCACAAATCACAGGAACAAATTAACCTGGTTTGGGAAGGATAGTTTTGTAGCTGATACAATAGCTAACACCTTATACTACCTTATAGTAACATCAACAGTATAAATGTCTTTGTAGTAGTGGTACAGCTCAAAGGGGTGACATGATAACATTCAGATTTGCACACATGCAAACTCCAGAAGATAGAGAAGACTTCAAAAATAAATAATCCAGGCTATTTCTGTATAAATACAAAAACCCCTCCTCCCAACAACCAAAGCAGATGACATTCACACGGTCACTGAATTTACGATAACACAGTTTTCTGAATATTAGTCTTTACGCATCTCTTATCCTTAGGGGCATTCTCATATCTCTCATACTCTTTGACTGGCACTGTAATTCAAGGACTTCAAGAGTCTAATCTTCAGAGTCATTCTAAACTTGTATTCCATCTACCACTTTGAGTCACCCTGGAAGCACGGCGAGGTGATGGAAAAGAGAGAAAGAAAAGTGGATAATAGGATCCACAGAGACAAACCATTTTGAGTTACTGCCGTTTTTAACAGGAAATAGGTTTAGAATCTAGAAGTAGGATTTTTTAATAGGAATGCCAAAGGACATCTCACAGAGAGCCAGGAATGTGGCCCCTTATAGCACAAAATGGTATGTTTTCAACTCATTACTGATTTTCCTTCTTGTATGGAGGAGATTGGTCTTTCACCTTACCTGGCAGCCTGGGGATTACTGACTGTTTAAAACAGTCTGGTGGGTGGTTGCTTACACGTGGCAACTGCAGTGCTCTGCAAATTATTTCATGGTGAACTTCTCAGGATGAAAAGTGCTCCCTTACACAGTGGATACGGCCAATGTAACATCTGTCAGGATGCAAAGTGTCACTTCTCTTTTCGGTGAAAGAAATCGTTGCAGGTGAAGTGGATTGTCTGAGTTTCGATACATTTTCAGGAAGAGTTGATGGCTGAGGGTCCATATGCCTCCTGTTTGCTTGTGCTGAGGCATGTGTTAAGACCATAGGCTTGAAGGGAGAGAAATATTGACACTGAGAGTGCATCCTTTTACCACTCCTGTGTGGAGACAATGCTGAAGAAGTGATACTATAAATTCCGACATGCTGCTTTGGACTAGCAGCCAGCTCTGAAGTAGCCTCAGGTGAAATCTTACAAGTGAAGCCATACAGGATAATAATTACAATAACGTTGTGATGCAAGCGTTTCAGCTGATCATACTGATGATATTGACCAGAAATCTTGCTGAAATTGCTCAGGATCCCAAGACGGTCCCAGGAAAGAATGGAACGGAACTCAATATCTGGAGAAAAGTCCTCAGATGCTAATGAGCACAACAAGGCTGATGCCATGGTCTTGTGCTAAAGATCCATATAGAAAAACTGACAGAGCCATATTGTTTATATCCTCCCATTTTCTCTTGGATAGGCAGAAGGAAGTGATACAGATAGCAACAGAAATTTATTCTGTATCTCTGAGATGGAAGTAAGATGTGTAATTTCTGTAAGGGACACTGGTTTACAAAACCTATTTGCAAATTATTTCAGATGTTGGAGAAGAAGAAATGAAAACAGAAAAATGTGGAAAGCAAGAGAAAGAGCTAAACATGCTGCTTTTTCCTAGGAAAAGATGTCCTGTGTCTTCCCTTTTTGCAGGATGATCTTGTGTTAGGATCTCTGTAATGATTCCTGGATCAAAATATATTTTCTTTGTCTGACCCTTTCACTGAAGTGCGGGCTTGAAGTCTATAAAAGAATAGATGTTTTGCTTTCACAAAGAACTGACAACCTTTCAGCAACATCTGCTACTGACCAGGCAGCTTCAACAGCTATGTACATATGAGCCATGATGCATCCATTGCACCACAAGTACAGGGCCAGAAAGATGCACGCACAGCAATGGAAAAATGTGTGTACTTATTTTTTTTTCATAATTTTTTGCACTTCAAAAAGATTCCTTAGAAATATAAGGGAAGTCAGAATAACTTTGAGCAACATCAGAACAGAGCATCAGAACAACATAAGGACTGAGACTTTAAATACAGGAAAGCATTCATAGTAAAGGTGTAATATCATTGTGATTGACAATAATAATGTCAATCTTGAGACTAGAGAGATGTAATCAAGAGAAGTGATGATAAATATCATATTTTCAGTGCAAAGGGGTTCAAAATTCATCTTATTTCTCTACTTGTCAGATTTGTAACACATTTTCCAAGAAAACTTATCTCTATACCAAAGCAAGATTCTTGTAGGCCAGAAAAATTCTTGTTCTAGCCTTTATTCTTCTACACAATTTGGATACAGTGAGATGCAGAAAGAGGAGACGATAACTGAATTGCTATACTGAAGACAACTTTAATGGTAAATCTGAATACGTCTTTCCCTGAGATTGAACTCTCTGAGGAAGTTACAGAGCAATTAGAGATGGAATTACAGTAAGTCATCAGGACCAGATGGTATTTCATTCAAGGATTGAAAGGAATAATGTGAAACAGTGTACTGAAGAGGATATTTACTCTGCAGCTTCCAAAGAGGCAGGTTTCACTCTCTCAGCAGAATGAACAGCATGCTGAAGAGCCCTGGACAGTTGTCCACTGAGTCTCTGGTGACACAAGAGCAAGCTCTGGTCTCTGGTCTCTCTCTTGCTGCTCCCTGAACAAAACAATGAGTCTTACACTCTAACTCTGAAATTCAACACATTTGGACTCTGCAGAAAATATGACTTTCATAGTGAGCGATTTCTATTGAGAAAATGGTTTCAAGAGGTCAAGATGAAACTCTCAAACTTTACCACAATCTCAGATAGCAAAACCAGAAACAAAAACCAGAAATGCAGAAACTATTGTGTTTGTTCCTTCTTGAAATAGGCAATCCGTATCATTCAAGCTGGATTGGTTGAATTTACAAAATAAATACAAAACTCTGGCTAGTGAGAGATGTGCCAGTGCTAAGGGCCAAACTGGCTAGCGTGTAATCTGCAAACAGTAAGGTACAACTCTCACAGCAAGGGTATGCCACAGGGCTGCCAAAGCGAATATTGCCCTATCCCAGAGTAAGCTGTATGATTCTTCTGAGCTAAATCCACTTCTTTCCTGTGAATAGTCCCTGAAACTCTCCTTGATTCTGTTAAGTGATAAATGCTTTATTAATGCTCTATTGTTGACACTCTCATATGGTCTGTAAGTTTGGACTGAGTTTTGTGCATTTCCTTTTTTGTCTGCCTGCCTAAAATTTAGCATGAGGTTCTTGTCAGCAATGGCAGGGAAAAAAACTTAAGGTGAAATCTTGGAAAAGAAAAATAAACATGTAAATGAAGTCTTCTATACGTGTTTTAATTTATAGGATCATCAGAGTGTTTAATGTCATACCTTATGTATCAAAATAATCTGAGAAGGTCCTGTAGGGAGGATGATATTTTAATTGTCATTGTACCAATGGTTAAGAACAAAGCAGCCTTGTATTTTTGATGGCAAGAACAAGTGGAACCGAGTCTGTACAGAAAGTATTGCACAATATTCTGGTGTTCAATAGTAAAGACTAAAAAATTCTTATTGAGTAACAGAATGTCTGAAACTGATACTAATATCTGAATATTAATTCAGGTCTTTAGGACTGGTCACAACTACTTCAACAAGCAGCATACATAGGATTTTACACTGAATGGGCATATATTTCAACCATGTTATATTGGACAATTAGAACTGATTAAATTTGGAAGAGTAAATCAATCTCTAATATTTAACAGATAGAAAATATATTTCCTTTTTTTTTTCTGGGCACTTTTGCATACTGAGTTAGTTCTAACACATGTCCAGAAAATACTTTGCATAATCTGGTGCAATTAAACCTACAGTTTATGCAAGCTATCCTTAAAATAGCAACTCTCTCTAAAGATAGCAAAGCTGCTCCTAAAAAGACAGTCTTGAAATATACAGACAGAAACAACTTTAATGGGAACCAGGGAAACTGTCTGAGAATGTAGTTCAGAAGTTGGTAAAACACTGATACAATTTGAGAGGATTAAATTTAACACCTGATCTATCAGGTAAACAAAAATAAATAAAAAAAATAATAAAAAAAATTTAAAAAAGCACAGACTTTGGCTCATTTTGTCCTTCATCAGGGGTCCTGTACCTGTGACACTTTGCTCTGCAGCAACCCCCAGCAGTTGCAACCCAAAAAGCTAATCCCATTCCTGGATGCCCAAAGCAGAGCAGATTAGTTAATCAAGTAACAACACATCTAGCTTTACACTGGGTTAGAGCATACAATGGTAGAAAAATGCCATTTTCACACTCTGCATAAGGGTTAAAAGTTAAAAGGTTCTATCCTACAGAGTTATTATAAGCAATACTTATTTTACATACTCATATGAAGAGAGAACTGGACTTAGAGCATTACTAAAATTTGCTGATTGTACTAAATGTTTCCAGACAGTAAAACACTACAAAGGACTTAAACTACAGCAGGATTTGCACAATTTGGGGGGATTGGACTGTCTTGCACCAGATGTTACAGAAATGAGCTCTTTGCCTTCTGAAACCATAATGACAACATTAACTAAATCCATGGAAAACTTACTTGGGTTTGGGTTGTGCAGAACTATGAAAAAACAAATTTCATGTCTTGGACAGGAAAACTGAGACAAAAGATTATGCCAGCTAATACCGTGACAGATTTTTGATTCCAGCAGTACCACAGCACCCATCCATATTTCTCAAGAATATTATCCATATCCATATTTTTATAATTTTCAACTAATAGTTGAAATTACAAGATGTTGCTGTGAGACAATGAACATAAGCAAACCTGAATTTCTAAATTTCATTAACAAGACTTAAATCTATTTCCTATGGAAAGAAAATAACTTTGGAAAAACATAGTTCACCAGCCATTTAAAATATGTATTTGAACTAAAAATTTTATACTGTTTATATTCTATTAATATCCCTCCCATACCCTCAGAAAAAAATGCTGAATATAGCTGGACAACTGTCAGAACATCTGGGATGGAAAACCTGTTAGAAAATAAAAATATGTAACCTGTTTCATTAAAAAATTTAACTATGTTTCCCTATGTGATTTGCAAAGGCTGGAGAGATGAGCAGTTGGCATGCTTCCATGTTTTGATGGTTACTTTTGATGAATCTTATCCTTTCTATAGTATGCAGTGGAAAGTGGCAGTGGCTCTGCTACTGTTCCCAGCCACGTTACAGACACAGCAGATTCAAATCCCACCTGATAGAGCCTGACTGTGGATTAGTACATCTGTCTCTGACCATCCTCCACAGTCTTTATTCATGTCTTTCAATATTTTTAGCTGGTAGGATGGTCTTTGGCTCACCAGGAGAGCTGGCTTATGGATTGTTGGTTATACTGTAACCTTAATTCACCTAAAATTGCTCTCACCCTTGGCTTGAAACTGTGTTTCCTCAGTCATTCTCCATACTGTCTATTCAGCTCACCCACTGGATAGGTGAAGTTTCCCTGGCAGTCACATGAAAAAGAGATATTTGATGGGCTATGCTACTGAGACAGAAAGTACTGCAGAAAAAAGGTCATGAAATTGCCATCCCAGGAAACACTTCCTGAAACATTAGCAGTTCTAAAGGAAAGACTAATTCTGATGTTGTCAACTCAGTGAGGATCCCAACAAGATGCCTGAAGCTATTATATAACCATGCCAAAGGATGGTTAAACCACACCTGAAGCAGTCCCTAAACAGCTGCAGAAAATACTCCCCCAGACACTATAACTCTTTTCATCTTCTGGGTTGCAAGCCTCCTATGTGGTCCAGCCAACACTGCTTTGGAAGAAGCAACACTTGGGGCAAGGAGTGGAAAAACTGGTAAAGGCAACATGCACCCTAATTCACCCTGTGCCAACTCAACCGGATTAAATCAGAAGGGAAGAAAGGCAATCATTGCACCAACCTGGATGAATAACTACACATGGTTGCTCTATAGTGTGAATGTGAATGCATCAGGCTAGCTCATCAGACTGTGAATTGCTATAATCACAGTAGGTAAACAGAATTTTTGCCAGTTCTCTGCTCCTCCACACAACAGAACATGACTTCTGATCTTCTACTGTGATCAGCATGGTAACAGTCCTGTCAAGTGTCTCCCTTTTAAGATGAAAACTAATATCATGTAATGATGGTCAGCAGAATTTTCTTTTAACATTTATAGGAATATAAATCTCCTTGTAAATTAGAAAAAAAATTATCTTTCCTACCTCAAAACACATAAAACATTATAAATCTCTAAATGCTTTTGCAAATCTTGGTTCTAGGGGTGCTGTGATTTGGTAGAGGAGGATGTCAATCTGTATCAAACAGTTTAGTCCAGTCCTCATATTAAGTTTCAGGGCCACAGCCAACTCAGATGCAGAAATACAGCTCACAGTAGCACCCTTCATAGTCATGACAGTAAAATTTTAGCTGCAGTAAAATTACAATGGCTACTTGGTAAACGAAACTCTGAGCAATTTCCAGATTTTGGATGTTCATGCATACCCCTAGCTTTAATAAAAACAATATTACCGCTGATCTTCCAAGGATACTGGGAAACAAATAAAATGATTGTCATTCTTCATGGTTTTTTTTTCTGCAAGTCAAAAGTTAATTACTTCACAGATGGCAGAATGGTGAATGAAATGAATGCAGTCAGCTTCCCTAGAAAACTGGATTGCAGAACATATGCAGTGAAATGAGACAGAAAAAAAGGGCTGGCAAACAATAAATATCTATTTCCTTTTTGCTTAAAATAGACTAAAAGGTCAAGAGAAATATATGACTGACATTTGTCCAAATAAATAGCAATAAAACTAGGTATATTGGTCCACAAGCAATCTCAGACAGAGGGATGAACATTAAATTGGCTAGTAAAAGACATTCCTCCATAACAATATATTTCTTTTATACTTTTAATCATAATAAATTGAGATAAATAGTCCTAAATTTGCTGCTATTCTGACATGTTGTTATCAGTGATAAAGATCAAGTTTTTATTACACATTTAAGGGTATAAAAGAAATAAAAGAAATATTTCATGTTGTTTAAGTATATTATATATAGGAACATTACAGACAGTAATTTTCAATAATTTTATTCATGGTCTGCATGCATGAAACATTTAGTACCATAGAAAAAGATTTTCTTTTATTCTTTTGTGCCACAGTTGTTCATCTACCTCACTGATTTAACACATATTGGGAAATTAAAAGAATAAAGAGAGTGGCTACAGGTCAGGCTGAGCTAGAACATTGAGGAGCCAACATTAAAGACAAGGCTCAAAAGCCACAAAAATAATGTGTCTGTTCTGGCTAAATTAATCAGAGAGGTCTACACCAGAAACAACAGATGCAAGTGAGTTGCTGTTTTTTTCTTAGTCCTAAACTTCATCTGATAAATTTAATTATTTTAATTATTATATTGCATGTGTTTATGTCATGGCCATCAGAACCATGGAAGCCCATCAGGTCTCTTATCCATCACCTGAGATTAGGGAGAGGGATTTTTTAAAATCAGCGACATTTGAATAGCCAGATGATATAAACATGAAAGAAGGAACACCTAATGTCCAAATGAAAACACTTCATCATTTATTTGTTTTAAATTTGTTTGTTAGTGTGCTAAGAGTTCTTTAAGTATGAGCAGTAAGGAGCCCTGACCTGGTATTGTATGAACTTGGATAGGCCAAGTCTTATAGGAAAAGTTCTGTGATCAGATTTTGTCAATGTACATCAAATATTTTCCACATATTTCTTTACAACAGTGACAGCACTTAAATACCCTGGTCTGAAGCTCCTATGGTACTATAGGAACAGTACAATCCACTGTGGAGGACTTTTATTGTGATGCCATACTTTGGCATCTGAGATGATGTGATTTATACTCATTTCTGATAACACATTTTTCACATGTGTTAAAACATCCAATGGGCTTGGAAGTGCATTCACTGATTCTATTGTGTTCATCAGAACACCATAATGAAGCAAACTCTCAATGCAATAGCCAAGACCTACACAGGTGTCAGCAGGGCTGACTCATCCCTGTTTAGAGGTGAAGTCTCTGGTACAGCAGCATTTTTGGCACCCTTGAAAACCTAAAGGCAGGACATGCCAGGCTGAAGAGCATGGAGATGAAACAAGCATAATCCTGCAGGGATTGGGGTGTTCAGCTCAGGGTTCATCCTCTACAATCAATTGCTCTTCATCAAACACTTTTTAGAAGGGCAGTTCACAGTTTTCATTTATGCAATGGTCCCCTCAGTAAAATAATTGTACCTTAATAAAGAAGCCTTTGTCCTGATGGAATTTCACTGTATAGGTAAGACAGCAGAAGAATCTGAGAAATTCCAGTGCCTGATCCCCTTGGCTACTGGCTGGGATTTCGGAGAGTATTTACTCCACATCCGTCAAATATTGTAGTTTAAAAAGAAAAAATGTCTGTTTTGGAAACAGATATACTTAAAATTAGTTACAAAAATTAAATCCTATTTCAGCATAACCATGGTTATGTCTGTATTTTAAAAAATTCCAGAGCTTGATCTTGGCATTAAACCATATATCTAAACTTGGCAAATGGGCTAAAGTGGTAAATTAAGCAGAATGAAAAGAGACCTGAGAGACCAGGCTTGATGACATGATCTAGTTGGCATGGATTCTTACTGTTCTTTGCCTGTAAATGCAATGGTGACTATAGGAGAAAAAGTTAATATACTTAATTTTAAAATCGAAGTTCCTATGGAAGAGGTTACTGCAAAGCTGTGAGGTGATGGGCAAAATAAATGCAACAGTAATGAACTACAAAAAGATAATACAAACACACACCTAACACAAGGGGCTGATTCCAAACATCTGCTTTAAAGGTTCAGTATAGGGGTTGGAGGTGGGAATGGTGGGGAGGAGTGGAGCAGGTGTTTGATGGGTTTTTTAGGGCTTTTTTCCCCCACTATTTCAAAGAGATTGATCCAAAGTACCTAAGTAACAAACTATCTAAGTGAGACATTTAAACTCCCAGGGCAGTCAATGACAGATTTATGGTCTCTTTGCAGTCTCTGGAAATTCATGAAGATTCAAGAGGTCACCAGTCTGGGCTGTTTACTACTGGCATAGGCCACTGCCATGTAGCCGACGCGGCAGAATAGATGATATACTTGCTGCCAGCCAGTGCTCAGACATTAACTCAAAATCACTGCTGACTTTCTTTTAGGTTAATGACTTAGGTGGCACTCTTTGGCAGACAAAATGTCATTCTGCCACTGCTGGTAGCAATCTGGAGAGCCCCAATAGATATCAGGCTTGGATGGTTGCTGGCAGTAAATTGCCCAGAGTCCGTCTGCTAGAGCACAGCTGACAGCAACTGAAGTGCTTTTAAAAGGCATTTCAATGTTCTTGCATAATGGACGTTATCCTGGAAGGGTGTGTTAAGCTGTGCCTGACCACTGACCCCTCCCAGATGCCTCAGCCCATGAAGGAAAGTTCCATGGAAGGCACTTCAGTCTGCTCACTCAGATCCAGAACTGAGAATCCTCTCAGCAACTGCTTCCTCTCCATTCAAACAGGAGAAAGACTGCATATATGGTAAGCAGTATTTGTGAGTAACAGCAAACTCACCAAAAAAGAGGAATTCCGAGGATTTGTGTCAACATGTATTTGTCTCCACACAAATGCCAAAGAGAGTAAATGTCTAATGCTTAGCTAAAATCCAGGATGGAGAGAAAAAGCTCGGTTTTGACCCTGTCCCTAGAAGTCTCTCTGCTTTCCATCACACAAATTGGCAATATAAAAAAAAAATAAATTAATGAATGGATTATGCTAAATAGATTACTCTAACACAATTCATCTATTGCAAATACAGATAGGGAATGCTATGAAAGAGAAGCGGCAAACTGATGAATCCGAATCCAGTCCCTTCAAAGGTAATGAATAGAATTAACAGTGAAAACCTAGCACTGCTTCATGCCCTGAACAGAAACTCTGTGCAGAGCTGTACAAAGAAATAAACCTGGAATACAGGCTAGGACAAAATCTTGTTTAGTATCTATGCAACAAAACCTTGGTTACGGTACCAAAACCTGATATTACGCTGTCAGTCTTCATAGAACTCAAATAGATTATCTCTGCAAAGCATCAGCAGAACTGCTCATCCAGTCTTCCAGTTACATAATGAAGTCTATGTAATTTGCTTGTGGTTGCACAGGATCATGCTACATCATCTTTTCTCTAACCTCGTACACTAATATAGAAAGAAATCCCACAAAATATAGCTTCATGGCATACAGCTAGGAAATGTGGAAATATGTCTGGTGTCCTGTTCTTCCACATGGTGGAAGAAGAGCAGGTTTATTATATTCAGGATTTTCCACCATGACTTTAGATCCAAATCTGGAAATAAATTAAAAAACCCACTACTAACCATATGTTTCTCTCTGAGTCACCTGTTGACTTCAGTAGAAGTACCCATATGCTGAAGGTGTACAACATATTGAAATAGTGTCTTGATTTGAAACCAAAACTAGAAACAAGATAGATGCTTCTTCTAGAGACCTGAAATGGTGTGGAGTTCATATGTGAAAGATTTACGATTTTGTCAGGATAAAAATAATAGAACATAACTATTAATGTAATTGGGAAGACGAAAAACTAAGGGAACACAAAAATGGCAAGGCAACTTCTCTATTCTGGAATGACTAGAAGGAGACAAATTCACAGTAACACAAAATTGAATCACTATGTCTTTTGCAGTTTGAATGCTACAGAGCACTGTTGAATTGAGGGTTGCAAAAACAGAGGAATTTACTACATAATTAGGATGGTCTTGTGGCTCATTACTGACGTATTTAAAATGTTCCATCTAGCTTCTTAATGAGGGCAGTGATAATTTTGATTGTCACTCAATAGACCATACTTTTTTGTTTGCCAGATCAAAGGGTTAGGTAACTTGGGTCTTTTCTCTCTGCATAGGTATTTCTGAATTTGCCTTAATATTATATTGGAAAATAAGCAACCCCAATTGTAATATCTGGCACAAAAATTAGATCAGACTCTAAACAGACCAAAAAAACTCAGTAATGCAAGATAACAGGACTATGAATTGTGGGCACTTGGGCATTTTTAAATTGCATTTGATACCTTTTCCAAAAGCTATTTATAGCTTGGAGGAATATTCACTGAGCTGTGCAGTCCCAGCTCTCCCACTTACATATGGTAATATTACTGAACATTCAAACCCGTTAGCATCAGTCAAGGCCTCTTAGTGCTATTGTTCAGGAGTAAGTATGTACCATGCATTTCACTCATGAGGTTACATAAGGATATTTTAGGCCGAGCTGAGCATAAAACACAGGTTTTTAATGAAACAGCTACAAACATTTTCCCTTGCTGCGTCACAGAACTGTACTCCTAAAAGATTTGCAATATTAGTGTTGCTTTGGCTTCAGTGTTTTAATGACATAGCAATGCAGGGAGCAGGCAATTTGTTAGATTGACTGGAAGAATAAAATAAATTTATTTATGAGCACATCATCAGGTATAAAAAGAAAACAAAAACTTCAAACTAATGCATGAAGAAAAAAATGTTCTGAGTTAATTTTGTTATGTACTTAAGACAACCTGAGACAAATGGATAATTAGCACTAATGGCTAAACCAGGTGTTTTTATCACTTGCTTGTTCCTGGATTGTGGAAGGCAAGCCAAGCACCAAATATCTAAAGTACTATCCCAGCATCATTTATAACTACACTTCCTATGAGGTGCTGTGTTATGGTTCTTCTAACAGCACTAAAGGAAAACATTTGTTCTGAATATCAGAGAGATCCAAAAGTGGAAAAACTATTTATGTCCCAGGATGTAAGACACACAAATGCAAGAAGATTGACCAAGAAGTAGTTCAGCGTAGCTCAAGCATTGCTCTAGAATTTGATTACCTGATGATATCTATTGAGGTTTTTTAAAGTTTATTTCATTTATAAGCAAAACTAAACTAGCACTCCTCCTTTGACCTCGCTGGCAATGGAACACTTCCTCTGTATAATATTTACTGCACTGCAGCCCTGTTCATTAGGATGCTGGAGCCGTTCTTGCTTAAAAGACTCACAAGGTGATGTTGGCTGTTGGATTCAGCATTCCTGTCCACCAGCACGGTCTGCATGATCACTGGAAAGTCAAAGCTGCACAAATTGTTATGAGAGAAAGATCTGCTACCTCCAGAGGAAGCTCCTTCTCCCTTCTGGTTTTAGTTTGTTTGTTTTATCTGTCAGAGAAAAAATTGCCTTAATCCCAATCTGTAGACATAAAGTTTTATTAATCAAAACTACCAACTGGTATTCTTTTATAATTCTAAATTTATAGGAAAGAAGGTAATCTTCAGAGAAGTCTGTAACTTTGAAATACCAAAAATCTGTAAAATAATTAATGGTTAATGCATAATGCAGGTCACAAAATTAAATAACAGGGAGAGCTCCATTTAGTACCTTGGGATTCTGCACTTGCAAGGACATTGTCCTACCCTGCTTTCAGAGCAGTACTAAAAAAGGATCAGATTTTCACTACAGCAATTCCACCCTGCCATGTATCTGGAAAACATCCAGCTCTCTGAAGGACTCAAGTTCTGTTTCCAGCCTTCATCTCTGCTCTCCCCAGTAAACTAGATTATTCTACATGGTTATGCTGGCAGTACACACTTGACCACCCTTCTCTCCTCAGTGCAGCCAGGAACCACAATGAATGCTGAAAATCAGCCTGTTATGAAATTCCTTTCACTTCCGTGGTTCTTCCTTAATTCCCACTGACATTTTGCTCAGTCTTGGGAAGGATGAATTTGTATATCCAGACTTTCTCAGAAACTGCTAGAAGTACATGTGGGGAAACAAACTTTCTCCTTCCACAGAAACCGTCCAGATGATTTCTTTAAATCCATACTGCAATAACACTCAGATTTAGAGCTTGTGGAAACAAGAGACCTCATAAAAGCAGCTTTGAGAAGACTAATTAACTAGTTTTATGATATGAAGTTTGTGTTTTCTTATATATAATCTATTTTAATTAACCATGAAGTGGAATATTAATTACTGTTGTCATTTCATTTTAGACAGTCATATCAGTTTTAGAATGGACTTCACTGGATGTTATTGAAAACACATTTCAAAATTAAAATTATGACAAATTAAAGTGTTTCAAATAAGCACCATTCAAATTCAATTCTGCAAGTAGGTGGGAAAATAATTTTGGTCTGCAGCCTAGATCCTGGAGCTGGATCTTGTCACTGTAAAGAAAAGCCTTTGTGGCAAGGATATTAACAGACCCAGTGCTTTACTTTTCCACATAACCAGAATTTTTACAGTAGACGCAGATTGTACAGACATAGCCTGGAAGGACAAAAAGAAGTGGGGCATTTCTAGACAGGAAGCTTCCCTCAAGAATTTTGGAATATTTTCTTGTACTAGCACATGCAGTTTCTTATCTGCACTTTGCAGCTGTCTAGCAGACACTAATGAGAGATTTCATGTCCATAGCAATTACTTGAAATATTTAATGTCCTTCTTAAGGTGAATTTACACATCAAAGAAATGACTCAGTCCAAGCATGCCACAATGCTGCAGAGGAAAAGAAAATGTCCTCACTTTGTGCTGAAAAAGAAATGACTTTGAGTTCTCTTGCAGCTAGGGCTACATCATCAGTTTTATTTTAGATCTTCATTTTCAGAGGTTGATAACCCAGGGCAAAAGTGCTGTATCCGTACAATTCTGGGTAGACAGTATATCAGGTAAACACTGGAGTCATATCCTCCTTTGCCAATTAGGGACATTTTTAGGCAGGCAACAGACAGGATCCCAAGAACAACTTGGGCACAACAACAGTGAAAGGTGTTGTGTGTAACTACTAGGCAGCTGGATTCTGAACTAAAATAATCCATCCTATCTTATATATCTTGGGTGTTGTAACTAATTCTTTAAGGTCTGAGACAAATCACTAAAATTCTCTGTCCATAAATATACCCTTCTGGAAATAATAAAGTGTTTTCTTCTATTGGTTTTGTTAGAACTCATTCAGTAACAACACAAATGCTTCTGTGAAGAACACTGGGTGCTAATTAGTCTTTTGTTTTTCAAGAAAACAATTACTATTGTGCAACAAAAAACTATAAAACATGTAGATTAGGTTGCTAGTGATATATTGCCATGGTGGTAGCACTAACTTTTGTAGTGAGCAGCAAATGTATAAATTTTTTTAGTTCTGGTTTATTTTTTAAACTGCTAGAAAATATATCAAGCTATCTCTACCATTATTTACATGAAACCAAAGAAAGCTGGGCTTGTAAAGTGAAAGGATCCAATTAAATGCATATTGATCTCATTTCCAGTATTACCATCTTCCTAAAAAATTTCAGCTCTGGGTGGTTGGCTACAGTTATGTGAGGACTAACCCACCCCTGCTGAAGCCCATCCACAGCTACGGTGCTTCTGGTCAGTGAGGGGGGATATGATGCACTCAGAAGGCAGCAGATCAGTGGGGTGGTAAGGGGCAAGCTCAGCAGTGTCTGAGTGAAACACCAGGCACTGGAGTATCCTCCCTTCCCTGTGCCATGAGGAGACCTCCAGCCTCCCTTTTCCATCCAAAGAAATTGGTGTTACTGCCAGAGACTGCTGCTCACAAAAACCCTCAGTATATAAGCATTATCTGAATTTAGCCTCACTTCCTTTAAGGTCTTATTAGATCTGTCTCTGGTAAGGAAACATCTTTAGCTGTTAAATCAAATAACATTTTCCTAGCACATGCATTCAAATGGCTGCAGTTGGTTCTCAGTCTACTGTTTCATGCTATTTGTATTTTAGTCTTTTTAAGAAATGTAAATCAGCATTGGAAATACATTTTTGGCCTTAAAATATCTGGAATAATGATTGTAACCATTCTTTCTTTAGAATACTAATATAAACAAATACATTCACAGATATGAAGCCAAATTCCCATATGTAGAGAATGTTTATAAATAATATCAAGAGTTTAAAATCTCTAATTGTCTCCCATTTTTTCCGCTGCTTAGAGGATAATTTAAAATCTTCAGCTTTTGAAAATTAAAGTGTTAGTCTTTGACAAACAATATTGTTTGAGCTAGACCAAAACTAAACCCCCCCCCCATTTTATTTTTATGGCAGTTAATATTCAAAATATCACAAGGTTGTGTGGTCTATACTAAAATTGACAGAGTTCTTTTTAGTAAAACATATACTCATAATTCCATTAAAAAAATTAATTGATGAATTTGAAAGAGTAAATTTTCTATTTACTGCACAGGCAGTCTTTGATTTGTAGGTTAGAGGAAAAAATGGTCCCTTAGACATTATTAGCAAAAATCTATTTCATGTTTAATCCTTTTCTTCAGTTGGTGTTCACTTTGACCAGGAACTATTAATCTTTGTGGCTTTTTCATTCCTAGGGAAAAATAGCTTTGGGTACTCATCCTGCTTTTAAATATTCTTTTTTTTGGTGGTGAGAGATGTCTGAAATTGTTCAGAGATACCCTCAAATTTTTGTTACTATGTGGTCAAGTATGCAGAGAATAGAGAAATTCAGTTAATTTCCCAAAAATATTTTTATCTTCATTCAGAACCCAGCAATTACACCATCAAAATGACATTAAAATCTCTGTAGAAAATTGTGAAATTTCACAAGTAGGTATGTGGGGTGGTGGGGTGTGGAAAAAGAAAAAACTAAAAGAGGTTCTGGAGGTTACAAAATCCTGGGAGTTCAAAGGATGCAGGAACACAACCATCCCTGGTCTTCAGTAAGGCAAGGGAACCAAACACTTTCAGGTGACCCTTTTTTAAGTTCAGCAGGAATGGACACAGGACCAGTGACAGGATACTGAAGCCATAAATCAGCCACAGATTGCTGTAGCAAAGAAAACTTTCACTACGGGTATGCAACAGCCTGGGGTGTGTGTGTGTGTGTGTATGTGTGTGTGTGCATGTGTGAAAATTTCACACCATCTTCTGAAGTGTGGTATTGCCTGTCACAGAAAATTAAAATGGTTTGAATTAATAATGTATCCTTAATGGTTTAGAGAAAAAATTGTACCAAATTTCGAGGTGATGTGAGATTGTGAAGTGTTAGTTTACCCATAAAAGGAAAGCAGACTCAAGGTACTTGCAGAGGATGATTAGGGGCATGAAATACAGGGGGATGTAAAGGAAAAACTATCCTCAGGATACCTATAATACCAATGCCCCTAAAAGTTCTGCAGGTCAGAAACTCATAATGTTAATAGGAGAACTCTGAAGAGAATGAACTGAGTGGATAAAGTTTTTTAGTGAAATATTAACAAAATCTTCATCTCTCTGCTTGGTTTAATGAGGAAAATAGATTTTTTGGAAGAGTTACAATGGGATCTTCTGTATATCATTCTCCCTCTTCAGAATCAGAACAGTGGATGAAATAGGAAGTGCAGTGTAACAAAAAGAAAGGATCCTAAGATATACTGGACTATAGTAATGAATCCAGAAATAAACATAATTAGCACAGTTGTATGGCATGTGTACTGTATGTCTGCCTGCAAGAATTTAAAAGGAGTAAACTTCAAGAAAGTGGGCTTTTAAAATACCTATATTATAGTATGTCTAAAAGGAGTTTAAAAGTAAACTAAAATGAGGGAAGATATAGATTGCTGAAAGCAGACACTTTATGAAAAGTGACGTTTTTCCAGCTGTAGAGTGGTCTGAGGGGACATTCGACACTGCATGGGGCTACTGTTGCCATCTTTGACATTTCCAAGGACCAGCATGAAAAGGGAGAAGAGGTGGGAAGTGACAATTAACAAGTATACTATGGCTCAACAAGAAAATAGCATTTCAGTCAGGGAATTTAACATCCTGGAGCCCATTGGCTTGTCCACGTTGCTTATCCAAAGGCAGCCTAGACCTGTCCTACCTTTTGCCAGCCTGCCTGATTACTGAGCAGGGAACTGGACAGGCTGCGTGCTGAAATGGACTCAGTGAAGTCATTTAGCATGAAAATGCATTTCTGCAATGCACAACAGATGAAAGAGATGGTTTAAGTGCTTTCTGTCGGTGGCAGATTAAAAGATTAAAATTAAAATTGTAAAGGTGTGTTGTGCAAAAGGATGCAGACACAGCATGGGACCTGGCATTGTGGTGTCTGACTCTGAAGTGGTTGGCAACTTCTTTTGAAGTGCAATCCACCAAGCCGTGTCAGCTGCCTGCACTCTCCACAGCACTCTTCTGAATGAGATTCAAAGCAGCAGCACGCTGAGCAATGAGCCACAAGCATTACTTCAAGAAAAAAACTAACAAGAGAGGTATGACTGAAATCACACATCCTTCAGCTTTGGACTTCCAGAAAAGGATGAGTTATGCTAGGAAGTCACACACCAGAGTTTCTTCAGCTCAGAAAACCAGCTTCCTAGCTTCGGGAAAAATCTGTGGAGAGTTTACTCCAATTTTTGGACTGGGACACATGGATAGTGCAGCTGTAGGAACTGCAAGTTGTATAATACATGCTTTGTTGAGGACACAGGGAACTGCAGATGTGGAGATGCTGAATGACCATCACATCTGCAGTCCCAGCTGCAGAAACTGCTGTTGGTCCCAACAGAAACCATCTTATTTATGCTGGGCTGGAAGAAGAAAGAAAAAGGCAGAACAGTACAAAAGGCAGGTTGATGAGGCACACCCTAGCTGGAGTGGCTGAACCAAGAATAGTTCCTCCACAATTTTAACCAAAGCATCTGACATTGCTATGCTTTCAGATGAACTTATACTGCTTGTATGCATCAGACTGGCTCTTACAAATGCCTAAAGAGGTATGTGTAGAGGAAGGCCTGAGATACAGCACGGTGGTGAACATCCACTTATATGGAGTATGCCCAGGTGTAGATATTCAGGTGTGAGGGAACTAACCCTAAGTGAAACCTAAGTGTCTGCAGACCAAGGGGAAGTGACTTCTAAACAAAGTATAAATACTGCTAAATTTCCCAAGAAAAAGTATTGGCCTTTTTTCTTCTCAGAGGATGAAAGTTAAAAATGGGAAAGAACAGAAGAAAGTACCAAACAAACAATGAAAGATTTTTTTTTTTAAAATTTTCCTTAAATATCAGAGTGCAAACTATGGTGTAACTTACATGTAAACTGTGAATTAGACAAATATACTAGCTACACTGGGTACATAGAGGCCATCAGAACCTGCTCTAAAAGGCTGCAAAGCAAATAACGTAACATTAAAAAAGTACAACAAAACATCTAGTGAAGGCAAAACCATAAGATAAAGTATTTGCAAAAAATACCCCTATTTTGGTTGTGACAGTGCTTCAGAAAATTGGTACAGGGTTACACACCACTGAGAAAAGGCCTGCATGCACAGACAGAATATTATTCTCACTTTATAAGAGATAAGCCTATTAAAAACCCTAAACCACACAGTGAAATACATGTGTTTCACTCAAGGTAGGAAATTGTAAGTTGTAGATGTCATTCATTCACTTTTGCCAGTTATCACAATCAACTAGCACCATTGTTGCTCTTCGTATTTTTTCCTAGTTCTCAATTCTGTGCTCCTGACTGCTTCTCTCCTTCTGTGCACCAGAGCCCAGAAAGGCGCCTTCCTTCTCATAATATCCCAGGATCTTAACAATAAAATAGACATAAAAAAATAAGGAAAGGAATTCACCTTAATGGCAGAATGGCAGAGGTGATTGGCAGATTCTGCTTTAGTGTACAATGCTACTACATACACCTTATGTACAACTTCTCCTGCACTATAAAAGATCAATAAAGTTGTGAAGTCGTATTCTAAGGATAAGACTGGTATCTATGTCAAAGACTTCAGGTGGGATTTGGATTTTTACAACAGCTTGACTATTGCAGCAAGCTGGCCATTGACAGGTACACCTTGTTCTTAGTTGAAAAGCCATGATTTAAAATCTAAATCAAAGTACTGCTCAAACCCTCACCACTGAAATCAGGTGAAAGCTTAATGACTAATTAGTTCATACAAAAGATGATGCAGAAGACACAAAACTAATACCCCAGTAGAACAGAGAGCACTATTAACAAAATGACTTATATTTGCAACAGTAAGAGACGGGTCCTTTCCTTTCCAGGTTAGTCTTGTAGGTCAGGAACTGTTTCTGTCTTTGGTGAGAGGCTTTTCATCTCAGCATACTGAACGGTGCTGACAAACGCTGACCTTGCTGACCATGGTCATTAACTGCGTTCACCACAACAGATTTAACAGCACTTCTGTTTTACACTGCTTTCTCTGACCCATTTATTCTGGCATCTCACTCAGATCTGGCTCAGGATTTCTCTTTGCCAGAGTGAAGCTTCAGTAACAAATTTTCCCGAATGTGGGTTTTTTTTATATATTTTTTCCGCCCCAATCTATGACCTGGCTTGGCTTGCTAAAGGGAAGAAGCTCAGCAGTCTGTCAAGTCTGACAGTTCCCCCCGGCTACAGAAGCAGACATGGCTCTTTCAAAACGTATTAGAGTGCCAAGGGGACTATTAAGAACAGGAAAAGAAGGCAAAACAGTCCACTGGATTCTACTCTTTGAGCATGAAGTATGGGATAAAACAATTCATGTCCTAACTT
Source organism: Sitta carolinensis (assembly GCA_032173965.1). Classification (NCBI taxonomy): domain Eukaryota; kingdom Metazoa; phylum Chordata; class Aves; order Passeriformes; family Sittidae; genus Sitta; species Sitta carolinensis. The sequence continues at coordinate 91,396,014 of CM063284.1, read as the reverse complement.
TGGACAGAAAACAAACAAAAGTGAGCTGCTTGTGAGGGAATACAAATGTTAGGTTCTCTTGCATTCATAATTACAGAGCAGAGTCATCCAGGTAATTCACCTTGTTCCATGCTTCTCAACTCAAATTATTAGACACAGTTGTGCAAAATTTCACATTAAAGGGAGCGCATGTGTTTGATACTGAGAACAGTTAAGTTTGATAGATGGAAAATATGCAGCAGTAATAAAGGAGACTTGAGTGAAGGGAAGAAGATAAGCGATATAAAATGTCATACCCTAAATTATCACTGGTTCAATATTGTTGGGATGAGCATGTAACAGTGAGCAGTGGAAATTCTGTATTCCAGGGAAGAAAAACTTTTCCTATGTGTCAGATGTTTGTACTCTAATAGTAATAATATATATGTTAATAGAAAGAATGAAGCTAGAACTGTCAAAGGTGATTGACTCTAAAAATGTATAATCTGTGTGTCACTTCCAAAACAAGAATATTTTTTGGAGAACAAACCACTCTTGATTGACTCTCAGGAGAACCTTGCCAGTGAGAAGTCTCAAGTGAATGATGATCTTTTCCCATTCAGCACTGAGGAGGAAATCGATAGCCCATTCTTTAACAGTTAATAATAATCTTTATATAACAGCAGATTAAAAAAAAAAAAAGACAAGAATATTTATAAAAAAATCTGATTTATCACACATGGAGAATATGCTTCGCCTGCAGAAGCCATCTGTCTGTGCACTTCACAGCTCTGTTTTCTGTAGGAGCTAGGCTGTCATATGAAACATTTCTTTCTGCTATTTATTTTAGGGTTCTCAGTTTGAAGGAGATAAAATATTTTGTATTTTGTTTTTTGCAGCACAAGAAGACATATTTGAAGGCTGACACATGAATCAAAGGCCCAGGGAAGGTGTTATAAGCTTGTATAAAAGTTTAAGTTGAAGTGACGATTGGGTGAGACAACTGTCAAAGGCTGGAAAAGCTTTCAGGTGAAGTGGCTTAGAGAAGGGTAATAGTAGCCTTTGAATCTGAGTGAACCACTGTACCGAGCAGAGTAGTCTGGAAAAACAAGGGCTTTGTTTGCTCCAACACTAAAAAACGCACTTTTGATGCGGCTATTATGGCAAGAGTGCCCTTTTATAATCTGCTCTGAACAAGCACTTTTTGCATGTATGAACATTTATGATCAAGTTCTGTTAAGAAAACGTATTGTTAATTAGCCAAAAATTAATTTCTTTTCTTAGCTTTTTATTTCTATTTTATCCTTAAGATTTAAAAAAATTGTGAGGAGAGTGAGTTCCCAGTTATAGGTGCACATCTTTATGCCTCATTGTTAACTACACCTAGTTACACACTAAAGGCAAGTAAAAGAGAAAATACAGTTTCAGAGGTTGCTAAAGACTTGATCAGTGTTGGATGTTGATATTCCAGTGACAAAATAGGGGTATCCTTTACAGCTTGTTTTTCAGCAATATGGTCAACATCAAAACTACAACAGTTAGGAAGAAACAGTACCAGTGATCTTAGTAGAACCACAATATGGAACATCCAGCTGGACCAAATTGGTGCATGCAGAGGTACAGTAGCAGAAAAGGAAATAGTCTAGTTAACCAAGGACTAGTATATCCTCAGCAGGGGAGAAAAAACCAAACATTTTTCCTTGAAAGAGGAAGCCTTCAATGGCGAAAGCTGAGTAACGAGATGTAGTAGGTTAAAAATGAATGAATAAAGAGGAAAGGAGTAATCTGGAAAGGAGGCAGCTGGAAGAATGAAAAGAGAAATAAGAGAGAGAGAAGCACCCAGAGAATAAGGGGGAGGAAAGAAGAACATTTAAATACTTATCTGGATCAAAGACACTAATTTCTGCAATATTTTCTCATCAGTTGCAACAGGAATTGACTCAGGGTTATACTTGAGTTCATATTTCTGTTAGACATGCAAATGCATGCAGCAAAAGGAAAAAAAAATTGCAGGATCTGGTTGTTTCAGAATAAACAGGAATGCTGGGCTGACAAGTCTGGAGGAAAACAATTCTGCTCACATAAGCAATAAAATGGTTTATGTGTGTTTCCTGTGGGTTCAGTTGGAAAGTCTGATGTGGTGAATACACACCTCACTGCTCCTTTAGTGGCTGGTTTTTTTGGAATAGAAGTTCATTTAGCACAAGTAGGATCTGGGAAGAAACAGCAGGTAATTCTGGTACAATTTTATTAGATACTTACAATAGAAAAGGAGCAGATGTAAGTTGAGACGGAAATGTACTCTGTAAGAGTTATGAAGTGAAGAAAGACTTGGAAACCAGCACCCTTTCAGGACTTACTTACACAAAATCCATAGTTCCATCAGTATAGTGATAGGTTTATTTTTGGTTTTTTTCCACTCGAAGAAGGAAACAAAATCCAGGCAAGAGTTTCAGATTTCCCCTTCCTTCATCAAATCAAGTAATGAACCCAAAAGGCCAAATTACCTTTTCTGAGAAATTTGAAAAGAGACTCATTATGTTGGCTCACTAAAGTCCACAACCAGAGAGAGCCTGACTCAGAAGCAGATGTAGTTTATGGCAAGAGTGAAAGAGCCAAACCTTTGATTACCTGCCTGAGGAGGTGTTTAGGAGGGAAAAGGGGGAAAGGGAGATCAGATAGGAGACATCCAATCTGAAAGTTTCCAAGGTGTGTAATAAATTGCTGAATGGGTGAATAAAAAAATGTGGAAAGAGCACAAGCACAAGCTAGACTTCTTACAATAAAACACTCTGTGGAAAATTAAAGAAAAACGGTAGCATATTGCCATGTGTAAGAAGACAAAAGTCTTCTACAAGTAATTTCAAAACACTTTCTCAGGACAGCATTTATTTTGACCTCAGATGAGCTACAGCACACAGCCTGAGGATTTCTGGGAGGAGTAGTGACCAGTCTGAGCTCCTGCACTGAGTGCCATTGCACTTGCTTTACACTACAGGAAGCAATTCAGCAGATACATCTGCAATCAGAGGAATTTTGAGGTAAAAATTACACCAGTATATACCCAGTGTATTTATGGTTAGGTAATGCAAGATAAACACTTAGCAAAGTTAGCAAAAGTTTATCTGTTAATCATTCTAATATCCCAGCCAGGAGACGCACAGATATTGCCATAATGCTAAATGAAAAGAAAAAAATATGTATACACTTTTTCTTGCCAAATCATAGACATGCGCAAAATGCTTTTCAAAATTTTGAAAAGTCAAAATACACAGTAGTGTATTTTTGTTTCCAATTTCCTATATTGCTGGATACTGGGAAGAAGTCCTGATAACAGACATATGTTACATGAAAACAACAAGCAAGGGTAGAAAAAGATAGATTTGTAGCTTTTCTAAACAAAACTCTCTGATCATTTTTATTACTTAGAGTTTGTTCTTTCAGGAAGTGATATCACTTATTGCTATAGCCCTTATTCCATCAGAATTACCCCTAGAGCACCTTAGGGATAGCCTGATAAATGGTCATCCCTGCAAAACCAACAGTTCCCCTCTGCAAAACTGAGAGAGGAGATCAAACAGAGTGACTGTAGCTGTTCAGCAGTACCACACAAAACACATAAAATAGGTCACATAAGGGGATACTGTTATTCTGTAGCTTGAAGACCTTTGGAGCCATTATCTTGAGATAAGTCACTTTTTCTAGTGTTATAAAGTGAATTATTTTCACCCAAATTTTATGTAAGTCCATAAGGAATCAGTAGAATACTGGTTTTCATTGAGTCTATAATCTGTATTTGATGATTCATGTAATTATTAGTTACTGTGGTTCTCAGTGTTTTCTGAGTTCTTAACATCTTTTTAACAAATTTGTTGGTTTCCGGTTTCCTAATGCTTTTCCTTATAATATGTTACAATCTCTGATAAACAGCTTCTCACTGGAGTTTTCCCAGTAGTTACTGAGTGTACAACATGCCACCTTAATGTTTTTGCCCTCTGTAACAGTATTTTACCCTCGGAGCTCTAAAGCAGCACTGTTTCACCTGGACCATCTCCATGGAACATTTTTTTTTTTAATGAGAAGCAATACAACAAACAAACAAACAAACAAAACAAAACAAAAAAGAAAAAAGAAGAGGGAAAAAAGGAAAAAAAGACACCCAACCCCTCCCACTCACTAAATTATCTCTAATATCTTAATGCAGAAATCTGGTGTTAAAATGAATACTGCATGTGTTTAGAAAAGCCACAGTTCAGGCTGTGAGCACATGCTGGTAGATGAGCACAATAGCTTGCAGAGTCAAGGCCTGATTCAGCAGTATTACCACTTGGCAAGAAAAAAATAGAGACCAAAAATCTATGACATGTGTTATGATGAGCTGTTTCATGAGACACAGATGACAAAATGACATTATGTACTCTGGTTGTTAAGAACAGGAAATTCTACAAGTATTTTTACCCTATTATTCTTCAAATACTAAACATTAGGTACAATACACTTCACTATTTGTGCTGACTATGTTAATGATGTATTTCATTTCACATCACAGTGTTTCTTCAGCCAGACTCTAGGACAAATATTCGTGAACGGTGAATATTTTTAAAACCTAAGTAAAAAATTACACTGAAATTCACCTGCATGTAGGACAGCCATCTATGCCTCAGTTTGCTCTTAAAAAAAGACTTAAATATGTCATGGGTCTTAATATCCTTTGTGTCCACAACATATTTCAGAAAGTATTAAATGGTGTTATTGTTTAAAAATGATAATAGTAATAAATAAAGATAATAGGGAAAAATTTAAGATATTAAAAAATTATTCTAAATACCAATTCAGAGTACTGCATTCAAAGACATAATTGTGTTATTTTTTCAAGCATTCAATGAAGTGAGAAATAGTTTCTGTTTTATTTCATATCAATTTACCTTATTCAGTCCCTCATTCCCTTGAGAAACTACTTGTAGGCTTCATTACTTGATTTCTTCTGCTCTTCTGCCTTTGGCTCCATGGAAACCAAGGTAAAATTAGTAGCAGAGAGGAAATTCCAAGTAGCCCTGAGGTAGAATCTAAATAAATATACTTTTTTTATTTTACAGAATCAAAGAATCACAGACTGGCTATGGTAGCAAGGGATCTTCAGAAGTCATCTTGTTCAATCCATTTGCTCAAGCAGAGTCACCTAGAGCAGGTTTTCCAGGACAGTATCTGGCTTTTGCATATCTCCAAGGATGAGAAAACCTCCCCCGTGTCTGTGGGCAACCCGTGCCAGCACTCAGTCAGACTCAGAGTGAAAATGTGTTGCCTGAATGTTCAGAAAAAACCTCCTGTGTTTCAGGTTGTTCCCACTCCCTCTGGTTCTGTCAGTGAGTGCCTTTAAAAAGTGCCTGGCTCCATCCTCTTTGCCCCCTCCCTTCAGGTATATACATAGCTATATGTATATCATGTGTCATATGTACATATATATATGTATATCATATATACTTACACGCAGTCCCAGATCTCTCTGCTTTTCCTCACAGAAGGAATGCTCCAGTTTCTTAATCTTGTGGCTTTTCATTGGACTCTGCTTAATGTCCTTGTCTCTCCTGTATTGGGGAGCTCAGAACTGGACACAGTGTGGTCCAGGTGTGGCCTCACCAGTGGTGAGTAGAGGGGAAGGATCCTCCTTTCACCTCCTGCCAGTGCTTTGACTAACTCAGACCAGGGTCCCATTGGCCACCTTTATGGCAAGGGCACATTCTTGGGTTACATTTGATGTGGTGTCTACCAGAAGCCCCAGTCCTTTTCTGCTGAGCTACCTCCTAGAGGTCAAAACAAACTCAGGCTTGTTTCTCCCTGGGTGAAGGATGTGGCATTTCTCTTTGTTGAATTGCATGAGCTTCCTGTCAGTCCATTTCTCCTGACTTTTAAGGAACCTCTGGATGGCAGCACACCCCTCTTATGCACCAACCAACCCTCCCACTTACACACCATGAGCAGCCTGCTGAGGGTACCCTTTTCTCCATCATCCAGATCATCAGGGAAGATGGTGAACAGGGCTGGGTCCAGTACAGAGCCCAGGGAACACCACTATCTACTGGCCTCCAGCTGAGCTTTGTGTTGCTTATCACTGCCTTCTGGTCTCAGCCATTCAGCTTTCAATCAATTGTCTGCTCATCATCAGCCACAGTTTCACTATGAGGATAGGGTAGACAGTGTCAAAAGCCTTACTAAAGCGGAGGTAATCAGATAGCATCCACTGCTCTTACCCTCCTTATTTAAAAGGAGGATATTAAACTGAATCTCTGGTTTGATGATATAACTTGTACTCTCTCAGCATTTATGTGCAGTGAAAATTTCTAATACACTTGAGTGTGACAGCCAGAGCTTGGAGAGCCACCAAAACTAGACAAGTATCAGTAGCTACATTGTGGAAAGCACTTGGCCAGGACTCATCTGAGAAACAGCCAAACAAAAGAAGCAAAGACGGAATAAATAGAACTATCACCACTTACACAGGTTAGGATGGAAAATACCATTTAATCAACACATTAAGTAGTTTTATTTGAACTTCTCTCTAGTGTATGAAACTACTGTGAAAACCTCTGTGGTTGTCATGATTTCATTGCCATATAATGAGATAAGGGGGAAACTTTCAAGCACGCAGTTGCAGGGAACAGCCTGAAATTTCTGTCCTTTTCATTATCAGGCCATGAGCTAATTAGTCAGAATAAGTAGGAAAACTTGCCTCATGGCATATTAATTCACAATTCATATTCATGGGGGTTCCTACTCATCCCCTCAAGCATCCTGGACTGCCTACTGAGAGGCAGCACGGTTTGCCCTCCAGTACTGCCCTGTAGAAAAGTGGGTATAGTACCACTTACTGTGTTTTGAAGTCTAATTAGCTGTTTGCAAAAAGAAGTGAGGTCGGCAGATGAAAAGTGCTTCAGAAATGCAAAATATTATTATTACTATTAATAATAGTAGTGAAGCACATGCACCAAATAATTATCATAGCAAAACAACACTGATAACTTTATAAGGTTACCAAACAGTATGAAATGGATGTGAAAGGGAAATTGTGAAAATACCTTCTTTTCCCTCAACAAAACCCCTTCAATATGATTGTTCTTGTTTTTTAACAGATACTGTTAATAGTACTACTGGCATTAAATGTTGTATATAGGCTAGGTAGCTCTTCTAAATAGAGAAAATAATGAAGCTAATGTTTTAAAAACAAGTCCATATTAGGTTAAAAAATACTGAATGCTAATCAGGAGATTTTCCAGATTTTCAAGCACTGAATTGACTGGTCTCTTGAAAAACATGACCTATTTTTAGACACTGATCTTGAAAATGCTCTACTTACAGTCTTATGTTCAAAGTATTAGGCTGCAAGGTTTGGAACAATCTAAATAATTGATGATCTCCTAATCAAAAGGGACATACATCAAAGAGAAAAAACTACAGTTCTGTTCATTGAAAGAGTTAGGAAAGCATGGAGGAAAAGAAAAAGGAGTGTTGAGACTGAAAATGAGAGCAAACAGTAATCAAATTACTACCGAATGATTTTTTACAGGCCACTCCTATCATAAATTCCACAAATTGTTTATGATGAGTAATTCCATTGACATCAAGTAAAAACTGAACCCAAACAAAACTAAATTTTCACACGTTATACTTTTTATCTCTGTAGACTGATAGACTTAAACCTAAGTATTCAAATACCTAATAGACAAGATTCCAATCCTTCAATTTGTACCACCTAGAGTGAACGCTTTTGTGACAAGTAACCAGATAACTTGGTATCAGGTAGGTGGCAGCTTGCCTGCATAATAAATATCACTGGCTTAATTTATAGAAGTTAAAATACGTCAATTACACTGGTGAAAAATTGCAGAATTAGAAAAATGTTTTAGATTAATAACTGTACACAAGGAAGAGTTCTGATGTGAATTAAATGCTATAAGTTAGGTCAAAATCAATTTAGAAATGCCACAAAGTATGTCCATCTTAAGATTCACCTTTACTTTAATCCTCTCAGCTTTGCATATGAATCACAACTAGAGATAGACATTTTTTAAATCTTTCAGTAGCAATGGCAGTAAATTTCCTTCTAATGTTATACAAAAGGAAAATTGCATCTGTGTCACCTAGGGGAAATATGGGCTCTGAGAAATCTGGTCTCATGAAAGATGTCGCACCCCATGGCAGAGTTTTGGAACTAGATGATCTTTAAAGTCCCCTCCAACCCAAACCATTCTGTGATTCTATGATTTCTAACACAGAGGAATATTGACATCACCATGGAATATTCTGAATAGATATTTTATGGCTACAGTTGTCTGTTTAATTTATCTTTACAAATAGCGCTAAAATAGTTATAAGCTCTAAAACAGTGCAAGCCACACCATTTTAATGGCTATACTTCATTAATCTTTTAAAAATAATCTAATCAGTTACCACTTTGCTGTCTGTGTTTATGACAGTAAAAGAATTATCTTGGTATTTTTTTAGAGATGTTTCCTAGTTATGCCCAGGCACATGCATTTTCACTGGTAGACATGTATTTTTTTGACTTGGTTTCATTCTTTGCTGGCTTGTGGGACTCTGATTCAAAAGAATAATCTTCTACTCCTTTCACCTTTCTTCTTTAGGTCACCCTGACCTTCACTCCTATTTCTCATGCTCTTTTTCAAGCAAGACCAATAGAAAAAGCACTTCTCCTTTTTCCCTATCACTATTGTTTATAGGCAGCCTTATAATTCACAAAAGATTTAAAAAATTCTGAATCATTGTAACATCAAATTATTTTTAAAATATTAGTATTAGGTTTCAATTTGTTATATGAGTAAATCTAACATTATAAAAGTAAGTAAATTTTTTGTCCTTTCTAGGGCTTTTATGCAAAGCTTCAGTAAGGGGCTGTTCTCTGTGAGCTGTATATGGGGCAAACAAAAGACGGAGCCTATCAGGTGGGTTCTAGGAGTGCAGGCAAATAAGTTTTCCTTGAATGAATAGCTACCAGACACCTGATGAGATAGATCAAAACCAGAGAAAAGGAAGTCTTGATGGCATAATTCCTACACCCTAAGACAACCACACCCGTAAGTATTAATACAACAACTTGGAAATCAGACTTCTTTTGAGGAAAAAGATTTATGAAATTGAATTTTGTCCTTTACAGGATACACATTGCTTATTATTATTTGTACACAAAAGAAAAAGTTTCTGCAACTGTCCTGTACCCGTCAAAAATACAAAAAACCCCAAACCCAAGGTAATTTTTCTCCTAACTAGAACATTTTACAGGTTGCAAAGGAAAATAGAAAGGATTCTGCACATAAACTCACGCATTCCCTGATACACACATACATGTTTTTCCCCTTTGTCCCTCTAAATCCCTCTCAAGCTTTGAATAACACCAAAATAGTAAAAGCACAATTCCTCTAGATGTCTTCTCTTTCAAAGATGCAGATCAAAAGAAAACAGTACAAAAAACTCCATGAGTTACTAAGTTGTATGGGCTGAATTTCAGATGATAAAATCCGATTTTTATTCCCAGACTTTAATAAAAGAAAGTTCTTGGGAACAGTTACAGAATTGACAGCCTAATAGCTTGGTATCTCCTATGTCTTGCACCCAAAGAATAAAGTAACACCTCCCTATGTTAAAGGAAAAGAATGTAAAGATACACAAAATGCCTTTTGACACATACTTGAATCTTTATAGTTATTTTCTGAAGGGAAAGAGCTACACACCTTTGACTGTTCTCCGAATGGCACACTCCTTTGACTCTTCTCCAAAGGAATGAGAACTGGATGTCTTAAATGACATCTTAGAGTCTTGTTGCCATCTGAAGCTGAATACAGAGGGATCTGCTTAGTTTGTGAAACTTCCTTTCATTTCAGGATGTCAGCATGAACCTGCAGCTATCAATGAGGGCTGTTGCAAGTGCAGAAATGCAAGCTGTAAGGGAGTATCATCTGTTACAACACAGTCTCTGGGCTTGTGGCTCAGTCCTTCTCCCATTAGGTAAGCAATATAGCTCTTTTCTTCTGTACCTGCTCCAAAACATGGAAGGTAGCTGCTTTTCAATGAAAGCAATTATCTTCAAAATCATGCCATTCTCTATAAACTTAGTGGTTGCAGATAGTTGGTGGTCAACATTAGCTGTGTTCACCAATGTAGTTTGCTTGAAATGCAAGACTGCTACCAAAAAACTGAAAACATGTTTTCCTCTAGCCCCTTCTCATGCTTCATGCATGAAGTTCCTGACACAAAGTAGGGTACACTGGTCCCAGCTGAAAGGTGGCAGCTCATTCTGAAGGGGGGGATTCACAATGATGATTAAACACTTTCATCACACAGTTGGGAGCACCTTAATTCTGAGTTTAGATGAACATGCCTTTATTTTGCCAAAGGTTAAACAAAATTTGGAGAATAGTTTGTTGCAACCACTAACACATCTGTCATACTTTAAGCCTTACATTTTTTGTAATTTGCCTCATCTAGCTCTTCCTATTGGTTCCTACAATACACTGTGACAGTTGGATAGATTCAAAGCCCTAGCAGTAAATGATAGAGACTTCTTATGTAAAATGAAAATAACTATTTCAAATAGGTTAAATATATTTACACATGCAGAGATACAAAAGAGGTTTTGAGGTTTCCAGATGTGTATTATTCTGTATTGGGCTACTGAAAAGAAGCTGTGATCTAAAAGAGACTTTATTCAGCCATGCTTTATATCTCTGCATTTAGTACAGTCTTTTACTTTCCCAGTCAGCAGCATGCCACCTGCTCTTTCATTTCCTCAAAGTAGGTCAGCAGTCAGCCATCAATCTTTCATCTTCATTACAGCTAAATCCTAAAGCCTGAGGCAAATGAACCATTTTAAAGGAGATGCAGTGATAGCTGTGGCATTCTCTCTCATGTGCTAGCCATTTGCAGCTGAAAAAATATCTCAAAATCCAGATGAAGCTAGCCAACCTTCAACTGGAAAACAGCAGGGATGAAAGCAGTTCTCACTAGGTCTTCGTAAAAATCTGGGGACCAATTCCTAAACACAGAAACATGGGGCCAGTCTTCACATCATACAATCTCTTTAATATCATTATTAAACTCTTATTAAATTCAAGTTGTATCATTACACCCCCAAAAGAACACAATTCTAGATCTACAACTAATCTAGTACCGTGAAAACATAGTCTCATTCCCACAAACAGTATCTCTTTACTCATGATCAATTTTTAGCTATATATTTCTGGATGAAGCCAGACTTTTGTCAGCAGAATTCAGTGAAAAAACAAAAGGCACAAATTGAAATGCAGGAAGTACCACTTAAACATGAGAAAAAAATGCACTTTTTTGATGATGAGGGTGGTTGAACACTGCGGCACATTGCCCAGAGAGGTTGTAGAGAGTCCACACTTGAATATATTCAAAATATAATTAGACATGGTCTTGAACAATGCACTATAAGTGATTCTGCTTTAAGCAGAAAATATTCAGAGATCCCCTCCAGTCTCAAAGATTCTATAATTCTATATTTCCTTTTTTAACCTCAGTTTATTTTTCAGGATTCAGTTTGTAAGAATTAAATAAAAACGGGGTAAACACTGAAGATCTCTTCATCTTCATGACATATTAGAAGAATATGTTTTCCCATCATAGCTATCATAACTATCAAGTGCTCTAAAAATATGATATTGTGACATACTTGGAAAAGAATGCAGGACACCTGGTGTTGAGAATTATATTCTAAGCGTTCTTCCATCAGTGTTCAGAAATGCTATCTGCAGTTTGTCAGAATTGCTCTCTTTATTCTATGAAAACATTATACAGAATAGAAATAAAATTAAATGCAAAGGGAACTTAAAAATACAGGGGTATCCACTCTCTTCATAGCTGATGCACTCATAAAAATCTGTCTAGCCCAATCCATGTCTCAAGTCTTACCAAACCATGCCTCCCATGGGAAAGAATCTGAAAAAGGCCAAGCATATAGAAAAAACTCTCTAGAATATTCTGTCACACAATGATTTCTTCAGAGTGAGGTCTCAACTGCTTATTTAACACCTGATAGCTTTTTCTTTCATCAGTGTTCCTAGTTGCTATGTTAATCCCATATAAGCTTTTAGGATGGACAACATTTCACAGAAGAGTTCACACATCTGCAGAATGTGTTCTCTGTTCTTTGAACCTTCCAGTTCCTCTTCACACTCCTTAGCTCTTGTTTAGGAATACACTATATGTGATCACTTCTAATCACATTTTCTAAGCCACTGAAGATTTTATTCTTTCCTGTCCTCATCCATCTCTTTTCCAGACAGAAGTGATCCCAGGCTATTCCTTGGATGGGGACATACCATAATTCTCAAGGCTCTACATAGCTCTGGATGTTTTCCATCTCCTGGAAGTCAGGAACTGTGCTGGGCCTGTGCACAGTATAGGTATAATTCCACACTGGATTAATACACTGGCATAATATTGCTTTCTGTTTTGTCCCCTACTTCTTTTCTTATAATTCCTTACACTTGGTTTGCCTTTTCACTCCTTTTGTGCATGAAGAAGATATTTTCTTAGAACTAAGTGCTCTCGTATCAAGATCTAACCATCACCTGGCATTTATTTATATGCAGCTTCACCTATCATGTCATGTTCCCTTAAACCAGAAATCTTGTTTGGCATCTCAATTTATGAAATCAGTGTCAAAGTGACTTGTGGAAATGACTTGTCAAAGTTCATAATTTTAACTGCTTAACTAATTACTTTGATAATTTCTGATATGGATCTCATTTCATAGTAATTAAAATTTTATTAATTTATTAAAAAAAGCCCTCCAAACACTGGAAAATAGGGAACAAAATATCCAAATTTTCCCCACAGTGATCTTTTCCATCTTATTCCAATTCCTTTGTGATACCATTTCTTATAATGTTGTTTGATGGTTTGCCATCACACGTACATTTCCATCCTGAATCTGTCTCCAGAGTGCTTTAACTGGCTGTTCTTTCTTCTATATTAATGTATACAAATGAAAAACCTAAATTTGGTTTAAACTGCTCACAGCATTATTGTAAGATTAGAACCCAATGAAAGCATTAAAGATGTGTGCCTTCAACCTGTAGAGCAAAGCTGAAGAGCATCTCATTTTGGAAGCAAGAAATACTCATTTTGCTTTCATTTGCTGCACAAAGTTATGTGCTGGCTCGATGATATTATTACAAACAGAAAATTCTATAGTAAATGGAACTTTCTATCATTAGCCCTACAAATCCAGGATGTAGGTCTACTGTTACACTTTTATTTGTAACAGCCCCACAAAATTTGAGAGAACCAATCAGAGCAGTTAGATTAAAAATTCCTTTTCTGCAAGGAAGTAACCAGCACACAGAAATAAATAACAGAGGGAATATCCAACTTTTGTTAACCAGAATCCAAATCATTGGTTGTTTCAATTATGTCCCTGAGCAAATACCAGAACTGAAATATCAACTGTCCAAGATATGAAATATATATATAAATATGTACATATTAACACACATTCATACATATACATCTACATCTATGTGCAACATATTGAAAATAAATATTTAGAGAAGCATTTTGCACAAATATGTGCCTTTTCAAGTATCTAATTCTGAACAGATTAGAAGAGACTCTTCCAAACTGGTAAGAATTTCACAATATTTCATTTATTGATAAAAAACCAGACATAATAATTTTAAAATATAAGCAGGGTATTTCCCTAAAATGAGGATTCTAGCTTTGTAAACTCTAACCTAATATAAAGTGATAAAGGAAATATCAGCTGCTTAGACAGATTCTTGGATCTCTGAAATTCTTACTTAGGTCATAGATGTTTCATGAGAAGGAAACAGAAATATCTCAGAATCAAAGGAAAGTTTTGAATAAAATGGGAATTCTAAAGAAATAAATTCACCAATAACTAAAATCCAAAATGTTATTTGAGATAACCAGGAGTCCTTTATAACACAGTCATAATAAGGAAGTTATATATTATAGCAGAAATTACATGATAAAAATTAGGATGGCTAATTCAAGTTTTGAAGAAGTAGCTAAAAGATAACAGTAAGTTTTTTTTAAATGTACCCAAAAATAAATAAATAAATAAATGGATCCATAACCTTCTTGTTAAGGTGAGAAGTAATAATGACAATAAAATGAAAACTCAAAATTTTCTGTTGAGAAGACTGTTGACCCCAAAATCCCAACCAAACAACCAAACAAACAACTAAAAAAAAAAAAGATTGGATTTGACCAGTCTCAGCATTCTTAACTCAAAAATAATTCTCTTGGGAAATTGTCCAATCTGCATCTATTTTTCACTTTTTCTTCTTCTTTTTTCTTCTTCTGACCGATGTTCACCTGCAGTCAGGTCATCACCAGTCTTTAACAGCTGCTCAAGAGTGGGTAGTGATCTAAAGCTGAGCTGGCCTAAGCCACAAGTTTGCTGTCCTTTCACACAGTCAGTTTTATGAGTGACCTGCACATTATGGTAGTGAAAGTGAGCATGAGGTAAGTGTGATAGTTCATGGGGACAGGCAGGAGAGATCTTTATGGGAGGGTAGAGAAACATGGAAGGAAGGGATGCACCTCCCAGAATAGAGCTGCTGAAGGTCTCTGAACAAAGACAGTTTGGAAAGTACATTTCAGGATGATTCTTTAAAAAGCAGGATTCCCTCTGTTTTATAGCTTAAAAAAAACTTAGGCAATCAAAGTATTGCTAATGCATATTGGCCCCATTAATAATGTGGTTAACAATTATTATGTGTTTCTTTTTTATCCAGGGAGAGAAGTCTATACAGGAGGGTGTTTTAAAATAAAAATGCATAACATAAACACATTCTGGATATTAATGCAGGAGACACCTAATTGAGAAACAATCTTTGCTTTTGCACAGCTGAGATTCATGAAAATCTGCAATTTTTTATAGGAAAATTCATTCTAGTGTTTGCCAGAGCCAGGAAAAAGGTTTTTCTCACTTGCATATGAAATATACATTTAAATTTTAGAGTATGCTTATCAGAGAAGAAACAATTTGACCCTCCAAATCAAAACAATTTTACATAACTAAATTATAATCTTATAAAGGCTTTGATTTACTACCATATGGGAAACTCCATCAGAGAATGGCCCAAGGCACTTGCAGAAAATATCCTGTGTTGGCACTAAGATTTTTTTTTTAAAAACAGTTGTCAAAATATGAGTGCGTTGCTTTGTTAGGGAAGGATAGAGTCTTCAAGGTCTGGGCACAAATACAGTCCATTGCTTACAGATGCTGCCCTGTAAGAGAGTGTAGTAACAATGAGGAATCCAGGAGAACCAGACACTGAAGTGAAATGGGCTGTACTGCATAGCCATGCATAGGAGGATGGCTTTGTCCAAGGAAGCTACTCCTCACGCCCTCTGCCCACCAGCACAAATCCTGGTTTAAGTCAGCAGCACTCTGCCACCTGCTTAGTGCCTCTGTGTGTGCCCTTGCTGTCCAGCCAGCTCTCCCTGTCTCCTTGGCTGTGCTTACAAACAGAAGGGCTCCACCTGGCACTTCACCTCAAAGGAAAAGTACATCAGTTTCTACTAACTTTGAGCATCACTGAAGTGGTTTTACTGCAAAGCCAAGGTGTTCCTTTTGAGTGAGAGAACATTACTTCATGGTCAAGCACTGCATAAAGATCTTGTGGCAGGTGACTCACGGCTTGCTTTTCCAAACTGACAACAGGACTAATCACTGCCATTAATCCATTCCAGTACAATTTGTTGGTCAGAACTCAGGACATCCTAGGCAAATAATACTACCTATAATTATCTATAATATAAGCTTGAGGCTTGCTTTCTTATTATTATTCTTATTATTAGTTGCTTATTACTAAAATATTTGTTTTAAAGAAGCACCAGAATATCCAGATTTTATCTTTTCAATATCAGCTTATTTAAACATTTGAATGAACAAGAGAATATTCTTCCCTCAAAGAAGTATTAATTACATTTGATTATTTGCTATCCTAAACAGCTATTTTAATGTAGAATTCCCTATATTCAGAGATGTCTGGTGAAAAGATTTTATTGGTCCCTATTGCAGCCTTAGCATATTCGTAGAGCAATTAATTGTGGTTCTTTTTATCCATATCAGCATCTGGATTTGATATAAGCATTAAAGTCTGTCTTTATAGAGTGGTGGTTTCTTCCAGAAAACAAGAGGGATGCTACAATACCAGAAAGGGTTGAACATTGATTAGACAGGATAAAATGCAGCAAGGAAGATTAATAAGTTCCTGGAAGATTTTCCTCATCAGGTTTTGGTGATTGACGGAGAGAATAGATTTCTTGTCTTTTTTCACTTCTGATATGAACAACTCAAATCACTGAAAAAAAAAAAAAAAAAAGCAAAACAATATTCCAGACTATATATGATATTCTATAATATAGTCTGGATTATAAAGCCTGTAAATCTTGACACTCGATGTGAAGTTCAAGTAAAAATGTGCCCAGAGATCTCATAGAGACTTATCTCTAGAAGAAGGTAAGCATGGGAGGAAAAGAGCTTCTATCACCTTGCTTATGTGTTACTGCTTAACAAATACTGAAATATCCTAAAGCCAGCTATGTTTCTATTTGGTAGGAAGCTCCTAACTGCCAAAAATATCAGCATTGTCCTATACCAACACTATAGTCTTATAAAAGAGCATAAAATCAGTGTTAAGTTTAGCTCTGGCTTCAATTTTCAGAGAAATAATCGGAATGATTGTATCCTAGTATTTGAAGTTTAAAATGAAGAAGTGCCACTGGGACTATCATATACTGAGCCTCCTCAGTGAATGAACAAATCTGTCACAATGCCTTCTGTGTGAAGCAGCCAGGTATCCCTGACAGATGATGTGTCTGCTGCTTTTAATGAAAGTTAAGTGGTTAATCATTCACTGGTTTCACACAGCAGTCTCAGCAGTTTTGCTATCATAAGTGGTAAATGGCTGCTTAAGGCTGTGTGTATGTACTGACTTCTTGGAGTTTGATATCTGACATCTGATTTCCTCTCCTCCAATAGGTTAATTCACTGAGGACTAGGTATTATGCCTTAAAATCCCAAGGTAGGGACAACAGTCTGGATTTCCAGATGCCGTTGAAAGGGTGGGTCCTGTTGGGTACCTCTGGCAGCAGAGCCCTCAGAACTGGAGCAGCTGCTGCAAAGTAGCAGTGACAGGCCAGAAATGTGACTACATGACAGTAGCAAAAGTAACAATAATTATGTAACAAAACCCCTCTACTATCATGCTTCCATATTCCAGAATAACTCTTCCACTCTAAGAACCATAATATCATACTAAAATCAGTGTTACCCAATAGCACAAGCATGAAAATACCCATGCATAAACACTGAGGTTAAATGAGTCTAAAACTGTGTGAGGAGAGTAACAGAGTGGGCCGTATGATGATATGTGGAATTTGATTTTAGTAGCTGTAATGCCACTGTAAAAACAGTGGAACTAATATATTTTCTCAGAGTCATAATTAGTTCATGGAAATGATCTGGGAATCGCTTTGACAGTGAAGTCCAAAATTTTGTTCAATGGTGTGCAACAGTGAAAATATTACACTAAATATATGGAAGAGTATGAATAATAGATAAAAAACATTACACAGATCTCTAAAATATGCAATATTAGTCATCCTAAGTAAAAAGGATGTTTTAGAGTTTCTATGTCACATGAAAAAAAAAAGTTTAACAAGATTGGGACTGTCTAGCAAAGAGAAAAGAGGAAAATAAAGTTGTAAACACACAGAAGCATAGTAATGATTAGTGCTGCAAAGGAGATGTGGAAGACTCAATTATCTTCTTTTCCCCTAAAAGAAAAATAATGTATGTTCAATGAGACTGAAAAGTAACATTTCCAAAACTGAGAAAGGAAGTTCTTCACACCGTGTCTAGTTAGCAACGACTGATCTGATCTGTGCAGTTTACAAGAGTCAAAACCCCCTGACATTTATGAGAATAACAAAACTGTTCAATTAGTAAGAGTATAAGAGTTATGAGCTATACACAATTGCTCATTTGAAGTTACTACTCATTATGAATCACAGCTGAAATTTTCAAGCGTGACAGATGAACTTTCAGATGTGCACTTCACATTTTTGGCATCCACCTCTGAAAGTATTTGGGCCAGTCATTGTTTTAAATGAGGTGCTGGACAAGAGGAGTTACAAGTATGGTCAATGATAGTGGTTCCTACGTTCCTGAGATGGGGAAGTACTTCTTTTTTGGGAGGCAGAACTAAAATTGGAATTCTTTATTGAAGAGGAATAAGTACCAGCAAGCCTCGTCTTGTTAAGTAGCTGTTGTTAAGCATCAGATGTTCATCCTGCCATTTTGGAACTGACCCTGCCCTGTTTCCTTCTTTTTGCCAATTTGATTCATGTTTCCATGGGAACAGAAGCAGGACTAGCCACCAGCTGAGTCAATCTCAGCTGCTGGCTCCCAGCTCTCACGTTTTGTTCTGTTTCCTTGGAAACTGATGTTAAATGAAAGAGAGAAGTAAACCAGCTTTTACTCTTTAGTATTTACTCTTTCTTTGGACCTGCACTAGAGCCTCTGGGCTGGTGGAAGGTTTTTTGATGGCCATTCATTTTCCTTCTCTCTGGAGCATCTGCCAGCCACCAGAGCGTCCCAGCAGATGCAAGTTAAGAGTTCTCAGTTTCAGCTACTCCTGGTGGGCCTGCCTGCGGAGAGCTATAAGGGCAGGGTTTGAAAGCAGGCTACAGATTTCAGGAGACATTTGGCTCTCACAGTCTGTAATATTTCAAATTGGAAGGAAAGAAATTAAATTTATTTAAAAAGTAGTAGGGGAAACAGATGGGCATAATGATATTTAGAGAACAAATTGACTAACAAGCTCTGACCTGCATTAGGCTGAACACCCCCAGAAACTACTTCAGCCAATTAAATTCTTCATTTCACATCACACATTTGACAAAGTTCTCTCTAATCCAGCTGTTAGCTGACTGAACAGCACAATGTAAACAAAACCCCATAAACACATCTGTTTATGCATATATACATATGCAGAAAGAGAAAAGAATGTGATCAAGTTTTTTCAAAATGTCAAAGAACTTACAAAAATCTGCTTGAGTGCATGAATTTGAACCAGCCATCTTTCCCAGTTCCATGCCTGTTACTCCCATATTATCATGTGAATACTAACACTCCCCCAGCCCCCACCCCAGTCCTCCTCACACTCCTTTGTGCATAATTTTAGACCAAAGTATTTTCCAGTCCCTTCAATAGTAGTGTCATTAATGAAAATGGATATTAAAGAAAAACATGTACATCTGTGCAGTTGAATACAATTTTTTACATAACTTTCATTGTAAAAATGTAGGGACAAAGCAATTTTAAAAGGCAAAAGTCTGTCCTAAGAAAGCATTTTATATTTGACGGCCACAGCTCTTAGTTAACTAGTCCATCAGGATATAGCACCATGTTCAGCTTGGACTTTCACACATAATATATGAACTCCTTCCTGAGTATCCTTTATATCCCATCTCAGCTATTTTCACACAACTCTCGCTTACCATTGACCTTGCATTAGTATTGTGAGTAACTTTTAGAATTGTATATCTATATATAGTTAAATTCATGTACAGCCAAAATAACAGCTCAGTAGTTATAATTTCTTCAGGTTCTAGGAGCAGTCCCACAGAAAAGACAATCAGATACCCAGGAACAATATTTATTCTTCCAGTCCTGTTGTACTTACATCCATATATTGAGGATATACTCAACATATCTGGGTGCTTAGAGAGCTGTGTCAAGCCAGCTAACATGATTTTGTTCTAGGTTAGTTATTTAAATGAAAACTTCAGGCAGTTCTAATTGTTTTAAGCCAGACATTTCTGTCTTATTCAGAAAGATGTACTCATTTTATTTAATCTATTTATGGGTTTCCTCTAGCTGAACTTAAATCTATAATTCCATCTTCCTCTACATCAGAAAGAGTTTACATCACAAACAAGACAATATTTATTTTTACTGCTGAAGCTGAAATAAGGAAAGAGCATTTATCTTCATATTAAGCTTCACAATCTGTCCCAAATTCTTCACAGTCAGCCCTCATTTATATTTTCTGAAATAACTTGATATGATCTCTTCTACTGAACAATACAGGTACCAGCACAAAGACTGGGACTTGTCCTGAAGGACTCTACTGGCTATATGCCTCCTTACTAGAAAATGAACTTTAATTTATTTATTAGTTCTGTTTCCTTTTTCTAAAGAACTTCATGCCCATTTGAGCGCTTTTGTCTTATTCCAGGTCTAGTTCATTTCTGTGAGAGCCTTTGATGAAAGACATTGAGGAGTTCTTTTTTTTGAGACCTTGTTGGCTGTGTCAGCCATGTCTTCTCTTCATGTCTTCTGGCTTCTTCGAAGGACTTCACTAAGTTTGTATGACTTGTTCTTTCACAAGTGTGATGTCAACTCCTCCTCAATATAGCATAACAATTTCTAATCTTGCTCCTGATTATGATTTTTATAAATTGGTCAACTACATTTAATTACAGGCTTAAGGTTTCTACTCTGTCTTGAAAACATGGCAAGATATTTGCAACATTTTGCTCAGACATCAAAGCATTTCTGAGCTAAGGATTAAATATTGTTGTCATTAGTTTGACAATTATTCTTTTGAATTGCTATAGAAAACCTGTTAGAATAGAATATTTTTCCATTATTTCTGATCAGTTTCCCTATTCCTAGCAGCAGCTCCAGTCACTCCCAAGTGAGTTCATCAAAAGGATTCTAGCACAGCAATCTCCACAAATTCTTCCACTTAGAATTTTGCTGAACAAAGCAATCATTTAATCATTCTACATAGCCTTATTTTCTGCAGGTAATGATCTTCTATTCTGCTAAAATATTACTCCCAAGATTCTGTGGCAAACTTGCGGTTACCAGTATTTACAGAAAGATTTATTATTCTTTTTTTCAATCATTTTAAGGTGCTTTTTTAGGCTGCTTTATTTTGGACTTTATTTATTTTAGACTGCTACATTTAACTTACCAGACATAATGATCCTGTGTATTTTCCCCGTTTGGATATAGCTTTACTTTTTTGAAGGACGTCTTACTGCTGTTTTGTCATGCTGTGTCTTTTCTTTTTCAAGTGTTACTTGATGTGTGGCATGAATTTATTCTGTCTCACATATGAAGTTCTTAACACTCTCTAAACCACCTGAAAAGATTTAGCTCTCTACAGTTTTCTCTTTAGCTTCTCTTTAAGAGTCTTCAATTTAATGTTCTTCTGCTTTCTGAAACTGAGTACCACCCTACAGACCTTTTTTGGTTGTTGCTTCTTCAAAGCTATCAAAATGGAGAATGATTTATTTGTAGCTATGGAAAACTCTTTCAGATATCAAGACTTTGGAATAGATTCTGTGTGCTATTCAGAATGATATCAAAGGTTAATTTAATTCTCTGTCTGTGGGTTCTGTAATCTGTTGAATTACAAATGAGTTAGTCTGAGCAGCACATTTGTCCAGTTTACATTTCCATATTTTTGGTTTTGCGATTTTTATGAGTTCCTCAACAGATCAGTCAAAGCTGACCTTCTGGCTTGTTGTGTAGTAATATGTGTCTGGCAGCATTTTTATACACTTGTAATACATAAGAATTCTGCCTCAGTCACTGAAATTATTAATTTGGTAATAAGAATTGACTTTTCTTTAACATACTTCACTACTCTGACACTGGCATGGCCTACTAATCTTTTCTGCATATTTTTGCTACTGCAACATCCTCATATAAGGTCTCCTCATACTGCATTTTACATTTATATCAATGCTAGAAGACCAAATAGGACATGTCTCATTGACCTCCTTTTCTCTTCTGTGCCTTCTAAAATGGCATCTTGTTCAGATTTTTTCCTCTATTTCACGTTTATTACCACCATCTCAGGACAAATTAGGGTGACACCTTAAATACTGGTATTCCAGATACTAGAATGAAGTTTATTTTTAATATTGGTAATGTTATCATAAGAATGCATAAGCGGAAATATCACAGAAATAACTACTTAATTGGTACTAAAGATATTAAGGAATGAAAAGGTTGCTGCCCTGGAAAAAGGTTTTAAAATTTTACAAGAAATATTGGCATCCAGTATGCAAGGTAGTATTTGCATTGAATCTAACACTAATGCAAGACCTTCTTACCTTGGGAATTATAGAAGGTAGTCCATTTCCCCAACAAGTTATTATTTATTAAACATTATCACTATCAACCTTCCAAAGCCACAGAGAGCCAATCTGTTTCATAGATATTTGTGTTGGTAGAAGATAAGCCAGTCAGAGGCCTTCAAGCTGAACTCTAGAGCAAAAGAGTTACTGCACTATAGAATCACAAAATCACAGAATATTCTGAGTTGGAAGGGACCCACAAGGATCACCAAGTCCAGCTCTTAAGTGAATGAACCATACAGGGACTGAACACACGGCCTTGGCTTTATTAGTGCCATGCTCTGAGTAGCTGAGCTAATTACAAGCAAGAGGTGAGTGTGAGTGCATGTGTACACATGGACCCTTTCAACTGTACTAAGTACATAATTGAATTATGATATGGCTATTTGCACAGACTCCACTTTCTAAAAGAGTTTGCTATTTCAGACTGTGGTTTCAATCCAATGCAGCTGAGCAACTGAAATTAGGGCGAGCTGGTATTTTTTGTCTTGTGGCTGGATTCTCTTCAGCTAAGAGTGGACCTTCCCTGTAGCAGGTCATTTTAAAAATCTGTCTTTAGACAAAGGGATAAAGTCACTCTGTGACCCTTCTCTTAGAGGAAGCACTACCAGAACCTCCCCACACAGCTGGCTGATTCCAGCAAATCTGTTTTGGTCCTATGTCCTTAAGAGCTTTATCTGCTCAAATTTGATTGAAACAGGCAAAGTTTGTTAGGCAGTAGGAAAAATATCACAGAGCATCCTAGCACATAAATATTGCCTTCTTAAGAAAGCAGGTCAAAAAGGAAAAAGTGGTAGAGCCTTGCAAAGCTCTTCTACAGCCACATCCACAGAAGCACCGTAATTCCTCATGGGCAGTGGAGCCCAGGAGCCCAGCCAGTGAGACAGTGAAGGAAGGATGCACTGCAGTTCACATGACTGGCAGAGAAACATGACGTGAGAAAAACAGTCTGGCAGGAACCTAGCTGAGATCTGAGCATAACCACAGAGCATTTTGATTATGACAGAAAAGGTGAATTATGATGAAAAAAGCAAATTCCTAGTTCAGCCTAGGAAGAACTTAGTGAGAAAAAAAACTGATTGGCCTCTCCACTGGTCTGAAAAATTAGCAAAAGGAGAAATGTTCCAGCCAGTGTAACTAGGAAAACAAATGAATGGAGGTAACATGGATTAATTCCCTTTCTTTTTTTTTTTTTACACTGCTTCTTGAAACTGAGAAGCCCTTTGTGTCATCAAATGCTTTTGCATTATGTTAAAGTCAAGCCTACAGCACACTTAGGAAATGTACATAGGGACATCTGCAAATCAGCATACAGTTAGGGAAATATTAATGTTGTCCCTGCCTTGGTCTTTAACCTCTTTGATTTTATCCCACAGCTTTATTGTCCATATACCATAAACTCCTTTCCCTACTGATGACTGGAGGATCTGGATGATTTATAGTTCAATCATTAAAACTTTTAACAAGGTGCCTTATGGCAGCCATAGACGTGCTTTTCCTAAAAAAATCCATACCTGTGGGGTCAGGATGCCAGAAACTGGTCTGAAAACTGACAGACCCAACACTGCATATGATTTCTGCCTTCTGTAACAGACAGAGAGTCTCTAGAAATGCCTTCACCTTCCCTATGTATTTTCAGATTTAGACTGCCTATCCTCCGCTTATAAGGCATGGACTGCATAGACTTTGCAAACAACTCCAGAAAAGGAGTCTGGATTATTGAGTTCTGGGTTTAAGAACACTTTTAAAAAGTTCTTGATAATTTACTGCTGTTCCTTCATTAAAATGAACTACTTTGTGAATAACAGCAAACAGCACAGGACATTACCAATCTTTAGGTTTCTTCTCCAGGTTCCTTTGATTGATGTGTTTATGAAGACACAACTAACAGAGGGACACCAAATGGAAGGCAAATGCAGAACTATCATGTAGGAAGCTGATGAGCATTCAAAAACAGAACTCAGATGGTTCATTAGCTAGAATGACTGATTGCATTCGTGACTTTGAAGCCTTAGTTTAATCTTTATCACTTGGATTAGCATTAACTGACAGAAATAATCTCTTTAAAATTATTTCACAGAATCAAGTGGGACAAGAAAAATCCACTACAAAATATTCCTGAATGAAAACGGAAACTTGCCACCAGTAGTGTTTACTATGAGACAAGTATTTTTCAAACATAGAAAATACAGTATATGCTTAATCAAACTCAACTAAAAAAATTCACCATTGCACTTTAAAGACCTAAAAATTAATAAAGAACAAAACAATAACGACAACAACAACAACAATAATAGCAACAAAGACAATAGTCATTTACTTTTACACAGGAGTTTTTGAAACTTGAAGAGGCACTTCAGGAAAGCAAATTGTAGTTCACCTCAGTGCTTTTATAGTAACATATTTTACACACGTACAATAGTTTAATGACTATATTTCCTAGCATGGTACTTTTATTTCCTTCCCACCCCAAATCCATTAGCTTAAAAAATGCAACTTACAGTAATAGCTAAGAGCTCTAACAGTAAGTTCAAGTCAATTCTATGATTCTATGCTTAGGGATCAAAATATTTAACATTGTCATGTGGGCATTCAGTGAATGTAACCTTGCATGGGTATATATAATTCCAGGAGAATTTCAGTTCTTATGCAAAGTTCAGGCAACTGGTGTGCAGCCCCTTGGTCTGGAAAGCCCCAAATGTAGAAAAACATGTTAAGTTTTTAGTGTTACACATTAGCTGATCAAAGAATATACACTGAAAAGTTCAGATGGAATTTGCAATCATTTAAAACTACAGTGAACATTGTTTTCCAAATATATGGTATTTATGGTTTAACTTCACAGTTACTACTGCTGTCTGAGGTCATTTTACTCAAGTGAATCTAGTAAGACTAGATATTAGGATCATTAGTTATAACTAAAGTAGGTAAAATTTCTTCTATTTGAGATTATTTTAATTGGATTGTGACTATTCATCATAATATACTTGGGTTTAGATGAGCAGAGAAAATGTTAATAATACTGAAAATTGAAATATAACTTACAATATGATTGGAGCAAAATGAAGTAAACAAGGCTCTCAACAAGATGCTATGGATTCAAGCTATACACACACAGAGCAGAAGTGTTCCAGAAGACAAATTTCAGTCACATTTTCTATTTTTTTATTGACAACTGTATTAGCTGGGAAGTCTTACAAACTCTAAGAAATGATTGAGACAAATTTTTTCAGACTGTAAAATTATTTCTTCAGAGAAATCCCTTGCAGTTTAAGAGGCATTGTTCTAGGGTATCTTCTACAAATTATACTAAAAAAGTAAAATCTTCTCCTAATAAAATTCCAGAGCTACACTGCTAAGTAAGAGCAAATTAAAAGCAGTGGAGTAAAATGGTATATATTTTCTTGCAAATGTTAACATCAGAAGAGAAATCTACTGTTCTTTTTCTTACTGATTCCCAAGTACTGGAGAAAAGACTAACACTTGTAGATTGTCCTCATATAGTCTAGTTTCCAGATATCACCAGTTTCCATGTTGGAGGCAATAAACTCTACAAACAGCACAAATCTACATAGAGGTAGATGTTTTATTCTTAGGTATGAATTGCTGCTGCCATGTTTCTTGCTGTCAGTTTGTCCAGAAAGCTCTACTTCAGCTCCACTTCTAGAAACCAACCAGAGTGTTGGAAAGTCCATAGAGCTGGCATTAAGCTATTACCTCCTGCCTATCAAAATTGCTCATGTGACCTTTCTGGGAATATCATTAAAAGAGGAACAATCAGAATGGGTGCATGCACATAAAATTACTGCAAATAAATATAGTAGTAGGAAACATAATTCCTGACCATCTCCACAAAGAATGCAGTCTAAGCAGTGACCTCTCCTGCACTTAATCTTGAATGAGCTCTTACTGAAATCCACTAATGGGTTCTGATAATCTATTATTTATTGCAACAGACTCTAATCAAGAGTCTTAGCAGAGGACTCCCCTGTGTTTACAGCCCTTGCAAACAAAATGTCTCACAAGTGACATAAATGTGGCACCTGCAACTACATACACAATTTCTATGGTTGCAGTTGTTTCTTTTCCACTTGGTTTTAAAAACCAGAACCCTTCCTCCCCCAAGATAAACAGCTTGACTTGTTTTCATTTTATCTAGTGCATCTTTAGCTTAATCTTATGGAAAGCTGTAGATACTGATATGCAACCATAAGTATTACTTAGGCTTGAGGACATACCTCCATGTTATACTTTTCCACTGTCCTCCTCAAAGGATCCACAACCTGCCAGCAAATCAGGATGCAAAGATCAATCAGTAGCATCCCTCCAACTATCCCCAGTAGCTTCTGGTCTTTAATGATCTGGAGAGACAAAAAAAAAAAAAAAAAAAAAAAAAAAAAAAAAAAAAAAAAAAAAAAAAAAAAAAAAAAAAAAAATAGAAAAAAGAAGTAGGGAGATTCCCATGAGCCACATATAGACCCTGTACAGCTTTATTCCTATATAGGGAGAAAAACACAGGTTGCTAATAATAAATCTTTTTAACAATGAACAAATAAAAGAAATATAGAAAGATGAGACTAAGAGAAATTATTTTAGTTCATTTCAAGGTTAGTAGAAGTATCTGAACTTCCAACTTCTAAAAAGACTTTGGGAGGACTCTTAAACATTTATATTGAAATCCAGGTTTAACATTAACTCCTGGAAAATGAATAAAAATATATCTAGGGAGCTGCTACTGTGATTATGCATGCAAATACAGAAAAAATGTTCATCAACCTCTCACAGTAGCAGACATTGAGGTAGTTTTCACTAAGATTCAGCGCTCACCTTTTCGTAACCTTCTTGGATGTGGAAAACACAGAAGCTATTAAAAGTTTATTTTGGATGTTTTTTGTGTCTAGGTGTTTAATGTTTGCCTCTGTTACCCAGGGAACAGGCAAGAATGATGTATGTTTTCTATATTATAAAGGTCAGAGGCTTTAATGCACATGCAGTGTAAAACATGCTTTTATTTTTTCTTGGAGTTTTGGTTCAAAAAAGAAAAACAAGAGTTCCTGATAAAAATAAAAATCTAAGCCACGTATTAGAGTCTTTTGTAACTGCATGCAGTCCCTGTGTCATTTCTACTGTACACACAGCAACACAGAAAAAATACACTGCAATTAAATTATTTCAGTTGCAAAGTTGTAAGCATGTTGAAATATAATACAAATTAATTTTATTCCAATGCTCTTGAGTCTATGGTCATGGTTTCTTAATTAATATTTACCTCTATTACTGAGGACACTCAGCCAATAGTTAAAAGTTACTGCCAAATTTCTTCAACATGGACAAATCCACTTCTTTGTCTTTCCAGGTTTTCATTCTGGGAAACATTTGACTTAATCCAAATGAAATATTCAAAAATATTAAGCCTGAGAAGCTTAATAAAGTTGTGATTATTTCAGTTCAATTTGATGAAATTATTAGGATTTCAAAAATGCATTAAAAAGCCAAAAGTGTCAGCTAATCTTAATAGAGGCAAGGTTAGTATTCCTGTGTAGAATAAATTATATTTGCATTACATTCTTATCAAGCTGAAGGAAATGATAAAAATGACAAAAATTTGAAATAATGTAAGAAGAACTTTAGAAAGTCTGAAAGGTTTTCATATTGCTTGGTGTGACACATTTTCTATTTTGAAGGATGTTTCGGCAACACCACACACCACTTTTTGTTATCTGCAGGTTTATTTTATAGATAATTTGGAACAAACTAAGAGGAAAATAAAGGCTAGAAATCGGAATGAACCAATGGACTTGATTCATTATTTTCACTTCCTGAGACCAGCTATGTAAATCCATGTAGCTACCATTGCCCTAAAGGACTGGAATGTGATGCTTTCCACACGTTTGCGGCAGCAATGAAGCAGGACACCCATCTTAGCAGACACAGCACAGGCATGTCTGGAGAGGGCAGCTGAAGGGAGTGGGTGCAGCTTTAATGGTGATACATCTCGCTGCTGCATGATTTGGAAAAGAGAATTTTGCAAGGAAAAGGTGCCCTGGTGTGCTGTGCAGGGGGAGGAAGGCTGTTGAAATTTGGTTTTTTTTCATTAAGCTAATATGAAAGCAAGAATTAAGCAAAGATTCTCAGATACAGCTTGGTCCGTTGTCTTCTTTGGGAAAAAGAACTGTGTCTGACCTTTTAGCTGTTTATCAAGTGGCAATCAAAGCTGAAAGGAACAGGTTAGCTTTTGTTAAAACAGCCCATGGGTTTTTTAATCTTTTTCCCCATGCCTGCAAACAGGCCTTGGGTGAAACATACCTAGAACTGCTCCAGTATGAATGGAGACATGGAAGAGACAACCATGGGGAGTCAAGTCCATAGAGAATTTGGATTTAGATGAAATGCTGTCAACTTAACTCAAATTTCTTTTCCTCCCTCTTAAATGGCTAGGGAATTTATTGTATTGACACATTTCAGTTTGTTTTCCTTTTTAATTTAAGTAGTTTATTTTACCAAAGTTGGTTGTTGAACTATTACGTCTTTTGCCTTTCTCAGTAGCCAGTGGGCAGGGACAAAAGCCTTTAAAAGACAATTCATCCCACCTATCCAGGGTAAGATTTGGGGTAAGAAAAATCAATATTTTGAAACATGTCCCCCTTTCCTCACTCCCCACCCCCAAGAGGAGCTGAAGACAACTAACTTCAGCTAAAAATATGCATTTGACAAACTAAAAGCTATTTGAAGGCATCTTGCTAGAAGTGTCTCCCTCTGTTCTTCTAAGACAAAAAGGCTCCTTGAAACAAACCCCAAAATACCTTGTCTTCCTAATGAAACTAGTACATGTTTTACTTGGATAGGCAAGCAGCCCAATGTCTTCCATATTTTATGGACTTTCTTCATATTGAAAGTAAGGTTGCATTGGATTCAGATTTACCAGCCCCTGGTAATATTAATCAAACTGGTACAGCAATGCCAGAAAAAAAAAAAAAAGAGTTAAAGGATATATTATTAAAACTAGTAATACTGATAATCCATTGGTGGAATCAAAATAAATAACTTCCTATTCATGATCATGTTGCTAATGTGATCCCATCGCTTCTTGCAATTGTACATCTTTCATTTGTACCTGACCTTGCACTACAGCAGAACAGTATTTTAGTTCTCTTGGAAGTTTGGCAACCTTTTTCTGGACATGTAGTTATTGGGGAAAAAAAAAAAAAAAAAAAAAAGTAGAGCTACAGCAAACAGTGGAGCTCTTCCTTGGATACCTCTTGGAGTAATTTTTTCTTGCATTACTCTGCCTTTTCTGGACAGAAGGGGGAGTTGTATAACAGCAGCTGTCACAGGCAGCAGGTATTATTCATCCCCTACCTCTGCCGGACAGCCAGGAGGAAGGCAAGCAAAAGAAAGCCCATAAGACAACCTAAGTGACCTACACTACCGTGAAGAGCTCTGTGACACACAGTGGTGCTGCTGCAGGGTGAGAGGGCTGAACACAGGCACCTGGAATGCCTCCCACACCCATCACAGCTCTGGTCAATCCTCACAAAACCACTGCTGGAATACAGCTCTGAAGCAGAACTCTCCACCAGAATGCTAGCTTTCAGAACAAAACACTGAGGTTAAATTATTTTTCACTTCTGCCAGTCATTAGCAGCTTGTCCTAAAAGAGATTTGCCCTGAGAAATGCCACTGGTATATCACTAACTGCACTTCTAAAAGGCTTGCTGTCTTCCCCTTCCACCTGCAGGAAGCCCAGCTTTCCCTCTCCCCAGCCATCACTCCCACCCACTGGCACTCCTTAAGTTCAGTACATTCACTCCTTGGGAAACACCAGATGCACTGAAGGAGTCTTGACTCAGATCTTGCAAATCCAACAAATTTTCTGTCTGACAAAAGAAAGTCATGAGCTACTGAGTCTCCTCACAATCAAAAATGCAATTTTTCTTTAAGAAGAAGGATCTAATTTTTTCCCTTTTCGTTTTCCTTCTAGCAAACGGTAAATCAGCCTTTGGAGAAATAACATGGTAGCTAATAAAATCCTTTTTTGCAAGTGCTCCTGAATCCTTGCTGAAGCCAAGCTCTCACACAGCAGCATCTGTGAGTCATATTTTCTACCATCTGTGATTGGATAGGTGAATCTGTCTCATCCTGGCAGATCTGCACACTGTTATAAATGCCATTGCCACCAGTCTGTACTACATAACTGGCTTTGAAGGGATCTGTCCTCCAAACAAATTCACCCAGAACAAAAGCTGGTAGGCCATTATCTTGTCAGCAGCATCGCTGTAAGAGCAAATCAAAATTGTTCTGAAAACTCACGACCATGAAGACAGATCAAAGCCCTTACTCTCCACAGACCTTGTGTTCTGATCACAGGAGATATAAAATTTGTCTAAAGCTTGGGGATAAAGTTTCTGCTCCTGGAAACTCTTGAGGATTTTCTAGAACTATCACAGGCTGTACCACCTGCCACGGTAACTTCAACTGTCCATTTGGTTATTATTGCATAAACCTTTTATTGGGCTTTTCTTCATTTGCTTTCTCAAGCATATCCATTGTGTCCTGGAGGACCCTATCATCCACTGGTTTGTGGGATCATCTGGCAATTTGGCAATCAACAGTAATTAAACATTAGATTTGTTTTTTACAGTTATGGCTAGGGAAAACTTCCTGTTATTTCTTGTCTTACTAGAAACCAACTCTGAAAATTTTTATGACATAGCTGAACTCCATTCTAAACCATGAAGAAAGAGTTTTACATATGAAGACTTACCCTTTTTTCCTGGATGTAACATTAGTTTTGTACTCTCTGATTTAACAAGCAATTCTCCAGCATGACTGAAGAGTCAATTTACTCCTGTCTTTTCTTCAGAGTTAGTTTCCTTGTTAGCAGGTCACCTCCCTTTGTCAGAATAAAATATCTTTAAATTTAAATCTATATTAGCTAAATCTTTGTGGTTTGTGTGTTTGTTTGCTGGGTTTTTAATTGAATTTATAGAAACATAGAAAGGCTAGGAGTGCCTAAATGTTTTTGCATTTATTCATAGGTTTTGATAAAAATATATATTTTTTCTTTTTCATTTAAAATGTAGGATCATTTTTTGTTTAAGGCAATTCTGGTTTCTCTTATGTAGATCAACCCTGTCTAGTCTAGCTGACAGAGTAGTCCCTTGCCTTCTGGCACTAGCTGGATAAACACTTAATGTTATTAATTAACTTTTTTTTCCAGTTGTATCTTCCCCAGACTCCTGGGATGGAATCTGTAGAGAAAAACTCTCTTTAAAGGATCCCTCTGTGAAGCTTCCTAGACCTTATTCAATTAAATGAGTATCGCTGACATCAATTATAAAAGCCCTCAGAAATCTGAAACCAAATATACTTCTCCCTGATCCATGCAGAAATCCTGCTGATCGGAGTCCTCCCTCTGAACTGGAGGGGAAACAAAGAAAATTGAGTTTCCAGGGGAAAAAATTATAAAGTCTGTGAGCTTGCAAAAGGGACCATAAAACCACTCATGAACTTGCCTTCAGGATAATCTCTCCATTGCATAAACTATCTTTTCATTTCTCTCAGTATGGTACAGGGACACCTTTGGCTTGCTCCCCTATATTAATTGGGTCAGCACATGTGGGATGGTGCCAGGAGGTTGGGGATGCAAAGCCAGTGGTGGGTGGGTGAACTTTACCCTATGTGGGCTGAGGGAGATTCTATCTGAGAGTTATTAAAGCCATTAGTATTTTAGAGAGCTATACTGTAATACATTCTTAATTTCTATTGTGTAATGGAATGAGAAAAAAGGGCCACTGAAAACACATTATGCATTGTTCCAAATAACTCCACAACGTTTTTTCTCAACAGCTATTATGAGTACTTCCTATAATAGATTGTATGATTAGTATTGGCAATGCCTCAAGCTGCAGTTACATTAGTTTTAATGAGTGAATACTAACATTTTAAAAAACATGTGCTGTAATATTAAGGGGTTTGACCAGTATGTCACCAGAAGTAAAAAGCTAAGTTTTATTCTCTTAGAGGTATTTTGATTGATTTGATGGAGGATTTGTATATCTATTTATAAATTAAATAAAAACCAAACACAAAAACATTTCTGTTTGTGAGGACCTACTGTGACACCCATAGTCTAAGAACTTGGCAACTACCTTTTCAGGATAGTGGAGTGCATGGTACTCTTGACAATAATGGGCAATTGGATATGATCAAAAAGCTTGGCTTTGAGAATTAAATAGCTGCAGTCACTAGCTGGCTAAAGCACACGTTTCTAAAACATGTCTTCTTTGGTGACTCCTGCTCAGGATAATTCCATCATTGGGAAGACTCACTCTCCCAGTAATGCTACTACAAATGTGGATGTCTTGACTATGCCCTGCTGCCAGGAGAAGTTATCAATTAGAAGACACCTTTCCTCTTTTCCATCTCATATTAAAAAATAGTGGGAATATCCTAGTGTTGATGCTCACTAAGGGAAGCAGAAAATGGAAACTTTTCAGAGGTTAGAGATGGAGAGAGATTAAATGATGGATTAAAAAAAGTTATTAAAATCCTTGTTTCTGAAATCCTGAGCCTCAGTTACAACTACAATGCACTAGAGAATCGGAGAGGTGATTGTTTTTCTAACATTGCTAATCCAACCATAATGAGC
Organism: Sitta carolinensis; assembly: GCA_032173965.1. Lineage (NCBI taxonomy): Eukaryota > Metazoa > Chordata > Aves > Passeriformes > Sittidae > Sitta > Sitta carolinensis. Next base: position 91,363,172 of record CM063284.1, on the reverse strand, counting down.
ACACAGAGTACTATAAAATGAAATATTATTCAATATATACATATAAAAATATTATATTTAAAATATTACTATATTTATATTTACATATATAAACATATTTTACAAAAGAGTTTTGTGAAAAATAATTTTTCACAGAACTCTTTTGAAAGGACAAAAGTAAAAAACACGTTAGTCTAAAAATGGCACAAAGAAATACAACTTGGCAGCATCAGAATCAACCATTCTTGCTGGTACTCTGGAGAACAGTCTTTAAAAAAAAGTCTCAACATTGGTTAGCTCTTGCTCACAACCATAAGTAAAGCAAGACATGCTGCCTTGAGAAACCTGCCTATCCCACCAACACAGCAGGTCTAATTCATATTTGAGTGAAATGCACTTGTTGAGCCCAAGATCACATGGGCCATAAATGTAAAAGACTTTATACGAGAGGTGTGAATTGTCATCTTTGCTGCTGAAAGGAACCCAAATCTTCAGCAAAAAAAAAAAAAAGGTGCATGAAGGATTTGAATGTTCGGGAAGAAATATTCTGATTTTGTTTGATATAACATTAAAATACCTAGACTTTAATATTTTCCATAATGAAAAATTCTCTGGGAAAGCATACTTCATCGTTACCAAATAGCTGGAAACATCAATGCACTTGATTACATTTACAATCCAATTTCAAGCTATTCAGGAATAAATTGCCTCATACTGTATAGCGACATGTTCTTTATTTCTCTGTCATCCAATAGTCTCATAATACATAGAAATTATGGTTGTAGCACCATTTATGAGCACTCAGATTTCACACAGAGTTTTCGTTGTTTTTGTCACTACTGAGGTTTACCCTTATCAAGCTGCACCATGCAAAAATTTCCATACATAAATTACTTCAAAAGCAGATTTTCCTCCTAGATGTACAGTTCATTAGCTCAGCTTCTTTCTGTGACATGAGCTTGAGATTATGCTCCACATTCCATATTTATATGAATGTAAATTTTAAAAATGTGATTTCTGTTGTTCTTGGTTGGCATTTTGGCTGATCAGCTCTTATGAAAACCAGGATGCTTATTTTGCATCCAAGTTTGGATTCTAAGATTACACTGACTATTTTTAAAGCTTTGGACTTAAAATTTATAGTTGCAGCTATTTGGAGGAAAAAATCAAAATAATTTGGTTTCCACTTATATCACTTTAGGAAGTACTGTATCTGTATATTAATAAACCATAAGCCATAACTGAATAATTTACACTGCCCTGTAAGTATCAGAGATTAGTTGGTCCAGTGGTAAACATTCATAAGGAAAAAAAAGTCTTAAACATAAGCAAATTTCAAACTGTCTTCTTTCTTACTCTCAAAGAATGAACAGCAACACTGAACATTTCTTTAGGTATCCATATGCTGGTTCATTTTCAGCAGATGGTCCCTAATAGTTTGTTGTACTATTGGTATGGTTACCCAAAGCAATTTTTTGGATCTTGACACATCTCTTCTCCAGGCTTATGATCTCTCATATATATTTAGTAGAATACAAACGTATCCTAGGGGAAATCCATCACATAGCTTTTTGTTATACTCACAAAAAGCTCTGGTGAGATTTAAAAAAAGAATCCAGGAAAAATATAAACATTTTCAATCTGAAAACTGACCTGGAAAAATATTTTATAACAGAATTTACAGAAAGAACTGATTAGATAACATAAATTATGTTTATGCTAATTCAGAACTATGTCTACATAGGATTTGAGTGAACAAATGAGATGTGGCCTGTGAGGTTCTGACCTAAACGCTCTGTCAACATAATCTGGAGAACTTTGCCTCATCTATTTTTAAAAGATTAAGAAAATGGGCAGGACTTTAGTGAGGAAAAATGTAGATTGTAATAAATTCTAAACTCCATAAGTGTCATGAAAAACTTACAGAAAAGTTTATAGCTAGAGATGACACTCATTCTATAAACTTTCCTCATGGAGGTTTTCAAGTGAGGGATGAAATCAGACACAAGTTGAGAAGGCAGCAGCACATAAACTCATAACTGTGTAGCCTCCAGCTGCTTTCTTCTCTCTATTTTCTTCCCCCACCCGGGACACTGTGCAATCACAGGACCTGGCAGCTTCCCTGCAGCTGGCTGTGTGCTCCTGCCCACCCTGACCTGGGGGATGAGCACTGGGCACTGCTCAGAGTAGCCCATGTGCCCTGATCCCCAGGAAGAGCCTGGATGGTTTCTTACCCCTCCCAGTTTTCTATACACCTGCTTTCGAACATTAAATGTACAAATTATGGAGCTGGGGTGGCCAGATTTGTGTTAAAAAATGGAGTGTGAAGGCAATGAGCTAAAATGTCTGAAAATTCCTGTGCTGCTTCACTCAGGTAATAGATTTGCTTCTCAGAAACAAAGAAACAAAAGAAAAATTTCTGAAAAATATGCTCAGAGAGATTTCTACAGCATAACAAATAATTCTGAAAAGTAGTTATTTTTCTTCATTTGGCACATATACACGAGACCACCTTTCTCAAAACTCCTACTGCCTTTTTCATTATGCATATTTTCTGGTTTAAGTGAAAAATATTGTAACAAAAAACTGTCTCTTTTACTGCACAGTCCAATTCCATGTCCAGAACAGACTCAGTACATTTGCTCCATGTCAGTGGCATCCTGTAGGAAGCTAAGGCTTCAGTGTTGTCCTAATAATCCACACAGGGGAAGAAATGTACATTGTAGAGAGCCTATCAAGCTGTACTTTTTCAATTATTGACTTTTTAGCCACAACATAAAACTTTTAACGTTTTCATGAGCCCATTCTTCATAAAGAAAATGGAAAGAGGATTCAATTATAGAGAGAGCTGCATGCATCAGCAAGAGAAGCCTTCACATCTTTGCACACCTCATCAGCTTGAGCTAAAAGAGTCACTATTAGCTATCAGGTTCTGTACAACTGCATAACAGGAAGACAAGGCACATATTTTGCCCATAGGTTTTATAGCTGCATAGTAATAGAAAAAAGAACAGTAAAATTCAAAAATCCTGTGTTCAGATTTTATGCTCTGCCCACACTTCTTGTGCAATCATTTTGGCCAGTCCTCATTTCAAGTTTTTTCTTGCCTCTTTCTCCTTTCCTTTCCTAGACCACATCCCTACTTTTCAGGCCTCCCATTCTGCCTCTAAATTTCAATCTTAATCTTATTTTAAACCAGATCTAGTCCTTCAATTACAGTTTGCCATTTAAATACTATACTCAGGCTCTGCATTCCATCATACTCAGCTTTCTTGGTCACTTCTTACAGACCTTCCTGTCTTTGCTGTCTTTGAAACTTAGTTTCAAAGGGCATTTTAATCCAAATTCAGCCTCCCTCTTCAATATCTTCTCCCAGTATATAATTCCAAGATTTTCCTTTTTTTTTTTTTTTTTTTTAATCTGGACAGGCTTCTCTCTTGAAGTTATTAGCAGCAAACCTGAATTCTCCTTTTCAGTCTCTTTCTTGCTCCCAATCTCTTGGCCCTGAAGTTCCCTTGCACTGTCAGCCTCCCTTCCCCATCCTACTGTCAAAACCATAATCTATACCATCTCCTACCCATCTTTGCAAGGCACAAAGACCTCAGCTCTCTTCAGTACTCTTATAAGGACCAAAGGATGACAACTGAGTACTCTCTTCAGTATAGTAGGCCAAATGGATGACAACAGATGACAAAATTTCCAGATGGCAGCCTGACAGGCATAGCTAAGTCAGTTTAGACTGGTAAATCATTTTTGTCTGTTGTGATTGGTTGTAGCTTTCTTATCCCATGATATTGGTAATACAGAGGAAAGCTTATCAATTACCATGAAGGAGTAGAATAACGTTGGCAAAACTATAGCAGCACAAGCCTCAAGATAAGAGGCTGCTCTACATCCCTTTAGTCATTATGTTCTGTATTTATCTTGTAACAACTTTGTCAGCATAAAGACATATGTGACCAGGAGTCTACAGTGTTAGTAATAAATGAGTACAATTATAATATTTTCAGTGAAAATTGAAGATAAAACATCCCTTCTCTGATTGCACAGTTGAAGAATTAAGTCCAAATAGACAAAGCCAGATTGTACTCTGTTATGGTGAAACAAGCTTACCATGGCAGCATCAACTGAGATGCATTGTACTTTCAAATACAACAAATGCAGCAAAGTAACATTGTGACCTAGATCATCTTCATGTTTTAGTGTAGCCATCTTCAAATGGCCAAATGCATGCCTTCATAGGAGCAGAATTCGTAAAATTTATGGAGGCTTTAAATACCACTGCTTTGAATTTCTTGCTATTCTGGTGTTTATCAAGAGAGCACGGGCTTTATTTGGCATTCAAGAGTTATGCAGGAGCAGTCACTGAGCAGGACTGCTTCAACACCCCCAAAAACCCAAGATAGTGCAGATCCCATCAAAATAGACAGCTTCTCATCCTTCTAAATTTAGCAGAAGGGCTGCCTTCTGTAAGGGGTTCAGCTAGCTGAAGCTTCCCTAGGACACCACGTGCTCTCCTGCCACTGGTATCCTCCTCTCTCTCTTATCCACTGCCAGCCCTCCTGCTGCCAAGGGAGACAAAAAACCAGTCACCACCTCTCTCTGAGCAGGATACATTCTGCAGCCCAAAACAACAGAAAGGGGACATATGAAAACCAGAATTGTACCTCAATTATATATGATACTAATTCTATTCCACTTTCCATTATCTCCGCTAACCTCTTCAAAACTCAAAAATAATTTATTTCCTACTGATTTTGTCATTTCCATTTGACAAAAATTGATCCCCTTGCACCTCTCTGTTTTCAGCTAAAACTAATGCATTTTTAATTTGTTTCCTTTGAGTCCTAACAAGATCAAAGATGGTGACAGAGCTCTGGGAATTCTGCAAAATTTGTCCTTAGTAGTCTGATAAGAGAATGAGTGTATTTGAATTTTATTCTTTATTAATTTCCAGTAACAGAGGAACAGATATATAGAAGGGTGAGAATAAAATGGACTTTTGCAAGCTTTATAAACAGCAGTTAACAAGAATCTTCAACTAATTTAAGACACTCTAACTCATTAAGTTGCACTTTCCACTGCAGTAATATGGAGTGTATTATTATTATTACTACTATTATTATTATCTAAAATTCTGTATATTTTCTCACACTGAGACAGATGTCGTCTACGTTCTTCAAAAAGCCATGTTGTACACCAAAGTGTGCAATAAATGTACAGAAGCAAGCTTGCCCTATCTAATGAAGATAAACAGATTTACTCATCGTATTCTCTCCCTTACTTAACACCCACTTTCAAGAAATTAATTAACCAGTATTTTCAAAAACCACACAGACATTCTTTCACTCAGTGAGGAAATTTCACTGTTGGCAAACATTTTCCTGTTGAAAATACTGAGGAAGACAAGCAAAGGTGGTATGCCTAAAGGTCATACAGCTTTTACTGTCATACTTACATATATGTAATATCTGATCACACATGAATAGGATCCACGGTACTTAAATAATTTTGGAACTCTGTAGTTTGATTGTAATGCCAGTCTGCTCTGTCATGGCACAACTAATTCAGAAAACATTAATGCACTTTTTTAATGCAGCACTACCTTTGTGCATTTGTCAGTTTAGATATTGTTTGCAAAAATTTCTATTTTCTGTGCATCCATAGAAAAAAAAATACTTTGGCTGTAAACTACATCTGCAGAAAATGGAAATGTCATTCCTGCAAGACACAAGTAAAAAATGCCATGTTTTTCAGACAACTCCTACAACCACTTTTACCCACCCTGGCAAATCAAAGACAGCAAATATATGACTAGTAAACACTTATCATGGATAGCTGATTTGTTTTACATAAAGAAAACTCTTGTACTTCATGATTCATGCTTGTGATATGGAGTGAGACATCTAAATAAAGAATTCTTTAAAGCTTACAGAACAAAATGTGTTGTCGACTTAATTCTAGAATATTGAAGAAGGTGGCCTAATAGCCTTGGTGATTCTCTTATCACACAAAGCAAAGTAGCTCACTGGTTATCCTCCAGATGTCTGAAAGTTTATCTCCCTTATACTGGTCAGTGTCTTTTTAACAGATTTAAATAATTTTGAACATCCAGCTACGCATAATCAATTCCAATTTGCAGTTGGTGATAAGCCCCTTGAAGAACAGGGACAATAAAGAATTTGAGGATTATGTTTAATTAACAGAAAGTGAAAATTAATATTGAGTAGCAACTTGCAGATCTAAAATGTAACATTTAAAAAAAAGGAAGCAAAAGCTCAGTGACAGTCCATTGCAGTACTTGTTCACTCCTATTTGAAATAGTATGTATTGGAGAAATTATACAATTCTGAGGATAATAAAGATTATGAAATAAATGCTTTTAAGTATTAGACTGTAGTGTCTTGTGTAACGTCACTAATTTAAAAAGATTTGTACCAATATATGTGAAAACATATTTGCAATGTAAAATTTAATTTCTCAGGAAGGTAAAATCTTGGATCATCTTTGTTAAAAAACTTTAATATAGGAAGTGTAAGATCCTTGAAAAAAAATTTAAAAAAAACACTCTGGTAGTATGAACTGATATGTTGCAGTGGGCTCTTTGCACATGTTCAAAAAGGGGGGTTTCCATTTCACTCCACCCAGAGTATCCTGGTTTTGGTATAGAATATTTTTTTTAATTTTAGTTAGTTTTCAGATATTTTGTATTTACTCATCATTACTTTTTTACAATGAATGATAATGAAATAGAGCAAACCTGTCATGACCAAATAGAAGGGGTAAGCATTAGGTGGTTGTGTTTTTACTCTGGTGCCAGAGTAATAGATCCAGTTCCAGACACAGCATGTAATTCCTTAATAACCTCAGACATAAATCCCCTTAGAAACTGAGTTAACTCTCTCCCTGTCTAACTAAAGTCCATTCCATCTAAGGAGATGATGTATCCCATCGTGACTGACTCCCTACATATTTCAATTGTGAAAAAATAACATAGTAGTAACAAAAAAATTAACAATAGAGCTCTTTTATGATCACATATAGGGGAAATCAGAGGATTCGGATAAGGTTTTGGAACATTGTTCTACTTAATTTGGTTATATATAACTCTTTATTGGTTATTAGAATAGAGCTATTCATACACACATAGGAACTACACTTGGCACTGCTGCTCACGCTATAAAAACATTAATTTTGGTTTTCTGTTTCATGCACATTCCTCTTAATGTTTTTACCAGCAAAGTGTTTTTCCAATTTTTTAATAAAATCATCTGATAAAAAGTATTTCATGTATGAAAAGAAGCTTAATGGGAAAAATATCATGAAGAGCTGTATTACTCCTAAGCTGAGCCAAATACTTTACAGAAAATATGCTGTACCAAAAGTGACAGAGACAACTACAGTGGTACAATTCCAATCAGTCTTGGAGTAAACTTATGCAATTTCAATGATAATTAGAAATAGCAATCTTTAAGCAGGACTTTCTCTTGCCTCCTCCTACCAATCCGTGAGAAATCTGCAGGTTATACCCATGTCTCACACAGGCATAATGAGAAAACATTTCATAAAATAAATCTACCAGAAGGAGACCTCTGGATGCTGAAGCAACATACTAAGAGGGGACAGAGATCCAAATACACTTTGACATTTTACAACCAACTCCACTGTCCACCTCTTATTATAAAGACTGGAAGCCTGATGCTTGACTCTAACCCTGACAATAAACAAGAAACCAAAAAGCCCTAATACAAAACTATTCAGGACCTTTGGATGTGACACATGAACATCAGCATGGCTATGGCCATCCAGAAAAGGTATGAAAACAATTAGAAAATTTTATTAACAGGGCAACAAGAAAATGGTCTATTTCCCCTCACCTTTTTCTTCATTTTTACATTTTTGAAAATTGCATGGACTCTCCACGTTTTTGCAAACATTGCTCCAAATGCAGTTGTGTATCCCACTGTAAGAATCCATGTTCGGACCTAAAAACGTATATACATAAAAAAAGGACAAAGTTACTTCATAACTGAAATCATAATTTCAGACAACTTCGAAGACCCTGATAAAAAAAAATAAATTTAGAACTTCACAAATTTCTCATTCATAGCTTACTTGATTTTTTTACTCATCCATCCATTCCCTCCCTAACTAAAACAAATCTGGATATTGAATTAGCTATGTCTTTCATATATAAACCCATAAATCTCTTAAAAATATTTTTATTCTTTTATTCGGTTTTTTTTGCAGATAGAGGAAAGAACCAGAGAGGAAACTCAAGAGACAGACTATAAAAAGCACTCAGGGAGCTAATATTAACAGCAACATTTTGAACAGAAATGAACAGAGAAATAGAGATGTAATTCAGACTAAATAAGAAAAGATTGCACTATGTGAGATTTCACTACGTGAAAAACCTGAGCATTCTGGAAAGATAACAACAGATTTTAAAGTATCCCATGAGAGAAAATGGCAAAACAGAAACATAGTTTTGGTCAGCAAGCCTCAGGAACAATACAGAGTCAATGATAATACCTGCACATGTGGCCTAAGAGAAAGGAGGTGGTGAGCTTGGACAGAGAAATGGTGTAATAGGAGCTAAGCTGGCCACAGCTTCAACACATACTAAACAGAAGAATTTAAAGCTAAAATAAAATTTACGTCTTTAGCATAAAAAAGAGACTAAGTTCTTTTAAAATTATTATTCTTTTTAATAGAAAATCTTTAAATTGACCAAGAAAGACAGAACACAGACTAAAAAAGCTTTTTCTGCAATTCCTCCCCTTCCCATACCATCTTGTACACAGGCCCATGCTTTTGGACTCGCTTTGAGCTAGGACAGTGACCTTTAGAGTTGCAGTAAACTCTGCACAGACCTCTCTAATTCCTTGCAAGTTTCTGTTTTCATTACCATGCACGTTTGGCTGCTTGAAAGCTTTTTTTCCCTGAACAGGCCTTTATCTTCCCAAAAATGGATCAGAAACTAGAAAGCCTAGCAGGTAGAAGACCATGCAAGAGGCACAACATGGAGCTGGAAGCCAACAGATGAATCTGAGATCCTGTGAAACCACAAGGAGCAGGAATAGTCTCGTTCTCCTTCCAGAGACTCCACACGCACCAGCCCATAAAAAGGGAGACTGCACAAAATTGAACAAAGAAGTAAAAAACCAAAGTACTCTACCTTGCAGATGAAAAAACTGGGGGAGAGACAATGGCTAAACACAGGGAAAGAAAATCTAGAAAAAGGGAAAGCCAGCCTTTTTTTGGCCATGTTGGCCATGTTGACCATGCATGCTTGGCCAGCAGAGCTGTTTTGTAATACAGAAACCAGTCTGATTTAGAGAAACTAGGTGTTCTAAGAAAGCATTTGAAAAATATTCTTTAGAGAATCTAAAGTCAATGCTTTTCATTAGAAACCAGCCTAGTTTTGCATCTAACTTCTGGAGAGTTTGGGATTTTTAATTTGTAATTTCAGGATGTGCATATTGATGAGAAACTAGGCGTTCTAGTAAGATTCAAAACTTGATATCTAAGAAAAACCTTAGGAACAATATAAATGTTTCATATCTAAATACATGCTCTCTACTTTTTGCCTTTCCAAACTTTTCCAGAATTTCCATTTTTGTATTAAAAACATGATCTTTTTACACAAAATTTTCTATGGAAAACAAATTCTGATTTTTAATAGTGTCTAGTGACTATGTATAAAGGCAGGGGAAAAAAGAAAAGATACACTCATTCAAAAAGTATTGATAAAGCAATAAAATTAATGCAGTTCTCCAGAAAGTAAATGAATATGACACATGTTGGTCCAAAATGTTGAATTAGTAAGAAGAAAATGGTTCTTCAATATGAGAGTTCTGAGGTGCTAGAGCAGGTTGCCCAAAGTTGTGGATGTCCCATCTCTGGAAGTGTTCAAGGCCAGGCTGGATTTGACTTTGAGCAGCCTGGTCTAATGGGTGGCATCCTTGTCCATGGCCATGGAATTGGAATTAGATATTTAAAGTACCTTCTGACCCAAGCTATTCTAGGACTCTATGAAAAATACACACAGCCTCAATGAATCTTAACATTAGAAAATGTTGTGATTGTGTATAGAAGACTGTTTAGATATTTGCATGTACATATTAATGACTTAGTGGCATCTAATGTGGTTTATCTGTTGCATTGATAATAATGACCCTGAATGTAATTGCTCATAATGACTCCTTGTTGCTTAATCTTCTTATTAATAAAATCAGCAAAACAATTGTGATTAGATTCAAGCTACAGGAGTTTTGCCACTTTGTGACATTCTTGAATGTGATATTGAAAAAGAAGCACCCCTAAACAAATAAACAAACAAACAAAAAGATAGAAAAAAGGAACACATATTTAGGCTAGCAAAGCATTATATTTAACTTAATACTTTTCAAGTCTGCTGATCAACGACTATCCTGCATTATGCTTCAGTAAAACCACAGTTAGATCAACTCTGAGGGATTTAAAAAATACGTTTCATATTCGTGTTCATACTAGCCAGTTACATTTTTTTTTTTTGACTTTACATCAATAACCATACTTAGCATTCAATCCTTTTGCTGCTATTAATAAGTATTCAGCTCTTTTGTGTACAGCTTAGTGGTATATTTGGCAAACAGATACATGGTATTTTCATGTTTCTAATAAGACTGTTTTGTTCTCACTGAAACAGTAATTGTGTCTTGGGAATAGTAATAAATTCAATTATGCTCATAATACATTTCTAACTCAATATTCAGAAAAATGTTATTTCTAGCATGTTTGATTAAAAAATTTTATGTATTCCTGATTGGGATTGTTCATATTAGAATAACATAACTACTGTCTCTATCAGAAACATTCTAGCTTCAATATACCAGGATTTTGTCAAAATGAGATCACTGTTGCTAAGAAGGAGATAGTTAAGTTTCAGATGAAAATAAATTTTTAATTTTGAAGAAAATGACCTCAAATTTGTCTGCTATAATTCATTAATGCAGCTGGCAAAGTGAAAAATTTAGAAAACAGCAAAAGTCTCTGTAATTCTTATATCTGCTCATTTATACTCTTAAATGTATTATACCTCCATATCCTACTCATATGAAAGAACATGATAAAAATATCAGGAATTGAAGAGCATGATGTTATACAATTGATCAGCAATTTTCTCCTGTTTGAAGTTTCTAATGTGTTTTGCCAGAAGCTGAAGAGAACCACCAAAGAGAACCTCAGGACCCACCAAAAAAGAAGGAAAATGTCTCTTTAGTAGACAAGAACTTGCATTCAAATACCTGTTCCTAACTAGACACAAAATCTGAAAAAATTCTTTACTTTTTTTCTTAAATGGTTAAGTTATTACAAAATTCTTGATGCCCTCAATTATTTTAGGGTATACTTTCAATTATCTGCTTATATGTCTTGGTTCCTTTTTTGTTTTGACTAAGATGTGTTGACTATTTGAATATGTCCTACAAATATTTTGGGTTTTATAATTCAAAGATAACATGCAAGCGTCAAAGGAAAGCATATAATTTGGTTTACAACATCGAGTATTCCTACACAAATAGTAAAATGGAGTTTCCTTTTTACGTACTACACTATTTTGGTTTAGGATCTATTTTTGAAAACACCATGTAGGAATTTTTGCTTTTTATAAATTACTTGATAGAAGCTCTTAGAGGTGCATTAACTATGATAACTAAAAAAAAAAAAAAGAACTAGAAAACATTTATCTGGTGGATAGCACAGTTGAGAAACAGTAAACACTGAAAGTATCGTCACAAACAAAGAGATCTTTCTGATAATGTTCCAGACTTGGAACAAATATGACTGTGATTTAAAAAACCCACAACCCTACCTTCATCAAATATTAAACTTTAAACAAATATTCATGTTTCAGCTAAAGAGTCAGTGCATCTATGAACAAGATGTTCCTTACATGTCGTAGAACTATTACTTTTTTTTTCCTTTGGCAGTAAAACCTTTCTGGTTTTAACCTATTCATAAGGTGCTAAACACCTTTTATTTTTTCAAGGAAGACAATTCTTCTGCCACATACTAAGCATGGATAGGCTAACAATCTTATGTAAAATTGCTTTAAATTCAATCTAATTTCTTCTCAACCTTGAGGTTTATCTGGTTAGTCTATATTTCCTGCTTTTTGATATCTTCACACAAACCTATCTGAGCCTCTCCCATCATCTTGTTATGGGAATGATGAAGCGGTTACTGATTTTAAATCTGTGTAACAGACATAAAATTTACCTGATATTACCACTCATTATTAATAAAAGGAACCAAGGAACCACCTTATTGTGAACAATGAGTTAGTAAGGAGAAATTAGTAAGTGGTGAAAGTGCCAGAAAAACTCTGAATAAAGAAGTAAAAATCTCAGTTTATATATTCTAAGAATGAAGCTTACAAATAAACCAAACATTTTAGGTGCCACTAATTTTCAGATAAACAACGATATTATTTGAATGAATTTTAAATATTTTATTTTAATATAATTACAATTCTATATTAAATTATAAGGTTGTCTTGGAAAATGAACTAACTTCGTGAAAAGATAAAACTTTAATTTTTCAAGAAGTTCCATTATTTTCCCTTATTTCCCACCACTGCCCATCTATTCAGAAAGCCACACAGTTACAATCTGGCAAGGAATGCCAGGAAGGTCTTGAGTTCATGAAAAAAAGTAATAGCAATTTCAAATGCAGTTGATCAAGGAAGTCATGCATTTTATTGCTTTGTTAAATCGAAAGAAAAATATATAAACACCTGAAATGAATACACTACACACTCTGTTTTTTCATGTTGCAGCTTTGTTAAAGCTATGTTTATCCAGTTTGCCAATCTCAAGCAAAAACAGAATATGGGATTAAAGACACAATGTAATGAATAAAGAATCCCAAGAACCAGCACAAAGAATCTTCATATGTTGTGTTAAAAGCTTCAAACTTCTTATCATTTCTCTAAGTGATGTTTTTTGTTTTAAATTTGAGTTATTTGAATGGGATAGTGAAACCGCTTGGTTCTTTAAGAACTCCTTCAGTTAGTAAAACATTTAGATTATGTTTCTGCAGAGGAATCACTCAGGTTTAAGATTCTTGCAAACATACTTTTTCCCACCTCAAAATGCTAGGGTTTTTTTATTAAGACTAGCAAATCTTTCTTTTGTAGGACTTGATACTCCACTCTCCAGCTTTGTTTATAAGACTCAGACTGTTTCACTTAAGGAATATCAATAATGAGCCAGTTCTACATACGCCCTGGGTAGAGGCTGCAGTGCCCACAGGGTTAGGCTGCAGCTGAACATTACCACTGACCAGCTTGGAGGCAACTCAGTACTAGACTTAGGTACTTAAAAGGAACAAATGTGAGAATAAACCATGCTGTGAATTTAGATCTGGAGAGCACAATTGTCTTTATGGGGACGATTGCACTGATTTCTTTGGAGTATGGAGGAGTTGAAAATTAAGCACCTTCTATTTTTCTTGGAAAACTGGAGACATACTAGATAATTATGATGAACAAGAATGTGTCATCTCAACAAGTTTTCACTGGGTAATGGCTCTGCTTTTATTAACGATGGCAAAATTCACAGTGTGAGCGCAATCAGACCCCAAAGAATGAGTTTATCCCTTTGAATTATACTTTTTGGATTTATTTCAAACATTTTTTACAAGTTTTTATGACTTTTAGCTCATTTTTTAGAATTTGTGTGGCATCAGCACAGATTCCTGTAAAACATAAGTGGCAATAATGTTAGAGAATTGAATCCTGCTGTTTTCACATAAATTAAATACAGAGGTTCATCGCATGCTGTGAGATCTCCTGTAGTGATTTCTTAATAACCTTTAGATCATTTTTTGGAGTTAATCTATGGGTAGTGTAAAAGATGTTATCTTTTCTCCTGTTTCTATTAGGGGGCTTTAAAAACTGTCTACTGTTTCTACTAAAGGAGAGGAAAACATTCTAAAAATATTACCTTAATAAATGTCTGGCAAGATTGTGGTGTATTTGCTTCAGTATGACATAATTTTGTTTCTAGGATCTATTCAGCCTTATAACTTTTGTCTGTACTCTTTTCTTTACCCTCAAGAAAATGTCATTTACTAAAATAGAAGCTGATCAGGCTCATGTTAAACTCAGTAACAGAACTGCTGTTGAATTAAATAGAAGTGAGATCAGTCTCAGACTGAACGACAGTGAGAACAATTATGGAAGTGATTATACAGAAAAAGGGAGATTAAAATTAACAGCTAAACAATTAAGTAGGAAATAAACTGAAGAATACATATAAAATTAAAAAGGCCAGATGAAAAACACAAACAAAGGCTCTGGTTTCCAGTGACAAAGAACTAGATTAGAGGTCTAAATCCTTTTGCAGTTCAATAGAAGTTGAGTGTCTGTCAGATTTTCTTTTAAATTCCTGTCCAAAACTAAACAATTGAAGCAAAAGAATTAGGCAACTATAAAGTCTAAAGATGGGAAACATCCCCTGCTGCCAAAAAACCCCTAACTCCACAACAAACCAAGACAAAACCCTGAGTTTTAGGGAATGCCTGAAGAGCATAAAGGACATGAATAAGGACACATCATCAACTACCATCCAAAGATCAAGGCCACATGCTATTTGGTAGCACAGGGTCTAGTCCAAATGCCTCTTGCCCACAGAGAAAGCCACAGCTTTAGTGGTGGTGCTGCCCACGTTTTCTTTTTATTCTCTTGCCTCAAAATTGGTTGAACAGAGAAAACACAAAGTGACAAGCAAAGACAAAGCATAAATAAATAAAAAGACAGAAGGTTCATACAGCTTCTCCCTCTCCTTGCTTTAACATTAGAGGCAAGTCCCTTCTTTTGGAGGGGCACTCAGCCAGCTTTCAGAGTTTTAGCAAGTTGCCCCCCATCCCCCTCACCCTGCAGCCTGCTTCCATCCTTAGGAACTCATTCCACAACAGCTCACAACTCTTTTCCTGCCTGTTCCTCACTACAGTCTGTAAGTCTCTGTTTAATGTGTTTTTCAGGATGTCTCTCTGCTCTTATACCACATTGCAATCCCCACCCTTCAGAGGTTCAGGATTTCCCTAGAAAGGGTGAAATGTGGACCATGTTCCACCTTGCCTAGCTGTTCTCTCAGCATGGCAGATATAAGAATATTAAAAAGAAAAGCAGTAAAAAAGACAAAAATCTGCCTTTCACATTGCATGGCACCGTTAAAAGTGCTCAACAGCCATAATGAAGAATGGTACTAGTTGAAAACACTAAGCGCATATGAATATCTGGATACATTTAAAGGTCACATTTTAAAATGCACCTTTGAGAATGTATAAAGTCTATAACATCTGCTGTTGCCATGAATGCACGTCCTCAAGATGTTTTTCTGAGAAAAACAGAAATTCTGGGTAGTCGCACACACACTGTAGTAGCAAGCTGGACTTTGACAGTGGTCTGTACTCTCTCCTTCTCTCTTTCTGTCTCTTCATCCCACCCCACTGTTTGTTTTCTTCTTTCTGTACAAAGAGTGTTTCCAAATGCCCACATCATGGCTGAGAGAAACCAGCTGAAATCTAAGAACTTGAGCACAGCCTGCAGTGTGCAAAAACCTTCTTGCCTTTTTCTTTACTTTATCCAAGCCAAAACACTGACCAGGCTCAGTGAGAACACCTGAAATCACAGAACATCTGCCTGGCTTTGCCAATGCATATAAACTATGTTAACTAATGAGATGAACAAGATAAAGCAGGCTTAAATCCTCTTATATTTTATGTGACACCTTTGCAGGACACTTTGGAGTGCAAAGGATATTGAAAGGCAATTTCTAGCTGCAAAACAGGTATCTCCTATCAAAGCATGAACCGTATATTCAATTACTCAAGACATATCATTTGCCCCTTCCCAATCACTGCAATGACCCAGTGCAGCACACTCCCCAGGAGAAAGTCCTGCTACACATCAGAACTACCAAGCCTGAGGAGAAGAGCTGTTCACTCTACTACTGCCTAATGAACCAGGCTTCTTTTTTGTGGAACTATGGGTGAGAGAAACGTGGAGCACTCAAAACATCTTCAGCTCCAACTTAATAATTAGATCTATTTATTTGAGGAACATAACAGAGAAGACTATGGTCGGCCTCAGGACCATGGTAGTCTTTCATCCAGCAGTTCCAACTTGGAAAGACATTACTCATCTTAAATCTAAATCATGAAATTCTCAGTGGAATGTATTACAGAAGTCTAAACGTTATGATCTTATCTAATATTCTCTCTATTTTAAGTACCTCTATTTAGTATGTCACCTTAAACTCTATTCATAGGATATGCCCCTAGCATTTCTAATTTTAAGTCTCTCTTTTCCATATAATGACTGCTTTCAAATATGTTTCCACTTGCTTGCATTTTTCCAGTTGGCATCACATCTCATTTCACACCCTTACTTCAAACTTCTCCTTTTTTTTTTTTTTTTTTTTTTTTGCTATGATACCATGGTGATTCTGAGATTAAAAACAAAGATAAATCATTTGCATTCTCTCTCTCTCTCTGAAACACTTTGTACTTTGGCATACATATGGATGCAATGAAATATTGTATTGCTTTTTCTTGTTCTGTGCAACCAATAAATTTGTTGTTAAGGAAGACATAATCTAATGGTTCAATAATACACTGACCACTTTCTCAGAATTCACTGCTCTGGAAAATTTTAATTCCATATAATTTGAGTTATAAAATATGATACCTAATCTCTAATTCTGTCATAGAACTAAATTATGCTACACTTGCTGTTACAAATTCTTACTGTGAAAACACAGAAGTATTATGTATTTAAATACTTGATTATTTTTCCATAGAAAATAGACATGCCAAGATAAAAATGAGTGTGTTTGGGAATTAATTATCCGCTCTATCACTCTGTCACAGAGTACATATTTTATAGTTTTAAAGACTAATATAATACCCTTAAATGATTTTACTATATGTTTAAAGTGCTTTGCTGACTCTTAACTACATTTAACACTTGTTTTTATGTTTCAGCATAATGACTTATAGTCCACCTCCTCCTACACCCAGTGCCTTACAGAGTGGAAAATAGTACAACTTAGCAAATAAGTCCTTTGAACCTTTCAGGTGTTACTGCTGTAATTTTGGGTCATGTTTCAGTGTCCTTGGAATATTACAGCATTACACATATGCCACATATAGACATAAACTGTTGAAAAGTAAGAAAGAGCTGATATTGCAAAGCAGTTCACCCTCCAGACAGCACTACAATCAACATGCCCTAGAGGAAACAAACTCAGCAGAGTTGAATGTAATACATACAATTTGGAAACCATTTTTCCTGAATTTGGGAGACAGAATAATAGAATGGTCTGGATTATAAGATACCTTAAAGAGCACCTATTTCCAATCCTCTTGCTGTGGCAGGAACACCTTAGTAAACACAGAAGTCTTAAGGACCTCTTATAAGTTTGCCAAAAATTGTCAGAAACTTCAACAGAGACCATATATAGCATACCCAGTAAAATACACTGGCTATTGTGTATATACTGCTACTCTGGTGAGATCTCATCCCTTCTGAAATGCAGAAGACAATGAGGGTGATTACTTGGCTTAGACAGGGGATAACATTAATGGCAGCTTTATTGCTTTACATGTGCTTATAAAACTTGAATGAAATTTTTTAATTCTCTTAAAAACAAAAATCTTGCTTCATTGACATATGTCTCCTTTCTGTGCCTAAGATAAAGTTGTTACACCCTGATGACTTGCCTCAATATTTTTTTTATGATCATTCTCAATTGTAACTGGGTTTTTTTTAAAAGACAAAGCCACAGTCTGAAATAAAATGGGAATTTCAAATTAATCTCTCATGGCGAGGAGAATAATGAAAATTGTGCATTTCAAAGGAGATGGATGATGAAGAGAGATTTGTCCTGGCCTGATCCTATAAAACTGGTATCTGTAAGCATATTGTCCACAGGGTAATTGGGATGTTCATTACATGAAGCCAAATGAATACTCTGTACCCAGAATCTGGGGGTTGTTTTGAGGAGAGGAGGAGAGAGAGAAGAGTTAGTCAACAGGTAAGCGCGTTTGTCTCCCATATTTATGAATTTCCCAGCACTAATTCAGAGTTTTCTAAATACAATAAAAGTGCATTGCCACAGTGAATGATAACTATGTAGAGATGATATCTAAAAGAAGCATAAGCTATCCCATTTAAAAGAATATAATTGAAGGAAAAAAATTTAAAAGAATCGATTTAAAGAGTAAGATGTTGGAAAAACCTTCCTTATAGGTGGCTACTGAAGGATTTGTTGCATCTATGACTGTAGTACTAATTGCTGACAGAGCTGGGGCTCATAAGATACATCCGTTGCCATGCAGGAAAACACAACCAGAAATGCTTCTGTACTGGACTGAAAACCTGGAAAGCCAAGACTGAGAAGAAATCTCAGCTTCTGCTCTGTTTAGACAGCATTTAACTATGTAAAAAACCCACAAAAACCAAAACAAACAAACAAACAAAAAACTCTGCTTAAGGCATGAGGTGGTATTTCTTAATCAAAGTTTGACTTTAGGGCATAGAACTCTTTCCCTCCATGCCTTTCTTTTACTGGTCACCTAAGTCAAGTAAGTGTTTTACTCAAGTGAAGATCTATCCCTCTCTGGCAGACAGACAGACCTAACATAATGTTACAGATACAAATTGGAACAAAAGGAAGAGATATGTAGGATTAGACAAAATAAGCAGCCCACAGTTAAATTTTGTTGCATGTAGAAAATGAGACTTGTGACTACATTTTGAGAGGCAGATTCAAGAAAAATCAGATAGAAGAAATGTTATAGCTCAGAGGCACAGCATTTTGGACATTGGTTCATTTTTCAGAATTAAGACTGAGCTGTTTCACATATAAAGAAGGACTCAAATTTAGTCTTATATAGCTACGTTTGGTTGGAAATCTGTTTCCTAGAACAGCTAGATGCTGATAAGTACATCTGGTTCCCACTTTCCTTCTCAGCAGTGCATGGCTGCTTCCAGAGGAGGGTTGTAGCCCAGTCTTATGATGGCCTGCAGCCTGGCAGGGAACTCAGTAGTTCTGGATACAAGCCCCTCAAGATTGAGCAGACATTAAGACTTAAAAATTGTATCCCATACCACTAGACCCTTCTGCAATGGAGGATGAGAAAAGAATGGGGATTGACATCAACAACAGATTCCTAATGACACTTCTGCTCCATCAGAAGCTATTTCACGAAAAAAAAGGTATAATTCCTGGATAAAAGATGGATGATGTCATCTTCCACGTCCTATTGACCCCATTGTATTCAAAGAGTTATAGATTAGTTTGTGGAGGTGAGCAGGATCATCCTTTTCAAATCTTTAAGACATTTCTATTAGCTGTATTGAGAACTAGAGCTCTAGTTGTGGGGATATTCTTTCCTTCTCCTTTCCTTTGCTGCTACAGTTTGTGTCTGAAATACAGCCGAGTCCAGGCCCAGCTAAGGAAACTAGGACTTTCCTCAGACGATCCTGTACATTCACCCACAGTATGTCTTCTAGTCCATCTTGGCTTGTGCTACGGAATCTCCAGTGTTTTGAAATTGTCTAACTCAACAGATCACATGGTGTTTTACTTCTATAAGGATTCTAGTAAGTATGGATGGCTTTAGTTGACATATTGGGATGCATTTTCATCAACAAACTTTAGGTATCCAACTTTCATGCTTTGAATTGTCCTCTTGAAGTAAAAATCCTCTCTTGCCAGCCATGACATCAGAAATTCAGACTCCTAAAAACAAAAGGTCCTGTGAACTGCAATTTTTCTAGAGACGTGAAGAAGAATTAAAATGATAGTGAAGGTGACTCCTGAGTGTGACATTTTTAGGCAACAGGTCAAGCAGAGTCTAGAAATTTTTTAGAAGATATTGGATAAATTCAAATGCTGTTTTGTACTGCTTCTGGAAGGAGCATCCTTGCAATGAAGTTCTTGCTCTATTCCTTTCTTTGAAAAGACCTCTGTAAGTCAGAGCAAGTACATGTTATACCAAACAATTAAGACAAGTTTCTAGGTAGACATATTTAATTTGGTTTCAGAGTTGCTTGTTTTGATTTAACTAGAATGTATGGACCTAGGCTTGCGAGAATTTATAGCATAGCCTGGAAATAGCAGTAAAAGTCTTTGGAGAATCAGCCAAAGAGACTGACTAAAGAAGTCTAGACAGCAGTCATGTACTTTAAAATAATATGCAATGTATAAAGAAAACACAGTAGCTTTACAGGTATTACAAGTTGTCATGCTACAAACACAACCTTTAGTAAATGATCTTTCTAAATATGATTTCAAAACAAGAATACACATCTACCCTTTCAGTCTGAGGTCAAATCCCAACACATCTGAAGCTTTCTATAATAAATAATAACAGCAACAACCACCAACATAATGAAGCTCTGTGCATGTTTTAGAATTTGGTCTCAGGAAATATCCCAGAAAAGAACTAGGAGAATCAGTGATTTAATGGAATGACACATCCAACTACTGAACTTTTCTGTTTGCATTTCTCAGAGTTTCCTGTAAAACTTAATTCAACTAGAATTGAACTAGAATATACGGAATTACTTACTGTGCAAAGTGTCTCAAATGTCTTTTCGGAGACAAAGGATCCATCAAGACCAAAAAGAAAAATAGACGCATAAGAAAGCATCCCTCCAAGGATAATAAGGTTGTTCATGTAGGGACTGGACATCTTTATTAGTCTATGGACAAAAGGTGATAGTTCATTAAAGAGGAAAAGATTATTGCTAGGCTACTAGAGCAATTAAGAAGAGTTTTTTTAACCATGCAAAGAGATAACTCTTCTAGAACTCCATGAAATTTAAAGGCATGCACAGTATTTGATGATTTATAAAGTTTAGCATTGTTTAAGGTTTTTGAATGCTTAGTTAAAAGACCTCCTCTTTTACTGATGGATTAATTAGCTAGGGTTAATTTTATTATCCAACAGTCAAACTAAAATAGAAAATTACGCTTTTCAGACAGTATAAAAGAACTTAAATACAGTCTGTTTCAATGTGAATGTATTACCCAGCGATTTCAATTAAATGTTCTAAAATACCACCTTTCCACAGTTTTATATTTTCCTTACATCTATCTGTAGTTATATATACAGGACTGTTTCTACAAACACGGCATTAAATACAAAAGAATTTGTGATAGAAGTAACATGAATGTCTTACTTCTGATTTCTGTTTTTGATGTTAAAGAACAAGAAAGCACTGGCCATTATCATTCCTAGGATTGTGAGGGCAGAGAGGATGCTGTAGAGAGGCAGGGAGATTTTGCGCAGCTCCTCTTGTATAATTGTTTTGTCCTTCGGAGGCTCAAGTCCTAGAATTAATTGAAGAAAAAAAAAGGCTAAAGCTCAACCAGATATAGAATTTCCTGAAGAAACTTTGCCTCACCTAAGTACTATACCTTGAATTAGCACACTTAGCAACTGTGAACCACATCAGCAGTTGATGAAATCATTGACTTTGACAGACATATGTTAGTCATATTGATTGACATGAAGATTTGCATTTCTGGAGCAGGTAAATAACCTCTTTGGAAGAAAAGACACAATCAAACCCTGTGCAGAACCACATACATGCTAACTAACCTAATTTTAAAGTAAATAAACACTAAAATGCATACTTTGAGTGTAAATTTTACCAGGAGGTTATGCTTTCCTGAAACAATTAACAGAGCAATGAGTAGAAAACTGAAAGCATCATTTCTGTGCTCACTGTCATTGCCAGAGCAAACTCAAACAGCCTGTCTGGTAATCAGCCTTAGAATCACTTGGACAGGGATTGATGACCCTGGGGCTAAAATGTGGTCCTGGGCTGTGTGCATAGTGGGGAAGGCCCTGGAAGGAGGGAAGGTAAAGTTGTTGGTGCCCTCAGGATTCTACAGAAGGGAATAATATGGGAAAATGGATAGCAAAACTTTTATAGGGACAGATCCTCTTTGCAGATGTGGATTTGAATGTCTGAACTTAAAAACTGTGCTCAAAGCTGTGTACTTCATCGACAGCCAGCTCCAACTAATTAAAGGCTTCTCAGTTTAATGAGGAGAATCACTTTCCAACAACTGCAGTAAAGCTCTGCATCCCCGACTTCCCACACTCCATTTCACCTGCTTACTAATTTTTTCCTTGGTGCAGGAGATTGGCAAAAGGCGTTTTGCAACACACCCTTCAGAAATAGATTTGTGTGTCCTACAGTTCCTGAGCCTGTCCTTTCACATCATCTCTCCAACAGGGCTGCAAGGGCCAGAGGGCTGAGCAGATCCTTTCACAGCACGGCTGCAGAGGCAGAGCTGTGAGTACCTGACTAGCAGCTGCCATGGCTAAATTTTACATCCACTCTCCTGCCTTACATCTAAAAGAATATTCAAGGATTTGCACAATAAAATAGCTTTACCTTTAAGAGTTAAGTTGGAATGATTCAGACCATGGAAACTTACTATCCTTTCTTCTTTATGCCCACTTTTCATAAAAAAAAAAATCCCTTTAGGTATTACAAAAAAGTGTCAGTGAGGGGACCATTTGTTGATTTAATATTGGAAAAGAAAACTGAGGTTTTCCTCTTTCCCTCCACATTGCAGGTATTTACAGTCCATGGCAATTCATAAAATTAGACAAGTTATAAGCCAAAAAAACAATAAAACACATGCCTCTTTTAAAAGAACTAACACTAAAAAAACCCCCAAATTTCACCCTACTGTTTATATACTCTACAGAGTATATTGATGGACTTTTTTTATTAAATATAAACAAACAGTGAGTCTACAAAATTTATTTTCTTTTTTGTGCATTGGCCATTCAATTCTATTGCTTCCTGTTGCTGTGGAATTTTATGCAATGGTTTAAACAGTTTTTACTACTCTCTATTTCAAACACTTAAAGTTACTAGGCTTCTTATACTGACTGGAAGTCAGTGTCCTCCACATTGAATATCCAGCTGCCTCAATGAAAAGCTAAGATGAGTCAAAGGAAAAGATTCACTGCCTAGAAAGATCTAGAAGTCTTGTCCTGGTAGAAGACTATACAGAGACATTTCCCCATCATATACTGTCTGTAAAGGTGAGAAGTTATGAACAAATGCTGTCTCCTGTAACTTGATTCGTACTTCATATATTCTCTGGAAATTAATAGGAATGAATCAGTATCAAATTGCATCATTAGTTCCTCCTTGCAGCAAAAATAATCTGCTGGGTCACAGACTTTGGCACCTGGGACAGATTTTGCACTCTTTATTTCCCAAGCCTCACTCCCCAGAGACATGTGAGAGGTTTGGGTATCTGTGCCCCTTTAAGTCCACCAAGGGATATCAAAAGGAAGGGTGGAAAGCTCCAGCAGATGGACGAGTTATCAATTAGATCACTGCAGAGAAACCCCCCACGTTCACGCAAACCTTGGATGTTGGTACACTGGAGAAAGGTGCAGTGGAGTACAACAGTACAACAGCTTGATACTCATCCACCTTACCACTCTCAGGGGAAAACCACACAGAACTCACAAAGCCAACTTCACTTTCTCTCACTGAACTGCACCATAACAGATTAAATCTTAAGATTAATTTCAAGATTAAATCTTAAAAATTTTCTTTGAAAATAATCTATATGCCTATATTTAACAGGAGACACCCTTAAAACTCATGTTAGCTCACACTGGGCTGCCATGACCACAGGCTCTGAAAACCATGGGTTTGCCTGCACTCCAGCTGCTTGAGGGGTAAGGAAGTCCCCATGTTATATTTGGAGCAACATGGGATAAAAAATAGCAGGAAGAAACAGCAATAAGTGCTATGTCTGCTGTGGACCTTTGGAGTGCTGCTGGTCTGAAAACCCTCTCTGTCCCTGTTTCCCATGGGCCATATTAAAACCAGCTTTGGTATTTTGAAAACCTATTTTGTAACTGCCTAACAGACACCTCCCAAAGAAAACCAACTACCTCCTTCTCGTGTCTGCAAACACAGAACAAGAGAGCATCCCTCAGTTGAGATGAACTGGGGAAGTGGGAAATGGGGGTGAAATAGAACATTATTTATTGGTGAAGAATCTGCTTCATGAAATATCAAAGAACATTTGTGTACACATATAAATTTGATTTTACCCTATCATTGGAATAAAAATGAAGTATATGATATCAAAACACTGCAATTTCCTGTTCAGAATTCTATTTTTAAGGCATTTTTCCCTTTTACTTTCTACAGTGTCACAGCATTTGATATTAAAAATCCTAAACCAGTTTTTTTAAGAGCACAGTCTTACAAACTACATACAGCTATCCATGTCACTCTTGTATCTCTTTCCAGTTTTGTCTCCTACCTTGGAACCTGATGCTGTTGTTGATTATTACCAATTTGTCATCCACAGCATTGTATTCTCCCACCTTTACTTCCTTTTGTTCTGCAGAGAAACAAACAAGAGTGATTGTTCATGGCAGTTCACACGTTCTCAATTATTTAACTGATATTTTCTTTTTTGACAGTATGTCAAAAGGAAAAGAAATATGAAAGAAAAAGGCATGAATAATTAAATCAGAATGCCAGACAGCTAACATCATTAAAAGAAACATTTCTGGTTCTTGAAAGAAATGTAAAGCATTTTTAAGTCTTCATTTACATAATCAGGAAACTGTTATTGGACACAGACATCTCCAGCTCAAAGATCAGTTTCTTACAGGCTCACACTCTGTGGGACATTTTTAATGAGAGAACAAACACAGATAAATCACACATTCCCCTCCCATTTAAACAACAAGGACATCTTGCTTTGTGAAGTATTTCCTAGGAGAGTAATGGTGGCAGGCTCCAATCATAATGGAGTAGACTGGCTAGTTAGCAGATATGCTGGGAATCAAATCTCTTACTCTGACTGGGAATTAGCAACTCATTAGTACCCTGACTGCAACACATACTGTGTTATGTAACTAAAGCCAACACAATCTCGAGTTAAAATTTTACAGTTAGTCTCATCTGGTATTTTGGGACTGTTGTCCCATCTAAGGGCTTCTTGTACCTGACAGAATCGAGTATGCAGATAGAGGAATTTGTTTGTTTGTTGCCTTGGCCGCTATAGTTGGAATTCTGACATGCATTTATCCCACACTTCTGAAAACATCTGGCATCAATTATTTTCTGCTATTTTTTGGTATGGCTTAGAAGTGCAGGAGCTTACTGAATTATCATTTTTACACTAATCTTTCACATTTGTTTCACATAATTTTGATGAGATTTACAAACCGCAGGCCCACTAACTACAGATTTCTTTGAAGAATAGGCTCAGCAGAGACAAAAATTTCCTTTCAGGCCTCTCTGTCTGGGCATGCACAACCCAATTTACATTTAAATTCCGATCTCATGACCCTATTTGTGACACTGATTTTTGGAAGCTGATGTTCTTGAGATAGATGGCAAATTTGGAAAGACTGTATTTCACCCAACAGTCCCACATTAACCTTTTCTCCTTTCTCACTCAAAGTGATTTTGCCTGTTCAGCTCTGCTTAATAGAGCAGCTTTCTCCATTTTAGTAAAATCTACAGTCTGACTAATACTTATCTGAGAGCTCACAGGAGGCAAAAGTTTCCTTAACAGAAACCACTATATTTATTGTTATGTTGCTATATATACTGTTATATTTTTAAAATTGTCTACAACAAATGGTAGACTGGGCTGCAAATCTGGCAGAGGGTGCTAAGCATTTACTACACACCCATAAAGAGCTGGAGTTTGGAGTTCTGAAGACTTAGTTGCTTTTCCCATGAGCATGATCCACTTGGATGGACCTAAGACTACTATGGAATAAAAGCAAAATCTCCTGGTGTCCAGGAGCAGTTCACAAAGCCCATCCACATGGCATCACATACTCTTAGACTTGAGTATAAGTTTATAATTTCTGTCACAGAGTGAACATTCATTGTGAAATAGATACATGGATCAATTCTTGACAGTCTTAAACAATGAAATATTCTCAGTAGTCATTGAAAACCTAAAACTAGAGGCAATCTACTTCCATTTGTATTTGTAGCATGACAGCTGTTACATGCAGATCTAAAACATCAAAACACAACCTAGAGAGAAGAGAGCAAAACATCAGGATGCATATTGATATATGGTGGGCATATTAGATACCAGATAGTCCACAGCATCTCCTGGCAGCAAAACAGGATGATACACACCTTGGTGTTGGTCTAGTCTCAGCTTCACACCAACAGGCTAAAGCCTCATAGCTCTAGATGGGAAATGAACAATTGCTCTGCAAACATTTATGTGTGGAGAGTTTACTGGGACTAGATGAGGTGTAGAAAACACATAACAGGTAGAGTAACATGTACAAAAACCAGTGTAAATCCATGGTCTGATTACAGTAGTGCAATTAAGGAAGCTCTTCATGATTATTTCATATGGCAGATGGTGTCATTTCTTTTCAGCATTTATAAATTCTTACATGGTTTCCTTCAGAGGTAAAGAGACACTGAGAACGTGCCTGTCCTATAACTAGCTAGCCTGGGTACCAGGGGCTAGCCCTTGTAGGAATGGAGCTCAGAATTTGGAGAAAGAACTTCTATGGCAGCCTGAGGTGCAAAACTTTTGGACTTAGAAACCCAAAAATGTGGGGAAAAAACCCCCAATATTTACTGCAAGGAAACCACATAATCAAAGCCTTGTCCCTTACCAACAGGAAAGGACAGTTCACAGAGGACATGCCACACTTTATTGAAGCCAAGAAGAGCCATAAAGATATTTGATATCTTAAAGAAGTGACAACTGTGGAATTAGTCTGTGAGGGAAATAAAACATACTTTTATTGAGAGGAAGGATATACTATCCATTTTATAGTGTGGTTATGGGGGTGCTGAGGGGGAGACAAAAAAAGATTTTTTGTGATCTTTTGTTCTCCCTGCGAGGACAACTACAACAACAATCTGATTTTTCAAATCCCCAAGCATAAGTGCTGATCACTTCCAAATATTAATTAAAGGAAGCAAGGAGACAGGACTGTAGTTATCTCCTCTCTTGCACAGGTCAATACAGCTAAGGATGGGACTGCAGGCTCACTTTTCTATATGCCATTCCCTTCAGTTGCCTTTGAAAATTCTGAATTATTAAAATTAATACAGTATTTGTACAATGTAGCTCATATCTGTCAAAACCTCTAAGTGTTCAACAACAAAAGGACAGGAGAGAGCAGAACTCCTTCAAAGAAACACATCAACAAAGTGCTTTTCAGAATATTCAGAATATGATGTTGTCTTCTTTCTGTAGTGCTTCTATTATTTTTAACTAGGTCTTTCCATAATCTTAATAGAGATTTTGTGTTGAAGCTCACATTAAAATGCAAAAGAAAAATATGAGGGAAAATGTACTGGAGTTGTGAGATGTTTGTCAGTACCTTGACAGAAGAGAATTTCAGAACTAGAATCTGAAGCTGTTCTTTCACAGAGGTACAAAAATGTATAAAAAACTAACCAGCCCAGATAAAACTGGCCAGAAAAATGTGACTGTAAATTATGCCTATAATTCTCATGGAATTATAAACAATCCCTGTTGTTAATTAATTGCCACAAAATAGATTACTTATATGGCCAAGATGAAAGCTTTCTGCCAACAAAGAATGAGATACTCTGAAAGGTATATTGAAATGTTGTTCTCTACATATTTTATTACAGAATTTTATAGCCCACTTTAAGCAACTCTACATGTATTGACTCACTATTACTTAATTAATTAGCTCACATTTCACAAAGTTAGTACAGAGGAGTTTCAAGAGCATATCAGGTAGTTACATGTTCTTGTTGAATTAAAGAAAAAAAAAAAAATAAAATCCTGCAACTGATATCAGCTGAATAAAACAAATTTACCAAAATGCACAGCAGTATTATGACAGTTTGACTGTTACTTACTTACTCTGAGAATTTCCAGATGAGATTATGCTTTGTTTCAGTTCCATTAACTATATGTCACTATTTCTGTTTTCACCACATTTTTGTAAGTGTACTTATTAACACCCCATGAGGACAGTTTCTACAAAGAGTGTTTAAGGATGAAAGAAATGCACTTGCAACACATAAGAGATGGGACAGATAGATTTCCTTTATTTTCCTCTATGTAGACAATGCTTTCTAGCTTTCAATGACATTGTATATAAAGACAATTACACCCTCAGTTATGTAAATACTGTAAATAACCCTCACAGTGATGCAGTTAAGCCAACATAAAAATGTTTATACCAGTATAAGCACCAGTACAATTTATGCTTATAAAGGACTCTCTGAAAAACCACCGTATCCTAAAAAGTTTTTAAAAATATGTATATTCTTATGTGTATCCATTCATGAATTTCTACATATCTGCTTGGATATACTCATGTAAAAACTATGTCTATGCTACCATAAAGCCAAATTACCTTTCTGTCCTAATATCACTGCAGTGCCAAAACCACATGGCTCCAAATGAAAATTAAGGATTTCGAAACTCATAATAGCTTACCATAGCTTGACACTACTAAGAACACTATTATGTCACTGCAGCTCTTTATAAACTTAGAATTCCATGCAAACTACAAGGAGAAATACGAGTAAGTGATGAGTATTCTCTTTCCAACAAATACTAAGTAAATTTTAAAGTATATTTAATAAATTTAGCATGGACTATTCCAGACAACTAAGGGTCTTAGAAACAGAGGTTTCTCATCTAGAGGACACAAGACTATGCTTGATTTAGAAGCAGCAGAAAAATAATATTACATATAGCTGAATGTCTAAAAAATACCTGTGTCTTAGTTTGTTCTGAAAAACCATGCCTGCAAATGTGCTGCCTCCATGACTCCTGCTTGAAAAGCTTTTCAACATTTTTTTATATAGCCTCTCCTGCTTCTCCACACAGTAAATGATCACTGTACTCCCTTCAATCTTCCTCTGACATGGGTTTAACAATCCCTTCTCCCACTGTCTTCCAGATGCCCCTTTTGCTTAACTATCCTAATTCAGTGGGAGTGATTAGATGCTCAACCTTTTAGAAAATCTTTCTGCATAATCAGCACTCAGCAGCCTATCTCAGGAACCAATATTTTCAAACCTTGTTCTACAACAGAACCATTTAGTTTCTGAGAATTATTACTTATTCATGCATCACAGCTCAACAGGACTGCTGGCAGCTATAGAGAATACTTAGTCATCAGATCTCAGAAGAATTCTGGAAAAATTTTGCCAACAGGTGAAACTAATCATGGTCCATATGCACCTGAAATACTTGAAGAGAATGGCTCTAAAATTTGGAAAGATTTCTGGTGCTCTCAGCTGGGGTAAAGTTAATTTTCTTCACAGTGGCTAGTACAGGACTTCTTCTGGATTTCTGCTGGACACAAAGTTGATAATACAGAGATGTTTTTGTTCTTGCTGAGCAGGGCTCACATGGAGTCAAGGCCTTTCTACTTTTCATACTGACACGTGGTAAGGGGCTGGGGGTACATGGGAGGCTGGGATGAGACACAGCTGGGCAGGTGATCTCAACTGACCAAAGGGATATTCCAGGCCATATGGCATCATGCTCATGGTATAAAGCAGGGGAAGAAGGAGAAGTGGATACTTGGAGTGACCTGGAACATGTGTCTTCCCAAGTGAACGTTACAGGTGATGGGGCTCTGCTCTCCTGGAAATGGCTGAACAGCTGCCTGCTCATGGGAAGTGGTGAATGAATTCCTTGTTTTGCTTTGCTTATGTGCATGGCCTCTGCTTTTCCCGTTAAACTGTTAAACTGTCAACCCCTAAGCTCTATGTTTTTACTCTGCCAATTCTCTCCCCAGTCCTGCTGGTGGAGGAGTGACCAAGTGGGGCTTGACTGCTGACAGGGGTTAAACCACAACAGATTTTAGTCTCAAATTTCAAATCAATTTCCTAGACATGAATCAAAAATCATGCCACTACACAAGTACTCACACTTGCAGAGACATATCTGACCTTCCTTAAAGCTCACCATTAGCAAGCTATTGGCAACTTGTTGATAGGTTCGGTCCTAGGAAAGAATGACGGGTGTTCTGACATATTACATTATGGTGTCCTGAGGCTTGTCTCACTCCAATTTAACTTCTGCTCACACTCCCTTTTAAAGAGTGAATGCTTTTCTTTAACACTTTA
The DNA here is from genome assembly GCA_032173965.1 of Sitta carolinensis. Lineage (NCBI taxonomy): Eukaryota > Metazoa > Chordata > Aves > Passeriformes > Sittidae > Sitta > Sitta carolinensis. The sequence continues at coordinate 91,333,006 of CM063284.1, read as the reverse complement.
CACCACCAGTCACCTAGCAATCATTTGTCACAGACGGGTATTAGGTCTTCTTTCTCATTCCCTCCATTGCCTCCTGGGAAGGCTCCTGAAGAGATTGTGTGCTGCACTGAGTGACAGCAATCCTGTGGCCAGCACTGTTCAGAGAGCAAGTCACGGGAAAGAAGACTGGCCAAAAACAAGTAGTGAAAAACTTAAGCTTGAGACTGAAAACAGATGCCAAGGCCTGAGAACACTTCCCGTATTTCAATAAATCCTGTGCAAATTGCCTGCAGAGTCTCTGCTAACCTGCCCTACCTGTCTCACTCGTTTTGAAAGCTGTTTCATGAAATAATGATCTATCAAGTAACTGGAAATGCTGTCTCAAATGCCTTTACAATACTGACTGAAGCTAAAGTATCAGGAAAGCTAATTTCCTTCAGAATAAATACAGAAACATTTCATATTTTGGATCATGTAGAAAGTCTTAGCAAATTAATGCAATCTTAACTTTAATAATATATCCTTGTCAGACACAGCTGAGAAGATTTTCAGTTATCCTTATCACATATCAGCAATAACCAACACCAGTTGAAAGCTTCCAATTAAAAAAAAAAAAAATATCACAATAGAAGCTTATAAATAATGAATTAGCAAAACCTTTTTCATCCACTTGCAGGCAACCACTTCTTTGTTTAAAGACAAAAATGTTGAGATTAAGAATCACAGTTCAAATAAGAAAATGTCAGGTCAGATAGAAGATAATTTTTCAGCAGAAGCTGCCAGAAAAGAAAGACTCAAGGAAGAAAAGCATGCTACCTTTGCAAGGACTTGAACTGTGACAGTTTTTACCCTTGTAATTAGAGTTTTAAAATTTGTTTTGCCCTAAGAAATGCTACTTGCATATTTAACTGATGCATAGCTATTTCCTTCATTTAAAGTTTTATTTATATAATCCTAAATTTCACAGCTTTGGAAACATATATACACCGAATACAGGAAATCTCAAGTAACAAAAGCACTATCTTTAGCAGGTGATAATTACTCCTCATAGCCTATTCTCTGGATGTATATCTTTCAGTCATCCATAAAGCAAAGCAGACAGAAAGGTCAAACCAGACAAAGGCCAAACAGGGTATCCTTGGAGTCTGGATGAAAGCTAAGGAGTCTTAACCCTGGGCATATTTCACTATGTTAGTAATGGTATTTTGCCAAAAGGACACAGCAAGCGAGTAAGCAAGTAGCATATAAAATATAATTAAGTAACCTGAACTCATAAAATAATCTAGTAATTTTGTATCCCAAGAAGATCTTCTATAAAAATTTCAAGAATTTGCATTTTTACGAGCTTACAAAAATATTTATTGATTCTTTTTAAGCCTTGTTTTCACCTTATTATACTTCTGTCTCTTACTTGGTTTGTTGGACTGACTTCTAGCTCTGTATAGAAATTTAGTAATATAGTTTATATGGATTTAACACCAAAAATATCAGGTATTTATATATTATTTATCAGAGAAAGATCTATATAATGAAATAAAATATAAAGACTGTGTTTAAAACAATTATTTCTTTAAATGTGAATTGTTTACATCATCATTATAGCTTTCATCCAGGAAACTGAGAAAGGTATAAGCAAATACAAAGAAATGAAGGCAGATCATCCATGAAGCATAACAATGTTTGTGATGAAGCAAGTGAACACAGTTTACATTAAATCTTCTGAATAGCAGTTCCTATTTCTTAGGATACTTAATAAAATCCTTGATAGTTTGAAATTAGATTGTACATGAGATCACACTTTTTCTTGTATTTAATAATTTTAGCATAAAAATTTGATTGATCTCAAACTGTATAACCTGAAATGTATGTCAGTAATTTGAATCAACTCTTGTAAGTAAGTTAAAAGATAAAAATATATATTCAAGTGGATATGGCATGATTACACATGGATGTGCAATAACTGCAACATCTTAGTCTAGCCAAGGGTTCTCCTGTTCTACTGTTTATTGTCTTTTATTATTTGATTAACTTTTCAGAGGATGCAAATCCTCATCATTCTGAGACTTGCCAAAATAAATTATTTTTTAAAGTCAAATGGTATAATTATTCATGTCTTCTTTAATATTAATATTTATATAAATGTAGCATGGTCTACAAAAATTTATACCATTATCACTTGGAGTTACTTCTTCCTCTCTGAGTCCAAACCCAGCAGGCTTTTCTTGACTCAGAATTTACGGTGGGAAATAACATTGTACATATAAATCTACAGGCAGCAATCATGAGAAGACATTTGCTCAATTAATAAATGATAACTCAACTTCATTACTTGCTGTGTCATACACTAGTCCATTTTCTACAGGGGAGTGTGAGGGAATCAGCCTGTGCCAGCTTGGGCTGACTTCCCAGGAGAACTCCCAGGAGCTCCCCAGGTTGGAAAGGCCATCCAGGCAGTGACAGGTTTGGAAATGGATACCACTGATCTGCAGAGAAACCCCCCTGGCAGCAGCCCAGAGCCCAGCAGCAGCTCCATCTGTCAGAGTCTCTCTGGGAGAGGGACAACTGAAGGCAGGAGCATGCAGGGCGTGGAGGTGCCAGTGAGAGAGGCAGTGGCCACATTCTCTTGCCTCCTGAGCTTGATTTCAGAGCATGGAAATGTCAGAGACCGTGAGGCACAATTCAAGATACACCAATGCACTGCACTCATTCAAAGGCAAGGGACAGCGAACCACAGGAGTGTACCCATTTCAAAAATCTATGGTGTTTCCAGAGAAACACAAGATGACAGAGCATTAGTGTATCCACATCTTTTATCCAAGGGGAATAAGTGCAATTATTATGTCCTTGCTGTCCTGGAAACTCAGTCTGAATAGGCACAACGTGAACTATCAGGATGGTCTGGCAAAGGAAAGATTTGAATCATTATCAAATTACTAGATTTTTAAAATTAGTTAAGTCAAGTTACTCATGAACTTAAATCCACCAAGCAGTGTCATTTAGGGAAGAAAAAGCTGGGAATAGCACAGCTGTCAGTCTTTTCTGATTTACCAGGGTAAAGTACACACACAGCTGAAAAATGCAAGACACTCATTACAGTGACCTAATCCCAGTTTCCATCTGCTAGCTCAGCATTTAAGCTTTCCACACAAACATGACAGATGATGTGATGTAGAAGATACCCTAATAGGAAAGACAGTGTCCCCAGGGACCTGGATGACCCTGACTCCAGCCCAGCTACACACTCTGATTGAATGAGAAAGGAGATCAAGATGACCTTTTCCTCCTCTGGTATGCTTAATATTCTAGCATTTAATTTGATTTTCTTGTGCGTTCCCAAAAGACATGTTTTGCTACAACTACCTAAGTACATTACTTATGTAACTGAAATTGTAATTCTATGTGTAATATTTTTTTTTTTTTGCAGTAGACAAAACAAATTTAAAAAAAACCCCCACGTTAATTACTGAGAAAGCCTGATATGGTTACCTTTTGCCAGAGAGGCTTTTCTTGTCAGTGATGTGATACACAGCACAACAATTTGACAGTAGCCCTGGTCTGTGGACAGCTTCAGCTGACCTGCATGTGGCTGCTAAGTCTCTGCCACCGTGTTTTCAGTTGCTGCTCAGATGTGCAGAATGAGCTGCATGATCTAGTTCTCCATTTGAGGGCTGGTTAACCCTTGCTAATTTAAATGATACTGAAGGGCACAACATGACAGAAATGAAAATGTCTCCCAGAGAAGAAGATGTGTGGTTCACCAGCACAATCATGCCAGCAATCACTCCTCCCAGCAAGGATGTTTTCCCTTCACTTAGCAATGTATGCCAGCTTTGTGGTGATCTTACACCATTCAGGGGAGCAACATAAACTCTTTTTTGGCACATTTGGATGCATACCTATGATTATATAATTAGGGTCTTCCCTCACCTTCTGTCAGGGCTGTGTTCCCCCTCCCCTGGCAGAGGAAGGCTCAGAGCATGCTGAGCAGCCTGCTCAGCTGTGCCTGCTCTGCTCCAGCTGAAAGGTAAACGAAGATGCTCTGGCTTCTTCCTTATGTATTGCATCCTTAAATTTTTACAGGGTTGAGAGGGTGTTATTTAAAGGTTGTAGTTTCACAGTTACCAAGCCTGAAAATGGAGGAGAGCAGCAGCTGCTGTGCATATTATGTGTGTTAGATCTCAGCTACTCATTATGTCCTTGAATAACCATTCTTGCCATTACACCAGGTGGCCTGTGAAAACACTGCAGCTCATGGAGAGCATTCTTCATGATTCAGGGTCAAACCCAAAGGCAGAATTCCCACTGTCCTCATCCTAAGATACAAAATAAGAGAGTTGAGGCAGTGCTGAACACGTTCATACAAAGCTGCAAAATTCTATCCTTTTTCCTGTCTTATGATTTGTGCAGTAGCTGCCAAAGTTTTTTGGTTTTTTTTCTCCTGTACAAGAAATGCAGTTTTGAGTCATCCAGGCTGGTTTACTCCAAATACTTTATTCAGGACTTGAAGGGGAATGATTCAGGAAAAACTTTAGAGCAACAAAAAGCCCACTTGTACTGTAACCTGCAACTACAAGTGAACCCTTACTGAGATACAGGGAAACTGCAAAGGCCCCCAAGTAGCAATACCCCCATTAGATCACTGTTTCAGTTTCTGTGGCTGAGATGAACAAGACAGCTGTCACTCAAAGAGCCATCGAAAGCCAGAGACTTGGAGACTTTCCAGCTCTAGCATTCTCTTTGCAATCAGCTCCCCATCGAAAAGCCACATGGGATCACATATTGGATTTCAGAGAGGTACGCTCTGCTCCCAGAAGGGAGGAGGGGCTTGTAATTGCTACAATTAGGGACTGCACTCCAGGGAGTGAGAGAAGTGTTGCACAATACCAGGACGCCTATCTAACCCAAGAACTGCATTCTTTGAGCGAGGAAAGTGCATGCCTGACTGCAAATTTTGGTGTTTTAGAACCATAGGAAAAGTCCTTAAAGATCATCCAGGTCCAAACCCCCTGCCATGGGCAGAGATGCATTTTACGAGTAGTAGTGGCTGCTGAGAAATTCCTCTTCAAAATTTATATTTCTTGTCTGTCTTTTTGATCCCCATGAGGCCACCTGAGAAGTTTGGAAGGTTTGGGTTACTCATCAGGAGGAGGGATGCTGTGAGACTGTAAACACATGTGTGAGAGACCAGAGTCTGAGGCACTGGCTGAGGGGTGCAGGTGGTGAGGCTGTGAAGCCCCACGACCTCGAGCACTGGAAGAGGAGGAAAATGACCATGTTCTACTGAGTTCTCACAGGATTTAAGAGACAGATCCAGGAGATGGAACCCACTCACGAGAGGCTGCTGTTTACAAAAGTGATGAGGTTTCAAACAACAGCATTTGAAATGTTTTGTGTAGCAGCCCTGCCCAACAGACCCCTACAAGGATATTTCTCACTTTATGAATTTCAATTTTATGCCTTTTTAAAAAATTTTTTATGTAACTGCATGTGAATTGTATGTCAGGATGAGACCAAAGCAGTTTTGAAACATAAGATAATGGCCAATTCAGAATTTAGCCCACCCTGATCCATGCCTTTCATGTTGATAGAGTTGTTTGACTTCCTCCAGATTCTAGCAGCACATTTAGGTACAAAATTTATCACCACTACTATTTTATTTTTTTTAATTTTAAAAACGAAGATATTTAAAACCTACAGGGAAAAAAAACCCAAAAAATATTTTTTGCAAAAGAAAACTCACAAAGAAAACTATTTTGGTTTATTCAGATTTGGGGTTTTTAAGCAGTAAGCTGATGCTATATTCAATAGAAAGAAACCACTCCAACTGGAACTGGTTAAAAGTCTAAGTTCCAGAGAAATAACTCCTTTTTCCTGCTGCTTCAGCAAACCTCCACTTGCTCTAACCTGTTTTGAGTAATTTCTTTGTACTAATCCACTGGTTTAGTGGATTAAAATAAAAAAAGTGGGAAAAATAAAAAAGGAGGAGAAAGGCCCAACAGTGATTTCCTTTTAGCACTAGTTAGAAACAACGTGTTTTACTAAGGGCAAAGAAATTGGCATAGAAGACTGACTAAGCCACAAAGAACAGTTTTAAAGTGAAATGCATTGATTTCATCTTCAATGATTGCTTAAAAAGTTTTACTAAAATATGCTATACGTCATTGATGCACTGTTCATTTTAAGTTCTGATTTATTTTTCCTTTTATTTCTGCATCTGGAGTTTGAATAGTTACAGGAAGCAGACTAGCATTAAGAGAAAAAGCCTCCATGGAAAGCTACAGCCATTAAATTATAATTACTCTAAATAATAAAGGATTTAATAATTAATATAGAGCATTTATATAATACACCTGACAGACATCTCGAATAAAATTGTGTGGCAAAGCACAACCAGAGCACAAAAGCATTTGTGCATAAATGTAGCGTTGTATTTGTGTGTAACATTAAATAAACTTCTCTAAGAGTTTCCAGACTTAAAACTGATATTTCAGGTACTAAGAGAAAGCAATTTAAAAAGACACTCCTAGTTTGAGAGAATCTATTCTGTTCAGCAAATTGATAGCATACAGCAACATTGTCTTGTTAGGACAGGATTTATGCCTGTAGGAGTGAAACATAATATAAGGCAAAAATCCTTGCAAAGCTGATTAAAACTAGAAAAGCAGAAATAAGCATTTTTTCTCATATATGAATATTGAAATATGAGAGTAAAGAATGGTAGGAATTTCTTTAAATGGTTTGGGCATAAAACACAAGATTAAATAATCTCCATAAAATTCACAAAACTTTGGAAAACTGCTATATAAAACTGATGTAATCATTTTTTCATTACAAGTAGGATCAAAAGTAAAAAATTTGTAATGCTTTAAATAAGAGGGATTAATGTCCAACTGTTCTTATATAATTTTTTGCCTTTTGCCTAAGACAATGTTAAAATTGTAGGTGAAGAAAGCTGAAGCTTGTTTGGAGTATGAGAGTAAGCAGACTTTAGGAAGCAGGTAATGCTAAAAACAGTTTTAAATATTTTAAAAAGCTTTTCCCTGAAACTGAGAGCAAAGTCAGTATAAGCTACTTACAAAAGTCAGTTGTCCCTTTATTTCTGAAGAGTCTGAATGTCAAAATCACAGTGATTAAAGTGTGAGAAGGGGTTTTAAATCTTACTAGAAGTGAGTACACATCTCACTGCATATGCATCTGATTAACTGCTAGCAATCCCTTGATATTTACAACATTTGATGGAAATTTAAGTCATAGAATTTATACAGAAGGGAAATATAAAAAAAAATGTAAAAAAAAAAAAAAAGAGTGTGACAGAATGATAATCTGTTGATTATCTATTGTGACAATCTATCATGTGTTTTTTATAGTTACATACTTGACCATAAGTCTTTATCTACCCAAATTTTAAGAATCTCAGTACAAAACTGTATTAAAACAGTACTTAGGCACAAGTTTTGTCTCTTCACTGTCTTAGAAATAATTCCTTCTTCTGCAATAGCATGTACAGATTCATGGGAGCTATCAATGCAAGTCAAGTGCTCTTACTGCTTTTCAGTAAAATATGTAAAACTGTTCTCTTGCTTCTCTGTGTTTTGGGTAGGTACAGAAAAATCTAGCACAAATCTCCTGTTTCTAGATTTAAGTAACTTTGATTTAAACAAGAACTATGGGATGTAAGACAATCAAGGTCAAAACTCATGAGCAAGCAGCAGCCACAACTATATGAAACACATCCTAGAGAAGAAATCACACCTCTGTGTGAGAGCAGTCCCTGGATCTTCACTTTTGTATTTGGAAATTTTGGACCCTCAAATTCCAGCTACGGTCTTTTCCTGATGTCCTCCTCACCTCAATTGTCCTACCAACTGACTTTCTAGGAGAAACAGAGATGTCCTGGCCACCATCCTGATAGAACCAGTACCAGGAAAAGAAGAGACAACAGAGGGGCCAGGATTTTCAGTGCATATTGCAGAGCTCTAGCTAGGCTTGCCTTGGGTTTAAGCCCACCCTACTTAAATCACTTTTTCACTTAACCAGATCATGTTATTTCTCACTGCAGCACAACCACGAGTGAACATGGGGGAAAACACAGCTGCTGAACAGAACAGTGCTTGTGTTGCATCTTCCTCTGCTCTGTCCTAGCTGCAAGAGGAGTCGCTGGCTCCTTTTCAATCGTGCCATTGATGGGGAGAGCACTGCTGTTTGGCAGCACCTCTGTTTTCCGTGTGCAGCACCAACTTGCTTTGCCTATGCTCTGCTGAATTATTTCTGGCACACACCAGTGAACATATTCCTAGAAATGGAAGTTTTATTCAAATGGAAAGTATTCTATAACTCATGTATCCTATTCATGGACTGTTTCTGCAGGTGCTTTTCAACACTGAGCTGATAGGATAGATTACTACAATTCATAGGGAAAGCAATTTTCACTTCTGCATCTGGTTTTGACACCATATCAACCTGCTGCATCACTTGGGTTGTTTCATCCTCATGCAAAATGCCTCAATTCTTGCAAACTTTGAAGCTGCTGTTTTATGCAAGGGTAGCATGTCATGAGTTTTCTGGTACTTCTTGTGTGTACATGTGGGAGGGACAGTGGTGCTACCATGAAAACTTCACAGACTCTTCTGGACTAGCCATTAATGACAGTCCTTTCCTGCTCATGTTCCTACCCTGAAAATACTGAACCCTTTCACAGCTTTGACACACGTTCTACCCTACCCCTTCAACATACCAAAAATTCTTTGGAAGACCAGGAGAACTGACAAGAGAGACCAGAGAGCAGGATGACACAGGTAGAGCTGTAGGACACAGACAACTCAGTGGCCAGGCCAGGCAACCATGCTGAGACTGGTCAACAATAGCAAAGGTAGTGGAAGGCACAGAGAAATGATGGGAGGACACAGACACAGCCTTGTCATGCTTCGTTGAACAAAGTAGAGATGAGAGCCCTGAGAGACAGCCACGTTTATCCTTAATGCTTGCTTGCCTCCAAAAGAAATATTATCTACAGACCTTTATTCCTATTGTTAAGTCTCTAATCTCGTATCTAAGTTTCTTAAAACAAAACAACTATTTTGGGCATTTCTCTACCATTCTGAAGTTTTTCAGAAGAGGTCCAAAGAGAGAGTTACAGGTATCATTCAGCTAGGTCCAGTTCTAAAGTGGCGATTCATCAACAGAACAGTAATAACTACTTATATTGAGACTTTTGTTTATAAAACTGTCCTTCTGAGTTTCCTGATTTTGCATAGGAAAATGAAGTAATGAACAAACAGAAAATATACACTGACATTGCATTTTACACAGAATCACAATGTTGGAAGAGACCTTCAAGATCATTGAATCCAACCCATGCCATTACACCTCAACTAAACCATGGCACCAAGTGCCACCTCCAATCTCTTTTTAAACACATCCAGGGTGACTCCATCACCTCCCCAGGCAGACCATTCCAGTGCTTTATCACTCTTTCTGTAAAAAACATTTTCCTGATATCCAACCTATATTTCCCTTGGTGCAGCTTAAGACTGATAACGTTTTTGGGGTTTTTTTTTTGTTGTTGTTGTATTGGGTTTTTTAAACTTGGGACATGGTGTTCTCAGACATACTGTTTTTATTTCCTTCAGTGGGGCTTTCCATATCTTAGGAGATTCTGACAGGACATGCTGTAAAACCTCTGTGGTTGAAAGATAATTGCATTCAATTGAAAACAAAAACTAAATCTATCATGATCTAGCTTGTGCATTGTCTGTTTCCTGCAATAGATGATACTGGTTTTGTGAAAACCCACTCACTGACTTTAGTAAGAGAAATTGGATAAATATGTCTTGAAGAGGTCCAATTTCCTGCTCCTTTTTTCTCAATAAAAACCTCCTTTACACCCCATACAAACCTTTCATTGAGCTTAAACATAAAATTACCTGCTCTCTGATACCCATTAATATGCTTCTAAATCATCTAATTCCCATCCACTTGAAAATAAAAATTATTCTATACCTTGACCTAGCCTAGAGTGTAATTTAACAATCAAGAAAGCACTATACACATAATTTGAAGTGGTGATAAACCATCTGAATTTCTCTCCTTCTTACATGCAACATTTTCTTAGAGGAATTGTGTATGACTAATATAGTTCTACATCAGAAAGAAAACAGGCCTCTTGAAAATAAAGTCGAATAGAATTATCACAATAAATTTGTGTAAGAGGATACTGGATAAGATGATATTTTTCTAAATTTATATTACTACAGCTTTTATAGCAATCATAAATAAAAGAAAGTTTTAAAGCCAGATTTAAAAGGACTGTCTCAAAATTAAATTATGATTTTTGTCAGTATTTAATTTTTGGTGGAAACAAATAATGAGTTAATGAAATCAACTTTTAGGTTTCAACACTGCATAAATTATTTTTTCTTACTACACACAAATTTATCTTGCAACTTCATTTGATTGTCAGGCAAAACCAACAAAAGCAAAATATAACTTCCGAAATATTTAATCTCTTTCTCAGATGTCAACGGAATACTACATATAGCAAAATTCAGTAAATGTTAATAAATATTTTAAAAAGAAAAATTTAAAATTCAATACTTATAATCAAACAGCATTTGGTTTTTGTCTTTTTCTGTTTGGTTGATTGGTTTGTTACTCTAGAGATGTGGTTGTTAAAACATTCTGTGTTGCTAACAAATTTGTTAAGAGGGAGAGAAACAGGAATCTCTGCTGAGGTGACTAGATACCAAACTGGCTTTCTGCATGGAATAGGCACAAGGGGACACAGTCAGCCACAGCTCTCCTCCAAGTCTAAGACAACAAGCAATTAGTGAGGTGCCTCAGGGAGCCCACAAAGTGTCCAAAACCCAGGTATGGCACTAAAAATTTCTGTGCTTCTAAAATTCACTCCAAAATTCACTCTATCAGCCTGAGGTGACACATCCCACAAAACCGCTGACGACATAAGGCACCACTCACAAGAAAGTCACACCTTTTGGCTGTTGGGTCACCAACTCAGCTATCTTGGTTCAGCCACCACAAATACACAAATTATCTATTAAAAAAACTAATTTGCTCAATTTTTTGAAGCAAATTGTTATTCCCTACTGCCTTAAAGTCAGCCTAACAGGAGAAAAATTTGGATGAATAGTTCCATTCACAGTTCACCAGATAGAGGGTAAGAAGTGCAACAGGAGCCTGGTGTTGACAGCCTCACTGAGAGCTTCCTGGTTTCTGGATGGTGTACTGTTGGGTATTCACCATGATTTGCATGTACAAGAAAACTTTTCGCACCAATGCAGTATAAGTTAGGATGGTAAAGTTTCCTTTTTTCCTTTGTCCTACTACAATTCATAGTGATATACCTACCAATTCTAGGAACAGAGGAGCGAGTCTTCAGAATTGCTGTGTGGTCCAAATTATTGTGCTAGGGAGGAATCTAAAATTAATTTAATCTCAATCTGCATTACTAAAAAATATAGTTTGGGCTTTTTCAGCTTTCTCAGCAAGGATCCTCATATTTACAGATTTAATTTTGTTTGATTTATTCTTCAGCAGCACCAAATTATTTTTTGTGAAATCTAAGGCCAGTAAAAAATAAGTGTCTTAACCTTGTTATTTAAATGTTTTTATATGGAAAGTGACCGATGATTTTAAACCTGCAGAAGAAGCAACTGAGTAGTGCTTTTAACCTATTGTCACAGTTAATTCCTCCCTTTCACAGCCACTTCACTATTTCTTAGTTAGGAGATGATTTGGTGGGATTCCTCTGTCCAACCTCCAATTAATATGGTGCATGTAACAGCTACCTTATCCGGGGTCTCTGTCAAGAAGCTGAGGAAGACAGAACTTCTTATAGACCATGATTTGCTCAATTTCCTATAGACACATACCAAAGGATAAGATTAAGTTTCATTCTGGAACTGCCTGCATCTTTCTTTAAGGTGGTTCAAGACAATTTGCCCAGATGCAAATATCTGGGTATGTTTGAATTTTCATGGATATCACCCATGACACAGGTTTCATCTCCTGAGATGACCTCCTTACAATTAAAAGATGAAGGAAAACAAACACAGGACTAATAAATTATTCCCTTTTTACACAATGATTTATCACACATAGTAGCATAGCTTTGAAAAGAGTTGAAGGGCAAATGTTTGAAGGAAAGGTTTTCAAAAAGGCCACTAAAGAAAACAGTACCTGCTCACAAAAAATAATCCTGCTGTCACTTACACCTGTACAAATAGAGTGCAGCACACAGACAACAAAAATCATCAGCCAGAGATGACTCCTGTTGCACTGATATATTTGGGTTTAAGATTTAGATGTGGCTTAGATGTGACACATTTTAGTGCAAGTCCAGAGCAGATAAATGCTGGTGTAAACATGTGCATGCAGGGAAATAAATATCAAGCAAACATCTGAAGAACAGCTTGAGGATCTGTATTCTTACCATTCAATTGGTAAACTAACTAAAATACCTTTCAATTAAATCCATAATATTTAGTTATCAAATAAAACAAATATATTAATGAAATTGGAAGTTCATTTTTACCCGGCAAGCACAGTCAATTTGTACATATGTCAAAATAAAAAAAAAACCAAAAACCATGAAGAACCCCATTCAAAATGACACGTGATTAACTGCATAGACACTTCAGCAAGAACTAAATTCTGTGTACATCTTTTTCATTTGTAGTCCTAGAAAAAGGCATTGCAGCAGACTCTCACATGCCTAGTATAACTTCATTTCTTGAAGGAAATAAAGTTTTGGATTTCATATGCCTCAAGAAGATAATTTCTGTATTTGGGTATTTAATATTAACATTGGTCCAGATCATATGCTATAAGATCAAAGTAGGCTGTGGATCAATACCTTAAAAATTTAAAAGCTGCTGCAGTCACAGTATTTAATCCCTGTGCAAAATGAGGTAAGATAGGTGTTGTCTGTCTCATTACGTTTGACTGTGTGAGATGCTGAAAGCCCTGAATGCCCAATCAATTTGACAGTTCAGGAGGGACTCAAAACTTTACTGTGTCAGTCTCAGAGTTTACATTGTTACAACTACACTATCTTCATAGAGCATGGCTTAATTACAGCACATACACAGCAGTAATTCATCATACCATAAGCTACTTCTGATTAAAAGCTGTAAGCTGTTCTTAAAACCTTGTGAACTCATTATAATCAACAGTAGGGAAGGATTCCTAAAGGCTTGACCCATTTCCAGTGGGATTTGACACAATTCAGTGTGATGCAGCTTCGTTTATATTTTATCTGTTGATTTGGTTTATCCATCTAATAGATCGGCTATTGATTTCTACGTAACAGCACAATTTATAGAACCATTCAAGATGAAAAAGAAAACCAGCTATTGTTCAATCTTGTTTCTCCTTGGGTTTCCATTGGGATTAATTATCCACCATCATCTAGTTAGCTTGTTTTGAAAACTGAAATGTGTATGGCATTACCATCCCGGTGGCTTCTTCTACCACTTGACCATTACACAGAGTTACCTGATGATTTGGCCAACATGTAATCTAAATAGTCCCTAAATCCTTCTCCACCCTCATAATTATGGACCACAAGCAAAAATCCCGTCACTGATAATGGCTGCTAAATTGTAGTATAGGAATAAAATCCTATCATGTCAACAAGCCAGGAAGCTTTCTTCCTGCTTCAGACCTTTACGAGGCACCCACATCTTTTAGTTGGGAAATCTGTGGTAATTTCTTGAACAGCAATTAAAAAATCTCAGATGAGGACAATTCCCAAAAAACTCATACCATCTGAGAAAAGGGAATACACAGGAGGATATTCTAGTCAAAGCACAAAGGATTTTACCACAATTCCAGGGACTGATTGATGCTGGCCTTCTACAAAGAGTGGAAAATATGCACCTGGTGGTGAGAGAGGGTGTTATATGATGCATATGTTAAATCTGAGATAACAGTATATGCATATCACTATTTTTTCTATACAAAATTTAACCAATTGTAAAATACCTAGCATTTTTACCACAACAGGAATTAAATCTATTTTTTAAGGTCTAGTTTTTTAACAATTCTGTGCTCTGGGAGGACATAAACAAAGATGAATAAAAAAAGATTGAAAAAGGGAAAATTCAGAGAACCCTGAAGACTGTATTTCCTTTCTGTGCATCTTGGGCAGCTTTCCCATTTCTGCTTTAGTCAAGAGACTGTTTGGAATGCTAAGTGGCAAACAATTTGACTGAATTGGAGTAACATTATGAAGTATTTCAACTCTATGTTTCCATCCCCATCCTGAGCAATGTAAAGCAGGGACAGAATTTCACTTTCTTAATCTAAAGTGACTGAAAGCCACTCTATGACCTAATCTCTCACCCAGTTAAAATCAGAATCTGCCAGCACAGACTATTCCAGTTTCCTTATCTGGACCTTGAATGAGTTTACCTTAGCTGCTAGGAACTTTTTCATTGCTAGAGATTTTCAACATTAGTAATTTTTACTTTAGAATGGAGGGGAAAAGTATTTGTGAGTTTTTACCTTTGATCCTGTAATTGCTGACTTTTGAGTACCTGGTTTATAACATGTAAATGTAACATTTCACTCCCTTACTCCTGTCTCCCTACTTTTTGCTTGTTTTTAATAACAGTTGCAATGCCAAGATGAAAGGAAAGCAAACAAGAGGAATATATGTAGTCTTCAATAAAGCATAAATATTTCATCCTAAATTTATCTAAAATTATGAGAATATGAATGTCACCTGGAATGAATGCCTCTCGAATGAGTGTAAATTACAGTCATGAGATCAATTAATTATATTGTAATGAAGAATACTGATCAGCCACTTTTACACCTGTTCTTTTAATCTCTATATTAGTGAGCTGGAGAAAACGCAAAGCAATGGATGCTGCAAAGGCTTAGAAATCATCTCTTGTCTCCATCCTTTGCGCCTGCAGCTTGTAGTTATCTGAAATTTGGGAGAAGCACTGCTAAATCAGGGGTTCCAACATGCGTAGTTTCAATGCATGTCCAGAGTCCACAGTTGACATCAGCCCAAAGGCTTGAGTCCACCTTACCCCCGTTACCCATGCCGGACCATGGCTGTGCTGCTTGAGGCAAGAAGGCTGCTCCTAATGACAGAATTGCAGAACCATTTACGTTGAAAAACATCTCCAAGATCATGGAGTCCAACCTTTGACTGATCTCCGCCTTGTCAACTTGACCATGGCACCAAGTGCCAGGTCCAGTCATTTCTTGAATTCCTCAAATCTGCCCCAAAAGAGGCAGTACACATTTCTGCAGGATCTGTTGTTGCCCAACATACGTACATACCAGTAGGTATGTATGCAGATGTGAAGGCCCAAAGCTGCTCTCCCAGTACATCTGTCCATGGCCCTGTGGGGTAGGAAGCCCTGCCAGGGATGCTAGTTGGACTGCTTTGCAGGGGCTCATTTTTAGGCAGCAAAAAGAGCCTTTTCTTCCAAGCACTCTGCCCATGCAAGAGCAGCCAAGGTTTTGCTGAATGGAAGAGCTCCAGGCCAATTAATGAAAATAAATTGAACCTGACAGATCATTTAAGATAAACTTTTATTCCTTTTAGGATTGCATGCTAAGTAAATCTCTACAACAAATTTCACAGGCAGAGCTGAGAAACTTTGCGATGCTCCTACCTAGACTGTTATTCTCTTTTTCTTATTTAGTAAAAGAGAAAAAAAAATTATCATTATTCTGGTCAGATATCCTTTGTCAATCATAACAAAGGTCTAAGGGAGGAAAAGCTTGGAAAAATGCTTACATGCTCAAATCTTCAGTTATGAAGCCAAGGGAGATGCATTTATCTGGCTACTACATCTTAAAAAAGTTAAGTTTCAGCTTCACTCCATTTGGGATGGGGCATGACTTGGCTGCCAGCTAGCTTCACAGAATCACAAGATATTCTGAGTTGGAAGGGACCATATGAATCATTGAATTGAACTCTTAAGTGAATGGCCAATGTGGGGATCGAACCCATGTCCTTGGCATTAATAACACCATGCTCAGAACAACTGAGCTAATCTTTGGGAAAATCCACTTTGGGTAGCATTTTCAAAATGCTTGAGTGATTAGAAATTAAAATGTATTACTCAGTTGTCTTTCCCCACTAACATTTTATCTTTTGTATTCCTTTCATTTAGTCAGTCTCTTCCATACAAATAAATAGATCATAGAGGTTAAAGAGTAATTTGAATTTCCATTAAAAAAAGATAATTGAAATAGGTATTAACAAGGGAAATAGAAGCAGAACTCCAACTCAAGTCCAGACAAGGGATGAAATATTTAACTTACACAATGATCCATGGCATCAGTAGAGCATTCTATATCCAAAGGACACATATCTACATATTTATGGTTTGCGAGCCCATGGTCTTTTCCAAAACTAATGTTTCTGTAAATCCCACTCCCTCCAGAGTCAGTCCACAGTTATGTGCACCACTGATTTTATGTAGTGCAGTAAATCAGATGGACTAAAGCTACCTGAGACTTTCAGGGATTAAAGTAGTTCTAAAGTGCTGAAAAATGAACCTGTAACACACAGGCAATAATCTAGCATTTGGCTATAGGTCATTACTTAGGTTGTCAGCTGAATTTATCAAACCTGGATAAGAGCAGTTAAAAAGCTTTTGATGATTTATAGCTTCTGTACACAACTGCAACCTTAAATCCTACTTAACATTTTCTGGGTATGAAAATTCACAAATGGTTTTCTTAAAATTCTGTTCTCTTCTCTGAATTCAACAGGCCCTTTGTGCATTCACTGACCTTTGGGATTCACACTTCAGAGACTTCAAAGTATCTTCCTCTGGAGAGGGGAAGCACAGACTAAATACGTGAATAAGTCCCTCATTTTCATCAGGCCGTCTGCCATTTACTAACACAGCACAATGCAACATTCTCCTGCTGTCACATCAGACTGCCACAACCATGCTACAAATGTCACATTAGCAGAGTCAGGTTAAAATCACTTCACGTTACAACACTTTCTGCAATGACCTTTTGAAGGGCCAGAATCAGAGGAAAGCTTAACTCCCCTTGCCCTGTGCAGAGAGCCTCTCTTTATTTTTCTCCAAAAGGTAAGAAACGTGCTTCATTTTCAAAGGGGAGTTGTCATGTTTTATGAACATGCAACATCCTGCAATTCACTGAGTTCTCCGTGGCTCCATCCTGTAGCCTGTGTGGTACAAGCAGCATTCTAAAGCAGTAAAATCGATTGCCTGAGGATTAGGGTCTCTGCATATGTGAGATGCCTTTTTCTTGAGGAGCACAGGGATCTGCTTCTCCGGATGTACTCAAATTTCCATTTTGATACAGGTCAGGGCAGTATGTAGGGCAATTTGCCTTACCAGGGCAATAAATAACTTGACCTTTTAAAATGGCCAGAACAGGGCATTGTATATTATTAACTTGGATCCTATAGCACACTTTTAATAGAAGCAAGGATCCATCATGACTATATTATAGATGGGAATATAGGTTTCCCAGGGAAGAGCTACACAGACTGCTCAGTGCAAAAGCAGAAGGAATGGAACAGACTGCCCTGGGAGATGCAGGAGCTGCCATCCCTGGAAGGGCTCAATAAATGACTGGACCTGGCACCTAGTGCTAAGGTCCATTTGACAAAGTTGTGATCAGCCAAAGGTTGGGCTTGATGACCTTGCAGGTCTTTTCCAACTTGAAAGATTCTGTGAATTTAGGGGTTACCTTTTCAATGAGATACTGCTCTTTTCCTCCTTTACCAAGCTAGTCTTTATTGGTAGATAAATGATTTGCAGTGGCCAAGCCACTGACATGGAGACTGCTCCCATGCTTTCCATGTCATGTGGGGCTTCTGAGACCACTAGTGAGTCCAGTCAAGTCCCAAATTTGGTTAAATAAAAGTGAATTGATTATTATACGCAAGAGATTAACCAATACAGGGTGTACAACCTGACAAAGTCAAGCATGGATAGCTCTGAACTGGATATGCAGAAAGCAGCTCAAGGAGGAAAAACATGTCCATGGCATAAAGATTAAACAAAGAGGGGGGGAATAAAGGGAGAACACAGCAAGTTATCAAACAGCTTTGTGCCAGCAACTGGGGATCATATAAAACAGCACTTAGATTTATGTACAAACGACAGTTCCCTATATCTGCCTGACCCTGTTCCTTACACGAACAGTATTAATTCAATACATTTTTCATTCTGGCAGCAGTTTGAACTAAATCACTGCTAAATCATCTGTGGTGGAATCACTTTGTTGCAGGTAGATGTACTTGATAAATCTAAAGAAATAATTTACTTATGAGGAATTCATCCCTTGTCCTACGTAATCATTTAAGGAAAAAATTATACATGCACACCAATTGAAGATAACAAATACCAAGATGGATGGAATTTCAAGCAGATATTTTTCTCTACAGTCCACACTCATCTTCTCCCTTTGGTTCCAATTTTTGAAAGAGTAACTCAAAAGTAAGGAAAGTATGATCCAGTCCTTTCATTGCAGGGGCAAGGGGACTTCAGGGTCCATAGTAAGCTTTTAAAAAATGTTTTGCCTAAGTCCAAAATGTATGGGGTGTGGCTGTTATGGATCCCAGACTCTATAAGAGAAAACTCTGAAAAATGAGCTTATTATAAGTCAAAATATGAGATTACAAAGGGTCTTTACTGACTCTCGGAATAGAGAAATGGAAAGCTACTCTTTCCTGAACTGGCATCCTCACTTCATTTCTTTCCAAAAGGAGGGTGAGAAATTCCTGTTGAAGCAAATCATCAAAATTCACTGAAAATAAACAGAGAGATGTTTATCACAGATGTATAACAAATTCAATATAATTATATTAAATAATGTGATTCAAGCCAGGATATAACACCTGTGCCATTGCACTACCAAAGGTCAGACATTTAAAAAGTTCCAAAGATTTATCCCAAATCTATTAATTACAAATGCTCATTTTCTATTACATGTTGACAGAATCAGAATTCTTCAGCTTCTGAACGAGGTCCAGTGATGATATATCAAAACAGATTTTTTTTAGAAACTAAAATGTCAGCTTAGAGAAATAGGTGCCAATACAATGACAACATGATCTTCTAAGATTTGAAATTAAATTAGCATTTGTAATGGTAGGAAAAAACAAAACTATGATTAGGATGAAAAAAGGGGACTAGTAAATTTGAAAAGCAACTTAGTCTTTCCGTACCCTTTATAAGGAGCTAATACCTGGACTTAAACTATTTCTCTGCTCTCAAAGTTTTAAAACAAATGCTTTATGAATTCTGCAGCATAAAATTCACAATTGCCTTTGGTCATGTACACAGTGAATAAATCCATCTTCACTCTTTTTAAAAAAAGATATTCCTTTTTCATCTCCCTTATCTGTAATTGATCAGAGCTGTTTTCTCATAACACTGTGTTGATATTGTCTACCATCCCTGAAGTAGTTCTATGAAGGAATTTTTTGCCAAATATACTTTGTTATAAGTTTCCATAGATTCAGAGGTCTTTTAGATTTTACATGATTATCTTTGTATCTGTAGCCTACAACTATATAAACCTTAACATGCTGGCTTGGTGTACTACTCAACAATACTCTGTTTTGTCTGTACGAATGGTAATGTCAAATAATAAATCTATGTCTTTTCAGTGACTTAGATAAACTTAATTTTCTTTTTTCCATTCATTAAGAATTAAAGTTAAGACTGGGTGGTGACAGGGAGGGATATCACTGTACATCACCTGAAATGCAACATCTGAACAAGTTAACTCTAGTAGAAGTAGGAGTCTGCATGCCAATTGAAAAACAAAAAATAAGAAAAAAAGTATAGTTTAAATTACAGTGAAAGTCAGAGAGCTCGGAAGGAAAAACCTGAAAATTCTTTCATGTTCTTAGACACCATTTCTTTAGTGGGGTACTAATTTCCATTGACTTTTTGGATACTTCAGTCTCTGGTAGAAATTAATTCTTGTAAAATTATTTCCCATTGCTTTTCAACATTTTTTCTTTGCTGTTACATTTGAAAGTTATTCTTTTTTCTCAGTAATTAAGACATTTCCTAAGACATTTTTTGCACAACATAGTGACAGAGACTTATCAGATCCTGAGGAACACTTTTTGCCTCAGAGTACACTGAATGAACTGAAGCGGAATCCTATGAAAACGACAGCTTCTTCTATAATGTGTGTGCTTGTCTCGGTAATAATTATTTGCACAGTTCAGAACACCTCTCAAAGGATGAACCTCTCTGTAAAGAAACACAGCAAGAACAGGTATCCCCTGCTCCTCTCATGTGACTGGGGAAAAACAATGAATGCAACTCTTCCCAGGAACCCTGTCAGGTTCACTGCAACTTTGGGTGGCACAGAAGTACACAGCTAGCCTGAAATGAGTTGGCTTGAATGTTGGTAGCTGCAAAGCTGTGGCTTCCCATAGCTTCTTCTCCCAATGGAAAGGTTACCTACCACACCACTGATTTTGCCTCTGGGCAGATTTCCAGCTTCCAGTCTGTTCTGTTTTATTGTTGCTACACTGCTTGCAGCACTGCAGTTGGCCTGTTCAAAGTTAGCTCAGGTAAAACAAAACAAAACAAAACAACAGAAAAAAACCCCAAACCAAAACACGAAACAAGCTGCCATGACAACCAGCAGCTGCACATCAGTGCCCCCTTCCAGCGTGTCCTCCCTGGCTTCGTAGTTTATATCCACACAATACAGTTTGCTCAAAATGAGGTGACCCAAGTAGCTCCCCAATCTTAATCCCATTAATCTGTCTTTGTAAATAATTCCCTAAAACCCCAAACAATTTCTATAGCTCTTATCTGTCCTTTCTCCAGTTTGGCAGCACGAGTACACAACTTGGGTATCTGAATTTTAGTACACTTTTCTGTGTTTATAAAAACAAAACAAATGAACATGAACCCCAACTCCTAATAAATAATTCCAACAGATTACAAAAGAAATAACTGGCACAGGGGGAAACAATGCTGCTGGTAGGTATGGAACAGAACAAAAACTGAAACAGGAAATGTATAAAACAAAAAGTCTGACAATAAAAGGGGAAAACAGCTATAAATGTATATTAAATATAACCTCCTGTATGGTTTCACCTGACAGAGGACTGTTTTAAAGGTAAGTGAAATACTGATAATAAAATTACAGGTGATGTCCAGTGCTAGTGTGGTACAGCAAAACACACAAGAGAAAATGAATATCAGGTATGCAAATGCAGCTATTGGTACTAAGTAATTAAGAGCATCCAGGATGAGGCCTTGGACCTGCTGTGGCTGGTTCTTTGAAAACATCCATGCTGTTCTCACTGAAGGTCAAATAGCCAAAAAGAGGATGAATGTGGCAAGACAGAAGCCATTAAAAAAATGCAGAAAGGTCATTCAGAAATGTGAGTTTTGGAGGTGGATGTTTCAGAGCTGCACGTGGCTCTCATAAGCTCTCACAAAAGGACAATAAGAATACCAGGGAAGGTAGAAGCTCATGAGAATTATGGAAAAGCTTTTACATGACGAAAAACCTAAATGAATTACAGAGACTTGAATTTCTAAAAGGACTCATTGATAAGCGAGATGTGTAAAACATGAATGATGTGTAAAAAGCAAGACACAGTTATCCACTGCTTATCACATCACAAGAAGTAGGGTATGCCCAGTGAAATTGTAAGACAGTTGACTTAAAACAAACAGATGGAAGGGCTTTAATCATTACATGTATAATTATTTTGTGAAACTCATTGCCAGTAGATGTGTTGAAGACCGAAAGTATAAATGGATTCACGAAAGACATGACGAATTGATAGACAATAAATCCACTTACAATGATCAAACCTTTTGGTCCAAAGACACCCTCCAGCTCAAACAGTCATGAAAACTTGCCTTTTGGATCTCAGAGTGTAAACCATAAACCTGTTCTAATACACACACCCACCATATAACCACCATACCACAGAGAACATAGACTCATCATATACTTGGGAAATCCCAGCTTCAATTCACTTTCTGCCTGAGCCTGTAGTTTTTACCTCTTTGTAGTTATACATACATCTGGATTATGATTTTCACTATTTGTCCTGCTAAATCCTTAGAACAACATAGAAAAAGTTAGCACAACATAGAAAAAAAAAAAAAAAAAATCCAGACCGATGGACCAGAAGACAAAGGGTGAGTGGACCTGTCACCTATTAGAAGTTTTGATATTCACTTGGCTGAATGATCTGAAGATTTATATTCAAATAAATTGTATTTAAAGGAAAAAAGAAAACAACAGAACACATAACTGATGCTGGAAGAGCAATTAAATTTTATGTTTCCTCCCTACAAATAACTAATCACAAGTCTAGGGTTTCATGCTTATCCTATGTCTCTTAATAGAAACAATACAGAGAAGTACAAGTTATATTAACAGCATAACATGGACAAGAACTTGTAAATAAAGTGCCAGAATCACATTATGGACCTGCAGAGGAGCAACAGCTCCAGAGGAAATACAGCTGGAGTAGTAGAGAACTCAAGATGTAATAAAAATCATCTGTCTGTCTCAAGGCTCAACGAATATGTCTACAGCCCTTCAATTGTCTGTTTAACTTGTTTTTTAAAACTTTCAATGATAGCAATTTTTTACATTTTCCAGAGTTTAAATATACTTTTCATTAAGAGGTTTTTCCTAACATTGGCTCAAATCTCCACTCCTATTCAAATCTCTTAATTCTCAGCCAGATGATGAGGGCAAGACAAGAAACTGTTTTATCAGCAGCTGTCATACATTTTAACCATTTTTTCTAAGCAGCCTAGATATTTGGGGTTTTGTATTGAGGTATGTTCTTAATCGTCGGTTTTCTCTACACTTTTTTTTAAATCAACACTGGACACTGTAGTTAGCTATACAATTTTGTCACAAGAGAGATTAAAAGGATACTATTATTTTTACAATCCAGTGCAGAAATTTTCTTTTTTTACCTTTTCATGTTTTTGCTTATTCATGTTAATTCACCTACTGTAATCTTTAGTTCTTTTTATGTATAACTATGGACTGGTGAATTGTTCTCCATTTTGTATTTGTCCAGAAGTTTGCTCCCAATGTAGCACCAGACATTTGATCTACAACACCTGCATTCTTTTTCTTCTGATTACTTTTTCAAATTCTTAATATTTGTTTAAATCCTTGTCTAGTCCCCCTTGTGCGTGCTGATTCTCCCAGAGACCACTGTACGTTTTGATAATTATACATCTTAGTTCATCTTCTTAATCAATAATGTCAATATTCAGTGACTTCAGATTTAAGGCATCCCCTTTCAGAGTTCTATTTGGTATACCTCTCCATATTTAAATGAGACTTTAAATCAGTTTTGTGGATATTTTTATATTCATATAGATCACAGTCTAGTAAGAGGTGTCCCTGCCCATGGCATGGGGGTTGTAGCTAGATGATCTTTAAGGTTCTTTTCAACCCAAACCATTTTATGATTCTGTGAAATGGTCACAAAGCTAAAAAAACATTGGTCACTAAAGTATGGGCAGTTACAATAAAGTTATACTACTCATATGGAGATAAAAATGGACTGGATATAGTACAGCAAGAAGTCTATAAAATATTCATTCATGTGATCACAATCTCCTGTTAAGATGTATCAGTAGTAAGCCTTCTGACTTCTTCAGTATTTCCTTTTTTGCTTGAAAATTCTAGTTTTTTATGATATGGTGATTTTTTCCAGAAGGATCCAGATCAGAATCCTCTGCCAAGGATAAACAGTCCAAAGTTCAATTTACATCTTTATAACTAATTACATGACATTAGCAATTATTTATTGATCATTACTAAAAATTTCCTCAAACAACAGAATTCTGAATTTCTTTAAAAACTTTTTTCCTGAATTCATATCTAGATATTTGAAGGTATTCCTTAGTCTTAAAAATCTTTAAATTTATGAGGAAATTTTATTCTGACTTTTTATTCTGACTTTTTAAGCTTTTTGGAGAAGCAGTGAAATATGAAACCACTGATTCTGGACATTGGATACCACAGTTTGCATATATATATATATATGTATATCTGTCTGAGTTTTCAGAGTTCTTACTAAATATTTTCTATTCATTGGATTATACTCCTTCATCATTATCACAGAAAAAAAAATCCCCAGACTGGTTCTTTGTGTTATATACTGGGCAGTTGTTTAATATTAAAAAAAAATATTCAAAGGCAATTAATCTCATTATTTATATGAGCCTTTGTGGAAGCAAGAAGCAACAGTAGTTAACAGTATGCTTGACTGTATTTAGAGTAATAGAAGGAAACTTTTCCAGGGTTGGATTGATGCCCCTAGAGAACAAGTTATAGATGAACTGAGGATCCAGGAAAGCAATCCTGGGTTCTTGAGTACCTTCCTCTTGACTATAGAATAGACATTTGTTTCTTTACTTCTTTTGATTAAACTCAGAGAAGAATATCTGGGGCTTTTACTGCAGAAGTTCAGGAAGGCTTTTTCTGAGAAGAGCAAAGGTGTTACACTTGACAAGTCACGCTCTCCCTCTTGCTTGGTGCACAGATCAGCTTCCAACACTAACAAATGTCATACCACATTACCTGGATAAATGAGTTGAAACACTTAAATTCTTCCCAGAAAGATAGGTGATCAACCACTTCCCCAAAGTTTTTTCCAATATGCAGTACCACAGACTTCCATTCTTATCTACACAAAGCACGATTTCGGCACATTGCATTGGTGTTTGTTTACAATTCTTTGATTTTCCTTTTAAACCTATTCCAACAGAGTCTCTTAGGTTTTGTTTAATGCCTGACAGAAACAGGAGTCTGACTGGAAGCAGGGTGCCTTCTAGGCTCCAGTCAGATTAATCAGAAAGGACCTGCCAAAGTGAAACATTTTGAAGGACAGGCATAGATCTATTCTTGAAGCCTCCCGTATCACAGCAATCTACGATCTCAGCTTTGTTACTGTCCTCCTTGCTCCATGATACACCTACAAAAGTTGTCAGGACTCTTTTTCAGGTCTCACTAGACAAAAAATTTTGACCATCTACTTCAACTACATGTCTGACTATGAGAAGATTTCTTAAATTGCACCCATGGAAAAATTGCCATTCATTTGGAAGGGTGCCAACTTCAAACATCAATTGGGCATCTCAGCTAAGCTAAGAGTCTGCTCCTTATTTACTAGTAAGGTAGGGGGAGAAAATGTTATTACATGTGCTTTGTATTCTCTGTTGCATACTAAATAATTCCTGGGAGGTATTCATGATCTATATAGCAGCAAGCAGTTTGGTCACAGCTCTCTCTGGCACCATCTGTTTGACCACTTGCAAAAGTAACAGACTGCACAGAAGCTGAAAAAGAGGCATGAATAACATGAGTTTGGGAAAAACTGTATCTAGGTCCCAAATTAAACTAGCTACTCAAAATTTCAACACAGTGTGTCAGCCGTACTGCAGTTACCCACTGAACCCTCACAGGCTGGTTTTCCCCTGCGTCTGGCAGATGTGCCTGTCTGCTTTTTCCATAGCCAAAATGTTTGCAGATAGTCTCATTAAAACAAAAATTTCCAGCAAAGAACAGAATATTTAGCTCCTGAGACTGGCCTGCTGATTTTTCTACCCAAGCAAATGAGGAACAGAGGTTTTGGCCACATTCTGATATATGATTATCTATTTATCTGCTTTATTTTTCTGCATTGAATTATTTCAACTGTGAACAATTGTGACAACTTTCATTCAAATCGTTAAAGAAATAATAAAACTGTGTAGATGAAAAAATGACTCTTCAAGTATGGAACACTGGCGATTCCTAATTATTTCATTTGGGTAATAAGCTACTAATACATTTAATATAAGCTGCATTCATAATTACAACTAATCTTAAACTAAACTAAACTAACTGAACTAAAAGCATTTACAAAAGCATTGTATTTGATGTGGTCTTTTTTTCCTTGAAATCATCATGATTTGTATTATATTCTTAAAAAAACTGCCTTTAACCAATGAGTTGGTTATCTGTCTCATGCTTGATCACTCCTAACTGCTATAACTACAAAGGAAAAGTCCATTTACCATTTTAAGCACTGGACTTAATTAACTTCTTTACATTACTAGGAACTTTCCCAGTAGTCCGAGAATTATTAAAAGTTAATGAGAATGTTTCAGAAAGTTTCCTAACCAATAAAGGATTCTTTTGAACAAATTAATAAAGTCTACAATTATACAATACAAGTATTGAATATAAAAGCTTTGAACAAAAACAATACCAATAAAAGAAGAACAGAAAATTCCTTGGTAATATTTAGATTATCATTTGTAGTTAAAAAAAGAGAAAACTTTCATCTATGTTGTTATACTGTTCCTTATTTTAATTTCTCATATATTTTTGCATTCTCTTTATTTCAAAAATGATTGAGAAACTAAACAAAAACTTGAGATGAGCCTTAAGATGTGTTGACCGACTATTGCTTGCATGAGTAGAAATTCAGCCCTTCTCTGGCATTTCTCCATAGGATGCCTGAGTTATTTTTTTCTGTAGGTTAATTGGAAACCCTTGTTTGATGGTCAAAATACTGAGTATGTGCCTGAATCACCTCTGAAATAAAAATATTGCAATTGCAAGGGATTTTAAAGAAATGCTGTCTCCTGTGTTTTTACTGATCAAACAATATTTCAGCTGATGGTAAAACCATTGGTGTTAAATAGTATCTGATATGAAACTGAAAATATTATAAAGAACCTCAGTTTGAATGGTTTGAAATAAAAATCACTAAAAATCAACTATCCTGGACTTCTACTGCTCTTCTGAATTAGTTCAGAAGATGCATATTGCACCTGCCCATGATGGCGGATCACATCCTTAACGTGCAGAGGGAACATGTGAAACTTCCTCCTTGCTCAGGTGTTCTAGGAGGCTACATATGGCTACCTTAGGCAAAATATATTAGAGCTCCTCCAGACTTCTGAGGAATAAACACCTCTTGTAAAAATTTTCTCATGATTCTTTCATGTGGCTGTAAACACCACTATTATAGAAAAAAAAGGGGTTGGGGGGAGGAAAGAGAGGAAGCAATCAATATTTATCATTAGTGTTGAGCAAGAGTTCCTAAATTACATTACTGTGAGAGGATGTCTGCATAGTTTTAGGGGGTTGAAATGTTTCCGGGAACATGAGTTAATAGCATCACTTACAGTTGTGAAGGCAAGAGCAATTCTGAAGATTGCTTCAGTAACTCAGAATGAGTAACAACAGAAACCTTCAAGTGCATTGCTGTTCATTAATAATAATGTCCATACAGCAGACAGTTTCTGTTTAAAGAATGAGCAACTTGTAACTTGGTCAGCAGGATTATGTTTAAAGCGCTCTCCTGAAAACAAAAGGAGAGCAAGCTTCTCTCTCATGCATTGTATGAAAAGAATTTGCCAGCTTACGACTATCCTCACGAGACCATTCAAATGCAATCATCTCCCGTTTTATCTCAGCCTCAGCCTAGGAAAAATCCACACGAATTGCATTCTATAAACTGCATAAACAGCTACAGCATGAATCACTATTTCTGCAGAAACCTCTCTCAGCAAGCACCTCATCCCGGCTGCAAATGGTCCCTGACAAATCCCTACGGCTTCATTTGCGGTCTCTGCCGCTGAGACCATTCCCTGCAGGAGCAGCTCAGGCTGAGAGGATGCAGCAGGCTTGGCGAGTTGTGCTGTGGAGCATGTTGCCTCCAAGGGATGGGGTCAGCAGTTTGTGTCCTCTGCATGCTGAGGGACTGACTCCTGAAGCAACTTTTAGCAAGCAGTTGCAGAATGTCAAAAGCAAGACTTCAGAGAGCGCAATAACTAACTTGAGAGAGCTTAACAACAAAAATCCTCTCTGAATTCCATTTCACATTAGTTTTTAAGAAACAACTGTACTAACAAGTGGATACTTAACTGACCAGTAGGGTTTTTAGAACAGCTACATTTTGCTATAGATCAGTAGTTTCTATAAATATGGGCATTGTCATCAAGACAAATTCTTGGAAATATCTCACAGAACTCAAGGTTCAGAACACAACATTTTAAACAAGTAACAAAAACTTATTAAGTTCCTTTCTGCATCTTCCAAGCAGTTCCTTTGTACACATTTAAAACATCCTGAAACAAATGCAACTGACACAAAAATTTGAAACTGCATACATATTTTAATGAAAATTGTTTGCAACCTACCTTGGAATTGTGTAAATTTGATGGTTCCCATTCTCTCTCCATTTCTGAAAACAACTTCACCCTAAATAAAATAAATAAAGACCTTAAAAGTTTTATAAATTTTTCAAAATACAGTATTTCATTAACATTTTAATTTTCCATTCACTATTAAAATTACCAAAGCAATGTTTAAATTCTGAAGATAGAAGATTCAAACAGATTCAAAATAACTCAAGAACACCTTCTTAAAGCCGTCTTCTACAGATTTCAAATGGCCTTAGAAAGTTGGCCAGTGTTACCATCCACTTTTCATTTCAAGGAAATGGAAGCACAATAAAGCCAGTGACTTACTGAATTTAGTATGATGAGAGATATGCAAACAATTGATTTTCACTGTTTGCTTTACAAAGGATATGTAAAAACTTCCAAAGATCACACAAGAAAAGAGTTTTCCACTTCATTCATCCATCATACAGTTCTCCAAATGGCTCTAGAAGCTATTTATCTTATCTTATATACTTATCCTACTAGATTATGGATACCAGTACCTCCTATGGCTTGGTTTTGTAATATACCAATATGTGCATCCTGGTATTCATTTTAATTGTAAAGTCTTTAAGTCAGTACTACAATTTGTGGTCCAATTACTTCTCAGTATAACAGTCGTGTAATGTTGAAACCTTGTCACATACCCCTAGGAAATTACTCCCATCTTTCATCCCATATTTCTGGATAAAATTAAGAAAAGATCTTGTCAAATTTCCTCCTTACTTCAGCTATTTCATAATTGAGTATGAAAGAAGAGGGTTTCATTCATTTATGGCAAGTATTTTTAATATTTGGAAGCTTTAGTGGAGAGCTGAGTGAGTCAAGATAGATTGCTGTTTTACTTCATCCCTGGTTTGGCTTATTAACATTATCTCTATAAATCATTGTTTTGGCAGACATCAGAGTGAAAGAACCAAATGGAAAACCTGTGAGGCTACAACATATTTCTCTGTGCCAGCCTGTCCTTTTTTGGAAAACCCTTTCTGGTCACTGAAGGGATGCACTGAAGGTCTCTGAAACACTGAAGTCAGATTCCTGCAGGAACAGTCCAACAGTTTTGTAGTACAGCACACTCACCTTCCCTCCATTTTCTGCAAGCCACAAAACACCATCTCCCTTTGATAAATAGAAGAAACCTTAAACAAGTGTAAGCCACATTGTGCTAAACTTTAAGAATCTAAAGCCCCAATCTCCTGGCCATTTTATTAAAAAAATAAGAGAATTATGTTTGAAGCAAAAGCAGTGATATAAATAGACAATAAAATGTTGAATTTAATTTTATAAACTACAGCAATGCTAGTAAGAAATAAGTCAATCAGTAATCCAGAAACCTGTCCTTAGGAATTATGTGCTGATTTATGGCATGATAACTGAGCACATCTGATGATGTTCACATCAACCTCACATCAAGCCATTTCTTTGCTACTAAGATAACATACCATAAGATTTAGCTGGAGAGTCTTCTTTTTTACACTTGAGATTCATAAATTACTAAAAGTGTTTTTTCTTTATTTAAAGTGGCAGATGTTTGAATAATAGATATTACTAATACACATATTAAGGTGTGACATTCCAAAAACCAGTCTTAGCAGTACTTCATCCTTTCTTTTTACCTCACCACACACTCCAGCCAATGTGCCACTACAAACTGTAGTTTATGGTGTGACCCACCATAAAACCTAGACCTTAAGCAGTCCATGTGAATGTAGCAACACACAAAATCCTCTTTTACCTTTCATTGTGTTTTAGTGATGTTACAAAGGCATATTTAGATATTGATTAGCAAAAGGACCAGTGATTGTATAGAATTAAAGAAAATAACAGCAGCAATGTTATTACTAACTTCTTCAGAAAATGATCATCATATTAAAAAAAATTCTTGATCAAGAAGATCAAGTAAATATTTTACTTCAAGAGATGTAAAATAAGACCTTGGTCCTGAACAAGCATGAAATCCACTGCACAAGTGAATAACTTGCACTTAGAACAAACCCCACATTTTAATATGTATCAGATAGTTAATTAGCAAAGCTTTCCTCTTCCATTAATTACAGGTCATCCCAATAGAAACCAACAGAAACCACACTGGTGTCTTGGTACCTATTTAATTTTCTTATTTAATCTACCATATACATTTTTTTTCTTTCTTTACTAGTTGTAAAAGTGAATGCAAGAGTAAATACCAATCTGCCCAGCTGATCTACCCAACTTTGAGCTGTGGACATGCATCTTCATACTAGCAACTAGTTGATGGGAAGGAAATAGGAAGTTTGTGGCTTGAAGTCCAGCAGACTTTGAATAGGGGGAAAAGGAATTTAATGAGCTCAGTCTGGCACAATCTAGCCACCCTGGATATTTTTGCTAGTATGCACTGCCACAACAGCACACAGAATTTCATTTTATTGGCCCAAATACATCCCTGTATTTGGGATTCATTGCAGCTGCATAACTCATCATACAGCCTTACACAGATGTACTTTGTTTAGTTTTCTTCACAAATATAAACAATACTAGTCTCACATTACAAGTTAGGTGAGTTGAACAACAGAAATATAGAAGTTTATGTTGTAGGATTTTTAGGGTTTTGTTTGTTTGTTTGCTTTTTGGTACATCTCTGACGTGCTTCCCTTGTAATTGTTTGTCTTTTTTTTTTATTTTTTTTTTTTTATTATTCCCTCAAAAAGCTACAGTTCTTGAATGTTCTTTACAAATTATGAAAACCAGACTGGACCAAACATTTCAACAGCATCAATCTCACATTTGCCACATATGAGGATATCACCTCCCTATTTCTTCTCAGTACCACCATCTTTTATGTTGTTTTACATTTTGTTTGTTTTACAAACCTAATATTAATTTTTGTACTTTGTTATAGAGAATAACTGTTTCATCCCCTTAACAAAAAGACATTTTCTACCCTCCTTAGATGTAGAGTCTTTCCCTTTTATCTTAAGTCATTAGTCCTTTATTTGCGGTCAGAATAAGAAGTCCACATTGTCCATTCACACTTACAAATTATTAGCCAGCATTAGATTTATTTCAGACACATGGGACTTCCCCTGTCTTTAGAGCAGTCATTTGTCTCTACTTGGAAGGAGTTGTATATTATGCTTCTAGATTTTTTTTCCTGGTGGTTAAAAAGTAGGTATCTTTGCTATATTATGAACATGTCATTAAGCTCTTTTTGAGCTACTGAGCACTAGCATTTATTACAATTTTCCTTGCTTTATTTTTGACAGTATTATTATTCAGCTCTGGACAGAGGCCTGTACCAAAGTTAGAATTCGTTCATTCTTCGTGCACTGAAATTCACAGCCAGCACATTTCCTTTCATATCTTTATTTTTCTTCGTTGTCTTCAATCAAACTAGTTTTTAAATTTCTTAGCTGCTCTCTCAGTCAGAGCCAGGTCTGCACTTTGACCATCACTTAATTTACTGTGCATTTTCTTCTGTAAAGTATCTCAAATTTAGTAAACAGAGAAATAAGTGCATAGTATTTACTTCATGATTTTCAGTACTATCCCTACAAGAAACGTCTGCTTTGGACCGTGTTTACTTCCTCCTTCAGCAGTCTTCCACCACATGGCACCAAACAACTATTTATTCAACAGATTATCATATACTCAGCCTATATTTGTTATCTTATTCCTGGTTTAAAATGTCGTAAATATACATTCAAGCTAAATTAACAACACAAAACACCCTTTCATCAGAGGAAAGACCACAAGAACATTGACAGAAATACCACAGCTGGATGCAAGACTTAAATACCACAGGACTCTCAGTGTTTTCCAATGGGCCAACACAAGACACTGCTTCAGTTCCACTTCCCTGCCCAGGAATCTGGGCTATCTGCCCTATAGACAAGTCATCCCCTCAT
Organism: Sitta carolinensis; assembly: GCA_032173965.1. NCBI lineage: Eukaryota > Metazoa > Chordata > Aves > Passeriformes > Sittidae > Sitta > Sitta carolinensis. Next base: position 91,300,917 of record CM063284.1, on the reverse strand, counting down.
ATAACAGTGTTTAATGCCAGTAGCCTTCAATGAAAAGTCAAGCCTGCTCCAAAAGTGACAATTGGTACTTTCCCAAAAATAAATTAACTCATTTGCTTTTGGGGTACGTGAGTGAGAAATTTGATATCAAGTAAACAATCTAAATAAATGCATGCAGAGAAACCTGAAAAACAGTAAGATAACTATGACAACTGAAAAAATGTTTTACATAATTTCATATATTCTTTATATATTTATATAATATATAAAATTAAATCTGTCTCTGTAAGTTCTGTACCATCTGCTGAAATCAAGGTGTACTTCTGAACTTGTAGTTTCCTTATTGGACTATATCACATAAAAGTACAAACCAAGGAGGGTAAAGCATTCCAGGATAGGAAACCTAAGAGTTCGCTATCACCCAGAGGGCAGCTTAGTGGCCTCTCACATTGCTCTTAGCTGTACAACTCTACACCTACCTGGTGGTAGCTCAGCATTCATCAGGCCCCTGTGTGAGCTGTAGTGGCCTACTGAACCAGCAAAATGCATTCAGTGGGGTGTTTTGGTTTTTTTTTTTTTTAATTGCTTTGGCAAGTGGGCGATATGTTGTTTCTGAATTGCTGAACAAGAGCCAGCACAAAGGAGCCCTGGAAGGATGCAGGTACTAGCAGAAGGAGGTAGGAGGAAGGGAGCAAGACACTCTCTGTTAGCCCCAGATCCTTTCAGAAGACTTTCTGTGTTTTCATTTAATCTGCACAGCCTGCTACTCACATGTTGCACTCAATTTACTTGTTCAGGACTCCTTAGCTACTGACACACATTCCCTGACACACACAAAACAGCAAGCTGGGATTCTGTGGCTCTTGGTTCTGCAACTTGTGGGCAGTGAAGAGCTACATGCTTGATTTCATAGCCTCTTCCACCCTCCAAACTTGATGCCCAAGACAGTGGTGTTTATAGAGAAAGGGAATATCATTTATTCTAACAGGCTTTATTTATTTATTTAACATAACAAGCTTTTAGCTCTGCAAGTATAACCTCACATCTGAAACAAAACAGCAAGCTTCCAGCTGAGGGCAGCTTGTGCACAACTCTTCTGGTTCCAACCTAGTTACATCATTCATTCAGCTGCAAAGAACTAAGCACAGGAGATGTAGGCAGAATGCAAGAGAGGATACCAGGCAGACAGCAGTGAAGGTGTAACCTTCACTGATAAAGAGTTAACTATCATCTTTGGATAAACGAGAGGAGAGCAGAAGGCAGAGGGTGATGAAAATTAAAATACTCCGTCAAATCAACAATGCTCCTTAGTCCATGATTTTATATCTTTAGACTGCTGTGGATAAAATGCTTCTAGAAAATTTGATCAAAGCAGACTTAGTGACTGCTGCTTTTCAGGATTTGCAACTATTTTCAGGAAAGGTGTTTCCTTCAAAATTTTCAAGATTAAACACTAAAATCTGAAATAGTTTACAGTCTATTGGGATTTCTTTTCCCTGCCTGTATTCTCCCTTATGACATTTTCCAAAAGTTTTGGGTAACTGAACACTCTTGTCTGGTGAGCAGCAGAACAGCTCAAAAAACAGGGTGAAGCATAGGTAAAAAACTGGTCTTGGCTAACATTTTCTAAACAAAACAATGCCACCATTCTCATCTAAACAGAAACTTTTGTTCTAGCCATGACAGAGAAGGCATAAAATAGCAGGAAAAATTTGAACAGGCTTACTTCCATATATTGAGTATCCATCTGCACCACAGCAAGCATGCTGTGTTATGCTTAAAAAACATACCCACAAACAAGTCAGTTTCCCAAACACAAAAACATTGGTTTTGGAGAAAAACAGTGTGGAAGAAGGAAGCTAAATTGCTGGAAGAGAATTGCTGAGAAAAAAATTCTGGTAATCATGACAGTGATGGAAAAGGAGAATGAAGAATCGGCATTCATCAAATCCCTTAACACTGGAACTAGGAGGCACTCATCTATTAGAACTTTGGTCTAAAACAGAAACATCAGTGATGTTTTTCACATTATTCCTCTGCACAGCAGGCAATGGCCTTCTGAAATTTGCATTGAGTGAGGATTACTTATATGTTCATTTCATTTAGAAATGGAGGACTGGGATGTGACCCAGTCTACAGATCTCATCTGACACTTCATATATTGTTTTGTAGCTTCTGTGAACTCTTGGTAGTCAAACAGGTAAATGGAAAATTGTATCTCAGAGATAGCTCAGAGATCAGGAAATATTAATGATTTTTTAAATAGGTTGCAGAAACTGTTCTCATATGAATGAAGTATGGGATAAGCAGAAGTACAGGTTCACACCAGAGGCAAATTTGGAAGTCAAAAACACAGGAGAGAGATATATAAGTTCCTTTTTTTTTCCCCTCCTGCATGGCAAAAACTGTTCTGGGCAAAAAATATCCAGCAATTTTAATAAAAAAGATGGGCTTTGTGTCTCATATTTGCCAAGATCTTTGTTAGTAGCATCAGCTAATTCAAGTAGTCTTTGGCATTGCCCATTGTGTTCTGCTTTGGCACTTGTCTACCTTAAATGCCTACTGAATAAGTAATAGAGTTTCTCAAAATATTAAAAAAAAAATCCCTAGTATATAAAATAATTTCTTTAGACTATCTTGTATTAGAATAATTTCTCAAGACCAAGCTTCCTAAAAAAAATAAAAAGCGACTGTGCATCTCTTAATATCATGACAGCCATGATTTACATTCCACAGCTGGGCTCAGAGAAATGGAAACTGAAGATCAACACCTACAGATTCAAATTAAGTATAATATCTTTATGTACCTATCATTCACATACATCCTTAGTCTAGGATTTTGTGGAAATACAAAGTACTGGAAGCCTTACCACCATGGTTTCATCATGCCGCCACTACACTCCCTTCTAAAAAATGAGTTCCAGTCCATTCAGCCTCTCCTTCCAAGGAGAGTGGTTTGTTATTTTTATTTTATTATTTTGCTTATCTCCTCTCTCTAAGCTCCTGTTACAATTTTATTTATTTATTGACAAAGGCATAACTGAAACACAGATGCTCTTGTTTTGCAGAAGGGTACCTTTATTTCTAACTAATATAGGCAGAACTTCAGCTCTTTTTTTTTTTTTTTTTTTTTTTTTTTTTTTTTTCCAGGAAAGTGAAGGAATCAGAAAAGGAACTGACAGAATTTCTTTAGATAGAATTTCTTCCCTCCATCTCATCAGCATCCTCTATCATCAGTTGTCACTGCATAAAAGTGTGCTGTTGGCAGCACAATGACATAAGCCCAGACTAAGCTGCTCCATTAGATTAGCATTTAGATGCATCTAAACAATTTTACACAGCTATGGTGAAATGAGACAGCACAATCATAGCATTTCTTTCAGCACAGCAAGCAAAGGCATCGTTTACGAACATCTGAGCACTCCGTTTACACACAGAAGCAAGACTAAGGGAATAATGTCCCTGACAAGGTACCAGCAACTCATAAGCAGCTAAAAGGGGCTAGAAAAGGATGCTAGCCAGGAATCCATGCATCAAACAGTATCAGACTTGCTGGCCATTGCAGGTGAAGAAAGATGAAACCTTTATTTTTTGTTATTCATTAATGTGCTTTTACACATTCATCTGGGCTTGTGGCCAGCACAAGGCAAAGCAGTTAGACATTCTATTTTTCTTTATGGCCATATCATTTTTACCCAGTGACAGAGTTTTTTTGTGGGTCATCTCTGTCAGTGGTCAGGTAAGCTCTATGTTGGACATCATTAGTGGTCTTAGGTTTAAAAACATGGCAGGAAAGAAAATTAAATGAAACATATATACTTCAGAAGCTACTTTGCAAGTTTTTTTCTGAGTACTTCAGAAAGAAAATGACAGGCGCTGGAACAGTGTACAAAAAATGTTTTCAAGTCTGGTGATATATATAATATATAACAGCGCTGACTGTTGGTATTTAGCAAATTTCCTGATCTATGGTTGGCCTCTGAAGCACGAGAAATGTAATTCCTTTTCTCTTGACTCAGTCCCTTCCAGGAGAGCATAAAAACAATGATGTAAACAACCTGTCTTTCAAGGTGGCAAGAAAAAAGGAAACCATCTGAAGCACTGGGATTAGGAACTCAAGCCCTTCCCAGTGTGCATTAAAGAGTAAATATAAACTGCTGAGGTGACGTTCAGAATTGTTCTTATGAGGTTGAGTCCCTGATGATTTCAGTTTCTAGTGTTGTGTGTCTGTAGAAACAGGGTAACAGCACATTATCTTCCACCACCATGTTTTTTTTTCCCCCACTGCTCTTGTAAGAATGAATCAGAAGAGATGGCAAAAAGCCTTTTAAGGACACCGCATTAAGCAGCAATTCCATCTCTTCAGCAGTGCAATTTCATATGATGTTCTGAAGCAATTTCTTCCATTTTCTTTAAACTGCATTAATCTCAGAAGAGAGCAGAACCGCACAGGCCGTATTTCATTTGTTCTGATGATGACCCAAATGACTGCAGGACCTCCTCTCTGTGAACCTCCTGCCCAGGCTCTGTCACATTGCCTGGACACACAAGATTACTTTGTTTACTCTGTTCTTTCTGAAGAGCAGGGGCATCTGTTATTAATAAGAGTTTGGATATAAGGGTTTCATATCCAAAGTAGAACACTGCCATTACCCATGTGCAAGTGCTGAGCACAGTTATCTTCAGGCTATTATCTAAGTGAGCAACTTTAATTCGAAACCGCCTTAACAGGAAAGGGGAATTAAAAAAATTTACGAAGGCTAGACAGCTTAACAAATCTCTTTCTAAGTATGTATACCTGTCAGTAGTGGATGATTCTCCCTACTGGGTAGAGGAAAGACACATTCCCAATGTTACATGGCTACTTTGCATCTGAAAATTCCCCTGCAGGCAGAAGTGAAACTGATGCTGAGCAGGGAAGACTCTGAGTAAGCTAAAAGGTGTTTTTTTGTAGTGAGCAACCATCCAAGTCCAGAACACTAACACTGATTTTCCCTCTTTTTATGCAGTACAAGCTCTAACAGAGGAACTCAAACTGTATAATTCAATATTCATAAAATGTTTCTAACGATTAAAGTATTTTAAACTTTTCTTTGGCAAATCAACTAAGACAGTTCAAAGCACAAGGGAAGTGACTGTCCAGGACATTGACTTTCTAATTCGTTTCCCAATAGCCATCACTAAAATGGGTCCATTTTTTATCTCAAAATGAAACAACCATTTTTGTTCATCTAAATTTACAGCAAGCTTCTAACAACCTTTTAATTTACCCACTTGTAGTTTTGGCTTTACTTGGCAATTGCCAGAATTGCTATGATATTTAAGATGTCTATTTCTGTAAAGCTAAAAAGCCTAGCCTAAGCTATTTCCAATCCTAGGACTCTCAGATTTACTTTTCTTTAAAATTTCAGATTTTGTCTATATTGTTATCAGAAAGAACTCCTGAAGACAGCTATGTTTGATGATAATGAAGTAGAAGTTTCATCCTCTTCCCTTTCTTCAGCACTGCATCGCTCCAGGTGATGCTTTCATCAGCATCAAATTCTGACTGAAATCTGCGGAGAAGAGCATTAGCATTGCTGAGCACAAAGATTTGAACAGGCTTGGCAGTGGCATGAAGGAGATCTAACCATCATATTCTTAATAAAATCAAATTCAGCTCTTTTCATTGTGCATTTTAATCCTTCAGGCTATTCTAACCTGTGCCAACAACCTGACAAGAGAGTCAGTAAGATAAAACTGGCATAGTTTTGACTCTTTTAGGATTCTCTACTTATGTGCATGTAGCAGTTTTGGTGAGGAAAGATGGGAGGTTCTTTGTAAGACACTAAGATCCCAAGATGTTGAAGAGGCTCAGTCTGGTTTCTGAGTAATCAGTGCCAAATACCATTGATCCTACACAATACAGCAGCTTTCCAGCCGGCAGAGGTCACAGATCTCAAAGGTGTAGCTCTCTTTAGACACCATAAAGCAATGCTTAGAGTAATGGTGTTACCTTGGGATCTTCCTACACTTTCAGAACACTAAAGTTAATATGATACTTAAATATCTTCCCACTGTGGTGGATGCTTTTAAAAATTTTTGTGAAGTACTTTGTTGTTTTAAATACATTCTCTGCCTTAAATTAATTAAAAATCAATATAATACTAAAAATTTGAGACAGACCTACTCCCTAAATAGATAAACAGTGTATTTTTCAATGAAATATACCATTTGAAAACTCTTAAGGATTCCCTATGGACATGATGGAGATGCAAACAAGACAACAGATCATATCCCCTTGTTACCCCTTAAGCCACACCAGCTAATCTGTGGAAATTAGTATAAAAGCAAGTTAATGAAAAGCGATTTCTGTTTTTGGTTTTCTTCTAACTCAAGGTAATGTTTAAAGTCCAATTAATGCTATGAAATAGTTACAGACTAGACATCTTCTTCCTACTCATGAACCCCAGCATTTCCACACCCAGGATGTTATCTATACCATGCCATGCAGACTAATTCAGATGCACCCAGGTAAATGAACTGGTAAATCTACATAGAAAAACAGATTCATGTCAGTCTAAAAGTACAAGCAGATTCCCAGACTACTAATCTTAGTCTAGGGAATTTCCTATCTCAGCTCAGACACAATTAAGCAGCTTCTGGACAAAAAAAAAAAAAACCCTCAATCCAAAACAACAACCAAACCAAAAATCAACCAGCCAACAACCCCCAACCCCCAAAAAACTAAGCAAAAAACTAAACAATCATATACCATCACCAAAAACAAGCAAACACAAAAAATAATCCCTCCAAAAAAATTACCCCCTAACAAAAAGAAGGGGATAAAAAAAAGATTTGAACTTATTTAAAAGGTACTGCTCTCAGTTCTTGCTTCAAGAGGAACGCAGGCAGAATCAGAGTAAGTAAATTTGGAACAGGAAAGGAATTAGGGAATTATTACCCATCAATGTATTTCATGGGCTATATTCATATCTAAGCTCCTGGAGTTATAAAACTCAGTATGGGGAGCTTTTTTACTTCCATTATTTTCATCAGAAGACTGCTTCTGAACCTGAATCTTCTTATCATTTTAAGCTTTCCTCTTGCTTTCAGGTTCCTCTTATTATTGGCCACATGCTTACTTTTAGGATCACAGCATTATTTGAAGGAGATTCCCCTGTTCTTTTTTTAAATGATATTTTGCAGAGAACAAGTAGTTCTCCACTCAGCAGACTTGGTATTCTCAGAGCTGCAATAGGGAGAGGAATAAAAAACAGTTATCTTTCCACTACAAAAGTTGGTTTTATATGGGAGAAAGATTTTTACCTGGCCAGTCTGAAATGTCTCTCTCATGCACAAAGCATATTGGGAACTTCATGTTCCAGAATGGAAGCAGGGATTGAATTTCACTGTCCTGAATGTGAGACTGGAGAGAAACCATTCAGGGCTGTTGTTCTCTGTACCTCAGACACCCACACTCTCTTTAAATGCCTCTGGTATGCCTAAACTAGACAGATTAATGATCTCCTCTGATAATTTGGCAGAATTACACAATTAATTTATTTAACACATAAGAGAATTTGAAGTTTGTATATCCCTTACTTATCTGCAATGAAAAGTAAAATACCATCACTTTTAAAAGACATACAAAGAATTCTGGAAAATAAGGAAAACCCACATACATACCTCCAGTGGAAAAAGGGATAAAATAAGTTTTTTAGACTTCAAAAATATTTTATTTGAAAGGAAAATCTAAAATGTTTTATTTTGAAACTATAAAAACAATTTTCTAAAACTAATAATACTGATATTTAAATTTTGAAAAAAAAAAAAAAGTGTGTGTGTCTATCAAAAGGCTGAAAGTGGCAGAAATACCACTCAAAAGAGCAGATAATCTTTACTGCCTCATAACTTCACTCTTTAGACAATAATGTACACAAACCTACACTATTTCCCCTAATTTATATCCAGAAAGGACTGGACTCATTAGAATACAAAGTGAGCTTTCATTTCCTTCTCAAGAGCAGTACCCCAGCCCCACATCCCTGAATCATACTGAGCTGGGCTGAACTGCTCTTTGAGCCCCAGCAGTGCTCCAGCAACTGAGCAAGCTGATGCCATTGTAAATCCACTGAGCATACTGTTGGCAGCATCTCAGCTTGTGCTGAAGGAAGTCCTGAAACTGTACTACAGGGCTGCTGAACTGATTTTAAGCTTAGATTTTTCAAGGCAAGCACAGAGGCCCAGACCTTGCTTTACCTGTTTTTCTATTCCCAGTGGAAGAGAAGGTTGCCTCATACTCAAAAGCCTTCTCATCAGTTTGGCTGCTTTTTTCAGCCCTGTTTAAGAGATCAAACCTTCAAGATCTAGGAAGCGCTAAACTTGGAAGAAATCTCCCTGGAAAACACAGAAACCACTGCTTAAAGATGCAGTACTCTCCATTTTCCTATGAAAGATCCAATGCTACAAGTTCCAAATAAGCACTGAGTTGAAGCTCATGCTGACACCTCTGTAATTAAAGCATTCCAGCATCAGATGCTTGGCTTCTTGGAGAGACAGCAATAATATTTAAACAGCCCGAAGGAAGACAAATGACAGATTCCATTATTTTCTCTGGCTATCTCCAGTATCATAACCTTTTCCTTATCTTGGTCAACACACTCACACTGAATGGAATGGGACTAAATTTCTTTTTAATACTCTGACAAGCTGCACTGCTATGTACAATAGCAGCAAACCCTGTACTCACAGCTGCCCTTAAATTCTATTTTTTAAGTCTTGTCGTCAATCATCTATGCTAATTGGTCAAGTGTATGACATGCCTACAGAGTATTAAATGGCCCAAAATAACTAATGAGAAGCCTTTTATTTCATCTATCTCAAATGAAAGTGGTATTAGAATAAGAAAGTATTTCTTTCTCTGCCACTGACATTCAATGAATATTTATGATGTTTTTCACTATATTGCAGTGATATGACAATGTTGAATCCCAGCTAGAATGAGGATATAGCACTTAAAAGGAGATCCTTTCTATCACTCATAAAAGGAATTAGTACTTGCAAAACAGCTAGGAATTGCTTCTCAAATTAGATCATATTTATCTTCATATTCTAACCTGGAAAAGGAATCTCGTAATTTGTAGCAATAACTATCTTTAAAAACACTAATATTGTGAACCCATTTATTAAATATTTGTAAAACTATTTTATGCACATCACTAATGCTGACTGATCAAAGCATACGCAATTAATGGACAAGAAAGCAATCATTACAATAATGGAAATCTTATTAGCATACAAATTATGTTGTTTGCAAAAACTCAGAATACTCATATAAGGAAGATACCACTTATTCCAGGCTATTTTTCTGAAGTTTACAAGCCAAGCCAACTTCCTTGGAAGGGCCATATTGCTGTGTCTCATGGCATTGGAAAAAAATTTACCCTCTGTAGAGGTACTCGAGGGAAATTATTAGGAAGTTTCAATGCAGACCTCAGTATCAGGTGGTACTGCTGGGCTATGTTACTGTCCACATTAGATAAAGGAATTTATGCAGCATTGTTTTTCCATCTTATTTCTCTCTTCTATTACCATCCCCTAGAGACAGAGAGGGCTTTATCTATCTTGTTCCTCTCTTTTTTTCTCATCAGAAATCTTCCCTCTGCAATGTGGGACGGGAAATATACAGAAGCAGAAGAGGTGAGATGCTTACTGCTGCTGATGTGACTTTTTTGACTCAATGTATTCAGAGAAGGGATTTTGCTTACTAACCCCTGACAGTAATTTTTGTGGCTGGAAGCCAGGAATAATTTCCAGCACTCTCTGACTTGTCTCCCAGGGTGGACACAGTCTGTCTGACAGACAAAGACACAGTGTCCATATTCTTTTCTGCCAGGGTATGTTTATACTCTTGGAAAGAAACTTGGTGTTCAAACTCTTATATTTTAAATACTGAACTTTATTTTGCTCCCCATGTAGTGCACACAGGGAGCAGTGGATCCAGAGAAAAAGTTGCTCCTAGCTGCAAACCTTTTTATGTCTAACCCCCAGAAGACTATTGATATCCTATTTAAAGGTGGTATCTGGAGAGAAAATTCATGTCTCCACCCATTCTAACCAGTATTTGATCAACAGCATCATAGGAAATATCTGAAGTCTTCTACTGACATCAGCAAAGTATAATTAATAGAAATTTCTGTCTCAAGACAGCATTCATATTTTCTTTTTTTTTGTCAAAATGTATCAAAATGATAATTATTTTTTATCCAGAACATGTTAATAAATATTAATAAATAAATTTAAATAAATAATAAATTTAAATATATTTAAATAAATAAAATATTAGTATTTATTAATAAAGGCCATAATTTGGAGATTTTTAGAGCCTCTGAACATCTTTAAGATTTATTCCTACAAGCTGAGCCACTTCTCACTCCACCAAGATTTTATAATGGAATTTTTCCCATGGAAAATAACGGACTAAATACTTTTGGTAATAGCTAAGCAAAAAAACCCTTTCTTATTAACTGAAGTGAGAAGAATAAGACTTTTTAATTTGCATGTGGATGTCAGAGGCCATTGTAACCTTTTGGTCCAAACAATATGCCTTTCATATGGGGCTACATATTCCCACTGAAATTTAAGCATAAGGCAGCTTCTGTCTTTATTCAATTTACAATGCTATAGAGTACTATGATAACTCTTTGTTTCCTCATGAGTGAAAAGGATGGTCAGGTGAGTATAAAATATTTCCGATTTAAAATGGTGTAAGATAAAGTGTATGAAAATCAGTTTGCCACACATCACAGACATACTGGATATTATTTACAGCTGAGGAATAGGGAAATGGCTGACAAAGTATTTTCCATTTTGACTGTTTATATTTAATGAAATAATTGCAGGTTCTATGTTGTGATAGTCTAGTAGCCGAGCACATCAAATATGTTTTAGGAACTATTATGCTATTTTAGTATTACAGGATTTTTCTCTAAAATTTTCATTTTATCAGAAATGGTTTCCTAAAAGAATAACTCAAATTGTATCTTGAGATGATACAATTTTTAGTTTTAAATTTATCTATGGAACCTATGGTATGAAAAAACAAGTGTTCTTCAAATGCACAACTTCCTACTGGAGTTTCATTTTTAAATTTTCTACACATCAAATGCTATAAACTTTTTCCTAATTCTCTTCTTCCCCACAGGTATTAGTTATTGTAAAAATAACTGAAGTAAAATTGTCCTTTTTGTTTGTATGCATATTAAGTAAAATGAAATTTGTTTGGTCCTTGTATGCAGTCAGACAAATTTGGTACATCTCAGCATGATGCTTATCAGGGAGATATGTTCTAGTTCCACAACTTTAGCCTTCCCTGTAATGAACCAAGGATGTTGTTGTAGGAAGCCCTTCCCAACTCTTTAGACATTTTGTTTCTCTCCTACTTCTTATCTCTTTTACCTGATGACATCAACTGAACAAAAACACTGTTGCTCAGCATTTGAAATAAACAGATTTCCTCAGAGCAAAGTACATTCAACAGAGCTACAGATTTGTGTTCTCCTTTTCCAATATAATCTACAAACACTGCAAAACTTCAGCAAGCATCAGATCCAGAAAAGGCTCTCATGTTTTGCCAAACCTGGCTACTCATTTCAGTGTGCAGCAAACACGAGAGAAGTTTTTCATTCAGACGCACTGCATAAAACACCACTCACTGAAAAGAAAGATCATGCAGATAGTTGTTATAAGAAAATGCACTCTATAAGAAAATGCATTCAAATTCAAATGTGTTGGCTACACCTCAAACACGCTCCACAACAGAGCACTGATTGCTGTGTCTGACCTTCAAACAGAGCCCTCTCTCCATGCAACAACTGTTAGAGGCTATCACAGAATCTCCCTTCAGACAGAGGGAATTGGTGCCTATTCCGTAGCAGGCTTGACTCAAGTGCTGCCTCCACGTGCTGCAGTGTGCTGGGTCACACAAACCAGCCCAAGCCCACTGCTCCTGGGTTACTCTACCTCTACATCAAGAAAGAGCCCGAGTGGCAAGGGAGCAATTACTCTCAACTCCAGTTCCCACCAGAGCTCGTTTACTGCCCAGCATGGGTTTGCTGGCATTACAGAATTGAAAAGGAAACAGCAAGACCAAATGGGGAGGGCTGAAGAGCAGCCCTGAAATAAGAACATGACACCATTTTTTAAGATGAATCATTTTTCCTTCTTTCATATCCTAGATGGGTAATCTGAAGAGAGTTATGACTGCTTCTGCTAAAGCAAAGAGCACCATCTGGTTTTAATTTTTCATGTTTTCACCTTTTTCTAGCAGGACGGGGATATATGGCCTTCAAAAATTGGTGGCTTGCAAATTACATCATCTTAAACTTACACTTAACCTTTCCCTACAGTGAAATCAGGTCAGGTTTTTCAAAGAGATCATAAAAACAGTGCTTGTCAACAACTTTCTAGATGCAGCATTCAGTTTTTTTCAGCTTTTCTACATAACTAGTAGGAACAAGCTTCCACCCTCCCCCTGTTGCCTTATAACCCTCGATAACCTTCTATGGGGTTTCGAGAGTTTTTAGAAGTGGTTTCCACTTCATATAGACTTTAAAAAAAAAATCAAACCAAATTTACAGTTTCTTTATGCTGACATATGTAGAACTTTAAAATGTGAAAAATAACATTCTAGTTTTGGGGAGAATTTTGACACATCCAACTTTTAAAGAAATATTTAGTACTTTTAGTGTTAAAAGCCTGCCATCAGTGAGTACAAATGCATGCTAATCACTGCATTTTAGAAGTGCTATACAGCAAATACAAGAATCACTTGAAAGTCTTTCCTTTATTAACATTATAGACCAACAAGCTGGAAATAACTCTGCCAGTAAAGGCATCCTTGTTACCCTGCCTGCAAAGAGACTGCACCAAGGAAGGCTGGGAAAGGTGCCAGCTGTACTCACCTACATCAGTGCTACCCTCCTGCAGTTAATTACAAGATTAAGCTGAAAACAACATGCAGGCTTCAGGAATGTGGAAATCAGGACAGGGAAATAGCCAGTGTTTACCACAAAATAAGGCAGATCTAAACAAACTAATCTTCAAACTAAAGGCAAAGAGAGAAAAATAGCGAGCAAGATAAGCAAAACGCCTCATCTGTCTGTAGTAAGCTCTGGAATAACTTACATTGAGAAAACTCCTACCACACACAAACACTGCCACTACAGAAAGATGTGAATTAATGGAGGGAAATTTAGAAAGCCACATCACAAAAGCAGCTTTTGCCAACATCATGCATGTCAAATACTATTTCCCCTCTCAGATCACAGCATTTAGATCAATGGCCTGCTAACTGCCACATAACTTCTTAACATATGCATTGGTGGAGGAATTTAAATCAAATTAAGTACAGAGGGATTAATTTCCTGGAGAGGATTAAGACCCTTCCATCTATACAGAATGGCTGAATAACAAGTAAAAGGAGATATTGTCACAAATATTTGAAGGAGGCAATCAGCAGACAAAAAAAGCTTTTTCATTTAGGTACTGCAAAGGTAAAGAAGAACTGTAGCAGGAGTAGCAGATTAGATCACAGCACAAAGGCTAGAAGGGAGAAATATCTTTTAAATAAAGACTTCAAGGTTTGGTCATGACCAGCAGGATTTTTTTGCAACTACAGAAATAAGAGCAAAAGATAGTGCCATTTTGGAGTGGAAGAGAAATTGTAGAGATGGTAGTAAGGTGCATGTCCTGAGAGGGCTTCAAGGCCGTGCAGCACAACATCTTCAGAGCAAACCATTCACATTTGATAAATACAATCAGTGTCCAAGTCAAACAGACAGTGATGACTGACTTCTGAATGGATTTATTTTGGCTGTCAGTGAACAAAAGGTAAAGGGACATGAACTTAGAGTTGCATTTCCCTGAAATGTTGTGGTTATTAAAAGTAACTTTTGTCATTATTACAACTGAAACACAATTGAAACAACAACTAAATCTTATGAATATAACAGCAATTAAATATTATTATTATAAGGTAATTATTTTTTTTTAATTGAGAAATAATAATACTTTGACAGAGAAAGATATCCATCCCTCTTTTCCTTTCTTAAAAAATTCATTAAAGCACAAAGGAATTATTGTTTTTGAGAATTTTTTTTCACTTGTTCCCCTTCTTATGAGATCCACTACTTAGTGAGATGATACTAGTGACACACAGGGATTTTGGAGCAAGTTCTTTCCTGAATCCTCTCACCTATGTACTACCAGGAGTTGCTGATCTTTGTGGAAAGCAGTCTGAGGTATGAAAGACACAAGAGAAAATAAGGCTGCTGTGGTGCATTAGGATTGCATCACGTACCGCTGCATTTTGTGACTAACAGAGGATTCCATGGTTTGCAGAGCTCAAAGAACAAAGCCAATCTAAAATTAAAACACTAACTTCAGTTTTATTATCTCCATTTGAACTCAGGATTTTCTGTGATTCTGTAAGAACTTAAGATCATAAAATTCATGCAGTCTGCAAAATCCTTAACATGTTATATTATGGAGGTAGCACTGCCTTGCCTGTCACTCAGAGAAGGGAAAAGCATGTCACAGACTAGATTTTCGGCCATGACAAGCCCCCAGGCAATGGCATGCCTTTATTGAAATACCTAAGCCTGACATGCCTTTAATTTCACTGAGATGCACATTTAAAATTGTATAATATTCACATTTTGTATAACAATGTTTATTCTCTCACAGCTAACATTTGGGTTATTGTAAAACAGTTCCACAAACAGGGAATACTAAACATTAGCTCTATAAGGGAAATGCTTCTTTGCAAAACAAGGGATGTACTCTTTAAAGACTTGATTCAATGCAGCCCTTTGCCAGCCTATTTGGAATATCCATTCTTAATATTCAGTGTGTTTTTAAGCACTTTGCTCAATAAGAGCCTAACAGAAAGACCAGTATGAGCAGTTTGAAAGCCTCATGGAATGTATTTTTCAGAAAAAAAATATGAAAGACAGCTGTTCTGCCCCCATATTTTTAAGCATAAGTAGAGAAAATATATTCTGCAATTTTTAAACATTTTATTTTGCATTACATATTACTTCAACTTACAGCAGAGATATGTAGTTTGATATTTGTAAGTGGGCAAAACTTAGGATGTTCCAGGTTTATTTTATAACTATTGTGGAGCTCTTTTTAATATCACACTTTTTTATCACTCATCATTGGGTGAGCCTTTGACCAGCTTACCAATTGATCAAAATCCTTATTTAAACCATGCTATAAATGTATAAGATGCATAACATGATTATCAGGATATATATAAACTTCATCATCCACTTCCTGGGGACATACTTCAAAGATGTATTTTAATCTGAAACACAATACAGTATACTTATGTTTAAATGCATACAAAATAATAATTTCAAAATAAAATCATTATTCTAGGTGCTTAGCTGCATCTTTAGTTGCCTGAACATTTTAACAGCTGACATTTACTCACTGCTGCAACATAAAAACCAGAAAACTAAAGTGCCCAGATCTTAAAAACCCCAAATGCTCAAACATAAAATACAGATATGATAAGAAATAATTGGCAAGGTAGTTACATTTTCCTTCCTTCCTTCCTTCTGTCCATGTACATGCTATTTGCAGGAATAGCTACAGAAATTTATGAACCCAATGAGTCAGATGCCACTACTTAGGTTTTAAGGGAAAGTACACTTAATATTCATGATTCATAACAGCTACTTATCCAAATGTTTTCTGAACCAGATCTACAGGGATTTCTGTTCCCTCTGTCACAGCTTCTTCCTTAGCCCAGGAGCAGCTGGGATGCATTTTAGAAGTGCTCTGGAGCAGGATCCCTCCCCTCTCTCACAGGCTGAGGGTTGACTCAAACTGGGGAAATGGCCCCTGCTGTGTCCCTTGGGACTTAACAGCTGTGCTATGGCAAACAGACTCAAAGCAGAGAGAAAGCTTGCTTTGCTGTACACTGTTAGGAAATAACCACTAAAGGATATCTTTCTTCCCATATGCTTTCTCTTTACTTTCTGCAAGAGGGAAAACTTTACACTAACATGCATAGGTCTGGAACATTAGGCTGAAAGCTGAACACTGAATCTTTTCTAGAATACTAATTGTGGCTCTTTGGCCTCTATAATATAACTTGCATTCTCAAAATGGAAATTAGCAGAAAACACTATCTAGATGCACAGAGATCCAAATTTCCACAGTGACACCATCTTCACTTTTAAAGAGCAGGCTATAGGATAAATCTCATTAAATTTAATAGCTTTAAAATCACACCAAAAAAAATCATGAATCAACTAACAATTCCAGAATTTACAATGGAAAGGTCCTTGCAAATCATTTGTGATGCTGAGGTCTACTACAACAATCAGTGTGTGACCCGGTGTTTAATGCTGTGTCAGTTTGTTGTGCACATATGCAAAGGGACCAGCAAACAATTATCCCTCAGCTGTATGTGTAGCTTGACTGATTTGTTTCTAGATGAAATTTAACTGATCTATGTGTTCTTACCTCAGGCAATTTATACTTTTAATCCCTGATCAAATTTCGTAGTGTCATAATTGCTTTTCTTATATGTTTGCCTTGCTCCTATTATCAACGAAGCTGTCATAATGGAGAATAAATTGTATAGCCTGACACCAAGAAAAGATTTTAATTTCTAAAAAAAGGAAATTAAGTGACAAGCTAGGTATTTTGTGTCTCAAATGCCAGTCTTCAGTGCCATTCAAAACGAAAGGACCAATAATAAAATTTATGAGATTTGACTGAGTTCTTAGAAAACTTAGTATTAAGAATATCTAACAGAAAATGTTATTGCAGTCTCTTTTGGACATGCTCACATGCTTCTCTGGTCTGCAGCAAACATCTGAGTTCAGCAGAACAAGAATCTTCAGGCTACAGAAGTTTACCTCTGTCTCACAGAATTCACATTCAGCTGAGACATGCACTTCTGACCACTGAAACTTCCTCTCCCCTTTGTAACTCCTGAAGAACATTTTAATCAAGGCAGCTCAACACAAACATGGTGAAGCTGTAGCCCCACCATGCCTGGTAGTCACCAGGCAAATGCAGCAACACCACAGTGTATCAGAAAGCAGGACAAATAGTAAAATACAGGACAAGGAAGCCACCTGAGGGAAGATCTCAGTGGTTGAAACTCCACAAAAAATTATTTCAACATTTCAACAAGCTATTTCCTTCACTGCATGGAGAAGGACCCTGTCCTTCACTGGGGGTGGCTGAGGGAGGGAGGGAAAATTGCCAGGCTCTGCTGCTGTCTCTCACTCTGGGACAATATGTTTTGCAGTCTTTAGGTGTGGCTTTTAGCTCTGCCTATTCTGCAGCACCCACAATGATGACTGCTTATACACAACATCATCCTAATTACATGGTCAAAACCAATTGAACCGCTCTCTAATTCAGCAGCCAGGATGAATGAGGTAGAACTGGAATTGCACAGGTGGAAGAATTTCACGAGAAGTTATTGAGGCACAGTTTATGAGATAGAACAAGTGTAGAATTTAGAAACTAAAATAAAATAGTACCTTTATTTTTCAAAGAGTTCCAGTTAAAGTCTTGGCTCTTATATAGCTAATTTATGCAGACAAAACCCCCTATGTCAATCCATCACAGATGGAAAACCATGCTGATTTTTAAATATGCTATTATCGATCCACTTTCCTCTCAAATAATTCTCTATAATCTCTTGATTTGTGTTGAGTTACTCTTGAAAGTTCTTCAGTTTTTCAGTATTACAATCACACTCAGAATTTTCCATGTCACCAAGCAGCACATAGAGTGTATTCTGTAGTGATGATGAAACATCAGCCCTGGACAGTTTTATTTACACAATCTATGATGCTGTTTGTTGGTGACTTCATTCTTTGTATTCAAATTATCTTGTTCAGGTTAGAGTTGGGTTGTTTTAATCTAATTATTTGTTATAACACCTCCTGATACTAAATAAGTGGCATTGCACAGAAACTCTGCAGGTTATGGTCAGGATGAAGGGTCACTCAGCCAAAAAGGTTTGATGACACATGAGAGAGCTGGGTACAGCTCTTCTTTTCTTGGCCACATACACAGGATTTAATTTCAAAGCAGTTCAAGAAGTTCTTCGAGGAGGGGCAGAAAGATTTTTTTAGGAGAGACAATAAGGTTTGATGAAGCTTTGGCTAGATGTTGGAGGTTGATAAATAAAAAATATAGATGCTATATAAAAATATAGATGTTAAAAGCAACAACAGCAGAGTGATGTGTGAATTTCTTTATAGACCATGTTTTAAAAGAATAATCTGATTTCTGACAATGGTTAGTAGGAGGCATGGTTATTAGTTTTAGTGCATTTGAGGTCAATATGAATTACAAATCTGGAAAATTTACTGCCACACAGAAAGATTCAACAAGTGAAGTACAACAGGCTTGATTAAAACTGGTCATAAAAAATGAGAGAAGAGTCTGAATCCTGTCCAGTGCTTTGGGTTCATATGCCAGTAACCACAGCTGTCATTATGGACCAGGTATAAAGTGGGTTATAACGCAGAAATCAGAATCCTAGGATTATTTTTCTAAAATGTGTAAAGCAGAAATACCTACAAATTGTTCATATGAGGTGGTTGGGGGAAAAACAATTAAAAACACAAAGGCAGCCTACTTTAGTTTTCCAAGTGCTGCCTTTGGTCTCAGCCTGCTTTGTCATGGCAGGAGTGAAGCTGGGATGCAGTCCAAGTGGAGCATGTTGTCCTATACCAAAGAGGATTCATCAAGGGCCCTGCTGCACTTTCCGCTTCATCACCTTCCAAATGTTTATGTGAAGAACTCCAAGGGAGAAATTCTACCATGCCATATACTCTACTCAAGTGCAAGATCTCTTTAGTTTTATGAAATCCTAAAAAATTACTATCTTTACGTGGTTCTAGCAGAGGCTAGAAAAGGCTGAACTTATCCTCAGCAGCAGCAGCAGCAGCTGAGAAAACAACCTGTGAGAAGATGGTAGGGAGAAGAGCAGAAGGCAGCAAATACAGAAGTTCTAAAAACTGACTCAAAAAATACTAGAGAACTATTTGAAAACATACTGTGCTTTTATCTGCAATAAATGATATTATAATACTTTAACTTTCCTGTGTTTCACTAAAATGCTTGCAGGCTCCAAGAATCCTATTTGCAACTGGAGCACCTCTCCAAGGAAGAAAACTAGTTCATCATAGAAATCATGACTTCCAGACAAGACGAGCAGTGATGTATGAAAATATAATCCACTAAAGCATCAGACCTGACAACCTCAGAGTCAGGCTAAGTCAGCTAATAACACCACTCTTAACACTGCTGCAGGTAGATTCACACTCAGCAGAATTCTGTATTCAAGTTAAGAAAAATTTTTGCCGAGAGCTGCTGTAAAGAATAACAACAGTGGAGAATATGTTAATTGGTGAAGCTAAAAACCCAGAAGTGCTGCAGTGTGAAAAGAGAATTAAAATAAATACATTTTTTAAAATTAAGTGTTTTTTTTACCATCCATAAGGTAAAAATGTCACATGGTAAAATATTCCCCAAGGGAAAATTTTGCTTTTAGGTGCACACAAAAATTCCCATCATGCTAAATTCTAATTCTTGTAACAGCAAGTGGGTCAATTTCACTGAAGATAAAAAAGGCTCATTTTAAAAGATTTTTAAAATTGCCCAGTGATGGGATAACCTAGATAAAAGCAGAAAATAAATTAAAGTTTGCCAACCAACTATTCAACAATGGAGAGAAGTACAATTAACCTAAATCAACAGACCTTTGTAAAAGTGGTACAAAAAACTCATAGGAAATGCATATATTTTATTTATTTTCTAAGAGTATCCAAAATAGTGCTGTAAAGGATAAATATAAGCAGGTTAGAACTAATTCTATACTTCAGAATTTATTTACAGAATTAACCTGCTTTTACATCTAAGCACATTTAGAAACGTATTTATCATTTATGAGTGTTACTCATTCTTTAAACGCTCAAGAAAAGCAGATGTTGAGAAGATTTTAAAGTAGATGATGACAACTCTTCAAAAAAACAATAGAAAACATATTCTTAAGATTTTGACAAACTGGCTTATGAATATTCTTCCTATTGCTTCAGACTTCAGAATGTCATTTGCATGCTTCAAGGTTTCTCATTTACCTTTTTTCTTTATTTCATTTTCCCAGCCATCTGATACCCAGTAAAGAATTACACTGTTTAGCCAAAAGAATATATACAATGAGCACAACTGATCACCAAAATATTCAACATTTCTTTCATTTACATGATCTGTACTTAAAAGTCACAGGCTCTTATAGTCATCACTAGACATTATTTTTGAATTGCTATACTCCACCCCATTATTTTAATCACTGGCAGTTATTTGACATCTGAGTCATGTAATTCCATACAGTGCACTCGACACATTCTCCAAACGCTCTTGAATAAGCTCTTGAGCCTAATCATTCATTACTAACTTACAGCAATACACCTGATCAGCACTCTTAAAATATCTCCACTAATTCCAGACAGCATCTCAAAAGAAGTTTCTCCTACATTTTCTGTGAGAGAAAAGGATTTTAGAGTAAGGTTTTGAGTTATATTTGCAAATTGTTCATTAGAGCACTTTGCTAGGTAAGAACTGCCTCCTGCTCACAATGAAGCTAAAGGAGATTTGTCCCTGATTGAAACAAGAGCAGGATTAAACCAGTAAAATCTTACAATATTTTGCCTATACAGTGAAATAATAATAAAATGAAAGTCTACTTGGAGAAGGGAGAACAATAATACTAAAATTTTGCATCTTTATGGCTTTATTGTCCCAGAGGAGTCCTGGTAAAAAGCTAGTAAATAATAACTTCCTCATCCATCTGAAATCTCAGTGAGAGTTTTAGGTACACAGAACAGAATTACCAGAGCTGGAACAATCCCAAGGCAGCAGGGCTAACATCTGTTCTAGTGGAAAATAAACTAAGAACTGCATTTCCCTCAAGCACTCAGGAATTCAGTTTTATACTATTTCTAAAATATGTTAACTCCAAACTAATAGTGTTTTTAAACTCTAAAATCATGACAGACTAGCATTCACATCCCAAATATTGAGCTAAACCAGGTACTTCTCTAGTGCTAGAGAGTTCTAGGAGGGAAGGGATATAAATCAGATGTAGTTCTGAGGAAAGAGTTTACAGAGGCTGATGCAGGATACCTAATCTTGCTGTTCTGGCCACTGTGCCCACTGTGAGAATATGCTGCACTTGAAGGCTCTTTTTGGTGGTTTTCATCCCCAAACCACTTGGCAGCTGAGGGCTTAGAAATACCCATATAAGTTGTCTTTGCCTGAAATTTCAAATGGAGACAGACAGGAAAAGCAGCATCCCAAAATTTCCCATACCTCTTTTTTCCTTCTCTTAGGACACTGAATGCAGGAATAACTATACCACTGAAAAACACTGTTGCTCTGAATGCCCATAATTCATAGGGTTGTCTTTTTGGGTTTTGTTTTTTTGGGTTTTTTTTGCCTAAGCTTCATTGCCTCATCTGCAAGTACACACCTGAAAGTATGGTTCAGCTGTGCCCATAGCAGCCTGCACCTGTGAGTCACACACCATCTGCCAGGTAACCATAAAAGATCCTTGCTGGCTCTTCAACACCATCAAGCTCCATCTAGTCAATACTTGTGTGGCCCAGCTACTAAACACATGATCCATGCACACCTGGCTTATCTGGACATATTTCTGTGGAACTGACATATTCTGTTACTGATCTGCTCCTCAACAAAGTAAAAACAATTTCAGGAAAGGCACAGTTGGGTAAGAAGATGTTCATCAAACTCTAAGCACTAATAAACAAATCAGAACTAGAACAAGAGGCATTGGAGACTGGAAACTCGTAACAGTTCAGTGATGAAGATTAGAAAAAAGCCTTCTAAGAAATCTTTTTCCTTCCCATTATATTCTCCTAAATACACACTCTCCTGCAGTCTTCATTTCCAGAATCATCGTTCTTAAAAAACATGTGTGCAGGTTAGGGATATAGCTATGGATGTAATTTCTCTCCAGGGCCTCTCCACACAGAATACAGACCTTACTGATACCTCATCTGTTCCCTCTGCACTCAAGCTATTTCTCTCTTAGGGAAGATGCAGTCCTTCTTTACAGACAACATTATTTGAAAGGGGCTTGAAATAATTTTAATCTGCACTATGTAATCATAGCTCTCAAGACAGTTGTTTGCTAGGCTGCTGTACTGACTGACAGACCATGTGCTACAACAGCTACCAAAAACTGCAACAGGTCCCAGGGCAGCTAAAGCACTTCAGACTTTCCCTGCTCCATCACGCACCATTCTCCTGCTGCATGCACCTCCCTTTACAGTAATGTTGCAATCCATCCTAGGGGGGTTGTACCTGCCAATGAGTGACAGAAACGGAGAAATTCCAAAGAGAAATTTATAAATTTGCAACATCGTCAATACCACATGCCTTTCACCACATTTCCATTTTGGATAATTATTGCAGAAGAGACTCTGTCAAAGAAGTTCTAACAGGATGTATTGCAAATCCTGAACTGTTTAAATGGACTTGTATAGGATGAAGAGAGGTGCTGGTATTTTCTTGCTGATATGGGATCATCACCAGAGATCCACACTGATATGTCATCTGCCGGTGATCACAAGATTCTGACATAGTTTGAAATCACAGTACAGGTGGATGGAGCTACTCCAGGTTTTCTGTAATTTTAGATGATATTTCAGTGGTACACTTGTTGCAAGTAGGACATTTCTCCATAAGTATCTGTAGAATTTTATCCTATCATCCTTTTTCAGTAGGCACAAAACACTTATCTCATATATTAAAAAAAACTAACGTTGAAGCAGTGCCCAGGGCTTTAATGCAGTCATTGAAGGCGCATAACCTTTTCCCTTCTTTTTTCTGATAGATGGTGAAGAGGTGGCAAAGGAATCTACCTAGTAGTACTTCTGACTAAGCAGAAGACAAAAGGCAATCTGATAATCAGGAAAAACAATGTCCTGCTTATTCAACAGAACCTGTCAATACATACAATTGCTGTCCAACGCATACACATTGCCCATTCTTTCATTATCTTGCTATTTTCAAATGCCCTCTGCAACAATTTCAGACAAACCCAACTGGTGAATGAAAAAACTGTCTTGAAAAGTTACTTTGAAACAGTTGATACTCTCAGCTTAACTGCTGTTTTGGAGCAGGACAGAGTTTTCATAAATTTAACTCTTTTTCTTTAGTCTTTTCATCCTTTAAATTCAAGAAAACAGACAAAAAAAACAAAAGAAAAGAAAGAAAAAAAAGCAATCCCAAAATATAAACCAAAGGTTTATTAGAAATGTGCAGCTAAAAACCAAATCACACTTCAGAAAAAAACCCCAAGGTTGTGGTACTGCTGAAATGTACTTGCTTTCTTTAGAATCTTGAAGAGAACTACACTGTGAAGTACAAACCTGCACCACCAGTCAGACAGTTCAATCACCTGCCCTTGAGCTTTGTTTCTATATTATTTGTAGGAGCTTCCACTCTGTACAAAAAGTAGCAACACAGCAGCTTTCATGCATATTAAGTATTACGTTAAACACTGTCTGGATACAGACAAAAATTAAATACAAAGAAGAGGAAGCTAAGAGATATCAGCCAGAAAAATCTTTCTCTAGCTTTTCTATAAATGTCTGTTGTTAATTTATTTTCATCAAATATCCAGCTATTAAAATGACAGATGATGCAGTAAGTGTTCTACAACTTCAGACTAAAGCCTTTTTTATTTGACACCTACTATAACTATTAAATCGTCAACTGCTGATTAGCTTGAGGGCTAATCTTTGAAATGTCACAGCTAATTTCAGATCTCATTTCTAAAAGTTTCTGTTTCCTTTTGTATGCAGTTTTACACTGTTGGCAAATGAAAACATTTGCAATGAATTTTCCTAATGAGCAAACATTGTTTATGACCTTATGCAAACTTGCTGATGGCTTAGTTTAGCAGCTCTCTATTTTGAGGAGTCTCCTAAATGAACTGGCCACATAGAGAGCAAATTAGTTCACCAACCCACTGTACAGCTCTCACTTGCTCATGGGAGTTGTATAATTTGCTGGAAGTCAGGGGGGAGTGATGGAGTAAGAGATTCACCATATTTATCTCTTCTCAGGTAAACAGAGATTCAGGGTTCAAGAAAATCAAAAAGCTCCGTAGGAGGTCTTGCACACGACCAGATCCCACATATTTTTTTTTTTTTTCATGCTACACAAGAAATGTCCTAACAGGAATCAAGTTCTGAAAAACAAATAGGCAAAGCAAGTCATTAAATTCAGAACAGTACACACTCATGGGATCAGGTGTAGAAAATACCTGAGATTTGCCAAGAGTCTGTGGGGTTGTGAGCATGTGTGTGTGTGTGCATACATTTATAGGTTTTCCTAACTATGTGCTCTGCTAGCTTGTTGTACTGCCTCAAATCACCCAATTACAGTTAATGTCCAACAAGAAATTTTCAAATGCTCAAAATTAAGTCAAATTTGATTGAACATTCAAAAGCATTTCTCAGTAACAGATGTCTTCATAGTGTTAAGTATTCAACTGCACACTGAACCTTTACCCACCGCCCCTTTTATAAAATTAAATGTCCTTTTAAAGCTGTATTCTTTATTAACAAGAAATTGTTTGATTGAAATTTCTGCCCTCCCCCCAATGCTTTTACTATTCACCCTACCTCAGCCATGCCAGCAAAGAAAATTTAACTGCAAGTATAAATAGCTCTTGAGGCTTAATTCAGAACCGTTCATGCAAAATTAGCTGCACTGATCAATGCTACTAACAGAAACGTTTGTTAGACTCCCATATTAAGCATAAGTTCAGCCTGCTGAAGTCCAGGCAAATTTTATTTGATTCTCTGCCAAAGACCGACATATTTTTTAATTTAACTATCTTGGGTATGCTATTTTTCTAGGATGTCATGAAATAAATACTTTTTCCCTGTTCCTATTCCGTTGCTAACACATCCTGTATTTCTGAGATTTCTGTACGGCACAGTGGCTACTAAAGCCTGGAAATGGGAGGCAAGCTGCTAAGATAAATCTTCAGAAATAATCAACATCAAAATACAAATCAAACTTAATATAAATAAGCATTTTTCCAGTTATGAAATATGACTGGATTCATTTAAATGCAGGATGCCAGGGACAGACTTGAAAGCTATTTCATGGCTGTGGTTTCAATTGTGCAGCAGCTACTGTGATGGAATTTTATCCTACTGTGCTGGTCTCTGGCTGACATAAAAGGAAAAGACAACACTGTATTTAATTTTCTCACTCCTCCACTGCAATTCTTTTTCCATTACACAGAAATAATAGAAGATCATAAGGATGAGAAATAAATTAACAATTTTGAAACTTGATTTATAATAACAGATAATAGCAATAAATGCAGAAGCAGAAAACCCCGCTGCAACAGTTCAGGCATAAATTAGTGAGAATGGTAACATTCATGATTTCACATCAGTGACAAAGGTGAAGCAAATAGAAAATTACAGGAAAACATTTTTTAAAAATAGTGTCATGTTTTGAATAAAAAAGGAATGTAAAATTGTCTCTGATATACGCTGTATTTTTCCCGCTACTTGGCTCCCCTATGGAACCAAAACAAACTTCTAATATCCTGAGAACAAATATGGTATTTAATATGGCAGTCTTCCAGTGCCTAAAGGGAACCAACAAGAACACTGCCGAGTGACTATTTACAAGGGGATGTAGTGATAGGATAAGGGTAAACGAATTCCAACTGAAAGAGGACAGATTTAGATTAGATATTAGGTAGTAATTACTGTGAAGGTGCTGAGAAACTGGAAAAGGTTGCCCAAAGACATTGTGGATGCCCCATCCCTTAAAGACCAGGTTGGATGGGGCTCTGAGAAGGGGTGGAACTTGATGGCCTTTAAGGTCCCTTCCAACCTAAACCATTCTATGGCATCTTTCAAACTATAACCAACATATTTTTACTATACTGTAATTATAAACTACTGTGTGGTCATCCATAGTCTCTACAAAGAGGGAAAAAAAGGGAAAAATTACTAAAACAAAATCCATCTATTCCCTAGATGGATTTTGATTTGGTATTCACTAAATATGATTTGGTACCCTGAAAAGACAGCACTAATTCTTCACTAATTATTAAGCCTTCAAGCTATATTATGGTAGCATTGCACAAAATAAAGTTTGACTTTTCTTCTTTTTTTAAAAATTATCCCTTAGACAAACAGTCTTGCTTTAGGAGACTAAATCTGACTCTGTGGAAAGTTCTTCTCATCTTTTGCACATACATGATGAGCATGTTATAAGTAAAATGCTGCAAAATGCTACAGAATTGAAATGCAGATATATACATCTTCCAGACATGTAGTTTTTTCTCCCATCACTTTATCACTCTGTACTGATTCAAAGCAGTAACTGTTCAACAGAAATCTCAGTAGATACTGCAAATCTAAATTGCTTCCAGTGCCTCTACCAACCACATCAGGGAACTCCTCAGACATCTCTCTGCAGGTCTTTTGTTTTGCATTTCTCATCACAAAATCCTTTTCCACCTGTAAAACAGTATCCAGTTTATGTTTTAAATGAAAGTGTAGCAGATAGCTGTATTACTCTTTTCTGATAAAACACCAAATTTTTGTTCCTTGATCTGTATTCAGAATGCACAAGAAATTTATATGGTAATCAACATGATTATAAGTCCTATAAGTTTGATAAGTATGAAGGCAAAATAAAAGAAGGAATCAATTTGCTAAGAAAAAAATAATCCAGAAAGAGAGCAGAACCCTCAGGAATATTTAAAGCATAGCCATCATTTTCCTTCCAATAAATTTCTGACAGCAGAATTAGAATAAATAAAGTTTTGTACTGAGTTTCTTATACATAAAAATAGGGTTTGTCATGTCAAGTCTCTGGGAAATAGCCTTATCTGTTTTCTAGATGCTGTCTCCTATAAAATTTTTAAAAATTTAAAAAAATAAAAAAGAACAGAAAGTTGAAAGAATGATATTCCGTATAATCATACACCAGCACACTTCATCCCAAGCCTTTTCAAAATTTTCTAAAAAATTCCACAACAACCCCCACCCCCGATGGTGTTGTTTTCTATAAATAATTTCAAAGAAAATGAAAACTGGGTAAAGGGATTTATTATTTATGACCTGACAGTGTTTCTGATATCATAGTCACAGAAAGCATAGAGAAAGATGCTTCTGCTTAATAGATTTTCCAGTTTTAGATTCTTGTCTACAGCCTCTTGTCTATCTTCTCTTACTTAATAAAGAACATCATAGTTTATTATTGGATAAGTTTTTGAATATTGATAAGAATTAGTCCTCCTTTTTTTTTTTTCTTTTTTTCCCAAAATTCATTTTGCATTTGGCACAGATACCCTTGAATAAAGGAATGTTCTTTTTTTGTTAAAATAAGTTTTTAAAAATAAACTGTAAAAAAAATCTATATTAAAATACATATTCTGGAAAAATTAATTAGATTTAGCACTCCAAGACTTAAAACTCATATTTCAGTGAAAGTTTTAAATTAGGCCAAAAATGACAGCAATTTATTAAACTGGAGAATAAAAAGTTTAAAAGTATTTCTGGTAAGAATCAATCTGCTCCTTCAGCTTCCTGAACACTACAATGAAAAATAATTAATATTCCTCTAAAACTCTTTTTCTCCATGCTGTCTGGAAAAGCTGGAGCATTGAGCGTTGCAATTATGCCCTAGGAAAGTGTAGTTGCTGTAGAATTTCTTCTCTCCATATCTCTCTCAATAAAATATTTTTGTGAATTACGGGTACAGGAAGCGTGATCCTCACAATTACCAGATTTTGGCTGCGCATTGTCATTATGACTTGGATACAAAATTCATATTGTGCGAGCAACTAATGCTAGTATTGTCTTGCCATATGGTTGGT
Organism: Sitta carolinensis; assembly: GCA_032173965.1. NCBI lineage: Eukaryota > Metazoa > Chordata > Aves > Passeriformes > Sittidae > Sitta > Sitta carolinensis. Next base: position 91,272,962 of record CM063284.1, on the reverse strand, counting down.
TTCTACTCGGAAATTCTGAATTGGTTTCAATTGCACCGCATCATGGAAAGCTTTTTCAGCAATTAACAAGAACACCAAAAGGTTGAGTCTTTACACCTTGTTGACATATTTGTGCAGGCATTTCCTCCTTGAACCAGTTTCTGACATGTATGACAAACTTAGTTCTGCTACTTCAACATGTTTAGATGTTACCTGATATCCAAGTCAGTTTAGTCTAACATGGGGACAGAATCTGACCAGCTCCCTCCAACCTTCTCCATGCTCTTGCTGCAAGGAGATGTCCCTCTGTGCACCACTGAAATACACTTTTCTTCAAACACTGTTCTCCTTATCTAGCTATACTGCAGACCAGCTACACTGCTCAACAAAGCATGTTCCAGTATGTTCCTTGTTGCAGCTATTGGAAACTCCAAAGACCATTTTCCCAGAAATTGAGTCTGCTCATCTCTCTTGGTGAGCTCTGCAGACTCCTGAGCACATATGCATCACTAACTGCCCACTGATGTTGCCTCAGATACAATTAAGCAATTAAGAAGTTTTAAGACCACACTCCTATTGCCTCTGTTTTACTCTACTAAAAAAGCAGAAGAAAGGTAAAAAAATTCTAAAAAAATTATATAGAAGAAAACTAAGGGTTCGCAATTGTACAGCTGAAATCAGAATGAATATACTACTGTATATGACCGGTTCTTAAGTCAATGTGAGCATGCTTTGTACTTAACTGCGAAACAATACAAATTATAAATAAATTTAAATTGCAACTGAAGTATGTTGCAAGGATATCTAGGATGTACAGCACTGGAGTTAGAGACAGAGTACTATAACCTATTACGAAACCTAAATGATGGAGAGAAATATTTTCAGATCACATTCCAGCTACTCCTTAACTGCTAAAACATTCACTTAAAAGGTCACTGCAGCTTGCAAAACTTGTGGTTCCCTTGAGACCACTCTGATTTGTTAATTCAGATGACATTCATGCTTAAAAATCTGATAACTGAAGAATTGTACAGTGTCACCCCTTGGCATCTGAAGACAGGTAATGAGCAACACTGTCAAGGCAACATTAATTTTTAATATAAAGTGGAACTGGAAGCTCCGAAAATAGAAAAAATGCACAGCTATGTTTCTTTTTCAAGCATACTTAATATTATATACTAAATACTTGTTTCAACTACTGACACAAAATCACAAGCCTCCTGCATCCCACAATTATCTGATGAGGACTCACCGTTACTCCAAAGAACCTGGTTTCATTCATAGCATTCAGAAAAATTTTGCCGAGTTTGTGATTTGTGTAGTTAAAATCTTCAATTTTTTGGTGCTTATTGGTGGAATTCAGATAATTCATTGCCCGCTGTAGGGTCCTGGCAATCACCCATATTCCATCATAGGCATAACCATGAAATTTGCTGGATTGCCCATCACCACGTTTAGCATTGTATTCCTTTTCATACTGCTGTGGAGTCTGCAGAGGAGATAAAATTCAGTTTTACCTCAATAATTAACATTTTGGATCTAAACCAATACCTGAAACTGCACCCTTCAATTCAGAGACGTGCATAAGTAATACAGAAAAGATCTCCAAAATGAAAATTATGAAAGAAAATAAAATTCAAGAAACATGTATTGCCTGATTTAAGAAGTGCTGGTGAGATTGGGAAACAGAACTAGGAGACAGAGAGACTGAAAGCAGTTATACTGCCTCACTGTATAAATGACAACTTGTTTTATTTTACTTTTGTGTAAAAGGCTCCAGTTCAACCAAAACTGTACACTGGTGAGCCATAATACTAGAACAGAGAAGAAGTCTGTATCCTTGCAAATTAGTGGTCTGATTACACTTAACAGGATAACACAAATCAAATAACCTTTACTTGAGCAACTGTTTGCTCAATATGAAATTCTGAGTGGCAATTTGTCTATCTTTGACAAGTTCACTCCTGGATGGTGTGCTATCATATGATGAGTTGCCCTTCAGTAAAGTTTCCTTCATGATCACTCAGCAAGGCATGAAAAGCAGATGGATAAAAAAGATGAAAAGCAGCAAAATCAGGCATGTTTATTCATTGGTCAGAGTTTATGTGGATTATGTTTTGTGATAAAATTTTATGTGTTTTATGGAAACACCATATATTTTTATATTTAAAGTAAAACTCACCTCCTGCCCCCTAGTTCTGAGAGGCACAAATCACCATTCAAATTGGCCATTTACAGAATAGGTTTAAATATGAGTTTTCTGTTTCTGTGCTCAACTATTTAACTTGAAGTGACACAGCATGATACTAAAGACTATCATTCAGACTTTAATGTACATTTAAATATAATGTTCATACTGGGTGTAGAGGGCAGATTTGAAGCAATAGACTTCACTGATTTCTTACCCTGTAGAGAATTAGATTTGATTTTCAACTATTTTAAAATCGCAAACTAGTGGAAAGTGGTAACTGTGATGACTGCCAGGTCACTTGGTAGGAGAAACCTTTAGCTTCTCCTCCCTCCTTGGTGCTTTACTGTGCCAACCCAGCAGTGAGAGAACTGATGGTATGATAAAATAGATGGAAGAAAAAAACTCACCCTTCCTGATATAGTCTTATTTGTTTTTGAGCTGAGAGGCTCAAAGTCCACTCCAATATAACCTTCCATGGCTGCAAGGAGATTTTTGCTGAGACACTGTGTGGAATTAATCCAGGATTCCCACCAAAGATTTTCATACCACCCTGGAATAATCCACTGATATTTGCTGCCATACATTTCTTCATCATAAGCCTGAAAATAAGAAAAACAGAAAAAATAATGGACATTGTAACAGAGGTATAGAACATAAAACCAATCTCTTTTTGTTAACATTTTTTTTTCATTATTAATGAATTATCATGATTTAATTGGGATACACATGTATTTTGAACAGTTTAGAATAATTTCTTGCTAATAATGAAGACCTTTTTTTGAAGATTCATGACTTTAGAATTCAGGACATGGGAAATTACTAAATCCTGTTTTTCTTTTAGTGGATCGTTTCTTAAAAAACAGAAAAATGAAACTATTCTATAACTGAGGGAGTTAAAGAGGAACAAAAACAGAAGGCACAGCTTTCCACAGAAAGTTCTTCATAACACAACTATTACATATGTGATAGAACCACCATGTTATCACATTTAAACTAAGTTATTATCATCCTTAAATCAACCCAAGGACTAGGTTAACAAGAAAACTTGGATCATAGGCACCATCAAATCACACGTGGCAAATATGAATTAGGTGACTGCTAAAAAGCAGACCACAGTAATATCAAGTTAGCAGACCCTTCTGAGAAGCATGAGTGGATAGTGAATTGATAAAGTAAAATCTTAATTTTTTTTTTTTTTTTCTCAGCAAGAATTTTTTTCATATCAAATTCCATATTGTTGGAATACTGAATACACCCTACTGTAATCCAAGATACCGAGATTATAGTTATCTCTTTTCATTACTTAGCAGATGTATATAACAGGAAACAGAAATACTTTCTCAGTCAGGCACATATGCTGTTGTACCTAAAAGCTGATCTATTCTCAAATATTCTCTTTGATTGGGAAGAGTGTTCTAGGATAAAATTAGCAAATTTTATCTCAGATGTTTCTTTCACTGTCTTGCAACTAGATATTTTTCCTTTGACATTTCAGTCACACTCCATTTCAAAACTGCAGGTTTCATGCTTCTTTGGCTCCTAATATAAGCAATACTTGAGATAGAAGGACTAAGATAAAAATCTAATTTTTAGAAATAGAACAAGCTTAGAGCTCTTAACGGGAAAACTGCTACATTTTCACAGAAAATATTACAGAAGGAGAAAATTATAAGAATGCAAACAGGACATATTCTGAAAATAACTGTTTTGAAAAGTATCCCAAAGATCATACAAAAAGCCTATCAGAAGCAAAGATCAATAGCAGAATATATGAAATAGGACAGCCTCCTAAATATGTTAATACCTAAATTAAAAATGGGCTTTAAATCTGTGAAGTCTATTATAATGGTGCCAGCTCAGTTCATAACAGTATTGTGCACAAAGCAGATTTATTTGGCCTCGGGTTGCAGAAGCTTTTGTTCAGCCAAAATCAAATTTCATGCCTTTGTATACAATGCTGCTTGAAAAGTCCTGCCTGAAACCTGGTGTCTTGCATCTCATATATTACTTATTCCACAATCCACATAAACGGTTTGTCTTTCTCTTGCTTTTTAATTCTGCCCTCCCAGAAACATATCTGTTTCTGTCCTCCTACCCACCTCCACACCTGCACAGCTATGGAGACACTGTATTCTAGGGCCACCTGCGAGGACAATAGCAATTCCATCCTGCAGTACTTCCTTCTAAAAGAGTTTTCATTATACAGTTAGGGCATTCAAGACCTTTCAGTGACTCATTGTTTTTTATCTGACAGTTTTTGAATCATGAGGACACAAACTGACACAGAACAGTGCTTTTAGAGGAGGGCAATCTTATGTAGCTTCCCGTGCTCTATAGAGATTAAAGTATCAAATTGTGTGTTGCCAGAAAGTATTGGCTGTGAACTATTCTGAAATTAGAGCTGCTGGAAATTTTCTGTTTGCATAAGCACTTGTACTGTTTCCTGCATAATCTGCAAATGCCCTGGGAAATAGGCTGAAATTTAAAGTTTCAAAATAGCCAGAAATTTCATCCTGGAAACAACGACTCATTCCCAACATGGTTGCCTGAAAGACTGGTTGCACATTCACATTTCTGTAACAATCTGGTTTAACAAAACCAAAACAAACACTTTAAGAGCTGTCAGCTCTTCCTTTGAGATATGGCGGAATGACAGGGCTTGAAGGGTAGTCTGGGGAAGGCAAAAGTAGGAAGAAAATCAGCTCCTCTGAGGCTGAGCACCATGACCATGCAGTCATTTTTCTACTGACAGTACAGCTGATAATATTCAGACATTTCAGTGTTTGGGTCCCAGAAGACTTATTGCAAAATAATGCTTTTTTGCCACCATGTTTTCCCTGTTGATTCTGTTAAATGTAGATGATTTTGATGCTTAAAAGATACCAGTACATGAAACACATGGATCTTTCTTGAACTGTTTGAGTGCACATAGACCAATACTTACAAGTTTTAGTTTCTAAGGGGAAGATTTTTTGGCAGACAAGAGCAAGCTGAAGAAAGTTTGCACACACTTTGTACCACCACAACAGCATAAAGTAGTCATACATTTTCCTTAATTTTTCTCCCATGCCTGATATGTAGGATTCAAAGCCCCAAGTTGCTGTCAAGCAGCCAGGAAACTGTCATGGACAATTTTTGCCCTTGTGAAACTGAATTTTAATTTTTTTCTTTTAAAAAAGTTCATTTTTTGTTTGAATCCATAAATAAATGCTTATTTACAACAAAGAGATTCATATAAGAGATATTTCTTATGTGCAGTAAAAAATTATTGGCAATTTGATTGTTGAAATCTTAAGTTTTGACCAAAAGGCCCTAATTTCTATTCTAAGAAAACATCACATTCATCCCACTGAGGTGAAAATTAATTAGAAAGCTAAGATTTCCCATAGAACTAAAATTGCTCACTGTTTTTGACGCTGGTGATAAATGAACAGCTAAGCTTATTTAAATCCTTGTAGGAAATACCTGCCAACATTTGCTTTGGCTTGAACCAGTCTTGTCCTGTTTTTAAAGTTTGCTACTGAATTATACTGTCTTTTTGTTAATTTTTTTGTGTGTGAGTGCGGGTGTGAGTGTTGGTCTTTTCTCCCAAATACAAGGAATAGGAAAAGCGGAAATGATCTGAAGTTGCTATAGAGGTGGTTTACATTGGATAGTAGGAAAGACTTCTTCACTGAAAGGATTATCAGGGACCAGGGAAGAGGTTGAGTCACTATCATAGGAAGCATTCAAAAGATGTGCGGATGAGGCTCTTAGGGACATGGCTTAGTGGTGGACTTGGCAGTGCTGAGTTAATGTCTGGACTTGATAATCTTAAAGGTCTTTTACAACATAAATGGTTCTATGACATGGTTCTATCATTTTATATAAACTCCTATGGATGTCCTGAGGAAACCTCAGAGCATATGGTTGTTGAATCTAGGCAGAAAAGTGAAGCCAGCTTTAAAGGTTTTACCACCTACATAAGTCATTACCAAATAATATTTAGGATATAACCACAATCAGGGGAAAAAAACAAATTAAAATGGTCTTGTGCTAGTGAAAAAGCATCTTTCTTTAACAAACTCAAAGCCTTTTTCTGACTGACATCAGTTACCCTGCAGAATATAACAGGGAATCACAAGTGAAACCTGTCTGAAGAAAAGAAACCTGGAAAAGAGGAGTTAAAAAACTTGACATATCTAAATTATTGTGCTCTTAGACATATACCCCATTCTGTAGGAGTGCATGAGTCAACAATATATTTTATGACTAATAACAAGCTTTCTGACATATTGTAGTGCATTAATATATAAATGACCTACTTCAAACTGCCCTCTCCTACATTCAGTCTCCTGCTGAAACTCCCAAATAAATACATTTAAACAAGCCTAAACACATGATCTTTTAGATTTCTCCAGGCTCCAGAAAAATCCAGCTTATTATTTTTGACACTAATGTACTTTAGAAGCAGCCATCACCCTCTAAACCGCTCAGAGTTACGCACATTTCCCACGTTCACACCAAACCGCAGCCACAGAAAGCTGCGGCCAGCATTCGTGTGACAGAGACAACCTCTCCCTGGAACCCTTCAGACGACAGCAATGCAGACCAAAGGACAGCCTGCCCCTCCAAGGAATTCTAGGATTCCTTCAGTGGCCTCACATGCACATGGATTTGAAAGAGAATTCTAGAGAAAAGCAACTAGAAATTAAGGGCAACTAGAAATGAGGCCAATCTCTTGCTAATGTTGGATTGGAAGATAATTCTGACCAGGACCCCTCTGCTGGGGAAATGCAGCCCAAACCCAAGAGATCTGAGGAGGATCTAGGCTGCAGAAGTACCATTCTTTCTTCCAGGAATGAAAAATAGGAGATTATCCCTGTCAATTCAATTTAAATGGCAGTACAAAAAGATCTGTATACAAAGACCTATCAGAGATGAAAAGAATGAAAAATAAAATAATACTTCCCATTTCCTTTTGGATGAAAACAGATTTTGTTCTTTCTAAATATACTCTACAATCTCCTTTCCAAATTTTGCCACCAACTGGGACAGCTGCTGAGTAAGAGCCAAAATGCATCCAAGGCACACGTAGCACTCAGATTTTGAACTTCTGCCTTTCTTTTCTTTCCAAGGATAGGTAACTGTCTCACTAAGTGAACACCAAAAAACACCCTTGGAAATTTAGATGCTGTCATTATTGGTTCTCCATTATATTTACTATGTTATTGGGTTGATCTAACTATTTAGACTAACAATTCAAAACTTAGGCCACTAAAATCTTTCTCTTTGGGATATTTTCAGGCCGGTACAACTACAGATCCACATTTTAACCCTGCTACTTTTAATGGCAATAACAATGGATAAGTTTACAGCACACTCTCACAAACAAATGGTGAGGATAGGGAATTTTATGTTTGCTAGTCTTATCATTATGGCTAAAAAAACTTTATTTTTTACTGACTAATATTTGCTTTTTATGTAATACATGTAAAATGTACAGCAGACAGATGGGAATGACAACTGTACAATTAGCAACATTTTCAGTAGCAGAAATTAATAGTATTGCTGAATTAGGATGTATAGGAACTAGCTTGAATTTCTTCTTAAAAACAAAGCATGCAAAACCCATATACACAGACATTATCACTATAACACAGATCATGGACAAGATTGAAATCTTGTAGTTCTCCCTCTCTCTGTGGCTACATATGCAAGTATTTCCCTGGATCTGATATGAAGAGCAATTCTCAAGTTCGATTTGGCATTTAATTTCACTACAGGAAAGAAATAATAAGAAGCTAACTATGTAGCCTATGCCTAAATTCCACTGAAGTCAAGTACAAAGTATTTTATTGAAAGAGAAATGGAACTAAGCATGTGTAACCTCTCTTTAGGATATAAACCTTCACAGAGCTGAACTCCATGAAGAAATGTTTATGCTCAACTTACTTTTTATTCAAACGCAGCATATTCTTCATTTTGATACACAATTAAATATATTTACTTACACAGCAGAAAACTTTCACAGCCATTTCCTCATCAAACTGGCCAAGGATTATCCGAACGTCATTACCCTGCAGATTGAATTAAATATATGGCAGTTAAACAGAGCTGAAGCTTCCAGATACCACTTTAGTTGGCCACTCAGATCACACAGGGAGTTAGCAAGATTACAGCTGCAGACAGAATTAATACAGAACTATTTCACCTTTAAGTTCAAGAACTGGAAGTACTGCAAAAGAAAAAAAAAAAAAAAAAAAAAAAAAAAAAAAAAAAAAAAAAAAAGCTGAGGTGCAGAAAATGATTAGGCTATAGTACTAATGAGAGTAAAACTGATATTACAGTCAAATATTAGTATTCAATAATATGGATAATATCAAATATTCTTTTGCTTCCTTCCAATATTTCTTCTACAGTTTTGTATATTAGAACCAGTTGAAGACATAAATTTATCACTGTCTGCATGAAATAAAACTGTAAAATTAAGAAATGAGATTTGTGAGATCAAATGCCTTGATATTATGCCTGCTTTAATTTTAAAGGTTTTATTTATACAACATCTTCTCTGTAGTCACTATAACACGTTGTCAACTCCCTCTCTACTCCGTCCCACCTCCACACATTAAAAAAAATCATCACAGTCTAATAACCTATGACTGAAGTCTGAAGAAAATTTTACTTTCATACTTATGAACCTACTAAGAGAGTCTTCCTAAAATCAGGAGCATATGCAGGAAAATATTTCTCCAGGAACAGGACTAAGCTCTTCCTAACATGAAAAATTACTTCTAATATCCATAAAACACACTTTTATGACTTCACATTACCTTTTCTTTTATACAAAGGCAGAGTTCTCTGCAAAAGCTTGAGCAAATCAAATTTGTAATTTCTTTCATATAAGACCTGTTTAGAATTACTAATACCTCTTTCCCTCTCCAAGGAAGAAAGAAACATATGATTCGGTATGACATTCAGTGGCAAAAACATTTAAGTTTTAATTAAATCAATTTGTCAAAGATTTTTAGCTCAGATAATTTCACTATTTATTTCCTGTTCAGCAGAAAATATTATGATGAACAGTGCAGTAAGATATTAGAATGCCTCTGTAATTAAATGCATGAAAACAGTATCACTCTTAGCATGGTTTAAATCAGAAATAATGTAATGTCCTTTGCTCATTTTGAACCTGTGCATTTTCAGTAAGCCTGCTTCTCTTCATTTTTATATTTAGCCACAGACTGATAAAGCAATGTAAATCTTTTTCAAGTGGATTAGATTCTTTATAAACAAATCTAACAAGGTTACATGAAACTAAACAAACAAATTACACAAATTACAGCAATAGTATTACAGTTTTTGTAAGGACAATAAATAGATTTAGGAATTATGCACACAAGAACTCACCTCATCTACTATTTTTTTTTCACATTTTAAAAATAATTTGGTTATTCTTGGAACCTCAGCTCTGAGTCACTTGACTGCTCTGAACATAAAAATGCAGACTTAATATTTGAAAAAAAAGAGTAACAGAGTTTGATTAAAAAATAAATGGCAAAGCACCTAAAAATTAAAATTAAAGACATTCCTTTCTGTTTTATAATATGATGAGAACCAATTAAACAAACAAACAAAGAAATAAACAAAATATGTAAACTGTGTCGCTTCATAAATAATAATCCCAGAATGCACACAAAGTAATGCTGCCCACTGGCTGTGGGACAACATTCAGACTGAAGTCCTAGTGTCTGTGGTGTGTGGTTTCATGCCTTAAGACATTGCTTCCACCTGATTTTCACATAATTTAGTATGCAATCAGGTTACCAAGGAATTGTGTCAGAACACATGTAATTTGGGAGCTAATTTAGGAAAGTATGTACAACAGCTCTTCCTCTTTCACGCATGGCAGTCTTCCTCAGTGCCATGACATACTCCTCAGCCAGGCTCGTCCTCCTGAACTCCATTTTTTCCATCCTCTTTCACATTTTCCCCAACTTTGTTCTTGAAAACTTGCATACAAGATTGCAAATAAGCTTAGATCCATTGGATGCTTGGGTCTGCTTGCTCTATCCCACATAAGAGACACTGAAGTTTCAAATTTGTCCAACTGGACAGGTTTGATCTGCATGGATAAGGAAGTCTGCACCGAAGTGCAAAGCTGGGTTCATGTCCTTGATCATGGGTCAAAGTCCACATTACTGACTCATGAAAAAAGATACATCAGATGCTTGCTGGGCATAACTTTTTTAGCCCTTCCTTCATACTGTTAACCAGCATGATTTCCTTGCAAGGATACACTATTCCTTCATAGGAAGTCTTGCAGACTGATGCAAATTAACACAGTGGAAATTCCTCATGAGGATCAAAGAAATCACCCACTGGATCCCAGCAAGTGTCAAGTCTCTTTTTCAGAGAGCTGTAAATTGCTTGCAAGGAGCTAAAACATATCTGACAGAAGAGGTTTTAATTCATGGAACTAGGCAGGTGATCTACATGATGATTAAAAACATCCCAGGGGGAAGGCGACTCCCAAAACTGTACTTACATAAAAAGACCAATGTTTAGACTGTTTGCCAGATGGTGAGCTGTCATATTTACTCTTCCCAGAGATTACAGTAGCAATATCAGCATTTAAGCTTTGCCCCTCAGTAAGAAATACATATGTTCCCATATGGACTGAAGTTCAAACAAGAAAATGAAGAACAGTTGCATTTCATTTACCCACAGTTGTGGCAAACCCTGCATAAAAACATGTTTTATAAATTAAGACTATAGCACAGTCTCAGAAAATAATGACTCTTTCTCCCTTTCTTTGACATAGGTGAGGATATTATTTGGTTACTAAATATAAAATGTCTTTGGTAGCACCAGGAGCTGAGTAATATAAACCCTGAAGAGAGTGAGGATCAACACATCTAAGAGGCTATACTGAAGGATGAAGAACAACTTGTCTCCTCCACTGCCATTTCTAACAGCCTCAGATACGAGACACTCTTTAGCCTTTTCAGAGTTTTTGAGTGATGCATATTATGCTGGAATAGGCAGCTTTTTTTTTTTTTTTTTTTTTTTTTTTTTTTTTTTTTTTTTTTTTCCAGCCTTCAGAGCTTCCCTGCTTTGATCAGATTTTAATCTGCCTCATTTCTAATGAATAACACCACAATGTTGTATTATATAGCTTTCCAGAGAAGGATTGCTACAATATCTCATCTGCCAGGAAAAGTCAATGTCTTGGCAGGCTCTTTATGAGATACCTAAATTGAATAGCTCAGACACTCTGTCTTATTCTCTACCATGTATCTGACAGTCAAGAGGTTATCAATAAATCTACAAAAACCTGGGTAACTTTGACAACAAAGGTAGCCACATGTTCTGCCTTCTAAATGCTTGGATGTCCACATGAAGAACTACAGATAAGCCTCTAACCTTAGCTATGGAATTACTGTTGGTGAAGGTGAACTAGAGGACATCAACAACCACCATCATAACATGATGGTAATTCTTTTGTCCTACATGCAAGATACAAAACAGTTGGAAGCAGAAGTGTTATGCTCTTAAAATTTGTCTGTGCATGCTTAGAATTTTCAAGCATTTACATGGATGTGCAAATCCATCCCTTTCTTTGAACACAAAAATGAGTTTTAAAGATATCCTTAAGCTTAAATTTACCTTTCAACTGTGTAGTCAATGCAGTAGAAACGGAGGTGTTGCTGAGAAAAGTATAAAATATATTTCTGCAAATCATGCCATTTTTTAATGTTTTCCATTCCATAATAAGAAATTTCATTAATTTAAATGTGTTTGTGAAAACAAAAGCAGATACCAGTTTATCTATATGAGGTATGCATGTTGAAGAAATGAATGAACATTTTTAGAACTGTTTAGCTAAATTCTGTGTCTAACATGTACCTAACAAAAACTAACATTATATTTATGTCAAGAACAAGCAATTTTCTGGATCATTCTTTATTTTTTACTAATTTGATTTGAAGAAGAAATCAAGAGATAACAAATATACTATTAGCTCAGTCTTCTAGTACTCCCTGCAAAACTACCCAGTGTGTTGTTGATGCAGAGGAAAGCTAGAATCACATTTCTTCTTCTGACTTCCAGCCTAAAGATCCATGCTTAATATGATTTTTTTTCTTGCCATTACAGCATTGCTAGTCAAAAATATGGACTTTACTGTAACACCTACTGGAGTCTCTTCAACCCAGACAGATTTCCAGACATGAAATGCAGACTGGCTTAGACTGGACAGATACAAGTAGCTTTCCACAAACATAATATTTACCTATTAATACTTTAAACATTCAGGCTTACATCTCTAGATTGTGGAAATAATAAAGCACACGTAGTTTACCATGCTCCAGAACCTTTCCAGCTTCATTAGTGGTCTAGTCTTACACAGGTCAATATACCTGTTTTAATTTTATTTTTTTAACATAATTTAGTTTATTAAGGCTTTTCTCTAACCTGTTTTACACATATTTAAACATTTGCAGGATGGTGGCTTTGATTGTGTATCATATGTACTTGATGCCAGAAACAATTTGATCTTCGTCATTTAAAAGTGTTTTCTCCTGCTGTTCAATCATTTTTTTCAAGTTCCTGTGTAGTTTAAGACTCATATCTGCTGTGTCTAGTTTATTGCTGGTTGCACTGCATGATAATGCTAAAATATAGTTTTAATTTTATGAGATGCCAGAAGTATAATAAATCATTATAATAAGAGAAGGATGGGAAATTATTCTGCTACCAAATTTATTTTTCCTTCTTTTTTCCTTATGATTCATTTGAAATCATGCAGATGATGTTAGCAAATAATTCAATTTAAAATGTGTAATGAAGCCAATGGAAAGAGGCTCAATATTCTTTCTACATGATAATTTACCTTAAAAGGGTTCAGGTTCCAAACCTCAATAGTTTTCACATGTACATCACTATAACTGGGGCTTTAAGTGCAAACATTAAGCCAGCAACAACTTTCTTTATTTTGTATCACTGTTGGGAACAATTAAAAATATTTACCATACACATAGATGCTCATTAACTTAAGAAGGACTAGGCCCTCAAAATGCCTTTTTTTGAATATTATTATGCAATGGAATGCAGTAATACAACATTCTAACACAATTTTGTTTCCATATGTTGTCCCTGAAAATAAGCCTTCTGATTTGTTTTAGTATAGTGGAGTCAGTTCTCATGAATTGTAAGATAAACAAGAATCATGTTTGCATTCCTTTGTAAAAGATATCACCTGATGGACTTCTCAAGTGACCAGTGAAGATGGAGAGGTGGTAACTACTCTGTCCAATCTCTGATCACTGTCCAGAAACTTATATATATGAAGTCAACAATAAAAGAGAGACTTCTTTTCTTCTTCTCTACCTAAACACCTGTTGTGTGTGTTACTGTGTGTTTCTATCTGCGTCACAGTAACATCCATACAAAAAAACCCAAAAAACAAAAAAACAACAAAAAAAAATTCACCACTTTCATCAAACAGCAACACATACCTTAAGCTTCTTTACACTTGTGCAGGGATCATTGGAAAAACTCTCAGTATCTGAAATCTCAATGTCTTCACCATAAAGGACGCCAGTCAGATCATTCCTCACCTGTCACAAGTTGAGAAAAAGGGAAACTAGTGAACCAAGAGCCAGTGAGAAGGAAGCAGATGGACTGCATTTATATCTGTAATGACAAGCAATAATCTTGACGATGATATATGCACCCACATACTTTCTTCCATTTCACCTAAGATGTGATCAAGGTGCTATTCCTCTACAACCACAATCTGCACCACATAAAGGACTTTACTATGTGTCATGAAGAAGTCCACACACAGCCCACAAACTGGGGTACCACTTTGTGTCATGGGGATGGACAATTCTTCTGTATTTCCAGGGCTGTTAGGACAAAAAACTTGGCTGTAGCCAAAGTGATGCATGAGACAGTATAAAGGGAAAAGACTCACCAAGGAGACTCTTGTACATTCTCAAGTACTTATTTCAGCTGGTCCTAGCATGAATTAGCAGAGCTCAGCTTACATCACATAAGGACTGATAAACCTTAACAAACTCCTCTGCGGCCTACACCTCTCTTAGACCACTCACCACACCATGGGGCAGTAAGAGGTAAAGTTGGCTTGAAGGTGGCACATGCAACCAGGTACTAGCAGATTTTTTCATCTGAGTAATAGTGGCAAGACTGTCCTCTTTGAGCTGCCTAATAGCACAAAGAATGAGATAACATACAAAGCGATCTAGCATTCTGATCTAGTTTTTTTCCCATAGAACTACTTCTAGGTTTCCTGTCTTAATCACTGCTGGTTTTCCTCCAGCCACATGACTGCAAAAACCAGTTTCACATTACTATTCCTAATAGATAAGCAAAAATAATTTTAGTCTGCAACATGATTACAGACTGAAGAGAGTGGCACACCAATTTTAAGTTAATAGAATTATGATCACATCAATTGCAGTGACTGTCTATTTAATTTTTTTGTAATAATAGAAATAGGAGAAGCAAATCAGTGTAAAACAGGTATCCCACATGCAAAAGCAGAAAACATGATGGAAGATACATGATATTAAGCAGAAGAATTTAGAAGCCTGTGTGCCATATGCAGATACTTTCTGATGACCCTCTGTATGGGTCATTTCCTGACAATCATCACTATATCAGCTGCCTTAATTACTTCTTTCATGGACTCTCTGTCATCTTATCCCCTTTAGTCATGCTTTAAAATTACTAAGAGGCATTTTTTATTTTATAACCTTTTAAAATGATTAGAAAAAATGGACATGAAGTAACTTCTTATTAAAAATTGTTTTATTCAGACAAGCAAATCAGAATGGTCAGCCCACAAAGATTTGAGTTGCATCCTTTATCCTTCTGTGATGTTACCAGTTCTTAAACTCATTCTGTGAAAATGTGTTCACAAAAAATGATCAGTAGTGACTTCTTTTTCTGCCTCTATACTAGTAAAACTGAATTATTATTTTAGCTCCAATGATGTCATTAACTGCTCCTTACAAGAGGTCTTTCTCAATATGAAGAAATATTTTCTTAAAACAAACCATCAGTGATAACAAAAGAAAACAAACCTCTCTGGATCATAGTTTAGCCAATGTCCAAAATCCTTCTACCTAGTGTAAGAGAACACTAGAACTATCATTTGCTACTGACAAAAGGTAGCATTTTCCTTACTTAGCATCAATGTACTTTCCAAAGGAATACGTCATATGCTTCTACCCAATACTGTCCTACTTTCTTCTGTATGACAATATTTTTTTTAGTTTCAGATCTGTTTTTCTGATATTTTCTGACCAATTCTAAACAGCCTTTTAATCAAAGAAAGACTAGATTAACTTTACTCAGCTAAACTGAGCAGAAAACAGCTGATTTACCAAACACTGTCCCATCAAATAAGACCATTATTAACATAAGAACAATTACAAAACCCACACATTAAATACTTATGGATAGGCTTCAGTGGTGGGCACAAGGCTGATGATTATAAAAATTATACTTCAGACTGTCTACTGACTTGTTGGGACTCCATCTCTTCAGAACTTTGCACTTGAGGAATTAAATTGTGTATGTTTGGAGTTTTTTTCTGAGCAGCAGTTATTTAATATCAACAACCGAGAAATTTCTTTGACATCTCCCCTGGCTCATCTGCTAGCAGCTAAATATCTGTGTCTTTCAAAACTCCTAGACTTTTCATTTATCTACTGATTAATCTCCTGAAAGATGCACCTTACTAGATTTTGTGCCAAAGAAGTTGAAAACCTTTTTGTTTTACTGCTTCAAGCTGTTTTCCAGATGCATCTCTTGTAGAGATTTTGCCAAAAGAAAGGTGATTCCCATTATCACAACAAGATGTTAGCAGATTTTAAGAATTTACAAGGTTTTTCTAAAAGACTGTTTCCCTTTCAATGCTCTGATCTTTGTCTGATACATGTCATCTTCTGTTCCTGGTCTGGGAGAATTTTTACTATATTTTCCAGTTTTTACTTCCTAATCCTATACTTCTTTTCCCACCAACCTCAGGTTCTTTTCTTCCTCTACAAATACTCTAAATATTTAATGGAACGGAAATCTGTCTTCACTTCTTTCAGATAAATTTAACTACAGAATCTTCTGATTTGGATTTAAGACCAAAGTCAGTCACCTTCACTTCTAGAGCTGCCAATCCTGACAAAAACATTCCTATTTTGGATGAAATTTATGAAACTGAGAATACAAAATGCTGCATGTTTTGTTTTAGCAGATGCTTGCAGTCCTGGAAAGCTTATCACCATCAGTTTTAGTACAAGCAGTTTTAGAGCTCAGCAGCAATCGTTTCATTCCACCAACTCCAAGTAAAGAGAACAGTGAACTACTGTGCTTCTGTTTCTTTATTGTGTAAATAGGATAATTTCAACACTTGGAAACTGCTGTACAAAGTGGTAAGAAAAGTGCATTAAGTTTTTATGGGGATCTGCAGTTGCTAAGGAAATTTTGCACCAACTCTAACACAGAAGCAGTGTAATTCCACAGGGTTTTAGATCCTTGTTAACAATTTAATGAAGGCTGTAGCTCTATGTCCGTTTATATCAACTTTACGTAAAGACAACAATATTTCATTTTCCCAAAACATGAACTACCAGCCCTGATCATCAATAAACCTGAAAATTTTCACAAACCAGTGAAAGACACTTTAGCACTGCTCTGCCTACAAAACTAGATGAAATCAGTATTTCACCATACTACATATTTAATCTAAGTGTGGTCAACTTCAAAAATTATTGGGGTGTGGAAATGTTTATTCAGAAGCAAGTTCAAAAAAATTAAGGCTTTGTAAGGGATGCTTTTGCAGGAAGAAAAGGATGGCCCTTTTGCTTTAGGCAAAAGAGAAGACAGGATGCAAGGGAACCAGCTATTCTCTGTCATTTTGCCAGAGCTGCTCTTTGATTCAGCTCTATAACTGAAATAATGGGTTTAAAGTTTGCTACCAAATCTGGCTGCATATTTTTCTTGTGAAGTGGATGGCAATCATACTTGCCTACCTCATAGCTCTTGTATCAAATTTAGTGATGTTTGAGAGGTGAACAACAAAGTCCCTCACCCTGCACCTGTGAAAGAAGAAATACAGGGATTTTGAGGAACAAAGAACTAGCACAACAAAGGAAGAAATTATAATTTCTTTAATCTCTAGAAAATCAAGAGACTAGATAGAATAAATAAGTGGGCTGTAAAAAATTATGAGTCTAGAGGAGATAAAATCGCAATGCACTTGAGGTCTGTACCAGAAAGAATGCATGTAGCTTTAAGGAAAGGAAGAAGATGTTGGGGAACAGCATGGTCTGGCTTCTTAAGGAAGAGAGGCACAAGTGCACAGCCCCTGGACCAGGGACCTCACCAGCCAGCAACCCAGCAAGGGGAGCAGGACAGGCTTGGAGAGAACAGCCAATTTCAGCCACGAGATGACACCATCCAGCCAGTTCATGGTACAGAGGCAGGTCCAGTGTAAACCTGAGAAGTCGAACCTCAAGTCTGGAACAGGATCAGGTTTGGCAAAAATAACCAGGGTCAGACAGAACCCATGATTGCTGGGCAGGTCTATACCAAAATGGACCAGTCAAACAGGACTGGAGACAAACCTACAGGGTCCCTGCCAGGCACAGCTGTGTTGGAGAGAATGAGAAACCAGCACCCCACAGCATCACAGGGGCAGGGACTAATGGCACTGAGTTGAGCTGAAATGGGGTAAGGGATGGGGAAAAGGGGGTGGGGGGTGCAGCCCAGGGGGGCAGAAAGGGCTTTTGGTGCTCTCAGAGCCCCAACACTGAATTTTGGTTGTTGTTAACTTCCTGTGTGAACTCTGTATGATGATTCCCTGTGTACAATAGATAAATGACCCTGTCCCTCACAAGGATACAAAAGTTGTACACATTGTGATTTTATTTTAGGTGAGATGAGATTGCTCACTCCAGTCAAATTATGAGTGCAAGCACCTTGTGACCTGTAGTAAATAGTTAACATCCATTTCACCACAGTATTTCATTTTTCGCAAGCCAATTTTATCTGGCTTTATACAAGGAAAATAATAAAGAAAGGTGATATTCCTGATGAATTGTCAATCTAGTGATGACGATTTGGATGTAGGGGTCTCCACTGACCAACATTTCAAATTAGGTTTCAAATTATATGTTTAAAGGCACAGTTCACTCAGTTAATCCTAACTCTGCCACTTACAAAATGAATTTAATAATTTTTAGATTAATCATACTACTTTGCTTTTAACAGATATTTCTGATGACCTTTTGGTTCGCAAAAGCTGCATGTAAGTACAGCAGAGTAAATCCTTGTCATTCAGGACAGTTTAATCCCACCAGATGTTAATCATAAGAGATGCCTAACAAATGAGAACTGGTCAGACCAGATGGATTACACAGTGAGATATTTTACTAAGAATTCCTGTTGTCCAGAATATGCAGTGCATTTGAAAATTTTATACTACAGAAGTTTCAGTATAGACATATAAATATATGTGTACAAAACAAAGGCTTGAATGATAAGAAAATTTTCTTCGTTACATGGACAAAATGTAAATTGTCAGTAATTGCTTAGGACAGATTACAGTTTTTGGGATTAGTAAAGATAGAGGTCTTACGATATACAATGTGTTACAAGCAAACATAATTATCCCTATTTCCATTCCAATGGAACACATTACTCACATTTAGAGGCTTAGAAGCATTAACTGAAAACTTAGAACCAAGAAATACAAACTGCAGAGGTACACTTTCATTGATATATACATTATTTGAGACTACAAAAATTAAACAGGTGGTAGGACCTTATTTAAAGCAGAGAGACAATGGAAAAATAAAATATGAAGCAAAAATACACCAAGAGGAAAGTAAAATATTATTTTGGCTAGTAGGAAAGAGTTTCATTTAAAAGAAAACTAAGAAACTAAGTATGTTTTTTGCGTAAAGGAGAAATAAAATCAGAACTGCATTGGATTTCCTTTTCTGTTCAAAAGAAATCAGATTTTTTAAAAAGTAACATGTCTATGGTATTCATTGTGACAGGAAGGGAAGAAGAAACCCAAGAATACTGGATTTTTATTTGGGTAACTGCCACAGTACGGGCTTTCACAAAAAATATGACTTTTTTCATTGAAGTAAGATGTTAGTAGCTGGGTATAACCTGAAAACTACTGCAATCAATATTAGTCTTGCCTACAAGAAGCACCTGTATGTTTCAGACTGAATCTTTCAGACTAGAGAAATAATAACACTGCTAATGATATTTTCATTGTATTTGTACTGTAACTACACATTCCATTTAAAAATGCTACTTATCCTCTTTCCTGCCTGGAATGGCAGTATGGTAAATATGGTTTCACATAAAATCTACATATGTGTGACTATCAAACATATCATACCTATTCAAAAATAAACCTCTATGAAGTCAGCTATGAAATGCTCTAATTTCCTCCCAAATTCTCTAAAGGAAGAAAGGCTTTTCTTACTTTACCTTTCTTGTGTTTTTTGATCACAAAAGTTAAATGTAATCAGGAACTCTGATGTTAAACCTAGCAGCTTTGTGTAAAAAGAATTGATAGGCATGTAGGGTTCTTGTGGCAGGGGGGAAGTTAATTAGGGGTGTTTAGGGTGACCTACAAGCAGACCAAGTTAGAAGGTGATTTCTTTCCAATGGAGAAAGGAAAGAAATTAATTTTATCAAGAGGTGGATCAGTTGTTATGAGGTATTTGAAGAAACCAACATATTAGAGTGAAATAAAAATTTATCTAGGAAAAACCCCAGGGATTTGCACTATAACAAAGTATGAAAAAGTTAAGTTCCACTAAATCCACTGGCATGTTAAAAATATGCACATAATGTTCAGCAGGACTTTGAGCAGTCTGATAAAACAAACTCTATTCACTAAGACTGGACACTAAGACAAGTTAAAACACAACCCAGTAGTACAGCAGGAAGAGGAAAGGCATGGTACATTCCTTACAGGAAAAAAATACATAATGCATTAAGATCGTAGGCAAGGATTGAAAGTGATGATATATTCTATAAGAAATAACATTTCCTCACATGACGAGGTAAGAAGCACTGACGAACAAAACTGAAAAAGAAAATGCACAAAAATATACTTCTGGTTCCTTCACTGTGAAATACCATCTACAAAACTGAGGTTAATGTGATTTCTGATGGCTTCCAGGGAAACAGGACAACCATCCCTCTACAAGTTTATCAGATGTGACTCGTAGAGAAAGCAGAACAAAATTAAAAGGTCTGGAGGTTGTAATATTATACAATAGTAATTTTCATGTCATGAAAGTAAATAGGGGCGATATTGAGAATAGATTATTTAATAATTCATAAACAAATGCCAGAAGTGCAAGTAAATAAGTGAGAATTTAGAAATTCTTGTTTATTACAGAAGGGGAATGCAATAGGACTACTGAAGCTAGTACAAGCATCCAAGTAACTGGAAGTGCTGAAATACTCAATATTTTAGCTTGGAGGGAATGCAGAGGCAGACAAGTAAAGGTGTTCTCTATTATTATGTGTGAAGTGCAATCAGAACTTCAAATGAAAAATATAGAATACACCTGCATCTTTTTTTGGGAAATTAAATTTCATAGGGTTTAAATATGATTTTAGGGAAAAAATATTTAAAGAATTATTTTTTTAAATTAAAATAAATTAAACTGCCCTAGAATACATTGTAAGACTGCTTTACATTGGTGAATTTAGTCTAGTCTAGGAAATAAGAATAGAACAAGTTGTAAAGAAAGAAATAAAGACTAAATCACCACTTAGAAAAAGATAATTAATTTCTTTTGAAGGGCACACTATACCACCACCCTCAAACCCACTTCTGTAATAGTCTACACCTAGCAAAGATTGTTCGACTACTGAACCAAAAATTAAGGACTCAGGATCTGATTATATTATTAGAGGTGGGCAATGTATAGTAGTTAATAATTCTTACATATATACACATTTCAAACACATTTATTACACTCAGGGAGACCCCATTTACTAAAACAATTCTGAACAGAATTCATTGAGAGGGATAATTCAAACAAACATGAATGATAATTAAATACTGCTTAAGAAAATTTTATCAGTGCTAAAAGAGCTTTGATTTATAATTATATAGGGAAGCACCTTTATGTAAAATTCTCCTTGATTAGGCAGAATGAAAGCAACCTACCATTTATACATTTTAAGTCTCTTAATCCAAGATAGATAAAATATTTTTTTATTCCAACACTAACTAGGAAGAGTGTTACACGTATATTGCCAAAGTTAAGATAAATGAGCATTTCTAAGGAATGAGTCATCTCATCAATAAACAGATGTCTAAAACACGTGAGATGAATTGCACCGTGGAAGAACCTCTCTCCTTTCTCCATTAACTATAAATGGAGCTCAGATGACTCTCAGATACAGACAGCTGAACTCTAGCTGAATTCCAGGTCTCAAAATCTAACCTTGTCTCAAACAGTGTTCCAGTAACACTGCCATCCACTGAAACTTAGAAGCCCCAAAGATCCCTTATCCTAATAAAAAAGTTCTCAGGGTAAGGTCAGAGGAGTGAGCTGCCTTCCTGCATCCCTTCTCAATCTGTCCACCCAATAGCTGAAGGAGAACACACAGGGCCTTATTCCTCTTCTTGTCCGGTAGAGAATGTTTGCTCAAACCATGGATTTGAGAAGAACTTTAAAGTCCTTATGTATTGGGATTTATTTCTTTCAGAAAACCTGGACCAAGTTTGAAGATTTGCCATGCATTCAGTTGCTGTACCAAAGCTACAGCTCATCACTAATGGTTTAATTGCATTTGACTCAGGGGGCTATGCCAACATTTATGAAAATCTCTGCATCCAGAAGTAAGTCTTGTTATCAGCTGAAAACTATGAATACAAGCCTCAGTGGGAAAGTAAAAAAGGAAGAAACATTTACCTAATATAAAAATTGGATGACATTTTGATGAAAGGGAGAATATAGAACCTGTGAGGATAGAGATCACAAGGAATTATTACATTATTTCAAAAGTCCTCCAAAATAACAATCCATATTCCTCAGACTTCCTAAATGTGGAAAGGTCAGCAACATCAAGCTCAGATTGAATTCTGTTCTATGTCTGAACTATGGGAATACTTGCCCTCCTGGCAATACACTGGGGTATTTGGGCTATAGGCTTTGTAGGAATACAGGGATAAGTTTGCTTAAAATTTAAGAACAGTTTAATAAAGCTTTTCATTAACTTATTTTCCACTGCTCTGAACACCTTTGTTTAGATCAACTTTGTTAAAAAAACCCTTCAGTTTAATCATAAGTCTTTATTTCTTCTTTCAAAGAAAAGCAGAAAACAGACACCATCTCAGGGATCCAAGGTCATCACATTACAATGATAATGCTATTGTAAACATACAAAAAAATTTTACCATATGAACCATGCTTCAGCCCCGTGTTCCTTCTTTCTGGAAAAATACATGAGAAGTTACCTTCTCTCTCTTCTGACTCAGAGAGGTTCTGCTACATTAGAGAACTAAATTTGATACTAACTGGAGTGATATTACTGGGAGAGACAAGCAAAAGGAGATTTTAAAAATAAATATTCCTCTTTCTCTTCACTGTAAATCATTTACATGGAAAGGAACTTTTTTCACTTGCACATGTATATTAAATTGAGCCATCCTTTCCTGTTTTCTTAAGACTGAAATTTTGTAGCACATTGTAATAAGGACTGTAACTAATCCATTTGGAAACTAAAGTCAGAAGAAGATAAACTGAACATATATGACACTAAAAGTACTAATGAATTTCTTAGTTTTATGTATTGAAATTTCATACTACTGTTTTATTTTCAAAATTAACTTTTTAGGGTCTTTGAAGTGGAAGCAATTGCTCACTTATTAATTTTTTGCTGTCTCACATGGTCACTAATATCATTCCTGTGATCACTGGGATTATTATCTGAGTTAGCAATGGCTTACAAACTCAAAGGCCACCTTCTGCACATGCAAGTACTGCTGATCTGATTGTTCTGACAAAATGCTTCGGCATCGGTTCTCTGTGAAGACACTATATTAGCTTTACTCATCATTTATTTATAATGCAGAAAAATAAAATTTCACAAATATTTGTGAAACACATTTTTTTAAAATAGAATTTTTGCATTCTCTCTGTCTGTGGGATGCAGAAAATCATCAGCAGTGCAGATCCAAAGGAAAGATTGTGAATCTGGCTATAATAGTTGGCATCAAGAGTCTGCACTCACCCACCTGTACTGGAGAAACTGAGGAGTTACGAAACCCTGAACAACTAAGATACTGTCAGTGCTACAGGAAAATCTCTTTTCTCCCTGCTTTCAAGCCCACAAGGCACAAGAAAGCTGAAATTCAGTCTTAGTTGTGGCAGTCTTCACAATGGGAACAACATCCCTCCCTTTGGATCTCCTTGAAGTACTCCATATTTCAAAAAAATAGACATACTACCCCACAGGCTAGCTGAAAGGCTACATAACTTAGGGGGGAAAGATCATCCTCAAATACCAATCATGATTTTATTTACAGTAAGGACTTGTGTAAATTCCATCTGTAAATTCCAACTGATGTCCAAATCTGTTAACTTAGCTGTTACTGCATTCAGATCTACATATCTAAAGTGACTTTGCAGAGGGAGATAAACATTCTGATAAGAATACTTGATAAGTTCAATTTTATTGTCATTTGATGCTGCAAGAAGGTTCAAATGGCCAAAGACAACTAATATTTTTCTGTTTGGGAAATTTATTATTCAGTGCAGTAAATCTCTGACAAAGAGATTACACGCTACACCTGTGGGAGGAAGCAGCAGCCTTGCAGGAGCTGTACAGTGGGTATGATCTTAATTGCTATAGGACATCTTGCTTGAGTCTACCCAACAGGAAATGCTTCCTAAAGAAATGTCTTGATTTTACTGTTCTGTTTACAAACAAAACAAAATAATAAGAAGAGGGGTGATTCTGGAAAATGTCAGAAAGGTATATAAAGTGGCTCACATTCAAAACTAATGGTATCTACAATTTAGTTGCATTTAGATTACCCACAAGCTCAGGAACAAAGGATAAACCTAAAAGTACGGCTTGAAAATTCAAAGGTAATAGAAGACAAGGCATATGATTTCAATTACTTAAACACATTTTGAAAAGGGGTCATGTACTTGATGCAATAGCCACCTGTGATTTCTAGGAAGCACACAAAGTTAACCCGTCTCTTATATGCAGCAGCAAGCTGAAATTCAAGGCTGCTTCAGGGAGTGTAACAGAATGTGGTTAAAAGTCTGCAACAGAAAAAAAAAAAGGATGTTTAAATGACACTCTCTGGCATAAGGGGAGCTACAGTAATTCATATCATCTGGAGAGAAGAAAGTTACAGACTAAACTACTATTTCTCCTTCTAATCTCTCTGCCTCCCACTTCTTTCCCCTAAAAACTGATAATGGCACTATCATCTATTACATAAGTGATTTTCCCAAATTCATCATGAGAGACATGACAGTCCTCTGCTAAAGGCTTTGGAGAGCAACCACCTCTGTTAAAAAAAAAACAAGTTAGAAATGGATAGGATCCATAATCACATTCTTCTTTGGATAGCACGAATTTAGATAAGCAAGGTAGTTAATAGCTCAGTTAACCCATTCCAGTTATTGTCATCAATTCACATGTGCTAAATTAATTAAATTCACTTTTTAATCAAAGTTAAATTCAGGTAAGGCAAGAAAAGTACTGTTGCTATTAGAACATTTTCATCCTATTTTCTAGGACTACCAGATGATTAAACTTTATTTTGGAATTTGGGGATTATCCCTTGGTTCTCCAAAATTAAAGAAAATACAGTAACTATATAAGTGTCTTCTTTATTTTGAAGAAAAACCTTTCAGCAGCATTTCCTGCAACGGTGTATGACTGATATTTCACACTTTATTTACTTCAGAATCCTCAGAAGGACACCATATGGTGGTGATAATTTACTGTACTTGAGCATCTCAGTTTGATTCACATACTTCCTCCACTGAGATTTCAGTTGTTGGCTGAAGTGTACTGCAGTTAACTATGAAAAGTCTTTCTAGAAAAGAGATTTTCCCCTGGCTCTTGTACATATCTTTTTGAACCCTTTAATGCCTTTGTTAATTGCTTTCTCTTCTTTGACAGACTTCTATGTTCTGAGATTTCTTCCTTGTAGTCTCTTTTCCTGAAACTTCTTAAATCAAAATAATTTCTTGTATGTCTCATATTAAGTCCTTTCTAAATAAGTTCTGCACATTATTTTATATTATTCTCAATGGGATTCTGAATAGGCCTTGTGCTGCATCTTGGCAGGTTGTCTTTAGAAGCCTTTTGGGGTTGCATTAATTCTTACAGCAATATTTTATTATATATATATATATTATATATATATAACTTATATATAAGCAATAAGTTTAAAGAAGACATGGTGGCAACCTTTCATTTCATTGGCTTCGCATTCTCTTTTCCTGCAGAATCCTCCAGAATCACATTAATACAAGCTGTTTGGTTTAAGAAAATAAAGCTGATTTTATCCATGACTGGAAAATCATACAAAAATGTAAGCAGTCTATCAGTATTGCCTGAGAAGAAGTCCTTA
Organism: Sitta carolinensis; assembly: GCA_032173965.1. Classification (NCBI taxonomy): domain Eukaryota; kingdom Metazoa; phylum Chordata; class Aves; order Passeriformes; family Sittidae; genus Sitta; species Sitta carolinensis. The sequence continues at coordinate 91,247,133 of CM063284.1, read as the reverse complement.
ATTCAGTATGGAAATCAGAAGACAAAATCTTCTAGGCAATTCCAGGTGAGAATTACTTAAAGCTGTTGTCAGCTTCAAGTGGTAAAAGTTACATCTGTTTGTATGGACTGGTGGTCATCTCCTTGACCACACATCCTAATTCTTTTTACTGTTGCTGCCCTTATCTTTTTAACCTTATGGATTGTGTCTGGAATTCAAGGAACAGCTGGAATCAGACTTCTATATCCCCACAAGACTTAGCAACAATCTGGTACGAAAAAATGTTTGGTACCTCCATAGGCATATACAATGTTTTGTTTTATCCCTCTAAGGAAGGAGAGTTTACATCCACCAACATTATGGGTTACATATTTGACTTTAATGGAATTAAATAATCTCCCTCAAAATAACTTCTATCTATTTATGAGTTTTAAATAAATTCCATGCCATTTGTTATGTGTTTTGAATTGGTCTGAAGGATAAATGCCCATTTAGCATTAAAAAAACCCAAACTGTAACATTAATTGCCTGTTAAATTATTTTCCCTCCTTTAAACAAGAAAGAGACTTAGAAGCACAGGGAATAGTCCTCCAGTCCATACAAGCAAACTCTGTTCTAGCAAGAAGAAGCTGTACTAGACTGTGAGTTAGGAATTTAATTCATTTTGTTTGAATTATGTTATCTTTCTTTACATAAAATTTCTGCTAAAGCACTGCAGACATATTTGTAGATCCTGCAATCTGAATAATTCTTTAAATTTCCATCTATTTATTTATTTCAATGCCAGAAAACTTTGGTGACTATTATCTAGGAATACAAGTGTTATTAGAGTATTTAGGAAACTGACCATTCTTTACTGATTTGTGTGAATAAATGTTTAAATAACATTCCATTGACACGGAACCATATTTGCCTCCACATTACATGAACACACAAAAGTAAGGGAATTATCAGCTACTACTGATACTTGGGTCTAAAATCATATATTAGAGAAAGGAGGATGGGAACCCTCCCTCTTTCTCTCCCTTCCCTGATTCCCTATTGTTACAGATGATGTGATGTTCTTAAGTGTGGTCCTAAAGGAGAGGAGAAATGGAGGAAGCGAGATCACCTTATAACGTGGTACATCTCTTAGTTTTCAATTATTTCTCCAAACTGCTATATAATAGATTCCAATAGATTAAGTTTCAGCTTTATAAGGTCTTTTATGTAAGATTAATCACATCAGTAGCACCCTGCTACTTCAGCTCAGCTCCTGCTTCTTTGCTGCAAGAGCTTGCCAATGACTGACACAGCAAAGAAATTTCACACGTGATCCTACCTCTGCAACTCCCTGGAATACACTTTTTTGGTACCAGCTACTCTATTAGTGGTTACAATTACTTTATTAATTTTTTTTTCATAAAACAGGACTCTTATTACTGCTGAGAATGTATCTTCTGCAGTACATATTTTCTTCAATGGTTCACAAAGAAATAGTTCTTTATCTGTTTTATTACTGAAATAGAACCCAACAGATACCTGAGACACATTAGAAATATCTGTACTTTCAGATGCTCCCAACATCCTACACAGCATGATTTTTTAAAATATCTGTTTCTTCAACTCTTCAGCAATTCTTCAACTCTTTTGTGCATCTTACAACAGTACTCTGAAATATGGACTTTGTCACCCTATTGTTTTCCATGCATCATTTCAGTCATTTTAACTGGAGCAAGAAGAACAAGTGCTGCCTCAAATAATATGGGCCTTTTTGTATTTTCCTATTAAGTAAGAAAATTCAGAATTTTCCTTTAAACATTTATCATTATGTTTAGCTATGTAAAGACAGACTATCACATGACTTTACACATCACTTGAGGCTTGTTTTCATGTTCTGGATGCTTAAATTTTAAATGTCTTTCTAATCTCAATGGCTTCATTTACTGTAAATAGCAAACATCTCAAGGCACAGTATATCTTTAGAGCAAAGTTTACTATTAGCACCAGTAGCTATAAATATGTATGTAAAATATAGATTTATATAAAATTTATTTCAAATGTTCTTGATAATATGAGGGGTTTTTTTTGCTTCACTTCTTGTCAGATCTCATGCTTGACTCATCATAGTTGTTATCCATAATGTGACTGATGAAGAGCTTGTACTAGCAGGAGGAGAAATGTCAGCTCTGTCATTTTCTTCCTGTTCACTTCTACTGGCATTATAAGTATTATCTTCAATCTGCAGTTGCTCTGCAGGAATCTTTTTAAGCCCCTTGTCCATTTTGTAGTTTAGTGAAAACTAGATAATATAATCCATAAATCCACTTAACTGGGCACATGTAAACAGTAATACATGGAATAAGCTGAAAGTGAATGAATGAGTGGGAATTCCACTCTCAACTCCCAGTGTTGGGAAGTAACCCCCTTCCCTCAGGACACTTCAGGAACCCTCTGTGATTATCTGACACATGGATCGACTAAGTGTACCACTGTCAATTTGTATACTAAATACTAGTAAAGCTTAATTTCTCCCTTATTTTTAAGATTAAAATAAAAAATATAAATGGAAATGTGAAAATTTTGTTCCTGCAGCCCGACAGATCGTCTTACACAACTCTTGGTTTGGAGACCTTAGCCCTACTCACTCTAGCTGGGCACAGTTCAGAGTTTGCCAGCCTGTTATCTTGATTGCAGTATGGATTGAAAGCAATCTCTGGCCACTTGCAAAAAGATGTGTGCTTTGAGATATATGCCTAGCAAAAAAAAGACATGCTTAAAGTACCTACAGTACTACTACAGTATCTACATTGTTCTCCCAAAACTGAAAATAACCAATTCCATCCAGTTTTTCCACTAAAGCAATGCCAAGATAGAGCTCAAACTTTAGAGTAAAACTGTAAGATTGATTTGCAGTTTGGAAATAGACTGTACAGCAAGAGACTAAATGAGTTCTAAGATGGATTAAGACAGAACTGGATCTTGATGATAGTCTGTACATGATAAATTACCTACTTAAGGAGATTTTCTAAGTTCAATCTCTTTAATCTAGCAGACAAAAATACATAAAATATAGTGACTGGAAGTTAAAGATGAAATAAGACACATTTTTTAATGTGTATCACTAAGACAGTGACAAAGATGGTAGTGAATTTCCCAGCCTTCTGGTGCTCTTGAGCATGAATACATGGGAAAAACCAGAATTGTTGTTAATTAGATTCTGTAGAATTTTCCCTTAGCAAACCAAGAAAAACCTAATTTTAACTAGATAAAACTAAAATTTCCTATTTTGAACTTTTCACTGGATCCAGTCTAACTCCCACCCCCTCATTTACTTTAGTGTCTGCATTTTTGAAATGATAATAAATCCCTGTAGATAATAAAAATGGTAAATTCTTTGATATCAGCAGAAAGTAGTTATTTTTAACTGTTTAAAATCTACTGAATAAAAACACTTATGAGTCTCATTCTCTGGCAGCAACCTGAGCACAAAGGAATAACAAGATGTGCTGGGTCTGGCTGGAATGAGGTTCTCAACTCAGCTTCGTTCACAGCAGCCCGTGTGTGGTTGTCCTCTGCACTGGTGGCTAAAAAAGAACTGATAACCCACCAGGATTTTGTCTATTGCTAAATCATTCTTGCTCATTGTTAAGGATTTCTCTCTGTCTCCTGCCCCCAAAATTAGTAAACTTGGAATAGGTAGGATGTTGGGAGGGGACCCAGCCAGGACAGCTGATCCAAACTGGGTAAAAGGATATTCCATATGACGTCATAGTCAGCAGCAGAACTTCAGGGAAAGATTGTTATATTATACTACATAATATACACTGTATTAGCATCTGAAATGTAACAGGCTTTTTAAGGAAAAACACAAATATTTTAATGTCAAAAGGAACTTCATCAGTTGCAATTCCTTAAAAATAGAGGGCACACTGTTTAATCAGAAAGCATGGCATCAAAACCAACTGATGGACACTGGCTGAATCTCAGCCTTAATAAACAAAATATTTTTTGAAAGTGCTTTCTGTCTTGGATACAGGTGAGAACTTTTATTTTTTTGGTACAGACATATTCTTAAGATCTGGAATCTCAGGTCCCATAGAGTTCAGCATTTGATTATCAAGTAGTTCTATTTATCTTTCGTTTTTTCACAGATAAGTTTGCAGCTAAGCCTAGGTACAACTGAGACTACTTTTCTTTCTTTGCATCACTGACTGAAATTCAAACATATGTACTGTGTACATCTGAAATGACGTGCATTATTTTTCCCTCCCTTTCATTCTTATGTTAAGTTTTACAGGAAAGAGGTCTTTCATTCTAATAATTAAAAACTAATGTGCATTCAGTTCTTGTCTTCAGTTTTATTTTAAATTGGCATAAAATTTGTGACACAGATTCAAATATGGGAGCCTTGCTTAAGGTTGCTTTTTAGTAAATGTGAATCACTTCATCATGAATTACCAAAGACTGCTTAATATTCATTCAGCAGAAGTGATGTTTCCATAAGAGAAATAAAAATTAATCAATTTACTTTCAATTAGCCAATTTTTTTCTTATGCAAATATGTTAAGCTTGTATTCAAACCTCAATATATTCCATATTTCAGGTGGCCTGATTACTTTTGCTAAACGCTGAACAATGAGAATAGCTGGCACAACATAGCAGTGCTCTTCTGTATTTTTCAGTAAGGGACTATAGACATTTTAGGCAGGTGTCCCTTCACCCTGCTTTATTGCTCCTGTAGTTTCTCTTGTTCCCATCACCCTGCACCCTGTGCTCTCGATCCCCCCAACTACCACCTCACTCAGTTGCAGATCAAAATCTCCCTCCCCTGTGGTTAACTCTACACAAAATTAATTCCAAACACAGAGTAATTCCTGTAAGCAAAGGGAGAACTCTGGCCCTGAGGTGTCAGTTAGGCAGGCATATCCTCAGTCATCTGAAAATTGAAACTTTACATGGGTCACACCCTGTTAGAACAGTAAATATTTAAGAGGACCAATTCTGAATCTAGACATCTGTTTTATCAAGAACATTCAGAACTAATTTTCACCTTTTTTGTAGTCTAAAATTTGAATAAGGGTGTTATGTGAGTCCTGAGTTTTATAAGGGTATAAAACACAGGAATCTTGCCAGAGGAAGAAAGACTCAATCAGAGGTAAATTTAAGAAAGCATTTTCTATGGAAAGAATGAAACAATTGCAAAGCATTTTAAATGCTTTTTAAGCCTTTAAACAAAATTTAAGTAAAACAAGGCCATCAAGGTAGGGGGATTTCATTACTTTTGCATTTGTAGAGTTGCACAAATGATAAGTAACTTTAGGAGAAGTAAAAAGCTCAAAACAGTTAGTTTCCAGAAGAAACAGTGTTGAGAACTTCTTGGTTTTTGCCTTTGTATTCATCCTAAAGTGTCCAGTATTCATACAAACAAAAGCATCCATGAAACCATTGGTGATGATATCCACCATAAAAACTTCATACCATGGTTTTCATTTCACCAAGGTGGACAAACAAAGTAAAGGTGGTCAATGGAAAACTTCAGGACAGATTGCAGAAGACTGACAAGGGTAACACAGAGCACTTGTCTGTTCCACCAGTGTAAGAGCAAACACTTTTGCAATCATTAGACCTGACAGAGGCAAACATGAGGTTTTTACTAGGCTGTAGGCAAACTGGTTTGCTAGTGCATCAGAACATCATACAGCCTGAAATTAAACAAATAAAGCTAAAGCTAAAATGAAGAAAATCACTGGTAAACTAAGAGCTAAAGGCTACAGTGCAGTGTGCCATAATCAAAAAGTAATTCATATATTTCCCTCCTCCTCTTCTCCATAGAATATCATTTAAATGTGATGCTGATAGTCCTGCTATCTCTGGTACTGGGATGAATATAACTTTTCAGTACAGACAAAGAAACATATCAGAGCTGGGAACTTCACATGTAACATATCGTATGAGCATGGCAATTTGGATCCATACTAGCCTAAGAGTCTCTGAACTGTGAATTCTTATGTGATTATCAGGACTGGATAGAAAACCATACAATGAAAATCAAAATTTATATAATTTGTTGCATTTTGAAATGGATTCCACCCTCTTATACCTTCCATCTTTTGATTTTAGTGCTGACATAAATTCAAATTTTACAGTCTTAGAGAAGACATCTTGAAAGACATGTGGACAAGTCTTGATGAAGCTGGGCAGTGATGAAAATGACTTGAAGGAAATAAAAGGATACACTTTTCATTGATAAAGATGATGCAGATGGATTCTGCACTTATTCAGAATAAAACTAGTATCTCATCTTAGAATCAGTGTAGACAGATCAAAGGTACAGTAGAGCAAACCTTGACTACATGCAACCTCAAGAGGTAGAAGGATCTGCCTCTTGAAGGGAAGTTTTCAAGCTGGAGACGTGTCAAGATTCAGAAGAGCTCAGCACAAAACAAGGGGGGAAAGTGGACCAAGTATGGTCAATGGAAAATATTCCTGCTTCCTTCTTAGTGACTGCAAACAAGCACTTTGTTGTGTCCTTGCTTGAGGGCAAGGGGAATTATGGGAGTGTATAGCTCTACATTGAATAAGACATTACTTTATATACAAATTCCTGCTTCTGTAGGATGCCATGATTTCAGCAATCACCATGCAAGGCACCACTCCTGATAACTGCAAAGCCAGAGCCTCTTGTTTCCCACACATACACTTTGACCGATGCGTTTTTCTAAATACTACTGTTCATTTACTTGTTAGAAAAGGTAACTGCATTCTGGGTATGCAATTGAGATGGCTTAACAGATTACCCTAGTGCCTGACACCTTTTTGTCCTGTCTGGAAAGTTGCACTTGATCAAGAGAAGATTAAAGAAGATCTGGTGTACCTGTTAGGACCTGCTAATGCCATATATTGTCTTGTCTGTCATGGTGAAGTTTGCAATTCTCTTAGCAACCCCTATATAGACTGGAGATGTAAAACATGTGAGAGCAAATCTACACTATGTCTCTGCAAGTCAAAGGCACAGCAAAGGCATTCCTGCTCATGCTGCATTACTAACCATGTATATCTAAGGAATGACTAGAACAGTCACTGCAGAAGGAAGACCAACATCTGCTCATCTCTTGTCATCCAAACACTGCCAGCTCAATGTCCATATACAGGCTGAACTTCAATAAAAGTTTTGTAAGCAACATATTCTCTACAACAGTGTCTAATTCTGTTCTGTACTCCTCCTCCCTTTAGTAGATGTGTAATTGAATGAAGTACAGGAATTCACCACCCACCTTCCTCCCTCAGAGCAGTGCAGAGCAAACATAAGCACTTCTTGTTATGCATCTGTTTAAGAGTACCTGGACATATTCCTCATTTTCCACCTACACTGTACCTTCCCATTTATTACAGCAGCAAAAGTACTTGGAGTTACTGCCAAAAAAGTTAGCAAATGTCTGCCACTCTGATGATTAGGTCCCCATCCTGGCAGTTGGCTGATGTGAGTTTGAATTAATTTCAGAAGATTCAAAGAGAAGGGAACAGAAAAGAGAATTTCCACTTCCTTGGCATATTCTTGAATGAGAAACTAAAGCAAAAAATATCATCTGCAGAAATAGCTTTCTGAGAGAAAGCACTCAGCTCCATTCAGCCTTTGAAGTACAGACAGTAGCAGTCTGGAGTCCAGAAATTTATTTGGGGATGCGAATTTTGCATGTACAGAAGTACATCCCTGTAGCCCCAGAGGGAGACTTTCACTTTCTAGAAAATGGCAGCCTTTATAATACACGGGAATCTCAGTGCTGACTCTTGGTTACCTTGACTAGTTTGTTGGTCTGTGTGCTGCCATCTCCGCCTTTGATTTTGGGAATGCACTCAAAAATTATTTATCCACTACCCCATCAATTGTGTCAGGAGGAAGAACAACTAATCTCCAGGTTTTAAAGCTAGAGTTAAGAAGCCTATGTACTTTTTACAGACCTAGCTTTATGAATGTCTTGAAGACTCCTTCGCAGCAATTGCTAAGAGCTCTGGAGAAGAAGCCAAGACAGCCACTGCGACAGTTTTAGTGAATTTAACTCTTACTTAACATGTATGTGATTCAGCTTTTGGCATGTAGAGAAAGGGTTGATCTCAAGTTCTTTCTGGCAGTAGTGACTGCAGTCAAAGTTCAGAAATGTGTATGCTGGAAGACCTCGCATTCATTCAGCCAGGTAATACTAATACAGTGCCCAAGTAGCTTGTCTGATCTAGACTAAAAAAGAGGCATTTGGCAAAAATTAAAATACCTTCACGTGTATCTTCAGTATCATAACAGTACAATTATCATAAAATTTTCAATAATCAGTTTGATTAATTCTTTATTTTCTAACAAAGAGAAAAAAAGATTTATTTCTTAAGTGAGTTCTCCATAAGGTCATGGAACACTGATGAGGCAAATAAAAAATTTTCACCTGCAGAAGGAACTTACAATTCTGATTGATTGTAGATACAAAAGAACAAGGAAGGGAGGTTCTTGTTAAGAATGAGGTGTGTCTAAAATCCGCAGGAATTATCACTGAAAGGGACTGACTGGTACAGCCAAAGGGTTGACACTTGGATTTAAAATATCCACACATGGCAAGTCTCTTCATATGCCGTAGGCTGTAAAACATTTTATAGAACTAAAGTTTAAATCTGCAATAAAATATTTAAGGCTACAGCTATAATGATTCAAAGGAAGAGAGTTAAAAAGAGAGTATTTGAAACCATCAGCAATGTCTTATGCTTCTGCAACAGCTGGAATCTGTTTAATTAAAATCCTGGAGTATCTAGGAAGCTTACTACATGTAAAGCCTACCACACTTCATTTTCTGATTCCTGTTAACAAGATCATACAGAACAACCCTTGTGATGATCTGTTTCTTTTTTTGTAATGGGAATTTCTTTATTCCTTGTGTCATCTACAACTTTCACAAGTTTGTAAGTTGCTCTCCCTAAAGTAATGAATTAATACAATTAAAAAAATTTGTCCCAGGGCTAGTCCTTTAAAAAGAAAAAGTTACTATCAACTTCTTTATCCTAAAATTACTGCTGTTTGCTGCAGTCTTCCCTCTGGCTGTGCTTCTGAATTGGCTTAGAACTCTCTGCTCTCATCTGATCTACCCTATTCTGCCCAGGTCCTGCAGGGCACTGTACCAACCAAAATATAATTCAGCCAAGCATTAAAATCCATTCTAATAGTTCTAAGAAATCAATTAGATTACCATCTCTGACATAATTTTCCTTTAATAAAACTATGTTGTGATTTATTCTTCCTGCCCTCTGCCTCTCTTTTTATTATCTCCATGCAAACGTTGCTTTTCATGTGTCCCAAACAGACATGGCAGTCTCTGCAGCAGTCGATGGTCTTTGCCTTGTTATCCTCTGGGCACAAGGTCCAGGATAATGAGAAAACTCAGGAATCCGCTGAGAAACCTGAACGTGATTGCTACTGCCATGCAAGGATGAGATAAGGAGAGCCATGTCAGCGTGGCCCCAAAATGATATAGCAAATTCTAATGAATGTGACCAGGTGCCCTTGACCCAGGGTGCTCAGAGCCCTCTTGCAGCTACCTTCTAATTACAGAGGGTCAAGAATCCTTTCAGCTGGTACTCAGGAGAGGCCTCTGTAAGAGCCAAGCACAGAGCACAACTCCCAGGGACAGCCAAGCACAGAAGCTTGTGCAGAAGAGCACACAAAACAGAAGAAATGAGAGTTGGAAGAGAGAGAGGCACACAACTGTGTTCAAATCACCATGAACAGTCTCAAGTGTGGTAGTGACACATAGGCTGCCCAACAGCAGGAAAGAAGAAAGACAGACAGAAAGACAGACTTCTTGGAGACACTACAGTTTCAATATTCCTGAACCCCAAGCTGCAGTAGAGATTCGGGCTGTCCATGCCAAGTCAGTGACCTCTGGTACCAAGAGGAAAACTTATTCATATAAAGGTTTACAAATATGACAGATTCACCATCCAGCCAGTAGCCCAATGAATCCTGAGGATGACTGAAATGTGCTTTCAAGCAAAGTATCTGGGTCCCCTAAACCTAATCTTAAATCATGCAAGACTACCAGGAAGAAGTAACAAGAAATAGTAATGTGTGGCTCCTTGCTGTGGAGAACAGAGGAACTCATCTATGGACCTGACCTAAGATCTAGGGAAGTTTGCTGCTCTCTGGGTACCTGGGTCCAGGATAATTTTGAGGGGGTGCCAAAGCTTTCCTGACACTTAGACAGCTCCCTGCTGTTCTTCCATGTGGGTACCAATGATGCTGCCTGGAGAGTATCAAAAGTGACTTCAAGTTCTATGGGCAGTAGCCAGGGGCCTAGGGGCCCGTGTGGTGTTGTCCTTACTCCTGCTGGTGAGGGAAAGGCTGTGGGGAGGAGCCAGCTAGTAATACATACCCACAATTGGTTGTGGAGCTGGTTGTGGTGAGAGGGTTTTGATTTCTACAACTATGGAACCCTGTTTGTGTGTCAACATTTGCTTCAGAGAGATGGGATCCTGTCACTGAGTAGGACAAAGTTATCTTTGCCAGCAGAATGGCTAACCTGGTAAAGATGCGCTTTAAACTAAGAATGTCAGAAGAGAGAGAGTTACCAGAAGTGCTGTGAGACAGTGAAGGGCAGGGAGGGTTGATAAGCAAATGGCCTGGAGTGACATGACCAACAGGGATCACAAAAGCAACAAAACAAAGCTTAAGCAGCCTAAGCAGGGTCACCTCCAAAACGTAAGCAAGGATGAGCCTACAAGGCAACATTACAGCAAAATCTTCACATCATTTTGGGTTATCAGCATGTGGGGTTGCTGTCTGCAGTGCCCATACACTAATGCATGAAGTATGGAGAATAAACACAGTGACTTAGGTATCAGTGAGCTGCTGTGGGGCTACCATTTTATGGGGCTCACAGATCAGGTGGGATGGATCGTGCAACTTGACTGATGCAGTGGGATAGAGGCTCCTTCGGAAGAAGGGGAGGAAACCAAGGAGGTGGGGTTGCCCTTTATGAGGTGGAACAGCTGGACTGTATGGAGCTCTTCCTAGGGATGGATAATGAGCCAAATGAGATCTTGTGGGCAAACAATTACAGAGTACACCAATGTAGGTGATACAGTATTGTGGCAATAATCAAACAATCATGGTGACTGGGAGAAGTGCCTGAAGACTGGAGGAAAGGAAATGTCAGGGAATTACAGGCCAGTCAACCTCACATCAGTCCTTGAGAAGGTGATGGAGCATATTGTCTACTTCAACAGACTTCATCAAGTCTTTTGACATTGTAAAATTCTCATAGTTAGTAGAGTATGAGCTGGATAAGAGGAGAGTGAGGTAAATTAAAGACTGGCCCAAATGGCTGTGCCCAGTGGCATGAGGTCTAGGCAGAGCCCAGAAGGTTGTGGTGTACCCCAGTGGTCAGTACTGGCTGCAGTCCAGTTCAACATCATCATTAATGATTTGATGCTGAGGGTACCCTCAGCAAGCTTGTTAATGACACAACTGGAATGAGTGACTGATACACAATAGGGTCATACTGCCATGGGCTGACAAGAACCTCATGTTCAATGAGGGGATGTGTAAATTCCTGGGCTGGGGAGGAACAATAATCCGCAGCAATATATGCTGGATCTGCCCAATGGAAAGCAGCTTGGTGGAAATGGTCCTGGTAGACATCAGGTTGAAGATGAGTGAGCAATGGGCCCTTGTGTCAAATAAAGCTGACAGTTTTCTGGGCTGCATGAAGGCATGTTGTCACAGTGTGTCAGGGAAGGGGATCCTTCTCCTCTACTTAGCACAGCTGAGCTCATACATGGAGTGGCAGGTTCAGTTCTTGGCTTCTCACCACAAGAGACATGGACACACTGGAGGGAGACCAGAGAAAGACCATAAAGGTGAAGAGGATGAAGCAAGGCTTCTTTCAGAGGTGCCCAATGACAAGATCAAAGTCAAAGGGTACAAACACAAAACTAGGAAGTATGATTCGGACATCAGGAAATGCTTTGTAACTGCAAGGATCACCAACTACCAGCACAAGTTGCCCAGGCAGGCTGCATAGTCTTTATCTGAGAAGGTGCTAAAAGGCTACCTGTACATAGTGTCTATTAATAATTTCTAATTATTATTTAAAATTCTCACCTAAAATGACCCTCTGCTCTGTAGCTGAATGTACATAGACAATTTTTCCTATAAAGAGGGACAAACCTGAGCTAAGGTTCTATCTCTCTGATTTATCCCCATTTCCTGTATCATAGTCTTATGACCTTACTGTATTCTTGTGGCTTCTAAATGTTTACCAGGACCCAGAAGAATCGAACTAGATCTAGTACTTCAGTTTCCCTTTAATTAGTAAAAGCCACTTTCAAAGACTGCCTTTCTGTGAAGAGCTTAATGTATCAACTCGAATTATAGGAAACCATAGTTTTAAGACAGAATAGAGGCATTAATTCTCTGCAAGGTCAAGAAAACTTGAATTAAATTGGTAGTAAGATTTTGCTATAGAAATCAGCCAGGAATTGGGAATAAGGTAATATGAAAGAAGATCCCAGGCACATGACACCTTGAAAAAAACTAAGCATTAGGAAGAGATAGTTTTTAAGAGTCATATAGTTAAACAATTACATTTAAAATGTCTCTGTTTTCCTGCTCTCAATATCTTCTCTTCATGCATTTTTCCATATTTTCCTTTTACTGCCTTCCGTCTGTCAAGTCTTTTTTCTGTTCAAAGCTGAAGGCAGAGCACTCCTTCTAGGATGAAATTGCTGTGTACTATTCAGAGCTCCCAGATTAAATATTTATGTTATTTGGTATATTTGGGGCTTCCAAGCTCATTTGTGGACAAAAAAGTAATATTTTTCTTGCTGCCCTAAAACCTCTTGGCAACTGTGATGGAGAGTGGAAAGCTCTGCTCATCTCTTTGATCCTCAGAAGCCAACCTAAGTCAAAAATCATAATCACACCTTGAAGTCTACATATACCTACAGTCATAGAAAACTGGTGTCTCAAGCTTGTTTTTAAAAGCTACTAACAGCTATCTCATTTATTTTCCCTAAGTCCTCTTAGCCTCACAATAACTCTCTCATTGTCTCTGCTTATCCACTGAATTCTTATCAGAACTGACCACTAAGTCAGGTGCGAGTTTTCAGACTTCACAGTGATGAAGCAAGGCTACAATAAATAAAATTCTAGATTAATAATACATCTACCCTTCTTTCTCTACAGCAACAGACATATATGTTGAGAAGACATATTGTTAGCTGCTTTTCTTGGGAAAAAATTACTTTTTTTCCAGTATTACATTTTCTGGGATGAGACTTGGAATTTGGGGACATTAAATTCTTTAAAGTTAGGTAAAATGGACCCTGATGGCCTGCTGATTTTCATAGATATTGCACTGTCAGTGTGCAAAATGTAACACAATATAAAGAACTCCTTAGTGTTCATCATGCCCCCCCAAAAAAACAAAATGCCTTTTTGTCCACTTACAAGGTTTGTTTCTCTATGTTTTTGTCACCGACATATTTTGAGGTTATTGAATTCAATGGAGACTGTGACAGAGACACAGGAGAGAATATTTTATCTTGATATTGTTAATCTATTTCATTATCATACTGCACACTTCTCATTTCTTCTGCCTTTTTGAAATGCCACCTACACTTATAAAATTACATTAGGAGTTCTCAATATTTCCATGAAGAAGCAGAGAAATCACAAAAAGAGATGACTATTAAGAAGTAGGGAAAAACAAAGATCCACTTGAGATGAACAGAATTTAACTCCTTTTAGAAACAATCCCAGACAAGGGAGGAAAATCCCAGTCAAAGGAAAATGTATACTTTTTTTTAAATCTAGAAATATCATGAATATGATATCAAATGCAGTTTCAATTAATTTCAACATACCATGACTGCAAAAAGAAGCAATTGAAGCCAGTCTATATCTCAAAATAAGGAAGCCCTTTTAGTGCACCACTGAAGTCAAGTTCCAACTTCCAGTTTGAAACATACTATGAATAAAAACATGTATAAATAAAATAAAAAATATGCAGGAAATAACAGAAAAATACTGAAGAAAGGTAAACTAGAGTTACTCATAAGCAAATAAAATTTTATCTGACTTTATCCGAGTACATGAGTATTCATTTTTCTGTTTCCAAGTCATATTCTGTAGCCTTTACATCTTTTTCAATACCGGTGGCGTCCAAAAGTTTTGACTCGCTGGTAATTAAGTATAACTTTATTCCCATGACTCTTCCCAATGAAGCATGAGAGATATCAAACCACAAACCACAGGAATATTGTTTGGTTTGCCTAATTCAAAATACAATCCCAAAGAGGTAGTGCTAGGCAGCAGTAAATCTTGAAGCTCTAACCACTGCATAGATTTCAATCAGCTGAAAGCTCATCTGTGAATAAGAAACAGGACATAGTCAGGCCTCTTCTGAAAACTGTATGTGCAACAGTGTTGTGGTTAAGGAAGTTATTCTCCAATTTAGTGCTTCCAGTGAAACCATAAGCTTCTCGCTCACACCCTCTTCCCCCCTCCCCTGAACTGGGATGGAGAAGAGAGTCAGAGGCACAAAATGTGAAGATCACAGGATAAGAACCACTTACTGGAAACAGCAATGAGATAAGAGAAGGAACTGTAACAGCAACAGTGACAGAGGGTACAGAATAGATGTGAACAATTTACATGGAAACAATTCCTAACTGCTCCCTCCACCACTCTACGCTGAGCTGAAAGGGAGCCCTTCGCCCTGGAAGAGACTCCCTTCCCTCCAAATCCCAGCAATGAGGTGAGGTGATATAGAATAACTTCTGGGTCCTGGAGATATGCCCCCCTGAATACTGTAAAAACTAATCCCTCCTGCCCAGAACCGGGACAAAGAGCTATAACTCTTCAAGGTCAATAAACACTTAAGCAAGCCTGGCATTGAGAAGCAGGTTGGACGAGAGGCCTGCCAAGATCTCTTCCAACCTAAATGACCCTACTGTTATATACCACAGCAAACACTTTGAGCTGAAAATCTTGAAAATATTTTGTAACCTCATTTATAAATCTTTGCCCCAGAATTAACTTTTGAAACAGAATCTTCTCCCAGAGGATGAAAACAGGGCAGCAATCCATAAATCTAGGACACAGAGCACAGTAGGTGTGAATTTGTCCTAGTTAAGTAACAGAACTGATGAAATGTGTACATTATTCTTATATCAAGTCAACTTACACAATTTAGACATTAACCCAATGGAAAAGATATTTATGGTAGTACAAAGAGACCTGAAGACTCACAAAGGATGCTAACAGTGAGCTCAACTATTGGCAGCCATATAATATAGGTCACTTGAAAAGTCATAATCCTTGAATCCAAGTAATGCCAAGAAAGGGAGTCTCAAGCCACAATAGCAGTATAAGATGTATAGATATTGCCCTTGTGCTCTAAGAACTGAAAGCACAGTGGCATAAAGTTCTCCATTCTCTCATTGTGACCTGGAAAATAAGGAATATATAACATTTTTTAATGAGAAAGAGGAGATTTTTCACCAAGTAAAAGGAAATGGGTGATAACCCAAAGCCTCGGCAGAAAGGATTCCCAAAGGAAACAAGTGAAATAGAAGCAAGAGATCCTCTGTGAACTTGGCCTTCAGAGATAAACTGGAATGAGACTGATAAACTAAGCTATTGAGACAACTGTCTCATTACAAGGTAAAGTAAACCAAAAAGACAGCTTGATGACTTGAACAGGCAGTTAACCTACAGACAAGTTAGGTGAGCTTTAATTATTCAGGAGATAAGATCAAAGTATAAATTGCAAAGGGACAAGAGACAGTGATCTAGATAAGGAAAAAAAGTCATCAGCCCAAAAACCCTGAAGTTAGATGGCAGGTAAAGAGATGCAATCGTGGTTCCTGCTGACTAAACTACATGGGTATGAAGTCCCTATGCCACAAATATCTATCCCACCTTGTGTTTAGATGGAAGGACCACTGGAGGAAATTTAGACAGATATCCCAACTGTTCTAGATTAAAAAAGATAAAGAGATTTGTCAAACTAATGCAGTCTTTCTAGGAGATGGAAAAATGAGACAACTGCTCTGTCTCGCTGCTAAGAGTAAAACTACCTGAGTTACTACACAGGCTTCTCTAAAGATCCCATTAATTTATTTCCACTTATTTTATTTCACATGAGAGTAAGAGAAGACATTCAGTTACTTCTGATCTAATACATTATCATTATAGATAAGACCATTCCCAAGCTCACTGGCATTTTACAACTAAGAGTGAAGTTTTAGATCCTATTCAACTATTTTGTCACTTTCAAAAAAATGTCAGAAAAATAGTTTTGCCTCATGATCCTTTGGAGGAAAAATTATAGTTTAAGTTGATGTATAGACTTATACCAGCACCTGAGGGTCACTAACATGCTTTAATGGTCCTTCCCCTGGGAGCTCTATACAGCCTTGAGTCCTGCCACAGACCTGTTCAACAGTCACTAGACCTAACCCTGACTTGTGGCTTGATTTGCCAGCTTGGCCTTGGATCTGCTTCATTGCCACAAACTTACTTGCCTGATGATCTGCACATTTGTCTGATCCTGGCCTCAATCCCTGGGTCTGCCATCCTCTCTTGGAGAGGGACTGGGCTCTGCCCAGCCATTGCATGCTCTCCTGCTCTACCGCTGGTGACTCCCATTCCTCAGTGCTCCCAGACAGCAATTTTTCCTGCGCTTTCACTGTCTGCACAGGGAAGGGAGAAACTCTACATGGAGTCAAAAAAGAAGAATCTAGCTCTAGTAATTTTGAAGATGCAAGATTCAACATCCTGCTGTATAAAAATCACTGCAATTCAAGGAAGCTTTAACTGAATCTTGCACTACTTGAAAGCTATAATGAATCACAGTAAATTGAGTTTACGGAGACATAAGATTGTTGCTTACTTTTCAAGAGAAATGGAGAGGCTTTGAAGTCAAGTTCAGTATTCTTACAAACCCTTGAAAGATACAGTTTTAGAACTCCTTAAGTGACCCTGACAGACAAGAAGCCCTTCCGGCTGTCCCAAAGGAAGACCAAGAATCCCTGTGTTGTGTTTATTTAGTTTTATCTTAAAAAAACCCTATATAACAAAAGTTCAACAATCTACCCTTTCTATTTGACCTTTTTCACTTCTAATCTTTCTCTTTAAATATGTTTCCAGGTGATCCAATGTTTTTTACAGTCTCTTCTGATCTACTTCCTTCTTGAAGATGATATTAGCCAAAAGATGTTCCAATTTCCACCTAATGAACACTATGCAGAGTTATTGTTTAGTCTGTCTTTAGTGTCAATATTGTTTTACATCAGGGTGGTGCAACGAGAGCTCTTTGCTTCCTTTCTATTTTTTACAGTAAATCAAGGAGTCTAAAATGTCTTGCCTGTTACTTGGTTCACAGTTCATTTATGTGTTTGCCGTATCTTTCTCTGGAGATCTGCTGCCTACATAGTCATGTTGCACTTTTTCACTTAAATATTGTTTTTTATTAAAACCTTTATCTGGTTTTGGCTGGGGTAGAGTTAGTTTTCTTCACAGCGTCCAGTATAGGTCTGTGTTTTGGATTTGTGCTGAACACAGGGTTGATAACAGAGATGTTTTTGTAATTCCTGAATAGGGCTTGCACAAAGTCAAGGCCTTTTTGCTTTTCATACTGCATCACTGGCAAGGAGCTGGGGTTGTACGGTGGGCTGGGAGGAACACAGATGGGACAGACAATCCAAACTGAGCAAAGGGATAGTCCATATCATATGACATCATACCCAGTATATCAACTGGGGTAAGGAGGAAGGGGTGACATTTGGAATAATGGTGTTTATCTTCCTAAGTAGTTGCTATGTGTGATGGAGCCCTGCTCTCCTGGACATGGCTGAACACCCACCTGACTATGGGAAGCAATGAACTAATTACTTGTTTTGCTTTGCTGTGCACACGGCTTTTGCTTTCCCTATGAGTCTGTCTTTATCTCAAACCCTGAGGTTTCTGGCTTTTGCCCTTCAGATTCTGTCCCCAAACCCGCTCACAGGGGAATGACCAAGAGGCTGTATGGCATTTGGCTGATGACTAGAGTTAAGCCAGTATCAATATAATTCTGAAAATCCTGTCCTCAACAAAGTACTTGCAGCTTTTCCCAAATAGGT
This sequence comes from Sitta carolinensis, assembly GCA_032173965.1. Classification (NCBI taxonomy): domain Eukaryota; kingdom Metazoa; phylum Chordata; class Aves; order Passeriformes; family Sittidae; genus Sitta; species Sitta carolinensis. Next base: position 91,229,010 of record CM063284.1, on the reverse strand, counting down.
ATCAAATACAATTTAATAAACATTTTCTGTATCATAGTATCTAGAGAAAACCTTATCTCTTTCTAGAGAATACCACTTGACAGAATCTCATCCTTCTTGTTTGACAGTATACTACTGATAACTACTCACTGAAATTATTTTCAAGACAGAGAAGGGTAAACCATACCATACTTTTTGGTGACATTTTTCTTCAGCATTTGTTTTAAAAACAAATATTCAACTGACCTGACGTCAATTAAATTTTGTTGCAGGAATATTGGTTAGAGACTAGACTGCTCTTACAGTATCTTCACCAAGATTAAGCTTCCCTACTTTTCTTTAGGAGCACTTTTAACATTTTGTAAGTCATGAAATATTACACATCACCAATCACACCTCCTTGAGACCTGTTATCTTGAAAAATCCATTTTCCCCATTGTTTAGCTGCTTTTTTTTTTTTTTTTTTTTTTTTTTTTTTTTTTTGCTTCCGTGTGATTCTAAACAGATTATTTGCTCAAGCATCTTTCCAGGAATCAAATTTAACATGACTGGGCTGTAATTCCCAGGGCCTTTGTGTGTTTTCTGGAAAGACAGACACAAAGGTTTCTTCCCTCCCCCTACAATTCATTTACTTTCTATCCTTTAATTCCCAAAGCTCATAAGGGAAGAGTCTAAGATTTCCATAGTGAATTAATTGTGCCAGACAATTTGAAAATATCTGACTCATCTAAGATGACTCTAACCTGCTCTTATCCCTCTTCCCTAGTTTTAATTACACTAGTCTTCAGAGTGCAGTCAGCCTTTTTTAAAATCAATGGAGGAAGGAAAAAAACCCCAACAACCAAAAAGCCAGGCATGTGTCTGTTAGTTTTAGCTCTCTGATAATTAATAGGCCAACTCTTTTCCTTGTCTTGTTCTGATTCATTACATATGTTTTCTTTCACTCAATTGTTAAAACCATGCTTAATGGCACTTAATCCATACTTTATTGTAATTTCTATGACCAAAATGTTGCTCAGGGTGAAAATTGAAAGATCTGTGGGGTGCATGGTATGTGGTATTATTAGTTCTGGAGGCTTCGGACATTTTGTCTCAGTACGCTCCTACAATATTTTCAGCCACAGATTTACCAGATTTTGTTCCTCAGTGTTCAGACTGATGCTTGTAATAAATCAGAGCACAAAAGGAACATGATGAAATTGGATTTCTCCCTTTTAAGTGAACCAGAGTGAGAAACAAGCCTCCCTCAAAAATGTAAGTTTTTGCAAATCAAAGAGTATAAAGGAACCTTTGCACTGGGATTAAAAAACAGACATGTGAAAGCATGGGTAGCTTTCATTACAGACACTCAAATAAACCCCAAAAGGGAATTAGGCTTATTCAGTACAACAAATGTGACCTACTAAGAGAAAGCCAAACAGGACTGAAACAGTGGGACTGGTTCTTTTTTCTGAATTGCTATTAATAAAGGAACTAACTCCTCAGAAGTCTGGTGTTAGCATCTCTGTGTGTACTAGAAATTATGCAAATCTTACCTCTGAGAACCTTTGTACATCCTGGGTTAAAGTTCCTACTCTCTTCCAATGATAATGTTTGAGTAACTTCAAAATTGCTGGATTCACTGCATTATCAGATGGCACTGTCCGGAAGAAATAAGGATATTTTTTCTTATCAGCCAACTCTGGAGTTGTTGCTGCAAATGAAAGCTGGAAAAAAATCAAACAAATAAATGAAAGTCACCATAATTCATCTAGCAGTCAGTAAAAAAACTTTGCTTTTCTCAGTGCAACAAGACACAATATGTGCATTGCTGTTGTATAGAGGTTTCATCATCATACAGGTTGAACATCCTACCAGCACAATTTAATTTTAAAGAGATTTTTGAAATATTTTAGCTCCATAAACCACCACTGCAAAATTAAACTAGGAAATCTTAAAAGTCAGTGAAGTAAAATCTGTTTAAAATCATGCATCTTACATGTTGCACAGAGCAATAAGGCCTAAGGGAGTAAATCTTTATGATGAATTCCCCATCAATTTCTCTTCATAAAAGTTGAGAGTACCTCCAAGAGAATATTATTTTCTCAAAGTCTTATATATCTTAAATTACTCGGTAAATCTCTAGTAGTACTATTTCCAATCTTCATGTAAGAAAAAAGCTCCAGGTAACAGAAAAGAAGAAAATCATTATTTTAGCCAAGGCTGAAACTCTGAAGTTTAGTTGAGTCTCAGCTTCCTGCACTGAAGCAGGCCCCCTGTGGTTTGTGCTATAAAAGAGGATTCAATGGCTAAAACACTGGAATTTGCTGATGGTTAGAGAATGCTTATTACAAAAGAAAAGAGGAAACCTTTTAAAACATACAAAAAAAACCCCTGAAAACATCATTGAATTCTTCTGTCCAAGTTAAAGGCGGCATGTTTTTATGAATATTTTTCAGATAGTGTTTTGAAGAGATTGCCTGCACATCCACTTTTTGAAAACACTCCTACTCCAAAGATACTTCTGGTCATTCCCTCCAGTTATTTTTAGGCTTCTAGAAATATGCTTCTCAAGCATTTTCTCAGCCAGGATTTTTGGTTGAGGGGGTTTCTTAAAGTACTGTTTTAATGCAAATTGGTTTGACTGACACACTATAAGCTCCCTGAAACAGTTATTTAAAGTCTTTCAAAATCAATAGAGAGTCAGAAAATGTAGGTGAATTCAAGACTATATATCAACCATAGCTTTAAGTCTGCACTTTTTAAATCAAGCATTCAGTATATTTGTGTTATTCAGTATACTTGTGTTTCAGAAATTCTGAAATTCTATTCATGTCTATTCTGATAGAATAGACAGGTTTAATAAAAAAAAAAAAAAATCAGTTCAAGTCTTTTCTTCATGTTTATAAAAATCTAGGTTTAGCCTATCAGAGACAGGACTTATTCTCTGTCTGATTTTAGACTCACAGAGAATATATTGCATTGTTATAAAGTCCTGAATGTAGTTTGTTTTCCTAATTAAAAGAAATCAAACAACTTAAAATGTGCATAACCTGGAAAGTTTACCACTCAAAATAAAAGATTCTTTCTCTTCACTGATCAGGATATAATGAGTAATGTAATTATCATGTGATTCTGAGGTAAAACATTTTTCATATAGCGACTGATCATTTACTAGATTTGATAGTACAATATGAGGTGCTATGATTTATTGTCATCTCGATTTTCCAAAACCATTCCCATAAGGAAAGAAGAATGAACATGAGACAGGTAGACCTGTCAGCTTTTCTGTTTAACCTGGTAGGGCTGAACATCATGCACTCACTGCGAGTGAAGGTGGAAATAAGGACCTGTACCACTGACTCAAAAAGAGAGAAAATTTGACATTAGAAATCCAACATGAAGAGGAATACGTCTCAGCAACTCAACTGCTTGCAGCCTGCTGACTTCAAAGAACTTGCTTTTCAAGTTATTGTGGGTTTGGATCAAGCATAATTTGATTGATCTTAACAAAAAGAAGCAAAGAGCAACTCTGAAGTAAGAGTGTGACCAGAAACATCAGTAAGGTTCACCTAGCTCAGATTCATATTTTGAATGGCAAATTTTTCTGATCAGTAGTACAAAGGTCCATAGTAATGAGAAGCATCTCTATATGTGTGAGCTGGCTTTAGGGTGAAGATTTGTGATATAAGCAAAGCAATTTAAAACCATCCTTTGTGATTTTTTAATGACTTAAAGGGCCTAAATTAGTATCCTAGTTGCTCAAACTTCCTTGGAAAAAATGAAGCAAAATATTACCCCTCTTCATTGCTTACAGAAAGATGAAATCTCTTAACAGATTTCTCAGCCATATGAGGTGAGATGAGACAAATCCAGGTGTAAGTAAAACTAATGACACCCAAATTAGAAAAAAAAAATTCCTCTTCAATTTCTTTTTAAATAAAGGTTTTATTAAAATAAAAAATGGGAAAATTTAATGCTCAAAAAATTCTCAGATTGTAGGATATATTCAGAAGTCTTTCTTTCAAGCATCACATATCTCATGGTTAGTCTCATTCTGCATCAATTTGACAAGTAATAATACCCTCGTAAGAGATGGAGAAATATCCTGAAAAAGTTATTAAAAGTTATTAAAAATATTTAACTTTTCATAAAATCATCTCTGTAAGAGTTTGGGACATGCAATGAACTTGGCCCGAAATCATCAGCACTTGATATTCTGCTTTGAGAGGGACAAGGACAAAAAAATGAAAAAAAACCTCATTGTGTTCTAAAAAGGGGTAATAAAAAGATCATGTGAACTGAACATCAATGAACTGACATTTTGGAAAAAGTATGTGAGATAGCACAGCTATACGGAAATATAAGGAAAATACTCATAAAACCCCCTTTATTCAAGGTGATAAAGCAAGTAAGATCACAACACAGTCCACCCACATATGCATTAAGACATTACAGCCCTTTTAAGCTCAGCATTTTTCCTCTGTATTTTAGGGGTAAAGTTGTTTATTCATGGATGATTTGAAAGGCTTTTCATAGTTTCTTAACTTCATTCTACAGGATTGAAAGCCATCCTGCCTTTTGTTGCAGGAATTTATTCCGATAATTTTAGTTATTTAGCAAAAAAACTGAGTGAATGGCAATCATATTGTTCATAAAATTCTTTACAAAATATGAAAGTTCTAATTTTCGCATAATTGCATTTCCAATGTATACTTCTTCATGCACTGCTCTAGAATTTTTTACAGGTGCTTATACTTGTCCCTTCATGTTCAGGAGGACAGATAAACAGTTATATGCAGGATTATAACTCAAGAATAAATACCTGTGGGGTGTATGTTGTCATTCTTTCACAGAAAATTATTTTACAGAACTGTTAAAAGGTGATGGATGGCTAAAAGCCAAACTTCAAGAAAGGATGAACGAAAGGAAAAATACCAAAGTTTTTTTTCAAGTTGCTATAAAGCAGAAGATACAGTGGACAGCAACCAGGAGATACATCATAACTATGTGTGTGGTGTTTATGTGTGCACACACATAAACAGGCCCTGTGAATATGTGCATGTAGATCTAGAGAAAAAAAAAGCTCATATATATTACATATATATCTGTTTGGATATTGACAGAAAAAGCTGCAGCTACTTCCTAGATTATCTCTCAGAAACCTTCCTTTGGAATGCCTTTAAAATTTCTGCTTCCAATTTGTGAGCAACCAGACCTGAACTTAAAATTAGTATATGTAGGGCAGCATAAGTATGACTCAGATGGGAATTTCTGAAATGAAATAGTATAAAACTTTGCAATAGAAAATAATATTTACCCTACAAGTAAGAACTATAAAATGTTAACTATAGTACAAAATGAGAACCGAATAGACCAGGGTATTCAATAGACTTTGGTGGACTGCTGAGAAACTGAAAATGTACAGAAGGATTTTATTACAGAGCTTTTGGGGTCAGGCAAATGTGTTGATGAAGTAAATTTTCCCAAGAAAGATGATACTTTTTGAAAACATTAATTTAGTTGAAAAGTCCATACATTTTCATGGAAATTTTGTCATCAGCACTAGATAGCAAGGTGAAAGGAAAAGTAAGTTAAAACAAAAATGTTGAAAAGAACAGTTCTGCAGAAGGGGAGTAAAAAGTAGCTTCATAGCCCTATATTAAGTTTAAAGGAGGTGTGGTAGATCAAACGAGAAATATCAGTCTGAAGTGCTTTCAAGTGCTTCTGTTTAAGGAAGTAATGGTACATTCAACTTAAAGTCAGTACAGAAGCAGGAATGATAAGATGATAAACTCTACTATTCATTTAAGAAAATGGGATGCAGCACTAATGAAACCAGTGGGAAAGACTAAGAGTTATGTAAGAAAATATGGATATTATTAGAAAGCTGTAACAGAATTAGGAAAGGAAACAACACTATATATCCCATGTATATATCCCATATATGAGTCCAGTAGCTGGAAGCTGGAAGGCTGAATGAAGCCACATTGCTGTCCCGTGTACTGCAGAGAGAAAGGAAGCCACCAGAAATGGCAAGAAATCTTCTGTTCAGTTGTTTTACTATCTCTAGGAAGTATTTATGTTTAATTTTTGTCACTGTAGTAGGGTACAGAAGTCTGGGAAAAATAAGAACAGAATATCCCTGGGTGAACAGTTGCCCTCCTCTAAGGCAACGGGTCGATTAAGGAGTCACATTTATTTAAATGGGCTCTATCAGCTGAAGTAATCCAGTAACAGAAATCCTTTGCAAAGCTATTGTAGATCCAAATGTGCAGACGTCATCTGAGTCTGACCCAGGCTGAAAGGAGCCAAGTGTATCTGAATGGAGCAGTGAAAAGCAGCAACACCAGTGACAGCCGTAGCTGTGTGGAATCGAGTCTGGCACCCAAAGCAGCAGCATGGCTTGACGTGGACTGTCTGGCTTTTGGGAGTTGTCCATTGTTTTTGTGTTCCAGACTCAGGGATAAGGAGAGCGCTGTGGGGAGCACCATCCTGTCTTTGTCTGGGGAAACCACACGGCACTGTGTGTGGCAGCAGCCACCACCTTACCGCTGTCCCGGCAGCCATGCAGAACTATGTCAATGTGGTGAACACCTTTTCGTGGGTAAAGCACCTCCTCCTCCTCTTGTATATTTCTGTTAGTGATATTGCTGCTGTTACTGGGCATTTCTTAGTCCATCGCTGTTTGCTTTCAGTAAATTGTTATCTCAACCCATGGTCTCTGCCTTTGTCCCTCTCCTGGCGAAGAGGGTGGAAGGAAAAGGAGGTAGCTATTTGGAGTTTAATTTCTAGACACTGTGTTCATGGAGTATTCTACAATGGAGGGGGAAAAGAAAAGGAAATAAAAGTGCCTTCAGGTAACAGGGTAACCTACCTTGAATAAAATGTCATCTGCTAAGAAAACTGATTCCTGTTTGCAAATGGGGAAATCGGCTTCCTGAGCACCAGAGAGATTAGTTTAGTCTCCCTAGCTTTCTTCACTAGACTTGTACAAGCATTTTATTAATGACTGCTAGAAATTTAAATCTGCCTCTGTTGCTGCAAAACTAGTCCTGATGGAGAGGGTTTTATTTATGGCAGATATCACCTTTATTTCCTTCACATATTCTAGAAAGTTAAATTACGCTGATAAATCAGCATTGCTAAACAGGATATAAACTGCTGATTCAACTGACTGGTGCTAACATCCATCATCATAACTAGAGATTGCATGTCATGTATGCTTAGACAGGAAGCAATATTTTCTGAAAAAAAAAAAAAAAAAAAGAAAATGCAAATAATTCTTTACAAAAAGAGGGCAGAACATCAGAAAGCTCCACTGAAAGTACTCTTACAATGGTATGGGATTGTACACACAGAATCCTGTAATACGAAAATAACAAAAACTCAGGAAGATGTACAATGTGAAATTTGCAGCAATGTGTACTTGTGACACCACACACCACTTATTTGTGTGCCTTGCCAACTCTAATGCTTTAGCAAGCCTGTGCCAACAATAATAATACTCATGTGGAAGCATGTGATAACTTGATGGTCCCAGGAGCTAGAAGGACCAGAATGGAAACTAATGAATAATGAAGAGTTAAAAGGTTTTCCTTCTGCACCTCTTGAGCATTAGATGATGTCACATAACAAGTGAAACAATACACTCTTAACCCAGAGACAGAGAACAGATTGAAGCATAACAAATTGCCTTTTAACAGAATAGTAATTTGGAAATATAAATATTTAGGTTAAATGTTAATTCACAGTAACCTTCTATACAAGCCAACTTATCCGGATGTGCAGTCAAACTACCACTGCACTTGATCTTGCCACTAGTGAAGTTATGAACAAATTTTAATATCCTAACAGTACTTGAAATAAGAAAAAATATATTTATTTTAGAAGAATATTAAAGAGAGCCATAAATACATGATAACCTGCATAACAAGAAAAGGGATATATTAGAATGCCTTTTCTCACCTAAATGCACAAAATGTATCATCTAATCAGCTTTGATGGATGACTTAGAGGAAGGGCATGTGGAAGTAATATTGAAAAATGGTTACAAGCACCTACATATTTGGGAAATATGTCAACATAAGAAGGTAAGTGCAGTAATTTCATTGACAGTTGCTTGCAGAGATCTTCAAAGTAGGTGAAAACAAAACATAGTAATAAAGATCAAGAAACAAAGATAATGTTTTTTGACAATTTACCTGTACAGCTGCTGGTGATGAGAGTCTAGATACGGACAGCAAAGAAGTAGGTTCTGAGCTGGACCTAGAAATCCTAGTGGCTATCTCCCCTTCTAGCTATGCCCTAATCCTGATCCCCAAACAGCACAGGTGATACATTGACATAAAGAAGACATAATTTGACTAAAGAAGAAAATTTTAACAAGAAATTATGCTTTTTCAGCAGCGGCATATAGTTACATTTTTACCTGTCATACAATACTCTTAAATAATGACTTGAAGGAAAGCTCTGGAGACTCCATCATTCAGAGGACTTTATGGGACTGGACAAACTTCATTGTTACAACAAATAGAACTCATAATTTAAAAACTGTTCTGATAACTCTGTAAGGGCTTTCATTATGACAGATGAAAGAGCAAAATAAAAGTCTGGGAGAATATCTATGATGTCTCACTAGCTGGTACATGGGCAGGATGCCTCATCCAAATGGGAACATGAAGATACACATTGTATTAAAGTCACTGGACAAGAATTGATCTCATGGATGAACATCCCTTTCATCATCCATAACATATTACCCAAGTGGTTAAAGCTACTGTTCCTTTTGAAATCAAATGTTTTGCCAAACACTGTTGCCCAATATCATCTGCTGTTACCTTCATTAATTCTGTGTCTGAAATTGCTTTCACTGACTGCCTTTTGGCACCTGGGAGTTTACAGAAAAAGCACTTCCAGCTGGTCTCAGGGTTGGAAAGCACCTGCCTCAATGCTGATGGCATTCCAGTGAATTAATTCAATCACAGTAAGACTGATATTTTTTTGCTCTGGAGATGTATTAGGAAGGAATTCTGGCTACTAAACGAATCAATATCTTTGAGGACAGAAACCAGTTTAGATAAAATCCATATGAGAAGTACTTCAGCTGACAGGTTAATGGAAAAGGAGCATTCAGTCCTGTTTCCATCTTGGGCAGCCCAAATTACTCACAACATAATTTGGTAAGACCTTGCAGATGTCTGAATGCAAGAAATCAGACCAGACTGTAAAGTTTGGTCTCTTGCTGTTAAACTTTTTAAATCCCATAAAGTCTGTGGTTTAGGATGAGGAACAGTGCTTGAAGCTCTGGAGCCCGCAGTATAAGAAGGATGTGGCTTGCTGGAGTCCAGAGGAGGACCACAAACATGATTGGGGGCAGGAGCACCTCTCCCAAGAAGACGAGGGTAAGAGAATTGGGGCTGCTTAGCCTGGAGAAGGAAAGACTCTGGGAAGACCTTGTAGCACTTTCCAGTACCTACAAGGGATTACAAGAGGAAAGGAATTTTTTTCTAAGGACATGGAGTGATATGACAAGGGAGAATGGCTTTAAATTGAAAGAAATTAGGTATTAGGATTATTTATTTTTTACTGTGAGGATGGTAAGGTTGCCCAGATGAGTTGTGGATGCCCCATCCCTGGAAGTGCTCAAGTCCAGACTGAATAAAGCTTGGAACAAGATAATTAAGTAGAGATGTCCCTACCCATGGCAGTGGGGTTTGAAACTATTTGATCTTTAAGGTCCCTTCCACCTTGAGCCATTCTATGATTCTATGAATCCATTCTCAGCTGACAGGTGCTTTTTTTGTCTTCGAGTCATGGAAAGGATAAACAGTAGCTGAAAATTGTAGATTTGCTGAAAAAAAAAAAAAAAAAAAAAGGAAGAAAACCTAGACATTAGCACCTCTGCTTCACTTGCCTACCAGCATAGAATCTTAACTTCCATGCATCTGTTCACACCAGCAAGAGCCTACATTTATGAACTTTATAGGAAAAAAATAAAAATTCTTAGAACAACATTTCTGGTGCACAGGAAATAGAGTAGTTATTAGTGTTATTAGTGTTCAGAATAAAATATAGTTACATATCAAATTCATGCCCAAGTAATGGGATCCATTTTAAGTGCTAATAAATACTGCCTCACAAACTTTTGACATTAACCTTACTTCCGAGACTTGCCAAGTATATCATGGAATTATAGAAAATGTCCTTTGATTCAATGGTCAACAGTGCAATCAGTAAAGTTAATAGAGACTTTAGGGTTCAGAGTTTCAGAAGGTAGTCAGGTGAACATGAGGTAGAATCATCTCCAGCAGATGATCCCATCCAAAATAAAAAAAAAAAAAAAAAATATTATTAGGCTTGATTATTTCACTAGTAATGGATAATAAGCAATTGTCATCCTCTTTTCATTACATACTTTTTCTGACCATTCATTTAAAAAGGTCTATCAAAGTCTAAAAAAATCATTAATTCCTTTTTCTACATGCCTGAAACTATTTTCAGATCTATATTAAACAAAAATAATTTGCAGCTAACATGTGTTCTGCTTATTGCTACAGGTTGAGCAGAGCATTGAAACTAAATGTCAGATCTACTGAAGTTGCTGCAAATTTTGTTTCAATTTCCAAACAAAATAAGAGACAAAATCTGAGCATTTTCAAAAATGGAACTTCATTGCAAAAGAGGGCTCTGTATTTTTGTCTGTCACACACAGTTGCTTAGAATTTGGCTACTGGCCTGTATTACATCAGAATTCTGCTTCAAAACCCTGTTCTCCTTTAGTCACAGCATTATTGTTTATCCCAAACCAAGCAAAGTTTCCTGCAGTCATACCCTTGGTACCCAATTTTCTTGTTTCTTGTCTATAACAGATTATCCTCAAAATCTAGTGGAAACCAACAACTGCATAAAACATTTCACCTTTGATAAAACAGGCTATATTGACATAATCCACTAAAAAAAAAAAATCTTTCCAGACCTATTCACAACAGTGTGTTCCTGGCTGGCTGCCCAAAACTATTATCATTCTATTAGTATTGTTTGTTTGTCAGATTTCATCCAGCTAACATATGCTAAAACTACAGCTGTTCTGTCTACATTTGGTCTTTAAATATCTGTTTTATTATTTTCTCTCTGCCTCTAAATGATGAAGAGGGAAAAAAAATCTCTCCAATATAAAGATTCCTTAGATTGGGAGAATATGAACCCTTCACTCTACTGGAAATAGGGAGCAGTGCCATTGGTGAGCTTCAAGATGAAAATTTCCCAATTCTTCTGTGGAGTGGACACTCCAATACAGTCCCAAATCAGTTCTTTTCATCTATTAGTTCTTTTACTGGGATGCAACATCTTTAGAAATAAGGGGCATCATGGTAGCTCAAGATTTATTGAAATCTCTACAAAAATACTGTTTTTGACAGTCCTAAGCTGTGAATTAATGATTTGTTTATTTCTTCATTCTCTGGTTTCAAACCTAAGCAAGAAATCCCAGATTTTTCAGGCTAAAACAGGTGACAGGCTCATTATACAATGTAGTAATACACAAAGACACTGTTTATTCTACATGGAACAGCATTGCTCAGAGATTATTTACCAGGAACTGGGAGCAATACCCCCTTGCTAATTCTGTACTCAGCCTGGGCTAATTCGCCTTTTCTTTCAGCTCTGTAACTTTTCTGATATCTCAGCACTGCATGCTGCAATTATACCCCACCAGAAGTACTTAGAGAGTAGTCTGACATCAGTCACCTGGAACAGTACCTTTAATACTGGATAGGAAGGGCTATGCTACAGAAATCAAGGGCTTGCTGGAGGGGAGATCTTGGGGGAAAAAAAAAAAAAAAAAAAAAAAAAAAAAAAAAAAAAAAAAAAAAAAAGGTAAAAAATTAGGGAACTTTTTTTGCCAACAGACGTTACCAGCAAAATAAATTGTGCTTGCCCAGCAGCAAGGGCAACTTGGGTTACATTGCCACTAAAAACCTTCAGCAGAAATGTCAATCACAATTATGATTATAATATCTTTGGCATTAAAATGTCAAATGTGTCGTTGATCCTCCTCTAAGAAATAACCAAGATCATGCATATTTTATGCATATTTTCTTAATCTGCGGTCAGCACAGATTTTAACAAGATGCTCTGGATGGGAATCTACATATACAAAACCTTTCAGCAACATATGCAGCTAGGAAATGCTCATGCAGATATATTCAGACAACCTAAATCACAAAACTGTCAACTTAAAGCTGCATTCTGTGGTTTTTAATCTGTTAGAGGTTGTAAAAAATTCTAATAAGGCATTATAATCTACTTTTATGAAATAAAAAATGTCAAACATTCTTGGTTCAAGTACAGTTACAAAACAAAAATCCCCTCTCGAATGTCAACGAGGAAGTAGAAGAAGCCATGAATGCCTCCTTCCAGTGTTCATGGCTGCAGGACATAACCTAATTGTTGCCTGAGGAACCCCCAATGTGTTTTTCTCAATATCTATGCCTTGCAGGTCACTTCAGCAGTTACTATTAATTTAATAAGTGTTTCTTTATGCTTGCATTTGATTTTAAGTACAGTACTTGCCCCTGGTCCTTGAATGCATGCTGGGTACAAAGCATTAAGATTATCTACACCATTTAAGATTATGCACACTTCAATTAGATCTCTCAGCCATTTTTCCTTAGTTACTGCAATTGCCCTAGTTCCTGCAGGCTGAAAGCTCAATGTTTTCTCTAGACCTCATTATCTTTTTTGTCACTTACTCCATAAAACCATTCACTATGATCCCATCTATTCCTTAAAATAGTCCTTATCAACCTGCTCTTCTTACAATATTTTCCATAACTTACATCCATCCAGTGAGATAGAAATGGAACTAAATCACTCCATATCTACATGCAATACTAAAGCCAATGTAGCCTTAATTTTTCACATGCAAGGAATAGCTTTGTGCTAAATCTTTGTCACGGAGCCAGGAAAATGCTTGAGAATATACTTTAATTTTAAATATTTCAATAGCTGTATTGATTTGAGAGAAAGAACTCATATATGAAAAGTCAGACATGCATTAGAGTTTGGTACTGCTTATTAGTTTTGGAAGCTGCTTTAAGTATCATCTCTCCTAATTCAATCTCATGTATTTCATTATTTATTACTCACTTCTATGTGCAGTGAATAAGCTGTGATTTTTGAAGTCTCTTGCCTCTTCTCAGCTCTCTTATTTGTGGCACAATGTTTTCTGAATTGCCGTGTATTTTTATATAACATTTCTGACCAAGTTGTTAATATTTTTGTGGGGAGGTTTCTTTATTTTGTTGGGGTTTTCACCACATATTTTATGGCTTTGTCTACTTAGTCTCAACAGTTTACTGACTTGGGCTTCTGCTGTTTTGGGTAGTACTGAGTTATTTTGGTCTTTTTCAAACACTGGTCTTGGACATATTCCTGATAAATGTGAACTTGTCTGCTATTTTTACTGCCCCTGCATGGGACAAACTCATGATGGTACAGACAGCAGGGAAAATGAAAAGCATCTGTGATAGGTGACCAGAGCAATTCCAGATCTGAAAATATAGACCATTCATATTCACCTGGAGATTCAGAAATTAAATTGGTGATCTGTATTGCTTTTCCTGAGGAATTATACTTTATTTCATGCTAAATAAAGTTTCACTATGAATTTTGAAGTACATCCTGCAGTTAAAATAATGGCAGCTTTATCAAATATATATATATCAAGAGATACACTAACAACCAATAGCACTGTGCATCTGGATGAAAAACAATAAGATTCATTATATTCACTGTCTGTTTTACAAGCAGGTTATTCAGAAATTCTCTGAAGTTGAACAGCTAAATTTCTTAAATGAACATTGAATTTATTTTTCACCCTTTTAAATATATCTACTAAAGAGACCTACATCTTTGAGACAACACCTGGTATATTTTTACATTTATCCAATAAGAAAAGAGAAGGTAAACCACAAGTGACAGACTAACTCTCCAACAGAGCTGTAGTAAAAAAGAGGATGCTTTTCCTAATATGTATATGGTACCTTTGCAGCTACTTCACAGAAACCCCTACAAATTAATTGGGCGCTATTTTTATGTTTTCTTAATTTGTTTAGTATCAGATTCATCCAGTTTATTATCCCTAAGTTATTAGATTTGACAGCTTTTGTTTCTACATACCATTAGTTGTTTTTTTTTTCTCCAGCTTATTTGACTCCTGATTTTCCCCTTACAGAGAAATTCAGATTACTCTGAGCAGAAAAGCATGTCCCAGAGCACAGATAAGGAGTGATCAGAAGGCAGTCAGCTAGAATACAACCTCTTGACCCATTCCAAAACAAAGTTCTCTAAATAAAAAGCAGGGAGGAAACCCTGTGAGGAAATTACCAACAGCAAGGACTGCATAACATACCATGAGATAGAAGACAAGAGAAAACAGGAGAGGTGCTGTTCACAGCATAGAAACGCACATTGTAGCGGGGAAAAAAAAAAAAAAGAGAGAGACAAACAGACAAAACATGGACAAATAAAGAAAAAACTGAAAAACCTGTGTCACGTGGACACCACAGACTTAAAGTAGAGGATAGCATATGCTTTTCAAGACTTTTCCTAAGTTTACATGAGAAATTTTACGTCCCAGTATATTTAAAGAAGTGTAAAACTTCAAATCTGATGTGATTTATATTGGTATGTCATAACTTATATTGACTTGACTAGTGTAAACCATAAGATGAGATGAATCACTCCCTAGAAGCATCTGCTACTAACTACTGTAGGCACCAGTGGGAGACTACAGTGACTGTATCAGATGCACCCACCTACATTGCACTTGGTCAAATGAATCCCACAAAAATTATCAGACCTATGTAGATATTAAAGCATGTGAGGAAGCAGTGAGCCACCTAGAAGACACTTTGGACTTCTAATCCCTGAGGATTTTTAGGTATCTGATCTCTTTAAAAGGTTAAACTAAATAGTTAGTAAATCTGACAGCGCCTTAATTCCTCAAAAATCATAGTAAAGCTAAATACAGATATCACAGAATTTTCAAATGGTTCCATATCTTCACTGTAAATTCCTTACCATAGTGCTAAGACTCTAGATAACTGAATTTTCACTGCAATTTCTCTCAACCTTCAAAGTACTTGGAGATTCAGGTCAGGTGTTTCAAAAGAGTTTTAAGCTTGTTCTTACCAAATATTTCATCATAGTAGAATATTTCCACTTGTACATAAACTACCCAAAGCAACTGATGGGGCAGCTGTTTACTTTGTTGAATAAGAATTGCCAATTGAGCCAGTGATTTTTTGTAGCGCCATTAAGCATGGAATGCCATCACATGCCGCACCAATACAAACTCCCTCTGTGACCAACAATGTCGTTTACCTTAAACCTCCAGCAACAGCCAAACAAAACAATGCCCACACAGTTCGAACTGCTCCTCACAGGATTTTGTACATATACCCACAAAACCAAGGCTGCAGTTGGACCAAGACTGCTGCATGGCACTTGAACCCTCCCAGTCAGCTACAGAGGTAAAGCACTTACTCTTTGCTGTTCATTTTCTGCAAGGCCTGCTTCACCAAAAATAAGTGCAACACACTTGAAATACAACAAGAAATATACTTTAAATGACTAAAACAAAGAGAAGAGGCAACAACTTCAATCTAACCCTTTCTACACTAAACTGCAAGGCTTTGCAGAAGCAACGGGGTAAAAATTGAGGGGAAAAGGACACTGGACAGATATTGCAGACAAATCCAGTGATTTTTGGTTGAGGGATTCAGAAACCATTATCTCCAATGAGAGCCATCTAAATATGCTTTCTCACTGTTCTTTGCACCAAATGGTGCACCAGAGTTATGAAGGTTGCCTGGAAATCAGAGGAGAGACCAAAAAGTAGTAGGAGTCAACCAAAGAAGCAAAACAGAATAAAGTCTCAAAAATATATGGTCTGGAAATGTTTCAAATTAGTGCATTCAAGAAAAAAAAAAAAAAAAAAAAAAAGAAATAAATAGTATTGTCCTGGGTTGATGCTGAATTGTATCCCCATTCATCTGTTTAAAGCAAAAATAAGTTCTGCACCTTTAAAACTGCATCGGAGAGTGAAGGAGAAGCAGTGGAATGTCTGAGATGGTTGTTTTCAAAACATCAAGAGAAGAGTTTTCAGCTTTCCTGTTCATACAGTGAGTGTTGTCTTCAGTGTGGACAGCAGGAGAGAGCTCTCCTTTGCTTTTGGTTAGTTTGTGGCTAGCTGAAGCAGAGAAGTTCTCTGGACTGTGAGGTTTTTTCTTTTTCCTTGGAACTGTTCAAACCTGCTCTGGACTAACCCCCACCAGAACACCAGGAGCTCATCCCTGTGTCCCCCAGGCCTGGCCTCTGCCCGGCATTTCCCAGTGCCAGGGACTGACACAGACTGAGGGAGCTGAGCTGCACCCCCGGCACAGCCTGGCTGGATTGGGCATCTCTGAGGAGCGGAGGGAGCTTCTGTTCTTTGGTATTCATTTGTTGAGCTTTGCCTGTTAAATAAACACATTTTTTCCACTTTCCTCTAAGGGAAATCTTTCCTGAACCAGTTGGGGGAGGGGCCGTTTGGATTTGCTTTCTGGAGGGACCCATTCGGAGGTTTCTTCCCAAATTTGCCTTAAACCAGGACAATTATATTCTCAATCCCCAAACTGGATACTGCATTGTTGTCAGGTGTCATTCAAATTGTAGTTGTATCTAGTCCTTTTGTGCTAGATGCCTACCTTCAAGTTACTTGTCAAAAAAAATTGGAATGTCCTATTTCTGATGGAAAAGACTTTTTCTGAATTCACACATACTTTACAATAATTCAGAAATTTACTGACATTATTGAGAACTCTTAAGTTATACATAAAGATAAACACACAGTCTTCCTGTGTTGAGAGCCTCTATTTGTCACTGCCAGTAAAACCAAACCAAAAAATGCATTCATTCAAGTTCTGAGCCTGCAGGACTCAGGTCAATGTAGCTGCTGGAAGGCAGTCAGGAAGTGGCAGGGAAGGGCAACATCTTCAAAAGGAATATTACAGTTTCTGGGTATTTATGGTTTCTGGGTGCTTATTTCAGAAGGGTACAACACTGCTTCACAACAGCTTTCAAAGAGTGAAAGGCCACTTCAATTCTTTGGGGGGAGGCTAGGAACAGACTAGCCCTCTCTCCTCCATATGTCTTCCTACCTCTTTTTTCCCCTGCAATACTCAATATCTGCCTCCTACTTAAGGCTTGCAACAGAAAGGCACAAAATAGCCATCCACTATCTGTGGCATAATCTCAACTCACCTTCTCCTGTTCTGCTCAGAAGAGGCAAGCACCACAAGCCCTTCCCTGGAGAAGATGGGATACAAAGGTGAGAGTAGAACAAGCAGGCCAGCAACTCAAAGGGCTGGAGAAAGTGGTGTCTGCCCTGGATGATCTGTCCCTTGCCTCCCTCGCAGTGATCCCTCTTTCCCTAGTCCCCACCTCACCACTGATCAGAGAAGGAGCAGACACCAGCAGGACATATGTCCCTGTGTTTTGAGAGTTAAGGCAGGCACCTCTGCCCTCATGGCTGCCACCCAAACCTGTTAACAGAGGCTCCAAGTGCTGCTGCAGAGCATGACTGGGATTTGTAACGAGAGCCTGTTATGAGTGTGTGAGCCACAACTTCTAGGCATTCTTGGGAAGATTCTGAGTCTTCTCTTCTTCAGGCTAAACAATCACAACCCTCTCAGGGGCTCCTCATATCATCTGTTTTATCCTCATATGATAGATGCCCAAGTACCTTCATCCTTTCAGAGGTCTTTGCTAGACTTGCACCAGTATGTCCATGTTTCCCTTGTTTTGGGGAGCCCAGTGTGGACAGACCACTGCAGATGTGCTCCAGTCAGAGCTGAGCAGTCAAGAAGATTCACTCACCTCCCTTGATCTAGTGGTAATGCTTTCCCTAGTGCAATCTGGCTTCTCCTGGCTGCCTATATTCCAAAAGTACATTGCTGGCTCATGTTCCGCTAGGCGTTCAACAGGATCCCCAGGGCCTTTACTGGAATGTGGCTTTCCAGCCAAACACCACCCAGCCTGTACAGGTGAGTGTACCTGGGGTTGCTTCCTCCCCAAGGGCAGGACTTGGCATTTGCCTTTGCTTGGCTTTAGAAGAGTCTTGCTGGCCAAGATCTCCAGCCTTCAGATATGCCACAGAATGGCAGCACAACTCAATGGTACATCTGGTGTACCAACAATTCATCCTGTTTTTTTCACACCTGAAAATCTGATGAAAGTTTGCCCTACTCCATCATCTAAGTGATTACTGAAGATGTTACAGTTATTGACCCCATTATCAACCTCTGTGGTCTAGATACAAAATAAGATATTTTAAATGCTTACATGCATACTTGTTTGTCATATTCTCAAAATATTCTTGATTAAAAAAATTAAAACTGAAAAATGTCACCAGTGAAATAACACAGTCATAAAGATGCCTTTGAAGAATGACTAAGTTGCAGCTGCAAATTAAAGCCGTAGGACAGAATATATACAGTATATACCTCTATTTTCTTCTCTGAGAACAAACTGATAGTAAAGGAAACATATTATTCCATCAGAATGATGCCCCCCAGCCCTATCATTCACACAGTGTTATACAGAAAATATCTTCACTTAATCCAAACTAACCATGTGCAACCTCATCCTTTGCACAATTTCTGTATATGCAGTTACTGTGCAGTATTCCAGGTTCAGATAGTCAACTTACTGTTTGTCAAAGGTTTGACGTTGGCACAAGGCCAGTGCCCCTATGAGGATATACTGTCCCTGGTATTTGTTGTGAGATGTGACCAAAAACAGAGCAAAACAGTTTCTAATTTAGAAAGCAAAAGAAAAGAACTTTATTACTTATAATATGTAAAGAAGACACATACAGAAGAACATGGAAACTTTAAAAAACACTCTTCCTCCCCCCCCACCAGTTCTCAACACAATAAAACAAACTAAAAATTCCTAATCACGTTACCACTCTTTAGATAATTAATCCTTAGTCTATTACCACCCTTTCGATAATCAGTACTCAGTTCATCAAGGAGAGATAGGAGTCTTCCTTGCACCACATCGTGGCTTCTTCCTCCATGTCCAGTGCTCTCACCACTGTGCATGGACCAGAGCTGCTTCTAGGGTTTCTCTTTTTTAAAGATGCTTTGGTTAGTTCCAAGAAACGACAGCTTCTCAAATTTTGGGACACCAGTCCCCCCCAATATTACCCTCTGGGGCCGAGGGGCCTTGAGAACAGAGCTCTTCCTCTCATCTCTGTTCACACTACTGTCCACTCTTGGCTCCAAGCCAATGCCTCTCCCCAGATACAGTTTCTGTGTTACAGAAAAGAAATTAGTCCATCCATGGCTATACAAAAAAGTCCAGCCAAAGGCCACTCTATCATCTCCTCCCACCTAGGATTCTTTTCAGTATTCTCTGACAATCTTCCAATTGCACAAACTTTCATCATCTCTGCTTAGTTCTCTCTATCTTTCTTCTTCAAATTCAGGAGGATTAGCATTTATAAAGTTTCCATCATCTACGAAAAGGGTTAAAATCTTGGGCTTTGTTTCTTCAGAACTCTCACAGTATCTTTGCTGCTGGGCACTCTTCTCGCGCCACCCCCCCCATACTCCTTCGGCCGTGCTGTCTAGTGGTTGATATCAAATTTCAAGGTGACACAGATCACAGACACGGTCTCTCAGTCTCTCTCTCTCTCCGGGGGGGGGCGGGAGGGGGAAAAGAAGGCTGCTTGATGCCTCTTAAGGTTTTTGTATTCTCTCCACCCTTCCATCTTGCAGGATTTTTTCTCTCCCCTCTGTGCCCAAGGTTCCAGCCTACCTCGCCCAGGCCTCATGGCTTCCCCTCCCCCGCCCAGCCAGCCGCTGGGCAGGGGAGATCCCTCCGTCCTCAGGGACCGGAACCAAGAGAGAGCTTTCCGGGGAGCCCTCTGCTTTTAACCCCTTGTGTTCTCAGAGGCGGATCCTTGTCCTCAGTGGCCACACCAGGTGCCAGTCTTTAAACCTGAGCACTCATTAGTTTGACCACTGAAGTTCAGAAAAACTCATTTTTTTCAAACTACGACAATGTTTCATTGTTTAAATGGCTATCATTGAAAAAAACAGTGTTACTTGAATCACATAATTCCAACACATGATTTCACAAATGCAAATTCACAAATCCTACAAATGTAGCTCTATCATTGCTTCTGCACTCAGAAGCTGCCGTGCATCTAAGAGCTGCAGATAAGAGAGTAGCTAGCTTTAGATTTCACTTAAGATACTCAGTCATAAATTTGTTATTGCTTCCCTCCTCTTCATGAAGGCTTAAGAGCTGACAGTCTGAGGAGATGAATGGGAAAAATCCACACAACATTCAAATTTGTTCATTCAAATTAATTCAATCAAGTTATTCACAAAGGAAGGCAAACACCTACACAGGGATCCACTTTTCCCAAGATACATGCTGCAGTTTGAAAAAGCTGAGCATATCCATACCAGGTCAAAGCAAATATACACACTGTTGCTTCCTTCACCTCTGTGTCTGCTTTCTCCTAGGTCTCTGTGCTCTTAGATATCTGTTCTGAGCCACTGCTAGGACACTTGCAAAGAAAACTCCCAACCTCCAGAAATTTTCAGCTTATTAATTTATTTGGATATTTCTGTTGCCTTTGGATTTGGATTACTCACACATTTATTTTTCTTTTCCATGAATTTATCCAGTTCAGCTACTTTTTGAAGGTGCCATTTTTGGCTCACATAATAATCTACAGAAGAGATGCACACATTAAGCACAATTTACTTGAGGATCCAGGTCTTCCACTTGATTTTGAATTTGTTGCTTTCATGTTTCATTTTATGCTGCACAGCTCTTGCTTAGAAAACAGAGAGAATTAATTACTGTCTCAGTAAAAGTTCACAGGAGCTCATGACCAGCACCATTTTAACTGCCTAAGCAATCCAGCATACTTGTTATCTTATTCTGTGTACTTAATAAGAAGGTCAGGATTGAAGGATCTGAGTACAAGCTGCTTAACAGCCCAAGGATTAGTAACACAATTTTGGCAGAGACAGTGGAAATATTCCTTCTACAAACAAAAAGGTAGATGTTCGTGAGTAAATACTGTTTTTTTAAACTGTTACAATCATAGATTAATTAGTAATTTTGTGTATCCCATTGGCAATGTTAGAAGTGTTTTCATTTCTGGAGATGGTTTAGTGGTGAACCTGGAGGTGCTGGGATAACAGCTGGACTTGATGAAGAGGTCTTTTCCAGCCTTAACAGCTCTATGATAGGCATGCCTTAGGACATCTGTGTAGCAGCACGACATATAAAATACCATAGGACAACTGGCCTATCCACTGACCTTTTATATGCATACAGATTGAAGTCTTTAAAGGTTTTTGGTTCATTAATAACTCTTCCTATACTCACTGCAGCCTCCTAAAGAGACAACAAGAAGAGGGTACAACTTACTGGCACAGTGAGACAACTCTGGAAATTCTTAGTTGATGCTAAATCTCTAGTCCTTAGGCAGCTTTCAATTATAATGAGCTTTTAATTATAGGAAATAGCATGGAAGTGCTCCCAGGATAAGAATTTTATAAGTGGTTCCGTAAAAGTTCATCCCCATCCTCTGGTAATAAATGAAGAGTAGGGCCACGCTCAGAACCCAGCCTCCTTCTTTCTTGAAAATGCAAGGACAGCTGTAAACTATATTAAAAATAAATAAATAAATAAATAAAAAATAATATAGACTCTCATAACGAAGCCTAGCAGCAAAAATAACTATATGGACATTCTAAAATTCCTCAGGTTTCATCTTGGCAAGAGCCAAGAAGAAATGAACAAAAGAGAAGATGCTGTGACACCTGCATTTCAGGATGTGTGGCTGTTACATTTATTACTGGAAAGCCAGTGATGCTCGCAGCTGTCAGAAGCCCTGCCCTTCAGCATTCCTGGCTGCTACAAGCTCTGTCAGGCATCAGAGCTGTCATTAATCATCGACTTTGGGGTTCACAGCTGTTGCAAGCAGTTTCAGCAACTTGGTGGTGCTGGTAACAATTTATTTCACTTAGCAACAAACGTTGGCATATTGGTATTGCCTGTAATTTCCAAGGAGTTTTTTGCCAATGCTATTAGCTTCCACAGTCAGCTGGGGTTATAGTAATGGGAGATTTAACAACTTCTAGGACCATTTCTAACAGTGGTGCCTAACAACAAAGAGTACCTTTGGCTATAGTCGCTGTGCATACAAACATTTCCAACATGTTGGCAACTTTCCCAATAAAAACGAAGTGCCTGATACTACCTACAGCTGTGGAAGAATTAGTCAGCACTTCAAAACGCCACTGCTATGTCAACAACATGAATAGAGTTTAACAAGTCGTTCTTACAATACCAGGAGATATTCTGCCAGAGCTCTGGGCTGCAGCTAAGTCCCCCAGCAGGGTATATTAGCTCAGGCTCAGCACCGTGTGAATAAAGTCACACAGATTTTCAGCAATGTGAAAATATTGAAAGCTACACCGCAGTGAACGCAGGATGCTGAGAACACAGAGAGAGACTCTGCTTCTGAACGCTGGAAAATGTGCTTAATGCAGTAGAGAGACTGACTAGAACATTTTAATTCAAACATCACTGTCATTGGTTGGGAAGATATCTGTTGTGGGTTGTTTATTTTTAAATCTAAATTAAAAATAAAAAAAGCAAAATGCTCTAAGCCTTATAAACATGCTGCGGATTTGCTCCATGATGTCTCAATAAAGAGATATCCAAGGAAATATTAGAATGGCATAATTTTCAAAAGTAATATATTATGAAAAATAAAGTGTAATTCAATCCTTGATTCGTGTTATATAGAAGTATATTAATCCTGTAATATAGAAGTATATTTTAACATTATTCTACAACAGATCAAGAAAAAAGACTGCCAAATCCTTCCTTAACTTCAAGCTTCACCATATCTGCAAATTCCTTGGGGGAAATCGTGAAATTTTTTGTATTGGCAGAAGACAAATTTCTCAATTAAAGAATTCCAGTGAAATTATTTACTATAGCCCTTCTTAATATAAAAAGTGTATTACATCTGATTTCTTCATTTCATTTTGAAAATGATTAACATTTTCTTCTACAAGTCCCTGTTAAGCTTAGTTTGGATTTTATATATTACACACCTAAATATATGACTTTAACACTCATGCTTTGAGATGCATTGAGATATCTTATAAAAAACATAGCTAAAGGCAATTTTGATTTACAAAAATTTAGACAGATATTGATGGACACAATTTTAGTGCATAACTGACTGTTTTCAATTTATTTTTCTTTTGTCATAAAAAAAGGGCAAATCATGCTAAACCAGTCAGATCATCCTTTTTGACAGAAAATAATCTTTATATCTGAAGGAAAAACAAGGGTGTGACACATCTCATTTTTAACAAGGTTCTTGACACCATCTTAAGATATTTCGTAAACCAGCTAACAAACATCCTAAGCAGACTGAACTACTATTCAGTTATTATAAAACCACTAGGAAGGTGCAAAAGAAAATTTGCTATGAAAATTTCGTATGACATCATACAGTTCATGCTGCTTACATACAGTCTATTCCAGCTGTACTATCTTATGGACAGAATGATGAAATAATACGTAAACTACTACATTTGCAGATAAGAGGGTGTCCAAGATACACAAATGCAGTTGAGCAATTCAGAACAATGGTAAATGTGAGAATAACTATGGAGAAAACAGGATGAAATTTACTAAGATGAAATGAAAAAATCTTTATATATTTCAGAACAATGAAACCCACCAAATTAAATAATTATTAAAAAAAAAGCTAAAACACAGCTTTTTAGTCTTGTATGGGAAAATAAAAAGATCTGAGCATATAAGATCTTCACAGAGTTGAATGTGAATCAAGAATGGCATTCTGCACATGAAAGTCATGCTAGTTTGTATGAACGGACTGTACTCCAGCGGGAGAGAAATTTGTCCTCTACTGCTGATGTATGGCAATATAGGAG
Source organism: Sitta carolinensis (assembly GCA_032173965.1). Taxonomy (NCBI): domain Eukaryota; kingdom Metazoa; phylum Chordata; class Aves; order Passeriformes; family Sittidae; genus Sitta; species Sitta carolinensis. The sequence goes on along the minus strand of CM063284.1, from coordinate 91,204,996 downwards.
CTGAGACAGACTCAATAACATATTGCTGTTATGAGTACCAAGAGGAGTCAACCATTTCTTTTGTGCTGCTTTCCAGAGCTTATGCACAAGATCAACACAGGAAGTTCAAGCAATCCAACTACTTAGAAGGAAACCACTTTCAGTTGGTGGTGTGTAGTCAGTATAATCTGCCAACGGCCATGTAAAATTAGACCTTGTTCATCAAGCCCCATTCCAGCATTTGTAGAATACCACAGAGTAAGAAGAATCTGGAGAATGTGTGCTCCAATAAATCAAAGCCACAGAATATTCCCTACACACTTCATTAAGCTGAAAACTTGCAGTAAAACCCCCTTTGACTCAGCAATGATGTGCCACAAAATGAGGGCATAAAAAGATGAGAAATGCTGCCAATGCCCTTGACCTACACGGAAACAGGGGATTTATTCCGTGAAACTCCTAATGACCTTTATTAGAGTTGTTGAATCCAGTGGCCCAACAGAGGCGAGGCTGCCCCAGCTCTGTGCCACCAGGTCCAGCCAGTAGCAAGGCTGGGCAGGTATTCCACATACAGGGAATACACACTTATACGTATATTCTTGCACATGCACATGTGTTTTCCCTATATAAACACAGTTACAATCTGCACACAGCCAATAAGTATTCCCAATCTCTCTGCCCTCACAACCTCCCTTGATGCAGGTCATCTCAGAGCTTCACTCTTTGGATGTTCAGAAGTTTTTTGAAACATTTGAATCTAAATGCTCTATGAATTCAGTACATGCATTTGCTCTTTGAACAAAAAGCTAACAAGAATCAAAGCCAGTTGGAAAATATTCCTGTACTTTCTCACCATCATTTCACTAAACAAGTTATAACATTTTTCCCCCAGGATCCCCTCATTCTCTTATTCATCTCTTTTGGGCTGTTTCTCTTTGAACAGTGTGACCCTTTTAGTCAGATTTTTGAAGAATGTTCAAATTATTTAATGAGGTATTTCCCATATCTTTTACCATGGTACTAATTGTGTCCTGTTCCAGTCAAGAACCCCTTGCCATGAATTAACTTAATTATGTTTGCATGCACATCATCCTGGTGTTTTACAGTCACAAGTGAATCAAGCCCTATGTCTACGGCAGAAATTTTTGTTACCAGTTTTGAAATTGCACAGAACTGCACAATTCTGCAAATGAATCCTTCTTGCACATTGCTCTTTCCAAAAGTACATCTTTCCTCTGTAATTTAGCAAGAAAGCTCTTTTCAGTAATACAATATGTGTGAGCAGAGGGGAGGTGGAATATTGATATTCATTGCTATTATGGAGGAAATGTAATTTATAGGGATGGTCTAAGCAATAGTTTATTTTGGGGGTATTCTGATATAAATCAGAATAATCATTTTCGTTATTTAGTAATGGACATAAATATGACAATGAACTGGTATGATTGGTGTGCCCTTTTAAACTTATATATATTTATATAATATATTTATCTTTTATAAGATTAGCTTTCTTAATACACAGTTAATCATGGTTCTAGGTAAGATTTTTTGACTTTACACGATTAAAAGAAAAAAAAAATGTTATTTTCTCCCTCAACTTAATTGAAACACTGAGATTTTACAGAAATACTCAAGAATTGTTATTATTGGAACTTTTTTGTTTTGTTATCAAATATTTTTATTTTACTTTTTATAAATGTTTCTCATTTCATAAATCATAGAAGAACTTTGTTCAGAAGGAACTATAAAGGTCTGATTGAAACCCACACTACCACGGCCAGGGATGACACCTACAAGACCAGGCTGCTCAAAGCCCCACCCAATCTGTCCTTGAACACTTCTGTGTCTGCACATTCCAATCTAGTGCTTTACCATCCTCACAGTAAAGATTTTCTTCCTAACACCTAACCTAAATCTCTTCCTTTTTAGCTTAAAACTGTTTCCCATTGTCCTATCACTATTTGCCCATGTATAAAGTCACCCTCTCCCTTTTTCCTCACATCTGAAAGACTGCAATGAGATCTCATTGGAGCTCAGATTCTCCGGGCTGTACTCTGTGAGTGTGTGTGCACAGGAGAGCTGTCCATCATCTTTATGGAACTCTTCTCTCCCACAGGTCCACAATTTGCCTGCTAATAACTTCCTTCAGCTGTGAAACCACAAGCAGTAGTCATCAAAGACTACAGAAGATACAACACAGACAAAGATAAATAATTTTTATACTAATTAATTACAAGTGACCAATTAGAGGATCCGTCAATTTCATTTTGAGGCAGCAAATCAAATGGCCCATGTGTAAAATGAAAAGAGTGCTTCTTGTGGGGGCAGAAAAAGAACTAGGCCATTAGGGTATAATCTGTCCATGCACAAGTTCTAGTGAGGATAAAGAGAAATCTGTCTAGCATTCAGTAGCAAAATCTGTCCTAAATTTGCTTAATTGCTTCATAAGTGCTATTGAGACAGGAAATGTAGCTGCTACTGCAGTTGTAAAACGAAAGGCAGAGAAGGAAGATGGTTATTGAATCTATTTTTAAGTATGAAAAATGTACTCACGTAGTACAATGATGCAGACATTCAGACACACCAGAATGGAAATGTGAATAGTGCAGGGAAAAGACCAGCGTGTGCTACATTTTAAGATGATGAAAGCCACCCCGGACCCATGAATTATAAAAAGGCAATAGATAAATAGGTTATAAGGCTTAAAGGTTAGTAGAAGCACCCCACAGATAATATTTCATGTGTAAAATATGCTTTTGAGAATTTTATATTACATCGCAGTTTTAGAACCAGAGGGCTACTCTCCTGTGTGTTCACATAACTTAAAGACTACCAGTACTTTCCTGAGGCCCTATTGGTTGGAGAAACAACTGAATGTACTGACAGTGGCCCTTCTAAAGAAAAGTCATACACTCTTTGATGTCTTATTACAGTGACAGAAATTTTTTTAAAGTACTCCTTCAAGAGCCAGGTACAGACTTGAAGCGCTGTCTGCTTCAGTGAACCTTGCGAGCGACCCGCAGGTGCAGAATTCGACAGACGCTTTTAAGGTGGCTGATGACAAAGGCAAAAAGGACAGGTCTTAATGTGGAGATCCAAGAGCACTTTATTGGCCACAAGGAAATCCAGGGAAAAAGACAAAGCAAAGGGGAAAAACATGGGATTTTATATGGGAATGCGGGGGTGTACCTGAGGGTCAAGGGCCAATGGGGGCAGGTAAAACTGGCGCAGAGGAGGGGCAGCCAGCCGCTGACCAAAGGGTTAGCAGGGGCAGGACAAGGGGTAGAGTACTGCAGAAAACTGGGACCAACAGGGTTCAGGGAAGGGGAGAACATTCCAGGGGAGGTACATATAAGGCAACAGGGGGTTGAACTAAGGTGAACAGGGCTGAACCAAGCCACTTTGAGTGGCACCAACTACAACAACCAATAAAGTTCAGCAAACGAACTCGTGCTTACAGAGACCTTAGGGCAGATGGCCCTTTCCCCCTAGGTCTCAGAGGGGTATTCCTCCTGGACTGAATTGCTCTCTTCCAGGGCTGAACCACCTGCTCCTTCTGGTCCTCTACACAGACTCAGAAGAGAATATGTTTTTTTCTTTACTCACAAAAGGAGAAAAATCACAGTAAGGTACATCAGGATCTGTCAAACTGCTGGTATTCTGGTAATTCTGAACCCATAGAAACATTAAGATTGGAAAAGGCCTCCAAGAACATCAGTTTCACCTGTTAACCTAGCAGCATCACCATGTTCACCACTAAACCATGTCCTCAAGTGCCATATCCACACATCCCATGAACATTTTCAAGGATGGTGATTCCACTATTTCCCTGGACAGTCTGCTCCAGTGCCTTACCATGCTTTCAGTGAAGAAATTTTTTGCAATATTCAATTTAAACCTTCCCTGGCACAAATTGACCCCATTTCCTTATGTGCTTGTTATCTGGAGAAGAGATAGGCCCCCATCTGGTTACCACCTCCTGTCAGGTATTTGTAGAGACTGATAAGGTGCCACCTCACTCTTTTTACCTGCAGGTTAAACAGTCCCATCTCTCTCAGACTCTCCTCCTAAGACTTGTTCTCCAGACCCTTCACCAGCTCTACTGCCCTTCTCTGGACGTGTTTCAGCATTCCAATGTCCTTGTAGTGAGGGGCACAAAACTGATTTGAGGTGCAGCATCATGAGTGCTGAATACAGAGGGAATATAAATTTATAATGATGCTGAGGGGGGAAAAGATTAAAACATGGAGTTCAAAAGTGCGCATGTTGCCACTGAACCTGCAGAGGGATTACCAGTTTCCATCAAAGAAATTTGAATAGTATCATTTATCTGGCAGTTTCATATTAAAATGTTATATGCATAATAACAGATGACTAGAAGAAGACATTTAAATGAAACACACATTTCCATCTCTTTCTTTTTTTTCTAGCAAGTTTAATGTTTTTATGATGTTAACTGGAAAACAAGTTTTTCAGAAAGCAGAGGAATAGATAAAAAGGTCACATATCCTCCTCCCACACTGATAAAAAGCTTATATCAATCATTATTAGCTAAAATTGTGACCCAATTAGACTAGTACAAATCATGCCAAGCTGTGATGGCAGAAGTGACTGATGAACTTTGCCACAGAGCTAATCCCCCCCGAAATGGATGGATGGGCATGGAAATGATGCAGTGTAATGCCAGTGAAGCGTGTCCAACTACAATTCAGAGTGACATTAAAACAAAGAGAAACTATCTACTAAAGACAGGCCACAATCTCTCCATGGCTATAGCAAAATGCTTGTCCTGAGTGGTTTACAAGGGATGAATCTTGAGTGGCACTAAAAAAGCCAAGTATTTATCATTAACAGAAGTATTACCCAAAAGAGACTATTTTAGCAGGTAACCTATGGCAAATTGCCTACCACTGTGGATGGGATGTAAACAAACCAAGCTTATTGATAACAAACCACCAGTAATTTTTATAGTACTACCACTATCAAACATCAAAAATCCCACTTCTTCCCTTCCCTTCCTCAATAAAAAATAACATTAACAAGCAAACACAGAGACATATCTTTTTTTTTTTTTTTCCCTTGTTTTATAAGGTTCATAGTTTAAACCTGACCTACTTATTTAAGAGGAAAAAAATCCCAAGAATTTATTTTTATAGGGAGGATGGAGATTGTATAGCAACAATGCAGGAATTGAGGTATTAAATAAAACTCCAAATATCACAAACGTTGCAACTAAATCCTGAGGACTGGCAACTCAGTCCATGCTTCCAGGGCCAGTGGCAGCTAGCAAGGAAGGGTTGAAAATGAGGGAGTTTGTCTGCAAATGAGGATGTGATGGCATGCACCCACCAACCAGCTTGTGGGTGATGACTCAACTGTTTGTTAATCATTTACTAAGAATAAGTCCCTAATTAACAAGCTAGTGTGAATGTGAATTTTGGCTTACCAGCAGTCACCAAATTACAAACCTAATGTCTATGTTTGAATTATAATTTTTTAAAAAATTAAAAGTGTGTTGTTTTTTTTTTTTTTCTCTTAGCTAAATAATAAAATTTAGTTGCAAAATAACCCTTATCTTTCTAAATAATTTACCTGTATTTCAGAGAGGTAGCTTACTGAAATAAAAGAACATCCCTCCATGGAGAGTATCCTATTTGTGAGCTCACTGAACCAGTAGGTTGAATCTTGCAGGGTTGGCAGAGGAGATAGTCTGCTTTCTTCACACCTCCCCCAGCCCTGCATCAGTGGCTCTTTCAGATTCAACCAGAAATTACTGTCATTTCAAAGCAGTTCTAAGTCCTATAAGTGAAGAATATGTTGAGGTAGCAAGAAATCACAGCAAAATGGAAGGCCCTCAGTCAGGAACAATTCAGTTTCTCCTCCTCTGCAGTATTCTTATAAATGCTGCCATGCTTTGGGAGGTCTAGGAAAAACAGACAAGGATGCCTTCAGACTAGCAGTTCCTAATCCCATTGTACCAGTATATGGCACATAACACATAATTGGCCTTTGCCTTTCAGCAGGCAGCACATGAGACAGGAACCTCAAGGAACCCATTTGTTTCACTGTCAGAAACCAATGGGAAATGACGAGCAGGAAAAGCAGGTATGTAACTGTGACTTTCTGCCCAGATGCATGTCCCTCTTCAATTCTAAGTATTCTCATCTCCCCCTTACACCATCTGGGATATCTCCATAATGACAACACCATAACTACATCAAGGAAGGGTGCACTGCATCAGAAACATCATCACAAGCCATGCAAGGCTTCATAGTTCCTTTTCTTGGCCCACTCTGCCCCTCTTTTTATACCTTGGAAGAAATTGTGGAAGGCACTGCTTCCACAAGCCTGACCACACTGATGCAGTGGTCATTTTCACAGCATGGCTTCTAGTCAGAGCTGTCAAGAGCATAGTGCAAAAAGTCAGGTTTAAGCAGAAACCATGTGTGACATTTATCAGGTCATAGCAGTTCAGGCCAGTGTACAAGCAGAAATATTGGTGCCAGCAATAAGTAGGCACCAACACCAACCTACTGTACGTAGAGACCCCTTGAAAATTCAGTGTCTACATCTTTTGTTTTAGATGCTAAAAGCCTTCCTACATCCCACATGAGACACACATGCCATGCCATGTTTGAATTATCCCATAAAATGGTTATAACAAGTTGTTTCATATCATCACTGGGTTTCTGTTGCCTTGGAGAGTCTTTTAGCTAACTGGTTATGTCAAAGAGAGAGGTTTGGCTACTAGCTCTCTGCTTGCTTTGCAACGAGCACTTCCACAGCAGCTGGCTTGAAACTAGAACCATGAATTCATGTGATGATTAAGCAGATTGAGAAAAATTGCAACATTTTACTCAGCAGAACATATACTAATACATCTTCCACTGGAGGACTTCAGTCATGATTACAATCCTCTTGCTTGGCTGAGAGAAGTTTGGAAGGAACACAGAGTACAACATTTCCTTGGGAAAAAAAGTTACCTGATATTTCTAATAACACTAGAATGAAGATTAAGCTTGTTTTGTCCACTTCGTGTCTCAGGTACTACTAGAAAAACCCCTAGAGATTCTAACTTTATAGACTTTATAGACTTAGAACAGATCCATATAGAGATGCATGTGTACTGCCAGTATAAAAGCTACAGACAACACCACCTGAAAAATATGTCTAGAAGAAAGCTGAAATTTTCCACCTATTGGAGAACTGAGACAATAAATGAGACACAGGAAGAAGAAATTAAATGATAACCCAAGAACAAGGATAGTATAAGAAGAATACTAGCTGATTTAACAAATTCTATGCAAGAGTAAAGATGGAGTAAAGAACATGTTGTTTTTGATAGAGGTTTGTCTGTATTTCCTTGCTGTGAATGGAACTTTGTACAGCATGCAGAGCAGAAACTGCTTGGGAGATAATCAGAAAATGTAATTCCTGAAGAATATAAACCAATGATTGCAGACTTCCAATTAAATGAGGTTCGAGGTTTAAAAAAGTATTTTTCCTTGAGGGAAAAGAATAAAATCATTATGTATATGCATCTACAAAAGGAAAAGAAGCTCAGGAAGAGCCTTTAAACATGCAGGAATAAGAAAGGATGAAGTCAGGTGTAGGAGAACAGTGTAACAGGAGCGAGTCAGAGATTCCTGCATTGGGCTGGAAGGGACATCAGCTTCCCTGGCAGACAGACTGCTCTATCTCCTTAAAACGTCTGACAAACCATAAAGTTGGCAAGTTGTTCCCTTCTCACTGCAGTGGTGGAAAGATCCTGCCTCTGCTCTCTTCCTCCTGACGGTCAGTTCCTTCGTGCTTGAAGCCTCTCTGCCTTCTTCCTTCTGACTTTTCCTTGAACGACTTCAGCTCTTAAGATCTTTCTTTGCAGGTCAACTTTTCTGGACCAAAAATTATTCTCATCACTCGCCTCTGAACAGGAAACCTCGAAGTGTCATGCTCAGTTGTTGATTCAGGCCATGCAGGATTGAGCGCTTATCCTATTACCACATTTCCCCTTACATTTCTGCCATTGGTCAGAGAGATGAGCTAATTTTTTAGAGATTTATGATGTTGTTTCCTTTACAAAGGTAACGACGGGGTCAAAATTCAAACATTCCTTGGTGGTTCAAGCAATACTAATTAGCTGAACACAAAGTAAGAGAGCTGAAAATGCTCACAAACTTGTTAGGTTTCTGGACCCCTTGAGGATATTCTTGAATATTTCTTCAAAAGCCAGCATGTTTCTTGATGTTTGCTGGAATTTTTGTTTCCAGTTTTAAGTGCTTCACATTCCGGAATTGCCTTTCATGGAAGAAAAAGTGTCAAACCAGAGAAAACCTTTTCAGTGGCCTCTTCTCAGTAAGCAAAGCTAACTCAGAAGGACAGGGAGTGGAATTCTGGAATTCTGTCTTTGTCTGAGTATATATATTTTAACTATACAATAGCCCTTGAACACAGATCATACATATTAACAGATGGCACTAGGTAAAGATGGATGATAAACAAATTAAAGCTGAAAATTAGAACTAATAAGCAAAATCTCAACAAAATGAAGCAGCAGCTTGCAACTAAATCAGGAATTCAAGTGAAATATGGACAAGCTATAAAATTTTCAGACAAAAATAATCACCTGCACAAACATAAACCAGGAAATTAGTGCTTTTGATGAAAAAAATCACTGGTTCAGCTTAGGGAATAACACGTTAATGAGGCTGTGGACCAAAGAGAGTATGTCCAGAGATGAACATGAGATGAGCATGGACCTCATGACCAGAGGTCCAGAAAAAAACAACTTAAACAAAAAATTGGGTTTTAACCTTGCCGGGAAGAGGGGATCTAATAGGAATATTTAATACAAAAGCCTTCTTTCATAAAGGCAGCAAAAAATCATCTTTACTCTTTTTCAATAAGAAGGACATAACCAATTTAGCTTGCAACAAGAAAGATTCTGGTTAGGCATGATGAAAAAACGCTGGTAACCAAGCATTGGAGAAGGCAGGTTGCACAGTCACCATTTTGGAAAACTTTAACATCAGATTAATAAAAGAACTTTTCCAATAATAATATAGGTAGAATTTCGTTAACTTAAAGTCTTTTCCAATGAGGATTGCTATGGTGACAAGATAATGATTGCTGATATTTTTTTTCCTCTCGATTCGTATTATAAGGTCACAGAAATAAAATTAAATTTTATTAAAGAGCAAATATTCCACTGGATATATTGTCCTAGCAGACTGCAAAATTAATCAGAAACTGAAGTGCCCAGACACCATAAAATCTTGGGGTTTTATAATGAAGTGAATCCTATGACCACTTCTACCTTTGAGGCCTATGCCTCTAAACTCAGGTTAATCACTAACACAGTCTGAAAATGTTGTTTCATACCTATGCTCTAATTAATGTCCCATGCAGACTACCATACACCCTTTCTTAGAGCTGAGAAGCAAACATTGTGCTATCTTTAGAAAGAAAAGAAATTGAGAAAGTGTCAAATTAATAGAAACACACATATTACATATGAATAGAAAATTGAATAAAATAATTTTGAATATTGCAGTCTATGCCTAATGTAAAGTAGAAAGAGCACTGAAAAAAGAAAACCCTCAATTGCCTACTTTTCCACCTCAATAAATTGTTGGAAAGCCAGAGAAATAGTATCTCTTAAAATTTAAATGCCAAATGAATGTTTATATTTTGATCATTTCTAAGCATAATCATTTTGAAAGCATAGGAAGCAAGATAAAAGTTTATAAGTTTAGTTAGTTTCTGTAAAAAGATATATATTTTGTTTTCCTCAGCAGTGGAAGCCCACACTGAATACAGTTTACAATCTATCTTTGGGCAGTGCTTTGGCAGCACTCAACTATATATGTGTTATCTATGTTATTATTTCTGTATCACTAGGTAAGCCAAACTACTTCTAAAGGAACTGAATCTTTACAAATACACACACACACACACACACACACACACACAAAATACAAAGAAATTTTAAAAAGTCTGTTTATGATGCATATCAAAAGAAAAGTCTGAAAAATTGTTTTAATGTGTAAGTATCAAAATCATGCAGATGACAGCTACCGGTTTCATAGAAAGCACTTCTGCATCTTAGCAAAGTCAAGGCACATTCCCTTGGGACAGAAGCAGAACAGCAGATTTTTATTTGTGGTTTGTTTGGGGTTTTGTTTAGTTGGTCGGTTTGATTATTTTTTTAATTTATTTTTTACTGTTCTTTTGGTTTTATGTTGTTTAAAAAGTTAGTTTCTAATCCCAACTAAAACATGCCACAAGGATGACACTAAGGGCAGACACACTGCCATCAGTTTAAAGTACCTTGTGAGCAATAACTGGTTAGGCTTTAAATGAATATATAACATGAGTTACAAAAAGAAAGACTGCACCAAATATTTTCTTCAGCTTTCATGTTTGTAAATCTGAATTTTGTTTTAAGCAAGAAGAATAATAAATAAGATTGCTACCAATATGGCTTTGATGTGATTGGTAGTCACTGCAGATACACTCAACAAAATGTCCTAATTACTGCATATTTGTTCAAATACATTACTCGACATAATTGGTCTTACAGAACGTATTTATCTAAATGTGGGAAAAGACAGCTTTTCTTTTATATGTTTTCATCTGATGCTGTAAGGAGAAGTTATTTTTTTAAGTGGTTTGGAAAAAACATGCATGTTTTACTTTCCCATCTGCCTGCAGGCATGAGTTGGCATTTGCTCTGCTGGGGAGTCTGTGGTAGCCTACTGAGTTGCCATCAGGACTGCATAGGATGTTATGTCAGGCCAACAGTAAATGCAAATAGATTTTTAATTAAAAATAGCAAGCCCAAAGATGATACTTGTATAAACGCATGCAAAATTAATAAACACATATATAAAGAAATAATCCACTGAGGTACAGTCAAGACTTTTTTTGGTGTTTCTGAACAGGGAAGCATTGGACTTTTTATTTTCCCTATCCACTGATTTGCCCGTGTATGTTTTTTTAAGTAAATTTTCACTAAAACTAGTAGATAAAAGTAATGTTGTCTGTCAAATAAGGCTGAGGAAGTACAGTGTCCATAAACTCCAAAATCCATTTAGACCCCTTAGGGGGAAGTATTTTGTGATTCTATTTAATTAATGTCTTCAATGTACTTTTTATTTTCAACAAGCAATAGCAAAATATATGTTACTTCACAACATGCTACATTCCCAAAGATCTCCTATTCCTTGGCATAAAACTCTCTAACAGGATTGGTATAATTAACTTTCAGGCATCTTATGATTTGGGATTTTTTTCTGCCAAAAATGACTGCCAAAATAAAACTAAAGTCTTTGCTTTAGCTTGCAAGCTTCATGCATATGGGACACATATTGCTTTTGATACTTGTCTAAGACAGATCCTTCTGTATGTTGTCATTAGCTACTGGTGAAGCAAAATAAATGTCTGCAGAAACTATGTATAGATATGTAGACATAACACACACACAGAATCCAACACTGCAATTGGTAAACACCAATCCCTGATCATTAAAGTGCAAGACTGAGCACTGAAGGTCACCATATGCCAGCACTTTTGTGCTACATTGTGACTATTACTCCACACACACTCAGTGTGCTGATGGAGCCTGTGCCCCCTGTGATACCTGTCCCTGAGAAGACTGAAGAAAAAAATGATCGTGTACTATTTTTGCTGTAAATCTCTACTCATATTGTGCATCCTTCATGATGTAAACAAGGGTGTTTCTGGTGACTTCAAAAATGAAGTGGACAAAATGTGATCTTGTAAACTTGATTTCATAGTGAAATAATGAAATATTCACTTATCTCTATGGGATTAAAGTACTAACGGATTTCTATTGAAATTAAATTTACACACAATCAATCATGACAGACAAATAACTTCACACAAGACTGCAAAATTTAAATAAGTAATATACAGACTTAGGCAGAGAATCTGTCTCCAGAAGTCTTGCCTTTCCACTGCAGCAGATTTCAAAACAATTTCAGAAAGACTGAAAGACCTTGACTGAAGATTAATGATAAGTAACACTAACAGAGCAGCTGCTTCTGCCACCTTCTGCTTCTGTGGTGAGAACAAAAGAGATTAGAAAACCATAACGACGTGATTTCACAGAGAAGTACACCCCTGTACCTGTATACACTGTGACCTTTGATAAAGAAACAATTAATTCATTGGAGTCATCCAGAATGTTCCTCTCCCCAGACACACAAGTTGTTGTTGAATGTTGTATCTGGGTAAGAACTCTTCTCCCAGATCAAACAAGCAGAAGGCAGACTCTCTCCCACCGTGGTAAGAGTACAGGGCATACTTCCAGCACACTACTGGACAGATCTGCATCATGTTCTCTTAGAGTGCTTTCAATAAGAACTTGAAAGAAGGAGCAAGAAAAACCACGCAACCCTCATCAGAAGTTGGGAAAGTGTGAGCTGTTACTGCAACACTTCAGACTCTGAAGTAATATTCTGTTCAATTTAATTACTATCTTATTAACTGGGTTTAGAGCAGTAATTTCAGAGGCATATAATTACAGAACAGTTTAGATTAGAAGGCACCTAAAAGATCATCTAGTCTCAACCCCTCTGCCATGCATAGATGTTGTGGTTTAGGAAAGGTTTTACCCAGTTTAGTACTCCCACTAAAAAGATCACAAACTGCTTGGTCCCTTCCCTCTACAACTGAAAGCACAAAAGGCAGAAAGCTGAGAACAATTTACTGGATGCAGCAATGAGATAAGAAAATGAAGACTACCAGCCACAATTTAATAAGAAAAGACAAAGTAAAAGACAAACGCAGAATAAAACAACACAGGACCATTTTGCCCACCAGGTTTTCTGCCTCTGAAAGGAACATGTTTCTCCCTGGAAGTCAGAGAGTGTCCCTTTTGTTTTCTCAATGACATGAGGTAGTATCCAATCTGGGTCTGGCCATGCCCCCTTAACCATACCCCCTTCTCAGCTACTGGAAAACATTAACCTGTCCTTGGCTAAAACCAGGACACCTTCAATTAGATCAGTTTACTCAGCACCCCATCCAACATGGCTTAAACAATCCCAGGGATGGGGCATCCACAGCTGCCCTGGGCAATCTGTCCCAGTGCCTCACCTCCCTCACAGTAAAGAATTTCTTCCTAATATCTAATCTAAACCAACATACTTTCAACTGTTGGAGGTTTATGTATTCCTTTCCTAAATATTTTTTTTCCCAAGATCATCCTAACTCAGTATGAACATTCTCTTCTTTCCTATAAGCCTTTTGAATACTGATTAATTAGGCAACAATGATTTTTAACTCCTTTTTAATCATAAACATTATACTTGTCATTTAATGACAACCTGTTTGTCATCTCTGGTAAAGAGCTGGTTTGAAGGACTTTATTTCCCCCTTTCCCTACCCCCTCCCAAGCTGTTTCTTAACAATAGCCTCTCCTTGTTTTCCAAAGCCATCCATGATTAGGTTTTGCTCATTGCAACAGATTTTGATATGTCAACAGAGAAAAAATGAGGGCATTGCTATGCCCTGTTGCTATTCACATGTTATTTTTGAAGTGTCCTAAATCAGTCTAGCATGATAAGGACTTTAAAACACTATTCCTCGGCTCATCTTATGCTTAATTCAGAATCTTTATTTCAATGCAACCAAGCCTGTAGAGAAAGAGACCAAAATAGAGATTAAATATATTCACTTATCTGAATTTTCTTCTGTGCAGATACTATATTTCAGCAGATGCTGTCAAAAATGGATACATGCTCAAAAAATATTTTACTACTGTATCATTGTAAATATGTCCTACAAACTAAGTACTCATGGTGGAACTTGCAGCCTTTCCATCTCAGTGGCATCTGTACTTCAGACTCAGCAGATAGTATCTAGATTTTTATGAATAAATAATTCAAGATTTCCAACCAGCTATATAGTATTTCTCTGTTCATTGAAAACAATCATACCCTTGCAAAAAAGACAGCTGAATGTAGCCTGAGCTGCATGGGTTTTTTCAAGCATTTGTATTTAATTTTTAATTTGCTAAATTTACTTTCTAGACAATGCGTACTTGTATTTCTCTTTATACTTTAAAGGGCCTTAATTAACATCTTTCTATGTATACACTTGTAAGGCCATAATTTTCTCTTAATAGGCACACTCATAAAGCAAATATTTTATTGTACTTTACACTACTTTACTTCTACAGAAGATCACAGGAAAAATATACAGGATTTTTAAACTGATTTTAAAAAGACACATCAGTCTTGTTCATAATATCATTGAGTAGAGAACAAGACAAACTCTCTGGCTTCAGAAATAATATTAGTTTCAGTTTCATTTGAATTACTTTCTGAAGCAGCATAAAGAATTTCAATTCTTAAAAATACTTCATTCAGCATGAAAGGAAATTTCTTACTTCAGATTCTCCTTTCCTGAAGTACTGCACATCATTGAGAAGTGCATACTCAAGAAAATCACCTGATAAGTTTAGACAAGAATACTAGGAATAGACATGTAAACAGATGTCTGTCTTCCTGCTTCTAAGTTATTTTTGGGATTTTTAGGTGGAAAAAAATATCATACATATGCTGCAAAAAGAACAGTTCTGGTGAACTCTGGAAATTCTCTAGGATGTGACAAAACTCAGTATTTTCAAATCACAAAGACTAAGAAAGATCTGTTTTATACTGGGAGAAATAGCTGTCCAAAGCCCACTGAGGAAATTTTCTGGAAGCCACCTCAGAAAACTGTGAACTTTGAAGAAGATACTCTTGCTAAAGCACAATTCATACTTTCTTCAAATCAAATGGCTTGGGATAAGTACACTGAGTTTCAAAGCAAGACTAGTAAAAACAAAATTCCTACTTGCTTTTACTCCACTGCAATGAAAATGTAATCTATAAGCAACTGTCATGAGAAATTAGATTCATTTTTGGAAGATTTGGGGAGATGAGGTGAGGAAGGGGAACAGTTCTGGCCCATTTAGAGATACTTTCTATCAAAATAAGAGGAAAATCAAAACATATATTGCAAAGGTTGCCACACCTTTTTTTCTACCTAAGCAGACTGTTTTAAAGCTTCTGTTGAGAAACCTAGTCTCCATGGAACTCCTTCCTTGCTGAGAGTCTTAAGACATGATTAAGAGTACATTGACTGTGAAAGTATACGGCTTTTTTATAGCTTTTGCACTGCAATATTACATCTGTGACTTTGAAACAGAAGTATATTTCAGTTTTAAGAAAGATATCATGGAACTGCTGTGATGCTAAAATGAAAATTAATTGTGAAAAGAGGTAGGGGAATATAATGCTATTGGATTGAAAAAAATAAACCTGAGCAAGGACTCAGATTTATACTGCCTGCCAATTATTGGTAACACAGATTTAAATCTGATTCATGTGCATGTTTCTGTGTAAGATCCCCTCTCAGGTGCAGGGGGGGGGGGGGGGGGGGGGGGGGGCGGGGCATAGAAAAAGAATTTTGTGAATCTGTCCAACTTTTCCCTCCTGGCTGCAGGCGACCAGAGAGCAGCTGCCTTCGGGCCTGGATCCTCTGAGAGCTGCCCCCCCCAGCACGGCTGTGAAATCTGACACCATGGACTGCCAGGTCGGACACTGTCTCTTGTTAACTCTTGCAGTGCATCACTGCACAGATGGGACCTGGAAAGCCTCCATCCTCTCTCCAGTGAGAGAAAATCAGAATGCAGATGTGTAAAGACCACATGAAGCATCAAAGTCAGTCAAGAAAGAGTGACAGTCCAAGTAGAAAGAGTGTGGGAAGTTGCTTTTGAGCTGTAAAAACTCTTGTGAGCTATAGTGATTGGCTATAATATATTGAATTTTTTTCCTTTAAACCATAAAGATGTATGGGGGAGATAAAAGAGTTCAAATTGTAGACCTGAACAAAGTAATGAAATGTTGAGGGGACTGTTGATTTTATGAAAAGTTGAACAGAGAGATGAAGCGATAAAGACTCTTTGCCCTTGAAGAAGAAGTGAATCTCTGTTCCTTGGAGGTGAAGGTGGTCCCAAAGACAAAGAGAACCTTTGTTTTGAACATGTTATCTTTAAAATAAGACCCCATACATCAATGTGGCCCAGAGACACAACTGTGAACATGGGAGGAGTTTCATGAACACAAAAGTCCGTGTGGTTGCTGTTCATGAAGAATGGATCTACAAGAGAATTGTTTTCTTGTGGGGAAAATGACCATAGCGAATGAGAGGTGCTTCCCTCCCTAAGTGAACTGAAGAAAGACTGTTCTAAAGGTGGAAAATTGACTGAGATTTCTGAGTGTTGTTTTCTTTACATTGTTGGTTGGGAGAAAAGAAGGTGTGGGGAAGGAGGAAGAGTGTTTTGAAGGTTTCATCCTCATTCTTGTTGTTTTTCTTTCTTTTAATGTTAATTAATAAAGTCTTATTACTTTTAAGCTTAAGCCTACTTTACTCTTGATTAGAAACTTTGAAATTAGCAAAATCAAACCATTAGTGTTTCCGACTGGTTTTGAATTGAAACAACGACACTGATTTAATTTATTACCTAGGTATGGGCAGCAGGCACAAGAGTACAGAAATAAGAACTTTTGACTCAAGAAGTAGTTCCAGCTCAGGTCCCCAGCACACTGAAACACTCCTGGTGCAGCACGGAGCTCATTTAGGCTGCCTCTCAATAAGAAATATTTCGTTGGGGAAGCTGCATACTGCCATGCAGCAACTAAGCAGCACTGCCATTAACTGCTCTAGAATGAACTTTGACACAGTGTTCCCAGGACTTTTAGACCTCCAAGATGGCAAGGTTAAAGCGAATCTTAAAAAGAAGGTGGAGGAAACAAGAAGCAGAAGGATATCACAAAGTCTTCTAACCTCTTTTTGTCCTTCCACGAAGGAGAACAGAACAATCAAGCTTACAAGACATTAAAATAAAACCCAACTAACCCAACAAAACAAAACAAAAAGATCAGACACTGTGGCTCAGTGGGGAAAAAAGTGTGGCTCATGGTTGGGAAAATTTTACTGACAGAAAGATGAGCTGCCAGGACACAGCTGGTGTCGAGAGAAAACAGCATTGGAAGGGCAGGTCTCCAGGGGAATGTCCACAGGGAACTTTATGCAACATGGAGTTACAGTCTTCTGGATGAATTGTCTGTAATATCTCAGGGGACAAAACCAGCAGTCATAAAATATCCCTCCACTCCACTGGAGAACTTACTATAATGCCATTTTTCATCAGTTGATTTTACTTCTCTCTTTAATACTTCATTTAGGCAAATCCAGATACTTTGTATTCTTTAGCCATCTCTGATAATGGGCAGTTAATGATGAAAGCACCACTCTGTTCTATCCCTCTGGTTGTAGTCATACTGCAATTACCTTTGTCTTTCTTTCTCTGAGCTAAAGTGTTTCTGCAAAATACAGAGTCATTAAAAGTGTTGTTGGTGTAAAATGAAGTTGTTTAGTTATTAAGAATACTTTCGAGCAATCCAGTATCTATTACTGTCATTAATACAACATTTTTAGCCTTTTTGCTTTCAGTAACGGATTACAGATCCACAGAAGTTTTAGACACAAACCCTTGAGTAGTTTAACACCTTTTCACCTGCCAGCAATTTTAGACATGTCATGTAGGCTGCAGGGATGCTCAGAAAAGTTATGCAATTTTCTGAGAAGATAATTTTGCTGCAAATACACTTTCCATTCAGGGCGATTTCCAAATCCAAACCTGAGTGGTTTCCATTGCTCTGGAAGGACCAGGCTGAGTAGGTTGGGCTGGATGACTGCTATTTTAGGGATTTTTAGGTGGAAAAAATATCATACATATGCTGCAGTTACCAGAGTAGTTATTACATGTATAAACAGAAGAGAATACTGTGCACCTATTCCTTAAGCTAAAACAGCATCTGAAACCTGTTTCTATTTTATTTTAAGTCACTACTTACAATATGGTCCTCTTGACAGCTGATCAGAACAAATCACTCTCTAGGACACTGTCAGCAAGGTTGTAAATAAAAACAAGCACCAGGCATATTAATAAGTGTCATCCTAACTCTATTAACTGAAAGAAGGAAGTTTCAGAAAGTGACAATAACAAAATAGCATTTAAAGAGATCATCTTTCAAATTTTTCCACACTGATAAGATGAAACTCACTGCAAATTGTACTTCAACATTCCATCTGCTTCACATGGAGAATTCTCTCCTCAAGGTCAAAATTAAGATTTTATTTCATTTCTAAAGTGAGGACATGTCATGAGATAAATAATGATGCATTTTAAGTTGTAATAACTACTCCATGTCCAAAAAAGACTCCCCCCAATTATTTCCTGTTAATGTGTCAGATTTCATTCAATATTTAACGTGAAAGAAACGCCAAATTTCCTAAATATGGTTTCCTTTTCAGAATTCACTTTATTTTCATCAAATAGAGCAGTATGTAAGACATAATTTTACGAAGGCAAAATAGATTTAAAAATTCAAGAAATTAAATTTATTCCACTGCCTAATTTTTTTTTTTTAAATTCATTCCTGATAGTGACATATTATAGCCTGAAATTCATGGTTTTGCAAAATCTTTATTTATGGCTTACTCTGAAGCATGTAAAATTGTACTCATGTTTCAAATAAATATTTAAAAAACCAAACCTCTTTAAAGTGATTGCTTTTATTGATATTTTAAATCAAATTTTTTTCAGCATTAAATACAAGTGAAAAACTTAAAGCTGCAGGAATATGCATTGGACCTAGGCAGCAATACCAAACTATGTAATAAGGGGGAATCAGGATGGGGGTTGGAGGGAGGTGGTTGTGCTGCTGGTGGGGTTATGGGTGCTGTTTTCTAGGTTACAGTTTAAAAGAGTGTGATGGATTCTAAAAAATTTTCATTAGTTAGGAGGCTGGTATTTTGTGATAAAATCAAGTACTGTTGCCTTGTCTTATACAGGACAGTTGTTTTCTTTCAGTTGACATTAATTGGTGGAGTTGTCCAATTTCTTTGTTTACAGCAAATAAAAGACACCTTGAGTTTCAAGCCTGGTTCGCTGTGGCTTGGTTGACATAAGACTCCAATTTTAAGAGCAGTAGTTTTCCATTTTACTTGATGTGTGTTTACAGAATTGTAGAGAGGAGACTTCAACTTTATGCAT
This sequence comes from Sitta carolinensis, assembly GCA_032173965.1. NCBI lineage: Eukaryota > Metazoa > Chordata > Aves > Passeriformes > Sittidae > Sitta > Sitta carolinensis. The sequence goes on along the minus strand of CM063284.1, from coordinate 91,185,885 downwards.
CATTTGAGACCAAAGGTATTCTAGTATAGACTCTAGAATTGTGTTTACAATAAGGAAATAGTAATCTGAAAGAGGACTCAATAGAATGTGACACTTAAATGTCAAATAAGAGAGTGAAAATAAATTAACATTTCTGGAGAAACTAGGCTGCAGGAAAGATGGACTTTGGAGAATAAGTGCAACAAAGGACAAACAAAACTAGGGGAGCATCTCTCCTATGATGAAAAGCTGACAGAGCTGGGATTGTTCAACCTGGAAAAGAGAAGGCTTGGGGAGGAACTTATGACTGTAGAAATATCTGATGAGAAGAAATGAAGAATGAAGAAGAATGAAGAAGAAAGAATGAAGAAAAATGAAGAAGAATGAAGATGACGACGGTCGCTCCCAGTGTCAGGACAAGGGGCAATCTACAAAAATGGAAACACAGCAGGCACCATGTGAGCATCAAGAGACACTTCTTTTGAGACTATGAGGATGGATATCCAAAAGTTGTCAGGACATGGTCTTGGTTGACCAGCTCTGAGTGACCCTGCTTGCGCAGATGGATTTAACTGGACAATCAACAGAGCGGTCTTTCAGCCTCAGCTAGTCTGTGAATCCCACAAAAGTGACTGGAGTTGTTAGATGATAACTCTACAACAAGTCAGAAACTTCAGCTCATACCAAAGGGAAGGCTAATTAGCTGTGAACTGGTCTCAGCTTTTATATCAGAAGTAGGTACATTCTTGAAACAGAAGCTATAGATTTGCTGCAAGCATCACTGGACTAAACAGCTTGTGTTACACAGTAGACAAGTCTAAATAATGACTACCTAACATCATTCTACTAAAATGCATTAATTTCTTTGTCTATAAAAATCTTCCAGGTAGTGTTTTAGGTTAATTTACTCCAACTGACCTTTATTTTCTAAGAAATGAATTTATTCAAAGATAGATAATACAGAAAATGTCATCTGACATATGTGGCTAAAATTCTGGAATTCTAAGCAGCTTTTAAATTCTCACTTCTGAGTTCTTAAACTTCAGAACCTCCTGTGACTCCAGAGATTGCTTGATCACAGAAACAACAACCATAGCACTAGTGCATACTTTATGTTTACAAGGTAAAGACAGAAGTCTTAACATTGATATAAAACAAATTCTTACCAATAAAGGGACAACAACCATCACTCTGATTTTTTTCACTTCTTGAAAGAAGTGGAAACAATATAACTGCTCTACGACTTATGTCTTAAAAGAAAAGGTGCTGCAGCCCCACAGGCACAGTTTACAATGAAAAAAAAAATATTGAAATGAGTAGGTAGACCTGCTTAGAATTGTTAGAGACTGGAAAAGAAGTGAAGAGTATGGCAAGCATCAAGGTGCATGCATGGGACAAATGTTGATAACATAGTAAGAAGATAGTTTTCTTCTACTCCATTTGCCAGGACAATACAGTTCCTGTGACTATCACTGCTCAAAAAGGCATTAAGAAATCATGCATCTGCCTGACAGGCCAAACACTCCCTTAAGATATCATTGAAATTACTAGCTTTGGTGACCTAAATTCCGAAAAAAACCCACACTTTGCTAGTCTTAAAACATGTCTTGTTTGCTGGGATGTCGAATGACTTTACAATTGCTACTGCAGTTGCAGTGATTTAAATTCTTATTTAACTGACTCAGTTCTCCAGTGCTACTTTTATCTTCTTCTAATTGAACGTGGCAGAGTAGTCAGTCTACGCCTTGCAGCTGCACAGGTGATAGTATAATAGCACACAATAATTACATTTTACTGTCTCAGTTGTTATTAGCACTTGTATTCAAAGTTACACGTATTTTTGAGCTGTCAGCTTGCAACAGGTGAGAACATCTGTGCTAGCAACTGCCTATGAGCTGCAGGGATCTATATCAGCTTTGGGGTTTTTTTTGTTACCTTATTTACTAATGAATTTAAAAAGCAGTATTTCATATAACATCAAACTACATTTCGAATGCTTTCAGGTCTCTCAAGAATTTATGAAATTGATAAAAAATCCCTGCAGACTTCTCTGTTCACATAAGATGACAAATGGTGTCATAAATATATTCATGTTAACATGGACTCTTTAAGTTCAGTGTATCAGTATATCAATAATATTTGTGTATGGGAAGACACATCCATGGGTAAAACCAAACAAACCCTGCAGCTCTAATTAGGTGTATAGAAATTTTCACTCTAAAACATTAACCATTAAATAGCTATGACAGGTAAACTTCTGCAAACATCACCTTAGTGTTTAAGGGTAGCCAAACATTTCAATGGAGTATTAAGAATTTCTAGAAAGACCCTAGCATAAAATAGAGGACATCCTTATGACAGTTTATTTATGTTCATGATGTCACCTCAGCTGGAATGCTGACTGTCTCCAGTTCTCTTTTGCATACTCCAAAAATTAAGTGGTAGAAACAAAGTAGGTACAGCAAAAGCATGTGAAAAATTATCAAAATCATGGCATGATTCCCACAATGTGGCACTAAAGACACCAATGAGAGATACAAATGAGTTTGCAAAGGATCTAGGAAAACAAAAGTGATAATGGAGAAGGTGGTAACAAAGAAAGTGGAGGGTGGGGAAAAAAACAAGAGTTCCCTAAAGCCTCAAGATGAATTTTTTTAGTATATACTTAGAGACATGATCACAGAATGGACACTGTTGGAAGGGACTACAGTGGATCATTTGGTCCAACCTTCCTGTGGTAGTAGGATTACTCTACAGCACACTGCACAGAATTGGAACTAGATTGTTCCTGAATATCTCCAGAGAGGGAGACTCCAGTCAGTGCTCGGTCACCCACAAAGCAGTTTTTTTCTCATATTCAGGTGGAACTTCATGTACATCAGTTTCTGCCTGTTGCTCTTTGCTCTGTTGCTCAGCACCACTGAGAAAAGAAGTCCCCTGTCAGTTGTCTCTTCTCAAGACTGACCAGGCCCAGCCTCCCTCAGCCTTTCCTTTTAAGAAAGATGCTCCAGTCCCCTAGTTATCTTTGTAGCTCTCTGCTGGACCCACTCCAGGAGCTCCATCTCTCTCTCGTACTAAGGAGACCAGAACCGGACACAACACTCCAGATGTGGCCTCTCCAGGGCTGAGTGGAAGAGCAGGATCGTGTCCCTCAACCTGCTGGTGTTCCTAATGCACCACAGGATACCTCTTGGCCTCAAGGGCACTGGTGGCTCGTGGACAGCTTGTTCTCCACCAGGACCCCAGGTCCTCCTCTACAGAGCTGTTTCCAGCAGCTCAGCCCCCAGCCTGTACTGGTGCCTGGGGTTATTCCTCCCCACATGCAGGACTCTGCATCTCCCTTTGTTGAATTTCAGACAGTTCCTCTCTGCCCATCTCTCCATCCTGTCAAGGTCCCTCTGAAGGGCTCCATGGCCCTTTGGGGTATCGGCCACTCCTCCCAGCCTTGTGTCATCAGGGAACTTGCTGAGGAGCCACCTGCCCCTTCATCTGAGTCATTGATGAACAAGTTAAACAATACTAGGCCAGGTGTTGAACTTTGGGGGGTACCACTTGTGTCAGGCACTAGGGTGCCACAAACTCTCTGGGATCTGCCTTTCAGCCTGCTCTTACTGTCCACTCAGACAGTGCACTGCTCTTTCAAGAGTGCAATTGAAAAAGTCAAACAAAAGAGACAATTGCTTACTTCACCCATGGTTTAAATTTCCACAGAGGAAAAAAAAAATTATACAATCCAGCATCAAGCAGTTGAAGCAAAATCTCAGCAGATGTGGTGTTCCACTTCACTTTGTTCTTTTTTCCAGTACATGATCTTACAGTATAGGACACCACTTCACCTGTGAGCTACAGCCCCTCAACAGAGCAAAGAAAACTGGAGAAAGAAGTTTCTAGAAGCCAACAGTGGTCATTTAGTCATATCCTTGTGGTTATTTACATTTATTTCAGAAGCAGTATGTAACATGGGCCTCCCACTCCCAGTTCCTGTACAAAATCCTAATCCAAAGCCCAGTGATGCACTTCCATTGTAGATCAGCTCCTTTGAACCCAGAAGTGACTACCATCACTTATTACAGCCTTTTCCGTAGGAGCCAAGTGTTGTGTTAATGTTCTGCAGAATTTCAAATGAAGGGCAAGTTCTCATCAAAGAAATGTTGAGTAAAATAAACACAGTTCATGCAACAATTTGCTTCCTCTGCTGTGAAAGACATTCTCATACCATTCAAATTAAGGTTCTCCCATTAGAGTTTGCTCATCTCTTCTCTTTCAATTCTATAAAAAGAGAAATCACTAAGGAGCAGCTGCCTGTTCTTCAACAGCAAAAACCTGCCACATAATCTAAATTCTGGTTTTGTTGCTACATAAGCATTTTCATTTCTTGACTTGCATTTTAAACTCATTTAGCAGCAAACATACATTAAAAAAGAAACCAAACATGTTCAGTTTTCCACACAAACAATCATGTTATGTGGTTTAACACTGGAAAGGACAAAATGCTTTTGGGATCTCAAACTAAACCTTATGTATTGTCTCACTCTGGTGAGACTTGGTAGATATCTGTCTTTACCTACTTATTCCTCCTGTATTTATCTATTTATTTTTATCAATTAAATTTAAGGCAATCCCTGCTAAGACACCCTAGAGTAAATTTTTATGAGTAGTGCAACTCTCATGCAGATTCATTTCAAAGGCCAGGTAATGCCAATTGCTTTATTTCTATTTCTAACGCTCCTGCAAAGCAGAAAAGCGCAAACCTCTCTAAAAAAACCAAGGTAGAGAATGTGTTATACTTGTCGTGGAACTTTTCAGCACCAAAAAGGATTTCTTGAATATCAGAAATCTGGTATAAATTATAAATGAATGGATTTTCTTCTTCAACTTATCAGCCAGATTTAAGTTAAAAAGGGTCAGAGATTCACTATTGCTATTACAAACTCTTTTCTTTATAAGCACCTTTTTAAAAAATTATGCTTATTTTAAATAAAGATGCATCCCTGTCTTTTTCTGACTTTGCTAGTTCTGCAGAAACATTTGTGCACTTCAACAGGCTTACTTGCAGCAATTAATTTTCTTCTGGTTGATGTTTTTCCCAGCTTTAAGCTCTGTAGCTCTTGCACAACATACATCTTGAAGCATAAAGTTCTTATTACTAGTTATAAACACAAACACATTTTTTCCTTAATTAAAGGTCACATAAGGAGCTGGAGACAGTTCTTGTTTTGCTTTGTTCCGTACAGTGTTTACTTGCATCAAATATTACCTTTTCTTCTCATAAAAGTTGAATAAACCTGATACTTTTAATTGTTTATGTTTGTGGCTTATAATATTTCCTCTTTTTACTTGGAGATGTTATTTAACTGCTCCTGTTTTATATGTATTTATCTATTGTTGTAGAGTTATTTATTCCATTTAGTACCAAAAAAGTAATTGAATTATTCCCTTAAAATCAGAGTACAAACACTACCAACAGATTAAAAGCCTGAAGACTGTAAAATTAGGATTTATGAGTGAGTTATGCATTTTAAAAAGCTAATGATCTACATCAACCACGACTGCATCGCTGAAATCAAAAAGCCCTATTTCTATTTTTACCACAAAGTCATTGACAGAATAAAGAGTCTAAAAGTAGTGCAATATTCATGAATGATTTAGTATGAGGAAAAGATGCCGATTGCATCAAGATTCAGACATCAGCATTTGTCAGCCAAATGGGACAGAAAGCTCCTTATAAATGAGTCCTTAAAAAAACTGAAATAGAAAATGGAAACACTATCAACATTTTTTATTCATTATCTATAGACAACTGAAAAGTCTGGTATGTTGTTCTTTTGTCTCATAATATATTTTCTTCTGTTTGATGTATCTTCTCCTGTAAGACACAAAAAGATCCCTCTAATGTGAAAGGAATAATCCTCATCTGAAAAAATGCATAGTTTAAACATCTTGTAGCTCTGCATTCTTATTCACTATAGCATCATAGACAAAAATAAACACAAAAATCATATTGAACTCCCCTTCTGTAGAAATCTGAGCATGTCTCCCCATTGTGTTTCAATAGAACAGCCTGGACTATACAGAAGGTTACCATTTAGTAGCACATTTCATAACTTTATAATTTCTGACATCTGGTTCAAGATATTTTAATGTGTCCCAGATAACCTGAAGTCGTTCTTTTGGGGCATTTTTTTTTTTTTTTGTGAATTTTTGTTCTCTTTGCTTGCCATTTGAAAATGGGAATTAGAACAACATGTTATATTCTAAAAACCATTTTAAAATTAACTACTTTTAATTTAATTAAAATTAAACTGCTGAGGCAAGTAGTATGCAGAAAACAGTATGTACTGATGAAGATCATCACACAGGGCTTAATTCTACTCCACTGAAGTGCACCTTCAAAAAAATCGAATTGATCTGGATGTAACAAACAAACTTAGAAATAAAAATATGCAAAACACAAAATCTGTTGCAGAGAAGTCTGTGAATAAAAAAAGTTCAGCAAAGCCCTACAAGCAAACAGTTCAAAGTGCAGTATCAATGATACTAGGATAAAATTAATTCCATGCCCAGAGAAGGGGAAAGACAGACATTTGAAATTTCTTGAGGAAGCAACAGGAATTTCAACAAAATAGTAAGAAAAAAAAAGTGATATGGTATACCTGACCCATTAATTAATAAGAAAACAGATACAAAAAAAAAAAAAGCTTAAAAAGAAAAAAAAATTAAAGCATTTCTACATTTTATTTAGGGACAAAGGAGGAAAGAATTTCATTATATCATCATTATGAAGCTCTGGAATGAAAGTAATTTTTCCTAGTTCCTTGATCTACATCAAGACTTACGAGACTCAAATGGAAAGGCTTGAAGAGGGTTTGTAAGGAAACCCGTAAGAATAACTGAAAATACACAGTAAAGTTTTAAACTAGAGAAACATGCAGCCACTTTTGGGTACATCTAAACAAATTATCAAACCTTGTCTCAACTATTGCAATGCAACACTGGACAATAATCTTCAGATTCAGTGAGTTTTATGAATCACTTAAATCTAACAAGACCTTTCTCTAAGTTCATGATTTACATCAGACGGACTAATAGTTCTGTCTCATCCTGACAGTTCCCAGTTATCTCCTAAAATGAAAGAAATCTCTAAAGAGAATATCTATAACTTGATATCCTTTACTGAACCAACTGTTTGAAGATGAAATTATTTCACTTCATAAGCTACAGTTGAGGTTTTAAAATAGAATCCCTTTTGCTCCCTACAGTCATTAAGGTCAGTTAATAACTTTCCAGCAGCTGACCAAAGGGATGTTACTTGTCAGCCCGACTGCACTGTGATTAGCACCAAGACAGAGTCCATTTTTTCACCACAATAATTTGTGTTGCATGCTAATTACATGGTGACAGAAATAGAACACTTCAAAATAGAGTACTTTGACTTACATCTTTCAGCCCAAAGACACTATTTTCTTACCTTCCAGTTCTTTTCCAAGATAGCTGAAGCGACACCCTCTTACCCCCCTCATAAGAAATGTGACAGGTCTCCATTTAATACCAGTGTACAGTAAGTTGACAGAAAACAACTGCACATGGAGCAGCAGAATTTGTAGAGTGGAAAACCTCTAGCTTATTCTGGGTAACTCCAAACTAACAAAATGTGCAATTGTGTATAAATTCTTATTATTCAGGCTAGCTGTAAAGTTTTATTAAATTTCCACGTTTTATATTTAGTTTCTATACAACAAAAGAATGAGAGGAAAAATAGTTTCAAAATGAAAGTGAACTTTCCTATTTATAAAATCTTTAGGTTACTAAAACTCCTGCAATGTTCATCCAATTTCATTTAATGTCAGCACAAACACAACAGACCAGAAATTCAAAATATATATAGCAGCACTCTCGCCTTGGTAAGGGAAAGATTTTAACTAAACGTTATGGTATAAAGAATAAAACTCTGTACCTTGTGTATATAAAAAAAATAATTTTAAGTGAATCAGGAGAACAAAATTTCCACTACTAAAAGCAAAAGCTGATGAGATAAACACCAGCGCAGATATATTTCTACAAAACAAGTGAAAACAAGTATGTCAATTCTAGTTATGTTGTATTACAAATACATCATACCTAGCTTATTGTAGAAAATTCAAGTGTTATGTGCAAGCGATGGCTGATCTTTAATCAAAAACTGAGCATGGACACACGGGAGGTGTTCTACATAAGTGCCAAACAGGTTTCCTTTTCAGTGGCACTTTCAGGAGTTGTTTTATATTAAATACTATCAACAGGGTGTGCAAACTATGAAGGGTGCCAAGCTCCTTGAAAGTTTATCTTAAAACGAGCAACATGCAGTGAGAGACTACGTTTTTCTACCTCCCTGCAAATGATCTCCAGGTTTTTCTCAAAAAGAAATTTGCAAACAGTTTTCAGAGACATTCCCGTATTAGCTGAGACACTTGTGGAACAGATATTTTGATTAGAAACTAAACAAAAAAACAAACAAACAAAACAAAAACAAGGATGAAAAGGTTGTAAAGATGGAAGGTGAATTTATATCACAGAAGAATCTCCAACATGTTGATATAATTAAGCCTCTAATGAGTTAGAAATCCAGATTAGTCACAGAAGCTATTTTAGTTTCTCTAACCTTCTTCTGCAGTCGATGGGGAAAAACTCTTCTTGAAGGCTCTTGTTCCCTAGAGGGAAGGTTCTTGCTCTCTCTTTCTGACTGACTACATAAAGAAATTAGACAGATCAGAGATTAAAAGCATCCCTTTGTTAATAAACTCATTCCATGCTAAATTGCTGTGTGGAAAAATTGGCAAGAGTAATTATTTTGAGGAATTAAATATTGTCCCAGGTATAAATCTTAAGTGAAATGTTTCAAGTTTAGCAAAGAAGCCAGAATATCTGTTAATGCAGCATCAGCAACAGGTTGAAAGTGGTGATTGAACAGTGACATGTTTTGTTAAACAGCAACTAAAGCAAAGTGAAACTATATTCTTAAACAGAAACTAATACCAAAAAACTTGTCTTTATGCTTGAGAAATATTTATAATTTGAAATTTACTGAAGGCAAATTAAATTAACCATTAGAAATTACTTTATAGGAATGCTAGTGCAATAGTTTATTAAGGTCTGTTTAGACTTTATAGAGTGATGCAAACTTGCAGAAATGCTCATAAGAACAAGACACTATGACAGTAAGAAATTAATATTGCAGACATGTTTCAATGGCACTCTTTAAAACTAAATTAGGAAGGTGTGGGAAGGGAAATTGTAAGTGACTCACATACCATCCTGTCTTTAAAAAAAAAGTGTGTATATATATATATATATAATGAAAAATTCCAATGGGAAACTCTTTTTCAGGACCACTGATCCTGAAATGTGTGCAGATTAGAGTGAGAGAGAAGAAGAGTTTAATTTAAAATCTAACTATCTAACTAGCTTCTGGACTCAAAACCAGAGCTAAACCTAAGAATTACTGCAAACTGGCTTGATCAAACAAGAGAAAATGTTAGGTATCAAAGGGTGTTGGCAACTTGCTGAAATAGCAGCCTGTTCCTAGGTTGCATATTCTCCCTTGCTGCAAAAAAAAAAAAAAAGACAACTGAAAAATCCTCAGGCCATAAACTGAATTTGCATTTTTAAGGGAATGCCATAGGCAAAATTAACTTGTGCCATCTCCTTCAGAGAGGGAGGGACTAAAGGAAAGTGGCAAAATGCAAAAATAAGACATAGAAAGCACCAAAACATCAAATGTAAGAACTCATCTCAGAAGTTCTGCAAGGAAACTTATCTTTGTCTACTCTGCCAATAAGAAGCAATGGAAAGAACAAATTACATTCAGTGCAAAACCTCGGGAAGGCTAGTCTTGTGTGCTGGCAAGCATTGAAAATTAGCATCAGTAGTCAGGGGATTCAGGGAAACCACAAACAAATTATGCCAGCCAGTAAAGCAAGGATGTGGCAGTGGGGCTCATGTCTGAAATACACACTTTGTTATATTCTAGTACTGACAGCACTTTCTCTGAGTAAGGGGAGTATGTGTGTGTTTTATTTACAACATATATAAAAGTAAATATATAATAATATTTTACCAACACTTTAATAACAACTCTGTCTTAAAGCTTTTAAAAAATAATTTTGTAGTACTACAGCTGCAAAACCCTACATAAATAGAGGCAGCTTAATTAGGAAGGCTAGGGAGAAAAAAAAAAAAAAATAAGAACTAACCCACAGCTCATAGGCCAGGGGAAAGTCACATTCCTTTGTATCTATCAGTCTGACTAAATAATAGGGAAGATGTTTTATTGATGTTTTATTACCTTTTAAGAGCAAGCACCAAGACTCTGCTCTCTCTCCAATGTCCTGTGTTACTCAGGAGCAAAAATAGAAATTCTTGATCCTTAGGAAACTAGCCATAGGTATGGATGAATTAGTCAACACGCACAAAGCATATCAGAAGGTTTAGTTAATGTCTTTTGCTCTGACGAAGGTTCAAATAGTTATCTTTATTTGTTCACCCCCAAAATCTGACAGGTAGAATCTGCAGAAAACTCTCCTTTCTTCCATTTAATTCTTCCCCAGCAAATGGCAAATGTCTTTATCCCCTGAAGGCAGAAAACAGCGACATCATCACCAGCACGGACATTATGGTCCCAATTATACATTGCACTGCTATGCCTGGCAGAACTTGGGAGCTGTTTGATGTTCTTTTGTCTTCCTGAGTTGGCAGAAAATAAAAGTCTGAAACATGAATTTCCCTACCCTCAGTTAATCTAATTGGGCTGTTCACTCATTCTAAGTGCCAGCATTAACTGTTCAATGATCCTATTTTTGAAAGCAGTTGTGAGAGGAAGTGGAACTGAAGCACAGGAGGATCAGCTGGGAGTTCTCAAAAGCAATAAAACACAGAAGGGAAAAGTAAATGAGAAACAGAGGATGAACTGGAAAGAAAATGCTAAGAATGCCAGGAAAGAGACAATAAATGGCAGCTCTAAAATTGGCTTTCCAGTTCTTGGTGACATTCAGTCTCACTGAGACATTTATTCTGGATACTGGTGTACATTTAGATATTATTGTTTACTTTAGCTTCCTAAGAACTTTCTTTTGGCTTTACTGGGAAATCTCTTATGGGTCAGAACTGGACAGTTCCCAAGCTGTATACAAAGGTAGAGGTGGCCTTCCTTTGAGGATGTGTTTAATACCAACTTCTAATGCAGAAGGCAATTTTGATTTTTGTTAAGTGCAAAAAACAATTACAAACATTTACAGTGCTCCAGGCATCAAGTAATACTTGCTCTTCTGAAAAATCACCTCAAACTTTCTTGTCTGGAACCTACAAGAGCAGAGAAGGCATAATAAGCTCTTGGCTTTTAAGGGCAAGTTGAGATAACTGTGAGAAAGAATACTCTTATCTTTGATGAGACAACATGCAGGAGAGAAAGTAGAAAACTTTATTACTTGTAATGAAAAATACAAAAGGGCAGGTGTGGGTTTGCTGAACCTGTTGCAAAATCCTTCTTATGAGGCATGTTACTGGTACAACAATAGGAGGATTCTATAATGTTTGCTACCAAATATATTTTTGACTCACAGCACCAGTCAGAGATTAATCAACATTGCCCACTACAAAAGACAACTGTTCAGTAAGCAAGATGGAGAAACTGAGCAAAGCATTTCATATGAATGAGCAGCCAGCCTCTTTCAGATGCCTTGTGTTACCACGAGGAAACCTGTGACATTACAGGCACATTTTGTTTCTAACGTACTGAAGGACTGAATGACAGACACTGAAAAATAAATTATTTTATCACTGCAAAATCAAAGGAGTTCCAGCAAGTAAAGCTTAACTAAGTATTGCAGATGAACAAGGATAAACGTCCTCATTTGACATTCAGCTAAAAATTTCCTTGACTTCAAAGTTCTTCAAAGTTATTAAAAGTAATGCAGAAAAAGCAGGGCTCATCTTGTTCGTAAAGAAAGTGTTGATTGTCAAGGGAGTATCTTTCAGTACGTTTGATATCAGAAATGGAAACTTTATACTTTAAGTATTAAGATACAGCACTGAAAACAAATAAGGTGATTGAATCAAGGTGATATACGTAACCTGTCATGTGAAAGCATGGTTGAGTAAAAAGGTAAAAATTTATTAGTGTTAGAAAAAGAAAAGAGAAAAAACATGTTCAATAATTTCATATACGAAAAGTGTATGTCTACAGATTTTTTTACCTAATTTTGCATGGCACTTTTTTGAAAACAGGTAAATTAAAATCTTTCTAAATTCTTTGACTTAGACAAAGGTGGTCAGAATTAGCTGATTATAAAATGTATGTCATTATTTACATTGATTCTTACCTAACTGCTTAAAATCAAATAATTTTAACAGCATTAAAAAATGTAAGAGTATGTTGAACTTCGTGGGACTACAGAGAGATCTAATTTTTGTGAGGACTTTTTAAAGAGGCTGAGCCTACAAACCACAGTAGGTGTATTGTGTTTTCTTTTCTTGAACCAGAAGAAAAAAACTAAATACCCAAAAACTCTCAAACGCACACATCAATGAAAATTTCCTCCTTTACTAAGATCTTACCCAAACTTGGCTGTGATTTCAAACATCACCTCAGCTAAATCCCTAGCTACAAATGGTGAGAACATTTCTGGTAAAATTAATGAAATTAAATAAGATTCCCATAAACTAATACTGAAAACAGGAAGAAGGGAAAAAAAAAGGAAAAGAAAAGGAAAAGAATTCACAGGCAGTGTTTCCAGTCACTTTCTCAGAGGAGATTCAAATGTCACTACAGGTAAAGTATTTTTCTATTGAGAACAGACAGATACTGATAACCCACATGATATCTTCAGCCTACTCTGCAAAAATAACAACAAAGAAAAAGGAAAGCATCTAAAATGCATGCTACCTTTTTTCAAGAAAAAATTATAAATCTAATCACTCAAAACTAACGTGAAAAAAAAAAACAACAGAAAAAGGATAAATTTGTTTGCTTTAAATAAATAGAAAGCTGTCAAAGCCTATTGATCAGAATTTAATTTTATAAAATATATTTACTCTACAGGGCCAAAAAAATTTGGTAGGAGATTTTTGTGTGTTTTTATGCATGCATTAATTATTTACATGTGCAGCAGATTCTTCACTAAGAAAAACATGTCATCTAAATTCATATAAGTGAAAAATACTTAGAAACTTAGTGGAAAGAAATTACATCATTTTCCAGTAGATTTTCTGTAAGTATTCAAACTCTTGTACTGGTTATTCTAAATATACTACCCCTAAGTGAATAAAAGTGATGGATTTCTTAGCTACCCAAGCAGTCAGCAGGAAGTTAATACGACTTTTCCATCTTGATTTTATTTGCAGTAATAGTATATGTCATAAAATAAAGCTTACTGAGAAGCACTTCAAACTCTTTCAAAGTAAATTCATTATATTTTCCGGTGTTTTCCTAGCAAGTTGCTTTTCCTTTTTTAGTCTTTTTCTTGCTAACAAAACTCTTTTTGTTTCTGTTTTCACAGCAAAAAGAGCAGCAATGCCTGTCTAACCTTTGTGTAGTAGCTACCAAACAGCTTTTCTAATGGAAGATGTTGAAAATGACAGAGGAAGTGAGATGCTTTTAAATCTCCCCCTTACAGAGTACATAATTCACTGTTTATGAAGCCCTTGTCTGTAAGACAGCTAACAGGTCCAGACAGCTTTCTTCTTCATCTCTAGCCCTTAGAAAGTGACACAGAGAAGAAGCACTGTAACTTGGGTTTAAAAAGCCCCTAGCACTGTCAACAGGGACCACAACGTTACTGCTTTTCCCAGTAACAGCTGGGGGAAAACAAGCATTGGGAAGAGACAAGCAAACAGAAATATCTCTTCATAGCATCTAACTTTCACCTCTCTCCATCAGTGGCATGGTAGCCAACAGTCTCTACAGGGTTGACACAAAGGACCTGTAGGGTGTGAGACCTGGAGGAGCACCAAAGGTCCCCACACCCAGCTGCCCATGTGAGATGGACAAGAGAAGGTCATTCAACACTACCCACACCAGCCTCCAGCCTCCTGTGATGCACTTGGATTGTACTGTTCAGAAAACATCCAGCCATAGCAAACCTCACACAACTCTTAGGAAACTGCAGCTGGCCCTTGCATAGAAAGAAAATGTCTCCCCATATATACATTTGAATTTTTGTAGCTGACAAGGGATCACATTAAGCTTTGTCTGCTAAGTCAGAGAAGGTCAGTAACATTATAAGTCAATGCCTTGCATACAAATCAAGTTCTCTAAATCTTTGTTCGATCTCTGAGAAACTAGATTGAAGAAGGAACATGGAAAAAATTGCCAAAATGTTCCCAGACAGATACAGCACCATTTTAATAAATTTTAATTTAAAGGTCTTCTAATATGCATAATATTTGAGTCCTCAGACTGTTATTCTACAGTTCTGCAAGGTACTATAGATAATCCAGTAGTTCTACTTGTGCTGGAGCCAAAAGTAAACCCACCTTCCTTATTTTGTATTTTCTTCCATTTGCTTTAGTAAAACCATGCAATCATGTGTTCAGTCCATCTACCAAGACTGCCCAAATGACTACAAAGTGATTGATGTTGAATCTTTACAAGTCTTTACTCTTGATATGCAAAATTTTTATAAAGTTAGGATCTCTTTTATCACTTTTATTCCAAAGTAAGCTTTCTACACCATTGTATTACATCTGTAAAACTCCATTTCTTTTCCATTAAAGAATTTTAGACCCCAGAGTTCCAAACATATAGGTGGGTGATGTTCAAGCCAAATTAGACTTGAAGAAACCTACCATAATAGAGAATGGGAAAGACATTGACATCAAAACTATAGAAACACTTGAAAAGATGTGAAAAAGGCAAAAAGGAAAATGATGACAAACACCAAAAGCAGGAGACTATACTGTTATATATTGCTAGAGAATATACTTTTAGCATGGCCTTCAGTATGAAAAGGGTTATTCTTGATTTAAAGATGACAAGAATTTCCCTTCACAATTGTCCTCTGTCACAGAATGATGCAACAGAATTTCCTCTTACATCAAAAATTAAGTCCCATAACGTTGGACTATAGCTCAGCAGTCACCTAATTCCTCTCCCTCTTGTAGGCACACGCTAAAATCAACAGGCAACAAAGCAGCTAAATAGCAGCAAAGAGACTAAATTTATAGCAAAAATTGGTACGTGTGCTCTGCATATATTTGCCAAAATGACAGCTCTGAATGGTGTCTTTTCCCATTTGTATCATGTTGACTTGGTAATTTCCAATTTCACTATTTGGCCAGCATGTAGTCTGGATGGGACCTCTCATGTCAGCATCTAGCCTCTTCTTATTATGAGTCATAATAAAAGGTAGGTCCAGAGGACCTGAAGATAGAAAACCTTCCAATTTTCAACATACATACATGAAAATGTCATGAAAGCTTAAACTTTTTTTTCCTCTTTGCAGCTGACTCTTGGAAGAATTACCCATGGAGTATTTTTACTAGATTAGAATGCACGGCTCAAAAAGCTGGAAAGCAAACACTGGTGTTAGGCTTGCAGAGGGAACAGAAAGAGCTGGAAATGTTGGCCAGTAGTGTCAGCCACACAATGTAAGCCATTTGTTCCAGAGATCCTCACACCGCATGTTGCACCACAGACTTGGGTGGAACAAGCAGCGAACAAAGCAGCAGTACAGAGAGATGATGAAGAAAAGCTGCTCTAACAGCCTTCTAGCTTAGCCTCTCCTCTGGGACATGGGGAAAAGCAGATTTAGACAGGGTTTGCATGTGATGTGGCCATACGATTTGGAGAACAAATGAAAGCATTAATTGAAAATATTAATACAATATAAATTTTTTTGAGTGTTTTCAGCTGTAAGCTATATTTTGTATCTTTGCAAGGTACATAAGTGAGAAAAAGGAAGTGCATTACTCAGCAATAAAATAAATTGATATTGCTGTGAAATTCACTGGCTGCTACTGTAAAACACATCTCCTATCAGCGAATGTGATTACATTGTGTAGCAGAATACAAATCACTTTAGCTTCATTTTAAACTATGTATGGTTAAAACTTCAGTTCATAAATTGTTTGAAAGATCGTCAAATCACACATTTGAATTACCATACTCTGACCAATTTATTCATGAGCAGACATGATCTTTTAAATCAAAGCAATTCGTAGTCAAAACCCAGAGGATTATTCTGTATGAAAAGAAAATTCACTCCCGCACTCATACATAGAATTGTGTGCAACCAACATAAAAATGCTCTCCAACTTCTCTTTTTATGGTACCCCAAGCAGATTCAGACAAATTGAGCAAAACCAAACAAAACCCCCACAACAATAACAAAACAAACATAATCCTCCCCCCAAAATAGAAAAAAAAAAAACCAAAAAACCCCCCACACCCCTTCAGCATAAAGAAAACAAATTAGAAATGTATAGGCGTTGTGAGTTTTTTGACATCTTTTTCAATTTGGACTACTACAAGGAAATATTAAAGTCTTAAAAAAAAAATCACCACTGTTTTGTTTCCATATGCAAATTAGCAAATATTATGCAAAAGAAGGATGTTAATCATGGTAATAAAAAATTAAAAATAAAAGAGAGATAAATACTGGTTTAGTTTTACTTATAATGATCTTGAGAAGATTTTGGGGGAAACAGAAGAAGAAAAACCAAGGGTTTAGCAGTAACCAACTGAAACACAGAATCATAATTGCCCATGGACAGAGAGCTCAAAGGAAAAGAAGCAAAGGAATTAATGGAGTTGAACTCTGCTGGGGTCAATTTGGTCAAATACCATAATTGTATGACCTCCCACTGTCAATAAGGAGTTGAAAATTCTTGAAAATATGTTTACTGGAAGTCCATAACTACTGAAATATTTGATCTTGATAAAGCAAGCAATCAAACCAAGGAGCCAATTCACCATACCTATTGTTAATGATCAGTAGTGCTGAAATGCATTTATGTCCCAAATTATGACAATGACTCTTGTCATTCAATAATTTTGAATTGACTTATGTCTACTTACTTAATGCTACTAGATCCAGTAGTGCATAAAAAGTTAAGCATGTAGTTATTCTCTTCACTGAATCAGCACCTTACATAAGAAGTTTATTTTTATCAGGTGCATATCAATGAGTACAATCTTCAGACAACTTTGAATGTGAATGCTGACAGCCTAGCTTCTGACTTAAAAATTTCCAGACTTTGTGGCTTATTTATAGAAAAATTACAGAGGTATGTCCTTGGTTTGATTAAATGGAATGAATTAGGTAATAGAATAATACTTGTTTAAATTTCGTGTCACAATACACTGTGCTAGAATAAGAGGTTCATTTTTCTCTTAGCTATTAATTTGCATTGCTTGTACTCTGCCTTGTCTGATATAGGCAATATTTTGTAATGGCTAGAAAACTGGGAGATAAACTTCAAGTAAATAAAAATTAGTTCTGCTTCATGATTTAAGGTGGTTCTCTGTGTAATTATCAATAAATGCAAATTCCATGTCTCAATTTATTTATTACCAGAAAAAGTTTTAATTACTTTTAGTCATCACAGTCTACCCAAAGTGACTGATTGTCAAAAGATAAAATTGAGAAACTGAGATTTAGTAAACAGCAATATGGAACATTGGTAGACTGTTGCACATCAACAAAGCTGCCAATTTAGATCACCAGTTTAATAAAGCACTATTTCCCATGCTGCATGTGCATAGCTGATGTGGCTAAATAAGGACCTGCTGTCTGTTTTGGGCCTTTTTGCCTGAGGAAATGAAGCTTAGTTGGTCCAGTCATACGTTTATGGGGTTGTTCTCCAAATCTCAGACACCAGTTTTCAACACACTTCACACAAGTTCTCAACCAAGTGGAGAAGGAAGCTCTTGTCAGCCTCCATCAAAGACAGAAAGGCTGAAACACTCACACAGCCCCACTTGTGCTGTTACTGCAGAATTCAAGATAGAAGGCATCTCTGAGGATCAGAGGTCAACTCCTGCTTTTGACAGGGTCTCCTAGATGAGGTAGCCTGGGGTTGTGTATAGCTAAATTTTGAGCATCATCTCAGACAAAGATTCAAAAACCACTGGGAACCTTCTTGAGACTCTGATCATGGTCAAAAATAAAATAAATTTCTTTATATCTAACTATGTTGCAACTTAAACCCATTTCCTCTTGCCCTGCCATCATAAACCTTAGAATGGAAAACTTGGCTCTACCATCCCTGCACTTTCCATTAGGTTTTTCTCATCTTATCCTTTGGGAAAAACCCACATTTATTAGTAGCAGCTATAATAGGACAACTTGCTGAGACAAAACTGATTTTAAAAAACCCCAAACATGTTGTATCTCTCTGAAAATGATGACATAGGACATAACAAAAAGGAATGCTATATCAATTTTACTTCAATTGAACTCATGGCTATGGTTTGGTAAAAAAGTTCTCTCCATCTCTTGAAAGTTCAGTACAACTATACTACATGGAAAGAAAATCTTATTCCCTTGAAATTGGAAAGAATTGAAAACAAAACAATGTTTTAAATTTTTAGTTATTTTCTTTTAAAGGATTTTGAAAATGCATGTCACTTTTACAGAACTGTTTTCCCAAGGGCAACAAAGTGTCAGTTTGTAAGTACCTATGTATTAAAAGATTTTTCAGTGGCAAGCAGCTTCTTGACAGACAAAGGCACAAAGATAAATGACTGGAGACTGAAGCTAAGCAAAGTCTGACTGGAAATAGTTTCAGAGTGAGTGCAATTAATCAATGGAACACCTCACTTAAGGGTATGCTGGATTCTCTGTAGAACATTTTAAATCAAAAATGGATGTCTCTTATAAAGACTCAGTCTAGCTTAGCTATAAATTACTAGGCTGTACAAAGATATCTAAAAAGTAGCTGAAAAATTTTGTCCAGAGTTTAATTGCATGTCAAACTATATGTTGTCATTTCCTCTTCTGCCCTGAAGACTTTGGACTCTGCAAATAAATTAGTTTCAATTTCTAGAAAACAGAAGTTCAACAAAAGTTTTTAAGGCCCAAGGTAAGAATGTGGAAAGCTTTGGATACACAATGGGATAAGCACTGTATAAGTCCACCCATAGCATCTCTTGTTAGCTCTGTGAACATTCAGAATCCTGGTAGCAAGAGGAGTGTTCAGGCTTCTAAAGACACAGGAGCAAAAAACAGAGAAACCCAACAGCTACTCAGGTACAGTTTTTACCAGGCACAAGTGATGGCAGAAGGCATCATCCCTTCAGCACTCCAACACCTAGCTTGGCAAGTGCCAAAGCATGGCAAGTGGGGACAATAGTAGGATGCACTTCAAAACCGCACTCCAGATCTCAACTAAAATTCTGCTGTAGGCATTGTCTTGTATTCCTAGCCAGCTGGGCCCAGATGCCGACAGAAAGCACAAGGGCAGTTTTTCTTAAAGGGTACCTCCATGTCTTCACAGCTGCAGAAGAATCTGTTACATGTCTGAGGCCCTAGGGCACAGAGACAAGCTTTTCTTCACAATACAAAAGCTAGAAAATTATTAATGATGGAAACAGAGCCTATCTTTTTATGTGATTTAAGGAAACGGTATTCAAACATTTAATAAGATTATTTCTGTTTTAATTTAAGAACAAAGTGAAAAATACATTTATACGTTTCCTTCATCTCCCTGCAAGGTATTGTGATTGAGAATAATATTTCCTTCCTATCTTTGCCCAGAAAACATCTTTACATGAACACATTTTCCAGCTGCAAATGAAAAATATTCTTTCTGTTGAAAAAGACAAATATTTTTTCTTTACTGGATGACATTTTCCTGACTCTAGACTACATACAAAAATGAGGACAGTAATTAGATTTCTTCACTGTGATTTCTGACCAAAAAAAAATCTATCAATCTATATTATTAAATATCTGAGCAAAGAACTTATTAATTATGGTTGCTCTTTTTTTTTTTTTTTTTTTTTTTTTTCCCCTTTGGTAATTATTTTATCTTGTGTACAATGAATTGTCAACTAATTATTTCCTTCTAATACTTTTTCTTCATTTTAAACCAATAAGTAGCTTTCTCCATTATACAAGGAAAAATGTCATTTTCCATGTTTGTTTTCTTAAACAAACTTTTTTTGTTTAAAGTTTTTTTTGTTAAAGGAACTTCAGTGTTCCTTTAAGAACATCTGTGTTCAGATAACTTGTAGATTAGACTGGACTGAATAATTTTAAGGACCTGGAGTGATCTCATATGCGTGACATGGTGAAGAACTGCCCTAGATCACATTTTCTTTAACTTACAGTTAAGTTTTAGAAAAACAATTGCTCTTGACCTGTTAAAAAGGTAGAATTGAATTAAAGCTTTTGTAAACTGTTATATTAAATATATCTGCTCTTAAAAATGTATATCTTATTTCTAGCCTTATTTCCACTGATTTCAAAGCATCCACTTAAACTTATTCCTGATATCAAAGTGGTCAAAATTTTTTATATAGTTCTAAGGGTTTGAAGAGAATTCTTGGAATATTTCAGTAATTTTTACTGAATTTTAGCTGTTTGCATAGCTCTTCCGTGAAAAGTTTGGATAGAGGTACCAGGCCTAGACACAGAATTCCTCCTAAAAATTCTCCCTACTTGTCTGCCTATCCATCCAAGAATCTTGTTTTGTTGAGTGTGGCATCACACTGTGATGACAGACCAATTATCTACCAAGACGGTTTTGTTTGTTTTCTTTTTTTAAGGAACACTGCTTTCCAGAAGAGAAGTGTTCCAGAAGTGAGGAATACAAAATCTATGCAGACATGATTTTCTCTCACTAATTGAGATCAGTCTGTGCTAGTGACTTGGTTTTGTTACTTATAATTCCCTAACCTCTGCAAGGCAAATACTTCTATTATTTAGAAACTAACTCAGTTCATAAACATGTGGCTTTTTTTCCTCCACAGAAACTACACATTCCAAGCAAGAGGAGTGTGGCAGGAGGTAATTTTTCATAAATCCACATGTGTCATTTTCCTCTTACCTCTGTCTGCTCAGTATAAATCAAAAATCTCTATCATGTGTTCTGTTTTGTGGGATTGACTTTAGCCTGTATCAGTTTACAGTCTTTTAACACAGAGTGCAGTGTTAGCTCCCTTCTAATTCCTTTGAAGTTTTCTGGTGGTCCAAGATAATAACATTCATGACAAATGGTCACAAGGTTCTTTGATCAGTTTGTCAGGAAATTTAAATAGAGATTTATTTAAAACCACTTGTTCTAAAATACCTAACCATCATTCTCACAGGTTACTGCAGAAAATCCTATAGCATTTTTGTTGTCATCCATTTCCCTAAAACAAACTTAGAAAGTACAAGTATATTAAAGAAACACTTCTTCCGTTTACACATTGTTATCGACAATACTATTTCCTCCTAACACTTAACTGATATTGTCAGATTTCTTTAGTTTCTGATGTACCTAAATGTGTTTTATTGCTCTTCTCCTTTGTCTTCCTAGAATATCAGAATATTTTAGGTGGGAAGGGACTTCCAGGAGTTGCCTAGAACAAACCTTTGCCCAAAGTAGGTCTAATCACATCAGACTGCTCAAGATCTTGTTATGTTCCAAATGTTCCTACTTTCTCATTTCCATCATTTGTTATCACTTTCTCCTTTTTAGCTTTCTTTTCATTAAATTTCATTCAATATGCCCACTAGTTTTCCATTTGTTTGGGTCTTATAATCATGACAACCTGTAGATGTCTGGATTGAGCAATATTGTTAAACAATTCAAATTATAAACTGTGCTATAAACTGAGCAATATTGTTAAACAATTCAAATTATAAACTGTGCTAATTTAAATATAAGCCTCTATGTTCAAGTAATTTTTCCTTGTTGATATTGTTTGAGAAGTTGTATTCATCCAGAATGAAGTCCTCTATCGTGTATTTTCATTTTCCCCTATTTTTATAATAACTGCATTTTGTTTTCTACCATGACTAGTAAACATTTCTGCAAACATCAGGTAGTAACTTCACACTGATTACATGCTTCATACTTCTCTGACAAAAATCCCTCAAATATTCATTTTCTTTTGAGAGGTCACTGACATCACAAGAAGAAATACTCTTTATGAGTGCTCCCTCTTGAGTTTTGCCACTTAATCTTTCTTAAAGACGATATGACTGTAGAATTTAACAGTCCAATCATGTCAATCTTTCCAGCAGGATTAACTAACCTATAAGATTGAATTTATGTTTATAGATGAGGAATTATAGTTATTTTCATCTGAATCTCAAGTGAAACCAAATAAAGAATGCTTTGGCCCAATGCAAAATATAATTTTGCATTAAAATAAATACACTTCCTCTCTTCCCTATATCCCTCTTCTATTTTCAGTGCAGTGATCTTCTGACCATTTTTGATGTAACTCCCCTTGAGTTCCCATCCTTGTTTTAGTGGGGAGGAAGCCATACCACTTATTCAGTCACTGCTCAGGACAGAAAGCAGACAGTGTTCCAATATACTATTCCTGTACATTTCTGTCTGTTCTCTTTTTTGGCCTTTGGGCTTGACAAGATTTTTAACAGGTCTTTTAAATTTTACTGACTATCATATTTTTTGATTGTTGGAGCTGCTTGGTAAATTACAATGAAGCCCAAGAACTCTGCCTTTAGAGCAGTAGCTCTAACACTTTACTAACCACTAAACATGATTCTGACAAGACAGAGCACATTGCAAAGAACTATTGTATTATCTAGAAATACAGGAAACTAAAATGAAGTTTCAATACTCTGGCAATTTCCAAGAATGCCAGCACTTTCAGAACTATAACAAGTGAGAGATAAACCATCTTTAGTCTTTTAAAACTAATAAGAACCACCATGGCTCAGCAATTTCAGAATCACAGAAAAACAGAAAGTCCAACTTCCTGCTCAAAAGAGGATCAATGAAAGTTGTTTGTGCTTTTAAGAATTTGATGTTTTAGAAAGGCATATTTATGCATCAAGTCATACTCAATTCAATATTCAGACGGTATAGCACTCTGTTTCATTGTTATTGCTTTAAAAGCCTGAAGGAGGATTTGGGGGGAAAAAAAACAAACAAAAAACCCCAGTAACAATAAGTGCATACTGAATTAAACAGGATTAAAATAAAATCTGCTCATCATTTTTAGTTGATAAGGGAA
This sequence comes from Sitta carolinensis, assembly GCA_032173965.1. Lineage (NCBI taxonomy): Eukaryota > Metazoa > Chordata > Aves > Passeriformes > Sittidae > Sitta > Sitta carolinensis. Next base: position 91,162,739 of record CM063284.1, on the reverse strand, counting down.
CCTATAGAGATTTCAATCTGCCAGTGGAATTTCACTGCTATTACTACTGTATTTTAGTCTAGAGTTAAAAAAAAAAAAATCTAAATAAAGACTGTGGGTTACATTCACAAAATCACAGAACAGCTGAAGTAGGAAGGCAACATGGGACATAGTCTAGTCCGACCTCCCTGCTCAAACCAAGGTCTACTTGTGCATATCACTCAAGGTCCTATTCCACTCACATGTGTGACTATCTCCAGGAATGGACTTTCTACAATCTCTTTGGTCACCCCTCCAATAACACGGAATTTCCTGCATTTCAGTTTGTGCCCATTTCCTCCATCCTGTCACTGGACACCACTGAGAAAAGTCCAGCTCTGCCTTCTTCATTTCCTCCATCAGGTATTCATACACAGTGGCATGGTTCTCCCAAACCTTTTCCTCCCCAGGCCTCCAACAGTAATAAGATACATCTCACTGTGAGCAGAACATTTCAAAACTGGTTTATGCAGAAAATTATTAAGAATTTACATCTTCATCCAAGAAAAATTATATAGACTAATAAAAACACAGAATTATAAATACTGCCAGATATGAGATTTTATTTTTGAGCAATGTAATCAAATTATGCTTATTTTAATGACAGCTTCAATATTTTTAGCTCTGAGCTGCATGTTCTATCATACTTTCATAGTGCAGAATTTTATACTTTTTATTTAATTTTTTAAAAAAATTTATACATTTTATTTTTAATGATCAAAATAAAAATAAAAATACTGCCATAGAAAAAAAATCTGGAGGTTCATAATTATTTAGGCATAATTAATATAGTGCATAATTAAAGTAGGATCTAGGAATCACCACACACAGACAAGTATACTTAAAACGAAAATACTTAGTCTTTCAATTTGCTTCAAGAATGCTTAAATAATATTAAAAAAAATTTTTTTTTATCAATGTCTGTGTTTTGAAAAAATATAAAGCACGTATTCCAAGACTGGGTACAGAATCAAAAAAGACAGAAGATGTCTTTAGAAAAAATTTGGTATCTCTAGAGTACTTTCATATAGCATGTTCTGATTTCTGATTCTCTCAGGCTCAGCTTTTGGTAAAACAAGGAAAATGTGATCTGTGTGTTGAAGTGGTGGAGAGCCACTATAGTGATTCTTGGGATCTGTTCTGGAAAAACTCGCTATGAAATTCTGAAAATTTGGTTTAATCAATTTCTAAATTGTATAATAATCTTCCCCTTTAAGAACTTTTTGAAAGTTATCCAACAGTTTAAAGAAAAACTGAAGATTTTTCATACTACTTGAAAAACTCAATCCAGTCATTTGTTTCTGTAAGAGAGGTAATTTGAGTGCCCTATCCTGAACTGACTCCAGAACTGACAGTATTCTACATGGACATAAGCTCAGACATACCAAATGTCACATTCTAAATTTCATGAAAATTAAAGCTGACAAGATCAGTTATACACTTTTTAAGCAGGAACAGAGATGGATTGTTCCTCTATACATATCTAGAATGTTTGAAAATAACCCCTTAGCTACAATCAATAAACCAGCTATTTTCTGTTCCTGTCCTCACTGTATGTTTTTGTTGTACAAGGTAACTTCAGGTAATTTAGCGAATACAAAGTCAGTTATAGGTGAAATTAATTATCCCAGTACCTACAAGATAAATGCTGCAGAACTCAGCCTCTGGGAGATGGGTCCCAGAAGAGCACATTGAACTCTGTGCATATTTAGCTTTCTTATAACATGAACTGGAAACTATGGTGGTGCAGAAAACAAGCAGTACACAAAACAGGGCATATGTAGCACATTCAGGCTGCGTGGGGTAATGGGGAGTACCTAATCTCTTGCTCTACAAAGATTAGCCACTGTTGTCCCTGAAAATAAGCCTTCTGATTTGTTTTAGTATAGTGGAGTCAGTTCTCATGAATTGTAAGATAAACAAGAATCATGTTTGCATACCTTTGTAAAAGATACCACCTGATGGACTTCTCAAGTGACCAGTGAAGATGGAGAGGTGGTAACCTCTCTGTCCAATCTCTGATCATTGTCCAGAAACTTATATACACGAGGTCAACAGTAAACTAAAATCTTCCTTTCTTCTTCTCTGCCTGAACACCTGTTGTGTGTGTTGCTGTGTTTCTATCTGCGTCACAGTAACAAGCCACATCATTCAAGGTAGCAGATCACAGGCTGAAGAAGAGCATTGACACTTGTCCTGCCAAAGCAGCTGGCCACAGTGCAATATTTTTACCTAGACACATTGGCTGCCAGAATGTAGGAGCACTCATATTTTAAAGTCAGTGTAAGTTCTGTCCAGAAGGAAGGAAACAATAGATCACAGAACCACAGAATAAGCTGAGTTGGCAGGGATCCACAAGGATCATCGAGTCCAACACTCGGCCCTGCACAGCACCACCCCCAAGAGTCAAACCATGTGCCTGAGAATCTTGTACAAGTGATCCTCAGGTTGATGCACTTACAGTTTTTATCATCACCTAAGTTCAGGGTGTCAAATACAGCTTCTCCTACTTTATGTCATTGGGGTCTCACTGCACAGCAAAAAATTGAAAAGGTTTGTGTGACCAGGAAAACAGAGAATGTGAGGGACAGTGGCTCCACAGCCTAGTGTTTATGGCCCTCTGAGGTGAATTGTACTGTCTTAGGAGAGAACCTTAAACCTTTACATTTCTGGGCAACTGTTCTGGCTGTTTTATTTTCACAGTAAAACACCAGCAACCTGTTTACTATCTTATCTGCTGGAAACATCTAAAAAGACAACCAGAGCATTGTGTTAAGGCCTATTTCTGCAACTAAGTGACAATAACCTGCATTGACTAGAGTAAGGCTAAATAAAATGCACAAAAGCAAATTCGTATATATGCAGCACCTGGAGCCATCTGAGAAAAAAAGAGTACCTTATACATTTAGGCATTCCTAAAATCAGGCAAAATCCCCATTAAAGTGATTTTTTTTCCCCAATTGGTGTGTTCATCTTCAGTGTCTAATACTGGCTTAAAACCTCAGTAGAGGCATACAACTTCCTCTTTACTAAGCTTATAAAGCTGTTATTACAACTCTGAAGAGATTTCTCCAGATGATAATTAGACTGCAGTGCAGGAAAAAGGATTTGGTTAATAACTTTTCATTTTGTTCATTACTGCCACTTCCACAGAAGTCAATTGTGATGTTAAAATTAGAACTGCAGTTTTATATATGGTGATTCAACACACTGAACAGTTGCAGTATGATGAAAGACAGACGTAGCTTCAGAAATACCTGGCAAACACATACTTTGGGAGCTTCAGTGCTTTTTCAGAGTAATGAAATACAAAGTTAGGCTCTTAAGTTCACTGTACAGCACACAGGGAGAGTTAAGTGCCTCAGGACGTGATCAGGCATGCTAGGCATGGAGTGCTTAGAGCTAGAGCAATGAGCCATTCCAAGCCAAGGAGTGCATCTGAAATCCCTCCACGGGGCTGAAACTCTCCATGGGGCTGAAGCAGCATGTTCCATGCTCTTGGGACCAAATCATGCTCTGAAAATGCTTACACTTCATTCTTTTACATCCTTCCATTTTCAGGTAAATTTGAAAGGTGGGTAGTCATATTATTCCATATAAATATTGTTTAGAGCACCCGAAGATAAGTGGAAATCCATCCATTCTCTTCAGTGAGCCAGGTACTCAGAAAGAGTTTGTCTTTGTATCATCAAAGAAGCTGAGACAGCACCACTTCCAATCCCTAGAAATTAATTTCATGAGTGTAAGCACTGAGCCATGACCATCTGAGACAACTCACTGCGCCTGTGATGTTTTGTGGCAAGACAAAATTGCCTTCCTCAAAAGCCAAAAGCAAAGGAGGTACAAAACCAGAAATTGTAACACTGGCCACAGCAATCTTGATGACAATTCAGAAAAGTGACATTTGTTTTGATCCCTCTTCTGATTTTTTTTTCATAATAACTAGAAATTGCTGGCAAAACTCCTGGCAAACTCACAAGCAGTATCACCAGTGATAGGACCCCTCCTGACAGAACCCAGCATGGCATGGTGGTGGTTGACTACCCAGCAGAGATGCAGAACCAGAGACATTTATACTCTGAAGCACGGTAGGATCAAGGACAAAGTCTGATGGTAGCTTTATGAGATACTGGGCCTCGAGCTGTCCTCTTATAGTGGGGTTACCAAAACCATTTCATACATGGACGAGTCTGAAGCTCTATAGAATTCAAGTGATGCACATTTCATTATTCATCTAGGGAGCTGAGCAATAGCATTACCCTTGCTTTCTGAAAGCATACCTCTTATAAATGGAGCTTTTGGGGAAAACATTCAGGTAGGATTTATGTAGTCTCTGGACAGGCAGCTAAGACTTCCAAAGTAGCACTCTCAATCACTCATTCTCAGTAAACATTAGTTCTAAGATTTACTGCCCAGCCACCTCTTCCCTTTACAACTATGCTAAGAGTGTCATATTCTGTGTGAATTAATTTGTGACTGGAGGCACAAGCTGTCTTTCCAAGGTGATTATAATATTACAGTAAACTGCCTGTAAAACAGTAGAATACTGGGCAATTTTTAAGCTTTCATTTTCCTTGTTCACATAACCAGTTAGACCATTGAACTAACTATGAGACTCCCCTCTGCTGGTTCACCTGCATTAATAAACATGGACTTCTGGACATAAAAATAAATGCCTGCTGTTCAAACGAGCAGTGTGCAAGCCATGACTAATTGGCAAAGTGCTGCCTTTAAGACCTAGTAGCACTGCTTGTGGCAATGGGAAGTAGAAAAATTAAGAATGAGGCTAACAGAAAGAGCAAAGCAAACAACTATTTGTACAAAGATTACTCAGTTTTGTTGTCTTCTGTTTCAAGTGCTTTAATTAAAAAAAAAAAAAAAAAAAACAAACAACAGCAACTTCCCTACATAACTTTTCTTAAAGCGATATTAAGTTGCAGGATTCTAGATCTCTTATAGTGATCTAACAATTGGACAGTGAATAGGAAACAAGACAAGCCAGAGCAAGAATATTTGTAATAAGGAAGATTTGTGTTATAAATGAAGATATGCCTCCTGACACTTTTCCTACGGTCTACATATAAGAGGACTCTAATATTATTATGGATGCAAAAACTGTAGCTTGAGGTCTCAGTCAATAAAGGTGAGTAGTCAGGCAATGAAACTCAGGGCCCCATAGTTGCAGCATTCTCTCTCATTGCTCTAACAAAGGAAAAAGATAAGAAACCATTGTCTGCATTTTCTCACTTCCTCCCAAAATATAACCAGCATAAAGACAGGATTTTATCACATTGTCATACAGACTTCCAAAAGCAAGGACAAAATCATATTGGTCACAAGAGTTTTCAAAATGACAACTCAAGGAACTCATAATCAACATTAGCGTTAATGCCATTAGGCATTAGCAGATTTGGCAATTGCAACGTTACTGAATTTTAATAGCTAAGACATGAAAATTTGAAGAGACAGAATGAAATTTTCTAGGTAAAAATTACTTCTTAAATTTCTATCTTTATAGACAAATTTCTTCCCGGCTGATCTGATTACAGTCCCTAATCTGTAATTCTGGATTCCTGCATCAAGATCCACAAATAACACACGATTTTTTTATAGAAGTAAACTCTTTGTTCTGGCTGTTCCTTCACTTTCAGATTTACAAATCAAATTTCTTTTTAACTTCTCACAGGCAAGTAGAATAAAACAAAACAGGTAAAGGGCAAAATAACTGGAGAGCAGACATTCACAGGAAGAAAATTTCAAAGCAGGCTGCTTGTATAGCACCCACTCACACATGTCAACCATAATTCTGAATGAGAATGAATCCTGATGCAATATAAGAGAATGCACCTACATTTATCTGAAACATGCTTGTGCCCCTCCATCAACAGACTGAGCCACAAAAAAGACTGAGGACAGTTTTAGAGAATTCTAAATAGATATGTGTGTGTATGCATATGTATATATAGGTAGGTGCACAAATTCATTATTGAATTTTGATATTGTTAATAATAACTAAATATAATACTGATAATCTCTATTGCTTTCTCAGTCACTCTGCTTTTCTCAGTAGCATTCTGAACCTTAAAAATAGAAAGCAGCTAAAATCTGCTTACAAAACTAATTTTTGGGCTGATTGTTCAAATTAAATGAGTGACATGAGGAAAATAATCTTTTTGGCAGAAGTTTGTCTTTATAACAAAAATCCCCGTTATTAGCAAGGATGCATGCGTATGCTCCTTTCCCAGAAGTGATCTTTTCCTGGGAGCTACAGATATTCCCTAAGAGAATGGTGGATCCAGTCTGTGAGTTTGTTTGGAACTAATTTGTTTAGTTTGGAATGGACTTTAAGGATTGCCTAGTTCTAAACCCACTGTCATGGGTAGGGACCCCTTCTACTAGACCAGGCTGTTCAGAGGCCCCCACCAACCTGGCCTTGAACACTTCCAGAGATGGGGCATCCACAGCTTCTCTGGGCAATCTGCTCCAGTGTCTCATCACTTTCACAGTGAAGAATTTTTTCCTAATAACCAATCTAAACCTACCCTCTTTCAGTCTAAAGTTGTTACCTCTTGTCCTATCTCTCCATGGTCCTGTAAAAAGTCCCTCTCTAGCTTTCTTGTAACATCCCCTTAGGTACTGAAAGGCATTTATAAGGCCCTGGAGCTGTCCCTGGCTGAACAACCGCAATTCTCTCAGCCTGTCACCACAGGAGAAATGCTCCAGACCTCTGAGCATCTTCATGCCCTCCACTGGAAAAATGCAGAAAAGCTTCCAGCTTTTGATTGGCAGCTGTAGACTATTTCAGATTGAGACTGTCATCACTCTTCTACAAGCTTTTCAAAAGGGCTCTGATGAAGAACTTTCTTGCCTTTTTTTTTTTTTTAATAGAATGAATTAACTCTTGATTTATGTCAGGAAGACAGTGCTTAAAATTAATGCAAAATTGTAGTTCCCAAGCATTTCATGCAATATTTTAGACTGCTGGAGACCTGCCACTCCCCAATCACATGCATACTTATTCCCTTATATAAATACTTGAAGGACTTAAACACACCTTTCAGAAGCTGTGCCACTAATCTTTTTACTTTCAGAAAGCAAACTGACATAATGAATCCACATCCTGATACACACTGTGCCCTCACAGTAGCTTAATTATAAATAATTATAGAATTTACCTAGCTTAGTGTTGCATCATAACACAAACAAAGCTCAGAGTGGTTATATTGCAAATCCTGCTGCAGTTTATTAATCAGATTGTGATGGGCTGCCTACTGGATAATAAAGTCTAACGGGTTTCTGCAAGGTAAGGGAAGATGGGGACTACACTTCACTGGAGAAGTGCCTTCATTTACTTTGAGAATTAGGAGAAGAAGGTGCTCTACGCATCTCCTAAAGATGAATGAAATCAAGGCAAAAAACCAAGAAACCAAAGTAAAGCTGGATTTGCAACTACAATTCGGAATTAAAATCCAGAGAGACAAGAAGAGATTCTGAAAGACTGGAAATGTGCAACTGTGGAACTACTTTCTAGAGAAAAAATAAGTTGAGATTCAGTTTCTTAAGCTATATATAGCTGACAGTTTTAAATGTAACTAGAAGGAAAGGGGAATGACATCACACATCAATGCTTATGAGCTGTGCAATACTTTCCTCTTCTCAGTGTAGTCCCAGGGCCAAACAAAGCTTCTTATTCCAACTACAAATTGTTTCAGCCACAATTTTGTATGCAAGACTGTTTTTCCAACAGAGTCGGGAGGTTCTTAAGCTATGCTGATCATTTCTATTGTCTCTGACACTGAAATTCTAGTTTTTCTATGTGTGATAACTAGGGCTAAAGGAAATAAATGTGTTTCCAAATCACTTCATGTTTAAATTAAACGTAACTATCACTTGTTCAATTGGCCTTGTTTTTCTCCAGTTGTTTCAAAACTTAACTGATGATTAGAGAAAGCACGTAGCAAGATCCACAAGTCCTGAGGAACTGTTCTAGGTGCATCGAGTACTGAGAATACCAAAAATTAAAACAGATGTCATCCATTTAGGGTTCAATCCTAGATGAATCACATACAAGAACCCCTCAGTGAACTTTAGAATCATGCGCTTAGAACAGCTTCTATTATGTGAGAATTTGTACCTTAACATCTGTTTTTCTATAAACATATGAAAATTGAATTACTTCTTTAATGGAGCATAATTAAACTTTTTCTTTTTTAAAGGTCAATAAATATTTCATTTAAATTTCAAAATTTCATGATGATGATTATTCTCTTTCCAATTTCTTGGCGTATTAGTTTGTTCTTCAATTTATGCCCAGGAGCTGTTGATGCCAAATTTCTATGAATTAGGCTATTCCTCAAAATAAGTAATTAAGTAGTTGCTGCCAAACAGCATTCAGGGAAAAGCAGGTTAATTTACCAGATGAAAATGCTTTCCTTGTTCTGTAATAGAACAGTGACATGCAGAAAAACATTCAGATGAGGGAGAATGAAATGAAGAAGTGAATTTAAGGCTGTGGGAGCCACAGTATGAAACAACAAAATTTATCATATCAATTTTGTCTTGACTTAGTTGTCAAGTTGTATTTGTTAGTTTTTAGTTAGTATTAGTTGTTGTTGCATTTGCCTTCTTACTGTGGACAGGTTTGTGTGTTTCCAAGGACAGCATCAGCTATGGCAGAGGGTGCCACTCCACATAAGGCCACTCAAGCCAGGCTGGTCAAAGGGACTGGAAAAAACAGCCCCAGGGCTTTCCAAGCAGGCTGTTGAGAAATAGGCCAGCAAGCTGGTTTTGTAGAGCATTTGTTTAGGAAACAAATTGTGGTAGGCACTCTGACAAGTAGCACACCAAAATAACCAATTCCAGCTTTGCAGAAATCTCAGGTGTAGTGAAAATAATCAGAAGAACCACAATTGGGGATTTGGTGGTAAAAGAAGCTTGAAACCTAGCTTTCCTAGACTATCTGAAATATTGCAGTAGTCAGAGAAATACAATATTATAGTCTGAACATTTTGGAGTCAATTAATAACGATTGCTGAAAATCAATCAAAAAGTGATAAAGTAATTTTCAGTAAAATAAGATACTTTTAAATCAATATAACCTTTTAAAGCAGAAAAACCATATATAGATGGACAGCTAATTAGCATCTGATCTCCCTGAGATAGCTTTCAATGAGAGAGAAACAAGATTCGCAGAGTCAGGCATAGGGGAAAATGCGAGAAGCAGCTCATAATTCAGTACTGCAATTGCTGAGAAACTATAAAAATGCTCCCACTAAAGGGGAGATTCTGGACAAGTTTTTGTGTCACACAGTAATGAAACCAATGGGATTAATGAATCAAAATGTGACTCTCTGGGCTGGCGTAACTCTGTATAAATCAAATATTATCATTAATGGGCCATTAGTGTCACACAGCTACATCCCCACAAATTGTATGACATTTCCCAGAAAAATTCAAGTGAAAACACAATGCTAGAACAAAATTTAACAGCACTTTTGTAAAGTGGGATAGACCATAAAAACCCCAGACATTTGACAAGATATTAGAAAATGTGTCATAAAAATAATCTCAAATTTGAAAAAGAAATAGATTTGTATCACAGTCATCCTTATTCAGCACGAAGAAGATGCTGAACTACAAGTCATTTTACAAAGAAGCAAACCTTAAGGTTTGAGGAACAAGAAGAGGACAGAAGGAAGAGATGGGAACCAAAGTTGCCCCCTCTATCTCCCCTCCTAAAAGCCCTCCAGAAAAGGCAGCAGCAAATAGCAGCCCGAGGGAACTCTAGGGGATACATTCATAGCAGGGAAGGGAGCTCTGCAACAGCTGCAAGGTGCAATACTGAAACATTTTGGTAAGTAAGATTCTACCTGGCAAGTCTATCCTAGCTGTGGGGCGGCAAAAGCCACATGAGAAAAGACTTCAAGCCTGTTTTATAGAAATGAACAAAATAAAAAAGAAAAAAAGAGCAGCTGAAAAAAATTCCAGCAATACAAACAGTGACACAGATAAAAAATTACATGGAGGAAAATGGAAATCTCCAAATACCAAAGCACACAGCCATTATTTATTCTAATTATAAATTAACCTGGAAATTTTAAACACCTTACCAATAACATGAGTTAGCATTATAATACAAGGCTTTGTATTTGAAAAAAAAAAAAAGTGTTTATGTATTACACCGTGTGTTTGGGATATTTTTAGTGTATTTTACTTATGTTCAAGAGACCATTCAGATTCAGACAGAAGGAATATCTGATTTGTTCAGAATTAAATGTTTTCCCAAGGTAAATTATCCTGCAAGGCAAAGTGACACCCTTGCCTTTTCAGTGTGTGTCTGCTCCTGAGACCATCATCCATTCATTTCATATTGATCCAACACTAAACAAAAGTGATTGAATGAATATGTGTAAACACCTAAGAAAAATAATTTAAGAATTGCTTTTTTTTTCTGCCAGAGCATGCAAATCATGTTAGAATAAATATACAGGTTCAGTCTTGAAGTGCTTTGACCTAACTGTAGAGCTGTATTAAAATTACCTTTATTCACGCTTTATGTTGTGAACTGAACCTTAGACATCAGATCAAAGGCAAAAACTAGACTATATATTGTAGTTTTGATGTTTTCTGCAGAACAAAGAAGATGAAAAAGAACAGCTAATCATATTTAAATAAAAGGGAACACTGGATAGAAACCAGTTTCAAATTGATGGAAAGGCAGGTTAAGCCATTGAAATCAATGTCATACATGGAGGCAGAAAGTGAAGAGAAGGTCCTACTATACCTTGCAGTGCATTTGAAATTTAGGATGTGCACTTCTTGCCATACCTCAGCCTGGTAATTTTCTGAAAATTTCAATTTAAACTTCGTGGACCACATATCTACTTTTAACAGTCTGCCCTCAGGGTACAACTGCAATAATGCCCGGAGACGCAGCATCCCTGTGAAAGGACTTTTGTCACTTAAGTAATTCTTTTGCCCTAGACCAGTCTTGCCTGTTGTACTGCCACATCCATTTCTCTGAGCTGAAAGGTGAGCATACAACTACTTCCAAGTCAGCTCTACCTTGTGCACGTATGCATCTGTCCACACACTGAGACACACAGCCTAATTAGCAGGTATGGCAGTGATCATCTGTTTCAACTCCCCATGCATCTTCCTCTCCAGCAGCAACTGCAAAACTTCAGGAGGGCTCATCAATAATGGCAGGACTCCTGCTGGCAACTTGTATCAAGGGGAAGATTTGCAGAACTAAAAGGTCTGTTTCCCTCCAAATTCACCACAGCTTCTCTCAAATGAGGAGAAACTTCATATGAAATTCTGCCTGAAGGTCAGACCTACTGTGTTTTCTTCCTGTTCAGGAGCTCCTGGGCATTCCACAGAGACATAAGAAAAGCTTCCTTATGTGCTTAGCTAACTCCTGGAAGGAGGACCAGAATGTCCTCAGGTTTGCACCTTATATAACAGGACCTCAAGATGCGTCTTTCCCTCATGCACTTTGTCTATTAAAAGCACAACACAAATACAGAAAATCTATAAAATCCTCCAATCTTAGAAGAAAAAAAAAAAATAGAAAAACAAAGGAAAAAGAAGAAGAAAAGATTACAATAGTGAATTATGGGCCAAAAAGACAAAGATTCTAGTTTGTTGGTGCATCAGGTCGTATTCCAGTGGGAGAAAGGCCTCTTCAAGAGGGACTGCCTGCATCACATAGATAGAAGTAGCTAATCTTCTTAGCCAAAGACTAGTTTAAATTCCCTTTTCATTACTCAAACTAATAATACATGAAAATTGTGCAGTGAAGGCAAAAGTAGCACAAATTCACTGTACTGGAATAAACATGATGAGGAAGGCTAAAAAGAAAAGAAAATGCCACATTCTTTTATTGAACGTTTATGTGTTCATGCTGGAGCTCCAGGTAACAAGTAAAAGGTTTTAGAAAATTCAGATATTAACAAGAAGAAATTTGATTCAGTGGTCAGTATAGAAATCTCTGTGATGACTTGCAGTACTTTAGTATTAAATCACATAATTTTAACCTGAATATAGCTGTGAAATTCTGTGTTAACAATAATTTTGATGAGTAACAGACACCTAATAAAGCCTGGTTTCTTACAGATACATGTGTCCTAGGCTTCTATAAACACAGAAACACATACCTCAGCTCCTACTTCATACCCTTCTGGGTTTTACCCTTCCTCTGCGTTTCCTCAGTTTTTTTTCTGCTGGTTTTTTAATGATCTTCTTGATAAGTCAACCCACCTTCCACTAACAGCAGCTGGACATGGAGGACAACATGGCATGGCTGGCCCTAGGTTCTCTGTGCTCTTGTTGAAGCCTCTTCTTCATTCACATGGATCCCTCTCCACGGAAACTCATTGTCACAGAAATGTGTAGAAGCTAGCATTCTTTGGAAAATCCCTTGTTAAAACTGGGTTGTGACTGGCCAGTGGTCAGAAATTACTAGGAGGAACTGACAGTGCAATCACATCAGTCTTGTTTCAGAAGGAAACCAAAAGCTAGAAACATGTCGAATTTTCCTGAACACCACCAGCTTTTTAGTAATTCAGAGACAAGATTTTAAATACCTATGGATTTCTGGGACAATAAAACAAATCTCAGGGTAGGGTGTTTAATATGCAGTCACATGAGCTGAGAACCAGGAATTTTCCCTTTCCAACACCCCTTTCTAACACAGGAACTCATCCTATATTAATATGCCCAAGAGTGAGCAGTAATACATCATGATTAAGGTACCTATAATTTTGTTAGAAAACTTTCCAACATGAGATGCTGAATCCAAAATAAGGTTCTTCAGTTTTGAATGTCATTACGATCTAATCACTGTATTGCCTGAAGGAGTTACTTGCCTAGAAGCCAGCAGTTATGACTATATTACATAAAATATGTAGAAACAGGATATTCTGAGGAAGCACAAGCATTTATACTTTGTTTCTGGCAGAAGCTTATTTCCACAGTTAAATAAAACTGTAAATGAAGCAGGCTGTAAGAGAACATCAATGGGACAATGGCAGAAAGAGACAAATATCCAAAAATTAAGAAGGAGTTCCACAGATTGAGATGACCAGTGTGGTCAAAATCCTCATGCTGATTAAATGTTTATGTTAACAAAACAATCAGGAAAAGTGAGAGATGACAATGAAAAACAGGAGAAATACCAATCTATATAAAATAGATACTTTTGCCAGTGTAAGAAATTCATATGGCGATAACGGTTGATGGATATACTGAAATAGAAGAGTAAGACTGAACAGCTAATTATCTTCTCCATTTTACACTAACTGGATACTAGCAGGAATTTTTCAATGTACAGAATAAAAATACACAACTTGTCGTTTGCAAGATATGAAGAGATACTATTGATTATTCTTCTTCACTCTTTAATTGCCTTGAACACACATCGAAAAAGAACGGGGATAAGATTAATATGGAAGAATTTGACATTGATGTATTCCCCCTACAGAATAGCAACTGCCCAGTATTATGCCTTCATGCCTTAAAGGCTCACCCTCAAAGGCACAGGATATTATTGGCACTTTTAAACTAAAACACTGAAGGTTCAAACTGATTCTGCTCCACAGCCTGAAGATCAAAGATGCAGATGCAGCCTCCAGCCCATATTCAGACTGTCACTCAACAAAGGACTGCTGGCACACAGAGATTACCCATGGAGAGGCTCTTAATATGAGAGGCTAAGGAATGGGTGCCTGCATTTGTCCTACTAAGAATATCTGTTCAAAAACATTTTCCAAGTTGTGTTGCCTAGCATACCTCAGTGAAAGTCCTTCAGGTGACATAAGTCTTTACAGACAAAAACAACTTGCTCCTTTCACAGATATAAAATGCTTCATTAAAAAATAATTAATTTTGTTACAGTAAGAGATAATTAAATCAGCCAGCAATTGAAGGCAGCTAATTGAGAGCACAAATTCCCTTTTTGCTTCTGATCATAACTAAATCGGAATTTTTCAAGACGGAGAAAGAAAAGTACCCGTTTTTTGATATGACATGGAAATAAGACATGTCACCTTCAGACTGAGACTTTTCTCAACCTCTATAATCTTCCCTATTTCTCAATGTTGCAGGCTGTCAGTGACCTGATTTAACCAGATAAGTAAAAAAGACACTATCATTATCAAAAGCATATGGTAAGGAGAGTAGACACTGAAGCCACCTTGCAAGTATGTATTTCCTTTCTCTCCCTCATCATTACTGTAATTGCCTGAGTAGAAAAGGCGATATGAAAATTTCCAGCACATTTATACTCTTGGCCTTTTGTTTCATTTTTCGGATTTGACAACTTGTTATTGTAGAGAAGGGAGAAGAGGCAGAAAAGAAAAATTCATCCAAACAGAGGAAAAGCAGTCACCCGGTAACTTGGAAATCGGGCTAAAGGGCTTTCAGAATGGTTTTGCAGTTAGCAAGCTCATATTATATTTGCTCAGGAAAGTAATTTTTCTTTTGTTGTTATATTTTGTTATTCTTCTTTAATTCTTATTTTTCTCAAGACTATCAGTATCATCCTGCATTTCTCTTGCATGTAAGAGAGTCATCACTTTGCTGAACCTCATGACACCTGTGTAAATCAAATCAAATCAAATGTTCCTGCTAGGGTTAAGAGATTTGTTTTCATGACTGTGGGCACAAGGACAGGGACAAAACTTTGGAGTCAGACATCCAAATGAAAATCCTCTATTCAATAATACAATGTCAGATTAGTTTTTTGTCTCTATGCTGTTTTCCCTCTTCCTGACTGCAAGATGAAATGACTTCATCATCATCATGATTTCATAAAACAATCTGAGTTTGCTGTGATTCCTTGAGGTGAAGTTTCAAGTTTTGAGGGAGGACAGCTTTGTATTTTATTAGGCTGAATATTATTGCTCCACTCCTGAGAACTATAGATTTCTATCTTGTCCTTCTATTTAAGTTATGCTTTAAATCAGAGACACTTATGACAGTGGATCCTGTGTGGAAGGATTTGTACTCTGTTTCCCTACTATCTTATACATTCTAGATCTGCTGATTTGCAGATACACATATTGCTGCCACTATATGACATAACACTTTCACAAACAATATTTAGATCATTGCCACTGCTGCTTTACAAAGCCTTGCCACACTTCCCAGCCATGCCCAGACATTTGTGGTTTTTTCATCATTCAGCCAATCAAGATATAAAAACATGACATAAAAAGGAGTTTTGCCAGGTGAGGATTTATCTAGTGCCCACAGGATACTAAGCCCAAGTAGTCAAGAATACTTTGATGAACTGATATCATAGATAATGTTCAAGACATAGTCATAGCCATAGTGATTAAACACAGAGAAATAAATGCTCTCTGGTAGCAATGCTTCATACCATTCTATAATTGAACATATATATTGACAAATTCAGGAATTTAAAAGCCTTCTAATCACCCTTCCTCAGAATGAGCAATTTCATAAACAAATTGATTTCCAGATTGTATCAGGCAGAACTTGACTACAAATGAAAAGATTTTTAGCACAATGAAATCCATCTGTTTAAAACATCCTACATTACAAAGAAATTCAATGTGACAAATTAAAAAAAAAAAAAAACAGAGCTCTGGGCACATACTTCATTACAGGTCATAAACTAGGCCAATTTTAAGAGAGAGTGTTAAAGGCAAGTTTCAAGCTTTCTGTTATTTTCTCCATTCTCCCCAGAGACACACTGATATTTGGTTTCCACAGAGGGATTGTTTTTTACATCAGAAAAAAAATTCCCAAAGCAGAAGAAAAAAAGATCTGATCTGACAAGCATTGCAAACACAGTTAACAAACTACTTTAATTATCCTACTAAAATTTTCCCATTTGTACTCTGATCATCATCTTCTTCACAAAGTTAATTATGCCTTATTTGTTCTTGCTGTGTTACTTTCAGTGAGTATTCCAGGTGGAAAAGAGGAACCTGTTTGTAACTACAACCTCAGGTAATTTTATATATTTTTCATTTTGCTATAGAATAATTTGGAGTTTTTAAGAAAAAAAAAAAAAAAAAAAAAAGTAACTTTGGGCAATATGAATATTGAGTAGAAAACCAGGGTATTTCCACATCAGAAAAGCAAAATTCGATGGTTATGTGATCGCCATCCATCTGAAAATTATCACTAGTCAGATGATTGAATAAAGGAAGAAAATCATGCTGTTATCATCTGCATTTTGGAGATTAGTATTAATAAATTCTGATTCCTCAGAGAGGAAACCTTTCCACAAACTTGACCTTTGAGAAAGTCAGGAAGAAGAGCAACTGGGAATAAATGTGCTTCATGAGTTAAATACTGAGACGTGAACTCAGTCACTATTTAGAATTTATGCACTTACAGCACTTTTAAAGTGCATAGGAATTACTGCATTCTGAGTCCAGGCTGAGTAAATACCCCGAAGTACCGTAATTTCAGGCCTAATGAGTTGTTTCTTCTAACTTTTCAAAAGTCCTAGGTTTGCCTCCATACCATGCCTGAACTTCATTTCACCTAGGTTGCTTTTTGAGACATATTATTTTTGTTTATATTTATTTAATTAACCTATTGAGACACTGCTGCTGCCCCAAACTCACAAGTGTTTTGAGTACAATGAAATGTCAAGCCTTAAAATCCAGCACTATATACAATAACTAATCTTTACACATAATTTCACTGGCCTTCAAAACTGAGACAAAAATTACATAAAATGCTAAGCTTTGAAAGCATCAAACCTAAGTTTCTAATTATTTTTTTTTTAAATCCAGAGACACAGGACATTAGAATATATTCCATTCCAGCCTTACCTGAACCAAATTCCATCCCTTTAGCGATTCAGCAATGATAGAAGTAACTGTTGCACATACACCACCAAAAACCATCAGATGATTAGGTCCATATTTTATTGCATCGTAGAAGGCTTTGAGTCCTTTTGCATTGTCACACTGGAAGAAAGAAAAAAAAAAAAAAAAAAAAAAAAAAAAAAAAGAGAGAGACAATATTCAATGTCACAAATAAATTAACTAAGAAATAAACTGTTAAGCAGTTGGGCAGGGAAAAAAAATCAGGGGTTCCACAGTCATAAACACAAGACCTAAACATGAAAACTTAGAGCACTCTCTTCTGGACTCCTAATGAGCCATAGTAAAAGAACAGCAAAATGTCTCATTACATTCTACAGAAACAGAATTTTGGTACTGCCATGTGACAACATGAAATTCCATTAACAAAAGACCAAGATATTTTCTATATTTAGAGCTAACATTTCCCAAAGCAAAATTTGGAATGTAACACCAGATTGTCAGCAGGGCTTCCATAGTTAGGGGAAAGTTTGACACTACTGGTCTCTGTAGAAAAAGTTTTGTCTCTAAAGAAGACTCCTAAGGAGCTTTTACTTAAACTTCTACTTAAAGTCCAACCTCAGTATTCTGTGCAAAAATATATAGCAGAGAGCCTGTCATTTAGAAGGATAACTCAAAGTCTTCAAAAGACAACAAAATATTGTTTTGAAGTGTTAAGAATTAATTGTTCCGCTCTCATAGCTCACACAGCTTTGAGTGGAAGTCTGGGCTAGATGACACTCTGAGGTCCTTCTAACCTGACCTGTTCTTGGCTTCCTTGATAATTAGTTTCATCATTATTTCAGGTGTAAAGAATTCTGCTGTAAACTGTGACCAGGACTGAAAATTAAGAAAAAAAAAGGCTCATACTAGTCGGTGTTTGAAAAGATATATCAATCCTTGAATAAAGTTGTATTAATCATTCATAATAAACCTTATTCCTAAGCTTGCAACAGAGTATTAATAAATTATGTGCCTGAAGATAAGAATTTGACTCCAAACCATACTGGAAGTCATAAGTATCAACAGACTATAATAGTGACTGCCACTGCTCCACTAACAGCAACTTTTTCTCTCTTTGAAAAAATAAAAGCTTTCTGCCCTCTTTTGCCTCCTCTACAAAGTCTTCCTTGAATGTACTCTTTATATGAACTATTGTACACCAGCCTCCAATATTTCATTACGACTATTCAATAAAACAGTTCATTTACTATCAGCACCCAAGTAGTAATTGTATTGCATTCTGCAGAGAGAATAAAGATTTTGACTAAGAAGTTTGGAAGCTTATATTAATCTCCTTACTGAATTAATATGCTAAAAGAAAAAAAAATATGATATTTGCATTCTATCTGCAAGAATAGAATTATTGCTCCCACTTATTCAAAAGGATACAGATATTTAATGCACAGACTCTCTTAAATTTCACAATACAGCCCAATGCTTTCCTTCATAATGCAGAAAAAAAAAAACAAAACTACTCAGTACAGTAGAGGCTCCCCTGTCAGTTTAACGTGCTGGTGACAAGATCTCATTGTAAGGGAATTAAGACTGATCATTGGTGGAAACAGCATTCTCCATTCTTACTCCTTCACTCCCTACTTAAAGACCAGTTTATTCCAAGTATAACCAGGAGCTACCTCTTGAATTTATAAGCAGTCAAGGACCCTAGAGCTTTAGGTATTTGTACTTAATTGACATTTAGCCAAGTCTTTTCCCTCATCCACCTTATCATATGAAGCTGAAGCAAAAGAGATTGCTGAACTGGTTTTCATGCCAACGTAAAACCAGTTAATATAATTAATTTTCTTTTTTTATTAGGCAACATTTAAAATGTATCACTAGGTAGCAGTCTGAGAAGAATACAAGCCATTATGAAATAAAAAAACATGCTAATAATAAAATAACTGTCCGAAGTTGCAACCTGTGAAAGGCTATGTACAAGAAAAATAATGAATAGATAAATGATAAAGACTTATGGCATGTTAACTGAAGTAAAATTCACACTAAACTCCACCCTTACATCACAAAACACTACTCCATTTTAAACTACCATTTGCCCACAAAATGTTTCTCACTGCAGTAAACTTAAGAAGTTAAGGATTGCAGTAGGTCAGCTTGCTGGGAGGTCCAGTATTGGTATAAGATCTTTCTTTCTTATTTGATTTTTCATAGTCATGAATATACTAACATGACAACAACCCTTTTTCAATCACACAGCAATTCTCTTGGGAAAGTATGCCAAAATGTTTGTTCATCTCTCCCAAAGTGAAAGGTTCACACTGCTGAGATACATTACTGATAAATCAAAAGTACCTACAACAAAATCTGGGCTTCTCTTCAATGTGATCCAGTTAAAAGCCTACCATGTTTTCACCTTTGTACTTTCCTCCTGACTAGTCCCAGTTCTCTCTCTTCTAGGCCACCACGAATAATTAGACTCTCCCTATTCCTTGAACAAAACTGTCTCAATAGTATAAAGTATGTCTCAGAGATAAAGAACAGGAACTTAATACTGTGGATGGCCCCAACTGGACAGAAATGAAAGGAACAAATGAGAAAGATGGGTGAAACCAGACTTTCACATTTGTTTAATGTCACATTTCACAACATACACTGTGTATAACTTTCTTCCCTGCAAGCAACAGAACAGACTGTCACAAGCATTAAAAAATAAACATTCAGATAAAAAAATAGCCCTACCAAGCCAGACAGACAAACAGGAGAAAATATTTCTTCCTGCCTCTAGTTTGACAAAGGTATCCTTAGTGTCATCCTGAAGTCCTGTGAACAACTGGATTTTTTCAGAAATCCCAGGTGGCCACCACTGCCTCTTATGGTTTTCACTTTCCTAGCCCTACCCACGTAACCATAAAAGAGGGCAGTGTTGCTGGAAGATGGCAATCACTGAAATTCCCATCATATCTCCGCCAAACATCTTCCTGAATTGTTATCTACAAGTGACTCTAACTAGGTGACTCCAACTTTGCAGCAATCTATTTCCAGTACAACAGAAGACTGCACAAGAACCACAATCCACATTAAAAAGCAAAGGCTACAAAATCCTGGCCACACATAGATGACAAAAAGCTGTCTTACTGATTGTAGCATCACTGACAGCAATGAAGGGGAAAGAAAAAGTTGCAAATCTATATAATGAAAAATATAATCTGAAGGAGCCAACACTACTCTATCAAGTTTTGATATTTTGCCTGAATTGTCATCGATACATCTGCTTCACTGAGCTGAACTGCAGCCAGCCCACTTTTAAAACCCCCTATACAGCCCATATTCAAAACCTGGCAGCTACGCTGTGCCCCTGAACTTGACAGCACATTGAAACACCGACCATGGCTGTAATATGTTTACCATAAACTAGAATTTCAAATAAATGTGATTTATCACAATTGCCACAATTTTCTTCAGGAGAAGAGGCTGAGAACTACCTACCCCAAACACATTAATTGCTATGCTTAGTCTCAGCCAAAAGCCTGCAACAAGCAAAATATAAATAGCAAACATACATATTAATGAAATAATTACATTAAGTGTATCTCTTAACACACTGACTTGATACAGATTACATGGGAAATTCACAACGAAAAATATACAACCAAATCACTAAGCAAAAGTTTGTGAAGTGTCATGCCTCTTGCTATGATGAAGACATCTTAATATCACAGCTGGCATCTGACAAAGTGTGCATAGAACCACCTATTTTAATTAGGAAAAATAGCCAGATGAACTGCTGCATAGGAGACAAGTCAAAAGTATTTGTGGATTGAAGCGTTAACCTTCCTGAAGCCTCTTCAGACGAGCGGCTAACAAAAACTGTGATTCTCCCCTGATTAAAGGATCCAAATACACAGGGAGGAAGAACTGCCTGAGGCATTAGGGGTGCACACGGACAAGGAATATTTCTGGAGAGAACGGCATAGCAGCTGAGTACACAGGAGAGACCTCCCATCTACCCAAAGGCTCTCTGCAGCTGAGAGAAAGGATGAAGGCTGCACATCACTGAAGCCAGGAGAAGCAGCAGGACTGACCTGCGAGGATTGTTGGCTGCCAGGAGGGCTGTCTGGCAGACAATGAAAGAGACACCCAGGTGTGCACTGACATCCTCATGGCCATAAGCATAACAAGTCCTTGGTGCACAGAACAGAAATTTGTGTGGCTCTCATACTTTAAAAGGTTTTGCCAACTCCCTAACAATGACAGGTTTGAGTAATTACAGGGTTAGCACAACAGCAGATACTTGCAATTTAACTGAGCTTAGAGTTACACAGCAATGAGCATTGTAGGGATGGATACACTGGTTAGATGTGTGATTATGTTTTGATTTCTAGATGTTGGATAGCTATGCTGAACTGTTTCTCAGCAAGCTGTATTCTGGCACAACTGTACTTTTTCTGAGTAAAACTAAACATGAGGAACTATTTTGGTGTCTATTGAGCTACTGACAATTGATGTTAGAGAGCCTTTATGAAAAGAGGGACTAACAAACAGCTGTCATCTGCATAATAAAATATCCAACTTTATCAAGTGATATCAGAGCTTACAGGAGCACTCTGCCCTAAATGTTCATAAATATATAAAAAGACTTCTTTGAACAGAAAGAACAAAAGTACAAAGCCTTATTCCTATCCTCTGCAAAATCTTGCTTAGAAACTAGCTCTGTGCTACAACATCAGCTCAAATGGAGCTAACAGATGAGGAACACCAACAATTATTTTAATTTAATTTTCATTGACTTTAAAGTCATCAATAAGTACAGACAATTCAGTAAAGAACATATAGACAACTGCTTGGAGCTACAAAAAATGTCAATCGAGTTAGCAAACTCTGCCTGCTTTATATGGGCAGGGCATGCTTCTCCTGAGGTTTCTCTCTGTTTTTCAAGTATCTGCAATTTAGGTACTTTAAAAGCCAGCAATTATATTTTTGCATTTAATTGCTGGAGCTGGATTTTCCTTCCATGAGTTGTACAACTGCACTTGGAACCTCCACTTTGACAACCACAGCATCTGGTGACAACATAATTATTCATTGAAAGAAAAAGCACTACCCTTCAATTGTTCTAGAATACTTCACACTGTGCAAAGTAGGTGTGAGATGTCTTGCCAGGGGACATCATTAATGCTAAAAGTTCACAAATACCTGAAATTAAATTGGACTAGTTCATAGATCAAAAAAAAAAAAAAAAAAAAAAAAAAATTCAAAACTCCTTAATGGAGCTATAGCAATTTTCTCAGAAAACGCCTGAGTCACAGATTTTTCGTGGCCAGGATACCATTTTAGGGAAGCAAGACCAAAATCTCACCCTTTCCTGCTGATCAGCAGACAATGCCAAGTACTTGCATCAAGTGTGGTCTGAAGTGCTACAGCCATTCCTATGTTCTGCATTTGAAAAACAAAAACAACCCCTTTCAGCAAGTGCACTAAACTTCTGTCTTAAAACTGAAGTTAACTCATCCCAAACAGTGGCCTTTTCTGTGTGTGATTTCTTTTTCATATTTTAATTTAACTAAAATATGCAATCATATTTAGCAATCTTATTTGGTTTTGCTTTAAAAGGACTGGAAACAGCAGAGGAGGACTTAATCTATTCAGTGAAATATTTCCCAGTAAATTAACTTTCTTACCTTGACACCTCTTGACATACTTCTAGACTATCTAGCAACTTCTTTATCTGATTCTGCCTTCTGCACAGCTCACAGAGTGCTACCTCTAAAGTACTGGTGCTTAGCATCTCATTTACCAGTTTATATTCTGCCCTAGTTGTCACCAGGCTCTTTAATCACTGATCCCAAAGCAGGGGGCACCACTCACTCCTCTGTCCCGCATTTCTTAAGAACCTGTCGAAACAACTTGTGAAGGCTCAGCCTCTTGCTCAATGACATTTTCTTTTTACTCAGTTCAGTTTGGAACTGAGTCCACCAAGCAAGATAAACAAAGATTTCCTGTCTCTCCTTATAAGAGAAGTATATTTACTTTTCCCAATAATACTCTTTTTTTATTATATGACTTATATTTTCAGTCTCGTTACTATTTCTTGGAGTATATAACATTTACACTGAATGATTCCAATTTAAGAACTCCAATATTAAATGGAATTGGAATGTAGCAAATAGATAAATCCTGTGTAATCAAAACTGACTGTTTCCATCCCGATTAAATATGCAGTAGTAGCAGAGATCAATTTGACTTCCTCTTTTCGGAGTAAACTTGCATTCAACTTGAAAGGTGAAGTCTTCCCTCAAACAAAGGTAAAGCCTTTCCCTGATGTGTAACTGTAACACACACAGAAGTTCAGAAGATGATCAAGAAACATTTTGTGTATTTGTGATACGACGACCACTACCTTTTAATAATGCAGCTATTGGGTTGATGTAGCAAGGTTTTGGTATCAGAGGAGCAGCAGGGGTGACTTCTGTGGGAAAACACAAGGAGCTGCCCCCATATCTGTCTCCACAACTAACAGCCAGTTCTGGCCAGCTCCAAAACTGCCCACTACCCAAAGCTGAGCCCATCAGTGTTGCTGATGAAACTCTGTTACTATGCATTTAATAACAGGCAAAAAACCCCCACTGCACAGAAGCTATGAAAGAGGAACAAGGGGGGAAAAAAATGTGAAAGTAACAACAGAACAACAGCCCTGAAGGCACCAAGGTCAGTGAGGAAGGGGGTAGGAGATGCTCCAGGTGTTGCAGCCTTTGGTGAGACAAGCTGTCCCCTTGCAGCTCACGGAGGCCCATGGTGAAGCAGAGACTCACTGTATCTTTTAATTTCTTTTTCTGGCTGTACCACTAATCCTGTGCAGGAGTTGTTCAAGGGCTATACAGCAAAAATATTCATAATTCAAGTAACTCTGAGGATGTCTGTAAGTTGAGGAGGAATTCAAAATATTACTATCTTCTTGTGAATTGCTAATGGAATGCTAACATTTGGGCCTTTGAGAGCTCCTATTGTGCAAAATGAACAATTAGTCAGATCCCACAGTAGAAGTTACTGAGTTTTGTTGGATTGTTCTGCAGCTGGGCCTGTCATCTTACCTGAATTGAATTGGTATTAGCTCAAATACTCCTAAGACCAGAGGGGATTTTATAACATCCATACTGTATTGGCTCACCCACAACATACAGTTCCATTTTATTTAACTTATTTACTTCTGCAGCAACCTAATAAAATATTACACAAGACAATTTTACGGATTTTTTTTTTTTTTAATTAGCAGCACTAATTAAAATGGATAGATGTTCCCAAGAACAATGTCCTTTTGAATTAGAATTTTTTCCACGTATCCTTAAAGCTGCCTGTGGATGTTCACATTCACAGTTTTATGGCATAAATATATAAAACACAAAACTAAGTCTTGGTACTGTATCATTTTTTTCTGACATTCTGGTGCTCAAATACCTATCACATATTTTTTAAAATTCAGTATTAACAGGGAGACCAATACCTTGCTCACTTCTTCCTCCCAACCTAACCTATACTACTCCATTGCCATTACGTTTTATGGAAATAAGTGGAATTATAAAAAAAAACATAAAATTCCAGAGGAACAGTAAAATATTATATCTAAACATACCTAGAAAAAAAATATTCTGGTTATGAGAATAAGCTGGTTTGGTTTTCTCCAGCTATTCCAATTTTTACCAAGAAGTTCAACATTACAATACAAACCAAAGGATTATTCTAATTATGCAATAGTTAAGGAAAATGCCTTTAGACTTTTTTTTTTTATCAAAATACTTTTAAAAATGTCCCTATGAAATCAATTATATTTCTGCATTTAAGTAACCTCAAAAGGTGTTAGTTGTTTCAGACACTTGAACCCCAAGATAATCATCACTTCAATTTATCATTGCAATCTCCTGTTCTGTTGTCTCTCAGACATGTGCTGTAGAAGATTTACAAGGTGTTTTGCCAGCTGCTGCTCAAGTACAAAATGGAGACAATAATGGCAGGTTCAACACAGAGTCGCTAATGTCAATTCTTCAATTTTGGGCTTGTCTCTTTTTTTTTCTTTCCTTCATTTTTATCATTTATTATTTACACTGCCATAAATAACCTATGTTTTCATAGTCACAATCTGTAGAAGTATTTCTGTTAAGATTTCCTTTCATTCCCTCTCCTGTGCTTCTTAGAATACAGGGAAGAATTCAGAAAAATGAAAAGATGTGTCATTTAAATATGACATTGGATTTTGTTTTCCAGATTTAGAGTATGCAAAAGATATGACTTTTCACAAGAACAATTAAAAATAATAAATTAGACTTCATTCTATTTTTTGCAAATAAATTGCCTGAAACTGCCTTTAAAGGTATAGTTTCACCAGTTTTCTCCTTTCCTTATGTTTGCTACTGACCATGTACTCAGTTTTAATAGGATTGGGGTTATTTCCCCAGGTAACTTTGGCAATAGGAAAATCACCTCATGCAGGGAAGGGTACCATCTCTGAACTCTTAGCGTGTCTTTTCAGTACACTGAAAACTGTTACATACTAAAAACCTGTAACTCCTTTTAACTGCAGCAGTGCTCTTTGCATTACATAAAAGGCCTGAAATAAAAGAATAAAAAGGGAGAAAAATCCAAATTTATAAATAAAAATCAAGAAGCCCTTTTAGGTGGAAGAATAGAGGTGTACCAGAGTAAAATACTTAAAGTACCATTAAAGTATCATTAAAGCAATATACACGATAGAATGTCTGGCATCTCTCTCTGCAGTAACAATCTGCAACTGAAACCAAGATAGGAGTGCAAAGATATTTTGAAAAATCACTTGACCTTTAGCAAACAGCAGTTGTAGGAGAAGTTGGTTATATGAATTCTTTCTTTACCATGACCTACTTCTTATGGAAAAGGCTTTCTTTTTATAAAAGGGGTAGGGCTGGGGAGGGGGGGGAGAAGAGAAAGAAACATTTCTTGGTACTTTTCTGACCTGAAATTATAATATCGTTATGAGGGTGAAGACATATGGAAAAAAAAAAAAAAAAAAAAAAAAAAACACCAACCCAAAACTCTTCAGCATCTTTCTGGTTAAGGGTCATGTCAAAATAAAGTCTCCCTTGTGTGCCTCTGTCATACGGCAACAGGGCCCATGTCTCAGTGATCACAACCACAGACATTTCTAAATAAACATTCACCAGGGATGACAAGAGGCACAGATGACTCCAAAGTCCTTCAAAATTGTCCTTATAACTTCTGAAAGTCATTTACCTGGAAAAAGTGAGACAATCTTTTAAGCTATCACAAGGATGTCTGTAGCATCCTTGAGAATATATTTGAATTTTAATAAAAGGTCCAAAAGCACCTAGCATTTTTGGAAAATATGATGAAACTCTTCTACTTTAGAGGATGATATTCAACATCAAGAGTGCATAGTGGTATGTGTAGCTCCCACAGTATGAGTTTTCTGAAGCAATATTGTTTGAAAAGGTTTTTTAAAATTTTAATTTTTATTTTATTTTTTTAAAATTCCCCAACAAGAACTTCAGAAACACAGACAAAGATCAGAATTAAAATACAGCTGACAAAGTTAGAGGTTAGAAAGGGCATAATGAATTAAGAATAGCAAAAATTAAGTTTTTTGACTCAAAGGTCAAGAAAATCTGGTATAATAGCCTCCATCACAAGTCCATGATTTTTAATTAAAGTCTTTCTGTGATGTAAAACAGTTGAACTTTGTCCATAGTGAAAGAAACTCTGCTAAGCTAATTTATCTAATGAGGAATAATGTGTGATCCTTTGGATAAACTACCATAAAGTTAGTCCATAAAAGCCAAATTAAATTCATGGTATGCTTTAATTTGGTTCAAATTAACATAGCATGAGACTACAATAATTCAACACTTTATAGAAGTCTGAGGCTGGAAATGGATAGAGCACATATCAGCACAGATAGCATCATATCCTTTTTCCCCCTTAATACCTGGCAATAGAGACAACATGGAGAGAATGAAGTTTTATTTCAGCAGCTACTCAGATGGAATAACATTCAGCCTGTGAGCAGGCACAATGCTTCACAGTCAGCAGGTATGAAAAACCCCCAAAATCCCAGTGTCAGTTTGGAACCTTGTTAACAAAAACCTGAGGTGCCATGGACTTAACTGCAATAGGGAGTTGACTCAAAGTTGAGCCTGAGAGGCAAAGGAAAGAAGAGGATCAGCCCTGGAAGTATGGAGAGATACTGAAATGGAGACCTGTTTGAAAAGTTTTCCAGGTTTTCACAGGTATTACTTCAAGCCAAACTTAACTTGTTGTTTCCTTATCTAAAGACTCTGCTTGATCTAATTGAGTTTTAAATTACAGAAGAATAGCTGGTAGAGATTAGGGACCACTTCAAAAACTTGAAGTGGTGAATCTGTCTGATATGTGGTCCTGTCACATTCACTCAGGAACACTATATTTCAGTACCTTTAAAGCTATAAAAGCAACATAATGCCTCCATGCTGCAAATTGCAACATAATTAACAAACAGCTGTTCCTTTGCAAGATCAAGAAAGAGAAACAGACTGACAAATAAATCTTCACCACTCCCATTCAGCAGCATAGTACGAGAGTTCTACAAACAGACTGACAACTGCTCTTTGTTTTTCTTACATCTCTTATGGAAAATCATAATTAAGCTTGCCAAGAACAGGGTATTACTCACATTGAAGTCCTGACCCTTGGGGGTTTGCTCTTATGCTCCCCACCAAATAAAGACAATGTGACATAAAAATGAAATAGAACTGAGCTGAGTGCAGGTGAAATGCCCACAGAGAGCACAGCTCAAACTTGCAGCTGGCTCGAGATCAACCAACCCAGGTATTTAAAAGCAAATATATTCAATGCAAGTCTGGAAACTTCAAGAATTCCATACTAGAGGCTAAGGTCTACTAGCCTGCCCATTTTAGCACAATTAGGTCACCCTAATTCTCTTCCTAAATGTTTGATGTACTTGTGACACTCTCACAACAAAATTTTCTCCTCAGCTCCATGCCTGCTTGCTACCCAAGATGAATGTAGGTGCCCAAGAACTGTTTTGTCTCTGTCTACACTATCCTCCTTCATAAAATACCCCAACATGAACTGTCTCACTGAACTAGTAATTCCTGCTGGCTGTTAACCAAGCTTTACAGAAATCTCACTACCAGGCCACAAAGAAGCTCCAAACTACCAAATCCTCTGTCATCCGCCCAGTTGCCTTCACACTGCGGTTATGTTTGAAACCTCCCTGACTGCTGCTATTACTTTGGCATGTAATGCTCTGCTAGGCACTGCTACTCCACAAGCAAAGCTCAAATGCATGAGTAGAATTCATGCCTGTGTAAATTGACTTTTTTTAACTTGCCTAAATGCCACTAAAAATGGTTTGACTAAACTCTAATAAACTGTAAATGACTAAACACCCTGAATCATCATAGTAGAAAATTCACTTACTAGTTCTCTAACTGGATAGAGAAACATGTAAGTTTTTCCTTCTGTCTATGAAGATAACCCTGCCTTAAAATCTCCACAATTCTGTCAGACTCATTCAGTCCTAAGCTGCCCAGAGATAAAAAATAAATTAAAAAATATCAAAATCATGCAAATATCAAGTTCCTCAAGACAGCCTGCTTCCTCTTATACCATGTACTCCAACAGAGCTAAATTGCTTTAAGCTTGTACAGGGAACAGTGCAGGCTCTTGACATTCTTTTGCCAAACATGTACTGACTGTCATTCTGAATCTTAACAGGCTGAAATGGTATAAAATGCTAATAGAATGATTCTAATCATTCTGTCAAGCATGGCTGACACTACATTGTCAAGTAAAGAAAAGTACTTTGTACAGCTCTGGATCGGTTTTAATTTTTTACTGTGGCATATAGGCTAAGGAAGTAGTGTGAATGAGTTAAAATCTTCTTACAATTTTCAGGAGACAAACTGAAGGAAAATGTGCAAGTCCTGACCAGGTGAAATATTAAATTGACAATGACCTTGTCCAAGGAAACCATTCTCAAAATGAACCAGTGCTATGAATACATCACGAGATTTCAAATGCCTTACTTGATATGACACTCAGAGTGTCTCAAGGGGAAGAAAGGGTTTTCTGTCATTAAATCTTCTAATACTAAGTAGTGGTGCAGAAAAAGAGAACTAAAAAGGTTTTCTGTTGGTTACTGGAAACTGCATAAAAATTGCCAGCTGTAGAAAATATTGGTGCAGGAGGGAAGTACAACATCTTGTTCAAAACCAGTAGTGAGAACGTACACTAGCAAGACTAGGATTTCAAAGCTTTGAAGAAATGCAAGAAGAAACGCTCTAGTGCCACAGAGCACATGACACAATAGAGCCAAGAAAAGCATTCTTAGGTTTTGGTCAGAAACATCTCATCTGGCTGCCACCTTCCCACAGCCCAATTAGAAGAGTTTATGCAAGTGGTTCCTAATTCAGGTAAAGCAAGTTGACAAACTACTCCTAAAATTTACAGTTGTTTGAATATGTCTGCTGACCTCACATTGAAATGGATGAGTTCACACTGTCTTTTCCACTTTTCAAAGCAGGATGTGTGCCTACATGTTTGTGCCAGCATGTGCATGCAGGGGCAAGGACAGAGGGAGGACAACAGCCTTGCCAGTTGCCACAGATCTTCCTGCCCCTCTTATTTGACTGGTATGCTTCAAGGGTGAAGGACAACACAGAAGTTAAAAGGAAATGCTGTTTCCAAGCACCCCATATCTCATCTTCAAGAACAGGACAGTTCGCCAGCAGAGTTCCATGTACTAATCTTAAAAAAAGAAGATGGATTTACTTGTGGATACAAGCAAACGAACACGCAAACAACAACAGAAAAACCCCTCACCCCAAGCGAATAAACAAATAAAGCCAAAACAAATCCGCTCCAGCAAATGGATCTGGAAGCACATGGTGACAAAATAACATCTTGGATGTCAGTTCGTGAAAACATGGAACAGCCCATCCCTCAGGTGCACTGGAGCCTGTATTCCCTAGAAACAGTAAAACCAGTGGGGAAAAAAAAGAGGGATAATTTCTTCCCCTGCCTCCTACTTATACTGCTATATGCAAACTGATGGGAGACTGTGTGAGTACCCTCTTCCAATGTGTTCAAAATGTAGTTTAAGCTACTGTAGGAGTTGGAAGATAGGAGACTCACACCCACAGCAAAGAAGAGGAGAGAGAGGCAGGGATATGCATGAATCACAAATATTAACATGAATTTGGGTGGCATGTGATGTGCTAGCATGCAAACATGACAGAGTTAGAAGGGGGAGAAAAGTGTCATGTCTCCCCGAAACACAAAGGCTTATTGACTTCTTCAAGCTCAGAATATTTCCGCAGATATGTAGATATGACAAAACAAGTACACCTCCAGATTTCAGAACTCCTCATGCTTTAAATTAATTATGATAACATTACAGGAAGGAAAACAGAAAATTTGTCTTTCTCCATTGTGTAGCAACCATTTCAGTGAATTTCCTTTATTCATAAACTATGAACAGTGTGTGTTCAACCATAAACATTAGAAAAAGAATTAACATAATTAATTAATTGAGATCACAATAGAAAACAAATTTAGGAAAATTAGACTACAAGAGTTATTTGCAGTGTTACTCAGAGAAATTGTTTCCCAAGTTTGCATGTTAATGTACAAATCAACAAACAAAAGGCTTTTCGGCAGTACTGGGTACACAGCCTACTGATAATCAACTTCTGAGCGCTGCATACTTCTGCTTTATGCCACGACATTCGGAAAACAGATTATCTTATACTAACAAAGCAGTTCCTCTTTTGACAGTTCCTGACATTTGAAGAGACTCTTGATAGTCTTGTTTAGATGGGTTTTCAATTTGTTTGTGCATTAATTCCACTAGGTATATTAGGAGCAACTTATACTGGTCAGCCCTGTATTCCTCACTGAGTAGAAAGAATTTACGTTCTAATCCATGATTGTTCATTGTTGATAAATTTGCACATGCACCTTGAAATGTCATTTGACAGTCTAGCTTGGCTTTTTCAAAAACATTTAGCATCATTAGTTCCTGTACCTCCTCATGTCCAGAAAATATTGGGCAAGTTCTTAATTACAAATTCCTAGTGTCCAGAAAATAGGATGCTATGATTCTAAATGCTGCTTAATCAAAAATATGTAAAACAATATGACTAAGTTATGTAAAACCTATATAAATTAGGCTGATATGAAGTTTTAGTGCAGCATAAAAACAACCTTTAAAACAAAAAATCACATTTTTATCAGCTATCTGCATTAAAAGTGGCACAATGCAAATAGCACTGCTTTCTATTTAGAAATAATAAATCAGAAGTGATTTTGGCACAGCTTTAATCTGTTATAAATAATTTAATTGCCTTCCATTTGGAAATAAACCCCATCTAAAACCTCAGATTCTGTAAGCATTCCTATTAACATTACTCACACTGTGACTTTTAGAAAATATTTAGTTAAATCTTCAAAAAGGTATTTCTTCTGCTTGAAGCAAAATATTTATTTTTTCATGGGATGAGTCTTTTCTTTTTACTACAAGCCACCAAAACATCAAGGATCTGAGAAGAATATACCTTTTTTTCCCACCTGATGATCTAGACAGAGGAATGCTTCTAATTTAACTCAAATGGTTTCAGGACACATTTATCAAGAAAAGAGAAGTATGCTTTGTCCTGTCCAGCTTGAGCCTATCAGTTAAAAAAAGAACAACCATTTCTCAGTGGCAAGACTGGACTACCTCAAGCTGAGAAGAGACACAAACAAGAGGTTCTAAATATCAGCTAATGCTGTAAACACAAAGGTCAAAGTCAGCTAACCCTCTTGTTATGTTGAGTTCAACTTCTGCCAGCAAGTGTTTGTCAGACCTACCTTCCTTTTTAGACTTGAATCTAAAGGTACTTAACTCCTTGATGCCATTGATTTCTGAACAAGAGTTTGGTGACATATAAAATTATAAACCCGTCCTTCAGAGTCATTGATCAACTCTATAGGAAGCCAGAAAAATGGGTAATATTAGCTTGGAAAATGGCAATTGGTTATATTAATGATTCAAGGACTTCTTGCAAAGTACAGAAAAAAGTCAGAAGCTGAATGAGCTAAAGGGATCATCATGGCAGCCCCAGAAACTGTGGGGCCAAGTGGAACAGGAGAGAGGCCAAGATTTCCCTTACCCATATCCCCAAAGGACACAGCTTTTTGCTTCAGGGAAGCTGCTGGAACAGCAAACTGAAGTCCTTGTTCTTTGCCTATGACTCATTATCTGAGCACAGCCAAGTCAAAGTCTTATGTTTGTACACCAGAGGGCTGTGCTGCCCTTCGCTGACAAGCCAAAGGTATGTGTTAACAGCACTCTCATGAATTTCATCAGGGCAAATCCAAAGTCTCATATATAGGAGCAAAGAACCCCATGCAACAGCTCAGGCTGGGGCCTGACAGACCAAGCAGCACCCTGAGACAGGAAAAAGAGAGGCTGGTGAACAAGAAGTTGATTGTGTGTCAGAAATTGGGGGTATGCAGTGGTGAGGGCTGAGACTGCTCTGCACTGGCAAAAGCACACAGTGGTTTCATGGGACAGACCATTCCCTTTTAGTCATCATTGTCAAAGCTGCATTTCAAGCAGCAGATTTTTGAGCCTTTGGATACAGCAGAGATTCTGATAAACAGGAGAGAAACCAAGTAGAAACATCAAAAGGGTGATGGAGCATGTGATGCATGAGGAACAGCTGGAGAAGCTGGGCTCCTTCAGCCTCAGGAAGGGAAGGCTACCAGGGCAGTCCCTAATGGGGAACACAGATGGAGGTACACTCTCCTCACAGACATGCAGTGAAAGAACAAGAGCTCACAGACTCAAGTTGCAGCAAGACCGATTCTGATTTAAGAGGTAAAAGAGAAAGTTGACTGATCAAGGATTAGAATGGGTTAACTAGAAAGCTTGGGAAAACCTTCATCCTTAGAAATTTTCAACACCTGACAGCTCAGTGCCCTGAGCAACCTGAGAGAGCTTCAAAATCATCCACTTTGAGCAGGATGTTGGACCCAATGATCCCCAGGGGTCCTTTTCAAGCAAAATTAATTGTGAAATTTCAATAATAAGTTCCCATAAGTGCTGAAGTAAAGCAAAAAAGGCAAAATCAGCCTCACAACACCATGTCTATTCACAGCAGTCTCAAATGCAGCACTAGTTCTAGCCAACCCGACAGTAATTCCAGCATTGATATAATAAGGTATTTTTTCCCAAGCAGCACCCTTGAGCACTGAAAATATAGGGTCTTCACCCTATTTTTGGAATGAAGCTGTGCAGATAAAACTTTTGAGCCTAAGGTTTGTATCACATTTTTCCATCACCAATAAGAATCACTTTGCAATGGGAAAGCAGAAAATTATTTTGGCTAGCATTTACTGAAGACAGCAACAGGAATATTATTTATATATAAAATTAATAAGAAAGAATAGCATCATTAATCTCCATATAACGATAGTGTGCTCTCTGGTTCATATGAAAGATTTTATTTGAAGCCTTTTTTTTGTTTTGCTTCTTAAATTGCATTTCCATCACGATTTGTTCTCAGTCACTATAAAGAGTATTATTTACAGGTTGTTATGGATAGTTAGACAGTTGTTATCCTTGTACTAATATCACGCTGTTTTGCCACAATTTTTCTAACTAGATGAATTTCAACTTGTCTAAAACCTTTTTTTAAAACATTGTTTAGTCAAGCGATACCTTCTTTTATTTTTACGTGCTGATGTTCATCCAGCAACTTCTAACAACTGAGGAAAAATACTGCAACAATATTTATTAACCCACAAACACAGGATGTGTCACTTTTTGCAAAGGTACCAGAATAATTCCTGGCAAGTCAGAGTTATAAAAGCTCAGTGAAATTATATTCAATAATTTAAATATTGAAATAATATAATGATGAAAGGTATTTATAACTTATTGTACTTACAACTTCTCCTATAAAATGCCAGATTGTCTAGGCTATATTCCTGGAAAGAAGGCATCTGCTAATTTTGGTAAACAGATCAGAAAAGTGGGATCTCATTTAGAATAAACATTCCTAACATCCATTCATTGCTTTTCTCAAGACTGTTCCTTGAACTGGGACCAGCCCCAGAAGTTGCCAGCATGTGCTGCATCCTGTGGAACCAAACCCTGGATCCCCACTATTCCCCACCTCTGGGGTGCACAGTGTTTCACACTGGAGTTACTGCTAGTCAGGAGACAAGAGAAAAGCACGTAAATGCAATTCCCATTTTGTTCTTATGATCTCGTCTTTTAGATGAGTACTATACTCTATAGATCTGTGAAAATAGTGTTGGAAAGACTTAGGTTGGAGGTAATAAAATGGTTAGGAACAGAGAGATGGTAAAATTAGATAAGGTAAGAGACCCCGAACTTGGCAGACAAAAACTGTCACTGAGCAAATCTGAGTGCTAAAAGACTCTTCATCTAAATTGTGATTGTGAGCCCTTTAAGGACAGATCTCATTTGAATGACTCCCTTTAGGTACTCAAATAAAAAATTCTTTTGATTTCCTACCATCTGTTTAAAATAGGAAGTGAAAGAGCAGATGTCATCAGTTGTGTGTGTGCAAGAATGTACTATTGTGTAGTGTTCCCATCTCTTCCACAAGTACTCCTTATTAACCCTAGCACCCCTTCTGCCCTGAGACATCCCAATTACTTTCACTCCAATCCTCCTTCACACTCTGTTGAAAATCTTTTGCCATTCCTGCCTTCTGCATACTCTTTTCCCCAGGGCTAGGCTTACAGAGCCCAATAGAAAAAATATATAATGATAATATTTTCTGATAAAGAGCAACAGTCATAGGTCACACAGCTTCCAGATACTTTCCTTGCATCCTACAGTCTCCTGGGCATCCCAGATTCCCTAATACTTGATCCTGAGCTCTTTTGACCTAACTCTAGCTCTTTTGTCTAACCCAAAACTCTTGGCACTTTATCAATATTTCTGTCCTGCTTCCCCAGTGACTACTGCCATCCCTCTTCAAAGGGTACAACCTGAGACATCTAAGTAAGTAGAAGCTAGTCATGCTACTGCAGCAGATGTACGTGCAGGAAATATCCTCTGAGAAACCACATCTGTGATGGAATTTTGAGAACTTGTGAAATATTTTTGTAAGACAGCCTTGTCACACTGCTAATTTGGATTTCTAACAGACATCCAATTTTCTTTCACTGAGTGTTCTGTATCATTTTCACTTGGGAGAACATCATGTATGTTGCTTCATTACCGTATGCTCTGTTATTCAATGCAGTTTACACAAGGCTTTTTCAGATCTAGCATTCTCAAATGTTGGCATTCAAACAGAAAGGAAGTGGTCCAACACACTGCAGTATCTGTATGAAAAATGTATTTTTAAAGATATTTGAATTGGAATTTTTTTAGTACAAGGAGATGAAAAACAGGACATGCTACCTCTATTTTTTATATAATACTATCAGTAAGTTCTTTCCCCCTTTTTTACTTTCCAGGAAACATGATTGAGATGTTGGTCCAAAATATTCATGACATTCACACAACTCTGTGTTACACATCTGTATTGACTTGACTGATAAACTAGCCATATGAGGACCCTTAGGATTGTCACCAGACAGCTAACTTGATAGAGAACAGCAGCATGCAGCAGCTGTTACAAGCTTCTGTTCAACTCCTTCTCACACCCCACAGTGTTCAGCAAACATTCTAAGACCAGGGAGAGAGTAGGGAGGTAAAGAGAGGGAGACAATCAATAACAAGCACTTTTTGTGTCAGGAATAACAAGCTTCCTATCATCCGCCTAGTGCAGGCAATAAAAGGTAAAAATTTAGTCACTCTTTAATTAAAATTTTTAAAGATCTTAAGGAGTATGGCCAGTCAGCAGATGTGCAGAAGAAGAATGTGGTAAGACCAGCATAAAAACCCAGCCTGTTAAACTACAGTGTCTGCATTCATTTACCTGAATTATTTTCTGCAGGATACCAGGGGATATTGTTCTGTTCCTGATCCTCATATTGATTGATATTGATCTTTGTCATCAGACCACTCATTTTATTTCTGTAGAGGCTCTAAACTGGTAAAATACAGTCCTTGCTTGTGAGGTGGATATGGTGAATTCAAAGTTCACAAAGTTATGTGTAAAATCCTAATTAATTGCCTGATCCAACATTGTGATCAGCAAACTCTAGAACAAGCATTCTTCTGGGATCAGAGTAGAAGATAAGTTTCTACAATTCTCATCATTTTTAGTTAATTGTAGTGATTAATCACTGTCAAAGTTAAATTCTGTTCACATACACAAGAAAACAGTGCAGTTCTCTGCCAGTTACTCTTAGTTCAGGTGGTAATGATTTGTACCGGGCATTTAAAGCCTCTCCTTTCTAAAGACGATGTTGTCTTGTCAGGAGTTTGTACTCTGAATTGTTTAAGGTAGCAAAAAAAAAAAAAAAATCCATTTCAACCTATTGCAGAACATCATTTATGAACAGTCAACAAACATTGGGAAGATTACATGCATCCAGACCTATAAATCTACTGATACTATTCAAAGCCTATGCTAAAATCTCCTCTGGTAAAACAAAAGAGTGAATGCAAGGGGAAATCACACCATTACTGATGCTTGACATCCAAGTGGCTAACAATGAGAAGGTTGAACTACTGTCACTCACTGCTCCATCTAGCTGTCTTTAGGAAAGATGCTCTGGAGACACACCGAGCAGCCTAAAGAACACAAGAGACTCAGAAGACCAAATCTCACTGTCAGAGCTACCACTCTGCCACCTCTGCACACACTGGACTGCACAAGGAGTCATCTGGGGCTGGGACAGCCTGCCCAGGCTGGGGATGAACCAAACAGCAACACCATAGGAAAGAGAGAATATTGCCCCCTAATCTGTCTTTCCTTAAATCATGAACACCTGGGAACTGGCATCCATGTTCCTGCTCTCCCAGGTCTGATAACTTCTGCTACTTCAGTGTCTTGTGTCCAGCAAAACTCTCTGGGCTGAAAGCCAGCAGTGTGCACTCAGAGCAGAGTAGAGGGTCACCTCCCTCAACCCACTGGCCACACTGCTTTGGGTGAACCACAGGGTGAATGACCCTCTGGTCTGCTCTCATAACACCCACCAGGTGGTCCTCTTCACAGACGAGACACCTCTCTTTTGAAGACAAGTTGAGAGAATTGGGGTTGTTCAGCCTAGAGAAGAAAATGTCTCAGGGAGACCTCTAGCAATCTTCCAGTACTTTAAAGGGAGCTTATAAGAAAGAGGGGGAGAGACTTTAAAACAGCAGGTAATAGTAAAAAAAAGAGGAATAGTTTAAACTGAAAGAGTAGATATTTATATAAATTTAGATTAAAAAGAAATTCATTACTTAGAGAGTAGTGAGACATTGGAACAAGCTGCCCAGAAAAGCTGTGGATGCCCCAGCCCTTTAAGTGTTCAAGACGAGGTTGGAGGGGGCCCTGAAAAACCTGGGATAGCGAGAGGTGTCCCTGCTCACAGCCAGGAGATTGGAACTAGATGACCTTTAAGGGCTATTACAATACAAACCATTCTATGACTCCCCTCACAAGCACAGGCCTTCAGTAAAACCACCATGAGTCTGTGCTCAAAGGGGAAAACTAGAGAGTTTTTCATGTAACCACTATCGCCCCTTAGGACAATCTAAATGCCCACACTTTTTAGGGTGAAAGTTATCATGTATGTAAGGCAGAGACTTTGGCGTTTTGTTGTCTTTCTTTAGAGTCCTGGCAATTGCCAAAAAATATAAAGGTAGAGCAAGCAGAAAAAGCCTAAAACTGAGTTGTTATAACAATCCACATGCACTTTCTCCACCCCTGCCCTTAACACAGCTGAGAGTACAGCTTATCCCCATGACTGAAGCTGAACTAGCACCTTGCTGCTGATGAGAGCAAGAGGTGCTGACCTTCTGCTCCTGTCCCCCTCTCACTAAGGCTGGTTTTGACAGCCATTTGATCTTACAGTGAGTAGACTGAAACAATAAAAGCGCAGAAAAGCACTCAGGTAATTTCTTTCCCTGGTTGAGTTAAACCATCCTACCGTGAAATCAGAAGCGAGCAGGCGGGTGCGGGGTGCATGCAGGGAAGGCACCAGAAGTCTCCCTTCCTGCAGCAGCAAGGCCCTGGCTGGGCTGCCTGTGCTGCGAGCTCACTTTTGATCACAGCTGCAGAGCTGCCACCCCACGGTGCTTTATAACAAAGGGCACATCTTTGCATCTTCTGAGGCCTTACTCACATCTCATCTCTTATTCAGTTGCCGATTTTCCATTCCTCCTGTCCTAGTTTCTTGGTTTGTGTGCTCACACTCATGCACAACCGTCAGCTTAATTTTGTAATAAAATAATGATCATCATCATCTGACTTTCCTAGGTATCCATGTATCCTCCCACCAAGTCTAGGTATCACTGTGAAGAAAGACATTGAATTCCACTTACATCTAGCTTGACTAAAAGATGATTTAGCCTGTAGCTTTAACCAAACCCATGACCACGTACACATCAAACATGCAGTGGGTAGTAGCCATTAACACTACCAACAGGAACAGGGATTTCTTTTTCTAGCAGCATTTTCAAAAATCTCATTTTATGGCTTAGTTTACATTTTTGAAGAGCTCAATACGAAAGCAGTTTCACAAAGAATTCTTTTTAATATTACATAAAAATGCCAGAGCCTCCTCTTCCTTACAGCAGTTATTTGCTACAGTTATTTCATTATCTTCAGAAGACTTGGTTCTAACTATACTAATTTAAGTAAGTTCAAAAGTAGGCCACACAAACAAAATTAAATATGGGCAAAGTGCAAAAACTCTTTAATAGTCTCATTTAATTTGACATATAAAATAAATATGGATTTTATTCAGAGGTGTATTGTCATTTTTAAAAGACTGCTAATCCTAGAAGTCATTTTATTGAGTCTTTGGTTGGTGATTTTTAGGCAATAATTTATTTCAATTAAATGACAGCATCTTTTAATCACGGGAAGTGTCTTGGCAGACAAGCAATTCTGTCTTTGGAGCTTTCATACATTTATTCATCTGCCTAAATTTCCTAACACTTTGGAGTTCAGTTGAAGTTTCATCCTGAATTAATGAATTGGGGAAAAAAATCTGTTTCGTTACAACACACAAGAAATGGAACAAGGTGAATGTTAGGGGAAGCAAGAGTAATGTGATAACTTCAAGTCTGAAAAAAAGCAGATGCAAATCCTCTGTAATCACTGGCCATCAACCTTCATGTGCCAGAGTTAAAATTAGTCCACAGTAGCTATGATTTTAATTTCAATGAAACCATAGATTTCCCTGAAAATTATACAGATATCATACAAAGCTGCAAGAGTCTTTCAAGCAAGCAAAGTTGTTAAACACTGCCGATGCATTTAAGAAGTATCTCTGTGCCTGAGAGATAATGTTTAATGTCACTTAGTCATCCAATCAGGCAAAATAATTAAACCCATACCTTGGCACCCACAGTGATCTGACCATTCCTAACAGGGCTGGTGAACAGACAAAGCCTCACTCCCTGACACCAGGCTGCTTGTCAATGGTGGGGACCTGCTGTAATACTCCATTTTTGGAATTTCTCTGCCTGCGTATCACTGGGAAAACAACAACACCTGAAAGCTTTCTGATACTACATTTTTCCCTGTTGTATTTTTCAACTTGGAAAGAGCCCTAATAGCTCCACTTTCTATAAATGGATGTTTCCATTTGGCAGAAGAGCAGCTCTTAGACACCGGGGCACACTTTTTCTTTTTGTTCTGATGGAGCGCCATCAGAAACCATTGAAATCTCCTTACAGAGTTTATCACATTTGCTTTCTTCAGCCAGGTGGTAAGTTAACTATGCCAGTCACTTAATAAGAAGTTTCCCCTTATTAGACTACATTACTGTAATTATAAAAATTCCACACAACCCCCCAGTTCCTGGCCTCATTAAAATCCTCTTTTCATATACTATTACTATTACATATACAATACAAATTATTGATCCAAACTAAGTAGTTGCTGTTGTTATCTCGCCACCTCCCCAGAACATAGTTAGGAGATATAAATAAAAGGATTTCAAAACGCACAAGAAATTCATGAAATTGTTAAGTGCACTATAGGATAAAAACATTTATTGAGGTTCTCTGACCACATCATTTGCATTCAACCCGCAGACACCTTCTACTACTTAGCCTAACAGTCCAGTTTCTATTCTGATCCACACGTCTGTCACAAAAAAAAAACAAAAACAAAAAAAACAAAAACAACAAAAAAAAATGGAATTGAGCCAATCTACCATGAATTTTGTCTCCTCTTCTCCTCTCTGAATTCAGGATTTTACTCCAAGGTATGTGCAAATCTGAGCATTGTACAGCACTCAAATCCTGAAATGTGTCAGGTTCATTATATATAAAATTAGAGGAGCAAGAAATAGGTGTTTAAATTGCTCAACACCTTGATGCCATGGTTTACAGATGAGCTATTTTAATCATGGAAAGAAACTGGGACCATATCACCTGGAACCCCTGCTACACCTAAATAAGAAATGGGAAATTATCTTAGGGGGAAACTAAAAGAAAAAAAAAAAGAAAAACAAACAAACAACAAAAAAAAACAAACAAGGAAAAAAAGAACAAAAAATAGTCATCACCTTGAGAAACTGCTACAGTCTGAAATTTAGACAGATCTATAGCTTTTTCCTAGCATCAAGAAGCCATAATAAAGAGATAAAATATTGTACTGGTAATTGGTATTCTCACTTTGGTCACTTAAATCAGGCTGATTTAGAAACTGCAGTGCTGAATAATTCACCCAGAGGGAGGATGGGCACCAGAACAGGCTCCCCAGGGAAGTGGTCAAAGCACCAAGATTGAGAGAGTTTAGAAGAATTTGGGCAGTACTCTCAACCACAGGGTGTGACTCTTGATGTGTCCTGTGCAGGTCCAGAAGTTGGACTCCATGATCTTGAGTCCCTTCAAACTCAGCATTGCCCGTACACATAATTTTGGGGGCGGGGGGGGGGGGGGGAATACCTCAAAATGGTACATTACAGCATTTATAACAAAATTCGTGTAGTACTGCAGGCATTTGATTGACACAATTCTGTGTAGTACAGCATTATTTCATGAAAATATTAATATTTGGTAATAGTCATCTCTCTTCCTCTTTACAGTGTAAAACTGGCAATATTTCAAGTTGTTTGTTTTCCTAATAGTTACATAGTTTGAATGGCTATCTTATGCAATATTTTCTGAATATATTAATACACATAAATAACTGCAAACTCTACAAATGAGGTTACATTTACTCATATATCTTGCCATTTAGAAATTCTTATGCATTCTAATTACTTTTCCCTCTGTAAAACATTTAAAACATCTCCAGAGATTTCACTATGATTATTTTCTTGTGCATCAGGTCACACTTAACGAATCTTAGTAACACCAAAAAGACTCAACAAGCAAACAACCAACAACAAAAAAACCCCACAAAACATAAAAAAAATCCACCACAATCTGAGTAGATTGAAATGAACAATTCCAAACTTGCTTAAACTGCAGTAAAGACACATCTCCCAATTCTTTCACAACAACAAATTACATTTGTTTTTACACTGCTTTAGCCTAATACTAAATATGGATGACATCTTAATGAATAATTCCTTCAAGAGCATTCCATCTCTCACTTCTGTCACTATGTAAGTCAATCCCACTCCCATAGAGAATCAGGCAATCACTCAGTTCCTCATCTGCTACTGCACAGTACCCACGGGGCAATCACAGAAAAGGCTTATTTATACATTAGTGAAAGATTAGATTATTTCATCTGTGCTTTAGAGCAGGCATTTCAATTGGGGTGTTCTCTTCATTTTTCATCCATCTTTCCTGCAGAGAGGAAAAACCTACAAACCAACACCACAGGACTGTTTCATACAAAACCCATGGGTGGTGGATGTCCCAGAACACAGGCACTGCCACAAAGCACAAAAGCAAAGCATCAGTATGAAAGGAATTCATGGGAATTAGGCCTGTAGGGACCAATCTTCAACCAGTGTCAGTGCTTTTCTATTCCAGTGGAGTCAGCTCACTAATGGTTTGGTCTACCCTTTCACCATCCTAAACACCTTTAATTATGCAGTGAAAGGTCACAGAATGGTAACTGGCACTGATGCTTTGCTATCTTCCTTGAGGTCAAAAATTCTCAGCCTATTTTGCAGCTAGATGGCAATTCCTCATTAAGTAAGAAAACCCTCAATATCACTTATTTCTTTTGATCTCTTTAGAAAACTTTCTATTTCTTGAGTACTTCAGGCAATAACTTTTCTTTTGATCATTAACTTACCTTTAGAATTTAAGCTATATACATACCCCCAATTATATTATGACATATTAAAATAATGATACTATGTAATATTTTTACATTAAAACTGCAGAATACACAGGATAGAGTGCCCATTAAAAAGCATTTAAGGTGGCATGCTTCTAAAATGCAACAGACTGCTTCCATGGCAGCATTGTGCACACATTGCTACTGTAAAAATCAAGGCTTTGGCTCTCCACAAGGCAAGAGAATTGTTCAATGGCAGACACAAAGGCCCCATGGCACACAAATATATATCACACTGACTAACAAAACAAGGAAACAAAGTACCACCCCTCCAAAACCTTCGACAACAAATCCACACGTTTTGAGCCTTATTTACACAGCAAGTTTTCACAAGCATTGTTCTACCATTGTACTGTCTCTTTGTGCATCACCCAAACCATGCAGTAAATTGCTCCAAAGTTTATTTGGTTCTTTACTACCACCAAGAAAACCTGTCTAGAAAAAAAATTAAAAAACAAACCAACCCCACAACATTTGCCATTTAACACTGTAAGACATTTAGCAAGTTACCTTATGATAGATGCTGTACAAACCAAGGATGCAGTACTATAAACAAGGATGCTGAAGTTGGTGGTCAGTATTTTACAAAATTAAACCTAAATTTGTACTGGTTAACATTATATATATGTAATACAATAATTCTACATTAATCTTTTGAGCAGACCTAGACATTTATCCCTTAATCTTTAAAATTAAAAACAGAAACAATGCAGAGTTTAGGACTGTGCATTCCCCCCTGACACCAGATGCCTCAAACATATTGCTTCCCAGAGCAGTTCTCGAAGTCATATTGAGAAACATGGAATATTTTCAGTGAGCAACTCCCAGCCTCAGCCCCAGAATTACCTGTCATAGGGGCTGCCTCAAAAGCATTTGTATTTTGGATCTATGTACAATAGAAGACAAGACAACATTCTTCCAAATGCCTACTCGCCCCTTTTCCCGAGGCAGTGTTGGCCTCGTTACCAACCACTCCCTCTCCCACCCGGCTGATGCCTCAGCATCACCACATGGCTCTCGAACATATGGTTCAGGCACTTGGCTCTGGAGCTGCCAGGCAGACGCAAGGAAACTAAAGTAGGTTAACTCTAGGAGACTGATGAAAACAAATTGTAATATCAGACAGATTTAAGTGAATAAAATTGATGAACTCCACTATTTCTCTTAATAGCATTGCTCTGATCTTGTTTAAGCGCTGAATGGATGCGCTGACCTCTGCATGCTTGTTCACCCTGAAGGGCAACTGCACAAATATAACCCTCAATGGAACTATGGCCTATTTGCACACAAGGGGCAACCCTTTTTCTAATAAAAGCAAAAAGATACTTCTTTGCTGAATTTGTTGCATTTATGAAAATCTTAACTACATTGCCATTATCTCCATTTACTCAAACAAGTTATTTCTACTTATAAATATCAATGTGAAACTCAGGTCCCCAGAGCCAGGTACAGGCACACCATTGCAAAGGTTATG
Source organism: Sitta carolinensis (assembly GCA_032173965.1). NCBI lineage: Eukaryota > Metazoa > Chordata > Aves > Passeriformes > Sittidae > Sitta > Sitta carolinensis. The sequence goes on along the minus strand of CM063284.1, from coordinate 91,119,018 downwards.
AAAATGGGGTAGGAAATGAAGAAGTCCTCTGTCAGCTGAGCTCTGTCTAGAAATTTGTCGTAACTGTGTCTGATCAGTTTGTAGCGATGCTGGGATCCACCGACACCCCAGTGCAGGACAGCAACCAACACAGAACAGAAGGTGTTTGACACACTTCAGTCTTCAACAGCCTCAGAGGACTGTGTTACACAGAAACTGTGTTTCACTGTTACAATTAAGAGGATCATATCCAAATTATATTAAGGTATATAAGTACATAGTAAGCTCTTTACATAACATTAAATTAGAGGTTAGAACTTGGCATAGATCTAGTACTACCAGTGAGAGGTCAGGCAAGGAACCTGGGTGGCAAGGAAACTGCATATCAAACATTTACCAGATGAAGCAAAACCTCTACTTGTATCCTTGATCTACAGTTAAAGACAGCACCATTTAGCTGAAAAATAAGTTCATGTTTGAGTCATGCCTGATACTTCTGACTTGTGATTACTGTCCCACTGCAATCCCCAGTTCCAAGTTCTACACTACGGTACACTCACTCCTGCTGTCATTCCCCCAACAAGATTGACCATAAGGTTATCAGTAATGCATACCCATGTCAGTTATTTCACTTAAAAATGCCCCAAATGTCTCTCTTCTTTCTCTTCACAAAAGCATCTTTTTTCTTTTTTTTTCCTTTTTTTTTTTTTTTAACTGTTAGGACTAAATGACATTTTAAGTTTGTTTTGAAAGTGTTGGGACAGAAACTTACTTTGATTTACATGAAGCTTACACTACCAAATTTAAACACACATCTCTCCTCTAACAGCATAGATCTATCCCATAACTCAAGATTAGTATTTATATCATGGAAAATAAGAACAGCTAGAAAATCTAGGTAGCAAAACAACTTAAAAGACATAAATCTATTGCAGCTGAATCAAACAGAGGTGCTTCAAAAAGAGAGGGGCAAAGATCTCTTATTCTTGTCACTTGTCAGAAAAAGAATGCTTAATAAACAGATATTTTTTAAGAAAAAATGGATTTTTACCTTGTACTGTGTTATGCAAGATAACACAATTAATCTTCATTATAGCTGAATTTCTGTTGTTTTTTTTTTTTTTTTTTAACATGTCTTCTCAATAAGATTAAACCACCTCATTACTCATTTGGATTAAAACATCCTGATTTACAAAATTGAAAAAATGGTTTTCAGTGTGCTCACAGAAAGCAGTTCCGAGGTTCTTCTATGACAAAAGACTGCAGCCATACCAATGAATTGGCATTAGGTAACAAAATGGAACAGGGACAGATTTCTTTTGTACATTAAAACTATAGTGCCCAGTTAGAAATTGACAAATGTACAAAGGGATGAGATAATTAACACTTCTTCGCTTGCTTTTTTGGTCTCTAAATTACAACCTTCTTCCTCTTCCTGGCACTCTATTAAGACTCATTTTGTTCCTTCAGTAAGTAGATCCGAAGCAGAATTCCTGACTATGTCATTTACAAAACTGGAAACACTATAGATGCAAAAAGGCCCAGGTCATCCCTGTCAGTTAATACGTGACACTACACATTTGCAACGCAAAAGTAGTTGCTGAAGTCTTAAAAATAACAGAACCAAGGCATGAACCTAAGGGCTTCCACAAAGTGGAAATGAGAAATTGCAGTTAGGCACTCTTTAAGTATTAAATCCACATTTTCAGAAGTATTACAAATATTTGTCGCCTCTACATCTCCAAATTGACATATATGAGGACCCTAATCATCACTAGGCTAAGCCTCTATATGTTATAAAACAAAGAAAAATAAAAAAATGCTTCACAGTCCCAGAAAATTTCCAAAACACCAGAAATTAAAAAAAAATTCTCAGAAATACAAGATGCACATTTTTAAGTCACACTTATTTCCCAGTTCCTATGCTTAGCATTTGCAATCAGCAATTCTCTAGTTCTACACATAACACACCCAAAACCACTCTTTGTCTCCATCTGCCTCTAGTTCTAGTTTTCTTTTTCCTCAATCACATTTCTATTATGAATGATGGGAAACCTAGTTTCTTAAAGACATACTAGAATGGGCAAATATTCTTAAAGCAGAGGCCCTGTTTGAGCTACACTGAGAACACTAAACACATTACATATTGGGAACATGTAAATAAGAAGACTCAAGACTAGACAGTCTTCTAGCTTCCAGCTGCACTGACAAATGTGAATTTGTCCCCCTTAATACATTGTTACGCTGAAAAGTTTAAATCTGAATTTAGGATTTTGTGCCTTGCAACTAATTCTTCCTATTAGTAAAGCAAAATTAGGCAGAGGACTCTACTGGGTTTCTTGAAGAATTCTAAGAAAACTGGTATTTTCTTCTCCTCCTCCGCTCTACCTCCTAAATGAATGCAAGAAAGCTAACATTGCACAAGAAAGATCCTAAGGGACAAGCTCTGTTGATCTCTTGAGACAATTTGCTTCTCCCATTGCTCTAATGGAAGAAATGGGCCACTGGGGGCAGACCGCCCGGGCAAGGGACTCCTCTGGGACTGGTGGCCAGGACTGCCTTCCTCTGAAGGCAAACACATGCCCTGCAGCAGCACAGCACAGCTGGTTATTCTCAATTAGCTGGCATGACAGCAGCCTGTCTCCTGCAGCCTTGCCTTTTTGCTGGGACACAAACTGCGCCTCAGTAGCTCACACCTTTTGCCCCAGAGCGTCCTTGGCTTGCACCCAAGCTATGCAAACCTGCTCAGACCAGGCTTCCCAGGATGCAAACACACCTCTGAGCGCAGCAGGCACTGACACATTTTTCTAGCCCAGAGTTGACAACTGGACAATATAACATACCTGCCTGAATGCATTGCATATGTAGGTGAGCAGTAATTCAAAAAGTCTTCAGAATCTACATCAGGGGGACTAGAACAAGATGATTTCTAAGGCCCCTTCCAACCCAAACCATTCCATGATGAATCAGTAAAACAGATGTACATGTCAAGTTTGGAGTTCATTGGTTGAAAACTGAGGGATAAATATTTAAATATCACATTTAAATGTGAAAACATCAAATGTAAGTTTAAAGATTACCTACCAAAATGTTTCCAGACACAGCAAATAACCCAAAAAGGACTATCATGTGCATCTTGAATCATAACATTTGAGAATGATTAATTCATTGTGCAACAGATGCAGAGAAGACTTTCCATTCCCATTACTTCTGCTATTTTAGAAGCCTGTCTTAGAGGAAGGCTAAATATTATCTTGACAAATAAAGATATAAATAATATTTATCTTGATAAATATTATTTATCACACAAAATAGAAGGTGCCAAGAGTAGTCCTGTTTCTTTACCCACTATGTCCAAATGGAATTAAATAACATAAGGAACTTAAATTCCTGAAAATTTTTATTTCCACATTCAGTTTTGAGCATCTGGAATATTTGGACTATTCCATCTTTTAACCCACCTTTTAACAGAAGATTTTTATATCACAGCTAATGATTTTCATTGCAACCCTGGAGATAGGAAATTACTTTCTTTTTTAAGCAATCATTCTAAAGTATCTTTCAGACTGTATAGATATACCAAGTAGATCAGAACTGACCCAATATGTGATGAATGTCACACTTTCACTTATGTTAATAATATTTCTGAATCATATCAAGCTGAAACCTGAATTCAAACACACTCAGGGTGACTAATATGCCTGACACAGGAAAAGGGCATGAAACAGAAAAATTAGAGACCCAGAAGACTATTCCAGAATGTATTTTTTTTTATAGACTGAAACCAATAAAATGCTATATAAGTGCTAAAGTTTAAACCGATTCATTTAATTTTAAGCAACACTTCTAAGACTGTGCTCATTATCTGTGAAAGCAATTTGCATCCTTAAATGATGCAAGATTCAAGTATATCAAGGTTTAGGCACAATTCTCTTTCTTTTCCCCTAAAGAGAATAAGCACAATATACTGCAAACAAGAAAACCACCCAAATTACTCAGCCTTCCCTTCTGTGCAAAAATGTCAGTTTTAACAATTGAGCATTTTTATTGAATGTTTTCCATATGGAGATCATATAGATAAATTAGATATGTACAACATTATAATTTATTTCATTGTACACTTACTATAGGTGCCATATAAATCTTTGCAGAAGATGTGTTCTTATGGAAACTGAAACCTCATTGATGGAGAAAATACTCCTCTTATTTTGCCTCCTGGTAACAATCTATTTCCAGAAAAATCTCATTTATAAGACCAGTTATAATCACAGAACTGATTGGCTGAATAGACACGTCATTATATACTGCACATCCCCCCTGCAAATCAAGTGATAATGTATTAATAATTTCAGAGGGATTCGTAGATGGAGAGCGGTCTTTCCCTAGCGCTTCAGCCTGGGGAACGATAAATACATGCACTTATCCTAGTTGGACCGGCCCAGGGAAGTGAGCGGGCTAGGTTTGAGATTGGCATTTATTAAGCCAATGGGAAGGCATTTTCTCGTTCTTATTCCCTTTGAGCGCAGCCCGGGCAGGTCTCTTTGCTCCCGGCTGTCCGAGCACACCCCTCTGCCCTCTCCCGGCCCTGCCCAGGGTGCGGAGGCGGCGGCGGGCCGGGGGCGGCCGGGCCCGCTCGGCCCGGGGGCGGAACCGGGCTGGGCCCGCTCGGCCCGGCCGGGATTCTCCGCTCCTGGAGGGGCGGGAGCGGCTGCCGAGCCCTCCCCGAGGAACCCACCGGGCCCGGCCGGGAGGGGCAAAGGAGCCGGCAGAGCCTGCAGAGCTTTTGTGCCAGTGGAACACCAAACCACGCTGGCCTGAGGCTGTGTCGGCATCGGGAGCGGCTGAGCATGGGGACAGCACCTGGATGGGCACCAAAGGAGCTGAGCATGGGGACAGCACCTGGATGGGCACCAAAGGAGCTGAGCATGGGGACAGCACCTGGATGGGCACCAAAGGAGCTGAGCATGGGGACAGCACCTGGATGGGCACCAAAGGAGCTGGCATGGGGACAGCACCTGGATGGGCACCAAAGGAGCTGAGCATGGGGACAGCACCTGGATGGGCACCAAAGGAGCTGAGCATGGGGACAGCACCTGGATGGGCACCAAAGGAAGCTGAGCATGGGGACAGCACCTGGATGGGCACCAAAGGAGCTGAGCATGGGGACAGCACCTGGATGGGCACCAAAGGAGCTGAGCATGGGGACAGCACCTGGATGGGCACCAAAGGAGCTGAGCATGGGGACAGCACCTGGATGGGCACCAAAGGAGCTGAGCATGGGGACAGCACCTGGATGGGCACCAAAGGAGCTGAGCATGGGGACAGCACCTGGATGGGCACCAAAGGAGCTGAGCATGGGGACAGCACCTGGATGGGCACCAAAGGAGCTGAGCATGGGGACAGCACCTGGATGGGCACCAAAGGAGCTGAGCATGGGGACAGCACCTGGATGGGCACCAAAGGAGCTGAGCATGGGGACAGCACCTGGATGGGCACCAAAGGAGCTGAGCATGGGCACCAGCACCTGGATGGGCACCAAAGGAGCTGAGCATGGGGACAGCACCTGGATGGGCACCAAAGGAGCTGAGCATGGGGACAGCACCTGGATGGGCACCAAAGGAACTGAGCATGGGGACAGCACCTGGATGGGCACCAAAGGAGCTGAGCATGGGGACAGCACCTGGATGGGCACCAAAGGAGCTGAGCATGGGGACAGCACCTGTATGGGCACCAAAGGAGCTGAGCATGGGGACAGCACCTGGATGGGCACCAAAGGAGCTGAGCATGGGGACAGCACCTGGATGGGCACCAAAGGAGCTGAGCATGGGGACAGCACCTGGATGGGCACCAAAGGAGCTGAGCATGGGCACCAGCACCAGTGGCCCTGTGGTTCGTGCTAAAGGCAGCCCCGAAGCCAGGAGCAGCCCTGAGCCCCGTTCCAGACTGAGAGCGGCTGGCACAGCTCACATGGAGTCGGCAAAAAGAGCACATGGCCAGCAGAAAGACACAAAGCTTGTTTCTAATACAAGACTTAGACGAAATTGACTTTTTTTCTTTCAGCGTTACAAAACTTTGTACTCGAAGAACACTAATTCTCTCTGAGGCTAAAAAAAAAAAAAAAAAAAAAAAAAATGAAGTCGGTAAGAAAAGAGTTAAATTTTAGATTGAAGAGATTTTGAAAAGTTTGTCTGTAAAATTCTTTTGTGAAGCTATAGTACAAATATACTTAATATATCAAATTTTAAGTTCTCCCCAGTAAGTTCATGGAATGCTTTGGGGGGGTGGTAGCGTTGTAGCCACAATCATGAGCAGAGGCACCAGTGTTAGAAGTTTGATGAGAAACCATGGCCCTGGAAATCAAAAGGGAAGACCTCTGTTCCAGAGATGAGTGAAAGCATGTTAAAACAGCTCATACTTAAAAAATGCACCCCAATAACCTAATATAGACTGAGAACACAGTTGTAAAGAAAAACTGTGAAAAATAAGAAAGACTTCGCAAAAGCAGATCTCAAACACCTGCAGTTTGTGAGAAAAATGAAGCCACAAAAGTTCTTTTCTTATAAAAAGCTTTCCATAGCATTAGCAAAGAATACTTTTCTCTCTAAATGAACCAAACAAAGACTATTTGTAGAAGTAAAAAAAATGACTAAGATTTCTAAGTGATGTTGTCTTTACATTGTTAGTTAAAAAGAAAGAGTTGTATGGAGAGAAGAAGAGTGTTTTAAAAGTTCCATCCTCATTCTTCTAGTTTTTCTTTCTTTTAATATTAGTTAATAAAGTCTTATTATTTTTAAGCTTAAGCCTGCTTTACTCTTGATTAGAACCTTTGAAATTGGCAAAATTAAACCAAAAATTAGTATTTCTGCCCAGTTTCAAATTGAAACCATGACAGTACTGTATCACAAAGCAGCTTCACAGAGGTATATATTAATGAAGTATTGACATGGCAATTCTTGCAGAAGTAAACTTATGTTGGGTTTTAAATGCAAAGTTACCTGGTGTACATGTGATACTGGTTATTTACATACACAGAAAAAAAATAAAAAAGAATCCAACCTGAAAATATTTCATTATCATATAAAAATGTAATTAAAAAACAAAGAAACAAATTTTATTTTCTGTAAAATTAATTTTTAAAAATCTCTGTAGCTTATAAAAAAAAAATCTCATAGCTTATAGCTTAATTAATTCTCTTCCTTTAATTTAAAATCAAGCATGAGATATATAATAAAATGGAGACCGTTATACGATTTATTACTATATTAAGGTTAAGAAATAAATATGCAAATATGGAATTTCAAATTACTTTAGAGACCACGTAAGTAGGCAAGGTTTATAAATATGAAAGGAAGTCAGCCCTGGTAAAAACTCATGCAGCTCCACTGACATTCTTCATAAATGTGTATTTTTAGAAATGCATTTATACCACTTCTGTTAACACTTTAGGTTCACACAGTAAAAATTCCTACTATTTTTTTTCCTAAATTTTACCCTATCAACAGTTTTTAACAGGTTCATTCTTTTCAAGAATTACCCTAAACTGTTGGTTGTAACTCTTCCTTTCACTTTAAGATAAATTTAAAATTTACCACTATTTCCTTGTGATGGATTTTCCTTTCAGTACTATCTATCTCTCCCTCCTCTGTACTGTTCATTGCTTCTGTTATTGTTTACAAATTCTGAGTTTTTGCTGACTGTGACTGAAATCCAGAAATTCTGTTCCCAAAACTGGCAAGTCCACATCCTTCCCTGAGGATCAAATCTGTCAATCCCTACCAGAAGTGTTTGCACCGATTTTCCCCTAGCCTGAATGCGTTACAGCATTACACCCAGGGAAGGTTTTCTTACCTACAGCAAAAAAAAAAAAAAAAAAAAAAAAAATCACGAAGAGGAAAAGCTCCTTTTTAATGCCCAGGCATGGAATCCTAAAGCTTCAAGAAACATCACATCGTGCTCTTTGCTTTTCACTTCTTGAGTGACTTTTGGAACATACCACTTGTTCTCTGCCTATCTATCATGGTCTTCATAACCCTTCACCCTTTTGAACTCCTTAAGTGTTATTTTTATGCTGGATGAAATCTAGTGACCAAGAATGAGGAACAAGCAAACTAGAGTGCTCTAATGTGAGCACAGCCCCTCAAGCTCAGTCACCTGCCAAGTGGGTGGCACATGAGCACTGTATGGCCACACACAAACTCCACACGAGCTGCAGCTGCCTCTTCCCAAGGCATGAGGGAACATGAGGCAGCTGGGAGTGCTCTAAAAGCCAAACAGGGATAAAATCCCAATGGATGTGTAGAAAGCTTGAAATTATATTTTTCACAGTGCACGCAGAGGCTGGGCAGAGGGCAGAAGGCTCAAATCTCCAGGACATGAGGCTTAATGAAGTATTTTTTTCACCAATTTCTGATTAGATTGCACACATTTAATGTCAAGTTCACTGTGGCTACTCCTTTTCTCCACAAGTATACTACCAGTTACTGAATACCAGAGACATTTCTTTTATGGGGGAAAAAAAAATACAGTAAAACATAAGATGTCTTTGAACACTTCCTGAGCTTTTCCTATTATTTGTCCTACCACTAGGCTACTAGGTCCACAATCCTGAACAGCCCTATCTTTTTGTAAAACAATAAAATAGCAAAATTATAGCTTTGCACTTCTGAGCAGACACACTGATACAGTGTGGAAAGTGAAATCAACTTCCCTCCTAATTGATTCTTTGGAATCTCTTAAAACAGAAATAAAGAGAGGAGAATAAATCATGGTGGGAGGTCTCATTAAACCTTTCAAGGAGCTGCCTGTGAACTACCACAAGGTAAGAACCTACAAAGCTAATACACCATCTGAAAAAAACCCTACTGATCATTGTGATCTGGTGTGGAATTCCTTCTAGTTGCATTACTAACCCTGCCTCCTGTAACTTTACAAACAGTAAAGAAACAATCCTTTACACTACCCCCAAGATAGTCTGGCCATTCTGTGCCAGTCAAACCACGACACTGAGTAAGCTCAGTTTTTCCACCACATCTTAAATCATGATTTTCTGGAAAACAAAACTGAAATCTTAACTCTCTTGTCAACGCCTGTTTGCAGAAGTAAATGATGAAAACTTCACCTGAAATGCTATCATACCCTGAGAGAGTTACAGTTATTTAGACGTGGCATGCCAATTTACCGTGTTTGGCAGGACTGTTGGACAGAAGGTCACAAAATATTTCCTCTCCTCCTTCCTCCCACCCTTACAGTTCTAATTCCCAAAGTCATTTAAAATCCAGATCTCTTTGAGAACAGATATCAACCGAGATTCAGCAACAAGGAAGCAGGACCATTCAGTGACAGATTATCAAAATGCTGAACATCACAATAAAATATGCAAGACAAACACAGCCTTAGCTCTGAGGTTTACTGACTGCAGATATGAGGCAGTATATTTACTCTAGAGTAAACCTGTATAACACCTATATTCTTTTCTCATAAACTCTGTAGTGGTGATCATATGAATGTGGGAAGGAGCACTTGTCTTACATTTCTTTTTTTTTTTTTTTTTTTTTTTTTTTTTTTTCATGCAAACATGAATCTCGTGGAATATTTGACAACTTAAAGTAAGGAAGAGAAGTCAAAAGGGGGTAACAGGATCTACACCAAGAGGGATCAAAAAACTGGAGGAAGCCATCACCACTGCATGACTTTAAGCATTAAGGCACTCACCTGCTGTGGATTCACAGCAAGGACCTTTTCACCTTTCCCGAACACTCTAAAGCAGGACAGGTTGTAATTTAGGTGCCACAAAGAAATACCTGGGAACCAACCAATGAACAACCTACGTTCCTCTTCATGTATGAAAATTATTCACATCTCTTCTACTCTCCAATTTTTGCCCAAAATCCTTAGGTGTGTCACAGCATATTATGGTTTCTGTTGATCACTTCATTCTAATGGTACCTTAATTCTGCATTTTTAGATCATCTGTTGGTTGGGCTAGGGAGGTAAGAGGGTGTATGTACATATGAGTATCTCCTTGGAATCTCCCAGCTACCAACTTCTGTGACCAGAAAGTACCTAGGAGCCAGATAAGCAGATCTAGCCCTCCAGTTTTGAGTAATGAACACATCTTCTAAACCATCAATCAAGTCATGCTTTGACACAAACAGTCTGCCAAATCTTAAAGCTCTCTGCCTTGATTAAGGTCATCAAGAAGGCAGATCCATTCCTGAAGGCAAATTCAAAAAAAAAATCTCAGCTGATAAAGTTTGCAGCTGACAGGAAAGAAAGATGAAAAACAGGTGAAATGTTAATGATAAGAGTTCCACATAGCTTTCTTTAGCATAGAGATAGGCTGGAAAAGATGAATTTCAAGACCGCTAGACCAGCTCACTTGCAACACAGACAGTAATACACCCTTTGCTCAAGGAGAAAGGCTGCACTGAGTCGGGATCAAACTTTGGGACCCACGGGGAGCACCCAGAGGACTGGTATCAGCTGCTGCAGAAGACGGGACTGTGGGAATCATTAAAAATAAAGGGTCATGGGAAGGCTGTGGAAGCAGGTTTCAGAGAGAGAAGAAAACAGAAAAACATAGGGCTATGTATTGTGGGAATCATTAAAAGTAAAGAGCTTGGGAAAGTTGTAAAAGCAGGTCTCCGAGACAGAAGAAAACAGAAAACCTTAGAGCTATGCTTTAGATGCTGATTCTGAAAGTAAAAGAGTTACATTAGATAGTGAGGAAGGACATTAGACAATAAGCAGTGTCTTCAATCTCAGTCAAACAAACCTTAGGATAGCAAAAAAAAATATATCTGTCAAGTTATAGAGAGTTTTAAGCTTAATAGTGAAGTACTGTGCATTGTATTTTAAGACTAACAAGCAAGCATTGTTTTAAGCAAGTGTACGTGTATTAGCATTGGTTGGCTAAAGCTCGTGTCAAGTAAGCTTTTGCTTTCTGCTATTGGCTGAAAGGCTTTTAAAGTATATTGTAACACAGAACTCAGTTGCTGTTGTCTGGAGTGCAAGCTGCTTCATGTACAGAGACTCTTGAAGAAAAAATAAAAACCAGCTCGAGATGCATCCCTCTGCAGTCCCGTCCCATTCTTCAGTTTGTACATTTTCTGTGTACGTTTGGCCAGCGCATAAGGACCTGCTGGGAGAAGATTGACTACACACATGCAGACAATGCCTCGGTGCCATTTCCCACAAGGACAGCACTGGAGTTCCTCACCAGTAAAATGAGCAGGAGGCAGGAGCACTCAGTCTTGGGAGAAGCAGCCTGCTCTGGAGTGCAGAGGAGAAAACTACATTCTGCTACCAGAGGAAGGGTGTGCACTCAAGCTGGCAGATGCTGTGGGTATCTACAGGATACGGAATGTATGTCTCACATCACACCAAAGTGAAGAAGTTGATGAAGATTTTAAACAAAGTGAGGAAGTCTCTGGATCAGACCCTTGCTCTCATAGGGGTCTATAACTGCTTAGACATCTTCAGCAAAGGCGACAGGGCAGGACACAAGTAGTTGAGACAGATTTTTTGGAGGGTGTTAGACATAACTTGTTGACATTGGTACAGGATGGGCCAACCAGATGAGATACACAGCTGGACCTGCAGTTCACTAACAAAGGAAGAACTGTGCGGGCACAAAATAATCAGTTGGAGCATTGGCTGTCACAACCCTGCAACAGGGTTCAAGATCCTGAAAAAAGTGAAAAATAAAAGTACAGACTCCAGATCTGGGAAAATAATGCAGTAAATCCTCTTGGAACACATTTATGGGCACATGAACGAGCAAGTAACTGGGAAGTCAGAATGAGTTTACTAAAAGTAGCTCCTGCTGGACCAACATGGTTGTTCAACCTCAAAACCCAGAGGAAGAATGGGTGGGGTAGCATAACATCGGGAATGGGAGAAAACCAAAGAGAATTGTCTGTGACAATTTTTATGGCATTATTTGACTTGTTTTTCTACAACTAATAATAATTAGATTCATAATCTTTCCATTATATTACAAATAAAGGTTTGGCTTTATGTATATAAATTGTATGCTTGTTTGCTTGCTTGCACGCATCCTCCTTTACCCATAACAGGATTTTTGGAGTAGCAGAAGGTCAAAGTGTTTCAGCACCAGCCAACACTGGCCACTGGGTCCATGGCACTTCAGTTGCTAGAGCTGGATTCCCATGTCACCTTTGTTTGCCTTAGCTTTGTAGGCAAATGTTTCACAAGTGAAACATTTCCTTTGAGTTTGCCTTTAAAAGGCAAAAATTTACCAGTTCTGAAAAGAATATATTACATACAGTACAAATGAGTCTTGCAGATGCAGATGATAAATATGCACAGTGTATTTATGTATGTATTAATATCATTTCAGCCTTTCACACATTCCCAGAGCATCCTTCTAGGTTCCCAGCTGAAAAGGAATGCCTTGTGCCCAGGAACTGGGCCACCTGAGCTGCCACCTGCAAGGGCAAGCCAGGACAGAGTGTAACTGAAGTCAAGTAGAGCAAGAAAAACCTGAAAAATCTGATGGCTTAAGGTTTAGTCATACCTCTCACCCCTCCCACCTCTAACTGCAAGAAGAAAGGGACAACGAGACAGGATTGCAAAGGAATTGAGACAACAGGGTCACATAGTAAAGTGACTGCAGCCAGTTTGGGGTCCCACGGTGAAAACCTCCAAGCTCAGCCTGTTCTGGCCTGCTCCTGTGAGCAAAGTTCCTTGCTCACCATGCATGACTGCTCCTCCATTTCTCTCTCACTGGGCTCCCCTGGAGATTTCCCAGTTGCAGCCCTTTCCCTGATAGGTGTAGAGTATGCAGCCTGCCCTTCCAGCAGAAGGATCTCCTCCACAGAGCAGAGTGCAGCAGCCAGCACCTAGGCAGTGCTCCCCTGATGGTCTAGTCCTGTCAGTAGGAAATACCATTTTTCCATGCTTATATTTCCTCTTCCCTCCACCTTTTTTTAGTTTGTTTTTCTCTTTCTTTTCTTTCTTAGAAACACAAAACTGAAGCAAACAATACTACTGAATTATTGATCAACATAAAAGAGTTGGGTATCTTTTGAGTATACACCACCAACAAAAAGTGCAGAGAAGCCCTCCAGTGCAGGTGATTCACAGCCACCAAGTTTCAGGATATGCACGGACTACACCAAAACCTGAAAGGATGTAATGTGCAGATTAGCTTTTCATCCAGGTGTCACAAGCCTCTGAATAATTCCTCCTGATGCGACAGAGGCTCGCTTCTCATACACAGCTTTTTGAATAGCTGACAACCCCATCAACAGAGCCACTGTCATTCTGAGATTGCACAAGTGCAAGCACAGATGCAGTTCTACAAAAAACACCCTCATCTATTTGCTTTTTGAGCAAAACAATTTCTCATAAGAATATGCTGGTTTATATATTTCAAGACTCTGAGCATTCTCTGCCTCCTGCCTGTTACCCAGGGAGACTATATGATGGCATGGTCACCATGGAAACAGTGGACAAACTTAAGATGTTTTCATTGCTGTAGATAAAAGCCATCTGCATTATTTTTTTTTTTCATTTCTGCTTCTCACACCACCAGCTCAGGCTCCCAAGCCAAACCATGGCAGCTGTGGTGCCATTCTACAGCCAAGAATCATGTACCATTCCCAAAGCAGCATCCCCATGACATGCTGGGGCTCACAGGTGGGGACAGGGCAAACCTCCTACAGGTAATAACAGCATGTGTTTGCTGCAGCAACCACCTGCCCTTCTTCCTCCCCCACCTCATAGCAACCCACTTGGAAAATGTTCCTGAAAGTTTTTTGACCACATTCCAAGAGGAAAATAGTACACAATTTGTCTAAACAGACAAAAAAGGGGCTGAAGAATGCTTTTGTAGGTTTTTATCTAGGTGTCACATAGCTTTTAGAATAGCTTAAAGTCCCTGTCTGTGGGTGTTTGACACTAGTGGTATCATCACTCTATTTAATCAGATAAATAGTTGATCAGAAATGTATAAATGATTATGTTCATGATATATGAGTTGGAAGTCCAGTAAGCAGTCTTGAAGCTGGGCTGTTTCTCCATGGCTAACAAATAAAAACACATTTTCCTCTGCAGTAGGCCAAGATGACTGAATACAACCAGAAATATCTATCAATTAAGCATCAAATTAGGTTTCTGCAGTGTTTTCCAGACAAAAACTGGATGTTCTGTTACACATAATTAATTTGCTGGAGGTTGAGTTTTGCATTATTGTTCTTGCCAGTTTTTTTAAGAAACTTTAGGATGTTTCTGTTTTTCTAGTCGTTAAGCCAAATCTGTAACATTGCTACATGAATACACCCTTTCCAATGGGCATATTTACTAAAAAAAAATATTGTAAAAAGCCAATTTATTCACAATGGCACTTCAATTACATTGACAGACATCTCAGAGAATGCTTCTTAATTTCAGTAGTCATTTGTAATTCTGTTTTAGTCTTTCAGTGGGTAGAAATATACTATTTAATGTTACATGCCTGCTATGTGCTTATGCTCTCCATAGCTTATAAATCCTGGCTCCTATCAAAACAACACAAAAAAAATAATTTTATTACTGGATTTTGTTAAAGTTGGGAGCTTCCTATCAAATTAAAGACCTGCCTATAAGTTAAAGACAGTCACTGAGGAGGCAGCTGGTGTTTTGACAAGTCATAGTTTCTTCCCTGCTTGTTTACAGCAAATTCTACCCTGCACAACTGTCTCTAACAAAATCCTGCTCCAGGCTGTGATCAGGACATTTCTGAAGCAACTCTAATAAAACAGACTTTCTTTTTCTCTTATGCTAAGATTATTTTTCCAAATGTCACATCACTCATTATATTTTACTTTGAATCCTTTCCAGCTCCTTTACTGAATGCATAAAACAGAACTGAGTATACTCTTGAAGTAAAGGTCTTAATGTTCAATTATGAAAAAACTATAAAAAGTTCCTACACTTAAGAATTACAGGTGTTTGTGCAGCCCATCTAGTGAAACCCAAATCCTTCTTTACTACTGTCATTATACCAAATATCCCACTGATAATGTACACAAAGCATGAATGCAATTAGAGGTGGTAGCTCAGCACTCTGAATTAAGAACACAAGTAAATTGCTGCTAATTGTTTCCAGATCCCCACTTCAGAACACAACCAATTTAAGTTTAAATTTATTACTTTAAATCAGTGAACAGCCTAAAATGAACTGACAGCCAAAACTATTTAACTTCAAGGTAACTTACTATAAGTTTCTTCCTTACCCTATTGTTTAAAAAAATAAATAAGCAAAGGAAAAATTAAAGCTTTAGTAAGGTGTAGCGTTTTGAATCACATAAAGAATCCCTCACTGGCAGAAACAAGACACAGGATGTTTTGTGTTTCCCTATCAGCATCATAAGCATGCAGCATTCAAGAAAATTGAGTAGAAAGGAGTGGCAAGGCATAGTCAGTCTGTGACTTCAATCTCAAAAGGCTCCTGAAAGAATGTGTCTTTCTTAAGCAGGAAGGGATAAGAGAAATGAAAATTAGATTCTCCACTAGATTTTAAGAGCCTTTGTGCCAGAAAGACTCTTAAAACAAAGACTGTTCCAAGAATAAGCCAGCTCTCTTGCAATGTTACCTATCCAATGTTTTTGATTGTTTACACTTTCTCCAGTGTAGTAGTTGAAAGCAGGGACTTGTCATCCTTTTTGTGGACAGAATGCAATAATTATGACCATCCTCACTAATCCAACCTATAAACTTAATAAGTGAAGGAAACTTATACAGGCCAGAGAAGGTGGTCATGCCTAATAAGTTTACAGATCTCCTTACATTTATTTTATCAAAATGAATTCAGGATGCATTTTGTCACAATTTGTAAATGTCCATAGGCTAGAAAGGATTTATTTTTAGAGATCAATCTACCCTTCAGAGTTTAATGGAATCTAATGGTTAGACATTGCATAATATCATCGTATGCTGTTTTTACAGGTTCCTTTCTGTATAGAGCTGTAGCAGACAACACACAAGCTTATGACTCCCTCAGTGCAGAAGAAGTATAAGAAGATTTTAAATGCAAGCATTTATGATAAGATTTAGTTTGTGATTTGAAATTCTACCTGTCATTTGAAGTATAATAATCTCTTGCTTTTCAATAAAACCTATCTGTGTAGAGAAGAGACATTATTTTCTTTACAAAAATTCTTTGGGATATAGACTTAATCAAGGCAGCTAAATGCTTTCTCTGCAAATTTGTTTTGCTGTAAGTCAAAGCTATATCTGGAAGGCCAGCTGTGGAAAAGCAGTGTATGGGAGGACTTGATGCTGCCTTTTGGAAGTTTGGCAAGGTGCAAAGCACCAGCAGCTGAGCCGGACAGGACAAGCACAGAAGCCAGGGACAGGAGGTGACTACAGCCAGGAAGAAGGGCAGTCTGAGGAACTGTCTTTAAAAAATAAGAGATTAACCAGGCAACTGTAAAAGTCAAGGACACTGTAAGCGACACCTGGACATTTTAATCCAAATAAGATGATGCACACAGAAAACAAGATACATTGCACTGGAGGGTCTTGCAGCAAGGTTCTTGAGAACTGTTGCCAAAAAATGACAGGATAGATATCTTTCTTTAACAGACCTCTGCCTCATTTTTTAACTAATGATGCTCTTGCATCCAGAAAGATATCCATCTATACCACAAGTAATTCTGAGAAAGCAAAGGGCAAGGATGAGATATAACTAAAGCATTCTATCACATACAATGTTAGGAACTAGTGAGAGAGATATAAAAATCTATACTACTTTGAGGAGAATACTACTTTAGCCCTAGTAAAAGTAGTACTGGTACTGCTTTGTAGTTATGTGTATATACTAAGTAGCTCTGGGAAAAAAAAAAACAACAAAAAACAAAACAAAACAAAAAAAAAAAAAATCAAAAAAAAAAAACCACACACAACAAAAAACCCACACGTTATTTTTGAGTGCTCTTTTCCACCTGAGATATACAAATGTTTGTTGTCACCTTATTCTGGTTGCCAAACTGAGTTTTAGCCAACCAACAGGTTTTTTATGTTATCAAAATGTATTTATTGTGGTACCTCAGACCAAGCAAGCCCTGAAATTATCTTCTCCCATCTATTCTTCCCAAAGAGTTGGACTTTCTCTGTTTATCTGCTACTACACCACCACTCCTGGAGTTGCCTATGTCTCCACAGCAACCCTCATTCTCAGGACGATCTTTACATCTATCTAGTTTATAAGCAAGCTTTCAGAAGTCTTCTAAAGATAGACAGTTCTATGTCTTGAAATACAGTGCCATTACTCCCAGTGATAATGCTGGCTAGTGACTTAAAAGGACAGTCAAGCCTTTAATCCTTTAAAATTACAAGATGAAAGAGAGGATTGAAGCAATATTTTCAAAAATGTCAAAGTGATTCACATGTCTAGTTCTCTCCTGAAATTTTGAGAATGTAGGCTTTAAAGTTGCTTAACAACTTATTTTAAGGGACCCAAATCTCTAAATAATGATAAGTATGCTCCATTTATGTAAAAATGCAGTGAGAGCATGCTCAGAACTGATTCTTGAAAACACTGAGATTAAAGGAATCAGATGATAGAGGAACAGAATTGTTCAGATTTCTCCTGCATGTTGGTACAGAGCAGCCTGTATGTGTTGCTATAATTAGATCTCTCCCATCTGACAGAAACGCAAATTATTTAGAAGCAAAAAAGGCTTGCTTTTTATATTTGCTGTATATACATATTTATTTATATTTAGAAAAAAACAGCGCGACAGTTAGAATCAAGTTATCCCATTGCTGAGTACTAAAACACCAGGGAGAGAGATATTTCTGGAGAAAAAGAGAAGAAAAAAATAGAGACACCAAAAGCAACAGGACCAGAACGACAGAATAACGTTTCATATTATTTTGTAAACCTTCTGTTGATTTACTGGTCCCTCCTAAGAAAAATCAAGATTACAGAACATACAGCCTTCCCTTGTGCCATCTTCAAGCTCCTATGGCCTGGCTCTCCTTTAAACTATTATATAGGACTCTGATCCTTTGCTTCAACACTTCTATTTCTGTCTGATGTGGAAGACAGTCTGGCTGGTCTTTTTAGAGGTTTTCCCATCCGATACCCATGCAAGTGTTTCTTTACTACACTAAATGCTGTGCTGGACTAGTTATTAAATAAACCCTTGCAGCAATGAAAGCCTAGTTTTTGACTTCCCTTTTGGTGGCTGGTTGGCTTTATGCAGCAGCAAGGAATGTATCTGTCACTGTAAATATTTTTTTTTTTTTAACCCAGGTGTTTTAGCAGAAGTACTGTGTGTACAGCTCTTGAGGAGACCAAATGTGATGACTATAGGGAACTTCAGGGCACTGGGGCAATTGTAGACCTTTTACAGAAGACAGGAACTACCCAAATCTCATTACTTGTCTACAGTCCACATAAAGACAAGGCTGAGGAGAAAGTAGTTATTTAGCAATTACACTGCATACTGTTTGGTGTTTTTTCCCTAGGTCTCAAAGGCAGTCTGTTCTTTCGTACACAAAAGTAAAAAGTATATGCAAAGCTCTTTTCTTCCACACATTTCTAACCAGTCTAAGTACCTGGTTGGATCCTATCAGCTTATCTTCCAGGCTATATGTCAAGATGCCATAAAGCTTTTGTCTCTTCACTTTTGCAGCTTACCCATACTGGATCAACAAAAATTTACTAGGCCTACAGGCTGGCTACTAGAAGACAACGGCATCTTAATATTATGTGAAAGCCACATGTGCTGAAAAGACATTTGCTTTTCATCTCTCATAGGAAATCAAAGATAATTAGGTAATCAACATTGCTATTTGAACAAATGGAAAACAAAATAAAGCCCATCAATATCATCCACTCCCCAGAACTCTGAAATTCTAGTTTATGACAGAATAGTGAGTTTTGACAAATTTTATATTCAGCTGATTTCTATCATCAACAGAAGTGTTAAAATAGATAAATTCCAAACTGTCACTCAGAAAAAAAGGAGTCCTATTTCATACGTACATAAGTAAGCACGAGACAAGTCTGTGGTAGTTTGTTTTGACTTTTTTCCACCCATCTCCACAATGCAATTTCAAGCTTTTTGTCAGAGCTATTTTAAGATATTTTACTTCATTACTTCCACCTATTTCCATTAAGCAAAATTTTTCTTTACTTTGCTTAATCCAGTTATTAAACACGGCTAAATTAAAAGGTTATTCAAGGGATTAGGATGGCAGAAAAGAAGACTGATCAGAACTTTAAGTTTCCTGTCATTTCTATCATATTTCTATTTTCAAATAACACTGTTTGCCTATCATGATAAGTCTAACTAAGGTAGGATTCTGCTTCTTAGGGCAAACAGGTAGGCAATGATTTGGGGTTTATTTCATTCAAAAAGCTACTCTGCTTCTGTGGGTGCAAGAGGCATCTTTTCTCTTTGTAAGGTACCATGTCAGCTGCCAGACTTCATGCAGTGGTGCTGAACTCTTGCCTGGACTATACAGGCTGGATCATGCCTATCCTCAATCGTGTGCAGTCAAGGAGCAGGACTTCACCCACAGGCTAGACCTCAGCTTGTACAAAGAAGCAGAGGGAGGGAGGACAAATTCTGCTTGTGAGCACATCAGGCAGAAAGTCATGCCAAGGCTAAAGGAGAGGAAGGGCAGCAGCTTATTGCTGGAACAGGGACATGAAAAAATGGAAAGCCACTGCTGGAAACCAGAGTGGTTTATGCATTCTTATAGATCTTTTGGAGAAACACACAGCTCCATTCCACCCGTAGTTTACTGCATAGGCTTAATTTAGCCTTGCATAAATTACCATCTGCAAGATGCCCCTAAACACTTTTTTTTATTTCCCTTGAGTTTGCAGCTTTCCACATCTAGTTCATTTTGGGCAATGTTAGCTAGGCGAACGTTTTCCCACCATGTTTATTAGCTGGCATTGTTTCAGAATCAGTACTAGTTTGTTTTCCAAGTACAACATTGCACCGCAGCATGATTTAAGAGCTAAATTGTCACACTCCAGACCAAGATTTTAAATGTGATTTAAAAACCTCATGTAGCACATCAGAATCATCAAGAGTAAAATCACTAAGGAAAATTATAGACACAAAAAGCTTCAAGGTCTTTTGCATCTTCTGTCTTTCTTTGCATATGTAGAGGCTCAATGGAATTAAAGATGTCACTTAGCAAATGGCAACAAATTGTTGCTGCAGTTCATCTTCTAGATGAAAACAACCCAAAACAGCAAAAAAAAGAAAAAATTCTAATGGAATTTTTAATGTCACTGACATATACAGAGCTGCATTCTATAGTAGAAAAGAGCTATCAAGAACAATGAAATAAAAGATCCACTATCTTGAAAGACAGGTTATCAAGCTGGTTTTTTAAGTATTCCATAAATTGCTAGTCTGAACTGCAAATACTTATTGCTAAGATCTCAGTGCTGACAGCTTAAAGTCAGCATTTGGAGATGAATCTTTGAATATCGTATTTCAAATGTCACTGAGTAACTGACAATATGCAGCACCTCAGAGACAGAGCTTCACTGGTGAGTTTCAAAATTTAAAAATGCAACAAAATATTTTGTTTGAGAGTATTTAACAGAGATGATTTCTGGTCTGAAATTATACAGCCACTGTGCATGCACTGTTTTAAGTAGCAGATGAACAGATATATCTTCTCCCTACAAAGGGCATGACTGGGCTTCCGGAAGAACTGAGAAGTATATTCCTTGCCTATTACCATAAACACATCAAAAATACACATCCATTCTTACAGGTCTGTGAATGTCATTTATTTCACTGGGAAACCCTCTGACAGCAGAGCTTTTCCTAAGCCTTCACCTGAAGTACAAGGTCCAGTCAAATAAATTTTCAGTTGATTTTCTGATACTTCATCTTTAATAGGTTAAACATAGCACATAAGCCTAACACAAACAATATCCAAATGATGGAAAACTAGCACATTTTTCATTTGTTTTATTTAGGAAAAGGAAAAAAAGAGAAAAAATTAAAAAGTAGTCCTCACCAACTTAGTTTGGCTAACCTTCTAGGGGCTCCTACTGAAATCATGGCCCTCTATTTTAATTCAGTAAGAACAAATACAAATTTTACATTTTCAGATCCATAGGCATAGGATAAATTATTATGCCATGAAAAAAAAAAAAAAAAACAAAAAAATAAAAATAAAACAAACAAAGGGGCAGGAGACAGGTGCTCATCTCAGCTGATAACGCATTTTACGCTTACTTAAAAGAAACAAACACAATACCAATAATATAAAACGAAGAGTATTGTCCATAAGACAACCAGAGAGGGATTTTGCCCTGTGTGGCACTAGCCAGGTGTGTGGCACTAGCCAGGTGTCTAGCACAGCATGCCCAGTTGTGACTGCTAAAACTAAAGCAGCATCCAGGCCCTTCACAATTAACTACTGGGTAAATAATGGGACCAAGCAGAAGACCAGAAAGGATAGCTTGTTAGGAAGGGTTAAACGAGTCGGGACAGTTTGCCCCAAAAAGAGAAAATTTGTAATCATGCAGAGTCATCAAGCATCTAAGTGGCAAATTAAAGCAGCTTAAGATATCATTTTCTCCTCCGCATCTTCTAGCAGAAAAGTATGGGCTTGCATCACAAATTTAAGGCAATTTTCCTGTCCCAAACACTGCAAGGTGGAATATATTACTAGGAAAGGATTTGAATCTCCAGCACAGGAGGTTTTTAAGAATAGGTTAGAAAAAGGCTTCTAAGAAGTGACAGTTACAATCGATCCATTTATATTTGGATGGATATATGGAAAACACAGCCTCTCAAAGTCCTTTCAGTTCTCTCCAATTTACCTGTCAAGGATTTGCAGAGTTTACATTATGCGTGTAACTTGAATGTCTCACATTTTTCCCACGCTGGAACCAGTTTAATGGCAAAGTGTATGCAGCTTTCAAGAAAATATTACCCGGGCAAACTGGGATAAGAGCTGAAGAAAGCAGAACTAAGATTTGCCAACCAAAGGAGCAGGCAGCAGTATTGCTTCGCCATCCAGTTTACAGTCCACAGCAAATCGGCTTATGCACCCATCAGTAACAAAAAGGTGAAGGAAAACACTTCAGAGATCTGTATAGATACCCAGGGTATTAAAAAGCTCCTTTCCTCATTGCATCCCAGCTGCCTGCTAACAACACTACAGGCAGATACTGAGAAACACTGATGCAATGCTACAGGACACCAGTAATTGCTCTGAGTACAGACCAGGGCTGAAACCTGTGAAAACACCGTGAAGTTCAGTTTGCCAGTGACTGACCTTCAAACCTTGATGGATTTGGCAAGGACAAAAAGTCTCTCATGCGCAACCATGAACAGAAAGAAGAGAAAAGAGGAATAAGAGCATCCAGGAATTTAAGAAATTTTACAGGAATAGTGTGACAAGGATTCTTTATATTTGAAAAACCAATATGTAAAAATTTGCCATATGCTGACATAACATTATGCACATTCCTGAGCAAGGCTGTAGGTGTAATAAAATATTTTTGTTAATCACTGTATATCATTTCCTTTCCACAACCATAGCTACCAACAAGCTGTGTAGCTTCTGATCAGATCAGGGCAGATGAAGCTCTACATTAAGTTGAACTGGGTCAACCCAAATGAATTGATGATGACTCATTTCAGAGCACACAGCTTAGCAAAGTAAAAAGCTGGCTGAATTTATTCTCCCATCTGAAATTGTAGTAGTATTATTACTAGGAGTTAGAAAGTCTCCTTCATTTGTACTCTACTGAAAGCATGCGGTCTTTCTTGTGAATCTTGTGCTGTCCCAGTTTCCAGGTATTGTCATCCTGCTGCATGGGGTGATGCTTGGAATCATTTCAAAGCTGAAATTCGGGGAAGCAAAAATCCTGTGTTTGAAAACTGAGTGGTAGGAGGACTCCAGAACAGTTTTCCAGGGTTTATGATGGGCTCTGCAGAAAATTGCTGAAGTGCACTCAGTTTGCTGCTAATTAAAAACGCTGACTATCTTTTTGGAGACACACAGAGCCAATGTTGAAAATAGTTTTCTTCACTGGTATAAAGATATTCATGCATGCTTTCATATTCTTTTGGCTTTGTGCATTGTGTAATAGACAACAATGAATTTGACTTCTTAAGCTGAAAAATCCTGCTGATGTTCAATATTTGCATTGTTTTGTAAGAAACATGAAAAAAATGTTCTGCTTTAGTAAATATTCTCTAGACATTGTATTTTATCGTGCACTGTGTTCATAGGAGCACTAAACTTACAGTGACTTTTACACTGATAAGGTATATGGAGCCAAAAAAGTCACTGCATCAATCGAAATACTGACAGCACAGTACTGTAGAATCATAGAATTTTTGGATTAGAAGGACCTTAAAGATCACATAATTTCAATCTCCCTGCTGTGGGTAGGGACACCTTTTACCAGTTCAGAGCCCCATACAGCCTGGCCTTGGATACCTCCAGGGATGGGGCATCTGCAGCTTCTCTGGGCTACATGTTCCAGTGCCTCACCACCTTCCAAGATTTTTTTTCCTAATATCTAATGTGAGCCTACTCTCTTACAGTTTGAAGACATTCTTCCTTGTCCTGTCACTACATGCTCTTATAAGAAGTTCCTCTCCAGCTCTCTTATAAGCCCACTTTAAGCACTGAAAGGCCACAATCAGGTCACTTTGAAGCCTTGCCTTTTCCAGGCTAAGCAAATCCAATTGTCTCAGCCTTTCCTCTATTGGAGAGGTGCTCCTACCCTCTAATCAACTTGGTGACCCTTCTCTGGACTCGCTCCAATAGGTTGATGTTGTTCCTGTGCTGAGACCCCAGAGCTGGGTGCCGTGTAGCTGGTGGGGTATTAGCAGACCAGAGCAGAGGGGCAGCATCTCCTCCCTCGCCCTGCTGGTCACACCGCTTTGGATGCAGCCCAGGATGTTTGGCTTTCTGGGTTGCAAACACACATTTCCAGCTCATGTCCTGCTTTTCATCCACCAGCAGCCGCAAGTCCTCTTCACCAGGGTAACAGAGCTTCAGAAGCAGGTAGGGGAGAGCTTTAAAATTTCGCATTGGAGTCTGACACTTGGGTACTGGCATAAAAACCAAACACAGTTGCTCTGCCCCAAGCTGGCCCTGAGAAAATGCCCAAGGGAGCAAGACAAGAAGGTGCACTTCAGGTTTCCCCCTTAACAGTCAGGCTTCCTACAGAAACGCACTCTTATCAGCAATTCAGTCCTCATGGGTTAAGAAACGGAAAAGTGGAACTGCAGGTACACATCTCATTCTTACTATAATGACGATGGCAATTTCCGACAGCCGGGGGAAATATCAAATCAGTACAAGCAAATACATCAAAACTCACCTTCCCGTTTCTAAACTAATTGCAACGCAACACTGCCATAACATCCTAAGCACAATCAATCATAAGCAGGCAGACTGCAATTAAATACATGGATACTAATCAGAATCAGCTGCAGCAATTCTTACATCAGCCTCAGTTTTCAGAAAAAAAAGAGTGCAAAACTTAAGGGATTCCTTATCCTCTATGGAGTCCTTATCCTTTCCTAGGCCACTGTTTCCTCTCTAACATTTTAAGAAATAGAGAAACCCAGCAGTTCATGTTCTTCCTCCTGTCATTGGAGGTGACCTTATTCAGCTATCACATCAATGATTCTTTGATGTATCTCTGTCCCTACACTGTCCCAAAAATAAAGCAAAAACATCAGTAGCTACAGAAGCTAGGGAAAACCATTATACCATGTTTTATATACTTCAGTACTGTTATTTATAAGCCACTACTGACTTTTGAAGCTCAGTCTTTGACTGTGATGCTCACCTGGGGCTACCACAGGCCCCTTTGCATGAGACCTCTTTGCACAGAAAATTCTGTGTGCACTTACAGACTGTGTTAGGGCCCATGACAGTACAAGACCTCTTTTTATACTGTGATGAAGGGCTTCTTTCCTTCAAGATTCACTCCTTCTGATTTACACCACAAGAAGGCAGCAGTAATAGAAGTGAACCAAGTTACACCACATGAAGAGACTGTGCCTGACCTCACAGCTCCCAGTATATATTTAAATAATTTCATGCAATTCTGAGAGAAAGACACAGAGAAGATGATAAATGCTCTTTGTTCTATCCTACTTGATTCAGCACACAGCCCTACCACATTCTACTTCCATGAATTCTTTCTGTTAACTCGAGTTCAGACTGAAAGCAATTAATTTCTTTTGTGATTCCTCCATAAGTTCATTATTACAAAATCTACATGTGTAATACGTTTTAATAAATTTGTTTTAGCATCATATATAGAGCAATAAATACTTATTAAAAAAGGCCCAGAGAAAAAAAAAAATAAAAAAAAACCCTACCACACACTTACTAATTTCAGATAGTCAGTCTGAAAGTGCTGAAAACTGCTTTTCAGAAGACTTGTTTCATGATGCTCTTCCATGTTCAAAGCCCAGCTACTATTAACTCCAGCTGCAGCTGCAAGTACTCAGTGCTTCTGCAAATCAAACAGTGAGGTCGCAAGTCAGCAACCCAGAAAATGAGAGCCACCTGTGAAAAGCTCTGTTCCTCTGCCGTGACTGGCACAGCAATTGCTAAAATGCTTCTTCACAGCTGTTCAGCTGTGCCTAAGGCTAGGAAAGATAGTTGTTTGTTTTGTGACGGGTCTTTTTTTTTATTATTTCATTTTTTAAAAAATAGTAAACTATTTGCAAACTCAGGTTGAATTCAGTTAATAAAGAGCTTGACAAGAGGAAAAGCTCTACAGATGTCTTCCTCTGAAGGACACCTGCCTGAGGGGTAAAGAAAGACCTGGCCTAGCCAGCCCTACTGCTGTGTGGGTATCAGTATTGCAAAGATTATTGCAAAGAGAGACTGGCTCTCTTTATGTCACCTGCCACGTGACCTTCCTTTCAACCAGCGGAAGCAGGTTGTTTAAGAGTTAATTCAAGCTCATGGAAGTAATTAATATTTCCTGCCTGTGAACAACTTCCCATTTCATTGCAAAGTAGCAGTAGTCTGAACTGGGGGTGGCCAGGAGAAGAGCTTGGACAGCTCTGCTGGCTGCTTGCCTGCAGCATCTAGGATCTGCTGTACCCAGCAGGTTCTGTGCCAGCTTCCAGGTGCATGGCTTTGCTTCAACACAAATATTGCACTTGGGCCACCTGAAAGTTGTGAGCTTCAAGAATTCAAGAGCCACAAAAGCTTGTGTTTGGGATAAAACAGTGATAAAACTAGTCTTTTCCAGATAGCTGCTCACTGAGGGAGCTCCTGTGATGGTTCTTTCTCCCTACAAGGAGAAAAAAAACACTACAATATTAGCTGCATGTAATACCTATAGAGGTTTTTAGACCTTTTTACAATTCATCCATGATTTTTTTCTGGGTGATGCTCTTCATTTCATGATTGCCTTCAAGGACATCCATGCTTTGATTTTCATTTTCATGCCATCATTTTTGCCAAGCCTCAAGGCTTAGAGCGAGTATCTGTCCTTACAACCAGGCCACAGGAAAAATTCAAATTGTTCCCTAGGGAAAACAGTTTAGTGTTTATTCTTTCAGAATTATGGTTATAGAGGAACATGACTTGCACTTCCATTATATATAACCTTTCTTCTACTCGCTGTATTTATGTCTCAGCTATAAATCTCTCATCACTGTCATTAAGTGCTGGCCAGTACCTCTGGCCACACACAGTAAGGAGACACAGTAGTAAAATTGAACTTACTTTCATCAGCATGCTGAAAGCAAAATTTTCGGAGGACTTCTTTGCTATTCAAGTAGCTATTTGAAGCTTATAAAACTACATGATGTTATCTTTCTCCCTCTATTTCCAATCTCTTTATTAATTCCCTTTTTATTAGTAGTTAGATATAACAAAAATTGTAAATACCGGTTGCATAAACCACTCAGACTAATGAACAGCAAAGCATTATTTAATGCTAGGAGGCTTCTGTCCTCTACATTAATTGTTTTCATAAAGGATATATTTATTATTTTTTGTGTTGATTTTATTGAAGTACTTTTTATGAAATACTGAATTTTTTTCATCTATAAATAAAAGTGTTTTGGTTTGCTTTACTCAGCTTTTTTTATGATTTTTCTTACTTTTATAATGGTTTTCTGACTATGTCTGTCTTCGTAAGTTGTCTTCGATGATTTTATTGCCTTTTGATCTTGTTCATCTTATCTTAATCCATACTGCTAGGTGGGTGCTGAACCAGTCACGTGTGCATTTGAATCTGTCACTTGTTCTTTGCTGCTAGACACCAGCCTTGCATGTGTGTCTTCTCGTGCCCTTCATGCCTACTTCTGGTTTTAGATGCCAGACGCATCCTTGGTTAACAAGAATAGTTAAGTCCCAGGAATCTGGCTATCTGCACAACAATATTTGGTTAGCTACCACTGGCTTGGTGCTTGCAGTCACATTTTCAGCTGCTGCTGGCTTCAAATCCTCATTTGCTATAAACAGGATAGTCCGTACACGGTGCGACATGAGCTGTACTGGAAGGCTGCCTTTGCCTTCTGCTGGTGTTTTTCTCTAGTCTAGTAATTCTTTCTACATGCTTTGTTATTCTGATATGCTCCCACTTACCTATCCCTCTCCATCTGGAGATGGAGGGATGTGGGTAGGGAGGGAAAAGCAATAAAACCCAAAGCCCAGGATTTTGGCAGTCCTGACAATTCTTTCTGCCTTATCATGGTGGAAGCTGTGCTGCGAAGAGGATTAGATGTGTTCAAGCTCATGACAAGAAAACTGAGTACCATTAACTGTAATAACACTTGACACCTTCTGTTGTTCATTATGCTATCAGGTTACAATCAAGAACTTCCTCAGCCAAACATTATAGCGTCATCTGTGTTTATATCTAACCCCCCTGAGGCCTCATGCAACAGAACTGTCATTGGCACTATTGCAGCATTAGGAAGAAAGCAAAATGTCCTTCAAAGCTACTTATAACAGCCAAAAGGCATTCTGAAGGTCAAAAAAGTTGCTTACTTTGTAAATTTGTGTTTGAAAATGTTCTGAAGGGAAATATCTAACACTGAGGCGCTAGCCTGCTAGCTTTTTTAAAAATTTCAATTAGGAATAATTTAGTATGCAGTGAAAAATCAGTGAGTCAGTAGCTATGAATTTACCGATACTTCTGTAATAGTTATTACACTGCTTCTTCCCTCCGATGATCATATGGTCTTATTTTAAAGTTTCTGCTTCTCCCCAGGCTATCAGTTTGGTTTGATCGCTTCTTCCAAAGACACTGCTGTTGCAATATTTCACAGGGATGATCTCTAAATTATATTTTCAAGCAAAACACTTCAAACCTTTGCCTAATGTGTCCAGTTTTTTTATAAAGGACACCTAAATTACAGTATGAGGTCATAAATGTTTCTATACATAGCAGACATACATCATTATTAAAGTCATAGACCTGGGTATGCCTCTAGTATTGACACTGAACTATTACCCTACTCTCCCCAAATTCTGGAAGATATTTATTTCACAATTCTGATGTCCAGATCTTTATTTGTAAAATTACTTTTTCTTCTTTGTTTCACAGCTCCACCCCAAGGAGCAAGAAGCTTGTGCAAGCTGATTTCATCTGCCATGTAATGTACACTTCATGTTTGCTTCTGCTAGTAAGGGAATCACTGCTTAATCCAGACACTGCACAAGCAGAGTTACAGAGATGTCGTACAAGGTCTGGCCTGCTGAACAATAGGATTGTCAGCAAGCAAATTGTTTTCCTATTGCATTTGCACAGATTAGCCACATTGGATAGAGCAAATAGCATTGCAAAGCAAAAACAAGTTGCCCAAAATAGTTGAGTGGCTTGCATGACAGTAATTGCTTCGAAGAGGAGTTATTTTTTCCAAGGTAAAAAGAAATGCTTATAAAACTATTTTAATGACTGTAACTTGACCTCAAAATTTGCATCCGCAGTAATGCAAATACAATTATTTATTGACTTATAAACCCTCATTTGCATGACATGTATATTCATATATTTTCAAAAATATGCTGAAATGATAAGGAGGAAAACAAGAGGCAGTATAGCAGTGTTTTGCACTCCAAGAATGCAAGAATGTAAACAGCATATTATCCTAGAAGATAAACATTTACAAATAAACACTTGTTTTCCTTTGGGGAAAAAGAAAAAAAAAAAAAGAAAAAAAAAATCTCAAACCAAAATCACAACATAAAAACTCCCACGTCTGCCTTGTTAAACTTGGTTCATCTCTCCCTCCCACCAGCAGCTTGCTAAGAACAGAGCCATCCCGCTCAGGTCAATAACCTTTATTAGGCAGCAGCCATGAAAACTTGGCATGACAAATGTACCTTGTCTTTGGTTCATTTCCAGCTGGAAGGTGACAATTTTCCACAGGTTTCAAAACCAAGTAAGGTCTTACTAGGCTTTCAATCCCATTAGCAGAAAAATTTTAAAAATCCAAAGTTAGGTTGACTGAATCTGTGTAGTAAAACATTTTTCCACACATGAAGAAGCCCTGCAACAATGTCATTTTAAGGTGGGGTGGGGCTCAGGGTGCATTATCTTCTCAATCCTCTGGTGCTGTGGGTTCTGTGGAAGGAGAGCTGGGCAAATGGCTCTGTGTACTTCACCAGGCTATCCCATCTGTGCAAATGTAGTGCCAGTGCTTGAGCCCAAAGCAAACACCCTCGTTGGCTAACACACAGCCTGGGAGCGCGTCACTGTAATGCGGGTCCTACCCAAGAGGTGCGAGTTGCTCCTTAAATTAAAAGCTGTGTTACTCTGTCACTTGTTTTTCCCCAGCATCTAGAGTTAGCTGCACTTTTCATCACTTTTGATGTTTTTTTCTGAAAACAGTCAATCAAAAACAGAAGGCTTGACCGAAGAATTCATGGAATAAATTAAAAAAGCAATATTTAAAAAAAAAACCAAACAAGCCCCCCCCCAAAAAAAACAAAACAAAAAAAACAACAAAAAAAAAAAAAAAAAAAACCTCAAACCAAAACACACAAATAAAATGTTTTTAAATATCAGCAGTTGGTATTGAATATGAAGATACTCTTCCAATATTAATTTTTTGGCCGATATATTCAAATTCATCCAGCTGAGCTGCATTGTCTGTTTCCTGGGCAGGGGAAGGGAAAGATTGGCTTGAAAGCTACAGGGAGTGCTACATCTCAGGTAGAATCTATATCGAGCATTCAAAATTTGAGTAATTTCATATGGCAGAGAAAGCGATGATAGATGCAATTTTCTGACTGCATATTTAAATTATTTTATTTTCATAACTGGCATTGGAAGTGTTAGTACAACACATTGATTTTAGAATTACATTCTGGAAAGAAATAACAGCTTGACACCGATGCCCTCAATCACTGGAAATCATCAAGATAATTGAGAGAGACAACTTCTGAGTCTGCTTCAAATTTATTATTCTCACAGCAGCAAACGTAGGCTGATCCTTGTTTCACAGCCCAGTTTTGGCCAACTTTGTAGCTTTCTGAGTTGCAGCAAACTGTGCCCAGGCTCCTCTGCTTGTAGGGAATTTTTTTGTCATTTGTGTCACTAGCACATTGGTCCCTACTCTTTCCCACTGCCTCCCCACTTCTCCCGGTGCTCCTCAGGCTCCCTGCCTCCTGCTGCCACCTTCCCCCAGGGCAGATCTCTGCTCACCTACCCCAGAAGGACCACCCTCCCATTTCCACCTAGGTCCCACTCAAACAAGTCCTTCTAATTAAAGGAAGGAGATGAAAAAATAAACAACACCCCCCCCCACCCCCCCTAAAATAACCCTCCCAGCACTCTAAACAAAAGATGTCATCAGCCATGCCTCTCAATCAGGTTTTATCCCATCCCTGTCTTGGAACTACTTTTTAGTGTGTCCATGCAAATAAGATAGTTATTTTTCTTGACTGAACCTTCCACCTCACCCAACTCAATTATTTCTTTCTGTATGTAAGATTTTTTTTGTCACTATTCTTGCAAAAAATGAGTTTGATAAATAAATAATAAAATTACAGTAATGTTAAAAAAACCCAAAAAACTTCCAGAAAATTACGGATTTTATGTGTATGGGGGGAAATCTTTCCCTGTAAAACTGGAATTTTTATTTTTTGCTTCAAATCCAGAAGGGTAAAAAAGCATAAGGTAGAGTTTCTGCTTCCATCCTCTTCTCATCAAGTACGTTATTATATTTTTATACTATTACATCTAGCACCTGTTTATCACTCCCCAAATAATTCAATACAAGGTTAATGCATCAAATCCTGTGTTCCCTCTGTCAGCAACAGAGGATTTTTATCCCCAGTTGTCATTTTCCCTACAAAACATCTCATGAGTCCACACATTGTGCTACAAAAAAAAAAAAAATCTATGCAAAAATATACCCTCTTTCAAGCACATCCTTTTAATCTATCCCAACAGGACACTTACAGATCCTTATGCACCTGTCAATCTGTTTAACTTGTTTCCTTATGCTAACTACTTGTGCTTTTTTACCAGATTGGCTGCCTGCCACTGCTATCATACATCTTGTACCAAGAGAACAGGATTTATGGAATAGGAACACCTCCTTGGTTACTGAAGTTACAGCACATGAAAATGTACTCTTTCAGGAGGTCTCTTGATATGACAACAACAAGAAAAAGAGAACAAACAAACAAACAAACAACAAAAAATAAAGCATTTTGGACACCAAATTCTAGACTGTGTTCTAATTACAAGCGCATTTGAGCCTGCCTCTGTGTCAAGCTGTGTTTGATTAAACCCCAATTCTGATAGGGTTGTTCACAACAATTGTGTTTCTAATGGAAACCAATATCCTATAAAGTTGAATTGAAAGAAAAGGACAATCCAAACAGATAATATGTTTCCACATTTTTATTAAAATGAGTGTTGTTGCAAATGTCAAACTGGATGAAGAACTACAAAGAAAACAAGAGGTGAAAAGCAGTTATAGAAGAGATTATGCTCAAATACAAATTATATATAGAAACTTGCATATGATTTACAAATCTTAGAATTGGGTGCACCTGTTTGCTTAATGTTCTTAAAAATTATAACATGCACTGTATAGAATTAAGGTGAGCTCCACATTTACCATTTTCTGTTTAATTTTGAGTAATTAAAAATACATTTTTTAAATAATAGTCCCATTTAATTAGACAACTAGAATGGCTGTCCAAAGTACAAGTGAAATAAATCCCGCATATCATCTTCAATATCTTTGTGAAGACTACCAAGTATTTTGCAAGAGATGGAAGGCGTTCCACCCTCACATATCTCCCCTGTACTCTTCTCCCTCCAAAATGCAATGCAAAGGATGTGTATGTGGTGGATACTTGTCTTTCTGAATGCACTGCCAGAAAGCAAAGAAGAAACTAGCCCACTATCATTTTCTCTGTTGCTTTGCTTCTCCAGCTTAATCAAGTATAAACGTCATCTTAAATTTGAGAAAAACAGGCCTTGCATCCTAAGGTCATTTGTTATGATTTTGATAAAGAGGACTCATGTATAGATTTCTCAGATCCACATAGTATTGTTTATGTTGGCGAGACATCTTGGAAGCATACCCTATTTTTTGTAGAACTTGTAAGAACAGCATTATTTTATAAAAATTATCTTACCATATTTTTCAAACATTTCTCAAACACTTTGACATGACGCAATTAGCCTGTAATAAAGTAGATGTAATTACACAGTAATAGTGAAGATAGTCTCTTCCTTTTGGCACTATATCTGGAATACTCTATCTAGCTCTGGTTCTCCAGCAAAAGTCCAGTTGCCAGGTTGGTCACCAGCCTGGAGCACGCAACCCAGCACTGAGAGACTGAGGGAGCTGGGCTTGCTGAGCTGGCTGACTGACAACATAGCAGTACTTGAAAACAGGCTACAGAGATGAGTCCTGGCAGATAACACAACAGTGGGCGGTAAAACAGCTGCACACTGCAGCCTGGGAAATACTTCAGGACATCGGGAGTAACATTTTCGCTAGAGCATGGGTCAGGTGGCCCAGAGAAGCAAGTCTGCACCCTGGGGGTGTCTGAGGTTTGGCCAACTGAGCCGTGCCAGACTCTCTGTAGCATGGGCAGAAGCACTGCTTGGAGCAGGAAGATAGCCTAGATGTCATCTAATGGTACAAAGGTAGGAAGGCACTCAAGAGAGTATTTTGATCCATAAGAGGTCCCTATAGAGCTTGACTAACAGTTACACCTGAAATATAAATGTTCTTTACCTTTGACCAACCCTAAATACATACTTCAAAATGTGAGCACTATTTAACTTTAATAATGCTGTTTAAAATTAAAATACAATAAATTCTTTTCTTGACTGAAACTGGAGTTAGACACCTCCTCACACTGATCTTCATTCAGAAAGAATTAAAAAAATATTTATAGCTTTCAGTGGTAGTACTTTGTGTGAAGACTGAATCAGAGATTTACATGTGTGTCTACTCACACAAAGTCAGTTCTCATTTTTGTCTTCTACCTTCAACTGCTTTAATGTTCATTCTTCTTTTTAAAGGTAGGTGCATGCATGTGAAGGAGACAGGGATTGTATTTCATTTCAGGTGCATCATGGCTTTGCTATTTGTATACTATTTAGATTTAAAAACAGCCTGAAACAACAGAACAATCCACTGGCATAAATCCAAACAGTATACCTTTGCTGTATATAAAAAAGGTTAGAAAAAATTAAGAAGCATGTATCCAAGCATACTGGATAAGTAAGGAAAAAGTTCATAATTTTCACATTTATTATAAATGTGCTACCCCCTCAAACAAAACAAAGTGCAAGTACACAACAAAATCCTTCAGGCCAGCAGTACTAAAAGTGGAAGAAAGTGTATTTCAGAATTGTCTCTGGCTGATATCTGTCATCTTCCCCACTCGTCCTGAACTTCCTGCTTTTTTCCAGCTCACAGAGCCTCTGGAAGAATTACTTCATGATCCAGGATATCCAGGGCTTTTCAGATTGCAGTGCATCTAAAAGAGTGTTAATACACATAAAAATACTTTTTTAAGGGGGAGAAGGAAATCTGCTCATCTCGGAAGATCCAGAAAGGTCACCATTTCAAAGGATCTGAAGCTATCATTTCCATACCTGATAGACACTTTTTTATAATTTCTATACATTGTTTTTTTTTTTTTTTCCAGTGCCATTGCATTTGAGATCCAGAAAACAAATTTTGAGGGAGATGACTCTTGTCTATGAAGCACAGTGAAACTTAGCAAAAACTGAACCTAGGAGGTGGTGCTGATGCTGTGTGTACCAGGAGACTCACAACTGGTTAGGTTGTCACAAGCTGTAAGTAATGATAATGTAATAGTCTTCCTGCCTTACTGAGTCATTACCATGGATACAGAAAATATATCGATTAAATTTTGGGGGTTTTGGTTTTTTTTTTAATTGTTATTTGACTGGTAATGTGCTTGCTCTGCCTCACTGCTGAAATAACAGAAAGTTCTAAAACCATGTGGCAGTGAAACTGACAGACATAATGATGGAGTCTGATGCAAAGCATTTTAGCTGGACACTGCAATGAACAAACAAGGAAAAAAAATCAGTGTTATATTTGCAGATACTCACACGAGTGCATATAAATGGTTCCTTTTCCATGCGTTTCTATAATTTATTTTTCATATATTTTATTTTTTGTAATTTTAATCAACATTACTTCAAGGGTAAGTTTGATGTTCATTGTCTGGCAGCAACCTTTTAATACTTTTGGTGCATGCAGTAATTAAAACTTTTTTTAAAAGCTTATCTATAATATATTACTACTATGCTATATATATAATTATTTTAAATATCTTTTGTAATGATCTGTAACCTTATGACCCCAAGATACACCTTTGTCAGTGACAAACAAGGATCAGCTCTTCTGTGGGTGCATACATACACATATTTTAGCAAAAACAAAAACACTCTTATATTGTCTATATTGCTTCAGAAATGCAAAATGAGACATCCACTTGGATGATGCAGGAGCTGGATTACAATCCACTTAATGCTACATTTTATCACAGTGTAATTTTTTTCCCCAAAATTAATCTGATGGGAAATTCCAGCACAGAACAGGAATGCAGTAAATTATCCCACCTCAATCTTATATAATGAAGCAAATCATTACCCACTGTAAGTGAGTTTTAATTTGTCACAGTGGAAGAAGACAATTACAGGTCAATCTGTCAATGGAATAATTTGAGAAACTAAAACTAGTTGACCTTTCTGGTACTCTCTTCCACAACCAGAATCACTCTCCTGCTGAGCAGCAGCAGATGGCCAAAGCTGAGTGGTTCTGCTTCCTTGTGAAAACTAATTTATGTTTTGGGGTTATTAGATATGTAAAGAAAGAAGACACAAGCAAACCCTTACTTAAGAATCCCAGCTATGCACGCAAGCACTTTTGCAAAAGGGGCAAGTAAAGTGTCTGGGCTTCATTGAGGTCATGTGTGGCTGCTCCAAGGTCACCTGCAGCTGCTTGAACTACAGCTTTAGCCTGGAGCATCTGTGCCAAGGGAGCTACAGAAACACTCCTCTTGGACACTGCATGACAGAAACAGCATGTCCCAGTGTTACAATGCAGGAACAAAAATGGTGGAAGAGAGTTGTCATCAAAAATGTAAAAGCAGGAAAACATGAAAAGGAAAAAAAAAACCCAAGAAGTTGAGAAGGTGAAAACATTACATGAAAAAGAAAAATTCATGTCATAACAAGAGCCAAAAATAATTTTTAAAACAAAACCCAAGGTCATGGAAGAAGAATAACAACAATAACTTTAAGCCTGGCTAAACAGTCTTCTCTTACACATAATCAAAACAGAATCAAAATAGGGGATCTAGAAGAAAACTCTACAGTAAAAGTGTTACTAGTTCCCAGAAGCCAAGAAACAAACAACAAAAAATTACTTATGTCCTCATATATTAAAATACAGTCTTGGTTTGAATCTGCTCAATTTTTTTTTTTTTTTATTAATGAAAAAGGAATAACACTGGTGCAACAGAGGTTTTGCAGAGGAACACTTACACTATCCCGAAAGCTGTATCTTATTTTCTCTTCTAATATTCTTAAGGCACATGGTCTTCAATATGAGCCAATCGCATTACTAAGCTTGTACGTACCTTAGATATGAATTTTCTGGAAAGTTTACACAGTATATTGTATACAGAATTTAAGTGCATGATAGTGTGTACTTGTGTCTTAGGTTGCCCAAAAAGTACCCCATGCTAAGAAAAGGAGGTAACTTTTCTGAAGTCAACAGTTACTAATAATCTAAACTTTTTTCTTCTTTAAGCATGCTGCATTTTTTTCATGTTAGATGAAGTTATGTGACCACTTGGGCAAATAGCATTTTGTTAATATGGTTGTTGAATATATTTTGATGTCAAGCAGAGCAGGTTCCCTAAAATGACTTTGTTAACAAGAATTTGTATTCAACAGTGCTCATAAATAAACAGAGCTTAAAAATATCCACTCATTAGTGATGAGTGGGAAGCCACTAATTCCCTATTGCAGGTCCTAAGCCAACAATTCTGGCTAGTTTTGGGCTTTCATTTTTAAAGCTATTAAGATTAATCCTTTTGAAGTAAATAAAGCATTTCAAATGAATGCATGAAAACCAAAAGAGTGAGTTCCTCATTCTGCAAAGCGCTTATGCACTACTCACTGTTTTACCAAGAAATTATAATTTCTCATCAAATCTGATGCTATTTACTTGGAGATGTGTCCAAATAAGAAACTGATTATCAGAATTCCTAGTACTCTTTGGTTACACACGTGTCTGATGTGAGCACAACATAAGATCAGTAAGGAAAGAGACAAAGAAATTAAGGTCTTGTATTTGAACCGCTTAGCTCTGATGCATGACCTACAGACTAGCATTAAGTCCCTTGTTTACACTTAGCCATTCATGTAAGAGGCTAATCTGACTACACGCACTTTTGGCAAACTCTTCCCAGGCAGATGAATGGATTTTCTAGAAGGAATTGTTTCCATTCATAATCTGCTGGCAATACTTTCTGGGTCAAAATCCAAAAAAGTTTTTCTTATTGGAATGATGCATCATAAATTAATGCTAAAAATTCTTACTACTATTGACTTTATAAGGCATTGTGATGCAAATTATGGCACTGTGGAGTGCTCACAGACTCTGATCTCACTAATTCTTCTTGTGCATGCCTAAGACTTTAATAGCATAGATCAAAAAAGCGTATCTGCATTAAATTAAATTTATAAAGCAAATGTCCAAAATAAAATGATCAAGCCTAATGTACATTGCATCTGGTCTTGATAATAAAATCCAGAAACAGGCTACAACATAAACTTAACCCGTTCTATAATTAGCAAATGTGGCTTTTGGGGAAAAAATTATTGTCAAGCATTCCCAAAAAAGTGGGAAGTTTGTAAGCATATATATGTGTAAGTATACATATATGTATATGCTTACACATATACAAACAGATGAAGTACTCAGTCTGAAAATTATGCAAGGATTATGCAGGCAGTTAATGTACTTTAAGTAAAAACTTTTGTCACACAAGTGGCAAGGAATTGGAAGAGTCTATTTAATTAATAAAATTCGGAAACATTGCAATTGCACAACATTAAGGCAATAGACATAGTCTTTGTTCT
Source organism: Sitta carolinensis (assembly GCA_032173965.1). Taxonomy (NCBI): domain Eukaryota; kingdom Metazoa; phylum Chordata; class Aves; order Passeriformes; family Sittidae; genus Sitta; species Sitta carolinensis. The sequence goes on along the minus strand of CM063284.1, from coordinate 91,081,424 downwards.
CTTAGTTTTCTTTGCACATGTGAGACATCTGCCTGGAGAAAAATGGGAAAATGTCACTTTTGATAAATATACAATGTCTGTGGTAAATTAAGATTGTATTTGACAATGTACAAAAGTACACAGGAAGTAAGTTTTTTAATGCTGATTATCGTACAGATCTTCAATGGATTTACAGCAGCGATTAAAATAGTCATCTTCAAATAACTTATCAGGGGAAAAGTAAGATATGTGTGGTTTCCTATCCAGGACAATCAGTCTTTTTACAAGAAGAGGAATATGTTTTGAATCATGTTTCCTATTGTCTTTGAAAATATCACTGTGTAATTTTCTGACAGTATCCACTTAATTGTCAAACATTGCAAGCTATTTTATATTACTTATTTCCCAAGCAAATGCACTAAATTTCATGGTTTAAATCCTGGATCTTGAATGCAAATGTGTACATGGACTTTAACAGACTATGCAAATACAAATTATGCCATAATCTGGTAACATATATTGAAATTATTATTTACAATTTGATCTTGAAAAGAAAAAAAAAAACAAAACCCAAACAACTAAAAATCCATCACAAAGATTGTTATCGCTGTTCAATAACTTACACCTTGAGAACAGAGCATATGGCATAATCAATCTGTGAGGTCTCATTATGCTACAATGCCTGCCCAAGCCACTCCTCCATCATCTACCAAAACTCTTGATCTACAGTTTAAAAACATTTTGACTTTATAAAAGAACCCACATTTCTTGATTGCATTAAAACAAATAGCAGGATGAGAAAAATGTTGAAAAACAGTTCTAGTTCCATATCATCTGTGTGTCTGGGCTCAAATCTCTGCAATCCAGCCAGGAGCAGAAAACGTCTGGAAAGGACAACTTCTGCTCATAGTATACCTGACTTGCACTGAATTTGCTCCCAAAACAGCAGAGAACAACTGGGGAAAAGATTTCCATTTGGCACAGAGCCTGTCTGAAAAGACTTCAATTTTAAAATCACTTAAAGAATATTCTCAGATCAAAATAGAAACCTACATTCTCAAAAAGGACTTCCGGGACATACCTAAAATAGAAAGAACATGGACAAGTTTTCTATTGCTGACAGATTAATTGTTTTAAGTACCCAGCACTAAAGCCTGCTGATGAAATTGCTCTTCGAGCAACTCAGTGAGCTCGTATTTCTGATGCCAAAAGATCAGGTTCAACCTTTAAAGCAGTCCTGAAGGAAGTCATGCAAGGAAACTGCTAAGGGGAAGCCCAAGGCCGGAATAGGTATAAAGTGTTCCTGGAAAGTTTTTAACTTGTAGAAGGGCTCAACGATGCAAATGCATTTGGATGCTGCTGGTACTGTCAGATTTGCCTTCTGTTTTCCTGAGGTTTTGGCCTCAAGAATACATCCTTCCTGAAAAGCAGTGATTATGCATGTCCTTCCCATCCTTTTTCCATCATCAGCACACCTCTGAGTGACTTAGAAATTAGAAGCTTACCTTCGGTAGTAAAAAACCTCCTATTTACTTTCTTTAAAATTACAGTATTTTGGAGACCAAGCCTGCTCCAAAATACAGCAGTCCAACTTCATACATAAGGTAAGCCTAGTTCTGGTCAAAAAAAGAATTGTAACCACCGTTAAGCAATCCTTCTCTGCTAACATACACATCCAGAAATAAAAAATACTCTAAACAAGCTCCTTAAAGGTCTGAAGCCACCTCTGACACTATAATTTTATATTACTATTATTTAATTTTATAATAAACACTACAATATAGAACACCATATATGATGTGTATACCATACTATTATAATATCTTCTGTTGTATCAATATATGAGTGAGAAGACAAGAGACTATTAGGTGCATTATAAAAAAAAGTTGGAAGCTTTCTTACAAAAAAAAGAAAGTTAATGAGAGCAATGAAGCAAATGCTTCTGCAAAGATCTCTCTCTGGCTGTTATATCTACTCTCTGCCCATTATGGGTAAAGAAACTCTTGGAGCTTCTAAGAAGCTATTTGGCAAACCTCTATAGCTTTCATTTAGATAATGCTTTCCATGACTTTCTGTGCTAAAAGCCATTTCTATGAAGATGTACAAGGTGGTGTTAAGACATACAATGGACTCGATAATCTCAAAGCTCTTTTCCAACCTGGTTGATTCTGTGCTTCTGTAGGACTCAAAAAGATGACATAAAGCTAGCCCTTGAGGAAAAGAAGCACATAATATCTAAATATTGATACAGATAAGCCAATCTGAGATCAGATTATAACACTTTGCTGTTTCACACTAAAGGAGAACCCAACACCTCCATCACCCACCAGCACAGTGAATCAAGTGATGTCATGCATCAGTCTACATAAAACATAAACCTTCAGCAGGAAGCCAACAGCTGTCTCTTGCCTCTTTCAATGAGGGAAGAGACAAGGCACAGATGATGTTTTTCCTTGCTGGTTTCAGGAGATTTTCCTTTTGCTTTGTTTTAACAAGTGTTTCTTGCTGTCCATTCATTAATGACACCATGAAGACACATGCCCAGTGTCCAAGACACTGTGAAATGCTGTTCAGGAGCGGCAACACAAAACACCCTCTTGAATAACGTTTGTTTGGGACAGAGCATTCATAAGCTACATGGAAAGAGAAGGAAAGCTGTTGCCCCTGTTATGCCATGGATTAGGGGTTGAGAAGTAAGAAAGTTCAGGGAAGGATGCTCTGCCTTGTGGTGTTTTTGCACAACTTAAGAAAAGATGACAAATCACATTTGTGGAGCATCATATGATAGAGTAACAAATGAGAACAGGTATGAAAAAATATGCAAAAGAAGAGTGAATGAGAAGTAGAAATTTGTCCTAGGTTCTTGCTTGGGATCATTGCTTCTCTCCAGCTCCCACAACTCTGCTAGCCAACTTGGACATTTCCAGACAGAAACAGAATCTCTGTCTTTTTGTTTGAGGAGCTGTAGTTCAGTGATTACAGCTGGGAAGTAAGAACTGTGATTGCTGCATATGCAGTGGGACCAAATTTTTTATTTTATTATTTGTTGTTCTGTTCCTCCTCTTCGGAGACCATAAGGGAAATTCAATCCAGTGGGACTTTTCACTTAACAAAGGTCTTTGTTCATGTTCCCTAGAAAGATCAAAACCTTCTCTACATGGGTAAATGCAACAGACACTGCTTGAAAGGGATGGAATTTGCAGATATCCAGTAACAGCAAAGATGTACAGGATAAGCACATGTTCTATTCAAAACTTGGGAACAGAGCTGCATGCAACGCAAATCAGAGGAGATGCAGAGAACCTCAGAGGAGTTAAGTAGGGAGGGAAAGAGAGTAGAGATAAAAGCATTTGTATGTATTTACATAGATTAAGCTGGGCAAATTGTCAACAAGCCAACATAAACTTCTGGAAGTGTCTGGAATCAATTGATTACAGAAAAAGGAGGGAAGAAAAATCAGAAATATGCAAGTACTTCCAGAAAATCTACATTCATGTAACAAGACTGAACAGCTGAAGAGAAGAAGATGATTTTCCATGGCCACAAAGAAAATCGTAAGACACGTAGCATGGCTTTACCTTGACTGACAAGCTACATCAGAAAGTTAACAAGAAAAAAATTCTATTCTGGCTAAAATTTCCAGACTTATCCAGGCATGTCTCAGAGGTGCCTGTCCTTGCAGGACAGCTCCTAACAGTGCTTCAGACATTCTTCTTTCTCATGGCAAAACCCCAGTTCTAACAGCCTTCTGTAATTGAGCTTTTCTCTCAACTTCCTACCTTCCTATGGTCTGTTTTTCTTTTAACACCAAGGCAGGATGTCCATTTCCAGAGACATCACTCCAGAATCTTATTAACCTATGTCAGCCATGGCAAGGATTACACACTCATTTATTCAGTGCATTTATTTCTCAAAACTGACAACTGTATTAAATAAACAAGAAAAAATAATAGTCCTAGAGATGTTTAGTTTATAATACTGAAAAAGTGAACAAATTTTCTGGTCAAAAGGTTATCTTTGGTCCACTCTTCCCTCTGATGCATCGTGTCAATTTAAAAGTATATGATTGATTATGCAGGAATTTATACTAATGTCTTGTTATACATATGAAGATAAACAAATATATTTGTTCATGTGTGTAGATGCACACATTTTCTTCCATAAAATTCTAGGAGCTAGATACATTGCTGCAGTGCTAATGGAAACACACTGTTCCTTCCTCTTCCCAGTTTCTTAGTTCTAGCAGGAATCTCTCATTTGACCTTCAGCAAGGCATTTCAATTCTTTGTGTCTGTGTTTTCTCATCTGTAAAATTAAGGCTATAATACCTACCTACCTCACAAGAGGGACAGTGTTAAATTTAATGCATTAATGTCTTAAAGTGTTTTCAGACAAATGGATCAAATCCACTACAGAATGTAATTTATTATTAAATTATGCTTCACTGAGTTAATGCTGTTGCATTACTGTATCTGATTAAATAAGAAAAAATATTCAAGCAGTGCCTCTTGGGTACTTTTTTCCAAGAGGGTGAAATTGATGTTCACAAGCCTACAGATGGACTCAAAGTCTTATTCTGGAGAAAGAAAGAAGCGAGGAAATCTAGTAGTCAACAGAAATGAAAGAGTCCTGGGGAGCTGATGGTTATGAGGGGGTTTCAAGCAATTGTGAGGTAGAGCAACCTGTGAAGCAGAAATTGTGCAGCAGAAGGCAATTGTGCTTTGTGCCCCACTGTGACACATCAGTCTCTGGAAGCGATACAGTCTCTGTTCATCTCTGTGCCAGTGGGACAGGAATACCCCCTCTGCACCATCATGTTAACTGCTGCACTTGGCCTCTCCTCAGAGCAATGAAGTACAAGATCTGTAGCCTGGAGTTGCTTCCCCGGTGGATCCGACCACCTCTCAGGCACAGTTCAGACGCGCTTTGAGTCTGTTCAGTCGCGGCAGCCAACCCATCTGTGATGAACGTGGCACATAAAAATGTCCAATGTAAAAAGGTGGATTTATTGCAGGAGGGTTGTTCATACCTGATGCCTCTCCTACATCTCCTCTTGGCCTGATGCGCAGATGCCTGGTCTTGTCCTGTGATCTCAGATCAGGATCTTGTTGTGGGGGATAAGGGGAAGGAGTGTTTGGAGCAAGAGCTGCAGGAAGATGAGAAGGGTTTTTGACAGCATGTTGAGTTGGATGTTGTACTGGTGTTGATGCCGCTGGTCCCAATGCCATCAAGGCATTTCTTGTGGATGACAAGGAATCTAGGAAAGTAGCGATTAACATGCATATCAGTGTGATTGACAAGCTACGTTCCCTGCTTTGTGCTAATGTATTGCATGGATAATGCCTATTCTAGGCATACCAGAATCAGCATATAGATTTAGAGCAGAGATTTAAAACAGAAATATTTAGTATCTTTCCCAAATAAACAAATAAAGAAAAATCTTTGATGGATCTCTCTGCTCAATAGACCACAGAGATCAGATTCTGTTTAGTGACAAAATGATTTTGCCTTGCAGAGTTCAAATAGATGCAAGGCAACATTCTTTCAGATTGCACTAAGACCAATTCATTTACTTTCCCATTCCTCCATCCCCAATTTATCACTCCAAAGGCAAGAAAAAAATAAGTACAACATCGGGTTTGATAACCTTCTGATAGTAGTGTGCTATTAAATATACACAAATCAGGGAGCTTGGAAACATTTAAGCCTTCCCAATCTGACAAGAAGACTGAAATGGAGGTTGCAAAGTCTAAGGTTGTGTATATTTTATGTCCTTTCTGACACCATGCTGCATTCATCAAAGCATCCATTCTCTTTTTCTTTTTCCTCATCAGATCTGCAGAGGCTAGACTACATAGTTTATTATTATACTAGTCAAAGGTTACACAGTCTTCTAAACAACTATACCACCTTAATTTCTTGAGAAAAATCTTCCTTGATGTGAAAACTTACCCAAAAAGCAATGGTGCCACTTTTTTTTGTTTGAATCCCTGCAGAACTGCTCCTGTGTAAAATGTGTGCAGTAGCTCCTAGGATTAATTCTGTGTGATAATTCTAGTTTCTGCAGATATTTCACACAAACATGCCTTCTCCATTTTCTTCTCTTCACCAAGGCACATATAAGCCTTTCACAATGGCATTGGTTTATTTTTTTAATCCATCTCATATTTTAGAGAATTGAAATCAAGTGCCTGAAGTTGATTTCATAACAACATCTGCTTTATTTATTTGCTTATTTGGCTGACTAGTAATTTTTAAGTAAGTTCCTAGTATAACTCTAAGATGATCATGCAGAATCAGTCCCCTGCTGCCAAAAATTATCTATGTCCTTTGATTGAAAGATCAGCCCTTCCTTTGGAATTTTTATGCCAAATGTTAACTCTGGATCCCCTTTTAGCAGCAAAGAAGTAACATTTCACAGTCTGTTATGGGATCAGGCTACTTCTGCATGTACTTTCAATCAGATGATTAAGTGTAAGGATCTGAATAACCATATCTCTGAGTGGTAAGAGTGAAAATGTATTGTCAGAATATCCCCAGCTAGGAGACCACTACCTGATCACTCCTGCACAAAAACAGTTTCCTTCCACCTCTCATTTTAATGATGCCATATCTTCTAGTACTTACAACTCTACCTTACATCAAGGCTGGCTGGAGGAACAATGTGATTTATGTCTGAAAGCCATTTACCCAAAATAAACTACAGTAAAATAAAGTATGCTCAAAGGTATGATTTCAGACTACCATTGTCATGGGAAGATAAAGTACATAAATTTGTATTTCATTTAGGAATAGTGCAGCAATTAATGTTTCCAGTAATGTTTGAAGTGACTGATTCAGCAGGCTGTTGCAGGGAAGTGGGGCTGTTTAAGCACCAAGCTAATTTCCGGATATTATTTTTATGCACAGAATATAATACAGTATTGATTATCATTTGGCTAATTACAAGGCCAAGATGAAATAGCACTGTGTGTGAAAGAAAAGGTGTAGAGAAGGAAAGCAGGAACCAGACAGAAAAATTAAGCAGATACAGTGAAAAATAAGGATGTCAAGTCATGAGCAAAGTGAGAATGCAGGTGTTGAATAAATGTCAGAGGTGACAGGAACATGAGAAAGCACAGAAAGGATGATCATTCTCTAAGCAGGTAAAAGTGTAGGCCCTTACTTTGGAGGGGGTTTTAAAGATCTAGAAATGAACTGATTTGAGACCTTTCCCCGTTTCACTACTCCTGACACACAAAAACATCCCACTATATTTAATACTTCAAGTTCTACACATTGAAAGGTCTGTTCCAGAGGTTTAGATCTTCTTAGATATTTCACAAGGAGAAAGGAGAGGGAAAATGGGGTTTATGGTCTGTATGATGCAGCAAGTACATTTCTACTCCTGACATTTCTCTTCCTTTGGCAGCTCCCCCACAGATCACCCTGTGCATAGAGAATATAAAAGCAGCAGGACAGAACAGAACAGCAATCACAAACCTCCTGTGTATCTAAAGCTGAGATAGTATCTACAGCACTGAAACTAAGAAACTATTTCAGTGACATCTGGCAGAATTTGCCAGATGTTAATATGAGAATTCATGCATAATAAGACAGGAAAAAATACACATCTTCAGTGAATGAACTGTACAACATTGAAGAACTGAGAAAAAGCAGCAGAAGTGAATTATAAAGCAAATAAAAAAAATATTAAGTCCCTCATATAGCCATTTCTCAAGTATGCTTTGATTTAAATGAATGTGTTATAGTTCTTTCTTATCCAATAACAACTTCTTGTAATATTTTGATGAATTTAAGGTAAGTGATCTTGACTATATAAATGTAAAATATATAAAAATATATATGAATGAAGATTTAGGGATGTGTTATAGCCAATCCATGACAGCTAGTAAAGAAATAATTGGTGGTCCTAATCCCCCCCAATCTTCTTTTCTTTTTAAATATATTTAACCTTGTCAGATGTATTAAACTCTTCATGTAAAAATGAGGAAAACTGTCAAGTCACACACATCAAAGACCTGTAGCCAAGTAAGGAAAGTGTTTATAAACTGTCTATTGCTAAAACTGGAACTCTGCACTTTTCTGCATTGGATTGCACCTGTTTATTCCAGACTGTTTGTCCAATCCATTGTGATCATACTCAACTTGAGTTCTATTCCCCAGCTAACAAGGAAAAAATATCAACCCAAACTTACAGATCATGTCTTGAACTGCTGTGCAGATGTCAGACAGGAAGAACATGTTTTAAGTTCCAGCAGGAATGTTCACAGATTATGGCCCCAAGTTCTCCTGTTTCTGACTTCCAGAAGGATTATAATGCATTACTTTAAAATACTCGATTCACTTCACGAGCCATGGAAGTCCTTCAGCAAAAGCAACTTGAAGCTTCAGGTTACCAGCAAGAGTGGGTGGCCAGACACATTCCATGTGGAGTTTTCAATAAACAAATTAAGAAGCCATTGGTCCCACAGACTCTGTTTCACCCTGATCATTCACTGGACAGGATACATCTATCAGCTTTCAGGCTCTGGTCACATTGCCAGAATTTCCTTGACATGATTTTGTGTTTCTTTCCTGTCTCATTCATATATCCCTGTCTCACGCTCCATACACTGCCCATACAGGTTCCTGCCAGGCTTGTTAAATTCTCATCCTGAAGTGTTTCAAGGAAGAAGAATGTCAGAACCCACCTCAGATTCTACCAGATGATGGTACCAAATGCAACCTCTGTGGCCTGTGAGAAAGCCACCAGGGCTACTTACCCAGGCCACCACTTGCAAAGTGGGACATGCCTGCACTGTGGGCTCCACTGCACAGAGGAAGCAAACGGTATCCATCTTAAGGATTCAGGATCATGGGGAATTTGACACCTGCTTCTCCTCAGGACTGCATGTTGTTTGAGAATATATTATTGTTGATACTACTACTTGAAGTACTACCACTAGTACTACTCCTACTACTGCTATTACTGCCAGAAACATTAATTATGTAATAATTATCTCCCTTTATATTGAAATGTCATTCTTTCAGATTTAAACCAACCATGACTTCAAGACTGGAGATTCTTTCATAATAAAAAGGAAAATTATTTTCTTTTTCCTTGCACTGATTTTCAAGTAATACAAATACCTTTTCTTCCTGATGTAACTTACAAATTCTGCCCTACAAACATTTGGAGACTCATAACTGCTGCTAATCTTACATATAGATTGACATTTGAGTCAGGTTTAATATAACAGATGAACCCAACTGCTGACTGGTTCCAGTTATGTTAAGATGTTCAGTGACTTGTAAAAATAGCAAAAAAATTACTTCTCTGGCAGGCTGAGGAATTAACACCATACTGAAATACCGACCTCTACTCATGTCGTTTTCTTTGTTGGGGAGATCTTTTCATCCATCTGTTATTAACAGTTCTCAATACAAAAAAGGAATTTACGGGATGTGAAAAAAAAGAAGAGACCATATGGGAGAACTATAGGAAAATCGTCAGAGTAGGCAGAGATGTGACAAGAAAGGCCAAGGCACACTTGGAATTAAGACTGGCAGAGGACACTAAGGACATCAAGAAGGGCTTCACAAATATAGCAGCAGAAAAGAAAGATTAGGGGAAATGTGGGGCTGCTTCTGATTCAGGTGGTTGTTCTGGTAATGGAAGACACAGAGAAGGAGGAAACACTGAATGCCTTCTTTTCCTCAGTCTCCACTGCTGAAGACGGCTCTCAGGAGTCCCAGAACTTTGGGATAAGAGAAGGCCAGAGAAAGGAAGACTTCCCCCAGGTCATAGAGGGTTGGGTTAGAGATTATCTAGGCAGACTTCACATGCATAAATCTGTAAAACCTGATGGGATGCACCCACGAGTGCTGAGGGAGCTGACAAATGTTGTTACTCTGCTGTTCTTGACCACCTTTGAAAAATCATGGAGAATGGGAGAGGTGCCTTATGACTGGCGGAAGGTCATTGTTACTCCCATCTTTAAACTTTAGTCTCAGGGGATGACAGATTTACCATGAGTTGGCAGTGCCCTTGTGGCTAGGAGAGCCAATGGTATCCTGGGGTGCATTGGGAAGAGTGTGGCTAGCAGGTAGAGGGATGTGATTCTGCCCCTCTACTTGGCCTTAGTGAGACCACTGGCATACTATGACCAGTTCTGGACTCCTCAATACAACAAAGACAAGGAGCTACTGAAGAGGGCCCAGCAGAGGCCACAAAGATGATGAGGGCTCTGGAGCATCTCTGTTATGAGGAGAGACTGCAGAAGCTGTGCCTATATAGTCTAGAGGAGAAAAGACTGAATAGGGCATCTCATTAATGCAGGTAAATATCTCAAAGGTAATGTTAAGCTGTTTTAAGCGACAGAACAAGGAGCAATGACCATAAACTAAATCACAAGAAGGTTCCACCTCAATGAAGGAAAGGTGGCAGAGCACTGGAACATGGAGTCTTCCTTTCTGGAGACATTCAAAACCCACCTGGACACATTCATGTGTGACCTGCTTTGGGTGACCCTGCCGTGGTAGAGGGCTGGACTAGATGTTCTCCAGAGGTCCCTTCTAACACTAACAAATCTGTGATTCAGTGATTTATCTGCCAAATGACTTGTGACATCAAGTGCAAGAGTTGTTACAATTCATTCATTTCCTCATGCTTTTGCAAAATAATGATAGCAAATACATGTTTGCTCATAACTGATTAACATCAAACCATTTTAATTTCTACTGTTCTTACAGAATTCAAGTTATATACTGATAAAAAAATGTAATGTCCCTCCTTGTCTTCATTTTATCATGCACTTTTCTCCCTTGTCTTGCCGTCTGTTTAGGTGTTGGGTTTTATTAAGCTCTACTATTTCACACTACTAAGACTTTGCAAATTTCAAGCTGAAAAGGGAGTTGAGTAACGTGCAATTTTGACTCTTTAACATGGTTAAATAAAATATTCAATCTTTAGAAATTTTAATTATCTTTGGGATTTTCTATCAAATAGTAAATCTAGTAACTTCATACTTAGTTCTTTACACAGAGGTTTTCACCATACACAAAGCAGGAAATTATCAGTCTGCCAATATTTCAGATATTCCTGAAATTCCTTCAGTGCTTTCCACTCAGGCTCATGTTAGGACATCTTGCTAGACAATCACAGACCATAGAATGCATGAGTCTGAAAAGGGTTTATGGAGAATCATCTCATTTGACCTTCTTGCTCAAAGCAGGGTCAAAAAACCTAAGTTGTCCAGGACTGTGTCCAGTGGTGTTTTGAGAATGTCCAAGGATGGAGACTGTATAACATCTCTAGACAGTGTTCTGGTGTGCAACCACTCTCACAGTAAAGTAAAAAATAAATTCTTATATTCAGACAGAATTTTCTGTGTTTTACTTTATGCCCATTGCCTCTACTCTTCTCAGTGGGTATGAATGAGAAGAGCCTAAATGTTTCTTCTTTACACACTGCCATTTATAAATATTGATAAGCTTTTCCTTGATTCCTCTTCTTCAGGCTAAATAATCCCAGCTCTCTCAGCCTCTCCACATGTAAGTCCTTGCAGACTTGCTACGGTAAGTCCATATGCCAGTTGTATCAGGGTACCTGGAACTGGCATCCCAGATGTGGCCTTACAAATGTGGAGTAGGCAATAAGGATCACCTCCCTGGCCCTGTTTGCAACACACTTCCTAATGCAGCCAGACCAGGAAGCTATTTCTCTTCTTTGTACAGGGGCACATTGCTGGTTCTTGGTCAGCTTGTAGCCCACCAGAACCTTTAAGGCCTTCTCTGAAAAGCTGCTTTCCAGCTTGTCAGCCCTAGTGTGTACTGGTGCCATGTGTCACTGCTCCCTATGAAAAGGACTTTGCCTGTCCCCCTGTTGAACTTCATAAAGTTTACTTCTCCAGCCCATCCAAGTCCCTCCCTGCATCAGGCACATGCACCTGGTTTATCAGCCATTTCTGCCAGATTTGTCTCATCTGAAAACTTGCTGAGGGTACAGTCTGCCCTATCATCCCAATCACCAATTAAAACATTAAGCAGTGCTCGACCCTTTATTGATGCTGGGGTACACTGCTTGTGTCTGATCTCCCGCTGGTCTTCATGCTGCTGATCACTACACTTTGAGCATGCCACTTCAGACAGCCTTCAGTCCATCCCCACAAGCCCCTACTTCATCAGCTTGTGAGCTCCTTAATCACTTATGTTTTTTGGAAGTTATCACCAATGCCCTCCAGAAACATCCTGAGCTGCTTGTGCCCTTCTGTGCTGTCCCTCCAACAGACTAAGAGTGGGACAAGCCGCCCATGAGATGAAGAGATGATAGCTCAGTACGGTAGTTGCACTTTACCTTCATACTAGTGAGTCACCAAATACCATCTGCTTTGCCTTCCCTTACATGCAGTATTTCAAAATTCAATTTTGAACCACATTTTCTATGTAATGTGCTCCAAACCACTGAACCTATCTTGGTAGTCTTCTGCTGGACTCAACGTCATTATGGCAATGTCTTATGCCCAAGAGCCCTTTCAACCTAACCTTTTTGGGTTTTCTCTGCCTCTAGTCATCAATCACTCCTCCAGCCCATTGTCATTTACAAACTTGAGAAGGGTGCACTCCATCCCATCTTCCAGGTCAATAATATAATAGAGGAATTACACAAAATCAGCTCCAGTGCTGGCTGATCTCTGAAGAATACTGCCGAGTCTTTTCAGTCTTTTGGAGAGATATATTTAGTTAGAGGACTAGGCTCTAAGTGACATGCTTTAGAATTGAAAAAAAAAAAAAAAATATATATTTTTTTTCTGTTTAAGTATCTGTCTCTATTTTTACTGACCCATAAAATTCAGTTAAAATATATTATTTTTTAATATATTATTATACATTACATTTCTGTTTTCAGAAATTTTGAGAACTCTGATCAACTTAATTCTTTAAGAATTATTCGCTCTGTTCTACACACAATTTCAATTAATATTTCTGTTTTAGCACAATCAGACCTACATGAATTGCAGTTACTGGAGGTAAATTTAAAAGCTTCTTAAGAAATACATGCTCAGTGTCTTACCATTATAAAGAAGAAAGAAAAAATAAAGTTTCAGATAGATAAACCACATTCATAAGTGTGAAGTTGTTAACAAGGTATATTTCTTCAAAGTCAAACAGAACAATAAAAAGAAAATCTCTAGTCTGCACAGGGCAAAAAGGGAGAAAATTATATTTCACTGCAAAGGGGTTGACAGGCACTATGGTCTTTATTTGACTGTTATACATTATGAATCTCTTCCCTATTTTGCTAATACTGTCCATTACGGATGTTGAAAGGTCATGAGTTTGGCTCCAATATACTATGAAACTGAACCTATCATCATAATAAATTCTTATAGCTTACTTACTTGCATTTCAGAATGCACTCCTCTTACCTCTTCAAGTTTTACTCTGTAACCACATAAGAGGCTGCATATCTATTTTTAAGTGAAAGCATTAGAGTGGCTTCCTGACCATTCATCACACTACATTCCTCACCACCCCCAGTACTCACTTCAGAGATCTTCTCCTACCGGCGGTTTTTTGGGTTTTTTTTTCCCCTTGTGTGCTATGGAAAGTGTCCAAGACATCAGCTTCATTTCAAGGACCCAGTGTCTTCCCACATTCCCTTATGCACCAAAAGAGCCAGATTCAAAAGAAGTGAAGGATGATCTGGGGCAACCTTTACATGAGATAATAATGGAAACAACCATTTTATATATCACTTCAAACAAATTAGAGGAACTGGTACATGAAAGAACTGTCTGGGTGTGACCCACTTGTGCATTATGTGTTGTGCAACACAGGAAGTGGACTGACACTTAAATACAACAAGCAATACCAAGAATCTATGTGGATATCCCAGTAAAACCAGAAACCACTGCCATGAGTTTCTGCTTGTGATATCTGGGCAAAGAAACATTTCATTTGAGTAAAATGCAAAAGTAAAAAAAAGCTTGGCGATTTTTCTTTAGGGGAATTAAATTGAGTAAGTCTTCTGAAATGTGAAACTTGGGATTGACCCCCTCTTTCAAATCAGATCCCAGCTGTGCAAAGGCATCTGCAGGCCTTTGACTAGGATCATCCCCCTTCTCTGGATCCCTCCTATTAGACCCATATTCATATTTATGATGGATTACAGCTCATATATAGACGTACCATTGATTTATCTAATATCTGTGTATAATATTGTATCCACTGATTTTCCATTTCATTCATTATGCATTGCACTTTGATTTTAATGTATTTGCTTTCATGATGCATCTGCCCACTGAGTGGGAATTTTAATTGAAAACTAAGCTTGAACTCACTTAGAATATTTGAAATTTAGCGTATCATTTTATATTATATTACCAAATTAATTACATATGATTACATATGTGTGATAAAACAGTCTGAACTATGACTGAAGTACAACAGTGATGATAAATTACAAATTGCTAAGTTTGGGAAAAGTGACTATGATTAGACTGCCAGAGGATCAGCATTGGAACAGTCCTGTTTAACATTTTAATTTTTATATTGAAGACATAAACAACTGGTTAATTTGCTGAAAATTTGCTGATGCTATTAAGCTAGGTGCTACTGAGAATACTAATGAAGGCAAGGAACTTAGTTTAGAAATTTGTTTGGAAAATAACAAAAGATATTAAATTTTCAAAGATGAAAAAGCATCCTGCAAAGTTAAAATATCACTTAAAAACCCAATCTGAACACAGTTCTATAAGAAGCAGTGGAAGCAGAAAATTAGATAAATGTGAATTCTACAGTTGGAAGTAAAGAAAACACGTATTAGGTAATACAGGCAGCTGCTGGGAGGTAGCAGTCCCCGAGGCACAAAGATAGGTTCCCATTAGTGGGTTTACTTCTCAGATGCTAAGTGGATGGTCTGTCATGTAAAAACCTAGGTAGTATCCAGGTATTCCAGTAGGACACAGACTTGAAGGTATTTCCTAGATTAAGAGGAGATAAGTTCACGAGTAGGAAGGAGGAAAGAAACTATAAATGCAAAATTTTGCTGTGCAGCCAGTCAAGAAGGTAGTGATCACCATGTCCCTGAACAGCACAAACAACAAATCCCTTTCTATATGGCCAGATGCATAATGTGAGTCATTTGACCAAACTTAGAGCTATGTTAAATATTATGGGTTAATATAGACAGTGGAAAGAAGCAGACTACTATAGTAGAGGATTCATTGCATCCTAAAGCAGACATCTAAATGTCTTGACTGTAAAGGCTGACCAACTCAGACACGAATATCTAACAAAAGGTGTGATGAATCAGACATCAACTTTGCATCCATCGTCACTTCTCACTTCAGTTCAGCTTTGATGGGCCCTACCTGCACATGTGCATCCTTGCTATGGATCAGGTCTTAAGCAGGGAACTCTGTAAGGCCAAACTACCAGTATTCATATAAAACTAAGAATGAAAGCACTCTCAATAATGATCAAAGCAGAAAACTCCACAAGTTAAGTAAAAGTAAAAAGTCTTAAGCCAAAGGAGGGTAGATTTAGGTTAGATAGCAGGAAGAAATTCTTTACTATAAGAGTGGTGAGCCACCAGAACAGGTACCCTAGAGAGGTTGTGGATGTCCCACCCGGGTATTTTTCAAGAGCAGGTAGGATAAGGTTCTCAAACCTTAGTGAAAAGTGTGAAAAGTGAAAAGTGTCCCTGCCCATAGCAGGGTTGTTAGAAATAAATGACCTTAAGGTCCCTTCCAACCCAAATAATTCCATGACTCTATGAGTGGGAGATTTATAAATATCCTAATACCTAATTTTATTAGCAGTTTTCTTGCAGAGATTGAAAGAAATGTCTATAACTCAAAAGATCTCTCATACAGGACAGATGAAACACAAAGCAAGCAAATAGTCATTCAGATTTTGTATTCATAACTAGCCCACAGTACCACACCTTCTCCTTTCTTTCCTTCACCGACATACATATTTACACATACAGGCTTTACAGGTAAACAAAGTCAAAGAACAAGTTATCTATCATATTCTTTCTACTGAGAGAAATGCATATTTATATATACAGCATTCTGTCAAATAAAGATTAACAATCTTGCCATGATATGGGAAACACTGTAAAATGTTAAAATATCCTCCATTTCTCATGATGAGCTTTTGTCATCAAGGGGATTGGTTTCAAACTTTAAAGCAGAGGAGGTCATACTGTGGTTCTGTCTATCAAGAATATTCAGATTGAGACAACTGTAGTCTAAACTCCATATATTTTATGGGTACAGTATTTTATGACAGATACAGCCTGTATCTCAGCATTATGCAAAGACAGAAGAGTAAGTAAAGTGTGTGCTGACAACTGAAGGACACGCCAAAATTTCTAGAGACACTTTTCCCTTCGTATTCAATTTTTAAATAAATAGGACTCCTCCTGTATCAGATATGTATCCCATTTGCTCTTTGGACCTCCACAACCAGTAGGAATAGCAGAGCCAATTGCTTTTGGAATCATGTTTCTACAATGTGAGGTTTAAGTAGGAGTCAAGTAGGGGAATGGAGAATGGTGATACTCCTCTGTTCTCTCTCCAGAAAGCTAATTTGATAAATGGTGTAACTCCTGAAAATTCTGCCTTGCAGCAAGAAAATACAAGCACTTCCTGTTTATCACAGCCAATAGAAAGTGGAGAGATGAACATGATCCACAATCAATATATAGAGATCCCACTGTGATCTTAAATCTAACAGAGACTGTTATACAGTGAAATAGAACTTTACAACTGAAATACAAACTTAGCAAAGTTTAACCAGAGATAACATGTGAAATTGTCTATTGGTACAGCTTTGCAAAAAAATGCAATAAATTCTCTTCATCCTTAGATGACCCTGAATAAGAATTGCACATCTTTCAAAAAGATAAATTACAATACTGAGGGAGACTGGTGAACCTGCTGCAGGAAACTCTTGTTGGATAGAGTAACTAATCCATGGAAGGCTAATGAAGTCAAGATTACCATATTTTGTAAATTAATCTACTGCTAGGTTTTTGACCCCATTAGGACAGCCAACAGTAACAACAAAAACTAGGCAAGAAGAAGTTCTTGTTATAAGCATCTCCTGAGATTTCTATCTCCTAAGACTTCTACCACCATGGCGATCACTGCCAAGTTTAAAACCATTGCTGATGTACCAATACCTACATGCAAGCACCTCTTTCAAGGCAAACATTTTTTTTGCATTTCATTCATCTAGTTTTCTCTGCTATTTGGTATGTAGGTTGTTCTACAAAGAAGAGGCTTTCTAGTATTTTTACCAGTTCCTCCCATGATTTACCATATAGAAAGTTCTTTGCATGACCTCTTAACAACTAAATCTTAGTCCCAGGGATAAAACCTGGCACGTCACCAGGCTCTAAAGAATGTCTGCATTATAACACCACTTTGATTGCAGCTACCAGCACACCAAAGTTAAGAGAAACAACCCTCTTGACTTTTATATCTTCCCACTACATTTCTATGCACCCCACAAGTTATGTCTTACTTTATTAATACTGGCTTTCAGGTTTTGGGGAAAGAAGTTTACAATGAAGGCAATTACTTTGGCTGTGGCTGTGGTTTCTGTCTATGCAGACTTAAAGATCAGATCTTAGCAAGGCACCTTTACCTTTAAGTAAAGTCAGTTTAAGTAAAGCCAACCTTTGTGTAAATGAGAATTGGATCAGGAGTATTTTTCCCATTGTTATACAAGTACCTATATGATTGCTTCGATCAGTAAGGTTTAATAATTTAATGTGTATCACATAAATATTATAAATCAATTCCATCTGTCTGTCAGATCTTCATGTGAATTTTCTTATGTATCAAGAAATTCTTGTTTCTATTGGGTTGGGGTTTTTTCAGAATAAGGACATCATTTGGAACAAAATGGTAAATACAATTCAATGTCCCTTCCTTCATAATACAAATACACAAATATTTATTTGGAGATAATTTAATCTCAAAACTGAGAAAACAACTACAAAAGCCTCATTATTTTCCTTAAATGATGCATTTAATATGGTTTTCAGAAAATCTTCCATTCCAGCCTGAAATCTATGAAACACACTTGATAAAGTACTGTAGCAATACTGGATCCATTCAGCAACAAGAAGCCAATTCCTAACAAAAATCCGAATAAAAATTAATTTCTCTTGTCTACCTGTTGATGAATACCTCTGGAGTTAACATCCCTCACTACAGCTTCAAGCCCCACTTCTTCACATACAACACTCTGATCACATTTGTATCTCTAAACTTCTTGTGGTTTAGCTGGTACTAAGCCACACGCTCCTAAAGCATTCCTGTGCTTCGAAGTTGCTCATAAGACATCAGGGTGACATTTTTCCTGATCCTTCTTGTTTTAAAACCCTGTGAAACGCCTACTTCCTCTTCACAACATTTCATCGGCCTCCTGTTGATGACTCCTTTCTCTTGGATCCCTGCCTCTCTCTGTACTGTGCGCAGATGAGAAATCACAGAGCACCCGGAGTCAGTGGTCATGGCAGGAAAAAGGAGCTCTGGAGCAGTCGTGATGTCAGCCAAGACAGAGCATATGCTAACTGAGAGCAAAAAGACCCCAGCAGTGTGAAACGATGGTGAGAGTCACAAATGGAGGAATGGGCAGCAGGACTGAGTTCTTTGACCCTGACAGACACAGAAGGTCTGTAAAATAACTAGAATTGGGTAAGAACACCCACAGAGAACAGTGCTATGTTACTTTTTTAAAAAAAATTCCAGGTTACGTCTCTATGTTTAAAATATTTACTGTGCATCTCCATCAAACAAGAAATTGTTTCTAATGGTATGGCATCAGCTGGTATCAGAGAAGTGAATAGATGATACCTGAAAGTAAAAGACATTTTTGGCTTTAAAGATTGCCTATAAAAAAAAAAAAAAAAAAAAAAAAAAAAAAAAAAAAAAAAAATTAATTGTGATGCAAAGGCAAAATGTCTAATCCTTCAGTGGAACTAGTCAAATCAATCAAGTGGCCTTGCCACCTCCTACTTTGAAACCAACCCTGGTTTACCTCTCCTGTACTAGTTGTCCAGCAGGTTGCCATTCTTGGTTGCCACACTTTAGCCAAGCTACAAATGATCTAGAACTTAACAACAATCTTTTTGGGGCTTTTTTATTCTTTGCCTTCACAAGGCCACTGCATTGTTTTATCACTGCTTTACAGTGAAAGCTAAGAAAACTGCAAGATGTGTCTGAGAATGGCAGCAGAGGGGAGATGTCATTAGTGGTATTTCTTTAGAGACTGAATGCACAAGTGACAGATCAAAATCAAGCAAATTGCTCCAAAAGCCACACTATTCACCAGAGGTTTGGATCCATTCACACAGTGTAGTACACCAGCATAAAACCTTAAAGTTGTCCTAAACAAAGCATACTTAAATGCACCAACTTTTCCAGAATCTTACTGTTCTGATGTATCTCCCTTTCTATTTTCAAATTCAAAAAGAGGCATTTTATGGAACTTTCACAATAAAGATCACAAAACATTTATGTGTTGAATTTCAAAGGAGAACATCCATGAGGAGATATGAGCAGGGAGGTGTAGAACAGAATCAAATGATTTGTGAAGTTTTGCAAGTGGTATTCATGCTATTAGGAACAGAAAATCCCAAACAATGGATTTCTCCATGAAAGTGAATTCTGAAAATAATTCATTTTTCATTGATGGGAATGTTTAATTTTCATAAAAACAATAATTCCTTTTCTTTTTGTTTGTTTTAGTTTAATGTAGAATATAGAGAAAAACACTGCCATCTAAATTGAAATTACTTTTGAAAGGAAAATACAAGAGCATGCAACTTTAAAAATTATGTCAAGACTATTAAAACTATCCTTCCTTGATTTCTTAAAATTAACATGTGGTGATAGTAATGTGATTTGACAAAACCACAGTGTTTTTGATTTTGAAAGAAACTGTTTTCCACCTGAATAGTTCTCGTCACAATTTTCTCCTTATACAGGAGCTGAAAGCAAGACCAGAGAGCAGGACATGTTTTCCCAGCATGGTTAACATTTCATCCCTGGAAAAGCTTTAATAGGTGAGGCCCTCCCCAGGCAGAGCCCCACAGCCTGTGGCAGCAGAAGCCCATCCTCAGCTCAGGACACGACAGCCGGCATGTCCACAGGGCTGGCACGGAAGAGCTTCCTGGCGCGCGCTCCTGGCCACTGTGCTGCCACCACCCTGCTTCCCACGCACCACGGGACACTGCTGACCTGCTTTCCAGCTTTTCTGGCTAGAGGTGAGGGACCAAAGAAGAGTATTTGTAACCAATAAAGATGAAGTGGGGATGGTGGGAAGTGATATCTCTGGACCATCTGCTAAAACCCATGGAGAGCCAGAGGTGATGGAAATGCATTGATACTACACGATCTTACATTAAAATTCCCCCAGACACCTAGGGTAGTCTCTAGCTGATGTAATACAGACCTCCACATAGGAGACATCTGCATCTACACTAGCCAGCTGAGGCTCCCTTTATACTTCACAAAAAAAAAAAAAAAAATTGGCTTTCTCTAGTATACAATTCTTTTTATCTTAAAAATAGTCGCCTAAAATAGGTTAGATGAATTTTTCCACATAAAAGTGCCTACTCTTTAATGGCACAAGAACCCTGGCACACTAGCTGAAGGGAGATATCCCCATCCCACATTTCCAAACCCAGGTCAGATGAAGCCCAGAACCCTTCTGCCCTAGACATACCTGGGAACACCCTGGGCTTCACAGTGCCAAACCCCTCTCCGGTGCTATCAGCCCTCATTGGATTAATCAACCAACTCTGCTCAAATTCCTTATGGCTCAGAAGCAGTAACAGGAAAACAAAAATACCAAGCCCAAGTAATTTTTTTCACACCAGATGTCTGCATGTACAGCACCCATATGGGTAAGGTGCATTAAACACAGCAGTTTCAAAGGCCTGAAATAAATGAAAGGTGACACTAAGAAGATAGAGTAAAAAGACAGAATTACATCCATAAATAAAGACTGAGTCTTTTGGGGACAAAAGTTAAATAAAGCTACACATCTTTCCACTATATGAGAGGTAGCTCAAATAACATTTAGCAAGGGTTACCATGATGTGACTGTGCACCCTTTGTACAACTCTGAACCCCTGCTGCTCTGGAAAATGAAACATTAGAATAAAACTGAAACTGGATACCTTTCACGACAGTTCAAAACAACTGTTCATAAGGAATTTATCCAGGCTTATCACCAGTTTTATTTAAGTATATGATTTTGAAATAAAAGAGATACTGCCAGGAATCATAATTAAGACTTTTTTAAGTTGAAAAATATAGACAACATAAAACTTTTTTCCTGTTTTCAGTTAGACTTTTACAATAATAGGGATAGCGACATGACAATTTAGGAAAGCTAAAAGTAGCATTTTGACAAGTATTTTATGGTTCACAATTTTCATGCCTACAGTACTGTACTGAGAAACTGCATTCCCTGAGAGGCAAAATAGAATATCTTGTTCATGTGAATGTTAGATGTCACGAACTGATTTACCACGTACATGGTCTGTCTTTTAATTACTTCCTAGGTCACCAATTTACACAAGTTTTCAAACTCTCAAGTCTCAAAAATGGGATGCTTTTTTTTCCTATGCCTGTCTTAGCAAACTGTTTCATGAAGCATCCCAGAATGCAAGAATGTGCAAGGTGGAGTTACACATCATATGGAACGAGTTGCACACACAAAAACCAGCAGCTGTCAGCAGCTGTTTTGTCTTATTTACAGAATAATATTGGTGATGTATCCTAGAGCCACTACAAAATGTGTGTTCTTTTAGGTAATTAATATACATGTACAACCCAAAACCAGTGTAATGCTTCAGTTTATTGCATCTTAAGCCTGAAGCTTTTTTTTTTTTTTTTTTCCTATTTAGGTAGGATAAGTAAACCATCATGTCTTGAAATGTTCACTTCAGAAATAATTTGCTTATCAATGTCACTTTCACTGACTGTTCCACTGCTGGGTATTAAAGGGTTGTGTGTGTGTGTGTATGTGTGTGTGTGTGTGCAAGGGTGTTGCATTTGTTTAATAAGAAGGAAAATATATGTCTTTAAACGATCTGACACAGACCTATCATGTTATTGTGTCATTCTATTACAAAGGAATCCATTACTAATAAGGAAAAGACAACCAGCTTTTAAGTCAGACTGGGATATGTTGCAGCATTCCTGTCAGAAATGATACACATTAGGATAGACTCAGCCAAGTGTCAACTAGCAATCTGAGTGCAAATCAGCACTACTCAGAAAATCCCAGTGGTAAAGTCTATTCATTGCTCAGTCCATGCCCTAATTACAGCACATAAACCTTTCTTGTTGACACCATTGCTAATAAAGCGCTGGCTTCACTTCCCTCTAACTGGCTACTACCTCAGAAAACTAGGTAAGAACAGAAAAATAACTTTGAAGAACCAACATAATGTTATTTACAGAAAGGTAAAACTATTTTTAGACTTGCTCAAGCCTGTAAGAATCCACCAGCCTGATCACCCTGAGGACAGCATAGAAGGAGAGACTCCAGATGTCAGCCATACGGTGAAAGACAGAAATAAAGGGATACTCAGACAGCTCAATTATACCTGGCTGCCCACCCCCATGGGTGAAAATCTCAAGGGCATAAATTCCCCTACTGCACTAAAAAGCTGCTCCATGGCTGGATTCACAAATCCGCAGAAGGCAGCTTTTCTGCCTTCCCACATTCTTTGTCCAACATTTTAAGGACTGGAGCTCTCCACGCAACCCAGGTTCAGCCCTCCTTCAGTTAGAGGCAGGGAAACACACCTCTCCAAGCTGCCACTGCTTGGGCTGGCTGGAATAGAGAGATATATCAGTCCTGTTAACACTGTCCTTCTGGTAGAAATAAATAAACACTTCAGACATAGATGTACAATTTGATCAATTTGATGGATAAGCAGCCATTTACCAAACTACAAGATCGTTTTCATTTATTTGCTTTTCATTCTCAGTGAATATTTAAGGTTTTGTTTTGTTTTTGTTTTTTGTTGTTGTTTTTTTTTTTTTTTTAACATGAAAGTGCTACATCATGAGTTTTCAAGGGAGTCCCATTTAAAAAGAATTGACAACACAGTAATTAGGAAATGCACATTTAATCACGGGAGACCTGAGAGATATCAGTCAAAGAGAGCATTCCATTCTCGGCTCAGTGTCAAAGACACCAGGTTATAAAGTTCTCTGCTGAAGAAAGTTTCCCAAGGCTCCTGATGAAACAGCTTCATTTAATACAAAGAATTCAAGACAGCTCTTGCAAGAATGCTCCCCTTGCCTCTTGATTGCCACTCACATTCTGGAGTAGTGGCAGCTTAATTAGTTGAAATACAATAGTAGCAAAGCCAAAGATTGAACATCTGCACAAAACATTCTACCTTTGGGCAGGGCAGTGCTCCCTCCTGGGCAGCAGAGAATGATCAAAACTTCAGGGGCTCATGGCAGAGCACAATTCTCCTCCTTTTGCTTATGAATAAAGGAGCTACAACACCGTTTTCAAGCCCTGTAATCATATATTAGGAGTCATGATTCTTTCCATTTTTTTATTTCAGCAAAAGCAACACAAATACTTTTAGATGTAACTTTTCTCTCTTCCTAGTGAACAGTGCACAAAAGCTAATTATCTGTCCCCCTCATGGCAGATCTTACATCCAAAGAGTCATGTATCCGTATTTTCTACTAGAAAGTAAGCTAATCCAAAGGCTGTATAAGGTCACATATGACAAGTCTAGGCTCACAGCATTAGGGAAACAGAATCAGCTCTCTTGCATTCATACTGTCCCTGAGAAACCATTAAATACAAGGACCTCTGCAGCATGTCTGTAATCAGTACTTGAAACTCAAGAGTGTGTACTCTATTCTCAGAACCAGGAAGAAAAATCAGAAATTTTAAGGATCCACATTATGTTAATCTCTTACAAGTCACCATGACATGTCTTTTGCCAGGGTTATTTAAAAAATATAATAATAGATTACTTCAATATTTTAATTCAAATTGAGAGGTCAGTGCAACAGAGCTGAAGTTCTGCCATTCAAATCCACTGAATACTTATGTGGGGAAAATTATTTTGGAGTTGCTCCTAGAACTGGAAACTAAGTAAAACACAATAAGCAAATAAACATCCACCTTCACAAAAATGCCCATAGCCCAACCGAAGCACTGAATCTGAGCAAATTAAAGTAGGTTTTAGTTGCTGCCCACTTAAACTCCACACTTTCCACTTATTTAGAAATGTTACTCTTTTTACATGAGAAACTATGAAATACACATTTTTCAGGACTGCATGTCTATAATTACATTCCCAAAAAGAACATACAGACAAACAAATAAAACAGTGAATTGAATCAAAAAATAATTTACAAGACAGGCAGTTTCCTAATGAGAACGTGCACTTGATGCATTTGTGTTCCATTACTAGACATGGAGGCAATCCTCAAGTAATTTTATAATATAAGGGATCATGTTTGCTATATGTTAAGCACTTCGAAAATTATACATAAGAGCTTATGAGCCAAATACACTATTAAAATTACATTCTCATTTCTCCCTTGGCTAATTTTCTAGAGTTTCAAAAGAAGACATATAATACCTTCTTCCCATTATATAATGCAGCACAACTGTTATTGGTGTAATAACGTCAAATTTTAATAACTTCATCATAACAGTACATTCCATGTTTAAAGATTTATAGATAACCAAACGTGTTGAGACACACTACTCTGCAAATGCAAAACATTAAGCAGCATGTAAGTGTGTATGAGTCTGAGGGCATCTGCCCCACCACATGCCTCTGATGTGGGAAATAGAAATTCATATCAGTGACAATCTCCTTAATATGTTTAGAGTCCCAGACCACCCTGATGTGTGAGCTCCTACTTTTAATTTTGTCACAATTCTTCTGGCCAGACTAAAAGACAGGTTTTAGAAACAGACTGCCTTACTGTCTGTGCAGAAGATGAAGAGATAATTGTAGAAGAAGCTTCTCTCAAATTTGAAATTATTGCAAAACAATTATAATCTCAATATATTCAGCTTCTCAAAACCCTCATCTCTCATATCAGCCTTTAATTTTCCCTTAAACTGGCAAGCAAAGCTCTACACCACCACCCTGCTCTGACAGCACAGCATAGTCTGCTCTCCTGCTCATGCAGAAGCAGGAAGAGAAAGGCTGATCTATAATGCTGTCACTGTGGAAAGCTGGAAGAGCAAGATGAAGAAGACAAGGCAGAAGAACAGGGTGACTTGGCAAGCCATGGTTTTGGGAATCAATTTCTGGGTACCTCCAACACTCCTCAAGAGCTGTAGGTGTTTGCCAAGCCCCCTAATTTGCACAGTGTTTATTCCTGCTTCTAGCACCAGTAGGGCACGATTGCACTGCAAGATCCACATCATAGTCAGGCATCCACCCAAGAGCCCAAACATTGCTGGACAGCCACATTTGCTCTATTTCAGAGCAAGGCTTGCCAGGAAGAGGTTCAGTCACAAGCATTCTGAAGTGTGCACACAGAGGAGGCTCAAACACTGCACAACTCTACACCTACATCCATTTACCTGCGTGTCATGGAACGATATCTGGAGTTCATAGTTCTTCAGCATCCATCTATGTTTGTATAAATGTTTCAAGGCTAAATGGACCGCGGGCAAAACATCTGCCGTGAGGTTTTTCTGACCAATCAGGCAGCTGTTGGGTAAAAGCCCAAGAAGAGAGAGGCGAGTTCGATTCAGTTCCTCAGAGCACCTAATTATTAGTAACACAAACAGCATCACAGTGTCTAGCTTCCAGCTCCAGAAAACCATCTTTTCTTTGGGTGTTTTTCTTTTTTTTCTTCCTCTTCCCCAGCAGTCCACATCCCCTGAAGCGGAGGCCTTAGATTCCCTGGTTGCCCGACATTTTGCGGCTTTCCTTTGTGTCAGTCAGCTGTGTCCCTCTAAGAAAGCAGCTAATTGTTATTAAAGGATAAAGACCTCTCTACGACTGGCTTTTCCAATTTGGACAGTAATCCAGCTCACAGCAGTGCTGTGAATCAATACTTCACAAGAATAATCTCTAGGCAAATTGCTCTGCCAAGTCTAATTTTAAACATGTGTAATTTTAAAATTTTGTAGGAGAAATATTCAACCATAGGTGACAAATCAATATGCAAACTCATATGATTCCTTTGAAAATAGATACTCTAGGGTTGATCAAAGTGATTGCATACTGAACTCATATTTGAGTTGCATACAGCAACCTATATGACATTGGGTCAGAAGATTGCTTCAGTTTGTTTTATCTTACACAAACACATTTTCTATTGGCTTCTTACACATCAAACAGAGAATATGAAGGCTTGCACATGGATAATATTTTTATATACTTCTAGTGCAAAATCTGCATCAGCTCAAAGCTGTATATCCTCTTCCCAGTTCTGCTTTCCATCAGAAACCCCATGCTTTCCTTAAAATCAGTGGCAGTTTTGAGAAAATTCAGCATTCATGCCTGCTCCTCCCATCTACAGGCACATAGCTATTGACAGGCATTTCACATATTGTTGTAGCTAGATAAGTAATTTCAACACACGATTTGCAGTTTTCCAAGTAATATGCCAGGCTACAAAATGGAACGGATGCTGTGCACACAGAAATGCAGAGAAAATAGTAGTGCTGGAGAAAATCTTCCCTGCTGCTAATCAAAACTCACCAGGGTGAGAAGGGATTATACACAGGATCACCATGCCATAGAAGAACCTGCACCTCTGCTCCCCAGGACTCGCAGCCCAACTCACCCCTCCGACAAGCAGCGCATTCCCTGCCCCTTTCACAGCAGCAGTACCAATGTTCTCGTGGGGGCAGCCACCTGGGTGACCCCTCTCCTCCATTCAGGCAGCCAGCTCTCCCCAACCACAGGAAGCCCCCCACACCTACTGGAATGCTGTCATAGGCAAGGGAAGGAAACACAAGGGCCAAGCCTAGGAGCATGGAGAGGAAGAAAATCTGGGAGATGCTTGCTTTTCTGGGTAGAAAAAAGCTCTGATTTTCAGCAAGTCTCATTATATATGCGGCTGAAAAGCAAATTGCTTCACCATCTTGTGGAAATTCAAGGTTTCAAAAGAATTCCCTGTGCCAAGCTGGGATGGAAACCCAAAACCTCAAAGGTTTTCATGACTCAATAATCTGAAAGGGAAACAAATGGAAGGGTTCGTAAGCATAAGGTTAATTTGGTATAAATCAAATTTGAAATTATATGTTCTGAGCTTGGCAATTTATTTCATGAATGGCTGACATTAAAAAAAAAAAAAAAAAAAAAAGGAAAGCATTAGTTTGCTGCAGAAAGTAAGGGCTGCTTTTTTAATTTTAAAACCACCGTGTTCTAGGTCAACAAATTATTCTGAAACTGACATGCAACTAAGAAGTTTCTACAGAAAATCTCCACATAAATTCTTTTTACAAACATTCTAATTTATAATCACAATATATATGTCACATGACATGAGGGCACGGAAATAAATACATAAATAAAATTTAAAAGACCAAAATAATAATTATAAATAAGCAAACAATGTCTACCTATTTGCCCAGCAAATAGATCCAAGCAGGAGATACACTCAATTAATCACTAAGTGTCCACAGTGACCCATCTGCCAACACACCTGTGCAAATGGATGGACAAAAAAAAGAGCCCAATGCATTCTTATACACAAACACAAGGTGAAACAGAAATATCCTTGCTTAAGGTGAAGAAAAAGCCTTGCATAACCTTTGATTTTTTTCATCACCACTGCCTATAGTCAGAAAGCAGCAAGGCTGCATGGAGCCCTTTGTGTGGAGAAGGAGATACTGGTTTTCTTCCTGTACAAGGCTATGGCCAAATCAAATGCAGTAAGATCCAAATTTATTATGGATATTTCCTAGACCAAATTTAACAAAGAAATTTAACACATTGTCTGGGCACAACACTAAGTAGGAAGCACACTCTCATAGCACAGTCTGCGTAGCAACAATTTAACACAATGACTTAATAGGTATTTTCCATTTGTAAGCCTCATGATTCTATAATGTGATTACTGAAAACATCTTTTTAAAACTTTTTTTTTAACTTAAAATGAAATTCTTCCCTGGTTGAGGGTGGGTATAGGCCAAGATGTTGCTTAAATCCCATTTAATACCTTTCTTAGAGGCTTAAATGGGATTTTGTCGGTGAATAGTCCTTGGACCAGCCTTCCTTACCAGCATTATTTCAGCATTGACTACATTAATGAAGAGGAGAGGAAAGCAGGTATTCATGTGGCCAAACCTCAGCAGCTAAGGTGCTCTGAACTGCTCTTCCTCCTATGCCCAAATCTTCTCACCAGCTAAGTGAGAACATGGGGCTCCATTGAGTCATAGCTTTGGCTCATAGGTAGGTAACAAAAAAAATGTGGTTTGCCTATCCAATACCCTGTTCAGCGATCAAAAAGACACCACACCTCACTGAACCCCTGTTGCTTAGCCAGTGCCTTTAAATCCATGAGAGGGCAATGGTGAATCAGAGGCTGTGAAATAATTTTCAGCACCGTTTTCAGCACCTCACATTTAAGGGAGTATCACCTTATTCTATAGACCCATGGCCTTTTTCTCTTCTGATGCTACTTCTGTGTGCCCTCAGCATTGCTGCATTTAACCCATGCCTGCCAAAGGAGCAAATAAGATTATGAACTAGAGCAGCCTCCTGCAACTTGTGTCCTGAAAATCTACTTCCTGACAGAAACATTTAACTATCTAATCAGACAGTTGTTTCTTATATAATATTTTTATTGTTAACTAATCCTGTAAAACTTGCATCAAAACAAACCCATGTGTTTTCATTTTTTTGAATAAAATAGCTATATTTGCCATGCTCATAATTGATCATACAGGTATAATCTTCATTTTCAGAAGAGCATCTCCTGAGGCTTAATACCTGCAAAAGCTTATAAAAGCCTCTATTACACATTTGAAGATAAGAGTCTTTCAAGTGAGTTTGCACAACACCCTCAAAATTTACTACTAAAATATGGCAATGGTGAAAGTTTAAGATGATAAATCAACTCACTGCATCTTACATCCACTTCTCAAATGTGAAGTTTTTGACATAGCACTTATTTTGAAACTTGATTTCAGTGTCAGAAAAAAGAAGGCAATTTGACATTAAATGCTGCCTTCCACACTGTTTTGGGAAGTTTTACCAAAGGTCAATCACTGTTGTTCTGTACATCAAAGTAGCTCTTGCAAGATTTAGCTGAAAACCTTAGGACAGAGCTGGTGACCAGATGACTCACTGTTTGGCATCTCCTTTGTGAGTTCCACACAAACTGAGTAATATTCAGAGAGGGAAACTGTAGGAGGAAATTGTTCTCCTTCGTAGAAGTACAATCCCTGAGAACTTAAAAATAGAAAAAACCCCAAACATCTGGCATAAATGTGTCGTCCATAGCCAATACTTTCCAAAGTCAAAAGGAGAAATCTTTTCAGTGTTGTCCTCCTTGCCACATTATCCTCTAATTTTATAGCATTTAAAATTCAGTTCTCAATCCCCTGATCAGTGTTTCTGAACTGTAAATCACTTAAACAGTTATTAGTTCATGTAAAAGCTTGATAATAGACTGTATTAACTGTGTTAAAGACTGGCTATATATTTAAACTATATGTCACCTCACGACTCCCACACACAGCTTCCTCCCCCTTGAGTAACACCCATTAACATTTATAGGATGTTCTAATCCCAGCCTCACTTGTTAAGTTTTTTCCAAAGCAGGTTATCATTCACCCTTTCTTGTCCCGCATGTCTCTGCTCTTGTTGCTTAATTGTTCAGTGTAATAGAGTACAGAACACTCACATTTCCTAAGAAACCTGAGTAATGTATTGGAAACGAATACATTTTATTGTGGATGGCAAGTCCTGAGATCAAGCCTCTAACTACTGCCAAGAGCAGCTTCACTATCAAGACACTACTATCTGCTGTAACATGTCCTAGCTGCTATTAGATAAAATTATTTACCTGCCATAGCACCATCCAAAAGTGCAGGCTATCTACATCCACCTGTCCTACCAAGTCTGACTAGATTTGCTCATAGCTAGAGAGATTCCCTTTGAGAGAGCCAATGAAAATTTAATTTTGTTTCAAACCCTAGTGTCTCACTCCTTGTGTGTAGGCTGAAAATCTCTCTCCTCCTTTCCCTCTTTCCCAGCAGTGCAACACAAAGATCAAATTAATTTCCTCCATTCTGAACTGAAAGCTTGAAGAAAAGAGATAAAATTATTAGTATATACAGCAACAGTGAGATTACTCCTAAAGTAATAGATGAAATTCTAGTGGCAGCACTTTGAGAATGAAGATGACAAACTGCAAAGGATTGAGAAGAAAGACACAAGAACACATAAATCACTGAGAAAAAAACACAAAATCAGCAATTCATTCTATCTAGTTTAATGTTCAGAAGTGGCTTAATCTCTAACTTGTTCTATAGTGGATGAAAAAATTCTTTCTAATAATACCAAACTTTTGAGCCATTAAGGAAAACACATTTTCTACCCTTTGCTAAATTATCCCCTTTTAACGAAAAAACCCTTGTTACATCTGGTAAAAAAAAGATGTTTGCTCTGTAACTACAGTAAGGGCTTCTGCTGACATTGAGATAACACCTCCTGATACCCACCAGTGACATAACTGTGCCAGCCATGTAGACCTGCCTTGAGTAACAAGGCCCTAGGGACAGTACTCCCACTATGTCACTCCTTTTGTTTACTTCATACAAGCTGTTATTTTTGCCAAGGTCAAACACACCAGTTTTGAATATGTGTTAATTATAAAAATGACTATTTTTTGATTGATTGTTTTTTAAAAAGTACCCATACCTTGCATATTTCTCAACTATGAGATCCTTGAGATGTAATAATTTAATTTTAAAAGATATTTAATATTGCCATTGATCCTGAAAGGATTTCTCTCCCAAAGGCTGAGTGAAATCAGCATTTTATTCCACCAGGCAATTTGAAGCTGTAAAGCAAGTAATGATGAGTGCCTTTGTTCTTAATTAAAAGTGGCAATTCTAGGTCTCCTCCTCACAGAAGCATTGCATTTTCATAGGTGGGCTGGTTCTCTAAAGTGCTGAGCATTCAGCAATTCCCACTGTTGTTGACAGAAAATGCAAATCACTCCTTGCTTTTGGAAAGCAAATCTTTAGTTCAGGGACCTAACTGGAAACTCTTAAAAAAAAAAAAAAAAAAAAAAAAAAAGCGATACTATTAACATGCTTCACAGCAAAATATGAGGAGCAGAGGGAAGCCTGGCTAAGTTTAAAGATGCAAAACTTTTTGTATCACTTTATATACAGACAACTATTGGAACTTAATTTATTTTGCTACATCGCACAAAGTCTTGCTGCCACTAGCACATCCTTCCAGATTAGATTTTCACCAACAACATGGAATTTTGTCCTGCTTCCAAATTTTAGAAAGAATGGGGAAGAAAAGAGGAAGTTGGCTTTCTTTCTTGATCAACCTCCTGTAAATTAATACTTCAGGCTTGCCAAATTCACTGGGAAAATAGAAAGCAAAACCCAAGGTGCTTTTACAGAACTTTAAAATTATATGGAAGACCCCACAAAAACACAGAGCTTAATAGTATTGTACCATATGTGTATACTAAAATATACCTACAGTGCTGGCAAGATAAAAACCAGTGCACATGTGAATGACAATGCTTGAAAAATGTTATGTGTTATATTTTATCCCACACTGACTGTTAGTCTGTCAAAAATTGTCCCTTCATATAGTGTAAAGATAGTAAAAAAAGAGATTTAGTCTTTGCTAGAAAAACACTTAATTCCCTGTGAAAACAGGAGCAGTAAACAGTGGAAAGGAAGTTAATTAGCATCCCAAAAGGGGCCTCTTACTACTTCTCCCTGGAGGTTTTGGATGTATAATGGTTACTTAGACACCTATTGTGTGTATGAATCTTCACATAATTCTGTAGTTCAACGAAGCTGCAGCAGAAGCTGAGGTCTACCCAAGGTAAATGGTAAATTAGAATACATTACTTTAAGAACATAAAAGATTCAACAAACAGATTCATTTAGAGATATGTGGTGGAGATTACTTGATAAATAGAATAAAAGAGATTATGGAAATAACTTAGATAGACATGATAAATTCCTCTGATGGGAACTGTGGCAAAAAGGGTCTGACAAAAAAGGTGGTGCTAAAGAAGAAAAATCAGTTCATCCAAGAATTCAAAAAAGGTTCTGCAGAACCATCTACTCATCCACAGAGCACATGAGCCTGGCAGACCCAGCTAGCAAAGAAGCAAACATACAAGGTTTTCACACGAAATCTGTGACAATCTGACAAAATGAAGAAGTCTTCTAATTCCATCAGGATCCAATCCATCACAGTCCTTCATGCAAGGGAAGGATCCCCTAGACAGCCATGAAAGTCAGAAAGCCTTGATCCCCCTTTTTCTGGTGTCTGGTTGAAAGGAGGGCAGTGTATGAAAAAAAAAATAAACTTGGAGCTGCTGCTCTCACAGCTTCAGCAGCTGCAGGGTCAACAGAGTTTAAGCTAGAAATAACAACGGACCTTTAACGTGCTTTCAAGCAAATCACAGAGAAAAGTTGTCCAGGGACAAGGATTTTGGGGGATCCTCAAGACAAGATTGAAAGGTTTTCTAAAGTACATATTCTAATTTGCAGCAGAGTGGGCAGAAATCCCCAGCTGAAATATATGGTTTGTACTGTAAAATGAGGATAATCCTAATGGTCCTCTGATCTTAGAACTCATTAATTATTTAAGAAAAGTACCATGACCATAGTAGGAAACAAAAGTTTTCTAATCCTATCACTCAAAGTCATGATGTTCACTTTAAAGCAATTAGTCCATTATCTGGGCCTTCATCTCTCAGAAACCTCAGTAATAACAATTTGCACAACCCTGCTGAATTAGCCCCTGTATTCTACATTCTTTGTGAGTATAGTTTTCAGGAGGAAGGTGGATATTTGTCTTTAATTTGTTAGCTTTTCTCTTCACATTTGAGAAAACTTGTTTGAAAAATACTATGGATAAAATTGTTAGAAATAAAGGCTGAAGATAATGAAAAATTAATGGCACAGAAACTGAGCATCAATCACTGACTTACCAATGAGATTACATGGTTATTCCACCACAAGGGGGAAAACAGAACTAAAAAAAAAAAAGGTGTTTGCCAGTCAATATGTCCCATTTCCACACAGCAGGCAGTATCAAGCAGTCCCCAAACCCAGCAGATCTTATCCACAGCAAAAGTCTTTGCAAGTAAGAAATTCCTTCTTAGGAAAGAGGTATCCCCTAAGTGTCAGTGGCATGGTAAGGGGAGACACAGTGTGACTGGAAACGTATTCCACCTGTTCTTAGGGACACTGCCTGCTTTAAGTCATAGCAATGGTGTAGCTGGATGAGCTTGCTTCAGGAGTCAGGCTACTGGGCCATTAATGCTGGAGCCCAAGCACCACAAAAGTAGTGCAAATCTCATTTCTAGCTCAGCTAGACCCACAAATCAGAGAACAGTGCATCTGGCTGCTGAAAAGTTTGAGGCTCTGTCACTGATTTAGTTCCAAGATTCCTAGTATAAAAATAAATTTGAAAAAATGTGATGTCTGTGCACTGCACCATCTCAGTTTGGAATCCCACGGTCTAAAATAGGCTTCCTGAGATATATGGGGCTGCTGTGTATTAAGAGACATCTCCACAAGATTGAGTCATTGCTGTGCTCACCGATCTCAGTACACGTCTCTACTAACACCAGTTGCCCCAAAAATTATCCAAGTCAAAAGGAATCATGGGGAGTTTTCCTCTGTTCACTTCCACCACTTGATTCTTTGAGCCAGACCTCTGCATGCAACAGTTCAACCATTCCTAAGGAAGAGTATCTCCTTTTCTATCATAGCAATGGTCTCCACTTGAAGAAAAACAGATCATGAAAGACCTGTTTGGTTTTCAGATTCTACAGCTTGCTCAAAGGCATTATTCTTCTGCTTTATGCCATGGGAATGTCTATAAAGCAATGAAATTGAAAGCAGAGTACAAAGCTCGATACGCACATGTATTATCATACTCAGATTATTAATGCAAGATGGTGTTTTGTGGCCTTCACATGCAATACTATTTATGATGTCATTCCAAACAGTTCCATGTATTTAATTAAAACAATGTAAATAGTGTATCAACAACTTTCTTTGTGAATGCCGTCATTAAATCTCTCTTATCTAGCTCCTTCCTCTCTGTTTTCCTCTTGCAAATATTTTCTTCACAGTTATCACCAGGATATTACACCCCATCTTTTCCAAGAATTTGAGTAATTAATTCTGGCTGATAACCACATAAGACGACAGGGCCTTTCTACTCTTTCTTCAAATGTAAATAGATACTACTTCCTAGATTTATTCAAAAAAATAGTTTTTTCTGTGCTGATGGAGCGTGTTTGGCATTTGAATCAAAAGATTCCATAACAGTGTGTTTTGCAGTATGCATAGGATAAGTTATACAAGAAATTGCAAGACATATGCCAGAAACTGGCTTTAATCTTTTTGCAGAGATATTTAGAGGATATACGTTCTGCAGGTCTGGGATCCGCACCCAGAGGAGTGGGTGCAGTGAATACATGATTTCTCTCCTCTCCCCACCCACATCTTAACATCAGCAGAGAAGCCAGCATAGAATTAACATAAACACTTAACTTTTAGATTATTCCCTCCAAGTTTACAAAACTCTAAAGCAAAAGGAGGTTATGTCGTAAACGGAGTCATGTTACTCGGAAGTCAAAGGGGACGCTGACTATTTAAAGAAGTATGTCCCTTCCAAGCAGAGTGTCGCCAGCAGAGCAGACAGCGACTGTCACCCAGCAGGCAGTGTAGTGCATTTTAATGCCTCTCTGCAAATATCAGACAGCACAAGTACTAAGAAATATTTAAAGGTAAGGAATTACCCAACTACCTCAACATATGCCAGACACACGCTCACCTAACGATACAAGAACAAATGTCTGCCAGCTCCATCTGCTCCAAACTGGACCCTTTTTCAGACCCTGACATCTCCTGTGTAGTCAGCTGTTGCTCTCAGAGACCAGAACAC
Organism: Sitta carolinensis; assembly: GCA_032173965.1. Taxonomy (NCBI): domain Eukaryota; kingdom Metazoa; phylum Chordata; class Aves; order Passeriformes; family Sittidae; genus Sitta; species Sitta carolinensis. Next base: position 91,046,290 of record CM063284.1, on the reverse strand, counting down.
CACCTTACCTGTCCCCCTGTGAGCACTCCAGTAATCAAAACAAGGCTCCAGACAATTTAATGCTCAGAGCACTCACATGCATGACAGGGCTCACCCCAAGAGATCCCACTTGTCTTTGGTACCTCATGCTTCCTCTTGCAAATCCAGGCACTGTTGGAGGGACTTGTATCGATGACTCCTAAGACAGAGGGCCTAATCAACACATCACATGCACTTCTTCAGGGGGTGGGGGTGCCCCTGCTCAGTCCTGTTACAGTATTGGTGGAGTTTTTCAGACAACAATCAGTAGCTGTTTGTCCCTCTCTGAGGACCATCAGGTGGAGCTCCAGTGGACAGACACCTTTTTCTGTACCACTGACACAAACCTGCTCTCCTGTTTCCAGAACGTGTTCCCCGTACTTAGCAAAAGTGAATAGTTCTCTTACTTCCACTTGTGGGAACAAGGCACAAGTGGATTTTGTTAACACCACTCATGACTGGACTTCTGGAAGAGGCATCTTTATTTGGTTGCTCAGGGTCCTTTAAAACTTAGAATAGCTGGTAAGAATGACTCAGATGGGTGCACGGCCTTTCTTAAGCTTTGAGAATTTTACTGAAAATACATGCACTTTTTTTAGTAAAAAAAAAAGAAGGAAACAAAGTGTACACATACTACACCTAGACTGTAATATCATGTCTGATAAATTAGGAAAGGCACTTTCTATTTAGTTACAGAATAGAAAAAAGCAAATACGTGTCAAATGTCAATAAGCTCATATTTTTCTTCAGATTTCATGGACTCCTGTGCATTTTCCAGAGCTCACCCCTCTATGCCAACCTGTTATTTAAAGGTATTAGAATGTATTATTTCACGAAGATGAGATTTTCTCATGCTTACCAAAGGTATTTATTGTAGTTAGAGAAAATTAAATAATCTCATCCCCCCTCCAGTACAAATATTCTTTCCTCTTTGTGATAATATGCCCACTTACTTCAGGAAGATTGGGGGTTTTTAGCTTGTCAAGATTCACTTTGATCTTCAGAAACAAGTACTTTTTTGATTATACGTTTAGATTCATAATGTCTGTGCACCACTAACAGCACTGCTCCTACAAGAAATCAGAAAATCCAGTGCATATTTGAGGGAAGATGTCTAGAAGTAGAAGGACAGACATCCAACGTCCATAATTAACTTCCCTTGCCTTCTTCCACAATGCCTATTCCTCCAGTTACTATATGGTCAGTTTTTGCCTGATGCAAATCAAATACTGTTGAAATTGATAATAGGGTCCACTAGAATTATTAATTCCTTTATTTCAGGTTATTCTGCTTTTTTCCTCCAAAAGATGTGTGTCAAGGTGCTTAAGCTGAAATCATCTTTCCTGATTTATATGCCTCTTGAGCTATATCTAGTGTTTGTAGAGGCTTTTCTTTCATTATTTTGCAAAATATTTCTTTGTTTTTTTAACCAACTAATGCTACAATCACAGGGATGGGAAACAAAAACAAAACAAAAAAAAAACAAACAAACAAAAAAAAAAACAAACTATTGTATCATGGTTGTTGATCTGAAGCCATAAACAATCAAGCACCCTTAACTCCTAGGACTTGGTCCAAGGGCTGCTGGAATCAGTGCATTACTGCCATTAATTTCAATGGGGTTTGGATGAGACTGTTTAGAAATTATCACTTTATAAATTCTTGAGTTTCTAAAATAACACAGTTATGGAATTTTGCCAAAGAGTCTCACCTAGGGAGAGACTCCCACTCTTATTGAAATGAACAGCACAAAGTCACTTAGACCAGAGTTCTGCAAATGCCTACATCTGAGCTTCATTTAATTGGCTGAGTCTGCATAGGAATGCCCAAATAAATAAACACATGCCCATGAAGCAGCAAAATAGACTGGAGGAGGATCACACTCCAAGCACATTTAAAGATCAAAAAATACCCAAAACAGAAGCCTCTGCATTTTTTGTATGTGATGTAACCTGTGGTCATATTTCATAACAAAGATGTAATTCACACAATCTTGACTGAGACATAAATGAAACGTTGTGCTTAAGTGCTTAATTCAATTTAAATGCTTTGAAAAACACTAGAGCTGATGTTCATGTCCTCAAAGGTTAACAAGTTCAAGTGCTGACAAAGAGCAGTTGACCTTAGAAGGCACACTGCAGTTCTTCAGATGGTTGGACAGAAAGCAAAGGCATTATAATACTTCCCTATGCAAACCAGAACTATCAAGCCAGCAAGAATTTTCAGTCCAATCCTGACAGAATGAAGCTGAGTGCATAAGAAAATATAAAATAAAAAATAAATCTAGTCTGTTTATTTTCTTTATTGTTTTTCACAAGCACTTAGTTAAAGCATTACGGAAAATTGCAATACGAGGGTCAGACTGCAACAATGGGGGATTTTGGAGACACACAAGGAAGAATACATGAGTTAGTAAATCACTGCCATACTAAGCCTTATATCCTAAGCCTTATAAATATACTGCAATTATTTCTCAAGCTATTAAAAAATCCCATGTGTTCAAGGCTCTACATTCTCTCTTTCAAGAGCCAACAATGTCATGAGCACCACCTGTGAAGCCCTGAGAGGGAGAACTACTCCCGGTCTCTGATTATGCAATGATAAGGATCCAGGCCCTTCAGGCATATCTATTTATTGGCAGCCTCAGAAAATAGGCTGAGAATCAAGTGGGCATGATGAGCCAGCTACCTTCCTGCTTACTGTAAGTGCATTGAAGGAAAAAGGTAATGTCTGAATGGAGTGAAGAAGTTTGTGCTGCCATTAGGTATTTAATGGCTATTCCAGGCATTAGTCTATTCCGTTTGGGTGCAGTCGATCTAGCACTCTTCATGGACGCTAACTTATTTACTTGTCACTATTAAGCACACAATAATGATCCAACTGCGCTCCAAACATATGCATTCGCCTGACTTAGCATTCCATAATCGTCCATTTATTAATTGTTTAAAAGCATTCAAAGCAACATAGCAAGTTGGCAACATGACCCTGATTTCTTATGTCGCTGGAGTACAAAACAGTAAAAATGCAATTTTTAAGAAACTGATACTCATTCCAGAACAAACAGGGTAATTTTTTTCCTGAATATTTTAATGGTAACTACCTAGTTCAGAACCCAAAATCTCTATTAAGAAAATCACAATATTTTGATCGCAATAAAGTGCAGCACCTTATTGATTAAGATGTTACTGCATGAAGAAGGGACATCCTGCTAATTCTAGGCTTCTCTATTTCCTATGTATATTTTATTTTTGTTATAATTCCATCCAAGAAAAAAATATAGAAAAATGTAATGAAAACAGGATTACGAGAACTGTGATTTTTTCCTAACATGCATCTTACTTAATGAGACAGGTAATGCCATTCAGAAAATCCCCCATAATTCTTTTCATTACAATTGCAGGGTTCCCTGAGAATCATTTTTTTAAGGAAACAAGAAGCTACCCTAGGCTGATCTTGCCTGTGTTCCCTGTCAGTATCCAGTCTTGCTCACACAACACAACAGGATGGCAGCCTGCTCTTTCCTAAGTGACATGTTCAGCAGTATTGCCCTCCGTGCATTTCTGCTCAGAGATATCTAAAAAAAAAAAACCCTATGACAAATTTATGTCAATAAAAAGCAACCACCCTGGAAGGAGAGGCCTTTGGTAGTCATTTCAGGGCCGGAAACACTGTCACGAAGCAGTACAGACTGTCATTGCTGCTCTCAGCTTATTTCCCCCGGACCCTGAGAACCGAAGGGGAGCAGACAGGGGCTTCCTTAAATTACAGCTGGGAAGATTTTCAGCAGTCACTTGCTTTACCGGGGGTTGTCTTGGAAGCGAGCCCCGGCCGCCAGCATTACACAAGAAGCGACTGCCATCTTCAGGGGAGCGCCGGTACCGGACCCGCGCGTATCCTCCGCAAACGCACAGGTACTGAAGTTGTGACAAAAACCAAAGGCAGTTGTGGGCGGGTGGTAGTGGCAACCAACTCGACAAAACCCTCGCCTCGCTCCCTGCCTCTCTCTCCTAGGTAAAGGGAACGTGTTTCCTCGCTCAGCAGAGCTGCCCCCTCTCCCGGCCCTGACGGCCGGCCGCTGGCAGCGCTCGGGAACGGGGGCAGGCATCCCGCCGCGCTGGCGGCGCTCCGCGGGGACCGGCACTGAAAATTTAGTTCTTCCGAGAAGCGAGCGCGCCCGCGCCCCGCCGCCCGCCACACACCCCCGGGCAAGCGCTCAGCCGCTCCCGCCGGAGGGCAGGGACCGGGGGAAACTCATCGAAACCCTGCGAGAGCCTTCCCGCCTCCTCCTCCTCAAGCTACAGCTGCCCTTCGCGTCCCGTCGCCGCATGGGATAAGCCGGGCTGGCAGCGTGAGCCCGTTGGCGGAGCGGGGGAGCGGAGCGCCCGGCGTGCATCTGTTGCTGAGCGGGTGGCGGCTGGCAGAGGGATGCGGCCGCGGCTTCGCTGGGCGAGGCAGCTTTCCTCCCACCGGTGTACGTGCGTGCCAAGGGCAGCGGATCCCAGCCACCGCCACGGTCAAGCACCCCGCCGCCCGGGCACCCGTCCGGGCCCACCCCCGCGCTACAGGCCACTCCCGGACAGGGGCGCTCCTGGGGCGGGGGGGCGAGCCCCAACCGCCGGGGCAGCCGCTCCTGATAATACCGGGCGGACAGGATACGGCCCGCTGGCTCCACGTCCTCCCCCTCCGCCGCCCGTCCCCGCACATCTGCCGGCAGCCGGCGGGGCCGGGCGGGCAAGGCGGTTCGGGGGCGGCGCGCACGGCCCTGCCGGCAGCCGCAGCCCCGGCCCGGGCGTCCGCGCTGCCCTTGCGCCCCTGTACCCGCAGCGCCCCGGGACTGGGCGGCGGCGCCTCCCCCTGCGCCCGGCGGCGCGGGGCCCGCGGCGGTCCCTACCTCCGTGTCGTAGAGCCGCAGGTCCAGGAAATAGGGGTTGAGCAGGGACTCGTTGCGGATCTGATCCATAGCCAGCTGCACGGCGGGCAGCACTCCCCGGCCGATCCGGCTCTTCTGGTCCTCCTCGGACTGGCTGAGCGGCATCAAGCCCATGATGGAGATCGGCGTGGTGGCGTTGGGGGGCAGCCCGGCCGCCCCCCGGGAGCTGCCCCGCGGCCAGCCCCAGCCCGGCGGCGCCCAGCCCAGGCACAGGAGCAGCAGTAGCATGGCAGGGTTGGAGGTGGCAGCGGCCGGTCTCCGCGGAGAGGGATGCATGCTGCTGGATGGGGAGGAGGAGGAGGACTGAGGGTGGGGGAACGGGCTGAGCGGCGGAAGACAGCCGAGCCCCTCTCAGTCTGGGCGCATCCCCCGGCGGCAGAAGCCAAGGAGGGAGGAAAAGATCTGCCTCTCTCCGCTTCCTCGGGAGCCTCGGGGTCTCCTCCTCTCTCTCCCCCCCCCCCCCCCCTCCCCTCTCCTCCCCTGGCAATAATCCTTCTGGCAATGGCGCCTACTCCTTCCCAGGTCTGCCAGCTGCAACCACCAGGAGCAATAAATAAATAAATAACCACCACCACCACCACGCACACACAGACACTCTCCCTACCACCCCCCTCCGCTCTTCCCGGCGGCACAGCAAGGGAGCGGGACCTGCCTCTGCCTCCCCGGCAGCTCTCCCCCCTCTCCGCTCAGGGAGGGACAGCACCTCTCAGGCGCGGGGGGGGAAGCCGAGCAGCTCTCATTGAACACCTCCTTCCTTCCCCCTCCTCCTCCTCCGAAAGGGTGAAAAGGAAAAAAAAGAGGGATGCTCCGGCAGAAAACGCCGAAAAGGAAAAAGCCCTCCCTAGAGCCGGGGAGGCGGAGGAGAGGAGCGGTGCCGAGCCGGGGCGGGGGTGCTAATGCCGCATCCCGCAGGAGCCGGGGCAGCCCCCGCCGCGGGCGCGAGGTGCCGCCTGCGCCCTTCCTCCGGGTCGGGCAAAGCCGCCGGGCAGGATGCGCGGCCGGGGGCAGAGCAAAGTGTGCGGCGGCGGGGGCCGGGCCGAGCTCCCCCTTCACGGCATCAGCGTTCGCCGCCTGTGGGTCGGGCACCTTCTCCAGGTGGAGCTGCCAAGGCGGGCGTGGGGAGGTGCGAGCTGCGGCCGCTGCCCATCGGCGGGCAGGGGCAGGCCGGCGGCAGGCACGGCCCGCGCTCTGTCCGTCCGTCCGTCCGTCCGTCCCCACGCGCGGCCCGCCCGGCACACGCGCGGACCCCGCTGGCAGCGCTGCCCGGCGCGGGCGGGCTCCGCGCACTCTCCCCGCCCTCCCCCGCGCACACGCGGCACGCAGACACGCTCCCACTCGGGCTCGGCACCCCGCACACGCACACGCGCAGCCAGCCCGGGCCACGGCAGCTCTGCGGCACGCAGGAGCGGGGCGTTTCGCTAGAGCAGAAGTCGTGGGTTTGGGTTTCTTTTTCCCGCAGAATTGGCGGAGTTTTGGGAGCCTGACACGGTTCGGGTTAAAAAAAAAAAAATAATAATAATAAAAAAAAAAATTACGGCTGCGACAGGACTCTGAGCTTCCCCGAGGGCTTTCGCAACCCTGTGAATAGGCTGTGGGAAGAGAGCCCTTTCCATGCCTGTTCTCCCAGGTAGTTGTCTCTACATCTCAGTGGCTGTGGGGCATATCCCATAGACAGCCTATGGCTTTTTGCATTGCTCCCAGGCTATCCCCCTCCTCACCCCAGGGAACACGTTCACACTGCCCACCCACATCCGTGGTCTGCAGAGTCCCAGAGCACCAGTTCACTGATCTGTTTCATCTCAGGTAGATCCCATACAGGAGATGGTACAGGCAAAATGCAAAACTTTTCTTAACCCTGCCTTAGGCACCCCACTTTCTATATATATTCATAAATTTCCTGAGGTCACTCCAAGCAAACCTTTGAAGATCAACCTAATACATCTAATTTATATTACACAGCAATGGCAGTATGTCTGCAATAAATTGGAAAGAATTTTCATGGATTAGTACATTTTAAGATTGTAAGATCTGACCTTGGGCTAAAAGCCCTCAACCAGTAATTTTAAAACACTTGTTGCATTACAGCCTTTCACTCAGAATGATGTCCAGCAGTGCTGACTTTAAGGCATCAGTAATGAGGAGTCCATCACATATCTTGATAAACCATTTCAATCATTAATTAGTTTGCTAAAAGTTGCATTTCATATTCAGTATCAATTTGTCTTATTCCAACTTTCAACCACTGTTTTTTTTTTTCATACCTTTATTAGCTTAAGGGGATGTAGCATCCATGATCTTCTACACACAGGGGCTAAGATTAATCACATTTTGCTTTTGTAAAATAATAAGGCCAACTTTCCCTCACCTCAAGAATCATTCCTGGAGGCACTTCCAGTGCACCTCTCCTTTTTCCACATGATATTGAACTGGCCCTTCTGACCCTGTGACCTGCCTATACTGGACCATAAGCTGAAACCTCAGCACTTTCCTAAGTACCAGCCAATTCCATAGGCTGGGCAGGTTGGCAGGTTGGGAAACCTAATCCCTACAGGCAGACCAGACAGTGTGTTGTCCTTGTGGGGATGTCTCTTTATGAAATCATCTACACCATGTTTTCAATCCGTACTGCCTAAAAGCATCACCTACGTCCTTTCTCCTGTGCACTTGGTCTTGCACCAGAATAAATCAAACCATGAGCTTTATTTGTACAAGTGACTTGTCCAGCAGTTTGTCACCTGCAAACTTTCCAGCAACTCATTTTCTTCCAGAAAATTTATTATCATAACACCAAGAACATTCCTAGGATGCCAACAGGAATAGGTGCCATATTGATTTTGTGTAATGCTATTTTTAAACAGAATGTCATATGCTAAATGATGTTTTGCCATTCATTGATATGCAAGTTTTTCTGTCAAAATTTGCTTCACAGAAAATCTTTCTTCACTGCTTGCATACTGTATCATTCTGTGATCTTCACCAGTACTTGGCTACCAGAACTAGAGCTACTTGGATCAATTTGGTAATCATTTTACAATATTAGCAGTTTATTAACACACACACACTCACATTGTCTCTGGCCTGTCTTCAGCTTTCCAAGATTTGGGGGTTTTTTAGAAGCAATTCCCATGTTTTTGAGAACTTATTTCTGAAACCTTGAGGCCAGGTTGTGTGTTATAACAGAATTAGTATCTTGGACATTACTAGTAACTGCTTAACATCCTCCTTTACTACTGCTGCTGCAGCAGCAAATGTCCCTTTGTTAGCTAAAGACTGAAATGCATCTCCTTACTTTTCCCAGCGCAGGTCGGAAAGTGTTACTGGATAGTTCCACTCCGTGTGAAGTTCAAGGCTTGCCCTCATGTGGGAGGCAGAGACCAGCTGACACTGGTGTCCCTGCCGTGCACAGGGAAGGCCGGTGCTGGAGAGGAAGGGCAAAGAAATGTATCCAGGAGCTGCAGGGGTAGGGAGTATGGCTGGGTATCATTTAAACCGTGCAAAGCTGCACTTCAAATTACAGTATTTAACAATGTGGTACTTCTGACCTTAATCTGTTTGCTGCTGCACTCTCTGTCAGTAAAACAGGGTACTCTTCCTTCATGGTAATACTGTGAATAGAGATTAATAAGTATTTGGGAAACATTAAGAAACTGTAGCATTCAAGTTCTATTAAAAAAAAAAAATTAGGAAACAACTCACACTAAGAAAATAACTTTTAATTTTTAGTCTAGGGATTTGCTATGGGTATGCAAATAAGGCCATGTATTGAACAATGAAGATAAAGTAACCCTCTCAAAATTCTTCCTCTCTATCAGTGAGGCATGAAAATGACAGTTTCTCCGCCTTTCGTAAAAAACAACAACAAAAAAAACCCCAACAAACCCTCTCCCCAGAAAAACCCAAGCACACTCCCCCCCAAAAACAGGGATTGTATTGCAAGAAAATAACGTAATTAAAAATTGTAGTGTAATAGAGACGAGGTCAACTTTTGGTTTCACAAAACCCTATATTTCTGGCACCTAAGTATTTAATTTGCAATCTGATAGAAAGTTTCATTGTCCACATATGTTTTCAACATGTTTCCATGCTACAGTTATTTTTTGTAAAGCCTACTCCTTTCCAATTCTCAGCACTGAGAAATTTCTTCTTTCTTAGATACTATGGTATGTTTATGCATAACAGATGCCCAGGTACAAGTTCATTTTAAATAAAAGGAAGCCTAAAGGAGAATAGCACCAAACTGCTTATTAAAGATTGTGTCAGACACAGCCACTGGCCCTGCTGTCTTTTTATTCCCTTAGAAATCCCCAGAAAGTTTTGCTACAATCAAATTGGTAAAGTGCTATCCCTAGGATGAAATCCTATGAAGCAGCACACATCCTTTATCTGGTAGGCAAAAAGGCTTCATATTCTCATTTGGTGGTCCACATCAGACACCCTCTGTTTATTCCTTGTTGGCTAAAATATCAGTTCACAAGAATTGTAAAACTTGTTCTTTTAACTCAAAAATCAAATGTCACTTTCTTCCTGGCATGTTACCCAGTCATTTCAGTGCTTCAATCATGTGAATCCTTCTAACATATTTCTGTGAAAACACTGTCAAGTATCTTCCCGCTAATGATCACTTCCAATTTCTGTTATTATTAAGTCTTCTCACAGTGTATGCACAATTAACAATTTTGTTCTTTATATATTTATATTTGCTCATCACAGAGTACCTAATTAATTAATTTCACATTTAAGCATCTGTACTGGTATGACTCTCTTGACCGCTTTTTCATCATTTGCAAGTTAAGTATCTTCAGACCATGGATAAAGTCAAGAAACTCAGAAAACTGACTTTTCCCTTAACACCAACAAATATATTGCATCTGCTGCAAGTCCTCTCCCACTCTGGGAGATGGTTTGATGCCACACAAAATATGTCATGCAGCCCCTTAAGCCAGCAACTCACTTCCTGTATGTACTTCACTGTATATTCATCTTCTTACTAACTTTTGAGAAGGTCCTGCCCTGTTTTTGTCTCCAACCACCTTTGCAAATCCTGAAGCCATGCAATTTCTGTCAGTGCTGATTGGGACTTGTCTAATTAGGCTTTGTCTATTCATAAAAATATCACTGAATAGTAGGTTTAAAAAAACAAACAAACTGTTAATCTAGGCATAGTCATTGTGGTACTGCATGCATGTGTATAACGTTTTTCCTCTGTAAAAGAGAAAGGTAAGAATACTGCACTGATGTAATTTAAACTCAGCTATTGCTGTTGCACCTCAACAAAACAGGGAAGAGCTCTCCTATTTGTATTTTCCACACCTCCCAAGGGCTTTCCCACCTACCTCAGCTAACTTGCTAGCACAAAGTACCATTTGTTACAAGAGTTATACAGCATTCTCAAACACTGCCAAAAAGCCTGCACAGTTGCAAGAGTATATGCACAACTACATGATCCTAACCCTGTGGTGTCTCCAGACACCTTGATTGTCTTTATATCAGGGTACCAGGACAAAGCTCAACTAGCTTCAAGTTAATCTCCAAATCTAAAGGCCTTAAGAGAGGCAAATTAAGTTAAAAGAGCACCAGATTTTAAATTACTAGCCAAGCACTATCACTGTGTAAGATAAACAGGAAATAGGAGCACAATCTCATCAGTCCTGGTGTTACCAACCTATATGAATTTCCCCTTGCAGTGCACCTTACAAATTCCTATAAATATAACAAAAATGGAACAGAGTTTTGAGTCTCTGATTCAAACTCTGCAGAGTTTTCTGCAGAGCCAGCAAGAAATCCAATTCATGTTGGCTGATGCATGTACGATGATGACTGTTGTTCCCAGGTGTTTGTGCAAGCTCTAACAATCCCTCAACGTAATGGTTCAAGGCCACATACACAGAGGTTTTAGTGGTTTATTTCTTAGAAGGAAGGTTAATGTACTGTCTTCTGTTGAAGTGAAAATCCAGTAAGTTTTAGCCTATGTTGAAGACACATAATTTTTAAATAAAAGGAAATTAGTGAGTGAATAAATGAAAAAAAATTCAAAATCATTACCTGATAATTTCAAATAAATATGATAATTAGGCACCTGACTGTAGTCTGGATGGCTTTTAAAAAAATAAATATAGGAATAGAAAGACTAAGAAATAAGCATTGATTTGTGACTGAAATCCTCCAATTTTTCCATTTCTATGAGATATCCAGCCCCATCCCTGCTCAGGAGAAGTCCAAAGTCCACAGTCCATTCCTCAGCAGGTAGCCCTAACCTCCTGCCAAAGTTAGTCTGGTGATGTTAGAGGAAATCTGAAGATGTGCTTCATGACTCAGATGCTTGATGGAGTCCTTCACCCTCCAAACCTGAAGCCAGACATTAATACAACTCCAGTGAGTTGAGAAGAAGAAAAGGCCATAAAGGAATAAAAAATGGTAAGTAAAGGGCCTAAAAGGCCAACAGAGGGAACAAGCTGGTGGCATTGCTGATGTTCAATGTTTGCTTTTGAACTCAAGTGTGTTTGTCTAGTAAATACGCAACCCAGGCTAGCTGGCATATGACAAGACAGCTGCAGGAAGCCAAAAACATCAGTACGTCCCTCTAAACAAGGGCAAAATGAAAAGATGTATAGAAAATAATTTCCTAAGTTACTAAGTTTCACTTGCATACCACCATCTGATGATGAAATCTTGAAATCCCAAGACTAAGAAAACCTCACTGAGAATGGAGGTCACTGAGAACTTTGGCTATGATTCTAGTAGCTGGGATTTTATCAGCTATTAACATTGTTCAATCAGCAGTCAAGAAGGCAAAGCACAAATTAATAGAAAGTCCTTGCTGTTCTCTAATGAAGCCACCCACTTTTGATTTGTGGCTCCACAAAGTGTAAACTACTGCTTAGGTGAACAGAAGCATTACTGAGTTCAGGAAACAGAACTTGAGACACCATAAAATAAAGTGTCTTTTCCCAAGTGCTGTAGGGATCTGGGCCTATGAGATCAGCAAAACGATTAAATGAAAACCACTGACCACAAGAAAAAGAAATTAGTTGATAAGACATTTCCCACTCAACCGAATCACAAAATATTTTATTAATTCTAACATCAGTTTCATCAGTCCAGCTCACAGAGACAAAACTTCAAAGGTGCTCACGAAAACATTCTATCTACACGGGTAAGAAAGACCTTGTAAGAAAAACCTATACATGTATCTCCTACAGGCAGAAACCCTCCCCCCACATCCCAATCATATAAATAGGTATGCCAAAATGGCATGAGTTTATGGGGATTTGAAGAAAAGGCTGTACATTCTTTATAGAAAACATGGACAAAAGTAAATAACAAAACACATACCAAGCTAATCAAAACAGATGCCAAGACTTCTGAGGGAGAAAAGGTTGAAATTTTCATCCTTCTACACATAAGCATTCCTTCATGTGACAAAGAAATCCTTCTTACAAGCTGAAACCCTTCTAATCAATGTGGTAATGCTGTTGGTCAATGGCCACGTACATTGCTGTACACACGCTTCCTGTCTGATTGGGCAAGGCAGATCCCACACAGCAAGGCACAAAACACCCTGTACTGGTGCAGATTGCACCCCATGTTTTCAGTGCAGGGTCAACTCCTCTCAAAGGAGTACCCAGCCAAAATGTAAGTTATACGCCAAAGACATTCCTTTTTTGTATTAATATTGGCTGCATTTCACAGAAATCAGTTGCAAAACCATTTTTTAAAATATAATCTTTTTTACATGAATTATTTAAACACTTACATTTTAAGATTCATTTTCTCTATAATTCTGAAATTTTTACAAAAGAATTATTGGTAGGTCTTATCTTGATAGTTTTTTGAATATTGAAAATCCACATAATGTTAAAGTTGGCTGTGCATTCTAGGACACAGCCACATAGCTGGGCTCATAAAAATCTAAATAGCTTTTCCCAAAGCATCACCTTTAAATATTGTTGCCTTCTGCCTTTAAGAAAGATGAGAAAATCCCCATTTTACTCCCAAACCAGTCTTAAGCATGATTAGAAACTTGTCAAGTGCCATGAACATCTAAAATTGTCAGAACATTTAAAGTATAGTATTGTCAAGCATGTGCAATCTGTATGCATCTAGATTGTTATTTGTGCAAAAACATGCAGACATACTCTGCCTTTATGTGTAAATCCACACTCTCTTCAGTGAGGGCTTTGTGGTAGTCAGGACAGAATATGGCATACATTTACCTTCTTGGTATTTAAAAAAAAAAAGAATAATTATTAACTACTATCCGTTAAAAGACCCAACTGCAGAATGTTTTAGTAGAAAAATAAAAATTTTAAGTTATTGGCAGATTAACATTAGTGCAATTTTTTTGACTGCCTTACTTCCACACAGTAGATTAAAAAAATATATTGTCACTTGTGAAAAGACCTAAGACACTTCAGAAGCAGTTATGTAGCTGCCAAATAAAGAGAAAAGGAGCAGATTCTGTGGCACTTTATAAAGCTCTCAATAGTTAGTGCCTTCTAAAGCTCCAGGAAACAAGATCCAAGGCTTGTCAACTAATTACAGTTCTTTCCATACAAAAATATATCACGAGATTTTCAAAAGGCTGACTAACTGCTGACTAGAAAGAGAACTTTTTTTTTTTTTTATTCAGCTATATCCTAGACAACATCTGGATCAACTTCTTTCTTTGAAGAACCATTTTTGGTAGTCCGAGTTGGTACAAGGTCGTAACAATGGTGCGGGGTTCCCATTGTAAGCATTTGCCTCAGCTTGTATGCACTTCTGGGTTTGTGGTGAAACAAGGTACCATCCTACAAAAGACAGAAATAAAGTTAGCTTTTCTGGTCTCAAAAATTGCAAACATTTCACTGTGTTTTAAAGTAACAAAAACATTTGCAACAAATAAATATCCCATGTATCCTTCCAATAGGGTTGTGTGGTAAAGTCTAACTTGAGGAAGTCTGAAACTTTATCAAAAGATCCTGCTTTTAAACTTACATCAACTGACATCTACTTTGCTTTAGAGTGACTCATGAAGTGACATCTCAGCCTGTAAAGGATGTGCTAACATTTGCTTTCATTGCATTTTGTTACTGGACCAGAATATGGCAGAAAAGAACTAAGCCAAGCACAAGCATTACACAGATTTATCAGTTTATTGCACATCTTGTAAGCAAAAGATAAATATTGCTCATTAGGAGTAAATGTTGGACATATTTTTAGCAAAAAATTTCCCTGTCTCTTCATAGGGCATATTTTTGGTGGAAAAAGCAAAAATATTTAAGCATGCCCCTTGCCTGCAAGGAGTGTGTGGACTTCACTTGCTTTGCTGAAGGGCAGTACAGCTGCCTCAGAGGTGTAAGGTCTGACAGGCCTCTGCTGTCAAACTCTCTAAAGAACACATTTTGAGACCTCAGGCCCTTTTTTATGGAGATCTCCAGTTCAAGTCTCTTGTGCCAATCCAGGAGCACTGTAAGCAAAATCTGGCAGCTCTGAAAGCAAAATCCCAATGCCTTGTTTCTGAGCATAGCCCTGAATCCTGTGGAAGTCTGCTCCCTCTGCCATCAGGAACGTTGCACTTGCATCCTGAGCTGCAGCTCCTGATGCCCAGCAGTGTGTGCTTGCTCACAGACTTGCTGACAGACTCAGCTGCTGAATTACTTTCCTGCTTCCATCATGATAATTCAAATTTTAGAGTGGATTAATCAGTATCCATCTCACTCATTTTTGACTCAGTGTCCACAAAAGCTCGATTCTTGCCAAGCTGCTGGGAAGGCTGTTCAAAACTGTGATTATGCTCCATCCATAAGGACAGGTATCTGACACTACTACACACAAAGCAAAAGAAATGTGGTGCTGACACCTCACCCATCACTCGCCTTGAAAGGTGGAGGCTGGTGGTTTTGATTTAGTGCAGCAGCAGAAAAGGAATTGGAGCAGAGCAGTACATTCATATCACATGCAGGCAAAAAGTGATTGTGAGAAAGAACATTTAGAGTAATTTGTAAAGTCTCAGATGCTAAAATTAATGGTTAGGAATACAGTGGAAACAGATGCATTCCATAACTTTTTTCAATTTTTTAATTTTCTCCATTTGAAACTTTCCATTTTCTCAATTATTTCTTGAAGTGACTGAAGATCCTTCAATTTATGTCATCTTAGGGATTAATGTGTATGACCTTGAGCAGTTTTGTCAAAAGTCAACATTAAAAATGAAACTTCATTTATAAAGTCAACCTTTAAAGCATTTTTATTTAGTAATATCGCTATGAGCTTCAGTCTGGTCTAGACTTCGGGAATGGACAGTAATTTTCATCTTATATTTTTAGAGTTTACCCTGCTACATGTCACTGGTGGTAGTATTTAAGTGTGACATTTGTCAGCCACGGAGTCTGTAGAGATTAGAAGCATTATGCAGACACATTATGTAAATATACCATTTTGATATATTGTGTGACCTTTTTCCTTAGCCAAATAACAACACTCCAGAACCTGACCAAGGCCATAATTTTTCATTCAGATTATTTTCTCTCAGGCATCCAGGAGCTTCTTTACAGATTCAAAACTACTAAACACAAGTTTTTTTTAATATCATGTAGTGGCAGCTGCTTAAAAGCAGGAAAGAGCATAAAGTAATGGTGGTGTGTGAAGTACTGGAGATATATGGTAATATAAACACAGGGAAATAAGACAATGAAAAGAGAGCAGAAGTAGGCCAGCCATATAACTGACTGGGGAAAGGTTATATTGACCTGAGACCTCAGTCTCAGAAGACAGTAGGGGTGACATGCAAGAAAGAATGTTCCCAGCCTCCTTGATGTTAATAAGGGTGCTTTCCTTCCTCTCATCTTCCTGTTCTTAATGACTGGAATACTCTTTGCCTGCTGCCTTGTTTATGTGTTCAGATATTAAAAGCCAAGATAGCCTTTTTATCCCAGAGACCTGTGCCAGTGTTGTGGCATGCACGATGCAGTAAGATAAAAAATTTTAAAAATTCAACAAATCTTCCACCCACTCCCAAAAAAAAAATAAGCCCAAACCCAAGCAGGCACACTTACCTCTCTGAAAATAAATTTCTGGTTTTCAGGAACACTGTGGGCATTTTCTTGACACAAGTACATCGTCAAGTAGTCAGTCCCCGAATCGACTGCTGCACAGACTTCTGGTTGTCGTGTGTTGTAACGTATTTCATTATGGGATGTGTACTCGAAAAACTACAAACCCAAGAGAAGAAATAGCAGTCATCTCATATGTACACAGAGAGTATTTATAAAGAAGCATATACTAAGAGACTATAATTAAGTTTACAAATAAAAGTTTCTGCTGAGAAGAGAAATTCTGCCAGAAATATTCAAGGGTCCTTAACTTCTGCTGCTTACTATTTTACAGAAAATCAATCTTACCACAGCATGGCTTTACTCTGGTAGCACTTAAAATGCATGAAATGCTGAATAAATGTCCTGCATTCCAGCATTAAAGAATTTCTGAAATTCAACTGTAATATTTGATATTCACATTCTAGACCCCCCTTAAAAATGGGATGGAAAACAGTTTCTGGCCTGACATTATGCCTTCTTAATTCAGTCAACACAAAGTAATATTGCTTTTAACTAAGGACTTGCTCACTGCATAGCTCAAATCCAGTTTGGTCCAGGTTCATTTCCTGTTATAATGGTCATTTCCAGTATTAAGGATGCATGGTGATGAGCATTTTGTTCTATAAAGTTTTAAGACATTATTTGAAGCAAATCAGTTACTGCTGCTTTTAAACAGGAAAAAAAAACAAACAAAAAACTTCCTTAAAGACAATTTACTATCTTTGCTTGTTGCATGATATTCTACAGAAGTGTTATGAACATGCTCTGAAACTCCTGGCTTCTGTAGCAGTTACGGTTGAAGACTTCCTTAAAATTTTATAGTTATCATGGACATTTGCCAACTTTTGGACTTCATTAAAGAGTGGAAGAGTTTGAGAGTTGTTTGTATTTAGCAAGCTTATAAATAATTTAGATGACTATAGTGCACGGATGTGTGTTTAGATCTGATTTAGATTATACTCAAAGTAGAGGAGAGTTTTATAAACATCAGAAAATTGCTTATTACCCATAGTACAGCTGCATTAGCAGAGACCAATAAAAGGATGAGGGAGAGAAGGAATCTTCTTTTGTTTTGTTCCCTCCTGGAGACTGTAAGGCTTTGTGAAGGAGGCTGTACCAATTGAGAAACGTATATACTTGAACTTACCACAAAAAGGCTAATAACCTTGAATAAGGAGTTGGAAATGGAGTTTCAGTATAAACAGGACTGTGCAATTACAAAATCTGCAGCCATCCATTTCCAAGTGGAAAAGTTCTGATCTAGGCTATGCTGATAATAGCTGTTTCATGAAATCTGCCTCTCCTATTATCACAATCAGGAATTTCTCTGTCAAGGTGGCTGTCACAGCCATACACCGACCGATGCTGCCCACTGCGTCACCCTGTGGAGCCTCATGGCTTTTCTTTTCCAGCAATGATCTAAGTGACTGACACCCTGCCCCAGAATTCACCTGTTTGCCACCATTTATTTGTGGGAAGCCACAAAGGGAAATGAGTGTTTTGAGAAAGCAACATCAGGTTTGAAGTCTCCCTGGTTACATAAGACCCTGGAGACCATGATTTTCCCTTGAAACTTTTGCCAAGCTCTGTTCCTACAATGTAGGTTGCACTACACTTTTACATTTGCCTTAATCAAAAAAAAAAATCTCATCAACAACAAAAATAAATTCTGTGAATATTGGTCCTATTATTATTATTGGCCCTAACAGGCAGCACCTGTTCCCTGGTTCAGTATCTGATTGACACATGGAAAACTCACTACTTTGGGCCCCACAGTGAGCTACAGGGACATACATTTTAATCCTATGGCTTGTGAATAAAGAAAAAGCCTCCATTCTGCTCAGTTCTGTATGGATGGACACTT
The DNA here is from genome assembly GCA_032173965.1 of Sitta carolinensis. Classification (NCBI taxonomy): domain Eukaryota; kingdom Metazoa; phylum Chordata; class Aves; order Passeriformes; family Sittidae; genus Sitta; species Sitta carolinensis. The sequence continues at coordinate 91,028,403 of CM063284.1, read as the reverse complement.
TTCACAGCTGCCACTTTCACAAAGCCATATTTAGAGCCTTGCTAGTTAGGGGATTTATTAGATATAATAACTCCTTAGCAATTTGTATTATAAATGAAAGCCTGCAAGCTGCTGACTGTACCAGATGCATCAAGAATAAATGGAGCAGCTACTAGATCAGAGCACTTCTTACTACTGATATCTTTCCTGAACAGTCTCTCAAGGACTTGTGCCAGATTCCGAATAAGAGCAAGTAAAATGTTTAATTTCTGGGTAACTTTAAGGAATGGGGTTATAGTACTAGCAACCAAGCACTCCTGCCTTGTTGCCCAATGAACTTAATATGGTTCATTACTCTACACTGCTTCAAACTGAATAAATGCTTCAGGCTTTGGGCTTTTCCAAACTCTAGTAATGCAGCTCAGAAAAATCTTCCTCCTCAAAAGGAAGATTCTGCAGAAGGAAGCATTTTCAGACTAATCCATGGCCCAATAACTAGTCGCCTTACTGCATTTCTTTCCTTCTGAGAATCAGTAGATTCCCTTAAGTGCTATTGTGAAACTTCATGAAGCCTTTTCCCAGTGTATCTGGCTTCTGGACAATCTACAGGATTATGCCCCAGTTGCATCAGTGTCTCGCTGATACTGCGGCCAACAGCAGATTCTGGCTACCTCACTGGACCATGAAACACACTCTCATCCTTCTGTGCCTGGCTACTGTTGTTTTGCATTGCAGGAAGAAGTTGGCACTTGATGAGTAGAACCAGCAGCGAGATTACCAGGTCTGATACTCCTTTTTGCTGAAAACCCAAGAGCTTTGATAATTTCTTTGTTTCCCTCTTGCTCTTTACATCAAATGTTATCAGCTCTAAATGGGGATTCTGGGAGGAACACTATCAGTCAGGGTTTTCTCATCCTCTTATCACATCAGGTTGATTTCTTGCCATCACATATTGGTGCCCTCTGTACTGCTTCCCAGCCTACCCAGAAGGGCAAGGGGCTTTACTGATGTTTAATTTCAAAGCCTTTTACTCTCATCTGTGGGGCGCTCACTCCCACAAAACATAAGCAGCCTGAGGTACAAGCAGTCAGTGGCCAGTGTTTTGTGTATTTCCTGCCTCTCTTCTATATACTCTCAGGTCTTAACAATGCAGTGTTATCCTCACCTTCTCATGATAGTGAACATGCTAATTTTTAAACACCTCCAGTTAGTTTTCTTATGCTTACACAAAAGGAGTAAAGTAAACCGCTCAAACAGACCATGGACTCAAGGAAGAAGAACAACAAATTACCAGGAACTTTATTTTTTTCTGAGAGTGGTTTTATTCACTGAGATGTAAAACCAGAGCAAGTGCTGGACCTTAAAAATAACCAAGAGCACAGAGCTCTCTCCTCTCAACACAGTGCACACATATATTCAGAGCTCACTCAATCAAGATTTGTTTCCAGTGAAGAGTTTTGCAGTAGTCCCTACATAAACAGCCACCTGCCTGTGGTATGGGACAGGGAACTGGAGCAAGGCTTTGATTGAGGGCTTGCTGCTAAAACTCTATGTAGGCAATGCGTGGAGTGATGAGAACAAAATCGAGGAGAAAAGGCAGGAAGAGTTTAAGAATAGGATGGCAGATTCCCTTCCAAGGGGCCAAAGAGAAGTTAAGGGCAGCCTGTTGCCAGTAAACATCTCTGAAATGCTGTTGTTGATACTAAAGGATGAGCAAACCTTGCCTCAATCATTTCATCAGCAGACAGCGATGGATGTATACATGGAAGATTTGACTGTTTTGGTCCTGACAGTGTCACCCATCAAGGAGTTCGCACCACAAGGAACAGCCTGCTACCTTTACAGAATGACTGTCAAGAAAGTGGTGGGATGGGAAAGAAATGGAGAGAAATGTCCTGCTGGTAGGTTTTGTGGGTATTTGTGAGGCAGAAAAAGGAGCTGCAAGTCCAGAAACCTCAACATCATTTCCCATCTCACTTGTGTTTCCGTATCTCCTCTGACTTTAGTCTTCCTCTGTTCCCCCACCCACAACTCTTCCTGCTATTCACTTACACTCTTGCAACTACCTATCACCCTTACTCACACCCCGCTTTGCCAAGTTGTAGCGTGGCTCCTACATTCAGTAACCCTGCCCCTTTCCACTAAAATGTTCACCAATGACTCTGCTTGGTTCACTCCCTGTCCTACTCTTTCCTCTACCACACGTGCCCTGCTCACCACCTGCTGCTGAACCTCTGTCCCAAACTACTATTGCCCTTTGCCACCTTGATCCTCTCACTCTGGCTCCTGCCAGCCCTCCCATACCTTTTATCCATTTCACTATCCTTGTTTTACCCATTTCCCATGTTTGGCCTTCCCTCCTCAGGCTCTGTAGTTCGCTTGAGTCATCTCATATAGTCCTTTATTGGTTTATATTGCAGTCAGGTGGTTTCTCCATTTCTCCTTCCTCCTCCTGCTTGGATGCCAGCAGAGGGAGTGGTTTGCACAGTTCCAAGAGCGTCACTGCTTTCAGCCTGGCGCCTGCTACTGCAGGTACACGGATGCACCATCAGCAGAGATGGAAGAGCATTAATACCCAGTGATGTGATATCTTGCAGTAAATTCAGTTAATCTCTTAGTGCTAGCTAAACAAAGGATAACCGTGAAAAATGTCATCTCATGACGACTTGTCTCTAAATTGTACTTCTCTTTTGCTTTCACCTTTTTTCCTATGTCTTTATTCTTTCTTAGGGAAAGATAAAATTTAAGCTAACTCTTTTTGCTCAGCGAAATTAAAAAAATGCAACCCCTCTCCTCTCTGTAATCTTTAGTACAAGGGAAAAAATCTATAAATACTTTTGGTTTGTTAGCATGTAATCCTATACATTAAATGCTTCTTAATGTACAAAAGCAATCAATGTTACTTAAAAGAAAGTGACTTGACTGTGTTATCTGATTATCTGTTAACTTCTATATGGATCTGTAGAAGTATTCTTAACTTGGGCATGAATCTGAACTGAAGGAGTAAAAGGGGTGAGGTGGGGCTTAGTATAATTGGCATACATCTGTCAGTATTGAGATCCTTTGGCTTTTATGGTACAAGATTCTCCCCCTGCCATCCCTGCATCTTGGCCTTAAAGACAGACAGATTATGAAACTTAAGACATAAACCAGACATTAACTAATAAATAATTATTAAATAATAGTTATAATACTTTAGGCAATATACTTGCTATAAGCAACAAATCTATTTCCTATTAAGATGTGAGATACATTGCTTTTTCTTTCCCCTTTGTCATGTAAATTGCAATTCATATTAGAAATTTTCTCCTCAATGCAGACTTGTTTTACAATCCTCGAGCTTTTATGTTTGTTTTTTTTTAAAGCAGAGTTCAGAACAATAGCAGATGCACTGCTTAACTGGTACATACCTTGTTTCTTTCCAAACTTTCTTTTCACTTTTTTCCTTTTCCCAAATAATCCTAGCTGAATGTTTGGATTAATTTAGTCAAAAAAGGACCTAAACAGTCAAGCCACCCAAGCTGTCACAGGGTTATGTAAAAGAGGTCTGTGTCTTACATGACCTTTGGTACTCACTGTGATGAGACCATATCTCCAGTACTGTGTTTACTCTAATCTGGGTTACAAGCCAAAAATCAAGATAGACAGGCAAGTTCATGCCCACATCAAGCACCAAACTTCAATTCTGGAAGGTGGTCACTCAAAACTATACAAAACATCCATTCTAGCTTGGCACACTGTGCCCCACAACACTTTTACCATAGCATTATGAAGAGAGGCTTGCGGGCATCAAAACTAACCACTGCTACACACAATTTCAGTCAACAGGAGAAAGAAGATAGCATTTTCAGCTTCAGAATTTAAAAACAAGACAGCAAGAATGGAAGTGTTAAAGAGAACCCCTGATCTCCTGGACTGTGGAGCCCAAGCCCAAGAGGACATTTCTGCAGAAGGACAGGAGAAGATGTGGTACAAAACCTCTTGGGTAGTTAAGACAAGCACCATGAGGAAGAGACATGATGACAGACACAGGTGGAACTCGGCAAGGTTTCCAATGTTATTAAGGGCTTTAGAGGCATGCACAGAGAAAAGCTCAGAGAGGTCTTGGAGATGAGTGAACACTGGCCTGTGTGCACCGTAGCTGCACTGATGTGCTATTAACCCCTGCTAATGAGCTCTGTGGAAAGGCATAATAAGGGTATGCATGAATTCCCTGGGCTGGGTAGACACATCCTCAGAATGAAGAAAATCTGACCTGAAGATACATCAAAATAAAAAGCATTTAGTGCAAGAATCAAAACTCGAACTAAGATCACCTTACTGTGGCAACACATTCTCTCAGCCCTATTGCTATAACTTTACCATACTTCCTTACATTACAACCATAAGTGTTAGTCAAAATAAAAATAAAACATTATTCTTACCTGATTTTGTCCCATGCCATGGCATGGGTAGAGTATGACCCTCTGTCCAGTTACTTGATGTTCATTTGTAGGGTTATAATCAAAGCAGAAATTTTCCATTCCTCTATTCTTCAGCTAATCAAAACAAAGTAATATTTTAAAATATTAGTCTAAAATAAGGAAGATATTCTGTAGTCACTCTACATCCATCCTGCTGGGCACCGAGATCCATCCCAAAGCTGGTGCAAATCAACTGGGATAGATCAAAGGGATGAAACGATAACATCTCTCAGACTAATGTGAAATAAAACTGGACCATCTTGACTTTGAGCATTGAAGCAGCCAGACATGATGGCTTCCCCTAGGAATGACGTTGTGTTCCAACTTATTTGCAAACGAAGTGGGTAGAAACTATGAAAAACTGCGTTGAAACCCAGCAAGCCAGCAACTCATGCAGAACAAAAGAGTCTGCCATGCCTTTTTCCCCCAGGATCTACTTGTTCAATTTTCTTATGAAAAGATAACTACATACTTTTCTCAGTTTGTAAAATGGGAACTGTTAGGAGAATTTGTTCTCAAAAGGACTCCAGTACCCTCTTGAGGCAGAACAAGAAGACAGATATTAGGATCAGAAATCTTGAAAGTAGGCAAAAAATATCTTTGTAAAAAGACACTAGGTATGATATTAAATATTCTTTACTCATATTGCTGATCTCTGACAGAAGAGGTGCATAACTTTCAGATTGAATTTTAAAATCTTAAGTTAGCTAATTTAAAAACAACAAGTTTTTAACAAGGCTAGTTCACAAGAATTTGCATTTAAGTATCCAGGAGGCAAAAGTAACAGAAATAAGTTAAACAATCACATAACAACCACTGATTCCTGGTATTAGCCACATAACCAAATCTGAAATTACACGGCGCAGAGTAGGCTCTGTAAACAAGAAGCTGAATACCCCTGTTACTGAGTGTAATTATATCACAGACAAAAAGAATAAGCAGAGTAAATCTCAGAAGAGTTAGTTCAGCAAGGTGTAATTTCACTGCTCTTCCCCAGTCATGATAATCGTATCCTGAGTTCTTAATGTGGAAAATGAGCGGACACATAGGGATTGCAGGCAGCTAAAACTAAATAAACAAGACAAATCCTGCAGGGCCTAAACCCACCACAGAGCAAACCATACAAGTTGGAAAATTAAATACTTGTGTTCTATACATGTTTGCTTTGCCATCTTCTACTTTTAGTGCTACCCAACAACTTCTTTCCATTGCTTTGTGCTCACTCCTACATTAGACCACTGCAACCCTCCTTGAACAGTCAAAAGAAAACATTTTTTTTACATTCCTAATGGGAGGCAAGAATTACACTTAGAAAAATAGGAAAGAGAAGCGTCTTACACAGACTATTTTTAACACTGCCATGGAACTACATAAACCAAACAATAAGCTTCTCATGTTTCTACATAAGGAAATATCAAAAAGTATAACCACTTAAGATGGTAATTTCATCTCTACAATTGCTGCTGTCAGCAGCTGTCTTCAGGACCAGAAGGTCGCCCATTCGTATGTTTAATAACATATGATTCTGCCTGACTGTCTACTGGCTCCAAGGGCAGCAAAGCCCCTATCCATGGTGCCCTTCCAGGCAACCCAATGACCTCACTAGTGCTCTTTACCATCAGCCCCTGGCACATGCTCTAGTGTGAGCTCCCTTTTGAGAAATTCTAAATAATCTGTTTGAAAGTGTCCTGCAACACCATAACTACAGTAACTCTCCTATGCATATTACCCAGTCCCCAAATTCACACAACAAAAGATGTGTAAAAGCTTATTAAACTTAAGCTTCAGTTCAGATGGTTTGAAAATGAGGCTGTGCTCCAGGATGTTACCATGTATGTTCTCTCCTTTTCTCTTTCATGCATAAATGCTTGTGATACATGCTGACATTTTCCTACATGTACATGGTCCATATGGTTCACCTGGTTCTTTTATTTTGTTAGGCATTGGTAGATATACACATACTTCATCAGGAAGCCCAATAGGTATTCAATACCTAATTAGTGGGAATAGTATATTCTTGGCTTTTAAATCACCTGATCTGAAATGACACAGAAAAATTTGAAGATCTGACTGCAGCACCATTTATTAAAAAAAAAAAAAAAAACAACAAACCAACCAAAACCACAACTCTGCCCTCTGTTCCATGGCAGTAAAAAAGTATGAGAGAATTTGTGAAATATTTTTCTCTTGTAAAATGAGAATATACAGTTTATGTGCAAGAGCTCTATCAAAACAGATAGATTTTAATCAAAACAGTGATTATCCACATTTCTGAAGTTATGTTTATTCCCACATCCACCACAAACAAGTCATGCAATGAGAACAAAATTTTCTCTGTGACTTACCTTAGTTCTTCTGCAGAATGCTGCATTAGAGAAACAGAAGCAAGAAAAAATGTTGATCACCTTTCCATTGAAACACATTGTTCAGATCTAAAACAATGTACCCATACAGTACTATAGGCTGTGTTTTTCCAGTATTTGCCTCCTATTGAAACAATGCTGGTGTCACTGTACATGCCATTGTTTGGAGGCTGAGACAGGTAATAAACACCAGCTACTGAGATATTCACCATAGATTTTTCCCTTACTGCTAGGAGATATTTAAGTCTATTGTTACCTAATATCTGGACATTTGTATATAACTACACAATACAGATGGCATTCTATGAATAATTCTTAGTTTGGGCTTCCATTTAAGATAGAGTCCATTGTAAACAAACCATCAACAGCAGATTTTTGACATTAAAACTTCATTACATTAGTTGATAAGTACAGCCAACGGAGCACTGCCAAAATAGATCCGAATCCTCTTTATTCTGCCAGTGGCAGTGGTGCTCATTTATTGATGATATTGACAGATCGTACTGTGGGACACAGTAAGATATGAATTTGCAACAAGACAAACAGCTTCACTAGTACTGACCAAATGTCAGCTTTCACCTCAAAGGTGATCCAAACAGTCACAGGGAATGATTCTAGTGAGTGACTGCTATTTTCAGATCACCTGTTAGCTTCTTAAGGGCAATGCTAAAAAGGACATACAACACTGAGGACTAAAATCCTCTGAGGAAGGAGACACCCTGCTGTTGGATTCATTGGCTCACCCCAGCAAGTCCAGGTCTCCCTGGGAAGCTCATAAACATATAAGCATGTAGTTCAAGCAATGGTGTGTTCGCTACCAAACACCTGAATTTCTCCCACTTCCTTTTAAAAAGCCTCTCCCTAGCTTTCAGAGGCTGTATAGCCAACCAAATGGTGCATATTTTCCTGTGATGGGTGGCATAAGGTCTCCAGGTCTAGTCAGTCCTATCTTGGCTACCAATGCAACCTCAAGTGGCAGCTCTACAAATTGGATTATAAGGCAGTTTTAGAGGTATACCCTAGAGAAGGAACCCTGATACCTCTGAGATCTTGGAGCACCAGTCATGCAATAATATCTTTAATTACATAATTTAAAACACATAGCTCTCTTCTTCTGCAAGCCTGTCCATATATCATGTGTTCTTTACATAATTTAAATAATGGTCTCTTTCAGTTGCAGCAAAACAAAATTCTTCATACTTTTATAAAGCATAGCTTAAAAATCTTCCAATTTTTTTTAATTACATCTAGTCTAAATTAAAAGAAAATTACGACTGAGCACTTGGAAACAAAGATAAGATGGTGTTGGAGGAAAATGGAGAAGGAAGCCATCAAAAGAAAAATTCAAGTTTTAGATTTCCCAACTGATTCAGTCAGTGACAGATGCCTTTACAGATAGAAGGCAGAAAGAGAGACCGGATAGAAAGTCACAACACAAGACATCTATCAACTCAGTTGCTGTACATTCAGCTAAAAGAAGTATCAGCTGGAAACTGAGAAGAAAGAAAAACTTAACGTGTCAGAACATAGTATGGTCTCACTGCCAAGTGATCAAACTTAGAGAAAATTAGAGTAAAATCCTGATTTTTGTGTCACCGCTGTTTTTTAAAAGCAATCTTGATGGCAAATTTAAAAGCCAAATTCACTGACTGACCATAATTTTTATCCTCGGATATGCACCTCAATGCCAGTCATACTTAATCTGTATCTTGGAAGAGAGAAGATTCCTGACTATTCCCTTGCTTTGCAGCCCTGCCTTTCCATGGTCACGGATAATACAAAAAGATTACAGAGCTGCCCAGTTCCTCTATCTTCACCCAGCAGCACAACGCAGAGACGTCACCACGCTGATAGTGAACACACCAGCGGGCTCAAAGTTCTTCCTACAGTCACCCACACCATCCCTTCCGCAGGTAGTTAGGATCTGTAAGCCGACTGAGTCTCTGCTGTCTAGGTGGGTGATCTGAGCAGAGCTGGGGCTCAAGTCTTGCTGCAATTTCACACCTACCGACTGGCAGGTACTCTGACAATAAGTGCATGCTCAAGGGTGGCCAAATCACAAGCTGCTATGCCTGAAAAAGAACTATCAGTGTGCTACACAAGAGCCTAAAAGGTACTATCAGCCTTTCCAGAAGTACTGACATCTTATTATTTTAACCCACTGAGTGCCTATCAGCTTCACTTCCTCCTGCCTCCCCAAGGAAATTATTCAAGTCAGAAGGTTCATGCCTCACAAAGTTCCAAAGCTGCATGAAGCCCAAGGAGAAGCAAGAAGATATTTATCTCATTTATAGGTCACAGGCAGTTTGCAGGAATGCAATCATATTTCAGGCAAAAAGGTTCATAATTCAGTATCTTTAAGTAAAGTTTTAGGCAGCTAACTTTTTATACAACTTATTGTAGTATGGATATTTTTGATTATGTATCAAGAAAAAAAATGTAGCATAAGAGGCTGCTTGTCACTGCACAGCATTGAATATTGCTCAATAACTCTTTACTGTTTGAATAACACATGGTTGAATTATGGGTAATTTTAGAAATATTTTCAACTTCAGTTCAAAGTAAAAATATTTTTAAGGGAGGTAAAAATCTTCATATTCCCTTGTATTCTCTTTGAACAATTAAATAACCTCACACTAAGTTGAGCTGTTATCAAAGCTGACACTTTTAAATACAGTATTTTTTGTGAACCAGAAAAGCACTACACAGCTAAGGCGGGAGTAAAGAACACCATCAGTGATTCATTGAAGCTAGCAGATGGGACTCAATATCCACAAATCAGCTGAATCAGTAGGTGTCGTTTCTGCACTCTCAATTTCTCAGAGTACAACCACATTTCCATCACATCTTAAATTCTTCCTCCCCCCAAAAAATGGTGTATTCTCATTATGCTCACTAGATGACAGCATTTATGAATTGTTTTTAGAGAAATATATAGAACATACCTAAATTACACTCTAGATACCTCAAGCAGCTCTGAACAAGAGTTATTATTTCTAGGTACTGTCAACCCCTTGCCTGAGGATGACAATTAAATCATAAAAGAAACTGCACAAATTCCTTCTCTTCCCCAGAAGGCTGAGGCACTATCACTGGCACCAGTCTAACCCTTTCTTTTGGAGGGAGAAGGATGGAGGTGAAGGGAAGGACAAAATTCTTGAAATGCTCCTGGAAGGTAAGTCCTATAATACCTTACTGCTTCAACTGTCTCAGACCTCTTCAGTAGCAATCCAGCACAAAAGAGAAACAATTGAACCAATGTTGTACCAGGATTTGTTCAAGTACTGGATAATGGTGGGTAATACCTTTCACACCAGTGATCACACAGAGATACCACCTCTCCTGCAAGCTCCAAGACAAATGGAGGAGGGTGGCAATTCTCCCAGAGGCTCCTGAGGGCTTTTCTGACAACTGCTGCCCTCCCTGTGGGAACTCCTACAGCTCCCCAGGGGAAACCACAGCATTTCCACGTTAAGATCTTTTTCACTCAACAAGTTACAAAGCTATTAGGGCAGACTGCGGGGAGACTTGGTTACTAAATGTTTTGTATGTCCACAGAGACCAGATTTTTTTTCCCTTTCCTGAAAGAGATTCAGCAGAGGCTGAGTAACTGAAGGGCAGATGGCAGCAAGACAAGGGCTGGGTGGGATGCAGCAGTGTGGGAATGCAGCTTAGCTGGATCTGCAGAGCGATTGAGTTACCAGCAAAAGTACTTTTAAGCCAATGTGGTATTTGGTAATCAGGAAGGTATTTGATACATCTTTGCCTGGTGGAAAGGTGCAGGTTTTTTTCCTAACATGCAGCAGGTATCTGTTGATTTTTCAGAGGAAACAGGTATTTGCTGTATCACCTCTGCCTTCATCTCTTCCATATGAGATTACAGTAATGTGATATACACGGAGCTATAGTTTATATTTATTTGTAAACTGCAAAAAGCATAAAGTGCTGTCAACTGTTAAAACAGAAGAGGATTCTGATATTGACCCAATTGCCTGTGCCCTTGCTGGTCTAAAGTGACTTACAGATTAAAAATTAACATGCTGGATCTGGAAGCACTTAGTACCAGCTCTCTTTCCCATCACCAGAGCATCATGGTTTTCATCAGATAAAATGTACAAACATACGTTTCAAAGCACACTCCTTTTCAATTCAACAAGTAAAATAAAACACTTTACTGTTCTCTTTTTTTGCTATGCAACATTTCGAGAAATAAAACCTGATCCTTTGCTGCCTTTAACAGTCCCAAGATGTCACTTACAAGGAGTAATTCATGGCAACATTACCTGTTCTCCTATCTGTCACGGAACTCCTTTAAAAACAGCACTCCCTTAATAAAGATTCTGATAGAAACCACTTTTAAAGCCTACCAGTTTTAACTAAATCCTACCAAAATCCCAAACTGATTTAGGCACAAAAACACCTTCACACTGACTCAGTAGAAGAGCTCAGAGAACTGCAAGTAGGCACCCTTTTCAGCAGCCACATACCATTCCAAAGAAGCCTGGTCGGTCCTCGGGTACGTGAAGTTCTGGATACACGTTCTCCAAAAACCATTTGAAGTCCTTACATTTCAGCTTCTCTCGTAGAAGTCTCCTTTCTGTGACATCTCCATATGGTTCCTGAGGGAAAAAAAAAAAAAAAGAAAGAATAAAAAAAAAGATTAAAAAAAAATCCAGAACAGATGCTCTCTTTTAAATTATCTGTGTACATTATTAGGAACCGTATGCTACAGTGATGAGTAGGACTCCTAGCCAGGAAAAATCACCATGTTTGGGTGCTGGATTTGATTTCATTATCCTTACATTTGTTAAATGTTGACAAAAAAGAATTGGAACTGTGAAAGTAAAACTTTAAAATATTCTAGAAGACAGTTTGTCTAAGAAAACTCTCTGAATCTGGAAGTGAGGAAGCCCTTGAATACAGATTGGTGGAAAACTGAGAAGGAGTACTGGAAGAAAAAACTTCCTTTAGATAGATAATTGAAAATCTCCAAAGCAGTGAATGAATCTCAAGGATTTTAAATTATACCACTATCCATTTGCAAATGACCTGCACAATCTGCTAATGCATCCTTTGAACTTGACCATTTTGGGGGGTGAGGAGTATGAAATCTTAAACCTCCAGAGAAAAGTTTTTGTTGCAGACTTTTCCCTATCTATGGTTTGGAGCAGAGTTCACATCTTTTTACGTCTGTCTTCAAAAACCTATTTTTATATTGACTAGGGACTTCAGATAGTCAGGCATAAGACAGCATTTGCAGCCCCCAGATTTTTCCAGGTCACTTGACGCACTCTTTCATCAAACTGCAAATGTATTTGCATTTCTCAAAGCTGTGGAAATACCACTGAAAACACAAAGCAGATGAAAAGCAGAGGCAGAATGCCTTTTTGAATAAACAAACACCATGACATATTAGCTCTGAGGTCTGAACATTAATCTTGAAGTGAAACTTCATGGAACCAATTTTTGCAGCCATAGCATCAATCACTTTCCTTTTATGCTACGGAACTGAATATTTGGGTTTGATGAAGTAGAAAGGTCTGAACCCAACTGCTCCAACAAGTGCTGCACAGAGCATTATGGAAATCAAAGTTCATCAGCAGTAGCTTTGATATGGGGAAAAATAATCCGCATGAGTTTCAGCTTATATCCACTGTGTTACAATAAGCCCGTACATTAAACTTCCAGTACTAACACACAAATATCCTTTAAAGTTAAAGCTCTGTCATTACAGACAGAAGATGCCCAGCACTTTACAAGAAAAATTGTCAGCGTTTATCACTCTTTTTGTGTATGATAAACCAAAATCAACCTGGCATTGCCTCTGGGCGAATGCCATATTTCTCTCCAAGTCAGACTCCGATAATAAAACCTAAATGGCTTTTATGATTTTAAAGTAAACCAATTATTACAAATGTGTGGGCTATAATAACCTAATTACCCAATTTAAGCCAAATGAACACAAGATGAAAGCTAATCAAATTCATCTTCTCCAGCGTCCTCTAGTGTATCTTTTAAAAGCCTTATGTTTTCAGAGCAGTTTTCCCCCACTGTGTCTGTTGGGGTCGGCCACTCGAATGGGGGCTCCCTGTGCCCCACGCCAATCCCTCAGGTCTGATCCAGTGCAGCTGGAGGCACATGCCCAGCAGCCCATCCCAGGCACAAAATCAGAAAGGCAGTGTTTAGAAAACTTTTCATGCAAAGAGATCATGCTAGGGAGATCAGGCACCTCCGGAAACAAGCAACAGCAGACAATCATTTCTTTGGAACTGAATTTCAGACCTTGTGACAGAGATTCATTTAATTCATTTCTAGACACTGCAAGGACATTTCAGTGTTAGTGTTGTCCAGCCTTCAGGCCATTCACAATAAATATGTCCAAGTTATGAATTTGCACACTGTTTTACTGTTTTGACATACTCAATTTTCTCAGTAATAATCTCCTGAAAAATTCGGCAATCAATGATCTTGTATTTTCATAGCAAGAAAAATAAAAACATTAACTAAAAAGAACATCCAAAACCAACAGAACTGATACTTGAAACATTTTTTAGGAACATTTTCATCTGAGTTCCTATGACTGATTGTAATTAATTTCATCTTTTCAATATTGATTTTGGTTTTCATTTTTTTTAAACTAAACATGGTGCAGCAGTAAATCAAACAGAAAAATCTATTTTGTTTTACAGCAGTCCAAAGTTTTACAATTATCGCAAGACAGGTAATTTTGCTAAATATTATTACCAAGCTGTACACCTGAAGGTCTACTGTCCACTGAAACATGTTGATTTGCATTCATTAATTGCATAATTCTTATTGAGAGTCCTGTATCAGCCGTTTCACAGAAGTGCACATTTTAGGCTAAACAACTCCTCCTTGCTTTGATGACCTCATTTTACATTATTCTTTCATATATTTATTTAATATTGACATAGATTGGGCCACCTTGTACTCTTACAGAATTTTAATTTTTTTCCAAGGAATTAAAAATTATACACTTATTCTATGCCTGGAAAAAAGATTCAGAAGGAATTAGAAATAAACATAAAAAGCACTTCCTGTTAATTATTAGCTTAGTCAATAGTTAGTAGGTTGAAAACAAATTCTACTGAAATTCCAGGAACAATGGAGTTGAACTCACCAAGCGAGCGTGTGGGTTTCGGTGGTAATAAAGTTGTTTATATTCATCCATCCACACTTCAGCTGCACGCACACTGTTTGCCAAAGCTTTGGACCGTGAGTATGGAGCTTGTTTGGGGAAAACGTGACCTACATGGGAGCAAGGATGGATCTCAAGACTTCCTCCACACTGCCATATCTGAGCAAAGAATTGACATTGTGTGTATCATTAATTTGTGTCTTTTGCAAGCTCAAGGATAAACTAACAATAAGCCTGTGAAAGAATAACACCATCTCAAGAATACCACACCATACTACAAGTAACACATACAGTAATTTTGTGTCTCATTTGATGACTAAACTGGATAAAATTACATCCTTGTTGCTCTTAGTAATTTGTTCTGAGCTCACAAGGAGATAACCGCATCTCTGGTTTTATCTGGAGAGCAATATTCCTTTCTTAGTTTTATTTTCTCACGTCTACATGATAAGATGATAGAGAAGATGTGGTCTACAAGATAAGCTAAGCAGGCATTGCTTAAAAAAAAAAAAAAGGGGAAAAAAAAGAAAAAAAGAAGTATGTTTATTTTCCAAATTAACTATGTAAATAGCTACCTCAGAGAGAAACCAGTAGCTGATAACTAATCCTTACCAGAAATCTACAGATCTATGTATCATCTATATATTCTACTGGAAAGCTGACTTGACAAAACAGGTAAGCTTGTTATATCATTGAAGAACAGTCAGTTGTACTCCCTTTTGTACATTCACCAATCTAGAAGGGAGGCATAGGTCCTTGGTGATAAAATCCCACTAACCTTTTCCATTGGAAAGCTGGGAAAGGTACCCCAGACCCAACCCACGAAAAGAAAAAACAAAGTACTTCTATAATGTCTGTTGGCCCAATCAACAATGAAACGACCTCCCCTACCTAAACCAATATTCCTGCTTGATGGCAAGGAAGTACTTGCACCTGAATGTGGAATTGGCAGAACCCTGCAAACCATCACTCTGACCTTGTGTCATACTCCTGCCTTTCTGGTTCCCCAGGCTGGGAAATGTACAACCCATGACATAAAGTCCAGGAACAACCATCAAGTGGATCCATCAGCCTCAGCACTCCATACACATTTTTGTAATTACATTCTTCCCCTTTGAAAACCAAGGACTTTTGGCAGTTCATCGACACAGCCACTTTCCCATCACCCATTCTGATCTTAAGTTTGATACTTGAAAGGAGCACAGCTAGGTATTTCCTATTCAATACTGTGTGTGACCACAACACGGCAGACACCCTGTTCCTGAAGGGTGCCTGAAAGAAGGTTTCTGAAATTTAGTCAGAAAGGAAGAAGGCGGGATATGTTGCTGTTCTTGAACTAGCTTGAGGCTGTCACCAATGGCTCTGATAGACTTTCCATAAAAGATTCAGAATTCTCCTCATGTATTCAACCACGCATAAGTGGCAGCTCATAATTCCTTTGTAAATGGAAGACAAAGGAAATTATGTGTGATAGATGCAAGGGGTAGAGGTTTGATCCCTGACAACCTTTTTCTATAAGACATACATTTTTAATTATAAGTTATTCTAATGAACACAGCCAGAGTGAAAGATATGAGGTAGCAAATAAAAGCTCTGCTGCTAACAGTGTTAAAAGATCAGCGGCAGGACTTTTCCCACCTCTCTCTCTCAGAGTTTTAGGGATCTAAAAAGATAAAGGCTTTCAGCTCACATAAGGTAGGACTTAGTTTTAGACTGCTAACTTTCAGGGTCTTTTTTTCAGATACTTAGAATTTCTCTCAAATTTCTAAATTTGGAAAACAATGAGTGTCAGTTCCATTGGTTTGGTTTTGGATAACAACATCATACTTTATGCATGGCACAATACTTGTTTAATAACCAATGTATAAGCACTCTAATACATATGTTTACTTTATAACCGAGAGCTTCCTTAAAGATATAGGTAATTCATTATTCAGCTATAGGGAGTACTGGATAATTGTTACTTCTCGGATTTAAAATTTTCATTTCTTTTCATGTGAGGTTTCTCTCCTCTTGTTTGCTGCTTTTCAGGAAGCAGTACATTTGTCATTTGAACAAAGATGATTAAAGGAATTATACGAGAAATCTAGAATTCTGTATTGATCTTTTAGACAATTTGCATATTTTCTTAGGTAAGTTATTCTACTGCCATTTTGAAAGCTGCTATGAAACCAACTATCCACTTTCACTCTATAACCTCTTTTGAGATTTGTTTCAAAACAATATTTTTCATAATTATTATTTCTATGTTCAAGATTATTTTTTAAAGCTGCAATTTGCCATCCAAGATTTATCAGCAAATATTAAGAGCCCTAAGTTTATTAGTTTAACAATTTCCAATATTATATTCCACATAAAACGTTTTAATGCATCTTTATTGTTTAGATTAATCTACTTTTAAATAAGATATTAGGATGAGATGATAAAAACTACTGAAATAAAATGTAGTTAAGAAGGAAGCACATGCTTCAGCTCTTCCATGATAAAGTCTGATTTCAAAGGAATGAAACAAACTGACCATCCCTCTTAAACTATAACAAAAAGAGAATTCCGTAACAGCTGAATTTTTAATAATTAAAGCTCTCTAAAAAATAACTGTAGGTTGCTAAGCAATACTCATTGAATTCTAACTATTTCATAAAAACAGTACAAAAATTATCTTGTCATCCTATTACAAAAGAAAATTGAATATACTTCGGCTAAACAATTCCTCAAAAGGTTTATTCACTTTCATTTTAATGGAAAAATTACGACCTCTATATAAAATCAGGTACAAATGAACAGCTATAAAATAAAGTGAGGAATTTAATAGAGAAACTAAAGTTGATTACTAAATGCTAAATAAGTGGCTCCGAAGAAGATTCTCCATAAAACTAGTTCAACTCTCTGTAACAGAAAAGCACGCAAGGTTTCATGCATATTTTGCAAGCTCACGTACATGAAGATCTGTTTCTTTACTAGATCTGGATAACTCACAGCTCTCATTATAAAAGCACACATTTTTCCTTCACTTCAAGAAAGAAACAAGGTGACATTCCCTTTTTTCACTTTCACTTTCATCTTGATGCATGCAGACTACCGGCACATTTTCTTTTGTTTTCAGAGACAGATGGTGGCATTATGAAAACCTACAGAAAACTTTCAGAATCTCACCTTGGGATCACTGTCCCTTCCAGGGTCTCTGGACAATT
Source organism: Sitta carolinensis (assembly GCA_032173965.1). NCBI lineage: Eukaryota > Metazoa > Chordata > Aves > Passeriformes > Sittidae > Sitta > Sitta carolinensis. The sequence continues at coordinate 91,011,248 of CM063284.1, read as the reverse complement.
GACCTTGTGCTGGGTCAATGAATGCTAAAGAATAAGACCTTTACCAGCTCATTCTTACATTTTAAGACTATCTGGAAGAGATAGAAAATATTAAAAGGATGCTACATCCTAAAAAAGGGTAAAATGTAGAAAACCCTACATTTCTGCTGCTCTCTCTCTGCAACAATTTTTTCTTGATGACTTGTGGCTAAGCCCCCAGTGTCATGTTCATGCACAATCTGCTGGAAGCTGGGTGGGTGGAGAGGCACCTCAGACACATGGACTCACCTTGACTGCTCTCAACACAAAACAGAGTTCTAGATCCACACAAAAATAAACAATACAAAAATACTGGAAAAGAGAAGACCCCAAGTGTTCTGATGCATATCATCCAGGCTCACGGGCAGTAACATTTCTGAGAAGAAAGGCCTTTTTGCACATGGGAGGCTGAAGAACAGACCACAGACATGTTAAGCCTTGGTCCAGAACCAAACTTACATTGCAGCGCCACTTGCAGGACCAAGAGCAGAGGGGAGACAGAAGCTGCAACCAGGTCCCCTTTGCTCTGAGTACTGAAGGAGAAGATGAAAGAGCATGTTTTGAATCCCTCAGAAAGAGGAATTTCAATGCCCATTATGCCCATGAAGTGAAATTTTATCCAGCCAAATTGCATTAGCAATCCAAAATCAAGGTACATTGACTCGATTCTGCATTCAGCACGTAGCCTCCATCTCTCTTAGTCATCATGCTTTTAGCAAAAGCTTTGTCCTTGTTGCACCTCTCAAAACCACAGAGAATTTCCTCGGCTCAAAATAATCGAAGTGCAAGAAAGAGGAGGCTTGAGGACAAGTCTCTTCATGTCATTGGAAGAGAGTGGCATTTTCAGAGACGAGCACAACAATAAATTAATTTACAGTGGTTTTGAGTAGTTCTGCTCCTAATTTTCAGGTTTGACAGGTCTAGAAAACACAAGGACAACAACACTAACAATGATTTATCCCTTCCGACCTCTTGGAACATTGCGGGCAGCCAAAAGAACACAGTTAAACAACATTGCAGCACTCTGCTCTGTTCCACAAAAATCCTCATCACACAGAGCACAAGGACAAGGGCTCCAAATCAAACAGAGCAAAGCATGTTGCGTACAAATGCCCAGATGCTACTGGCAATCCGAACTTGGAGAATTGGCATGCCCAAGCATATTCATTGGCCATTGCACAGCCTGTCCTGTTAAATCATTTGTCTCCCAGGAGTTGCTTGATCCACCTGCATCTGCATGCTGGCTTAACCCCTTGCAGAGTGTTGTGCACTCTGTCCTAAGGACTCCGCAGTCCCTTTGTGCTTCTCCTCTGTGCTGGACCATCCCTGATGCATCATCTGTCCCATGAGGAGACCTCAGTCCTGTATACTGAAGGAGTAAAGGCACTGCTCATACACACTGCTGCACCCTACGGAGTCCTGGCTCAGGGGAATCAGTGACATAAAAAATGAGACTGGCTGCCAGAGCTTCATAGAGGTCAATGGCAATGGAAGGTTGGGTCTAAAGCAGCAGGTGGTACTGGGGCACTCGGAGTCAAAAGGAAGGGGTTCAGTTCAGGCTGTCTGCAAGCCTTGGTCTCCCCAAAAGCTAGACACGAAGAGCAGAAAGCCAAGAATTGTATGCCAAGTGTGGCATATTAGAGGCTTTCTTCAAGGAGCTAAGTTGTAGATACATCAGAACCAGACACTCCTGCTTCAGAGGGTCACAGGGCTGATGGAGGTGGTGCAACTGCTTTGTGCTTCAGGTGGAGGCGTGCTGAGCTAGACCAAGGCTACTGAGTAGGCTGTTTTGGCTTACATGCCAGAAACTGCTCCCTGAGTGAAAAAGGAGGTGGTCATGAACTCAGATCAAATAGAGTTTCCAGCTGAGAAGTCTCCCTCCAGAGAGAAATCATATCAACTCTAGGTCTGTGTTTGTTATCATTCCTAATAATTTTTGTTCCTCATTTTTATATCCTCTTTTCTACGATTTCTGCACTGCTAGCAGCAGGAGATCAGAACAGCAGCCAGGAAGACTCCATGCTTCTCTGGTTAACACACAGACACCAAGTGAGACAGTCTGCTGATGTCTCCTTTCTCAAGAAAATGGTTTTGTAACATTAAAATGCTATTTAACCTTGAAATCTGTTGTCACCTGGTAAAAAAAACAAAACCCCTTCTGCACCATGAATCAATGACTCATAGTAATGCAAACATGACCATCAAAAATAACAGATGATGGGCAGAACAGACAAGGGTAACCAGGATAATAAGTTGTGAACTCCCTGAAAGCCAAAAACAGCCCTAAGCATCCCTCTTACGTCACCACTGGATAGCTTCAATGAGCTAAGTGTGATCTGGGGTAAATCCTAGGCAGCCAGGTCTCAGTGGGATCCAGAGCAGAGGAGAACACCAATCAGTCTGGGATGTCCTGTGTCTCCTCTCTTTTCCTGCTGTAAATCCTTTTCATTACAGCTATCTGACTCACACCTGAGCACTTGGTCATGCCTCCTATGGGGTACAACTCTACAGTTACTGGAGATCTTCCCTCCCACCTTTTATCACCTTTGCACAAACTTTTACAGGCGAAAGAGAATAAAGCCTTAAAATTAGTACAGGGGCTGCCTTCTCCTGCCCCACTGGGAACTGCTCACTCCATCAACCACAGCAAGAACCCTTGATGAATCACATCAAAGCACTACAAATCTTCTCCCCAATGACCTCCTTCAAGCTGCAGGATGTAAACTTCACCCACTAGTATCACACCCCTTTTTACATTTTATACTAGAGCTCAAAACATGTTTTTAAAAATTGCTTTTAAATGGCTATTGGGAAATAAAAGTACAGCTGTCCTGAAGTACAAGAACAAGATTCATATAAACACCTTCCAAAATACTCCCTCCTTCTTAGCACTTGCTTACATTACAGCTACCTCATTAAGTAAAAGGGCATGAAGAAAGAAATAGGAATTTGTTGTATTCTGAGGAAAAGAAACTTTCAATTAAGCCACCTACCCTAAATGAGAATTCAAGGTTTTCTCCTCCCCAGACTTCCATTCCTGTGTCATAGGAACCAAGATAATCAAAATACTTCTTGCTCACAGAAAATAATCCACCTGCCATGGTTGGAGACCTATAAAAAAGAATAGTAACTCTGAACTGAATAAAAAGAAAAATATTAAACCAATGCAACAGACAAAAAAATACAATATATTTTCATTTTTTATTTTCTCAGTATTTTTTGAATAGAAAGTAACAGTCAGAAATATATTAATTATTATGAGGATATTTGAATTTAATTTTGTAATAAAAAACTGTATCTGAAACAAGCACCAGAATGTAAAAATATTGTGTTAAAATAAATTTTTCCAACTGCAGTGTCTTTGTGTGCAAATGAAGAACCCCTTCACATAACAGAACATTGGCTTCTTTGTGGCTATATTAGAAATGTATTAGTCGACTCTGAAATTTTAAGTGCTGTATCCTTACCCATTTTACTTAAGTAATAATTAAAGAAATACTTGTGCTATAGTAATTAAAAATAACATTCTTTGTCCCACTAATATCAATTGAAAAAACTCAGACTTTAATTATTAAGTAAATGTAGCCCCTAAAGAGATTTGTTTTCTTTCTAAGAAAATCTACCCATCAGTATGTTCTTAAATTTTTTACTAAGTTTGGGAAAAAAAAAAAAAAAATCAGGAGTCATGACTGGGTCCTCATTGAAGATCACAAAGCCCGGAGTGACAGTGCACTTAAGGGATGTACTTCCAGTAGGGTAGAGTGTGCACATACACATAAATTTGTATTTGTTCAATATTGTTACTTATTGTTTACAATCTTAGGATGACTGTTTAAAGAGCCAAGTATATAATGCTGACTAGAACTAAGTTCAGCTGACATTATGTGAATTTTACTAAATTGCTGTTGAGGTAAATATTAACAAAAGTGAGATGCACGATCAATTACTCTAAATCTGTCAAAACTAATTTTACCAGCTATCTTTTTGAAGCAACAGTGTCTCATGCTGTCATATGTTGTTTCAAAGAATGGAATGAGATGAGACAAGACAGAAGGAAAAATAACAAACTCCATAATCAGTCAAGTCCTTCTGTCTCCCTCCAGATCTCATTTTTCCAAACCAAGCTGTTGGTGACACCACTCCCAGCACTGCTGCTTTCTCCAGACACTTGTTGAGCTCACAGTTCTCAGGCTACCATGAAACTTTACCCCTCATCATTTTCCTCTTGGCATGTCAAACACAATTCTTATAATGAAGAAAAAAAAGCATCATATTTGAACTAAATGTTTTAAAAACATTTACTCTATTTGGATTTTTTTAAAGGAGGAAGTGGACATGCTGAGAAAGACTCAATTACTACCTCACTTTTCCCATTTAAAAAAAAAAAGTTCATTCAGTTGAGGATAAGTTCATTAGTATTTGTGAAATACTGGGTATTAATAGAATGATAAGTAACATACAAAAGACAGAAAAATTAATAATTCTGTATTTTTTGTGGGCCATACAATAACAGATATAAGTACTAATAAAATGGCTGTATTAAAAAAGCTGACCAGGTTAATTTACTACAATAAACTGCTGAAATACAGCAACTTCCATAGCAGATGGGGTTAGGTTAAACACAGTAGATCCTCAGCTATCAGGATTTGTCTATTCCCTTTTTCCAGGTGCCTTGTTTGTTCTATTCTCTTACCTCTCCGAAAAATACATTGTGTGACAAATAATACCAATTGATGGCATCTTGTCTTAAAACAAAACTAAAACCCATAATGGCTTGAGTTAGCCCTTCACAGAAACCATGGTGGATAGAGCTGTATTGTTTCACCCCAGTAAAGAACTGGCAACATGGTTCACCTTTGAAAATAGCACAGGGAACTACAACTATCATTACAGCACAGAAAAAAATCTTCAGAACTATTTTTACCTTCTTATTGCTTGGTGATTATTTCCCTTTTCATCGTTGCCCTTGATACATTTTTTTTACAACAAGGAGCTCTTTGCTTTGCACAGAGGACATCCTCCAGTATTAGTTAATCAGTTACACTCTTTCCATGCGCTGGTAAGCATCTGTAAGAGCTTGCCTAGAGGAGTCAAGAGACTCCTTTGGAGTAAGCTTTCCATATGGAAGATGAAACAGGAATTTCAGCTTTTAGAGAACTATTTTCTCCAGGAGCATGGTAAACGGGAGCTATTTCGGAAAAAATGGGGAGCTAAACAAAATACATACTTTTTAGTAATATTTTCATTTCCCAAATATCTTTCAGCACCCGGCATTTTGAGGTGAAATCAAAAACGCATTCACAGTTTCATAGGATGCATAAAAATTAACCTGATCACGTCGGTCTTGGACTTCCTCCGTTTTTGTTCTCTTTCAGGGGTACTATGCCAAGTGAAGACCAGCCGCCAATCAAATCCACCAATCTGTGGCTCACCAGCATTTCCCAAGTACTCAAATGTATTCCAGTCAATAACATCAATAACAGGGCAGACAACAGCTGTTTCTTCTTCAGCAATCCTGGTATGTTTTTAAAACAAAAGGGTGACTTCCATTAGAAACTTCTCTAAAAATAAAAAACTCACTGACAAGAACAAAGAATGCTTACAATACCAAACATGAAGTTTTGCTCCTTTTCCATTCATGCTGCAATAACAAGGAAATGATGATACAATAAATACAAGAATAACCCCCATTTTCCTACTGAGGATCATCAGGAGGATGTATCAGGATGGACTCCACTGGCAAGATCAATCTTCCTGGATGGTGGAAGCAAGGTATGACAGATGGCTTGAGATAACACATTCAGCATCTGGCTTGCCTGCCATAGCCAGCAACCACTTTATCAACAAAAAAACGTCCATTTTCTTTTGTACAAGTAGCTGCTTAGAGAGCAATTTGATTGCATATTTGCGATGATGAATAATAAACTAGTCAAAATCTTGGTCTGTGAAGTCCTGGCTGCTCATGCATTGTGATCGTCTGCAAATGTTGTACTGAGTACTGCAACAGTAACTCAAAAAGAAGCCCTGAGCTTAGAAAAAACCAAACCTACAACATGGGAATTAGACCTCCAACAATGAAACATAACTGAAGGAGGCTTCCAGAAACCCTGGCAACACAGGACATGAAAAGGACAAACAAGATAGCACTGCAGAATGACATTCCTAATACCAAGGGTGATCTAAAGATAGTCAAGATCCTTATCTTGATAAGAATACATCAGAGCTGATGATATTTCTTGCAGGTCTACTTCTACAAGGAGATAACCCCCTTCCTCACATTTCTCAATATCATGCAGGGTTTTCATGATTCCTTTCCAAAAGGATTCATCTTTACAGAAGGCAGTGGGATTCTTAGCCTTCTCCTCACCTTCTAGAATGGCCTCCCTCAGTACTAGGAGCAATGTCAAACACACAAGCTCAAGCCAAGGTCTTTCTCCTAATTCACTGTTTAGCATCTTCCCTATTCTAGTGTTAGTCATCCCCTTCATCAGTGAAATGGAGTTAACTTGTTTGACTTCAAGATGCAGGTATGCACTTTAGCCCTGCATCTTGTATTTGCATATTGCAGAGGTGAAGGAAAACTGAACACATTATATTGTCAAACAAGTAAGAGATGTAGCGCATCTGTCATTCCAAGGGAGCTTATTCCTCACAGGATTATTAGGCTAAAAACCTGTAGGCTGACCAAGGGCTCATACTGTGAAATTAGAATAGCTTGTGATGGTTAAATGCAGCAGAGAACAGCAGCAATTCCAAAGTAATATTGTCTGAGCTAAGAAAAACTGCCTTAAGTGTGAAACAGCCTCTTGTTGCTGGAGGGAATATGTGAAACAGCTGTTTTCTCCTTTATGATCTCCCATTGAGATCTTATTTGGTAGAGTACACAAAAGGGCTTATACAAATATTGTTAATTCCTGTATCACTTGCGTAAAACTTGGTACAAATCCTCATTGTACAATGCAAGGAAAATGATACACACACGCAGGGGAAAAGAAAAAAAACCAATAAAACGTAAAAATATTTTGCTCCTCCTATAACAAGTAGGAAAATAAGTAAAAAGTAGGTAGCTGGCATGTGATTTCAATTATTAAAGAATGAAGTAAGTGAAAAGTGTAAGTTAAGAATTAACTAGATGGTACAATGCACAGGCAGCTTACAAATACAACTATGTTTGCACTGCAAAATGCTAACACTGTTGCATTGCTGCCATACATTTGAGTCAGATATGACACAGAAAAACCCCTTAGAGATACGTATCCGCATCTGCAGCAAGAACGGCAGGAATTCCAAGAGGGGGATAACTTTTTACCGGTGGTGATTATTTCGTTTAAAAAAATCCCAATCCTTCCTCAAGATTGCCATCTAGTGGTCCACTGAAGAAGTGACGAAATCACAGAATTCCCCGTCATACACTTTCTTTAGGGGACAGTTGTTTAACTCATGCTCATGATTTGATGCTTATCCCTTCTCCCTTCTTCACACTATCATAGTTAGACCACAGCTACCTGGAACACACTAGATGTGAAACTTAGAAACAAAGCAAGTATAACAACTTTAAGAAAAAAAACAAACCTGAAACTGTATTCTAGATAAAATTTCAAAGGGACTTGGGGAATTTGGGAACACCAGTCCCACTAGGAATAAGGAAGACTTGCACACATAAAGATATTATGTGCTTATGGAAGTCTCTCTCCAGTTTGTATTAGGGCTATTTTTTCTGGTCCTTTTCTGTAGTCTACAGTACCTGGTAGGAATAGTAAAAGGATCCAAATTAAAACACTGGCATTGAGAAAATATTTTTTTCTTTTAATTATGTTTTAAAGAGAGCTGATTTTCTATATACAAAAGGAGAGGAGGTCTGATTCAGGTCCTGTATCTATCAGTATCTGCTAATGCCATCCATGGGGGTAAAGATAAGAACAGTAAGCCAAAGGGGCAAAAGCAAGAGGCTTGTGACATGATGCAGGTGCTGTGGTGAGGTACCAGTGGCTAAAGCCATAGCAGGAAAGGTGCATGAATGGCTGCTGGGTCAGGCTTCAAGAATATAATAAATATACTCAGCTGTAACAGAAGGCTAGTATTCTGGTTTCTATGTGGGGGGGTTGTTAGTTTGGGAAGGTTCCTTGGTTTTTTTGTTGTTTGCTTGCTTTTAATTAATGAAAGTTTTCTGAACAGCCTGACGGATCTGCAAAATAGACAAGGGACTGACTACACAGGCGTAAAGTACAGCATCCCAGGACAGATAGTTTCCAAGTAAGAGTCAGTGTTGGCATAACATTAACTCCTCCCTATCCTACACCATGATCCTTTATATCAGAACCAGTCTGGAAAGATGGATTTGTTCAGGACCAAGAAGATGGAGTTTATTGACTTGTATTCCAACCTACTTATGCAAACATTGCCCTGCAGGGCACACAGCTTTCCAGACCTTCTGCTCATCCACCACCCAGGCTGACAGAAGTAGCCTCCTTTACCAACGTAATTCCAAAGCCAGAGGTGAGAACTTGCCTTCTTGAAAATCGAAACTCCATTGTCTGAAGAAAAAAAGCAGCTTGCTCCTCAGGAAAAAGAAAACCAACCAAACAAAACCAAAAAAAAACCCAAAAACAAACAAAAAAACCCACAAAACCACCATGTCATGATCTTTCAAATTTGCATTTGCTTCCCCACAGCCAGGAGACAAACACCAAACACTTGCAGTGCCTCAGGGACCAGACTGCAGTAACCTTTGGTGAACCACGAGTCATTTTTCCACTGCAGTAGTGGGCCAAACTGTCTCTCCCCTTCTTCTCCAAAAGGAGAGAAAACCAGCCCGCAGCATAAGCTCACCTTGCCAGCAGTGGCTCCAGCCAGCCCTCGTGGCATTCACAGTGGCAGTCCAGGAACGTTAGGATGTCTCCTTTCGCCACAGACGCCCCCAGCAGCCGGGCTCGAACCAGCCCCTCTCGCTTATTTGCACGGATAAGGCGCACCTTGCGTAGGCCAGCCACGTAGTTTTCCAAAGTCTCCTTTAAATGTTCTGTAGCAAACCAAAAAAAGAGGGAATATAGTCTGAAATGATTTTTTGTCATGCTATAAGAAACTCTCTCCCCACTAGCATATTACTTATGGTAAGGCTCTAAAGACTGTGGCATTTTGCACTCAGATTCTGCTGTACATGTTTAGTAAGGACATGAAAAAAGCACAGGACTTGGATGGACACAAATCACGGTTACTTCTAAGAAACTGAACTCTTCGCATTTACCTCTGTAATACATTCTCAGATTAATAAGCACTTCTCGAATGTTACTTAAGACTTTCTGTATAAAAGTTTTATTCTTAACACAATTTATGTGTGGTGGAAAAAGACAGCATTGCCTTTATGTCCTGTTGTTCAAACAAGACCAAAGAACTAGGTCACTGTCATTATATGAGACACCAGGGGAGTACCGGTGCAATGAAACTTGCTCAATTCAGGAAACCCAAAGTGCTCTGAACAGATTGTAGTCTATCTATACACATAAGCACTCATGTTACAACACAGCAAACGTGCTTCCCCGTTCCAAACTCAATTTGGTCCATAAACCAGATTTTTCATTGGCACGCTACAAGAAAAACTATTTTCCAGTGAGAGGCCTTTGTTGTACAGTTTTCTGGTATGTGACCTGAACGGCATAATTTTTTCTCCTATGAGCTGGCTAACCAAAAAAGCCCATCAACAATCAATATTATTTAGACTTATTCTTCCTACCTTTGTCACTGTAATCATCTACAAGGATAATTTCTTCCAAAAGAATATCGGGAGATGTCTCAAGAACACTGTGAACAGTTCGCAGAAGTGTTGACCAAGCCTCATTATAAAAAGCTATCACAACAGAGGTTTTTGGCAGGCTATAATAATCATATTTCTTCTCTCTGCATCTGTAAAAGGGGAATAACATTTAGTACACGTGCAAAAGCATTTATTAATTTTCAGGAAACAATTCTCAAAACTATTTGTATACTAGTTATTAACTGCAAGCAAGAACACAGAAAGGATCTTAAAAGACCTGCATTTGTGTGGAAAATTGTATGAGAAAACATTAGGAAGTTGCTCTTACAGAGGTTCCATTTCCACAGAAGCATTAGGAATAAAAATCTGCAAACTACCACAATGTCTAAAAAGAAAAATAATAGGAGACATTCTGGGCTGGTGTAGCTGCAGTAGCTCTCTTTTCACAATTTCAAATAGAAGAACAAGCAATGGCCAAAATGTGCCCCAGATTAAAGAAAAAAAGGAAATGTAAAACCTAAGCACAGTAAAAACAGTAACACAAACTAGTGATAACTGTTTCTTTGGAAAATAGAACAAGCGCTAGACAGTAAAAATATAATTGTAAAGGAACAGCAACATATAAAGAGAAAAAAACCCCAAACCAAACAACCAGCAACAAAACTGAAATGTATGTACACTGAAGGAGAATTTGAGGAGACCATACAACTGGCAAAAATCTAACAGTGAAATCCACGAAAACCTAAAACAGATATAGAAATGCATGAGTTTGGCTCTGTGGAGAGCCAGAAAGTTTGCAAACCTTCAGATTAATCTCCAGAATGTATTTCCTACAAATATATATATGAACTTCCCTAAATGAACATAAGGATGCCAAGAAACTTACAGCTGAGCCAAATGTATAAATTCTCAAAAGAATCCCCCGGTTTAGAAGAATTTTAAAATAACGATGGCATTTTCTACAATTTCTCTCCTCTTTGCTTAGAGCATTCCATATGGGTAGTTTTTATTGCCTGGACTCACCAAGACTTATAAGGGGCAGAAGGACAGATTTCAACTTCTGTAGACTGCTAAATCACAACAGATACCAAAGCAGGTAGGACAACCCTCCTACCAAAACAGAACAGCAGTGAGTCCTCCAGAACATACGCTAAGGGGAGCTGAAAAGGGAAATTAAAACTGATCAGTAGAAAATGCCACAGGAAAATCCCTTAGGTCAACTTAGGGGCATGAAAATTCCCCAAAACACTAAGAAAATTACAGTAAAAGCAAACTGCTTACCCTATAGCACATCAAGAATATTTTAACAAACTATTTAAATTAAAAAAAGGCTTATAGGTTTCTTTGAAGATTAGGCAGTATCTATAAAGATATCTTGTACAGAAAGACAAATCTGAATCTGATTATGCCTAAAATTAAAATTCTTACAAGGCAAACAAAATGTCTGTAGAGTAGTTCTGTAATAAATATGTGAAAATGAGGAAGCAAAAAAGGACAAATGACACTTGGGCAAAGGAGGAACCCAAAGGCTGCTTAGCACCCACGTATACAGACATATATACATCGGTAAGGTACACATAGACACACAAACTGATCTAGTGAAGTACAAAAACACCTGTCCCTCCAGGTTTAACTCGTCCTGAGGGGCTTTCACAGAGGGAACTGTCTCATACCAACACCTGGTGACAGAATTGATTTATTTAGCCAGACATTCCTGTATTAACACATAAAAAATGAAGAGGATTGGCAAGTGATGTTTTAATTAACTTTATTTTTAATACAGAAAAAACCAATGTATGAATCCAATTTTAGAAATACATATTTACTTTAGCCTACTGAAAAATATTTCTGCTCAGTACAGCCAGGAAAAAAAATATCCATATATATCAGTCACTGTACCAGGTAATTTTGAGTTCATTTCTTGATGGAAATAGGATGTCTACACACCCATTTTAGAAAACTGAAGGAAAATATAAATATTTTTTTTAAAAAACACCAGGAAAGCATTCTTTGAAAAATATGTCATGAAGATTCATGGAATAATAATGCTGTATTCCATTTAAAGAAAGGAAACCCAAAAGGTCTAAAGAAGCTTATAAGTCTAATTATATATTAAAGACTTCAACAGATTTGCCTGAAATTACATGCTGGAGATGGGAAACATAATTTGGCACAGAGCAAGGCAATCCCCACACTGATTCACAGAGGATTGCTGCCTCCTTCCTTGAGCACACCCCACACTGCAGGAAAAGGTCAGCCTACTATAGGACATACCAGAGCACACGTTTCTTAGTTTTCCAAAGTCAAGAAAGGGGCAAGCACTAAAAAATGGGTTTTATTTACAAGCTCTGTGGTTGAAGGCAGTACAGGAGTGCAGAGATTGACCCACAATGGCAGCAGGGCAGGCTGCTGACCAGCACTGTTACCCTGACCTGAGCAGTACCCTGATATCCTTATTAATTCTTTTTTTTTAATAAGGAAAAAAACACATTATCCAACTTCTGTGCAGATTTGTATGGTTATCTCAGGTATTTTTTCCCAAGACATATATTTCTTGCTAAATTGCTAAAAAATCTCAACTGCTAGCAGTCTCAAATAGTGTTGCTAAAGTGAAGCACACTTTTCCTTAGCTTTCTGTAGTGAGTTTCACTAAGCTTTAAAAATTAATCCCATTCGGGAGATTACAAACCCGAAGCATTTAAACCCAGTAAAAATTATAGCATAAGAAAATCTTTAAAAAAACCTAATGAATCTCTGAAATGGAAATGCCTGGAAGTGTTGCTGAATAACAGTTAAGTGCATGCATATGGACACTAAACATTACCACTTCACAAGATACACAAACGTCAAAAAACCCACTATGAGTACAAAACCTGATTTGAAGCCTAGTGGTCATAACTCATCTTTTCCATTTCTCAACTCCTGTTTACCAGAGAAGTGCCTTAGCAGCCCATCTTCTGTTTTCACATTTGCAAACTTCAAGATGTACTTTTATTCTCCATGTGCCAGCCAAATATCCCAGCTCCTACTTTCCAAGTGAATCATTTCACTCCTACTTTGGATTATTCAGGAAAACAAATGCATATCAATTTCGGTATGTCATTAAAATGACAGCAACTGGTGACAGCAGTCCCAAAATATGTTTTTGTACATACTGGGAATGTATATTTATGCATACTATACTGCAACCTGCTTTGGGCTTCTGAATAGGGTGCTCTTTAGTGCTACCCTCAAACACATAACACTGTCCTTTCCAATAGGATCATTTTAAGACAGGATTAATTGCATCTCACGTCATTCATCCTAAAAACTACCTGTCACCTTTGAGCTGACCGTCTGGGCTCTGCAGGTCCACACAGACAGATCCAGAAGGCAATTCATCTCACCCTCCTTAAGCCAGTGATCCAGCACAGCCCAAGAGACCTCAGCAGGTCCCCACCTCCCTCTTGTCTACAGAGGTTTGACTATGGAACAGTTGCTTAACTTTTCTATAAGTAAAGTTAAATGACTATAGGAAACTATCTATGCCTACCCCTGGCTGTGATAGATCACTCTGAACCTAGTCAGCATCACTACCAAATGGTTGGTAAAAACAGAACACAGACATGAGGAAATTAGTTGCTAGGAAGCGTGCCATTTCCAAGCATGGAAAATAAATGCAGATGCATTTGAAGTCCAACATTCTTTCATTATTCTCCTTATCTTATTCAATCACAGGAATTTTACTGTTTTGTAATAATTAAATGTATTTTAAAATAAACAATTACCTAAAATAAAAATGGCATGTTGTGCATGCTGAGTGGGTTCTTTTTCTTCAGAGAAGTACACATATCTCAGTCAAACTGATTTTGGTAACAGTTATCAGATAACAGGATCAGTCACTGAGGAGAAACCTGTAGCCAACACATCCAAGAGGCTTTTGTAGAGGCAACAAAATAATCAGATTTCAATGACAAATACTGGCATACAATGAATAATAACCACAACAGGTGGTTGCAAAGGCACCTCAGTCTCTGCCCTTTGGTCCCTCCTGCTCTCTACTGATTCACTGGAAATTGCACAACCAGAAGCCTTGTGCACAGTAGAGTGACACTCAGAGAACACATGGCCAGGAATTCCCCAACCATCTTCCAAGGAGCAAACAGAGACACTACAATGCTCCATCAGCATCCTGCTTCTACGTCATCCTTCATTTCCCTCAGGCACTTTCTGCCACACTGGGTGAGTGTTCTAATGACCCTTCTACTTGATCACTGTGGCCTAAGACAGGCATAAAACAAACAAAAGCTTTGTCTCCTGGCATTTCTTATCAATTTACACTAGGACAACATCTATATTTTAGAATTCTAAATGTGTTCATCCATAAACGTTTAAATCTCTAGATGGGAAGAAAGAGAAAATAATGCCGGTACGTAGCTCAACACAAACCAACATGCACTATGTACCGCCTTTCCTCTATGTTTCACTACAGCTTCTAGTCAAACATCTAAGTCCACAAAATGCAAACTAAAGCCAAACATGTAAAAGTGTATCATCATACCTCCAAATTCCTGTGGGGTTTTGGTTTTGCCTTTTTTACACTGCACTTTTAAGTCACAGTCTAACTGAAAGTAAACAGCTGACAAGTTTAATAAATTAACCTTGGAATCTACTACACTACACAGTCTTCTGTTAGCAAGTTTTACAATAGGTTATTTATTAGAAACTAAGGAGACATCACTCAGGAAATGTCTAAACAAAATTAAATGGGTTGTTTTCAAGAACATTTGTGTCAATTAATGTAATCACTCAATTTATTTCTTTGTAAAGAGCTGTTTCTCTAAGAGATGTGTATCTATACACAGTGAGAGAGAGCATGAATGTGTGCACACTGGGCACACTGCCATGAGTTAATTAGGAATGGTTGCTGACATGCTTTTACTTAAGACTTTCACCACAACTGCGACAACAATCCAGAAAGGGGAAAAAATACTTTTAATCTCCAAATTTGATCTTTCATACGCATGGTTACTTACATTTCAAGAAAAAAATATGAAATACTCCCTGAATTTTTAAAGATTTGTTAAGAACACAAACTGCTCATAAATTATTTAATGCTTTCAGAAGGTATACAGTGTAAGATTTGGTTTTGAAGTTTCACCGTGAATGCCTGAGGCAAGTTCAGGATTGTGCAGCTTCTCTCAAGAAGTGCAAAACAGCACGTGTCACTGCTGAAGCTGATTTAACTTGATTCATGTGACTACAGTATGTGACATATGCCCTATCCCAGTGTCACCTAGAAAACACTGCCAGGGTTCTACTTCAAGCTGGCTTTCACGTGGTGGGCTAGGAACCAGGTCGGCTGGGCTTGTTATGATGGGCCATAGACATCAGCATGTCTATGGCCCATCATAACAACCACAGCAACCACAAAACCTGCTTTCCTCCTCCTAATCCGAATGGTTAAAACACTGACTTAAACTGCTCTTTCGGTAAGAGGTGTGCTTAAAAGTGAGTGGCATTCTGTAGGCTGTATGTAAATGAGGCTGATGGGGATGAATGGGGCAGCATGCATGGGCATATCAGTCTAGTTGCACCATCTTCATTCCCACTCCATAAACTGCAGGGGTAGCAATGGGGGCATTGGAATCTGCCAAGTATCTGGACCCAAGAGAAAACGCCTCTTCTCTCACCTTCCCCAAGCCAGAGGACACAGCAGTACTGGAATTCTCTAACCCCTATTCTACTTTTGCCCAAGCTGCAGCTTGGGGTTCTGCACATCCGCGCATGAACATCCAAAGCCCTGCAGCATGACACAGGTGGCAGCACTGGTTTCCAAGCCAGACCACACAGCCACCAAGGCCATGTCCCTTACTCCAGGCTGAATATACAGTTGAACACCCACTCCTCACCCCTCTCTGTGGGAGACTGACCTATGGATAAAATGCAGCATGCAAGCCAAAAGCAACACCACCCAAAGCCTCGGATACAAAAGTGCAGTATTTCCAGTGGAATTAAAGGATATGATAAACATTATTCTTATCTCCTCCAAACACTACCCAACTGTTCATGCCAACACAGGCCACATGTGTTCAACTATTGCAGAAAAAGGCATTGACAGTTTACAGAAGGTGTGTCTTTGTGTGATTAGCAAAGTGATGATAACTGCCAGAATGACCAGGTTATTAGGGGCAAGGCTGGAACACTAAAGCAGGTGAGTTCAGGATGCTGGCCTACACTTCCCCATTGCCTGTCCCAGCCCAGCAGGCTGGCTAAAAGCTCCATAAATTATATCTGCTGAAAAAAACCATGTTAGAGAAAGCACCCCTGTACAGTCTACAAGACTGTGATATGATCAAGTCTCTGGAAACAGGCTGGATTGATTGTGAAACAGTTTTCCAGATTACTTAATGTTCTACTGAATGACTCTCCCAATGACAAGAAGACTGCCAAAAGCTGTCTTAAGATTTCAGCTAATAATGGGCTGTGCTGCCTTGTATACAAACATTGTGAGAGCAAGAAAGAAAGACACTAAGTCTGAAACAGAAGAACACATTTGTTAAGAAGGTAAGGGATGGGGAGGAGGTGGGCACAGAAAGCAAATCTGTTTAAGACAGATTAAAAATACATTAAGAAAACAAAAAATGTCTAGAAAGACCAAGTAGGAGAATTGACTAAATCTGTATCATAAAATCCACAAATTCAGGAAAGCCATAGATCCCCCTAATTCCAAATTGTTACAGAAAGGCTACAGAAGTTCCTAACTGACACAGATTCTGGATGTATGATGAGAAGGAAATTCTGCTCCTGACAATGGGGAAACCCACTTGATTTTTATTTTATTTTTTGAGCTGAAACAGTGGTTACATTTTGCTCAAACATTTTCAATTTCCTTCCAAGATAGTGGGATACACTAAACCTTTCCACAGAAACATACTATTTCCAACACCTACCTTCAGAAACTTACTTTAGAGTGAGTAACTTGACTCAGGAGAAGAAAAAATATTTTGCAAAGCAATAACTGAAAGAAGCTGTTGTATTCATTACTATAAATAAGGTGTGGATGTACCTGATCCTTAAAGACAATTGTTTACAATAAAAGCAGTTTTTTGAATTAAAAAGAAATCAATTTTTGCTTACTATCAATCACAGATCTGGCGACTTGTTCAATTTAAAAATTAAACCAGGTGAAACCAAGCAATAATCTAGATGTCAAAGGAAGTTGAGCAAGTCTACTAGAAGCTGGAAAGAAAAATGGTGAAAAACAGTATGAGCTCTTCAAAAATATTTGCCGGGGTTGTTAAAAGCATAATGACAAAGAAAAGTGACATTTTTACAGATGACAGGAAACAAAAGCAGCAAAATATCCTAAATATCAAAGCAATAGTGGAAGCATTGCTCCATTTTGTACTGCTATAAAATGCAAGCTTTCTAATTAAAAAAAAAAAAAACAAAACAAAAAAACAAACAGTGGAGAATTATTTTTACCCCACTTACTGTATGAAGAAAGAATAAAATATCCTAGAGAAACATTGCTTGGAAGGTCTACAGCTTATTTATATATGAATAAAATCCTGTCAACTAACACTAAAGCAATGACTAAAAGATATTATGATTAATATAATTACTAGTAACCAATTACATATTTCCGAAAAGCTCAGAAATCAAACCAAAAAATCCTAACACCAAACAAGTGACCATAGTGTTATAAAACTACTGCACAAACACACTCTTAAGTGTTTAATGCAGAGCCTTTGCTTGTAAGAAGTAATGTGCGGTATTTGCAAAGCATGGGAACACCTGTGCCAGAGCCAGCTCTGGGAATAAGGTGCACCATCAGGTGCATATCTAGAGGGAAGGGATGTGCCAGAAAGGTCAAGCTGCTGCAGCGCACCTCCTCAAAGAGTTCTATTTCCTATACACAATGCTAAAAAATAATAATAAAAAAAAAAAAGTTGTTTCGCCTTTAGGTAAGAGATGAAAGAGAAGCTCCTGGGTGAAGTCAGACACTCACTGAGGGCTGAGGAGGAAAACACTCAGCTGCTGCGCCTCTTCCCCAAACAGGGTCAGGTTAAAGCTCCTGGCAGGAGTAGCTGTGATTTTTGGAGTAGAAAAGGAACCAAAACCTAGTATCAAGGCTTATTCTGGGAACTTGCTAGCAAGATACTACCAGACAAACATCCTGGTATAATTTAGTATTTACAGCCCAGAAAACAAAACAAACCATAGAAGAAAGAGAGACTCTGAGCAAATCAAATTCAAGTTTGGGAACAAACACGAAAACAGCTTTGAAAGACATAAAAATTTTAGCACAAATTATTATGCTAAAGTCAAACATAATATACCCCCAAAATAAATAATTTTATAGGCATAAATGATGGTTATAGAGGAAGTTGGTATTTGTATATATCGAGCGATCTATACAAAGACAGAGATATGTGCAGATACTTAAACATATACAAAAAATCACACATAAACCAAAAAATTTATATAAAAAATCACTACAAAACACAGAAGGTTACCCAGAATTAAAGAACAAACCTCTAAAACTTTTTCATTTCATAGCTGAAAAATGCTATGCAGACCATATTCAATATTTTGGGGGCTTTTGTGGCTACTTAGGAAAGACAGGAAAGAATTAAAAATCCATTTCCTTGTGATCACAAGTAAAACGAGCCCCAAGGGCTGAATCAGGCTTCTACCATGGAAGAGACAACATGAAATGCTGAGTCAGCACATAAGTGCCCAGTTCTGACTTGTTCCTTTCATACCAAGAGTCAGCTAAAAGGCAATTTGTGTGCTTTAAAAGAAGCTATCCCCAAAATAAGTGAGGAATGCATCCCTACTGTAATACAGGGGAAAAAAAAAATAAAAAAAAAAAATAAAAAAAAAAGGTAGAATGTCTAAAATCTGCGACAATGCTTGAAAATAGTCCTTAATCTAAAAGAACCAAAGTAGAAAAACTGAAAAAGTATTTCTTACACATTGTAATAAACTGTAAAAAGCTAAGAGAACATAGCAGTTGCCTGCCTAGCCCTACGGTCCTGTAAAACAAGCACACAATGTGAAGCCCCATGGGACACCATGCAGACATGTTGTTGCAGGGGGAGGAAGGCAGAGCAGCAGCAGCCAAGGCTTATGGTCCCAAGCTCATCACACCTCACTTACAGGGCATCAGCCCCAAAAGGGCCCTCAGTAAGTCTAAATCTGACAGGGGACACTTGCTGGTTTTAAACCTCCTGTAATTGCTGCTTCCTTTATCAGTACAAAAAGAAATGAACGGCAGATGATGGGAAGAAAAGCTGGACCATCCAGACGACCTTATGATCAGGAAAAAAAAGGAAAAAGGAAAAGAAATCACTGTGGCAGTAATGTAGCCTTGAAAGAGGTGTTCAAAGGTTGTTGAATCTCCATCCTTGGAGGCTTCAAGGTTTGATTAGACACCCCAAAGTTTCCTTTCAACCTCTACCCTTCGCTGACCCTATGACTTATTTAACTTCTTTCCTTGTACACACTGTATCCTCATTTAATAACTCACATTCTTATCCATAAGATTCTTACAACTTAACATTTTTATAGATTGATTATACATAATGTTTGTTTATATGTATACTTTCAATAAAGCTGAAGAACTCCTATGGGATGAAACACATTATTAGTTGCTGATGTCAAGCTCAGACAGTTAAAGGAAGCAGAAACTGTCTAAAGGAAACAATGGTAGTTGTCGAGTTCTTTCGGTCTGCGGGTCAATAGAAACAGGATCAGTCATCACAAAAAGCAAGTTGCGGTGGTGGGAACAAGAAGGAATAACAATTTTCTGAATATTTTCACTGTCATGAATATATTAGTAGGAGAGAGATCTAAATTTGAAACTTCCTGGATTCATAGTCACATATCATCAATCAATACATTATTTGAGAAAGTAATCTCAGCCAAACTACTCTTCTCCCCCTGTACAGTATTACCAGGCAGAGATATTAGCAAATACCTGCCACACTTCTGTTCCCATGGCATGTCCAGGATGTACAACATGCAGCAGTAGGAAAAGAATTTTGGCATCAGCTTCTTATAAAGCAACACACCTTGTACAATCATTTTGCATATCACATTTAACAGCTTACTGGTTCAGATACTCTCTATCTTATTAGCAAAACTCTATAGTTTTCATTGGATTCAAATGTTTTCACCAACTGACACACAGAGCGTGGGTTCATTGATCAGTGTGGGAGGGCATTAACGTCTAAAGGAGCAGTGGAGCATCCAAGTGGTGGTAATGCTGTCTCTGTTTCACTTTAATTCTCCCATTTTATTGCTATCTAAAATTTCCAGACTGCCTCCCCACACACGAGTATGCCGAAACAGACCAAAAGCCCATAAGCCAGAACAGAGTCTCCAAGCATAGGATCTGTCAATAGCTCCTGAATATTTGATTTAAATTTCCTAGTGGGTGGACTTCCTTATGCTTTACAGTAAATGGAATTTTGGAACAGGAAGGTGGCAGAATTTGTTTTATCCACTTTCATGCATTAACCATGTATTGCAGCAGCCCTACAAGAGTTATAAGCAGGCCACCCTCTTTCAGACTGAAGACCTACAAATTAGTCACTCTATGAAAGCCATGCTGTAAATTGAACAGCATTGAGTCCAACACAGATTTCTGTGGGACTTTATCAGTGACTCTTCACTCCTTAAAAGAAATAAAAAACAAAACCAACCAACCAAAAAAAAAAAAAATGCTTCACAGCTTCTATTCAGTTATTTATTACTGCAAGGAATTTCCACATTATTTCACACTTGTGTAAGGAACTCATCAATTAACAACACACTTCTTTATCCATATAATTACAACCTTCAAAGAACTCAAATAGATTTGTGAGACACGTCATCCTTGACAAAACCTTGTTGACTTTTTCAATAGATCACACCCTCCCATCTGTTACTAATTCTTTCCCTTACCACATTTTGTAGATAACGTGCCTGGAAAAGATCCAAGGCTTGCCAGCACACAGTTCTCTGGTTCTCCTCTAAAAATATGGTGCAATTGTCACCTTCTGGTCTTCTCGTCTCAAAGTTCACATCTAAAATTTAGCCTCTGCATCATTTTGGTGGACTGCTGCAGCCTAGTTGCCATCTACCATTGCTACTTATTTCCCATCACTGTAGCCTCACCCATCACCAAAACGCTCATTAAAGGTCATAAATAGTCAAGTATTACCCACCCTAAAATTAAAAAAAAAAAAAAAATTTCCCTAGACTTCAGATTTTAAACTATATAACCTCTAATCTTGAAACAAAGTGCAATGCGTTTTCTAAAGCTGTGGGCTTGGTGATTATTTTTTTTTATTATTATTTATTTTATTGATTTTTTTTTTTTTAAACTTCATCTCTTCCATGGTCTTCCATCTTGAGAGAAGGAGCTAATACTTCATTGCAAAATTGCCTTTGGGAAAGTTTTTTACACTTGCTGTGTGAGTTGGAGAAATGCCCTGTGACATTTCTGCCACAATTTAGATTTAACTGTGCACAAAGGCACCTGCCAACAGTACAATACAGCCCCAGCTTCAGAAAGCAATTATGTCTGAGATTATCCCACTTATGCTTCTGTGATTCTTTTGGTTTGGATATATTTTGTCATTTCAGCATCCATATATTCAAATCAAAAAGGGTCTGCTGTTGTAGCAAAATCTATTTAAATTATTTTAATTTCTAGAATAGTCACCCACACCCATTTATAATGTCTCCTATTCCACAACTGTGACCTTCCACTTCTTCTAACATCCTGTCATAGAGAAATGGCCGAAGTCCAAAATAACTTATTGGAATGATTTAATTCTTCCCATGGAAATGAAACTAAAATGGTCCTTTTTCACCTATGGCCTACAGACTGCTAATAAGAGGGGAATAATTACTAACTAAAACAAGCCTAGTGTCAGGCTTAAACTTATGAAGAAAAGGCCTTGCATTTGAACTGCAACTTTTTGAAAGCCATCATAAGATTCATGTTTTAGATTCAGCACTTACAATTAGTTGGTGAAACATTGGGCAGGACACACCGGCATGAGGTGAATGCACAGTAGAGCCAGAGCCCTGCTTTTTCCATAGCTTTTTGCTACCATATAGTACAAACCTGTTGCAACAAAACAAACCAGCTGAAGCCAAGCTCCAGTGTAACAGAAGTGAGGGCTGTGAGGAGTCAGTAGCAGCCGTGGCTCCATCCCATCCCCTGAGATGGCCAGCATATCCCCGTAATTGGCCAGCCCTTCCTCTCACCAGCCGGCAGCTCACTCACAGGAGAGTTTAGGACAGTGCCACACTGAGTATTTGCATAAGGGCACAACAATCAGACCATGCTGGCTTCAAAGCTGCACTGAGCCATTGCCTGTAAACCAGAGCCACCTCATCAAGCACTATCTAACCCTTCGTTAACAAATGCCTATGCCATTATCTGCCACTGGTGTCATATCTGTAAATGTAATTTGTAAACGTAACTTATCCCAGCGACCATGCATTCCAGATCAAGCACAGTCCCACTTCATAATATCATTACCCACCTCTGTGAGTACCATTTCTAGCTCACTCCTGGTAAAACTGCTGATAAAACAATGTCCTTTAAACTGTGTGTCTTAAGATATTTGAATACAATGCACAGCTGAAGTCTGGGAAGCGTAACATTTGTAAAGCTGGGAGTGACTGAAAAAGTACGCTGCTGCCCATGGTGATTTACTCAGGGGACAGCAGCAGCAGAAGGGGAAAACAGCTGGAAAAACACGGCAGAGCAGCGTAGCTTGAGGACTGAAAACACACAACCAGGGAGGGCTACGTGGCGAAACAACCTGCACACGAACCACCATCACGCGACTTTGTTCTGCCTTGAGTAGGTGCGGCAGCCTGGCAAAGTCACCAACTGACTTAACTGAGAGCGAACGCTGGGATCCAAGAGTGTTTGCGATGGAAAAGTTTCCAAAAGCCTCCAAGCTCCTGAGCGAGAGGTACTCGAGGGAGACACGGCTACCCCGCGCTGCCCGCTGCCAGAAGACACTCCAGTTTGCAGAGCTGCTCTGTGAGCCACAGCAGCGGCAGGCGCAGCTCCTCTGCCCCGGCCCCAGTGCCCTCGGCGGTACTCACAGCGGATGCCAGCGCTCGGGCAGGCGGCGGTGCAGAGAGATGCGGTCGCTCAGGTAGATGTTGATCTGGTGCCGGCGGATGCTCTCCTCCTGGCGGCGCTTCTCGGCCGGGCTCAGCTCCAGCCGCACCGCCCGGCCCAGCTCCCCCAGCGCCCCCGGGTCCAGGGCCGGCTTGGCGTACACCGGCCGCCGCAGCAGCTCGGAGTCGGGGGACGACGGCTGCGGCGGGGCGCGGCGGGCGGCGTGGCGGGGCGGCGGGACGTGCCGCCACACGAGGAAGCCGAGTGCGGCCAGCAGCCCCAGGGCGAGCAGCGCGCCCTCGCCCCGGCAGCCCCGGCCCCTCTTGCCCCAGCAAATCCCGCGGCCGAGGCGGCCGGCCATGCCGAGCGGGCGGCGGCTGCCGTCTCACGGACACGGGCGCGTCTCTGCCCCCGGCAGACTCGGCGAAGTTCTCACGGACCTGCCCACGCCGCGACACCGGCCCGCCGCCAACGCTACCCGCCAGGAAGCCCGCACGGCTCCTCCGCCGGCGGCTCCTCCCTCCTCCCCGCCCCGCCGCCGGCCAGCCCGGAGGGGCGCGGCGCGGAAGAGCTGGCACGGGCGCTGCCGCGGGGCGGAGAGCGGTACCCCTGGGCAGGGAACCCGCCCCGCTTGTCCCGCACGAGTGCTGCCGTCGCCAGCCGCCTCCCCGCGAACGATGTTCCTCGGTTTCCTGGTGGTCGGAAGGCTGCTTGGCCCCCGAGGGTTCCAGCACCCCAGGGAAGACACGCGGCTCCAGCCTGCTCCGCGTTCTCCCTGGGGGCGCAACCGATGGAACCAGCACTGGTCCTGACCCGTCCCGGGGCAAGGAGGGAGTGGAGGCCATCCCGGTTCTGCCGGATCACGCACAGCTGGAATGCGGAGAGGAGGGAGGAAGGCATGTACCCATTGCTGTTACCCTTCAAGGGAAAGGTGACCGGTTCGTCCTGAAGCTTGAGGGACCTTCATAACTACTGGTAGCTGTATGGCAGATATGCCATTTGCCTAGCAAGGGAAAGCTCAGCTGGCACAGAGCTGCCAGGAACACAGCAAACTGCTTTGGCCATTGGAAGTGATTGGGGTATAGCCCCAAGGCTTACTGTCTATGGACAGAAATTTTCAGAGCTGCAGGACAGCAAAGGAAGCTATTTCCCACAGAGGGACTTGGAAGAGCTTAGGGGTCGAAGGAAACAAGTTGATAGGAAACCAGACTTCATCCATTCTGCTGCCTTCTAAAACAGCAAGTGCTTCAGAAGTAGAGCAGAACACAGGCTAAGAAGCTATAGGCATTAACGACAAGCTTTTTTGCTGAAGAAAGAAGTATTCTTGGTTGAAAAAAGAAGTCAACCAATGTGGCCTCATTGAGAGAAATCCAGAAGACTAGTGAAAATCCCAAGTTTTTTATACAGATAAATGTAGGCAATGCATTCTATGGCTCGACAGAATCATGGGAGAAATAAACAACAGTAGCACTAGTTAGAACTTTCAGATTTGATTCATACTCAACAACATATCCATACTGCTTGTTTTACTTCAGCCCCTAACACTACAAAGCCCCATCTGCCTAAACTTGTGATCTGGAGGCTGTGAGATTACATGATTCCTGATTTTGTGTTTGAAATACTTTAAAGTAAATGTAATATAGCTGGATACAGTTTCTCTCTCACATGCAGTAGGGAGCTGGAACTGTTTTTCAGGTGTTATTTTGCTCCACGAATTTTCCAAAGAGACGGTTCACTGCAACCTTCTCTGCTGTTGGAGGCCTGTCAAGATCAACCCAGCAGAGGAGTTCGGTCATGCCCAGAGAACTTCATCGCAGTACACAGCACTGGGTGGTGCTCACCAGCACTACTGCCGAGTGAATGGAAATAACACTGGAGAAGGGAAAAAAAATCATCACTGTCAGGGTCAGAGCATACAGCTATGAGCTCTTTTTGATTTTACATTATAATATATACTGTATGTGACAACAAACACAGACTCAACTACTCTGAAGACCATGCTCTGACAGAAGGGTGCTGAAAACCAATGACTGTTTCTGATTCTGGCAAGCTAGTATAAATCAAGTAATTTAGGTGGATTTGCAATGAGTGTGTGTATAGACAGATTATTTCATATTCAGATATACAGCTAGCTATTCCAGGTAATTATATAGGCATAACATTTAGTTTCAATATTCTTTGTAGACAACTATTAAATATCAGTATGTTTGACATGAGAATTTACATTGCATATAAAGGAAACCGTGTCTAACAAACTTTGGGTCTGAAGAGTCAGGTGGCCCCAGTTATTGATGCCCAGTGTTTGCTTTGTGTCCTTGCTCCCCATCTCTCTAAATAAATGAAGCTTCTTCCTGGAATGAATCAAAGGAGAAGAGATCCTCCTGGACTCCCAAAAGAAGTCACTTAGGAGACTGGGAAGAGCAAAATGTAGGACTGAGAGTTAATTAAGAAGAATGAGAAAAAAACAAATCAAACAAACAAACAAAACCAAAATCAATCCCCCCAAAAA
This sequence comes from Sitta carolinensis, assembly GCA_032173965.1. NCBI lineage: Eukaryota > Metazoa > Chordata > Aves > Passeriformes > Sittidae > Sitta > Sitta carolinensis. The sequence goes on along the minus strand of CM063284.1, from coordinate 90,985,847 downwards.
ACAAACAAAAAACCCAGAGAGTTTGGCTGCAGAGGTTCTTAAATATCATAAGAATCTGAATTCTATTTAAGTATTTTAAGTATTAGAGCATTATGGAAGAAGCACAAGAACATGATCACATGACTAAAACAAGTTTTGAAACAAAAAAATGGGAAACAGAGTACCAAATATGACAGAACTGCTCTCAGCCAATAATACTCTTACAGCAAAATAATGGGTGAAGACTTTCTGTGACCACTATCACAGTGGGGACTGAAAGCATTGCTAGTAAACAGTTCCCTGGGGATGACGTCCAAACACATAAACCAGAGGAAATTCATCCAGAGAAAGTACAGTAATGAGGTTAATGTAAAAATCATAAAGAATCAATTATTTGCATTCACGAAGGAGTTTGTACAAGATGTAAAGAATATGAAGGCCAAAACATGTTTTCTCAAACCTTTTCAAACATTTTTGGGATGTAAATGGGATGGGAAGACTGAATGTTCTGAGCTGAAGTAGTTTAAGGTGTAAAGAATTCTCTCTGAACGTACAAATAAGCCCCAGAGAGAAAAAAACTTCTGCAATAAATAAGGCAAACAAACATGTTTACTGCTAGCCATAAAACTTGTAGCAAAACTTTTAAGGAAGAATTTCTTTTAAGAAGTTCTCTTGTTTCTTTCTGTTTGAATGAAACAATGGAATTTAAAACAATTTGTTATGATTTTTTAGTGTTTAGTGAGTTATAATTTTAGTTGCTTCAGGTGTTTCAACCAAAGATAAGTAGAGAAACCAAACAAGTCATATAAAAATTCTACTTATCTAAAAATATCTATTGAGCATTTAGTTGTCCAAATTTAAAAGATCAGTAGAATAATCAATACCTTTGACAAGTTTATTTTTAAAAATGGAAAGTTTTTTATTCACCCCAAAAAGTATCCAAATTATTAACTAAACCTTTCAAAAAGCACTAAGAGAAAAAGACTAACCACACTGATATGGAATTGTCCATAAGAATTCACATTACAGTGAATGTAATAGCTGAAATTGAGGATGTATCTATTGTTCTCTGAAATATGTTTGAAATGCAGGTAATATTTAGTTCATCTAAAATACAAGAGCTTTTTGAAGGACTAGGTTTACATATAGGAAACACCTGAAGAAGTAAGATAAGATGAACTACTTGACACCTGTATAGTTATTAAAAGGTATTCTTTTTTTTAGGGATGACATATACATCACAGAAAAAACAGAGCTATTAAATATTGCAAAAGATTCAAAATTTACCTCATCCAAACTTTTCTTTTTTCTCTTTTGTGTGTAAAAAGCAAAAATTTAAAATGAAAATAGAGTGGGAAGACTGCATTTTCAATAAGATAAACAGCTTCTTAAATTCACACTTCCCGAGTAAAAATAAAGTATCAAATAATGTATTTCAGGATAAAGTTCCTAGTTTTAGAAAAAGACAATGCTTACATAATTTAAAGAAAAAAATATCAGAAGAATATGATAGGAAACATGATGTACAAATACTTTGGACATAGATAGGAAATATGCTTAAGGAGAGGAGTAATTATCTGAGTTATAAAACATACCCGCTGGAGATAGCATTGGACCTATGGGATCATTGTTCACCATTGTTTTAACTGTGCATAAAATCGCACTTCCCTGCAACAACTGCCCATTTCTCACCTGCTCTTTCTCTCCTTTGTTAGCACAAATATTTTTTAAATATTATTATTCAGCCTATTGTACTACCAGTGCCAAGGATTTTTTTTTTAATAAATATGATTGCATCAAAAGTCTCTTAAGTAACAAGACTTTCAATGCAAACAAGTTTATTAAAAAAAAAATTGAGACAGCTGCACAGCACTTGCAAAACATGAAATGAGCCACACCCTGCTTTCCCAGAGCCAAAAGGGTTCTTGGTTCTTCAGCAGGAACCCTGTTTTTACAGGGTAGGCTTTGGGTAAAGAGGGAAGCTGGGCGTATGGTGCAGAGGCAGAGAGATTGAGGAATTGAGATGAGAGGAAGAACTCCAAAAATAAAACAGATTAAAAACACAGACTTGATGACTGGGATAGAAACTGTTGCCTACTTCAGGGATCTTCTATCAGGCTGATGAATGGTATGAAATTCTTCTAGTGACAGGTCAATAAAATGAGGCAGCATTCAGTGGATTACCTGGGCAAGACCTCAGCTGTACCAGTTTGCAGATCTCTGTAGAACATGCATGTGCACATGTACACGTACATGTGTACACATATATAATATACAGACACACACTCAAAATGCCTTGCTCAGAAGGTCACATACAAGCCAGGACAGCTTAAAGACAGACAGGACATGCATGTCAAAGGCATCAATCAATATATTTGCTTGCTGTAGGTATGTATTGTTTACATATAATTTTTCTCTTAAGCTAAATAGCAAGCATGAACCGCAGGCAGGGGAAGAGATAACGCACATAAAGGAAACCTAGGCCAGGAAGCTTAGCTATCAGAAAGTATTGGAACAAAACTGCAGTTCTGCTCACAAAGTATGGTATGATGTGACATTTTAATGAAGGTATGTTGTGTTGGAAACCTGACTGATTTTTCACACAGTCTCACACAGACACAATGAATTAAAATACTGAGTTGCAAATACTTTTTGAAAGTTAGTCAAAATTATGGCATATTCTGAAATATATAAATGAAGTAAATTCGTCGTAAGGGTATAGCAGCTAGTCATAGCAGACAAAATGAAGATCATGATTAAAATTCTGAACCAAGAAGTCAAGCAGATATTACATAGTGAAATTAATCTTTGTCACCCTACACAGTAACTAGTTATTACCATTTGGGTTTTAGCAATTTTTTCAAGGTTGTTTCTATTTCTATGCCTGAAGGGACCACAGTTAATATACATAAGTCCAGTGATACTGGGGAAGCATTTTCTTTTCTGTGAAGATATTTATAATATATGTGTCTTCCTTTCCATTAAGGCAGAGATAAGTGTCTTCACACAAAAGACATACTAAAAATCTCAGTTTTATTTTTCTCAGAAGCATGACTTTCTTGTGATTCACATCAGTAAGATTTTACAGTACAAAATAAGTCTTTTACCTCTTAAATTACCATGAAAAAATGCATCAATTTGGGGGTTTGGGCCATCCTGACTTTGATAATGCAGATTATGAGTGAGTCAGCTGTTTCTAGCTTTATGCATTTCTTTGGAACAGATTGCTTGACTACTTGCATTTTTACTTTTCTGAGAGGCTTTTGATTATGATGGCAATTACACAGTTTTCCATATTACAAGATCCTGAATTATATACAAGGTAGAAATTTGCTCATGTGTCATGGTATATGTCCAAATATATTACATCCTATTACTACTGTAAGAGTAACAGAATTTTTTATCATGTTACCTGGCCAATTTGTAGTTCTACATCATTGCACATTTGCCATATTATACTTAATTTACTAGTTCTACAGGTACATTACATGCTCTAATGGTTTCCTAGTCTTTGTTTGGCAAATGATGAGTTTTGAGTCTTGAAGAACAATGACTCTAAATCATTTATCTCTTTTATTTCACATTATATGATGAGTAGCATCAATAAAGTTTATATGTCCTTGCTGGTGTTGTTGGTGTTTTGAGATCATTAGCAGTGGAGACTTATGTTAGAAAAGTTTCATAGATGTTGACTTCACGTGTGTACTCCTGCCTTGTCTGTTCTGCACTATTTGGTGGGCTTGTTCTCTTTCTTGCACTTTTCTCATCTTTTTTAATTGAAAGTAAATTCTTCATTCATTAGGGTTTTTTTGGTCATTTTAAAATTATTTTAACCTTGGAGCAATCTAACATTGACCTATACAAATTAGCACAGAACTGATGTGAATGAATTTCTTGTCAAAAGCAATGCATTTTGCACTGACTGAACAAATCTTCTGAACAACTAGCACATAATCTGCACTTGAGAATCTTGGTTTTATTTGGTCCCATCTTAGCTTCCAACCTAGGTTTTCTCCATTACCTTATCCTAATGAACTGTTTGAAAGGCTTAAGTTGTTCTTTCATCAGTGAAGAAAACAAGTCCTGTATTTTCCAAAGAGCTTGGTACTGCATCATTCAGGAGAATATTACATAGCAGTTTATTCATTTCAGAAGAAATTTTATTATTTTCCTTGACTTGTCAGTCAGTGACAGAAATCCCTGAGTGATCATACTGTATATAGTATAAATGCCTAGGATGCCAACTGAAGATGGTAATTACCATTGGATGACAGCAGCAGAATTCAGGACAAATAATTTTCCCTCTCATTTTTTAAACTACATCAAATATTTCCTGTCTTATAAACTTCTTAAAATAAGTGTTGCATCTTTTGCTGATAGGTTCCTAATTACATTCATGATATCTTTGTCTGGAGTTCCAAACCATTAGTAGAAATTGATAGCATAATCATCAGCTACATAACATAAATTTGTGGGAACAACATGTTCAGTACCTTATCTCAAAGATAAACTGAAGTGATCCTGTCACTAATTTGACTATATCTGAGCATGCACTTTGATATGGTAAGTATGACCCAGTTTTCTTCAATCATGAATAATGTATTGCATTAATCACTCTTGCCTTTCCCTTCTTCCAGGCTCTGAAATCTTAGGGAGAGTGAATTGCACCATCCAGCTTAATTGACAATAGCAAGCTCCTCATACTTTTGTAATGTATGGCTGGCTGTAGGCTATTTTGGTTGGACCAAAATTCTCCCTAGCCATGCACCTTCAGTCTGATGATGCCCACTGTAATCTTCATTATGCTTAAGGAAATTATTTAACATAAATATAGGCGACACATACTTAAACATTCTACATGAGTCAACACATGCTATCTATAATGAAGATCCCTGAATACGTGCCCTGTCCAGGAAATTGTTCTATTATTTCTGTAATGATAAATATGCAAATTTAATTTTTTTTTTTTAATTTTTGCTATGAATGGTACTTTCCCAAAGGAAAAGTGTCCATAACTGCAGCCAAGACTCTTGTTTGCTGCAGACTTTCTCTGAATGTAACTTGTTTGGCCCTTTGCTATGATGGTCTGGCAATCTGGATTTGACAGTGTGTCAGAGTCAAAAAGCTGCATAACTTGGAAGATAAGGATGTCACTGCCTAAAACCAGGGGATTGCTACATTTCAGTAGCAATTGGCAGTTTTATTATATTCCATTTAAGGTTTCCTAATCTTCTCATCCCCAAACCCTCCACCCTGTAACAAGTGTCCTATCCTGCCATTGAAGTCACTGATTTTCATAGAAAATTACCTGTCTGAATTCACAGGGACACAACACAATATCCTTGAGTGATGAAGTTCAAGATTTTTCTTTTCTTTTTTGCCTTGCTTTAGATATTGTAAATCAGTTTTACCTAGAAAAGATTTCAGGATTTCCTGGGGGGTTGAAACTGAAGAGAAGACACACAAGAAATTCACATTTTATGCACAAAAATTGTAAACAGAAAGACTAATCAGCGCTGTCAGGAGATGGGAAATAGGTGTTTGTAGAGGAAAAGACTGAACTTCGAATCCTGTATCTCATTGAAGGGAAAGACCGCTTTGGAGCTAAATGAGACATCAAATAGGATGCGGCAAGTAAAGGCTGAAGTATCATGTAAACGGAGTGGGGCTGACAGAGGGACCACGCCGGGCTGTAGGAATTCGCGCTGTGAAGCAAGAAAAAAAGATTGTTGTGTCAGGTGAGAAGGAATAAGCCCCATAGTGAAGGCCTGCTGCCACGACCCCGGGCAGAAAGAGACGTAATGAGGAGACACTTAATTGTATGGCAGTCAATAACGGCGCGGAAAACACCTGCAGCCCGGAGGGCAGAAATCCCCTGGCGAAGGGGCAGAGTCGTGAGGACACAGGCGCTGCCTGGGCGAGTCGGGGGGCACCGCTGGGGCTGCCAGCGGGCAGGGGAGGCGCCGGGATCCCCGGTCCAGGCTGGGATAACCCTCGCCGGCTCCCCCTTCACGCCGTGCGAGCGCGGCCGGGGCGCAGCGGCCGCCCTGGGCCGGCCTCCTGCTGCCGGCCCAGTCCCCTCCTCCCCGCTGTCTTCCCGGCGGCAGCGGGGGCGGTGGCGGGCGGCCGAGCCGCTCGGGCCCCAGCGGTGCTGCCCATGGGGGAGTGCGGGGTGCCGCCGCAGGTCCAGCTCTTCCTGCGCGCCTGCGAGCAGGGCGACTGCGAGACCGCCCGACGCCTCTTGGGGCTGCCCGCCGGAGGCGGCCCCGCCGACCCGGCGGCCCCCTCCTCCTCCTCGTGCGGCCCCGAGGAGACGGCGGCGGAGCCCCGCGGCGAAGCGTCGTCCCCGCCGACCCCCGCCGTGCCCGTGGACTGCACGGACGAGGCCGGCAACACCGGGCTGCAGTTCGCCGCGGCGGGGGGCCACGAGCAGCTGGTGCGGTTCCTGTTGCGGAAGGGCGCCTCGGTGCAGAGCAGGAACCACTACGGATGGAGCCCCCTCATGCAAGCGGCCAGGTACGGGGGAGAGGGAGGGACAGAGGCATCAGGGTCGAGGCGGGGGTCCCCGACCGCCACCCCGCCTTATCGCGGAGCATCGGCCTAGTCGGCGGCAGCCCGGGGGCGGGGAAGGGAGGGAGGGCCGCCGAGGCTCTGCCTTGCCCGCCCCCGGGCTGCCGCGGGCGCTCGGCTCCTTCGCCCTCCGAAGCGCCGTCCGCGGGCCGAGGGACGACGCCCGGGAGCGCCGGGGAGCTCCGGGCGAGCCAGCGTGGGAGAGAGGGCGTGCGCCATGTTGCAGGCCGCGCTCGGCCGTGGCCGCTGGAGCCCGGAGTTGTCCGGGGGTTCGGAGTGGTCACCTGCTGCCGTCCCTGTGCGCGGGTGAGGACGGGCTGCCCGGTGTCGAATTTGCGTTATCCTGGGGCATTAGAAACTCTTCGTGTTAAGAGTGTGGTGTTATAAGCAGTGCATGCTATTTCTTGTTTAAGCCAGTGCAAAATTGGAGATAACGTGAACACGAAACACTGATGTCCACTTTGACAATAGGTATACGTACGTAGCCTTACTTAATTTTCCATGGGTTTTTTGGTTTAGTGCTGTTTTTTTTGGGTTTTTTTTTTGTTTGTTTGTTTGTTTTTTTGTTTGTTTATGTGTGTCTTAGTTGTTGAAAACTATGTCTGAGGTAAAACATACTGAAGCGAACAGAAACAAATAATTTCACTTGACTTGTCCATGTTTGCCTAGGTGGCTTGCTGGAAAATAGGGAAAATCATTGCTGAGGGTTTTTAACGACAAAACAGTTGTTTTCTGCATCAGTGATGCTGGCTTTTGTGTAACCCACTGCTGGGCTGTGGGAGGTTCCTGTGTTGATAATGCTGGTGTTGGTGCTTTATTCCTAAAGCACACCTTGGCTCGCAGGCATGTTTTGCAGGGTTGGAGGGCATTGCTGTCCTCAACAGCAAATCAAGAGAAGAAATGGGTTTTTTTAGTTTTTTGGTGATGTGGTTTCTTTTTGTTTTGTTTTTAAATTTCATAATATTAAAATATTTGGAAGAAACGAATTTGTTTCAAAGTCAACATTTCTCTTTTCAATTAATGGCCACAGAAAGTTCCCAAAGAATGAGTCACACAGCTGGTTGCCCAGTAAGAACAAGGAAGACAAGGTTCAACAATTTGCCTATTTTGTGAAGGTTTTAAAAAAAGGAAGAAAGTTGCAGAAACAGTTTTAGATTTTTTTTCTCCTTAATGAGAACCATATGCTCATTCCCTAAAAACAATAAAGTCAGATGACTATAACCCTCTCACTGATTTCAAGAAAGTACTGGCTTACTTTTGAAAAGTACTGTATATGTTGTTGAAAATTGTAAAGTAGAAGAGCATGTTTCTCTCTTCTTTTTAATGGATAACCAGAAAGGAAACACAGTATTTGTACAAAGGTAGTCTTCAGACTTAAGTAGCTGTGTAATTTTCTGGCTGTGATTATCTCTGTTACAATTTTTCAGGAGGTAGGGTATATACATAAAATTAACCGTGTGCAGGAGTTGCAGGCTCTGCTGAGATGGTGCAGTGAAAGGTACCAGGACACACCTAGGGAGTACACAGGCTCCACAGCCTTCTTCCTGCAACTGTGTACTTTCTGGAAGGTAGCTAAGGGCTTTGGGGCTCGTGGTTGCTTTAAGTGGTTAATAGCATTCCTTGGGGTTTCCTCAACTAACATTTGCTTTGCTGTAATGTACAAAGGCTGCCTTCAGGGTCAAAGTTGGGTTGTGCTAAACATAATGTGCTTGAGCGTATAGTAGCTCATGATGCCTGCAACAGGAGCACGACGCACGCATGTTGTCAAGGTTTTATATTTATTAAAATATGGGGTTGCCATTTTCTCACTGAGAACTGGTGGGTTGGGTGTATGACTTACATGATTGTCTTCTGCTTACTGACAAACTAGCAAGAGCCTTTGATGGTCAGGTGACATCAGAACTGGGCTGCTGGTAAAACTGGTGTCAGAGTTCAGTATTCTGACAAAGTTCTTGTAGATAGTCCACATAAGGAGGGTTTGATACCAAGTTTCCTTATTGGAAGATACTTAATATTACACAGGGTTTTAATTTAGTCTTGTACTACAGCAGTCTCTTGAAATCATAGCACAGGCCTTACATAGCAACTAAAACAGGCAGTCAAATCACAGGGCATCATGGCACACCCGTTGCCAGTGCCTGTATTCTCATTATCACAATGTTGGGTGTTGGAAGGAATGGGTTAAAAACCACAAGACTGTTGAGGAGGATTGTAAATCACTCAAGTGACCTTGCAGCCAGGAATAATTCTTGATTAGCCTTGTATGAACTACAGGCCAGTGGTGCTTTAGCATGAACTGGCAATGGTGCCTGCTTCACTTCTGTATCTCTGCCTGTGTGTTGCTTTGGGGATCCCCAGGTTCAGGAGGTAACAAATAAATTTACTCTTTGCATTTTAGCTGAGTGAGTGTGTGGTTGTTCTGGCTGCCTGCTTGTGTCAACTTTTGCACTGGGTATCCCCAACTAATAGAAAGGAATATGTGGCTGGAAGCCAACTCAAGCACCTTACTTTCTTAACATGTATTTTCTGATTGCTCAGTTTTGGTGCTCAGTGTTGGGCTGAACTGTGTAGATGCTTTCCCCGTGCTGGTCTGTCTTTCTCAGGTGCAGAATACTTTCCATTGATTGTTTGAGGGAAGGCCATTCACATGGCCAGTTGTCCCACTCTCTTGGTAAGCCGTTTCTCCTAAAGATCCCCTCTGGTTCCCTTGGTGTTGAGGGAAGTTCAGCTAACTTTACAACAGCGATGGCCGCTCATCGAGTTCTTCTGAGCTTCATGGGCATGTCTGTTTCACTGAGTCTTCTTCCATTGTGGGAGTTCATTGATCGTTCACAACTGGAAAACAAGGGATAATGCAAATACAAAAGACTGACTCTCCAGTTGATAAAATAGTAATTTCTTTTTCCTTATTTAGCACTGACTCTTACTCCAGTTGTTCAGTAGTAATGAGGGTACTTAATAAAGATCCCTGTAAGCAAACTGGCTTTGATCTGTTAATGTGATATTACTGTGGAAATAAGAGGATGAAGTGACACTCTAGTTCATGGAAGTTATGTGCTGTTCCCTGCAGCAGAAAATGAGGCTGGAACTTCGCTGCTTTGAGCAGATCATTCTCTTCAATAGGTGCCTGCTTTATGAGCATGGTCACTGGTACATGTGGAATGGTTTAGCTGTCAGCTGGTGATTGCTCTCCTCCAGCGAGGTGCCCATTGTCTTGTCACATTCAGAGATCTGTGTATGATCCCTCACAGTGTATGTATTAGTCAGTAGGCAGATTTGGTAATGAAGTTTTGTAGGTTCAGAGTATGTTCGTTTTTGCAATCCAAGGTGTTAATTCTCCTCTGTATCTCTTTCTCCCAAGGTTTGGACATCTAAGCGTGGCCCACATCTTGCTGGAGAATGGTGCTGATCTCAATGCACAGAACAAGTTAGGAGCCAGTGTCCTCACAATGGCCTCCAGGGGCGGTCACGTCAGCATGGTGAAATTGTTGCTGGAATCCGGAGCTTTTGTGGACAATTATGACCATTTTAGCACAAATGTACTTAATAGCAGCAGAGATGACCTTCCTGATATCACTCCACTGATGGCTGCTGCTCAGCATGGACATGAGGCAGTGGTACATCTGTTGTTAGACTGGGGAGCTGATTGTAACTACAATCTAAAGACAATGGGCTGGAGTCCTTTAATGCTTGCAGCGGTTAGTGGAAAGGTGAGCTTAGCACAGCAGCTTATGGAGAAAGGTGCCAATCCTGATCACTTGAATGTACTACATAAAACACCTTTTGAAATCTCTGTTGGCCTCAAGCACAAAGACATGAAGGACTATTTAGAATCTCTCACAACAATCAGGCCTCAGGCAGGTATGGAATGTTATTTTTTTGTTTAATTTTCTTGCAGTTCTGGTTGAATATTTAGACATTGAGGAGTTTATTTTGTATGGACATGACGTTCTTTGTAATTTGCAGCTGGATTTTGAAGATGTTGGAGTAGGCACACGTCTTTCAGCTGAGGTACAAATGCCCAACTTCAGCAGTTTTCCATGTTAGCAGGTTAAGATTCCTGTCTGTATGTGGCTGTTTTGGGACACTTTTCAAGGTATTTACACAAACCAGCACTGGGAAGTGCTTAACTAGAGGGTTTGGAAGAGCTGGATTTTCCAGCTTTGGGCTGCTTTCTATGAAATATAAGGATGTGAGTAGCTCTAGAAAGATCATTTTCCACTGCCATGTGGACATGTCCAAAACTGTTGTCTACATTTGGTGTCACTCTTGCAGGTCAAGCTTCCCTTGTACTTGAGGAAGTAAGAACAAAATTTAGACATTTGTTTGTGCTGTAGAGAAGGTGTTAAGTCAGATATTGATTTATAGGTTGAGTTTGAACTCCAGAGCTTTCATACAGCCATGCTGCCAGGCAGAACTGATTCATTGTAGATGTTTGCTCATGACCAGTTTCTTGAGGAACAGACATCAGTTGGTTACAGTACACAGAATCAGAGATCCATGGGATTCACTAGTGTCCATGTGTTTGCATGTACAGGATGTATGTACAGGCAGAGTTGGCATCATGAATCTTGAAAACCTTCTGTGGTTGTACAAGTTAAATATGAAGGACTCTGTTTAATTGAGGAGACTGGACTTGCTTTAAAGCAGATTAATGTTTGTCACCTGTGTTGAGGGGGAATTTCCATTAGCAGGAGGGTCGTAACTCATTTGGGCAGAGAGGGGAATAAAAACATTACTCTTCCACATAAATTTCTGCACTGGTTTTTGACCATACTTCAGTCTCCTCCTAGCACTGAAATCTTGAATAACCTGTGAAGAAGAAAGATCATTTCTGTTGTATGGAAGACAGGAAAAAAGAAACTTTTCTTCTGATCCATTTGCATAGATAGAACAAATTGCCTCCTAGGAGAAAGCAGCTCTCTTCCCACAGCTGTTCTCAGTAGCAAATTCAGAACTACCTGGAGTGGCTTGAGCATTACCTGCCTGCTGTCCCTGTCCTTACTTAGGCTTACCTAGCTAGTTGTCTTTTGTTCTGGCATCTTTTCATGGTCTCCTGCTCCCTGAAGCTGCCTGTCTTCCAGGGTTTTCATATGGTAAGTATGGAGCCTGGTCATTTCCTAAACTAGTCTTTTGAAATCTGTTTTACACTGGTGAGCTCATACACACAATTCCTTCTATAAGAGCAGTTTCTGAATCAGGAGAAAATATAGGACCCATCACTCTCTTTCCTGGTCTTACTATAAGAGTTTCTTGGAGTATCTTGGGCTTTTCAGCAATCGATTTCGTTCAGCATATTAAGGTGACTTCCTTTGCAGTCAAGCTGGGAACCTAAACCTTTTCTGTATTTCATAAAAATGCCAGAATTGAGCTCACAAAATCTCTCAGTGCCTCTTTGTTTTCCATAAAATTTTGTTACCCCATTGATTCTGTAGTTCTGTAGTAATAATTTGTCCGTAATAATTTGGAAGATAGAGGATGGTATTTTCTGGCATGAGTGGAAAGTGAAAAATATGTCACTATTTTTTCTTCATCTTATGTAGTGTCAGAAGTTTCAAAGCCATGTAAATAAAATGATTCTTCACTCAAAATATTACAGTTTGTAGTAATTACAGTTCTTGTTATGAGGATGGTTATCTGGGAGCTGAAGGATATTAATTCACAAGTAGCAAGCTGTGTAGTTAAATTGACACTGTTATTTTTGTGACCTTTACAAATTAACCTGGAAATGCTCAAGATGAAAATAAAACTGGAGCAGCTTGTAAAACACCTTTTGAGTCACCTTTCAAAATAATCCCATACTATTTGAGTGTTCAGTGTTGTACGGGGGATTTTACCAGACCACAGAACCATTCTGTAGTTCTTTACTGGATATTTTAGACTTCCAGGCAGGAAACAAAAGAGTTTCCAGATATAGTTTTCTGATGGAAAATGGAAATTGAAAAGCCTGTGCTGGTGCCTTATTATAATTCCAAGCTTTAGCTCTGTAAAAAGAAACATGCAGGTGAGTCATTCTTCCCACAGGTAATAAAGAAGTTGTCAATACTTTCTTTGTTCTTTTTAAATATACCTAAACATATGTTTTGTAGTACTTTACATTTTGAATAGTTTTTCCCATAAAATTTCTACTACAAATTTTTGCTTTTTTTTTGGATTGCTAATAGAAATGTTTTTATTTCTTTCAGATGCAGAAAAGAAGCAACCTGATGTCTTTCATGCTTTGAAACTGGGTAAGTACTGCCATGATTCTTCCACCCTGTCTAGTTTTTTGAACTTCAGAGCATGTCTGTTTACTCGCATGGGAAACATGATTTTTCTGTTCCCACTCTTCATGTGTAAGCTACCAAAACATCTTCCTGGGAAGCCATCAAGTCTGTTAGATTTTTAGAGTGATCATGTGCCCTTCTTGTACCCCTATGATTTTTGAGATTTACAGATGTTAGTGCTAGGTCAGAAGTATCATAGGAGGGGCCAAATGAATACTGGTCATCATACTGGGTTTTGGCTTTTTACTTGGCTAGGGATGGTGGCACTCTTAAAAAAGCACGTCATTAGGTTAAGGAGTGTCCAGTGTTCAAAGTAAATTCTGGTGTCTCTGTAGGTTCCAGGGTTTCTGTTTAACAAAGTAGGTGCTCTAGTTCTGTGTTAAAAAAGCCACCTTCTGTCTTTTATCAAATTGGGGCATACAAAAAGTAGTTATGTGCTTTTATAACATTCTTGTTCCAAGAAATTAGCTGAGTGCCATGGGTAAGTGTGAGTTTCGGTGAAGTGCATTCAAGTGGCTGCAGGGTTTGTCTGGAATTCTGGCCGACTTTCCAAGGAAAATATTCATGCTTGTGATTGAGTTGAAAGCAGCCTATATCATGAAGCAGTTTACTATCTGAAGGCTTTTTTTAAAGGTGAAAATTTTTCCATTTGCATGGCAGTTGATGATTTGCTTGTTCTTGCCCCTGTGCCTGTGTTGGTACACACAGTCACAGAGATTTGTTTTTTCCTTTATCTTCTTTCCTGCTTTTGCCTGCCATAGGACATCAAAAAAATACAGGACATAGTGAGCTTAAGCTTCTGTTTAAGGTAATCCTGATGACCTGTAAGTTTTTTAAAAGCAGTCCTACTTTAAGATTTAGAAAAAAACCCACAACTTGTTCAAATATGTTCATTAATGTATTTCAAAGTGCTTTTCCTAATCTAGACGAGAACTCAAGTGACTAACAGCTTCTTTATGTGGAAACCTGAAAATTAGATTAACTCTTAAAGAACTGTAAAGATGACTAATGACAACAAATGACTTCAGTCTAGAGCAAGGAGTAGGGAAGTTTTGTATTGGAAGCATAGTTCAAATACTGGAGGCAGGAAAAAAATAATTTGTAATATAGGAAAGTTGAGTGCTGGAATAAATTCCTTGGCAGGTTGTAGAATTCTATCAGTAAAGGTTTTTAGAATCAGTGAACTATCTTTGTAAAAGGAACTTACGGGTCTGTGTGAGACAGGGCATTATTCTACCTGTTTAAGGCAGGGGATGGCTTCCACCAGCCTTTAGAGTGCCTTTGTACCCACCAACTTGGATTCTAAAGTCGTTGGCTCTGTGATTGCAGCCTGTGGAAATGGAACAGGGATCTTTGAAGGAAAAATCGTGGTGCCTCAGCTTCATCAATTTTCCTTGCATGACATTGTTTTACGGCAATTTAATAGAAATATTCCCTATTTTTGTCTTCACATGCAGGTTGCACTGCAGTTCATGCAGCTTAGTTGTTCATTTCAGAAAATAATTCTCGTAATGGGATTGCACCTTACATGTACAGGTAGAGGAAATGAGGAAAATACAGTGCTTCATACAGTTTTATGTAGGCTGGAAAGATGTACTAATTAACTAACATTTAGGTTACGTTTTATCACTGTTTTGCAGGAAACTTTCAGCTGGTTAAAGAGATTATTGATGAAGATCCAAGTCAGGTTAATATTACCAATGTTGATGGTGCATCTCCTTTAATGATTGCAGCTGTAACTGGACAGCTGCCCCTTGTTCAGCTCCTTGTTGAGAAAAAGGCTGATATTGATAAACAGGATAATGTTCATCGCTGGACAGCACTAATGCAGGCCACATACCATGGGTAAGATACATGCTCTCGGTGTCTAGCAGTAAAGAAGTTTAATTTTTCTTACATCCCAATAGAAAAAACCCTTGTTGTTACTGACCCTAGAAGCAGAGACGTCTTACAAGAAATTAAGAGACTTGTGATCTCAGTTTTTTCATGACTCTTGCACTACCCTCAGCTTTTTGGAGCTGATCTGAATCACATTTTGACCACCACAGTATAAGAAAGACATTAAACTAATAGAAAATACCCAAAGGAGAGCAATACAGATGGTGGAGGGCCTTGAGGGGAAGCTGTGTGAGGAGTGGCTGAGGTCACTTGGCCTGTTCAGCCTGGAGGAGAGGAGTCTGAGGGGAGAGCACACTGCAGTCTTCAACTTCCTCATGAGGGGAAGAAGATTGGCAGACACTGATCTCTTCTCTGTGGTGATCAGTGACAGGACCTGAGGGAATGGCTGGAAGTGTGAAGGTGAGATTTAGGTCCGATATTAGAAAAAAGTTACTCACTCAGAGGGTGCTTGGGCACTGGAATGAGCTCCCCAGGGAAGTGGTCACAGCACCAAGCCTTGACAGAGTTCAAGGAGTGTTGGAACAAAGGACTCAGAGACATGGTGTGACTCTTGGAGATGGTGCTGTGCAGGGCCAGAAGCTGGATTCAAGGATCCTTGTGGGTCCCTTCTAACGCAGGTTATTCTGTGATTCTGTGTTTCTGTGAGGTTTGGACTTCAGAATGAGTGGAGCATTTGGGAACCTGAAGCAAACTCAGTAAGTACTGGGAACATAGTGCTCCAGGCAGTCCCCTGGAACCTTGGTGCAGGTTTCAGCTTCCAGCCTTTGTTGTTTTTCAGTATTATGAAAGATACCGTCACCTCTCCTGCCAGGGCCGTAAACCTACATGAAGTTGTGAAACTTCAAGGCAATCAGCCTTTCATGTGCCACATTTTCCAGTATTAAAAACATTCCTGTGTTCTACTGTTCAGCCTTTAGTTTTCATGGAGTTTTTTGAAATGCAACCAAAATGTCATTTTCTGTAAAAGCTCCTTTGTAAATCTAAGTAGATGACTTGGAGTCAAGAGCCTTACCTCAGAAATTGTCCTGGCTGCTACCTCACATGTAATATCTGTCATATACTTAACACTGTCTGAGTACAGGATATTCAGTTTAGGAAGGTGAACTTTTCTTTGTTGTTGTAGATGAGGCCCTCAGGAAGGTGAAGGTTCTGTTCAGTGGTAGTGCATTAATTTTATAAATGCAGGTGTTCTGCACCGGATTTTGTTTTTTTCAGTCAGCGGATCTCACAGGACTATGCAAGTGCAACAAAGAGGAAAAACAGGAGGTTAAGTTGTCATTGCCTGATGAAACTTTCCTGAGGTAGTTCTTGGGATCTTTATTGATAGTAGTGACAGACATTTTTTCCGATGCAGCCATTTCACTTAGCAGCTGTCACCCAGCACACAGTTGGAATAGAAGCAGCCAGCACAAAGTGATGGGCAGGGCTGTTGGCATGTCCCTTGCTGGTATTCAGGTACTTCTCTTGTTTATGAAAGCACACACAAAGCTGAGTCCTGCATGTGTTCAGACACTGGATGTTCAGTTTACTGGAGGACTGAAAATGAAATGTTACAAAAATTCCTTTCCCTAATATATCAGTCAGTCTTCATAGTATGAAACTTTGTTAGTTAATTTTGTTAATATGCATAATGTTTGAGGTAGTGGAGTTTTAGGAATCTTTGGTATTGGTCATGCTTAAGTAAAGCTATCTATAGGACACTGGCTCAGTGAAAAGATCAGGAGGACATCCCAGCCCTGGAAATAAAGGTTTGACTTCTTGGGAACTTGGAGCTATCCGTGAAGGATAAAAGATAACCCTAGTCACCCAAGATAATCCCAGCATCACAGACATCTATAAAACCCTCTCAGTGTTGTCTGGTGTCTTAGGTAAGTAATGACAGCAAGACTGACTCCAGGGACATCTGGATCAATAGAAGAGCAGCATGAATACAGTTGTTGTGCTCAGTTTTACTATGATGAGCAATCATAGTATGAGTGGTGGTAGTACATCTGAAGTGTACAAGAGCTCTATGTGTAAAGCCACATTCAGAGTGTCCCAGTGTGGGTGGAATACCTAATGTGAATGAGTAAATATTTATCCTTGTAATTCTATACTTTGCATCTGAGCCTTTTTCTTAGTTTCTTAGGGAGTTGCAAATTTTCATAACATAACATTCGTAACATTTTCATAAAAATATTTGACCTCCGCAGAGCCTCAGCTAACCCTTCCTCAGGACTGCCAATAGTGTGAAGGGTCTTGGGCTTGAAGGAGGGAGCAGGCAAGGTCTCTCTGAGCCAGAGGCATAAAAAATTATGTAGGACTGGAAAGCAGGATGAAGGGATGCTACTTTTAAATAAGAGGAGAAAAGTAATAGGAAATATGTAGAGGAGCTGTGGTGAGGATAAGTAGAATTTTTGTCAGAAGGGAGGAGTAACAATCCTCCTCCATTTCAGGTTGATTTTGTGTGGAGTGAGTTCAGGAGTGGAAATTATCTTTCGTCTTATACAGATGAGTATATGAAATGATGCTCTGAAGTGAAGATGTTGAGATCCATTTTTCAGCTTCACTATTAGAATTTGCTGTTACCTGTTGTGCTCGAGAATATTTTTTCTCTGTGTTGCTGCTGCATGTGAGGGTTTGATTTTATACAAGGTCTGTCACTGCTCAAGAGTTTTATATTAAATTTCTTTTCCTTAGCTTTGTTGTCTGTTCAGTTATTTCATAGACTGAATTGAAGTATTCTTTTTAACTCACAAGGCGAGTCCTGCTTATTTACTCAGGTGTATGAGAGGGGAGAGGGGCTAACTGGAACAGGATGGTGAGTGTCTTTAATGCAGCTGGCTTTGACAAATTTTGTTGGAGGTGTTTGTGTTGGTTGACATTTAATGCCAATTGTTTTTGCATTTTAAACACCTCAGGGAAGTGATAATGTGCCTTCTCAGTTATATGATTTATAACTGTAATTAGGTGAAGTACTGTTCGAAGTTTATAAGTTATCTTCAGTCAATTTGGCTTTTCTGTATGCAGTTTCTTAATGTGCAAGTTGTGAAAATGAGTTTGCACTGAAGTATTAGTGATGGCATATGATGACTACTGAAATGTCCTCTGCTATTCCATCTGCTTTTTTGTCCTAGGCATTAATGGCTTTTATTGGAAAGGTGTTTAGCAATATATTGCAGTCACTTCCAAAGGATCAGCTTAAGAAACTAACTATCCAAATTAGGCTTTTAAGGCTAACTTTCTGCACGTTGATTAATATAATTTGTAGTGAGTAAACCGTGTCTGACAAAGGACTTATGGGAGCTTTTGAAGAGCTTGTGAATAAATTTTATGCTAAGTTAGCTGTAGGTGTAAAACTGATCTCTGAGGAACAATGTTATAAAAGGTTGAAAATGGAGTATTGGGGGCTTAACTTTTACTTGGTTTTTTTACATTTTGCTTGTTCTTTAGCATGATCAATTTTTCTTGATTTACTTGTTCTTTAACGTGGTCAATGCCTTTTTTTCTTCCCATAAAGGAACAAAAATGTTGTAAAGTATTTGTTAAATCAAGGAGCTGATGTTAACCTTCGTGCAAAAAACGGATACACAGCTTTTGACCTGATAATGCTGCTGAATGATCCAGGTATGCTATTTCAAAATGCTCTGGAGAAATGTACAACATAAACAAATATACATTCCTTCCAATCTGGAAAATTGGAAGTTACTAGGAAGTATCCTCTCAGGTCCAGGCTGGACTGAACCAAGAAAGAACACTGAAAGTGTGGGGGTTGAGTTAATTTGTTAGATGAGTGTATAAATTTATGGGATAACTGATTTTGTGTGTTCCTCTTGCCTTTGGTTCTGAAGATGCTTGAAAACTGTGCTGTTTGTGTCACCAGAGCTGGCACTGTTATTCTGTAGTGTCATTTCCATAGAGCTATGAGATGGAGCTAGAAATTGCCCCTTGGCAAAGAGCAGCAAAGGGACAGGACAAAGAGAGCACAGTAGGAACAGAACTAGGAAACTCCTGGTTGAACCTCCCGCTAGTTCTGTAAAGGCTGAGAATAAATCACACCTCAGGGTTCAGGTTGTTTGTGTGGGAGTGCTGTAGTGTAGGATAGGCAGCATGCTTTAGGGAGGCTTGAATGAAACGCATTTGGGTTTTGTTGCAATTTGTTTTACATGTATAATTTGTTGTTAACTTTCCTTGGTATCTGAATTGATTTATCTGAAGTCAAAACCCATTACTGCTACTGAAGTCTCCGAATTTACGCTGGTTACTAGCAGATTCTTTTTCCATCTCAAAAGTAGATCACTAATAGTACAACATTTTAGACTATAAATACAGAGAATTATTTTAGAACTAACTTCTGTGACAGAATAGTTTGTCTTGCTACTTCTTTCTGTCTCATTCAGTTCTCTCTGCCTTTATGAAAATCCTGCCTGACACCTACAGAATGCAGATTTACAGATCTTTTTTTTTTCTTTTTTGCTTTCCTGTCTCCTATGCGTGTTCTTTTTTTGTCCTCTTACTTCTTTTTTGTCCATCTTTTTTCTTCCATTTCTTTTCAGTCCCTTCATTGTCCAGGCTGAACATCTTCTTTCTCTTTGGGATTTACTTTCGAACTTCTTTTCTGCAACCTACACTTGAAGAAAGAATATTCATTTTCCTCTACTCTCTTCTGTGTCAGGTGAGAAAAGGGAGCATCTCAATATTGTTCATAACTTGTACAAAGTGCAAGAGGAAGCAGTTCACTTGATCCCTCATGACTGATTCCAGCTGAGTAGCATGCTTATTTATATTGATAAATACCTTTAGAGAGATGATAAGACTACAGCCCAGTGTTTGGAGAAGGCATGGGAAAATTAGTTGAGAAAGAAAGAAGGTTTGGGGGTTCATTTGCTTTGTGTTTGAGAGGTCAATTGCTACTTTTATGGGATTTACAGGGAAAGTGTCAGTGCATTGTTTGTAATTTGGGAATGCAAAACAGGCCAAACACTATCTTATTTGCTTCCTTTTAGACACAGAGCTTGTAAGGTTACTGGCATCAGCATGCATGCAAATAGATAAAGACAAGAATAAACTGAACAACAGATCATCTCTGCCTTGTTCCAGAAGTAGGCAATCCTTAAATGTCCCAGTGTTGCCAGATGACAAAGGAGGCCTAAAGGTAAATGTATTCATTCTTGATAGAAACTCATTAATTCCTGTAATGTATAAGAAGAGAAAGCAGTTGCTAAGAAGTGTTTTGGATTTAATATGTAACTGGGTTACATATTAAATGTTACCATAAATGGTAACAGGCTATTGACATTGAAATTTTAAAAGATCATAGCAGAGATTTTAATATGAAGAGTTGTGGAGGAGTGTGCACTTCAGGCTTACTCGTCCTCTGGCATGCTGTATCCTTATTGCAAAATTGATGGTGGTCCAGTAGGAAGTAACATGGAGTTAAAATAAGGGTATGCCAGCTAAACAAAAATACTGCAACTTTAATTGACTGTTTGCAAAAGAGAAGAAAAAGTGTTTTGTTGTTGTTGCCATTGTTGTTGTCCTATTTCCAGGCATCAGTTTATTTAGGTGAATAATCTTTAATTATGGCGTACCTCAGAATTTCCTGGACCCCATGATGTCATCCTTTAAGGATAAATACTACCACGATCTTGAAAAAAGTCATGTTGATTTCCAGGCTATTTTTGACATGAATTTTAAAGACCATTTAAAGTTCTGCTTCAGCTCAAATCTGTTTTGCAGTTTTAACTGTGAAGGAGCATGTTGTTGTTTTCATATGATTATGCTATTTATTATTCAATATAATACAACTTCATTATCAGTTTAGATGGACCTATTTTACTTAGATAGGAAGTTGTCAGATTAGCTTTTGGCTTTATGGATTGCAGATCAACAGTGGATTGGATTGCAGCCTTTGCAGTGTTGTGACACAAAGGCTTGAATTAGGGTCATAAAAGATTGTGAGGTGAAAAAAAAGATAACGTCAGTGATAAGGATATACGCACAAGTACTGACACAAATTTAATATTCTGGAATATTTAAGTATTTGGTCTCCAAGCTAGAGAATATTACAATGCTTAGTAGTCATAATCAAGTATTTTTTCAGCAGAAAATGTGTTCTGTGCAGTTCTATAATTAATACAACTGGAAGCCTATATAATCCATTCTTCCATCACTTCTTAATGCTTTACTAATCAGCCTGTCCTACCATTAGTATTTTACATATCTTACCCTTCTTACAAATACTCAAAAAGGGCAAAAATATTTTCAGATTTTCTGGCTGGAGGGCAGTGTCATAGTAATCATGTCTCTTTGGGGCAGTGCGTGAAGAGAGGGCTGTAGTGAGGGACTTCTGGTATTTGTAGCAACAGTGTTTCCATGTGGACAACTGCTCTGTGGTGAGCTGGAACTGTGAACAGCAGATACTTATGCAACTCAGCCAGGACAGCATTTTCAGATCAGAAAGATCAGTGCAAATGACCAAATGCCATGTCTACAGGATCATGGAAATGTAAAAGTGAGAGGGAATTCATGAGGCTCACTTGCCTTTACATCTGGTGACCAAATAAACATGCCAAGGACATCTTGGACAGATATTAAGCTCTCTCCTTTCACTGAGGTGAAGAAGATTCCCCTGATCCCATGGTCTCTCCATCAGCACCCAGTCACTGCATGATATGCTCTTTGAGGTCAGATTTTTTTTGCCCTGATTTAATCTATATCTCTTTTGTTGCCCATTAAATTGATTGATTCTTTTTCCATAGTCAGCTTCATTTTTATATAAACTGTATAGATACTTAGAGAACTATCATATTCAGTCTTTTTTTGTCTAGTCTAAACAAAATTGATTAATGCAAATTTCCATGTTTGTAGGTTTTTTTCCTAAACCTTTTACTATTTCTAGTTTGTGTGTTATCTGTCAAGATGAGTATTCTAAAATGAAGGATATGATTCTGACTAGGGTCACTGTATCACATAGTGGCATACAAAAACTATGTCACAGATGTGTTTCCTGTTGTTAGTGAAAATTACTTTTTATTTTTTGCAGCAGTAGCACTGTGCATCTATACTTAGTTTCAGCTATCAGTTGTAACTTGATTTTTTTTCTTTAGTACACCTGCTTAGTTCCTTACTTCCTTTTCTATATTAATACATTTGATTTTTTTCTTGCATGCCAGCTTGACCTCTACTGAATAATGTCGATTTGGCAGTCTTTAAATTTGGAGTGTTAAAGGTGCTTACAAAACTGTCTAGATGGATGACTTCCGTAGACTGCGGAAGAACATTATGTTTCATTGTTGCAGTTGTTAGTGAACATTCCCAAGCCTACTGCACAAAGTATGCTCTCCCATTTTGAAATCAAATAATTCGCAGTTTGTCTCATTTTTTAGCTGTGGTCTTTTTGCTTTATTAATTTGACTTGAACCATATTTTTCTCAATTGTTTGATGAATGCTATATGAAATAGCAATGAAAGCTTTACTAAAGTCAAGCTACATTGCAGTTTTTCCTCCTTTCTGCTCACTTGACTGGTTACTCTGTCAAAGAGAGATTCATTTGGTAGAATTTATTTTCAATAAACCTATGCTGGCTGTGTCTTATGAGCTGTGATGACATATGAAGTTTTTTCAGTTATGCCTTTTCATGTTAGGCATTTCGATCAGTAAATTTTCAGACTTTCCTTTTTCAGTGATTGTATATTTGCCTTTTGCCTGATTTCTATAACTTCTTCCATCCTCTCACTGAAGATAATCAATATTTCTTCAGAAGTCATGTTGCCCATAATTATCTTGTTTTAATTTGTGTAACTTCATTTAAATACTCCTACTCTGTTAGGCAACTGCACGTATATTCCTGCCTTCCTCCTGTTAATGTTATTCATACTAAAATACCTGATTACAGGTAGGCTTTTGAAGTTAAAAAAACCCAAACAACGCTTTTCAGTCTCTCTTTGATCTCTTCTGTCGTTAGCTAGTAGACCTTTTATTTTGTGATGTGTTTCTTCTATTTTTATTTGTGCACAGTATGGGCCCTTGTTCCTTTACCTGCTGATAATGTAGTGGATATTTGTGATCTCATTCTTCACCTCTATCACGAAAGAACTCTTAACTGTTTGTTTCTCACCATTTTATGTTGTGAATCAACACGTGGGTAACCAAGGCAACCACCAAGCCACAACTAAAATGCAAGGAGAAGATTTATTTTGTTACCTCAACCAGGAGGCTGTGTGCCAGAGACACACAAGGACCCAGGCTCCAGTAGGCTTAGCTCATCCTATAACAAAAGGCTTCAGTTCTATCTGTGAGGGTGTGTTAAGTCTATAATTAATGGAGTTTTCCACACCTACATTTTTAGCATTCTCAGCTGAAAGGTCACTTTGAGCAGAAACCTATCTCTTCTCCTATTAAATTTTAACCCTTTCCTCCCAACAGCCTTAAAAATAAAGTTGTCCATTTTCATATGCAAAAATTTTATTTCCTTTTTTTTTTCTTCCTTCCTGTTCTTCAGCAAGTTACACTCTCAATGTCAGTATTGGAACTGTGTGAATTATCACATTCAGTTTCTATTTTAGATGAAAATTGTTTGAGGGCAGAGATTCCAGTTCTTCCCCTTACTGTTAATTTCTAGCATTGTTACAAATGTCTATGGTATTTCTGAAATGGCAACACCATTTTTCTGGTTCTTTGGTACTGTTGCCTTCTCCCACTGCTGCTAAATTTCAGCCTTTAATAGACACTATTTTTAACCAGAAATGAATTTTTGTTACTTGAATGCCTCAGTCTATTTAAAGCCCTTTATTATAGCTTCTGTACATGTGTGATGTGGTAGGGGGTGTATGGAGAGGCTACAAACTCATGCAACAGCAAACTAAAAACTCCAGAGATCAGGCCATGATACTGTGAACAGAAGACAAGATGAACCTCTCCAGTATCATTACTTCCTTGCCAGAGAGAAGTAGTTTTGTGTCTGGTAACATAACGGCTGTACTTATTCCATTTTGGAGTAGTTTGTGGTGTGAGCATATATTAAGGAAGCAGAAGCTCTGTGAGTAGGAGTAACAGAGATGATGGGCAGTTAGAAGTGTTCTTTCTTACAGAAGCAAGGTAGCTTCAGTGACCAAAACCAAGAAGTGCAAGCATTCTCTTTTGTAAGCCCATTGTAGTCTTGTGTTAAAACTAGATGAACTTCCAGTTCCTTATGGAAGGTGAATAAATGCTAAGCTGTGGGGTTTATTTCTTTCTCAGAGCTATTTGTTTCTCTTGCCTTTTTTCATCAGATCTTTGTTGCTGAAAGTAATGTAAATCTTTATTAGTTGTGACACTAAAGAGATACAGAGGTCTGAGAACCCTCTACATTACTAATGTTCTGTGCAGATCTAAAATGTTTTTAATGGTCTTCTGCTATGAGGATTAATATGCAGAGGATAAGTATAAGAAAGTTGCAAAGACATAAATTAGTGAGTAGTTGAAAAATAGTAAATGCCAAGAAGAGAGCAGAATGTGTATTGTGAGAAGGGATTATTACCTGGATTTGCTATCAAATAAAGGTACCCTGATGAAGTGCTGTTACTTTAACATTAGTTTTTAAAAATCATGTTCCAGAAAGGGAAGGAGAAACTTTCAAGAAATAATCAGAAGGTATTATAATCTGATTTACCTAGAAGCCACATATTTTTGGTGCAAATGGCATAGGTTTCATATAGTCTAGAGAAAGACTTGAAGCAACTTGCACTGTTGGCCTGTAAAAATATGCAAGTCTGTGAATATTTAAATAAATTTTATTTTGAGCAAAGATAGTCTTTTGTGCAACAGAGTGCACATATCTGATATCTGTATGGATAGAGGTTATAGGTACATAGTCCTAAGGTTTATGTTGTTTTTCACAGCTGCTATTTCCTTGTCTTGCTCTTTCTCAGTTTAGTCTTTCCAGTCTGGTTTAAATTATCTTTAACAAGAATAATAATGTAATTATAATTACAGGAGCACTGTATGGATTGTGGATATTTAATTTGACAGGAATACTATCAGAACTCTTCTGATTTGCTACTGATTTTAAAAATCTCGACAAGAAATTTTGATACAGGTTACGTAAGCTCAAATGCACATCTCTAAAATAGAGATGCCACTCATTGATTCCAGAGAGAGTAAAAATTGATGCTGAAATTGGAAGTTAATGGGAAAATTAAATATTTGCTGTGTAGCTGCAAAAATTCCCTATACAAATTTCCCTAATACTTCTACTTTGGCCTTCCAGATACTGTGGAAAAACATTTTAAAATACTTGCCAGGTGAAAAATAAGGGAAGAGAATTATTACACATACAAATTATGGTGAATGATTCTGTTGGTATTTCAAACCACTTTAACACTGCTTTTTAATTTATTTTAAAAACTCCTTGATAGAATTATTTCTGCTGTAAGGATTGCTTAATGTGACTTTCTTTTCCTCTTTTTTTCTTAGTTGGAACTAAACTGTTGTGTCTTCTTATCAATCTAGTCCTGGTGGAGCAGGATGTCCAATCGATTTCGCAAGCTGAAGTTGACTCAGACATTGCGCCATGGATTTCCTTCTAATCAGTTTGTGCCTTTTCCGGATGAGACCGAGCCATCATTAAATTCCACTATAAAAGTAGCCTCACAGAGTGATACAGACGTCTCTGGAAACCTTGATGCTGCTACAGCTTGGAACACAAATAGCAAAGCTGGTGGTAAAGGCAGAGTTGTCTTATGAGGAATGAGCTCTCATGGGGTAGTCAGGATGATATTATTTCTGATTTATTGGTTTAGTTCTTCTTTAACTTAATATAAGTGAAAAATGTAAGATATTTGTAGTCTGTAATAAGAGAGATGTACATACTGTTGATCATGACGAGTGCAGCATCATTTAAGCAGAAAAATATTAATATAACCATGTTACTTTTCTTTAGTAAACACTATTAAATTCACACAGGTCACTGAAAAGTGTTAATATCTTCCATAAACTAATTTATATAATGAAAACCAATTTATTTAAATAAATAAATAATTCTGAGAAGAAAGAGAAGTTGGAAAAGCCCAACTTGTAAAGCACATCTACTGAAATTGTGCAGCTCTCCATGAAAAACTGCCACTGTCTGCAATGCATAGTAAGACTCGGCTTAACTTTAGCTGAGGTGCATGAGTGTCACTGGAAATCATACTGTATGCTTACTGAGGGTAAAGCTGTTGATTGTTTAAAAACAATGAGCTGTTGATTGTTTTAAAAAAAAGTTATAAAACTTTTGTTTAGAAACAAAAGTAGAAACATGTAAACAATAAAACATAATTTATGTATTTTTTTTAGGTGCAAACACTGCAAAAGGAGGAAAGGAAGATGAATTATTGACAACTATGGTATGTTGCAGTGTTCTTGATGTCTTCAACCTAATTCAGAGAGCTGTAGTCTGGTTTTCTGGGCCTGAGGTTTCTGAGTTCAGAAACTCAGAAACCTCAGGCCCAGAAAACCAGACTACAGAGAGCCATGTAGCTCCCATAATTTTTACATTTTTTTGCCTCGTGTCTGAGTCACTTCTAGAAAAAGAGCTTGTTTATAGTCACTAGACAGGAACTGACAGGCTCTGATACACCAGTAGTTCTTAGACTAGAAAGTACTAAAAGTAGTGTGGTATGGAACCTGTACTGGCTTCTTTCAAGAGTTACCCATACCTTTGCTTAATCAGCAAGGAAATACTAAAATAGATGGGACAGCTGCTTAGTTTGCTGACAAGCAGTATGAAATGAGGTAAACATGGATGGAACATGGTACAAAATGTGTGGTGTGAAATTACTAGTAGAGGCAACCATGAAACATTTAGTTTGGGAGGTGTATTTGTGTTATTCTATTTCTTCTTTTGTTATGCTGTAGCTTTATATTTTTCTGCAGCTTACTCCCTGGTGATGTCATTAAATGTGGCTGGTTATTATCTTTATGTTCTTTTTTAAGAAGTTTGAGTTCTTTTGTAAGAACTTTTGATATGACTGACTGACAGAACTCCAGGGAGTGAAATCAGGTGTGGTGTTTTTAACTCTTTCTGCAGTACACATACTGCAGGAATATGCAGTTGCTCACCGTTTCCTGACATCCTCTCTGGAAATACAGAGAGGACTACATTGTTATTTTTTTGGGAATTGGTCGTTATTCTTGTTAAAATCAACTTGAGCAATATTTAGCCCAGTAAAGGAACGGACAGTTTCTGCCACCTAATGAACTGTATTCATTGTATCAAATGAATTAGAATAATACTGAGGGGTGCCACAATGTTCATTGGTTCTCTGTTGTTATGTGTTGTACTTCTCCTCAAATAGTACTTTCGTGTCTCATTTCTGTTTAAATGTGTTTTCATCTTTTTGCTTAACTTAAAATTTTGAAACTGTAGCACCAGCTCCGAGTAATCTTTCTTAAGAAGTGACTCTTTCCCCCTCCCTTTCCTGTCTTCCACTCTCTCAGCTGCGGAGTAGTGCTCCATTTACCAGGCTGCCCAGTGATAAGCTGAAAGCAGTGATACCACCTTTCTTACCACCCTCAAGCTTTGAGCTTTGGAATTCTGACCGAACCCGACTCGGCAAAGATGGCAAAGCTGAACAGATGAGAACTGCCTGGCCACAGAGAGCAATCAAGCATGATTTTAATAGCAGTGGGAACTCTGATATAGTAAGCAAAGTAAAAGTGTATGAAAATACTGTATATGAAAATACTGTGTTATTCTAGGCCCTGCTGACTGGTGAGCCACTCTGTTTCTGATTAGAAATTACTTTTAACCCACTGTTTCAGCAATGTCTTGTCCTTTTAAGCAGTGCTGCTTAGGAAGAATGCACATCTGTATGGAGGGAACATAATGGAACAAATGCTCTGTATGAAATGAAAAAACTTTTTTTTTTTTGTTTGATTTGGTTTTGGGTTTTTAAATATTATTTTTTTAGTTTTGTTTGTGTTTTTTTGTTTTGTTGGGGTTTTTTTTTGTCTTGTTGTTGTTTATTTGGCGTTTTTTTGCTGTTAACCAGAACCACAAACAGTCTGGTAGAAACTGCTCTGATTTGGAAAAAGACCTGGGACAGAAAAAAAGAACGAAAATTGCTCAATTTTTGGGAATAAGCAGGAGGGAAGAAATATCAGTAAGACCAATATATAGACATAATATTCTGAAAGATTAGCAGCAGATAAAATTGTAGTAAGTAGTTATCAAGTGGACTTGAAGGCACACAGCTTTAAATTGGAAGTACTGTAAAGCTGGAAAATGTCTTGATTATTTCTGTTTTTTTTATAAAAGGAGCTTGCCTGATTCTACAGTGTTTTCAGTGAAAATGCAAACCAAAAGAAAAACAGGTGTTTTTTCTTGAGATGGGAAATTAAGCAACCTTGACAACCTTCTCTTTCATAGTTGGAGAAAAATGAGAAATGCTTACTTCCCTAACTGTAGACCGTAATAGCTAGATGTGGAGAAGACTAGTCCAGAACTGTCTTTCAATGTCAGTTCTAGAAGTGGGACAATGAAGATGTATAGGAGGAATTTTTATTCTTTTCCTTTTTTTTAAGTGGATGTTAACTTAATACCAGTAGAGGTGATTTAGGTGGAATAAGGCAGAATATTAGGAGGGAAGTGACATAACAGGAAAGTAAGTATTTATCATCCCAAAAAAGATGGCTGTAATAAGATAACTGGATAATTGACATGTATAAAGTGAGGAGCAGGGAAAGTAGGGGAGGACTAGCCATCAGTCCTTTTGTCAGGAAAGAAGGGTCTTGCTGAGGGGTATAGGAAGGAGGGAGACAGTAAGTCACAGATGGAAGAAGTTTGAGCAACAGGATAAGAAACATGAAAAAGCTGAGCTGCAAAAGCTCATGTAAAATGGCTGGCAGTGGCAAATGGTGTAAAAGCAAAAGAAACGAAGGAGGGTGGCTGAGGATTTGGAGAGTGTATAGCTAGATCAGTAGTGCCTCAGTTAATAAAACTCAATAAAGTGATGCAGCTGTCTGTTTAGATTGCAGGGAATATAAAAATGCAACTGGTGGAGAGAAAGTTTATATCACTTCTTGCAGCTTGGTTTGTAGGAAAAAGAGATATGATGGATGGGAAGTTGGTAGATGTTTTGTAAGAAAGGAGAGACAAAGCCAGGATTCTGCAGGAAGGAAATTTCACATGTGTTAATTCTTTTTCTTCCCCACGGCTCATAATGCTGTGTATATCCCATCTCAGGTGCATCATATATGCTCATTTGTGTTGGCCAAAGATTAAGAAGAATTAGTATCTTAATATGGTGTAATTTCTTTCATCAAACAAATATATTCAGTATATATATATTTCTATAAGTCTATATTTAGTATATATGTATATGTAAAATAAGATTCTGATACCCCCTTTGCTCTTCAGTGGGAGTTTCAGAACTTAGGATAAATAAAACAGCAGTTGAAGTTTGCTCTTTATTTTCTCTATCAAGAAATAACAAATGATTTTTCATTTTGTTTTCCAGACATCTGTTAGCAAAGGTCAAGTTACTAGACCAGTCAAGTTACCAGCATTTGCAAGAAGACCAGCATCTCCTTCAAATTCCAACAACTTCAATCATTCTCCTCATTCTTCTGGTGGATCCAATAACATTGCAGGAATTAACAGGCATGGAGGAGAACTGCATAACAGATCAGGTACCATTTTTAATAAAAAAGTAATTTGTATCTGACTCAGTTAAAAAATTTGTGATGATGGTAGAAGATAGTAAACTTTGTCTGGGCACTCCTACCATTGTTGAAACAAAGCTTCTGTAAATTTAGCTGACACAGGGTTTGACTTGGAACACCTACAAAAGTGAAGAAGAGCCTCACATTGTTACAGAAGTCTCAGTGGTCTGCATTTTACTGGATCCACCCATGGTGGATCAGGTGAATGCTGGCTCATTGCACCATGCATGTCATAGAGCTGATTCCTATGGATGTTGCTTATTTTTTGTTTAAAATACAAGTCAATTTTCGATTAAAACAAAAACTGCATTCATTGTACCTGGTAGTTGTTGAAGACAATGTGGTGAAGTGGTTCATGAAAGCTATGTCCAAGGGTATGAAAGCCAGCTCTGTCTGCGTATAGACAGGGCTGGCTTCCCTCTTCTGCAACTGATTTCTGTTCTTTATTCTGGAAGCTTCAGGAGAGATCTGAATCTTGCAATTGTCTCTTGCTTCATCCAGGTAGTTTTTAAATGCAAGTGAATGTTTAAGAGTTAACAGACATTTCAAAATTATGATTTCTTTTACTGGGTTTATTTTTTGTTCTAGGTGGCAGTGCGGATAATGTTTTATCTCAGATTGCAGCCCAAAGAAGAAAAGCAGCAGGATTACCTGAGCAGAAACCCAGCCAACAGCACAGTCCAGTCCAGTCAACTCCTTCATCTGCTGTGTTGGATATGCAGTGTGCTCAGATTGTTGGCAATGGACATGTTGTAAAGGTAACGGGAAATGGAAAATGTTGCACTTACAAATTGACTAATAGGTCATATCTCAGTCATGGATGGCTGGTGCACAACATTGCACAGCCAAAAAAGAATGAACTCTTGTTATGTTAGTGGAAGCTTTTCAGCTCTACAAACCTTAAAGTGCGAGTCCACAGAAGATGAAACCTAATAATAAAACATGATTTTACTTTATTATTAATGTCACTCTGTTTTAAAAAGCAGTAAATGTAATGCTTGATCTTAGGGTAGATCTACACTATTATGGTTTCTCATTATTTCTTTCTATGGTGCAGATCCAGTGGTTTTGTTACTTATTCCTGGATTTTTACCCTAAAGTGTTTGTTTCCCTAGCTAGTTTCCCTTCAAAGGGTCAACCTGAATACAGAGCATGACATCATTTGTACCACAAGTGATACTGTGGTAAAATAAAATAAAAATAAAATAAAAAGGTTGTGGTGACCATAACAAATGCATGTAACCAGTCTGCTCCACGAGGTGTTATTTTTAAACAGTAGGTCATCACCAAAATTGGGTTTTGCTCCTGAGGCCGTACTATCTGTTCGGACTTGCCTGTCAATTCTCTGGAATAGCTTTACCCTCATAACCTGCACATTTTTGTGTATGTACTTTGAAGTGCTTAACTGCTTTGTACAACATTTTGGATGATTAAGATTTTAAATCTTCAAGATATGCAGAGACACAAATTAGAAAGCAGTATCATAATAGAAGATGTGGCACCTTATTGAAAAATTGATGGGTTTATTTACATAGGGAAATGCTGCATTTCAGAGAGCAAGAAAAGGAAAACACATAATTTAGGGCTTATGTTCTAATGCCTGCTGTTCTGGAAATGTTAGAATACATGAGCAAGAGCAAAATTTCTCCAGCTTTTGCTTATGTAATCTCCAAGCAGCTCAATTTTTTTTGTTTTGTTTTCTTAGCATCTTTCAGTGAGATTCTTCAAATTTTGCCTGAGGAAACAAAAATGACCAGAGTATAAAATTAATATTTTAGCAATCTCATTCTGCGATGTCTTTTATGGCAACAGTATGCAATATTTGTAATTAATCAGTACATAAAAATGATAAATTAAATTGAAAATTTGTTCAGAAATTACATGAAAATTTCTGGAAGACAAAAATCAGAAAAGCTGCAACTACCAATGCTGAAACAGTTTCCATAAATAGTTACTTTGTCTCTGATCTGTCAGTCCTGATTCTGGAGGGACTACTGGTTGTTTTTCAAAGATGAGATTGGGAACTAAAATTTCTGACTCAGCTGGACCACGAAATTCTTACCAATTCTTTGGCATACAGTAATCTTTCCTCCCTTTCTACCCTGTGTAACTGCTTCCTGAGTTACAAATGATCCATCACTTTTTCCTGTAGACAAAATCCCTTTATCATCCTCTTCCCTCATTAAAGTTTTCTCTGCAGAGCAGCTACCAAATGCGTTTTCTTTCAGAGGTGGTCTGACCAGTATGTTTTAATTAAACTCTCAGCACGTCCTCTCAGTTCATTTTTTGCTTGGAAGTAATTTCAGAAAAGCTCCTTGCATGCCCTCCAAAAGTCTCATTTTTCTCCAGTTATATTAATCATCCCACCAAGAGATAATACTGTGCCTAGGAGCTTTGGGCTGCAGATCTCATGGCCTTTTGTTGCAACAATACTGCCAATAAGAAGTTTAACTACTGTTTCCACTCACAGTGGGATATGTTAGGGTATAAAAGAGTAGTGGAGTGCAATGTGCTGCAGATCATCTTCTGCAAAGGCTGTTCATTGTACTGCTGAAAAGATTTTTAGACAACATTTATGCCACTGTTTTGGAAAGGCAACAGCTTTTTCAGTGCACTTTGCTTAGCTTTCTAGATCAGTTTAATTCTATCCACGAGTAACAAAACATGTCATAGTGTGTATCTCACTATAGATATTCAAGTACCACACAACTGAGGTGAGTTTTGGGAGAATGCAATCAAATATGGATCCATAGTGGCTGCAAAAGCTAGCAGTGTGTTATTGTGATCAGCAATGTAGATGGCAGAAATTTAATGTCTGTATCCATTGAGAAATGGCTTGTGTCCTCACACTAGGATCATGCTGTCTGAACCTGGAAATAGCTAATCTAAAAATGCAGTGCTATTACATTGATAATTTTGCAGAATTTATTCATGAAGGGTGAGATGGTGCAAGTTTTAAATAAAGGAAAAGAGAAAAATGAATGACATTTTACAGGATGATGTAATTTAAATAAATGCAGACAGTGTGCTAGGGAGGGAAGACAATTCTGCAATACAAATGGCCAGTAACAATTTAGATGGAAATTTGGGACGGAAAGTTGAAATGAGTTCATGATGCTGTTCAGGAAGCTCTCAAGTTTGTATCATGCTACATTACTTCTAGGCAATTCAGTTCAGGGCTAAGGAAGTACTGCATTTTGACATAGGATAATCAGTTAAAACTCATGAGTTTTATCTTTTAAATTTGCAGTGAGAATTTGCATTCTCATTTCTTGCATCATTACCCAGATCAACTTTTTTTATCAGTTTGTTGCAGTAGCCTGAGTGACAAAAGGTATTTAGAGTTAAACTCTGGATTCAGGAATCCAGTAAAAAATCACCTTCTTTTTGGGTCATATAGTGCAGACATCAAAATGTACATGTAGATCAAAGAATTTAGGAGACGAGGTGCCTTGGTTTTTGGAAGACTGTTGATATGTGTACATATATATTCTTACTACCCATTTTAACTCATGTATTACCCTGTTTTCCATGCCTCCAAATGTGTTAAATATTTGCAAGATTCTTAATAAATCACTTGACTCCTGTTAGGTAATAATAAGTTTGAGGGTTGAGTGGAAACTTCCATTCCAGTGCAGCAAGGGATTTAATGCACCCAAAACTTAGTTTGTGCTTGCTACATGTTTCTGGTTAATCCAGCATGAAGTGCTATTTTACATTAGCATCTCATATGCTTTGAAAAGCTTTAATTGAAACTTAAATCTCTTAATGGAAATCCGTATTTTCAAACCAAAGTAATTTCCTTTGTTTCTGTTATTAAACTGTTTTTATCTCAACTGCAAGATTTACTTCTGCTTCTGCCCATTCCAAAGGAGTGGGGAGATGAGTGAGAGGCAGTGCATAGGTGCCACCTGCCTTAAACCATGGTAGTCCTTTCATGAAAAGAGTAGTTGTAGTGCTTGTGGGCAGTATTGCTTTACAAGAAATAATTTTCCTATTACAAAATTACAGCCTTAATAAATGTATTTTTCTTGATTGTTTTGAGGAGAGAGACTTTCATCTGGGATAAAATCACTAATGCTCTCAGAAATTATATACAACTTAAGTAATATTGGATCATCATGTATAGTTAAACATTTTTTTGATTATATTTTAACTGAAATAATTGTATCATTAACTGCAGCAAAAACTGGAGATGAACAAAAGACCTCCATCTGGGACTTCATCTACGTCTAAAAGCACATCACCAACTCTCACACCTTCTCCATCACCTTCCCCATCTCCTAAGGTTCAAAACACAGAGTCTTCTGTCTCTTCTCACAGACATGCCAAGAGCAACGGCTCAGCAGTGGAACTATTACAGAGGATGGTGAGTAGCTCACTGTAATTACAGGAGAATCATTCATCAAGAATACTGCTGTTTAAAGCTATAACTGTACTGGACTAGTGTGTATCTGCAAGAGAGTGAGGCCTCTCTTTCTAGAAAATATATTATGGTGTTTCTTGCAGTGAGATTGGCATTCCTGCACTAACTGCCTTTTTCTCTCCCCAAACTTGTCATTCTTTCCATTTACAGAGACTGGTATCACCTCAAAGCTAGCATAGAATATGAGGTAGGTCAGTCTTACATGGCCTCATTTTCCCCCTTCATGGCTTTTGCTGAGGGTATAAAATGCACTTTTTCCACACTAGAATTTTTTTTTTCTTAGTAAATGCAGGGAAGCACATCACTACAGAGATACATTTTTTTTATCCATAGCAAGTCATAGCTACATGAAGTTAAGAGCTGTAGTGCATTGATTTTTCTAAATTGTGAAAATAACCTTATTTCAACCTCTTTTTAGCTTAAAGTCATAAGAAAGAATGATAATGTTATTACTTTTCTAGTAAGATTAATACCTTTTAAATTAGACTTTTAGGTCTAAATTACAACTTCTAAAAAGTCATTTTACTGCATTGGAAATAGGATATCAATAACTTTGTTTTCTCTTGTAAATATCTTCAAGAAAGTGAAGAAAATAACATGACTCATAACCTTTTAAATAAGAAATGGAGGCACTTTGTACTATTTTTGTTGTTCTGAAATTGTCTCGTGATTTTGGTTTATTTTCATTTATGCCATCTTTGTCCATTAACACTGTAATTCCATTTGACACTGAAGGCAGATGACACATGACCCTCTTTCTGTCCTCTTCTCATGGATTAGCTGTAACATATTCTAGTGACTGCTGGAGAAAATCCTCTTGCATTTAATACCATTTTATAATGATGTCTTGGTAACATATGAGTTGCTGATTTAGAGATTCATAAAAGGAAGAGAACTCACTGTTGGATAGTGAGGCGAATTCCCCAAGCCATCAGCTGTGTCATCTTCACCCAGTAGAGTTTGGTTTTGTGACCGTGCACTAATGCCAGGATACTGTGACTTCCCTTGCAGCAGTGAACAGGTTGTTTGTCAGAAGCACAAGAAGCTCTGGGTTCATTCTGTTTGTAAGCTTTTGTAGTTAAGTGCTCCTTTAATTCAAGGGTTTCTCTTGCTTGGGTTTGATTCAGCAGCAGCAGTACAAATGCTGATATGCCAAGCAATAATCAGAAGAATAAGTACAGAGGGTCTGCAGTGTTAACTTTTCTTTCAAGTGAACTTAAATGAGTAAGAAAATTGATTTTTATGAACTGTTACTGTGAAGGAACAGTAGGCAGCAGTGTTCAGAGGCATTCTTTGTTTCTTTTTAGGCAACAACTTGGTGGACCATCAACAGCTTAGCCCTATTCTGAGAGGCAGTGATGTAGAGAACCACGAAAGACGAAACCATGTGAGAGTAAAAGAAGGCTCTGAAAACTTGGAGAAAGGTAATCTTACCTTACTACTGTAGAATAGTATAAAAGGAGGTGCTAAACAGGAGTAAAATGACAAAAGTGGTAAATGCTCCAAGAGCCTTAGCTTGCTCCAGGGATGGAGGTAAGGAGACAAGGTAAGTGTAGAGCAAATGAGAGTGGTAAAGCAAAGGACAAATATGTTAAGCAAGAGTTGTAAAACTGAGAGGTTTCAGATGTTGTTCAGCCTTGGTGTAATAATACAGGAACTGGAAGAGGGGTAGAGAACAGAAAACATGAAGGGCCTAAACCTGAAAGTGTTCTCTCTGTGTGAAAGGTGTTTAGTGTTATAGTTGATTATGACAATAATACTGAGCTCAGACACCTGAAAGTTTCTTCCTATATCATGGCCTACTACTTCTAAGCACATCAGCATGATGAAAAATGAGGTGGGTAACTAACAACCTGTTGGAAAAAATGTTAATAATATATTTTAGGGTCTTCTAATGCAAAGTCTGTTTTCTTTCTCTAAGATGATATTTTTCATCAAACAATGTGGAGAAGTTCCCATGATACATTTTTAAAACTCCTCACCATTTCCCATGGATTAATGTCAGGGTACTAAAGCTTTTTGTCTGAGACCATGTCAACTTTTGCAAATCAAGTTAGGCATACCAAGTTAGTTGAACTTAAGGTAAAAAGACGCCCAATAAAACCTTAGCAGAAAATAAGACTCAGCTAGAATTTTTCTCTTTAGTTGTCTGTGGACTCTCCTATGTAAAGAAGTCTTGCAAAACAGTACACAGAAGTGTGTTTATCTCAAGGTACTTGATGTTTTTTGAGAATCTTAGAGTATGAGATTCTTTCATATTTCTAGTGAAGATAAGTAAAAAATGTAAGTAGGTGAGAAGAGAGTAATCTAATATTTCAATTTCTTATGGTGAATAAATGGGGTTGTTTTTTTCTTACCATAAATAACTATGGGAAAAATAGGCTTTAATATATATTTTCAGTTTATAATGCTGCGATCATTACAATCTTTTCTAATCTGAGGTTGATTTCTTTTTTTTTATTATTACAGATGAGCTGACTGGCATCCTTAAAAAATTGTCACTTGAGAAATATCAGCCTATATTTGAGGAACAGGAGGTATGTCTTTTCTAAAAGATCTTTTTTTTAATGTTTTAACGACAGTATAGAGTATAACACATTGCATCAGATTGGCGATCCAGAATCAGGTTCTACAACCATTCCTGGTTGCAGAGAGAACCTTGAAACATCAGTCAAGGGATATTTGTAGCATTCTCAAGAGTACTGCAAATAGCAGAGCTTTTTACACTTCACCTACAACTTTTGTATACACAGGGGATTTTTTTCTCTCTCTGTTGTTACACTCTGCTTTTTCTATATATGTCTGTATCCAGTGTGGCTACACAGTTCATAGGACATACTGTATCATCCCTGGAATCACAGCTGGAACCTCATTTTCAGGAGACCAGCAGGGTGTGAGTCATTGAGATGGCTGCTTTATCTTCTTTATCCACCCTGCATAAGTAATAGGAGAATTAAATTGGGGAGCATAGGCATCGTGGTCGATGAGAGCTGTGACATTGACTTGCTGAAGGATGCAGTGAAAGGAAATGTTGCTGAAAATAAGTAAAATTAATTCATTACAATGTTTAAGGCAGGATCAGTGAGCAAATATTGTGTGTTTATTTGGTCAAAGAAAAGGGTAGTGAATGGACATGCACTAAGTTGACATTGCTACAGAGTTCAAAATTCAGCACAAGCCCAGACAATTTAACTGCATCACAATATATTGGGTTATTATTGCTCCCTGAATGATAGGCAAGGGAGGATTGTGTAGAAATTAATATTCTTAGTGTGTGAAGGTTATATCAGTATGAAAAGTTTCAGATATTTATTCTTATCATAGCCTTATGGATATGTTGTTATAATAAAAACCGATATATGAACAAAACCTAGGTTTTTCTCAGGAGACACTGGAAGAGTAAACACAATATTCTGAAATTCCAAAAATACTTAGAGGGAAAGCGTGAAGAAAAGAGAGAAACCTTAGGTTTATTTAAGTAGCTGCTACTGTAGGCAGAAGAATTTCTGTGGAAACTATATATTTAGTATTAATAGAACTTGATTGGAAAAAAACTAAAAATCCATTAATATTTTAGGTGTACTATCATGAATAGGTGAATGATTAACAGCAGATTAGAAGCCTTACAACAGAGTGGTAAAGTGTGTACCATTTGGTGCTGGTAATTAATTAAAAATTCTTTTTGCACAATATTTACATTAAGTCTATACAGTTAAAAACCCCCAACAAACCACTTTTAACCTGTAGTAATGATTCTTCACATAGGTAAATTCGTCTTTCCTTCTTTCTTTCTTTCTTTTTTTTTTTTTTTTATTATGCAGGTGGATATGGAAGCTTTCCTCACGCTTACTGATGGTGATCTGAAAGAGCTAGGTATTAAAACGGATGGATCAAGGCAGCAAATTTTGGCAGCTATTTCTGAACTGAATGCAGGAAAGGTACATTTTTAAGTACTGGTCTTAGTAAATTATTTCAAGGTGTTTATATAATTAATTCAGCATACATTTTGAAATTCAGTTGCGGATGTTAGTTAAAAAAGCTAAATTAATTTTTTCCAAACAAAGTGTTTCATGTATTTGATTAGTGAAAAGTCTTCCTTTGTGACACTTCCTGTTCTCTTCCAGTAACTCTTTCCTAGTCCAGCGAACAAGCTACTTTGTAAACATGAGCAATATTACAGTTTCTAAATACTGATTTCAGCAGTGCTAAAAAGAATCATCTGGCTGCAGTAATGCAGCTAGAGAATGCAGTATAAGAGAAAAGGTGTCCTTTGGTTTATATTCCTTTGTGATTAGGTGAATATCAGGTCTCTCATTTCTTTTATTTTTATTGTCTTTGAGTCTTATGTTGACAAACAAATAAACAAATTTAGTATGAACGGTGTACAGTAAACAGTGCCCTTGTCAGAGGGATTTTGTACTGGAACATGTCCTTGATTAAGCTTACTGATGCTTCTCAGCAGCTTTTTTAGATTTGAGGTCCATTCGCTCTCTGATAGTGGAAGTTCAGACAAACAAAACATAAAGACAATTTCCCTAAGTCAAGATCAACAGTAGTAATGAGGCTAAAAAGTAGGGGAAGTGGATGATGTTCCATACTAAGATATGCCATAAAGACAGGAAGAAAATAATGCAAATGTTTCTATTGTTTCTGGTAGTTTCAGGAAAAGATTAATGCGAGGTTTTCTGTATTTGCCTGTGAGGTAAGGATTTGTTATTATTTCTAATAGTATATTAAACATAGACACACATTTGTTGTCTTCACTTAATAAATTAATTTTTGAAACAGAAATTTAAGAATGCCTTATTTTATTTTATTGCTATCTTACAGGGTCGAGAGAGACAGATTTTACAAGAAACTATACACAACTTCCACTCTTCCTTTGAGAGTAGTGTTAGTAACACACGACCGCCAGGTCATTCCCAATGTAAGTAGCACCTGAAATTAATTGAAAAATGAATTTCAGATCAAATCACAGAATCACAAAATCACTTAGGTTAGAAAACACCTCTGAGATCATAGAGTCCAACATATGACCAAACACCACCATGCCAACCAGACCATGGCACTGAATGTCACATCCAGTCTTTCCTTGAACACCTCTAGGGATGGTGACTCCATAATCTCCTTGGGCAGTCCATTCCAATGTCTGATCACTCTTTCTGTGAAAGAAGTCTTCCTAATGTCCAAATGTGTGGATATTTTATTTAATACTGGCTGGAAGACAGAATGTGACAAACAAGCCAGTTAGCTGCTTTCCTGGCTAATGATGTGTGTCTCTTGCTGAGACTGTAGAGAAGATTATCAACATAAAAAATGTATCTGTAAGATGTTTATACACCCTTCATTACTATCTGAAATAAGGATAAGATTTTTGTTGTGCATTACTGAACACAGAAAATGGATGTAAGTATAGCAAACCAGAGTACACAGTAAGTATACTGTCTATAGTGGTCTGTATGTATATATGTAGCATCAGTGGGAGGTGTTCCTGTATGATACATAATTAACTTTTGTATACTTTTTATAGGAGATCAGGTAGAATAAATATATTCAAGATTTACAATTTAGCATATGGTTTAGGCAACTATTTAATTATATATTTATGTATATATGCATTTAGTTATTTTGCATAGGTAGTATTTTTTATGATTATAGTTGGTTTCTTTGGAATACAGGTATTCCAAGCACGAGTGTTATCTGTGAGCCAAGCTGCAGAAACTGCCTTTTAAAATGTACTATCTGTCACCAAAACCTACAGGAAGGTGTTGCTGGCCTGTAATAATTGAATACATTTCCTACACTATCAGATATAAAAAACTCCAAATCTCTGTCCTGACAGCCATGTGAAACAAAGGCAGATACTCATCTGTTACTCCAGATTAAAGCACAGGAGATGACCTATTCCCACATGTACTTCTGTATCCATGTTTTAGTTGAAACAACAAAAGCCATTGAGTAGCATTGAGAAGTTCACCATGCTAAAAGTGCTTCTTCAAGTGTTTATTTTACTGCTTTCATCTACTCACAAAATAATTTCATTTGTATAGGGGCTATATTAAATAATTCAGGTGTTGTATGCTTTGGAAACTTTAATAATGAGCTAGTCCCAGTCGTTCCAGTCTCAGTCAGCTGCATTTCACTGGATATGTGAAAGCAGGTGTCAGCTGTTGACCTACTGATGTCTTGGGGAAAACTGGGAATTGCTGGGGTGGTTAGTGAATGTGGGCTATTTCCGGTATTCTGTAGTCTGCTTGGCTGAAAGCCACTATCAGGTGTCCCTGTATGCATTGTGCAACTTTCCATTCTCAGCATAGTCAGCACGTGTGGGAACTTCTGGATGTCTCTTGGTAATATCCCAGAGCTGAAGAGCCTCTTCTGTAGGTATTACTAGGTGAGCAGAAGCTGTTTGGGATTTGATTACATGCTGCAAAGAACTGGAATTACTCAAGAACCAAAGAATCATAGAGGTGTAATGTATCTCCAAGCAACGTGCTGACCTTAAGTGTCTTGAAGACATCAAAGGACAAGAATGGTGGCTCAGAGTTGGGGAGAACATGCTTTTGTAAGAATGGAGGCAACAGTTGCTCCTGTGGTGCTTTTGACAAGTTGCTGTAAGAAAGCTGCCATCAGAGATCTGGCTTATGGGTTTTTGTGTGACAGCTCCATGATAAACATTTGGCTGTGAAACAGAATCAGAAGCACTAACAGAGAAGAGGAAAGAACACATAGCTAAAAGAAGTTTCTCCATCAGGTAAGCTGCTTTTTATTGTAAAAAGTAGCAGTGGAATCCTTATGCAGTCTCTGGAACTTGAAGTAATTTCCAGGAATGTGTAATATTTTAGAGCATAAGAGCAGCTGTACCAAGTGAGATCAAAGGTCCATACAGTTGCATTCAACGTTTTCATCCAGTCTCATCTGACATTGATGTGAAGAGCTGCTTGTTTTCATTTGCTGTGAACTTGCCATGTCCTGACTTCTTTTGCTTCATTGTACTGGATCAGAAGATACAGTGAGCAGTTGTTTCCTTGTCACTGCCTCCATGCCACTGATGATTTTACAGATCACTGTGATATTCTTCTTCATTCATGTTTTTTCCAAGGGGAAGGCTTATGGGCTGCTTTGTCATTCCCTATATCATAGTTTTTCTAGCCTCTTTTCCTTTTCTGCTTTATCTTTTCAAACTTGAGAGATACCAGCCTAGCTTACAGGATTCAATATATAGGCATATTATGGATTTACATGACAGAGTGATATTTGTTTTCAGTTATGTTCTGTGCTTTCTGTTCTCTTACCCTTTCCTAGATATTTCTGGTACTTTGCTGAGTTGGCTATAATTGAAGACTGAATTGGTATTAATTTGAATTGCCTCTTACAACCCAGCTGATCTACTGAGTTTGAGCTCACAGTCTCTAATTTTATATAAACACACATACATCTTCTTTTCCATTTGCCTTAATTCATATTCCTTTGTATTTATCTTCACCAAATTTTGTCGCTGTCTTATTGTTTAGGCACACATGTCACATGAAGTCTTCTTGCCAGTCTTCTGTTTACCTTTCTTTTTATTTACATGGATAACTTAGGAAGGCTTGTCCTTCCACTCTATATGCCCTTTCAAAATCATATATTGAATGTACTGTTCATATCCTGAATATTCTTATGCAGATCCCTATGAAATACTAGTGGTGAATCTCTCTACTAGGAAAAAAATCACTATTTACTGCAACCTTCTGTCCTCTGCCTCCCCAAGAGATTATTTATTGACACAAGAAATTTTACTTTTACCCTGTGGGTTCCTTATCTTATGGTCTAACCCTTGACTTTGTGAAATACCTTGTCAAAATCCAAGCATCAAATGGACCTCTTTTATCTACAAGACTGTTGGCACCTTCAAAGAATTCTAATAGGTTGGTGAGGCAAGACTTCTAAAATCCTTTCTTGATGGTTTTCCACAAAATTTCAGACTGTTACAGTTTTTACTAATCTGGTTGGTATTACTGCCCCTCTCACTGGTCTCTGTTTCTCTACATTTCCTGTTGAACCATTAAAAAGATTTGCATAACTGTTACCCCATTTCAGTTATGTGACAATTTAAACAACAACCTGTGCTCTGTACACAGCAGTTCCGCTCCTTAATTCTTCTGCTTCTCTAGGACATCTGCCTTAGAAATTTGCTATTACTTGCTTTGTGTTTCATATTCTTTTTTGCTAGTACTTTGGGTTAACGTATCTTGGACTCCCACATAAAGAAGGTTTATGACCCGTGCCAGGGACACCAGGTTAGGCTGTGTGAATTCCATGCTCCAGTCCTTGCCTGACCTACATAAGGCATAGCATTGTAAATGTTTCAGAGGTTACTGGATCTGTAAGCCATTAGGTTTGGAGGCACCATGAATTCTGAATAGGCAAACAGTGCCTATTTGTGCTGTGTGGGGAATGTTGCCTCCATCTCTTTTTTTAATGGAAATTAATTGGTTATTTTTAGAAAATTCTGATAAAATTATTCATTCCAAGAGTGACTGTTTTGGCGGTTTTTGACACTTTGGTAGTTTGGATACTATTACATCTTGGAAAATTGACAATGTACCCTGTCCTTGATAGGAGAAACTACTAAAAAGATACTGCTTCTTTATAGACCTGTGAACGTGTCCAGCAAGCACAGAATTACTATGCTGCTTCACCATTTAGAGCAGATGACCAGCCATGGGGGCATGAGGCAAAATGACTGCTTTGAGGAACAAAATGCTCCTCCTTTGTCTGGTTTCCAACTTCAGTGAAACAGCAAGTGGCAGCATAAAGTCCAGCTTTCTGAGAGAATGGGATTTAACAAATAATATTATTGCAGGAAAAATTTTTGTTTGAGGTGACCTTCTGCTTATTTGAATCTGGTAGAAAAGAAAATTGGACTTTCTGAATGCCTAATTGCCAGGACAAATTGTTTAGTTTATTTTGGGGGGCTGTGTCAAGATTCATGCTCCCATTATCTGAGTGCAGTCAAGAGGTTGAGCATATCTGGCAGTGGTCTGCAGGCTAATTGAAACCAATGACACAAAAAAGACATAATTGTGTTTCAACACAAACTTGCCAAATCAGAAATGGAAAGGTGAAAAAAGGTCACGTGAGTTCTTATGGAAAAAAAAAAAAAAGCTGGGGCAGGGAGAAAAGCAACTGAAATAATTTCCTCCAGAAGAGTAGACATAAAATCCTATATGCTAGTTATAATAGATGTGTAAGGAACTGTTACTTGTTAAATCATTTCCTCTGATTGAAATGGAAACACTTCATAGAAGTTCCCTTACCCATTTATGACTTGCAACAGAATTTGCCATTTCTACAAAAATTACATGAAAAACACAAGAGAGGTTTCCAAGGTTGATACTCAGAAGGACACAATCTTTTTCTGCTAGATTATTTCTTAAACTCATTATGAAAAAAACCAAAACATTGATTGTCTAGAGGTAAAGCAGACTACCAGTTAACTTAGTTTGCCTTCTAATGCCAAGTTTATTGAAATGTTTGAAAAAAAAGATGAGCCTTGTCACTTGGTACAGGCATCCAGCTGCTCTTCCCCTTCTAAACACTTCTGATAGGTGGGAAGAAAGGAGAAAATCCAAATATCTGGGGCAACGAACAAAGGCAGGACATAGATATCAAAAGAATAAACTG
Organism: Sitta carolinensis; assembly: GCA_032173965.1. NCBI lineage: Eukaryota > Metazoa > Chordata > Aves > Passeriformes > Sittidae > Sitta > Sitta carolinensis. Next base: position 90,942,373 of record CM063284.1, on the reverse strand, counting down.
AATATTCTCCAGACAGAACTTTAAATGAAGACTAACTATGCCTATGATGAAAAAACAATGACACCACTCAGTCTATAGTTAGTGGAAATTCTGGTCTTCCAGTTTCTTTTTACATATTATAGTATGTTATATATATTGATAGATACATATGTATCTGTAGATACAGAGTTGTTTGTGTATTTACTTTTCATTTTTCTGATTCAGACTCAAAAATATCAAGTGGAAATTATCCAGAGGAGGGAGATAGATATTGAAGAGAGAGAAGTAAAAATAGAAGCAAAATCAATACAGACTCGCATATAAAAATATACAGGCTTCAGATAATCAGTTACTGGAAAGGTGCACATTGAGAAAAGAGGGCTGCTCAAAACTTTGTGGCAGTAGGTGACCTTTTCACACAAGAGTCTGACTTTTTTACCTTCTTACTGCAGGAGACGGATTAAGATGAGTAAAATGAATTACAGGATCCAAAAATACATTGATACTGGTATTACAAGTACATAGGGAAATGTGAGCCTGTTTCCAGTAGGTGTGGAATTACTCTCATGTTTGCAGCTGTGAATCTTACTGGTTGCAGTTTTTCAGACTTCTTTTTTTTTCCCTCTTACAGCTCCTGGCTGCTCTTTAAAACCACAAGAAGCCATTTCTTCTAAAAGGTAGCTGCTGGAACAGAAGTGTTTTTTTTTTATGGTGAAGTTTAGCAAATGACTAAGTAAATCTGTGCAAATCCATACAAATGAAAATTTGAAAAATTAGTCTTGACATAGGATTTTCTGCAGTATCATGCTTAAAATACAAAACTCACAGAAAGTTAAAAAGTAATGAAGAGATCGTTTCTCTAGTTCAGCCTGAGTGTTGAATTGTTCAAGGCATCAGTGGTCTGGATTTAAGAGGAGCAAAGTCAGAAGAGGAGAAAGAATGGATGAACCTACAAGAAGGTGTATGTTTCGTTCCACTCTTGCCTATAGATGAAGAACCCATGGGAGACCTACATGAGCACAGTCAAGAGCAACAAAAGCACTGAAGAAGGCCTCTACAAATTGTGACACCTTGTACATGGGCAAATACATAAGCTGAATATGCCTATATGGATTGGATACAGATAAAGGACTCCAGATTGAAAATCTAATGATTTCATGTGAAGAAATATAAAGGAGAAGTAATGCTGCATTCTTCAATAACCAAAATATACTTTATCTATTCAATATTATGAAGTTAGAACAGCAGTAAAAGTAAAACCAAAATACGTATTTGTAAAAACAGCACTTTATTTGAGGAAATGCATAATCTGTCACAAATATTTAAACAAAAATAATGTTAAAATGTTTTATATTGCTGACTTTTTTTGAGAATAAAACCATTTATGTGATATTGGCTGGGTTTTTTTTGAATAGTAACATTAGCAGATCCTTAAAAATACATTTTTATAACTTGATTTTGTAGCAATTTTGAAACGAAAGTTGCAGTAATTACAAGTAGGAATAATTTTCTGCTTAGTAAATACCATTTTTGTTAAGCAGTTAAAATGCAAATCATCAGAAATTAAAATACAAATCATCAGAAGCCTCTGACACTGTATTTATCTTTCTGAAGACTCATGTACTGCAGGTAAGTCAAGAAGAACTTGGAGCTCCAGTTACCTGAGTGCTCTCAGTACATAACTAAAGATTTTGCATTTCTCTATGCTCCTCACTGTACTGACAGCTGATGGCTTCTTTTTCTGCCTTTGAGAGCAGGTAAGTTTGAGACAGGATCCTGTATTGTGTGTCTGTGTGTCAGGGCTGGCATGGGCAGCTCTTTAAACTCTGCTGTAGGCAGTGGAGGGTCTGGTTGGTACCATCACCGGGGCCTCAAAACCCAGGATCTCACTGGTCTAGACCAGACGTTTCATCCAATTGTCCAGATGTCCACTGGAATTTGGCAGGCAAGGCCCTATTGCATCCAAAGCATGCAGAAGGGATGCCAGACATGACGCTACGTGAGGGTTATGATCAGGTTGTTCATTGAAGCCGCTTGGACAAAGAGACCATTCCAGTGATGGAGACTGTCATTTCATTGACTTGTCCTGATTTGTTACAGACTTTCAAAGGTGAAAGTTTTGGGTTTTTCTTTCCTGTTTACTGTTCATTTTCTGTGTCCTCCTTTTCAGTTAAATGAAAATCTTTGTTGGCAAACTTTGCTTACCTCATAATGAAAAGTGATACTTTCTGGGTTTTACCGGAGAAGGAAATCCTGCAAAAACCAGTTCTTGTTAGTCTGAATATTAGTCAGTCTAGCATTCTAGACTTGACTAATCTGTAGTTATTAACCTAAGATTTTGCTGAGGGGTACTGTTATTTTACAAGAAGCTTTTATAAGTTTATTTAAATTCAGTTTTCTTTTTTGTGCACTTTGAACATTAATGAAGATCAGATTTTTAATAAAGATACTTTCTTATCTGGAAATGATTCAAGCAGTCATCTGTAGTATTCCTTGTGCTTCAGCAAATGTCTTAGAAGCTAGGTACCTTCTCAAGGGAATAACTTTGGTTTCCAGAGTGAAGGGGAACATAAGAGTTCATGCAAAGAGATTTCTTTAATACAGAGATCAGCTTAATTTACAATTGCTTGGCTTGTCTGACTCTTGACACTAATAGCCTCAAACTTGCCACTTTATTTTATTTCAAAGCCCTCTTGGCAGTACAAGGGTACATTTAGTAGGAACAGGCTTTGTCCATTTAACCCAAAACTTCTTGTGCTATATTTAAAGCTCATTAGGAACACTTAATTTCCCGTCACTCAGAAGTTTGTATTATTGAAATAAGCTATTAATGCAATGTCCTTAAAATGTCACAGCAAGGCATTGTTTCAAAGCATTTTTGCCACTTGTCATTCACAGCATTCCAGCGTGCATTAAAACTTAATGGAGTTAACACGCAGTCATAAAAACAACAACAAACAGATATTTGAAGTATGATTGCCATATCCCCAGCATTGCAGCTATAGCATTTTAATTGGCCTCTTACTTCTCTGACTTTTTATATGTAAGTATGTACAACACTCCCAAAATAGGTCCGTCTGGTCTTAAGAGGAGCGGGTATCAGGACTCTTAGCAGAGGGGTAGTGCTGTACTGGAGCAGGGTTCTTGAAGGTGACAAACAGGTTAATGTGAGTGTTGGAAAGAAGGCCCATTTAAGATACTTCCTTATAAATAACCTAGAAATATTCTGTGTTCATGTATACACTTGATACATAGCTGTGAGTTCTTGTGTTTAATAAGCATATATGATTTGTTACCCCACAGAATTGGTAACCTCCAATTAGCTGGTGCAGAGGTTTCCTATTTTTCTGAGTTGTGGAACAAAACCATTGCACAGCCAACAGCCAACAGTGCAATAGGTCTGATCACAACGGGCCTGATTTCCACAGATTTCTCCATATGTGTTTTTTCCAAGTCTCTCTCTGCTGCCGTTATTTCCTAAGAATGGGAAGAATGAATAAAAGGAAAACAAATTGAGTAAAAAACTAGAGATAGAAGCACAGGTACTAGATTGGGATTTCTGGTTTTCTTTTCAGGATCTGCCTCTCTTTAAGGTTTTTTTTTTTTTTGAATAGTCAGAATTAATATTGAATGCCCAGGGATTCACTTGCTTCAGCAGTTCAGGACTCCAAAGCACTTACTGTTTATCACAGACTTAGTTCAAAATCTGTTGCTCATATACCTTTACTTAGAGCAAACAGAAAGTGTCATTCTCTGTGCTGGTACTTAAATGGTGTGTGCAGAGATCCACTTTTCCAGCTTGGGCCACAGAATACAAAACAGCTCCAGTTTATAGGTGCTCCTAAAACATTGTATTATCTCCTATCATGCATTTTTAATTGCTTATTTGGTGTATGTGTCAAGCATACACACAAACTGTAGTCCTTAGCAATGCCACAGATACATTTTACACAATCACAGAATAGCTGAGGCTGGAATGAGCTGTTGGAGTACATCTTGTCCAATACCCCCCTGCTGAAGCAGACCATCTAGATCTGGTTGTCTGGGACCCTGTCCATTGGTCTCCCCTCATCCAGTGAGATGCTCTTCATGGAAAGCTGTTGGGTTCATTAGACATGATTTTCTCTGTTGTGAATTTGTGCTGATTTCTCCCAAATACCATCTTAAAATAACAAAGTTTTTTTCAGGGGTATTTTCTCTATCACATTCCCCAAAGTCAATGTGAGACTGATAAGGTCCAGTTCCCTGAATCTTCGTTATTGTTATTCATGAAGATAGGGATGACATGTTTTCTTACATTGTGCAGAAACCTTGGCCAATCACCACAATCTTTTAAAATAATTGAAGTGGGTTTGCAATGATGCCAAATAGTTCCCTCAGAACTTGTAGAGTGCATCCTATCAGGTCCCATGGACTTGTCTGTATCAGACAACATCTTTTAGAATGCCATGGAAGGATATGTTGTCATCTACATGTGCCACTCAGACAGTGGGTGTTATGCATACTACACTTCTGCTAGTCCTTTGTTGTTTATAGACATTCTCTTACCGTGAATTTCATAGTGATTTGTCAGCTCTATTCCAAGTATCCCATCATTTTCATTGCACAGCACTAGCATTCGTGGTTACTGTTCTCTGGGCATGCTGTGTTGCTTCTCAATTTACACAGTGATACATAAACTTTGGGGGTTTCTTTCCAATTCCTTGGACAAAGAGAGTGAACAAGTTGCAGCTAAAATTTGCCAACACTTTTTTGTGTTGCCAGCATTCAAGCAAACCCAGCATCATGATGAAGTGGCAATGGTCTTTTAAAGTGCTTTGACTTAAGACTTTGTCAGGCTCTGAATATTCTGAAGAAAAGGACCTAGTACATACTGAAGACTGCAATACTCGCTATATTTCCTAGCCTGACATAACTTCGCTCTTACCACTCATAACACTGACAAGTACAATAAAACTGATTCAAATCAGTGCACAGTTAGGAAACAGGCTATTAGATTCAGAAACTGATAGCAAATCCTGCAATAATAGAATGCCTCTCCTGTGTGTTATCCAGATTACAGACTATGAAGTCATGCTGACTAGTCCTATGATTCAGCCAGCCAGCAGACAAGGATCCCAGGGAAGCCAATTGCTCCAGGTGCTGATTTCTATGCAGCAATAATTACTTGCAACCAAGCTCCTCCTTATTTCCTCTTCATGAGGAGAGATTTATCTTCTCAAGTATCCTGAAATGTGAACTTTGATCATCAAAGATACTGACTTCTAACATTAATCGTGTCAATTCTTTGCCCAATTTAGACGACAGTGGTGTTCTCAGATTAGGCAGTGCCCCATGACAGCTCCTTAACGTGCTGGGTCTTGTGATAGCACTACTTAATAATGGTTTTCTACTTGTGGCAAGATGCTTGCTGAGAGGTTGTAATAAAAAAAGAAATGTCCCTTTTTACCTTTCAGTAAATAAGTACTGAACTAAAGAGCCAAATGCTGGCCTGATTTGTACCTGTAACTACCACATCCAAGCCACAGTGGATTGAAGTGCAGAGAACTGCAAAAGAATCTGGGCTAAAATAATCTAGAAATGAAGTATCCCACCCACCATGTCTGGTTGCATAATTTCTGTTCAAACACAGTGAGCATGCAAGGAAACCGTAGGTATGTTCTTAGACAAGGAGCTGCAGAATGTGTTTGTTCTGATGCTTTAAATGTCTTTTTAATTTTTTTGGTGGCTCACCTCCCTGTTGGCATTCATTATGATGGTTTTTAACACCTTGGAAGGTCTTGCCACTCTCTAATTTGATGAGTAGTTATTTGATAAATATTAGAAAGGTTATTAATGGACTTTTTTTATAATGTCTTTCTTTGTTGCTGGATCAAAGCAACACAAAGAACAGTTCATTTATAGAGATGATGGGACAAAGGGGACAAAAGAAAATTACAAAAAACCAACAAAAAACAAAAAACAAAAACAAAAAAAACAACCAAACAAAAAAAAAAAACAAACACCGGAAAACCCTGACTTGGTTGGATATATCCACAAAACTAAGCAAATTATTTAGCCTGTTTATTATGTGGAAATTAGCAATGGTCTTCTCATATGTTAGCTGTTATGTCCATGTGAATATTTTAAATTAATTTGGGAGAACTGTGCGTAAGCACAGCATGAAAAACTCCTCATTTCTCTCCTGGAGACAACATGCAACATTAGAAGCATTGCACAGCCATTTCACAAGCAGAGTGTGCCAACTAGCAAATACAGAAGGTAGAGCTGATGATAGGATGGAAATCCATACTATGCTGTTTTCACCTTCTTTGTCTGGCTCCCCATGTTACACTGGATTCCTTTTAGTTTACTTAACACACAGAGAGAAAATCTAGAGTCTTTTTTTTGTGCCTTTAAGATGTCTGGCAAAGACACACCAGTGATTTCCTAGCTGAAACAAGGACGATTCCGAAAGGGAAGAAGAGGAGAAAGACACTGTCCAATGCTTTTTGCATTTTAAAATTAAAAATTGCACATGAAGCATAAATAAGAGCTATATTTATGTTAAAATGTAGTATTTTTAAAATCAAAACCACACACATCTAGAAATTTCCCATGAGAACATAAATGTTATTTGCAACAACAATATTTTTGCCAGCTTTGCTGTCTCTGTTCATGTACCTCTTTTTTTCAGTCTGTCATCCTAGGTTTTTTAACATTCCCCAATGAGTTCATATTCCCTGTAAGTGCTTATTATTAGAGCCAAGTGCATGTTGCAATCCAGATAATTCACTTCACCATTGTGTTACTTTTTTGTTATACATGTTAGGCATGTATATTTATAACGCAATGAAACCTCAGCTGAGGTCACTGGATGGAAGTAGTATTTATTTGTCTCAAAAGTTTTAATGTAAGACTATGTTCTTGGCATTAGTTACCATGTGATAAATTTGTGGATGAGTATGTGACCAGAAGGGAGTACATCCTAAGTTCTGCTTGAAAACAGACATGTGTGATATTGATTAAATCACTTTTCTGCCAGAGTTTCCTTTCAGCAGTAGACAGCTGGTAATGTTCCATCCTTAGCTGGTTATGCATCCACCAACACTGTCAACAGACAGCTCCAAGAACAATTAGCATTGGCATCAGTAGCAAACTGCTCTTTGACATTTTGATATTTTCTAGGTGTTGAAATGAGAGAATAAAAAAAACTACAGAAACATTCATAACTGTGTTGGTGCCCAGATAGCAGTACCACCATCCCCTGGCTTTGCATCATGCTGCTTCCCAAGATTCATGGTGAAAGCTGCAAGAGTCAGCACGAGGTTGCCAACTGCTTGACCAATCTGATTGTGTTCTATGACAAAATGTCTGAATTTGTGGATGCAAGGGCAGCGCCCTGACTTTTGCAAAGCTTTTAACACCCTGTCTCACAGTATTCTTATATTCAAGGTGAGATACCGCAGTTTGGATGAGTGGATGACTAGATGGGTAAAAAAATTGGTTGGATGTTCAAGCTTAGATAATAGTAGTAATAGTACATCAGTGGTTTATCCAGCAGAAATTCCACAAAATTCAGCAGGGACAAATGTCAAGTCCCTCACCTGGGAAGGAAGAAGCCTGAGCAACAATACAGGCAGTATGGTGGGAAGTGGCTCTGTGGAAAAAGATCTGGGGGCCTTGGTGGGCATAAGACAGGAGCACACACACACTGTCTGCAGAGGAGGCCAACAGCATCCTGTGTTGTAGCAGCCCCAGGATGAGAGGAGACAATCCCTCTCTAATCATCATTTGTTAGGCCCCACTCCATCCAGTCTGGGGCTCCACAGTGCAGGAGAGCTACAGATAAACTAGAATGAGACCAGCAAGGGCATTAAAATAAGTATTTTACACTGGAGCTCTTGCCGTGGTAGGAGAGGCTGAGGGAATTTGGTTTATTAAGCATGGGGAAAAGAGGGCTACATGGGACCGTCTGATAGCTATGCAGCTAGTGAAGACAGCAGCCTTCTGGTTCCTGTAAGGAGGTTGTCAAGAAGATGGAGTCAGGCTCTTCTCAGTGCTGCAGGGTGGGAGGATGGGAGTCTGTTGCCACAGTCTTGAAACAAGACTGCCTATCAGTGATGCTTTTCCTCGCAAAGACAGCCCAGCAGTGCAGCAGGTTGTCCATAGGTCTGTGCATCTCCCAGTCTGGCAGTATTTCGAGAGCTGAGGGGATGAATCCCTGGACAGACAGCTCGTACCTTCGCAGCTGACCCTGCCTTGAGCAGGGAGCCAGACAAGAGCACTGAGCCACCTGAGCTGCTGGACCCTGCGTCCTCCAGCATCCCACAGGGACCGGAGGGGTGCGCAGAGCATTCCAGGATACGAACTGCTACGCGAGGGCCGGCTGACACAGGCGGACCGGGCTCCAGGGATCGAGTTTACCACTCTCCCCTTCACTTTCAAAAAGTTGGAGCGTCCGCTGATATCTCGATACCCTTATCTCGGGCTCCTCAGCCTCCGCGGCAGCGCCTTGAATTATTCATTGCTATCGACAGTCCCAGGAATTACCGTCCCCTCAGCCGCGGCGCGCTGCAGCAGGCTGATAGTAATGATCACAGAGGAGGAGAGCGGAGATTGCCGGGGCCGCCCCTCAGCGCCGGGGCCCGGCCCGGCCGCGCCGTCAGGGGCGCCATGGCGGCAGCCGCCCGCCAGGGGGCGCTGCCGGCTCGGCGTTGGCCGTTTCGCCAGCACCTCGGGAATGAGGGCCGGCAGCCGCGGGATGGGTGGGGGCTGCGCCGGCATGGCGGGACGGCGCGGGGCTGTCGGCGGGCCCTCAGCGAGCTGCTGCGGAGCTAATGGGCTCTCCCCCTTGCCTCTTCCCCGCCTTTCCCAGCAGGGGCGAAGGGCTCATCCCCAGCGCCACGCGCCGTTCGAGCGCTCCGGGTCTCCGAAATAGAGCGGGGAGTCGTGCGGCCTTCGGCCCTTAGCCGTGCCCCAAGGACCGGGAAGAGGGATGGGAGCATGTCACTGTGTCTGCCCCGGCAGCGACAGCGTGGCTTGGGTGGTGAGAGATGCTGCTGAAGCGACTGCCAGGCCTTGTTTTGCTGTGCCCTGAGCAGAGCCCCCGCGTTGACTGGGAGAGGGCGGCTGAGGGGCCCACCTGCCCTGTCACAGCTAAAGCCGCCCTCGGAGCGTTTTCTGGCGGCCTCTCCGCACCTAGCACAATTGCACAGTGTAGGCTGATGCTCTGACAGCTCCACGGATAGTGCGTGAACTCATCGAACAGACCCAGGGATCCATGCCCTCTCCGGTTTAGGTACATTAAAGGGGAACCCACAAAATAATACCAGTGAGTGAATGCCAAATCAAGTTTTAAGTATTATCTAAAATTGCCCTAGTGCATTCTCTGCTGCCGTCGTTATGCTTTGTATTTGCTGTGGAAATAAGGTATGGAAAGATCAAGAAAGGGAACTGTGACAGGAATAACATATTTGCAGGTATGCTTCAAAACACACTGGTGTTGTTCGCCATTCCAGTCGGCATTCCCATTGCAGTGGGAAGAAGTATAACTGTTCAGAACACTCCAGTCTGAGTATCTGTTAGTTTAAACCATCTGAATCAAAAATATTTATTGTGGTGAAAAATCTCTGATCAGCTTAAATTCTTCCAAATTTAGTTTTGGCGTTGAGTCATCACTATTCCCTGTCAAATGGTTTTGTGAAGTCACCCAAATAATGAGATGTCACTTGCCTAGATACATTAATAATTAGAAGGATTTATTGTAGTAGGCATCATGGGAAAGTGTAACTTTCCCATTAGATGTCCTTAATTAGAAAAGAATGTGTCAGATTTCAGATCAACGTAGGGGAACTACAACTCTCCATTAAAGAGAGGAGGACAAATAATGCAAGTGACAGCTCTTGCAGAAGTACAAAGATTTAAATACTTTATAAATTAAGGGGATTGAAGGTGCTTATTTTCATCTCTAAAGCTCTGTGACCTGTCTTCGTCATCAGAAGGGTGCAGTCTCCAAACTGAATTAAACAATGAAAAGAGCAAGTGCTCTATATATTTCTGATAATAGAATATTTGTGTAATCAGCAGTTATTCGTTTTCCTGTATTTCAGCAATGTCTCCTTAACGTGGGCCAAACTGCTCTGGAAAGTGCTTGATTATGTTAATATGAAAATTTTATAGTCACAGTGGCATCTCTGGAACCACAAGAGCCATAGCTAATACACTTGTTCAGTTGGTGGCAAGACATGGGATAGAGAAGTGGTCTGACTGGCTTTAAGATAAAAATTGGAGAGCTGTTAGGTAATTCTAACATGTGGGAGGCATTACTGTAAATCCAGGCAGAATGAGGTGCCTAACTACTTGGGCATGTGCAAGGAGTTAATTTAAGTACCCATCTTTTGTGTCTTCCATTTGGCTCTAGGCAATTCCTCACAGACCCAGGTCAAGGGTTTTACTGCGTGTTACACAGAAGCTAGAAACTAAGTCTTACAATGCTTACATTTACTTAGAGTCATGAGTGGACTCATGCTTAGTGCTTGGTTAACATTCAGTATTTTATTTATGCAGTTTTAAAATCTTGCCATGAATGACATCAAAGCAAGGGTAATTTAAGAAAGGGGAACGTGTGTCTACAGTTTGTTTCAGCTTTCAAAGAGATGATGTTCCAAGTTGGGGGACTTAAGATTTTGCACCATAAGCAAACTAATCAATCTGGGATATTTGTTCTATTAATTGTATGTCAGTTACACCTGAAAGTTACTACAAGCTTATTTCTGTGGCCTACAACTTCTACTGCAGCTTTTTCTGCAGCCTTTGTGAAATCAGTATTGCTGGACCAGTGCCCAGCTGACAGGTGGCCACATTACCAAGTTATCAGCTTGTTTCCTGCTCTTGATAAGTGTTTCATTAGGGATGGTTTTGGGAGGAAAGGTGAATTTGTTTCTTATGGGGAAAGGAAGCCCTTTAATATGGAGGCTGTGCTGTAGAAACAGGGCCTTGGTAAATAAGCCTTTTGGTTTTACCATTTTATGTAGCATTTTGCTTGAAAAATATGTTTCTGTTCTTTTATGAGCTTTTATCTGAAGAATAATTGCAATTGTTAGGTTTGGATTTAGCAAAGGATATATCTAGTTTACCTGGAGGAGATAGGTGTTCAAAACATCTGCAGTTCTGTTGGATTGAAAATGTGCATTTTTAAAACAAAGTTCAGGTAGAACATTAAATATGTAAATTAAATACTCTTGAAGTACTGTGTGGAAGCCTTCCCTTTCTAAATTCAACCTTTATCACAATATTAAATGCCAAGAGTGCTAGGGAGCAGGGTGTGTTCCAAAGGGATATATAAAAAGCACCTTCCATAAGTTATTAGCATCTATCATTTGTGTTTTTAATGAGCTGAAATGAGAAATCTTGTAAACTAACTTGAACAATTACAGTGTCTTACTCAAGAGCAAGGTGTCTCAAACATAAATCAACTCTTAAAAGTTTGTTTGTGAGATACTTCTCTAAGAATTTTTCATCCTAAAACTGACACTTGAAAACTGGGCAGTAGATCTTGACAAGATTCACATTTGAATGCCCAGGAGATAAGTGGTGTACTGTTTTATTGAGGAAGGTGGTATAAATATTCCAGTTTTGAATGCAGGACTAAACAAAGCTCACCTGCTCATTAAAAGGTGCTGAAACCTGACTATTTTACATACTGTTTTGTAAATGAGGGTTCCTGAAGCACACCTTTATTTTCAAACCTTCTCTGAAAAACCTTTGGGGATTAGCAAGGTTTGGTATGACAAAGAAAACAGTTTATTCAGATTTAGGAGCTGGAATGTCTGCCTCAGGAGTGTTACATAGGATGCCTACACATCACACTATCAGTAGAGTTGGCTTTTCTAGTAGTAATAGTAGTATTTTTAGTTTTAAATTAAAATCTGCCTGAAGCCACAGATGAGTCCCCAACACGCTGCTCTCTGACTAAGGATACAAATCTAAGTTGAAACTTTCCTTAAAATGCCTCTTTAAAGGTTAGCTTTAAAGAGTGAAACACCTTTGACTTGAGGAAGACTAAAGTTCTGCAGCTGCTTGCACTTTAAAATGTTGGACAAGTTATGCCAGAGAAAGAGACAAAGAAAGAGATTGAAGGCAGATCACTGCCCATTTATTGCTTTGGCAAGCAAGGTCTTCATGTATCTGAATACAATAATATTAGGGCTTTTGCATCTTAAGAATCTCTGCCACATGAATTCAGGTTGAAGAATCATCTTAGCTGTTCACTTTCCATGTTAAAATATATGCCTGACTTAATTTTGACAGTAAAAGCTATGTATTGAGAGATTATACAATGAAGAAGTTACCCAGAATAAATGGCTGATTCGAAATCTGGTTGTCCAGACATCTTAAAGTAACCAGATATGCAGACAGGTATTTCAGGAGTTATGAAATTTACCTGGTGGCCCTCGAAGCAAAACTAGGTATGCAGAGTAAACTATGCCTATTTTTGTTGGTATATCCTGCACAACAATTGTGAATAATTATATATGTCATTACTTACGGGAAGCAATGTATGCTCACAGTGAAAATAAGTGGTTAAACACTGTACATCTTCTTGTTTACTGGTCTTTCAGGACCTTGTTTAATATGAACAGCTGGAGTGTATAGAGCTCTGCCTAGGGAATGGACTGTGAGCAGCTGAGTGCTTTTGTGTATCAGTTATTGAGTACCGAGTGATGTTGTAGTAGGTACAAACTACAGGTGTCATAAGCAGGAAGAACAAGGGAAAAGGTCTTCTGTGGACAGAAGATACCTCATGTTGCAGGTTGTGGTTCTCCTGGGGAAACTTCACCCACCTGATACCTTCCAAAGGAACAACACAGAAGAACATACGCAATCCTCGAGGTTCCTGGACAGTATTTCCTGACACAAATGATGGAGGATTGAGTGGGCACAGGTGTTCTGCTGGACCTCATGATTACAAATGAGGAAGGCTGAGGATGTGAATGTTGAAATCGGTCTTGGCTGCTGTGGCCATGAGTTAGTGGAGTTCAGAATCCTGAGAAGAGTAAGTAGGGCAAAAAGCAAGATCATGACCCTGGATATCAGGAGAGCAGACTCTGGCCTTTATGTAGACTGTTCACTCAGACTCCCATGGAATAAGGCCCTGAATGGAAAAGGGGCCCAGGAAAGCTCTTTGATATTCAAGGATTACTTCCTCCAAGGTCAAGAACAGTCCGTTGCAATAAGCAGGAAGTTGGGCAAAAATATCAGGGTGATTGCATTAGTTAACAAGGAGTTCCTGGTAAAACTCAAGCATTAAAAGGAGGGACGCTGTCTGAACATTCAGAAATTGTTAGGAAAGCCAAAATCCATCTAAAATTGAATTTATGGGGGATGTTAAGGGTAGCAAGAAGGCTTCTCACAGTACATAATTAGCAAAAGAAGACTAGGGAAAATACATGCCTGCTGCTGAATGGGGCAAGAGCCCTGGTGACACATGATATGGGAGGGGCTGAGCTACTGAATGTCATCTTCATCTCAGTCTTTTCCAGAAAGACCTACTTTCAGAAATCTGAGGGCTGAGAGACCAAGGGGGAAGGCTGGAGCAGGGAAGTCTTACACTTGATGGAAGAGGTTCAAGTTAGAAAATAATTAATCAAACTGGACATATGTAAGTCCATGGGCTCTGGTGGGATGCACCAATCAGAACTGAACGAACTGGCATCATTGAGAGGCCACCCTTGATAATCTTTGAATGACATAGTCACTAGAAGTGTCTGAGGGCTGGGGGAAAGCAAGTGTAATTTTGTCTCCAGAAAGGGCAAGAAGGAGGACCCCAGGAACTACTGGCCAGTTGCAGCCTCACCTCAATTCCTTTGCATGTGATGAAGCAGCTAATCCTGGAAGCAATTTCCAGGCATTTAAAGGGCAAGTCATCACCCCAGGGAGTCATGCTTGACCACATGATAACCTTCTATAATTAAATGATTGCTGTGGTCGATGAGGTAGTGGATAATGTCTGCCTTGATTTTTGTTAGGCTTTTGACACTGGCTCCCACAAGATTGTCATGGAGAAGGTGATAAAGTATAGGTTGGCTGAACAGAAAGTGAGCTGGTATGAAAACTGGAGAGAGTCCAGCAAAGGACCACTAAGGGAATTTTGTCAGCACATAAAAATATTTAAAAGGATGGTGCAAAGAAGACAGAGCCACGTACCTGGGGTCTTTCCATCCATGCAGATACTCAACAGTCATCTTAACATGGAAATGGGCAGCTAGTGGCCTTCCTTGAAGAGGGAGGTTGGACTAGATGACCTCCAGAGGTCCCTTCCATCTTCAGCCAAGCTGTGGCTCAGTGAATTTACCATGCTTTTATTTTGGGGATGAATACAGATCAAATAAATAAATAAATCTAGTCCATAATTGCAACCAAATGACTGAATCACAAAGTAAAAATGAAAGTGAGGAAAAAAGCTGCAGAAGGTCAAGACAATGCAACAAGGAGGGTTGCTCCCTCTGACAACTAACAAGTAGTTTCATTTCTCTCTTTGGACTCACTTTGAGTGAGTAAAATGACTGAACAGTATCCAAATAATGGGGAATTAAACAGCCACATGAAAGATGTATTCGTTTCTCTGTTATGGAAGGAGAATATGTAAGAGAGGCCAGAGAGAAGATACAATACTTCCTAGGAGGTCTTGGTGTTGTTTCAGGAGTTCTTACCTGTTCTAGAGTTGGCAGAGCTACTGCTGATCTTTTTCTGTACACCAACAGAGCTACCCTTATTGTTTGCTGACCCAGGAGCTCCACACCAGGATTCTGGAGCAATCTGAAGGCAGGGCAGAAATCCATCATGTTCAGTTTTTCCATTTGAGATGCCACTTACCAAAGTGTTTTACTTCAGTGAGGAAGAGGTCCAGGGACTGTTGCCAGAGGAGGATTTCTATAGCCTTATTGATGTAGAACTTGAGCTGCATAAGTTTTCAGTCATCTGCAAATAAGGCCTCAGACCTTAAGCTAGGTAACATGGTTAGGTGCAGATGAGTATCAGTCTGAATCCTGTGAGAAGTGAGTTTAAACATCTGCCTCAATCCTGTAGAGCAGCGAGTGTAGAAATGAACTTCCCAAAGCATTGTGGAACAAAAGAAGGGCACATGAAAAGGATTTTCCAAGGAGCCTATCTTCCTTTGCATTGATTTGTGAAGTCAATAGCCCCTTGCTCCTCAGTGTTCTGGCCAAAAATGGGCTCTATTTAGAGGTGGGGGAAGTTGATAGAAACAGTTAACATGTGCTCAGGCTCTTTTTATCTGCCTGTCTGTAAACATCCGTGGATATTAGCACAGTTTGTTTATATTTTTCCAATTACCATGGAAGTGAGCATTGCTGCAGTGTAAGCATTTTCATCCATTTGTCTTTTGAGTAAACCCAAGAAAAATAACCAATACCAGAACATTGAAAACATTGCAAAATCACTGTTTCAGCTCCTACAGATGTCCACTTTGACCTGTTGTAATGCCAAAAGTAAAATTCTCAGTACTTTTGCAGGCTTCATTTACCTTCTTTCATTATCTTTTTAATCAAATAATACTTCAGATTTTTTTTACTTTTTTTACATGTGCAATATGAATGTGATTGGAAGGGTTGCAGCTTTCTATCCAGTAAGTGTGACTTTATACATAGAACAGCTCAAATATAATTACAAGTATGGAAAAGTCACCAAAGCATTTTCTATTCCATATGACCAACAGGGCTGAGTCGGCTATCACTGCGCTTGATGAGTGGAACTTCTGCTTTGCATTCCACATTTTTTCAAAGCATATTGGAGTTTCTATTTCCCTGTTGTTATGATTGTATGAGACAATCCCTAGCTTTAGAAAAGACAGCAGCAAGTCAGGGCATTAAAATTAAAGGGGAAAAAAAATCTACACAAACCACTTAAGCACACTCATTATTATGGCCCTTGCTACCTCAGGCCACTGGAGAACTTATAATTTAGTCAGCATTATGCAGTTTGAAGTGTTTTATGTTCTGCATGGGAGCAGGCTGCAATTCAAATATCAGTGGCCATGAAAAATATGCACATACGTTTAGTATGAAAATCTCCAAGGGCATAACAGAAGAGATGGGCACATGTAGCTGCAGTGTGATGGAGAATTTCTGTGAATTAATCATTTGGACATAGTTTATCACCATTTTATATTTTGCCAGAGATGTTTCCTTGCCATTTGTTGGGAAAACTTATTATACATGCATATCTTAGAAAGATAATAAGGCCAAAGCCTTTGATGCTTAAAGGCAACAGCCTTTGTTAGATTCTGTTATGACACAGACAACTTCTCCACTGACAGAGCCATTCAGATAACAAGAGTAATTGCTTATTTTATCGAGTTTAGGGAATTGTGCTCCATTCTCCCTTCTTGCCTACTACACTAGCTATTATTACCCATCTTCTACCATAATTTAGGGGGAGTGGAGTACATGCATTTTTAAAGCTTTTCTTGAAAGAATAGGGTGCTGTATTTACATACTTCCTTCATTATTCCACAGGGCCAATACTTTAATGTATTTCTTCCAAAGAAGCAGAGTGGCATGCGTGTGCATGTGTGCATCTCTTTCTGTGCCTAGGTGTTTGTGTGCAGTTTAGTGTCTGTGTGGGTTGGGGAATGAGAAGGGCTTATTTAGTTGTTTCTTTATACCTTCTTCTGACTGGAGACAATACCACTGTAATTGGTATTAGCAAAACTACAAACAGAGCAATCACTTCTGACACTTTAAAAGAACTTTATTGACATCTCCAAACACATGAGGAATTTTAAAGTAGAACTTTTCCATCTGTAAGGCTTGGTCTGATCAAAAGCCTGATAGTAGCTCCAGACGTAGCAAATGAGGCTCCAGAACAGATTCCAGCTCCTTTTGAGTAAAAAGGAAAAAAAAAAAGGCTTTAGTTTGATTCAGCCTAATCCTGACAAAACTATCAAAAGATAGCATTGCAAGGAGAGAATTGAAAAAAACAAAAAAAAACCCCAAAAAACTTTCAAAATGTATGTGCCATCCAAAGATTTTAAAATGTTCAAACCCAATATTTAAGTGTAAGGTTTAATATCATAAAATACTGCTATGCTTTACAGTTTTATTACTTAGAAAGCACAGTTTTCTCCAGTATAAGTATGTTTCTGGCCGGGGGTGGGGGGGGGGGGGGGGGGGGGGGTTGGGGGTTAATTTTGCAGTAGCCAGGAGGGGGCATGGCTAGGACCCAGAGATTATTCTGCACTTCATTTCAGTAGACAAGGGGAAGGGACTCACTCCCCTTCTGGAAGGAAGGGCTCCCGTGTCATCAGGGTGGCATGGCTGGAACTGTGGGCTTCACAGTGAGGATTTTGCCATGAATCACTCTATTGCACACTTTTGTTATTAGTACTGTTGCTGTTACTGTTAGTTTTCTTTTCTCGTTGTTTCAAGTAAATTGTTCTTAGCACGTTATTTTCTGCCTTTTGTGCCTTCATCTCCCCTCTCAAGTCTACCACAGGGGAGAGGCAGCAGCATTGGTTTTGGTGGGAGTACTAAGTTGGACAATACCGTTCCTAAACCACAACAGACCACCATAGCAAAGCCATGAAATGGTCAGAATCTGACTTCTAAAACAGCAGAAATCAATACTGATGTTAACAGAAGGACAACTTTCAAATGGAAGTTGGCAGTTAAATGAAAACCAAAGTGAGTTATACCTTTTCCAATGTATATAAATAGAATAATTTTCCAGAAGTGTAACCAAATATGAAGGCCAGTTCTGAGCAAATTCCAGCAGCTGTTTCATGAAGGAGGAATTTGTGATATTTCTCCCCAACAGGACAGGTGCACTTCCACACTCCAGATGAACTTGAGGCTGTTAAGAGGCTGTTACGTGTAAGAAAGAACTTTGTGTTCCCTAACTCTTTTTTTTTTTTTTTTTTTTTTTTTTTTTCCTACCTGATTCATGTGAGTGCCCTGGTAAAATATCTGAATTGACTCATCTAGCATCCCTGCTATCAGCTGGGTAGACTGGATGCCAGCTTTATTTTTGTGATGCTTGTTCTGTTTTTGTCTCCCTGAAAAGGTCTGGTTAATACATCCACCTTTGTGTTTGTCATATTTAAATATGCAGCCAGGTTTTCTGTTTCACAAGGACATTTTCTTCATCTTTTGAAGTCACTCCATGAGACTGGTAACAAATGATAGCTTGCCAGCTACAGAGTGGGTATTAACAATGAATTTTTCATAGCAGACATTCATGCGATTGTCTTGTGGCTGACTGAGAGGACACAAGTGTGTTCTGCATCTCAGTGGAGCAGCTGGCAAGATAAGAAGAGTGTCTGGATTAATGTGCTCTGCTCTGATTAGCTCCATAAAGAGGCAATTGGTCTATGCAAAAGGCTCTGCTGATTAATTTAAGTACACCTTTTTCAGGACAGTCTCTCTGCATAGCGCTGGTTCCTGTAGATGGACGAACTCATTTAGGACAGCTTATTCATGACTAAATTATTTCCATTGTGCTTGTTGCTTTGTCATTTTCAGCTGTGAAGTTGAGAGTGACATAATATTTCTGAATTTTTTGATCAGGAATGTGGTGGGATTCACAGGTAGGTTTGTGCTGTCTCCAAAGGGCTGTCATACTGCTACCCTCAAGTCGTTGTATGTACAGATGGTGACCCTGCAAATGGACTTCAGTTGCCCAGCACCCAGACAGACAATGCTGGGCACGTGCAGTGACTCTGACAAGCAGGATGTGCCAGTCTTGCCAAGTGTGCAGGCTCTGTGTGTGCAGAAAATTTGACACAATCTGGATTCACTGAGCTTTCACTGTGTAACTCGAGTGTCTCCTCTGCATCTGACTAGTAAATCCAGGTTGCCATGCATGCACACAGAAGTAAGTAGTTCAAGCTGCTGCCTCTGCTCTGTAGTCCGGAAGAAATGTCCAAATCTCTTGTTTTCTGCAGGACCAGTGGAAACTGTGCCAAGTTGAACCAGGCATTGTATCTGGGGTACATCAGGCACATGGCATCTGCACAGGAGGTTAGCAGATCATCACACAGGAAGAGTGTCTGAGAGCTGCTCTTCCAGAAAGCTGGATAGAACTGTTGATAACAGAATACACTCTCATGTATTGAGATCAGACTGTTTGGTCCCCTTGCTCCTTGACAATGCTCTGAAATACTCTCTGTCTGTGCTACATTCTGTATTACATTGCTGTCTTCTGTGCTTCATCTCCTTGAGAGTCCAGTCATTCAAGTCCTATATAGAAATGGCACTGGTGCTTTTTAGGTTTGCTAAGAGTTAGTTAGGACTTCTGTATTAGGATGTCCTTTTACAGCAAAGCTACTTCAGGATTGTCTGAAGTGTTGGTAGTGCTTTGTTGCAACTACTCTTGAGTTGCCTGAAGTTATCTGGAGCACGTGCTTCACTGTTTAAGCTTTCCTCTTTCCCACTTCCCACTTCAGTTTGCCACCCCATCTCCTTTCATGTTACTTTCAATACATACTGCTTCCTGTTCGTGTTTATGGCTGGTAGTGAGAGTAAATGAGCAGCAGTAAATGAATCAATTCAAATAGCAAGCCGTGTGACTTGCCAGGGCCAACCTTTCCCAGGCTTCCCAGGACAAGGTCAGGGAGAACTGGGCAGAACTTTTGATGGATAATCCAGGAGAGTATTTCTGTTTGCAGTGCTGAGCTGTGTTTCAGGGCACTTGCAGCCCTTGGTCTTTGTCTTACTTTGATGCAGATTTTTCTTTCTAAAAGCAACAACCAATGAGTGTATTGTGAACAGGAATCTCTGAGAGTTTATTCACTTTTACGTGTTGCCATATCCTTTCCACTTTGTGTCACTCTAACCTCTTTGTTGGGAATGTATTCTTGCTATTTCAGGTCAGTTATCTGGTCTTTGATGCCCATCTTCAGGCTGTTAATTTGCTTTCTGCTGGATCAGGCTGTGTTCTAAACATTTTTTATATGCTTTAGAGTTAGTTTGGCATTGAATGTTGCTGTTGCTTCTCCTCTTCAAATTAATTAACTGCTACTTTACATATCCTCTGAAAAATGGAAAATCCACATCACTCTGTAAGCTGAGCATAAAGACTGTAAAGACTATAGTCTGAGAGAGCACAAGGCCTAATAGAGCAGAAAGCCTGTGGCCTAACGCTATTGCTTAATCGAGGTTTTATATATATATAAAAATAACAGAAACTGCAAAGGTAGCAGAAATTGCAGGTAGGGCCAGGCAAGATCAAAATGGCTCTGGAAAAAGTTATTTTAGTCACATAGGATTTTTTTTTTATTTATTGCTTGGGACAAAGTATGAGTGCAAGCTAAAATTGCAGCAGCAAATAACCCCAGAGCATGGCAAGTTATACTTAGCTAGCATTAAGGTAATGTCATGTAGAAGCAGAATATTTGTGGTTAGCTAAAGTGACTAAAAATACAGCCACACTGATATTAATCCTATATTAATCTTGTAAAGAGATGGGATTTTAAGAAGTAATGGTCTTTGGAAGGGAAGACCTGCTTGCTCTGCATAGACCAGTTATCTCTTTTTATGCATTAACTGAACTTGTTATTCTGATTTTATTATTGATAACCAAGCCTTATTGCTCACTAATCTGTGAATCCTGTACGTTTATTTAAAATCCTTGTAATAGGCCTTAAATTCTACTGATCATTAGAAGTTCCAGTTTGAGAGATTTAGTGATGTTTTCATAACAGGTCAGTACTTCAGAATGTGTTTTTAGAGATACAGCCGCTGGCTAAATACTTTTCAATTACAGTGAGAACATCTGAATGGATATTCCATAAAACATGGTCTTAACTTAGTAAAGAATTAAATGTATGCTTCAAGCTATGTGAGTACTTATATAACAGTTGAATGTTTCTAAATCTATTGTACCTATTTTATTAACATACTCTGTATCCTAAATGGTTTAATTTCATTCTACAGAGGGCAGTATATACGTATGCGTATCTAATATTTAAATATTTGCATTGCTCTTTTTAAAGTCTCTTTTACTTAAAAAAAAAAAAGATATATTGTTTAGTAGGTAGCTGCTATTCAATGTGGCTACAAAATTTGGGTAATTTGTTGATATATAAACAGAAACCCACTAATATTTAAAGTAATTTGCTGTAGAAATAGGCTAATTTTAATCTTTGACAGCCCATGTAGTTTATGCAGTGCCGTTATAAGTTATGAAATTTAGATTGGAACTGTAAGGTATTTTCAAGTTCCAACTCTTCTTTTGTTGGTGTAGGAGAGGTGTAATAATCTGACCTCAAGAAGAGACTTTATGTATTTGGAATAAAATAGCAAGTCTCATGTTTTTACTCTTTTCTAAGGAGTTAATATGATCCCATTCCATTGTCATATAATTTATTTTAGTTCTTCATTTCCCTGGCAAATGCTTAGGTGAGAAATGTTGGAAGTGAAATGAAGACAGCTTGGGTAGGTCTAGAGACCCTTGAGCTTACATTGCTGGACATCAACCTTTCTAAGTAAATTAATGAGCCGCATTTGCAATCGGTGGAATTTTTTCCAATAGTAAAAGGAGAGGAAACATGATCTTGAAGGTGTTTATAGTTTTGGTCCTTTTTCTCTCTTCTAGTTTCTGCTCGTGTCACTGTGCCTTTGGAACTCCTTTCCCCCAGAAAAACACAATTTGCAGTGTTTAAAAACTGTCTGCACCACAGTTCTTTGAAAAACTGGTGTCTGTTTGCTTCAGATCTTTTATTTTTTGTATTACTGGATTCATGGCTATTGTGTTACTGGATTGCAAAACCAGACTGGTGATGAATTCTGGTATTCTGTTCATGATTTTTTTCCTCCAGGGAAATACAGTGCTAAAATGTGATTTCCCTTTAGCACAGCAAATGTTGCAGGTGTCTGTTGAGTTTTGAGAGGGAAATTACAGAGCAAATTTGGGACTTCACATGCCCACACTGTTATTTTTAAAGCTGTCACATGAGTATCTGGCATGGATGTTCAAATTGTCTCAGGTATCAGTCCTTGTGGAATTAAAGAATTGCAGAGGGAAATGCTATTTAATTTGGAGTATGTCTTCGATTGTAACTGCAGTTTGAGTGAGGTAACTGGTGAGAAGATATTGCATAGCCAGCTGTTTCTCATGGCTTCCCCTGCAGCCTCAGCTGCTCTGGAATGACACAGCACTTGAGGTGGGGGATTTTTCAAGATGATTCATGCTTTAGCAGGATAAGAATATATTTTATACAGATGTAAAAACAAAAAAGTTTACAGGATTTTTTAAGGTGTTGGGTGCTGTTATTGCTTCTTCTGACCAACTGCAGATACAGATATTTGCTCAGTGTCTTGAGTAGACATCTAAGTGATTTCTGAGTTAATTTATTGGCTGTTCATAAGCATCCTCTCTGGATTTTCAATTACAACGCTGCCTAAAAATCCACTTGGCTTTGGATTGGTTTGCTTCTATTAAATGATGTGCAAATTCTGGTCAGTATTGCAAATCCACCGATTTTTTTTTTAAATCTAGCTTTCTTTAAAGATGAAAAAAAGGAGAAACTGGGTCATTCCAGGTAGCTTGAAAACACATTTTAAACACAGCAGGTATTACAGGAGAAGCAGGGATTCTCTGGTAAGAATGAGAATATGCAGACAGATATTTGGACTGCTATATTCCTTTTTTTTTTTTTTTTTTTTTTTTTTTTTTTTTTTTCTCTTTTATGTAAGTTTTGCCTGCTAGTCCTCTCTTTTTCCACAGGACAAGAGAGGGCATTTCCCTGTGGTCCATATTAGCCACAGAGACAGGAGAAGAGGATGGTAAGTGGCTCTAAATTCATCTTGGGAAAAGATAGGTAAAATGGCTGCCTTAACATGGAGCTATTCCTTGGGGAGCAGGTAAGAAAGAGAAATACTCAGGATTAGCAATCAGGTACATCTGCAATTTGACCAAGCCTTCTGGAGGGACCATCTCTTTAGAGGAGGTAAGGAAAAAAATCTTCCTTGACCTCAGCGTGAATACAAGATGACTGATCAAGTTGCTGCTGGTGTTGGATTTTCGAAAGAAATACTTATTTGAAAACTGGAGGAAGTGCCTTCAGATTTACATGGTTAGTAACTCATGATAAGATCTTTTTAACAGTTGGACAGTATGAGCTAGATTTAAGGTATTCATTAAATGTGTATCAAATAAGAATTTGAAAACCAAGTCTTGATACCAGCAGATATAAGAAATAAAAACAAAAGAAACCCAGCCCTTTGGTGTTACTTTGCTTTCCTTATAACATAACATAATATCCTAAACTGGTAACAATATGATGTACTATAATGTAGTTGCCACAAGATAGAGCACAATATTAGCATCAAGTTTTCTACTTGATACTGAGATCACACAGACTGTGTCTTATATTTCATGTTGCAGAGTATTTAGTCATTTGCAAACATGAAATCAGACAAACATAGAGGGAAAATAAGGATAATATAAATTAATATAGTTTTAAAAAAGCTGCAGTAAGTAGCTTTAGTGTTGCTGTCTGACTTGGAGGTCCAGATTGCAGAGCGGCTAAAGTTTTCTTGTTTAGGGTAGATTTCTGATTTGTCTTAAGAGATCCTGGTTTGTGCTCTTCATAAAATGCATTCCTTTTGAGAGTGATTGACTAGGGGAAGTATGGTATATTTCTTGTACTAACTGCATGGCAGACACCGGGGTCTGGATGCAGAATAATCTTCTTGCAGCCATCTTATTACTGGAGTTTTTTTGTGAGAGTGAGGCAGAACTTGCAAGCCAGAAAAATTTCTATATTGGCTTATGCACAGGGAGTTTTGCTGAGTAAACAGTCAATAAGAAAGAGAGAAGATAAGAAAGAAGGACCTGAGCTTGAAAGTTTTACCACAGCTTCCCTGACTTAAAGAAGTGTAGATGGTCCATGCAATGCTGACCTCTCCCTGCATTTGATGCATTCAGGTTTGATGTAAAAGACTTAGCAGGGGAGCCACAGGCCCTCTCTTTAGCTAAAGGAGATGTGTTTTTTTTTTTTTTCAGAGCTGTCAAGGTACTGTTCTTCATAAGCAGTAAATTCATACAAATTAATTATAAGAGATGGCAAAAAGTTGGATTTGCTCACAGGTAATACATTTGGACTTCAACAATGTGAAAAATTTAAGAGCAAGTGAAAAGAAAGAGAGAGAGCATGCTGTATTTTTTCCTTATATTTAATGAAGCACTGTGAATTTCTGGCTCTTTGGGAAAGGTGTATTACTAAGAGTCATTAATGGAACCTAGTCTTAAAATACACTCAGCTGAATTGCTGACTGAAGAAATGTCTATGTAAAACTTAATGTTTTCCTTTTTGTGAATATTTTAGAATCTTTAAAAAAATTTTGAAGAAAGAAAAATCGGTGTTACACTTCTTACCATTTGCTTTAAAAAGGATTTTCCACTTGCTCATTTCCAGAAGGTCATCTCTGAGATGTACAAGCTAGCCCTTCATTTAGGTCTCCTTTTACATTCATATTTAACTTTCTTTCATTCTGTGGCCTTTATTAGCTGAGCTCAAGGAGCTTGTAGCACATTTTAAACAGCAACACTGGGAGGATGTAAATGCAGAATAATGTATCAGGACTCAAATTTGCATGGTCAAATGTCAAAAAAATTAGGCCTTCCCCAGAACCATGTCAAGAGAAATAACATAAGTGGCCAGCTCAACAGCAGGCATGCCATTATCAGTTAGTTCAACCTGTCATCACTGACTGGGAGTGGAAGCAGTGGTCATTAGCTTTAACTCTGCTGGGGAAGGTTGTGCTTCTTTTTATTTTATTATATATATTTTACGCCATCTGACAGTATTTCACAGAGCACCACAATGTTATGGTTTCCTCCTTGACAGGGGAAGGAGGGGGAAGTGCAGGTGAGGGAGTAGAAGAGAACACTTGCAATCATCTGTTGTCAGCCGGAGGAGGCAGGAATTGCATTGCCTATCGGATAAATACTCATTTAGAGTAATCACTTTATTTCAGCCCTGTAATGACATTAACAAGCTTGGAATACAGGGAATTACACGAGTCAGAACAAATAATTGAATATTCCACTGCTGGGAAATGCAGCACAAGTCTGACTTAATGTCATGCCATCTCTGAAGCCAGCACTACCATGCAATTAGATGATAAGCTTAAACAGCATATAATTGGCACTACTAGTATGAAAAACATACTATTAATTGTTAACTTCTTACCTGCTTGTAACTTTCATGAAATAAAAGTATCTTGCATGTCTTTTTTTTTAAAAAAAAAGAACCAGAGGAAACACTTCAGTAAGTTTTTATGAAAATAAGAGGGGAAGAACTGGAGTCCAGGACCTAGAAGGCATAATTTCAACAAGAAAAACTTTAACACCTTTTTTGAAGGCTGCAGGGGGCATGATTTAGAAAGTATTAGATTGAGAAAAGTGTAAGAATTATTAAATATATCAAATATTACCCTTTTTCATATCCAAAGGAAAAATTCTTCATTTGTCCTTTCTTGGGAATGGTCCTATGCAGGGCCAGGAGTTGGACTTGATGATCCTTGTAGATCCCTTCCAGCTCAGCTTATTCTGTGATTCTGTAACTTGGTCAGCTCACAGTTTTGTCTCCATATATTGTTGCCTGACAGTCTGTGATCTCACAACTTTGAGCCCTTTTTTCAGTCACTCACTGTTCTTAGTTAATAATGAAGAGGCCTCTTTATAGAAATATGCCAAAGTATCAAAATCTACTCTGGGCTCTGGTAAACGGAGGTGGAGGAATCTTAATGTGATTGATTAACGCAACACCTTATAATCTGTTTGTTTTGTCAGCAAACTCTAGGTTTAATTTTTGAGACATTCTTACAACATACAAAGTCAGTATAATTTGGAAAATTCCATTATTTTAAACATCAATTAAACCGACTTAATCCTTCAAATTATACACTCTAGGATGGAATATTAAAAGGATTCAGTTGCATATATTGTATGCATTGAATGATTTGATAGCAGTTACCCAGGCAGCACAATTCCTCAAATATGTGCCAGTTCACGTAAAGATTAATGCTGGACAGATAGAATGCAAATGCAAAAGCAGCAGCATCTCCATCACCTACCTAGATTAGCTCTGAAAATTGGAGTCTTATCCCACAGATAACACATTAAATTTGCAACACTTGAATTAAACACGGTGGAGAAGTTCTCACATTTTTATTATAAAGATTAAAAAATGATGCCATCTTAAAACTAAAGTGCTCTTCTGAATCTTGGGCCACTGATTTTGTCAGCATTGGAACTTGCATATAGTTAAACCAATAATTGGTACTGGAATTGCCATTAGTTTTTCTCACCAGTCTTTCATCAGGCATCTCTGACTCTTTCACTGAGACTCCTGTAGGAGCATGGCAGGCCTAGGGAACATCTCTTTCTTTTAGAGTTGTTTTGTGTAGAAGCCCAGGCCCTGTGTGGCACTTCAGGCTAGCAGAGAAATTTTTAGTTCAGAAGGAGAGAGGAATCCAAGCTGACAGGGAATTGTGGGTTCTGATAAGTGAAGATTTGCATGGCTAGCTGAGTCTCAGAGATCTGAGGCTTGTCGTGTTGAACACTTATTTCTGTGTTCCTAACACAAGAGAATGACCCCACCTATTGCTTTCCTGAAGATAAGGTATTCTGGGTGATCATACTTCAGATTATTTGCTGGCATTTGGAAAACATGACCCATGTGTTTGACAAGTTGGCTTGAAGAAAAGCTGACTGTAAAGTAGCAAGCATAAGCTTCAGATTAGAAGGTCATGTGAAATATCTACTATAAAGGGATGTAGTTGATTCCTGGATGGAATCCAGGTGTGCAGCTCCTGCAGTAGTGTAGCTTTGAAATACTGAAGGTTTTCTAAAAGGACATATGTAGTGTATTGCTACTATTTAGTAATACAATTTTAATTACTTTCACATTATGATTTTTACTCAACGGATGGCATATTCTCAAGTAATTTCTTTTATTCCATCAATAAAAATACTTGCAAATCTCTCTTGATTTTAATAATGGTGCTACAGTTACAAAATGTGTTTGCAATTGACTTGTTTATCAAAATTTATCTTACTAAAACAATATTAACATTTTAAAACATTGCAAATACTATAATCAATAAAAGCATTTATATTAATCTGCTATAATTTTCTACCATATATATTTTCTATCCGTATGTATTCATTCCAAGAAGACAATAGTTTTAGTATATTAGTATTATGCATGCATATATCAGGGTTTTATATTACTGTTCTGATGCAGTTGTTTCACCCTAGAGCTGTAATAGCAGTCCTGAAGCAGCAGCTAAAAATGTTAATTTATGCCAGAGTACTAATTTGTTTATAATGTTTCTTAAAACCATAAGAACATTAGGAGGAACCTTCTGAAGAAAGGTAAATGAATGCTTCACTAGTTTCCATATCACTTTCTATGTATTTTTCAGGTCTCCAAGTGTGTCTATTCCACTCTGTAGTTTTGGCAGTCTGGATTTAACGTCAGTGCAGTAGTGTGGCCTTAGGTCTATCTGCTACCAAGGAAGACTGAGAAGGAGCTGTGAGAAGTCTTTCTGGGTTTGTTTCTATTTTGCTTGAGTGCTGTTTTTAAACTCAAACCCTTGCTCTTTGCTGTTACCTGAACTTTGTTGCAGCTATGGCCACATATCCCATTGAGTCAGACACTGATTTGTGCATTTAACTCCCTCATTTGCCTGTGGACCTGCCTCAGTATTGGACATCTGTCCATTAGTTTGAAATCTTGTTGCCCCTAGACTTGCTTTGCTCTTCCTTTTTAGGTGCTGTAGGTCTGTGCCCTTGCTGTCTGCCTTGTTCTCTAGCTCCTCTTCCTTTTTGGAGAAACCCACCTTCACTGCTTCCTGTTGGTTGCTTTGCTTTTCTTAAGCCCAAAGTCAAGTGCCATGGAGCCTGGCCTTTGAATTTCAGAAAGGCCAGACGGTGCCTTTCTATTCATAGATGAATATACCAGACTCATCCCTTACAAATACCCAAGGAACATTCTTTGCAAATGCTTTTGTGACTGAGATTCTGCAGCCTCTCCAGTGTGGAACAGTTCTTAAAATTTTGCCTGAAAGCTAACCTGAGTTTCTTCTGCTACCAGCAGAGCAACTTTTATGTGGGCAATGGGGGCACCATATAAAACTAAATTAGGAGAGATTTAAATTAGATATTAGGAAGAAATTCTTCATTCAGAGAGTGGTGATGCACTGGAATGTATTGTCCAGAGAGGTGGTGCATACCCCCAGCCCTGGAAATGTTAAAGACCGGACTGGATGGGATTTAGTGAGTGGTCTAGTGGGTGACATCCCTGCCTGTGAGAGGGGCATTGGAACAAGATCTCTTTGAGGTCACTTCCAACTTGAGCCACTCTGATTCCATGATACTATTGAAGCTGATTATGTTTTGTTTCCACTCTCTCTGAATATGAGAGCGTATTGATAAGGTTGTGTTTTACTACAAATCTTAAAATGGTGTTAGAGATTCTCCTCAATGCTTTTTTTTCCAAGGCTGAACAATAATTCCTTCCACCTGTCTTCACAGGCCATGTTTCCTAAACCTTCCACAATCCTTCTCCTGAGCATTTATCTTATTTCCCTGCTTTCTTGAAGTATAATTCTGGGAAGTGGCTGCTATGTTCCAGCCAAGCTGACTGAACATGGAGTAGAATGATCTTTATCACTTTGGTCATATATATGACAGTCCTACCAGTATATGCTAAAAAAGATGTTCCTTTCACAAGAGCAACATCACCAAGTTGAGCCTATCTATGCTCTAGCTATTCAGTTATTTATACCCTATTATGCACTTTACTTCTTCAGGCCACAGTTCTTTACATTTGCCTATGGAATATCTTCCTGACATATTAGGATCATTTTGATATCACTTCAGTCTCTAGTGTGAGGCCTTCAGACCAGTGACATCTGCAAACTGGTAATTTGATTTTCTGTGACATTCAAATTTTAAATTTTTATGTTAAAAAGAGTTTGACCAAAGATATACTCTATTCCTATTGAAGTGTATTTCCAATCTAACTTTTATATTCCTAATATGCACATTTTCTATCAAGTAAGTGTTCACTCTATCTTAAATTGATCTCCTCTGCCTTTGCTACTCCTCTTACATGACTATCACAAAGGAAAATAACAAAAGAAAAAGACTGTATCACATCTGCTGCTTCTCTCTTTCCATTAAGCCAGTTATGGTGTCAAGGAAGATAAGTAGCTTGAACTATGCTATTGGTTCTTGATGTGTTGACAAATTCTTTGTCTTCTAAATGTTTAAATGCTGGTTGCTGAATAGGTATTCCTAGGGTCATGAAATAAGGCAAATTTGTAGCTCCCCCATCTTCCTTTTCCTTCTTTTGA
This sequence comes from Sitta carolinensis, assembly GCA_032173965.1. Lineage (NCBI taxonomy): Eukaryota > Metazoa > Chordata > Aves > Passeriformes > Sittidae > Sitta > Sitta carolinensis. Next base: position 90,913,025 of record CM063284.1, on the reverse strand, counting down.
GGTACTGTTTCTCTTCTGCTACTCTACCAATCTCTCCAAGTTCTCAAAAATTAGTGATTTAGAGATTGCAGTAACTCCTAAATGTTGCTGATCACTGATTACTCAACAGAGAATCCAGTTTCTCACCAGATATTGGGAGAGAACTTGACAGGGATATTCCAAGGCAGAAAGGATAAGGTGCTAATCCCAAGAAACCATTTCCAGCACATTCTTGAGGTAGAGGAAGCACAGCAACCATATTGAGCCTGAGATAACAAGGAAGAAGAGGCAAGGAGCTCTCTCTGCAGAAGTCCAAAATGGTGCTAAATTTCTGAAATACGGCTCCTTGTCTAAATGATTTCTGCTAGGGTATTTTGGTTTTGGTTTTTGTTTGTTTGGGTTTTTTTTGTTTGGTTTGTGTTTTTTTCTGAGTGGTTGTAGTGTTTGGTCTTTGATGAGAATTGTATTTGACTTTTGGAGATGACAGATGTTAATGAAGAGGTACGCCGTACTCCCTTTTAGGGGAACTGAAAAGAAGATTCCTGGTGAAGGAATGAACTGTTCCTCCCTCCTTTGGTTTTGATGTTTTTCAGAGGAGAATCCATTGATGTGTGCAGTTGTTCAATGTTTTGATTTTCTGCTATTCCTCCTCCTCTTCCCTTCAGTAAGCAACCAGAGCAGTTTTGCATCCTGCTTATCCTCTGATAATTCAGCATTCAGTGGACTAATAATATGGGTATTGAGGAAGCCTGGAACAGAAAGTCTCATTGCTGACAAAGCATAAATAAGCTTTAGCTGGTACTTACAGACAGATGTATATAGCAGCTGGATCTGAAAGAAGATTTGGAGTGCTCAGCACTTGTTTGAAGGCTGCATCCATATATGGTTTTCATGTCTGGATTAGCAGCACTTTGTGTTGTCAAATACTGTGTGGGGGAGAGAGGGAGAAATTCTGGCAGCATTTGGTAGTTAGCTGTGAGCAAGTACTGATGCCAGCAAATATTTCAACATCAATAATTTCTGTACATTTCTGTACAGGCTTGAATGAAACCTAAGGGTTCAAAACATCAGATTCTTATTTTCACTCTGTAACTTGTGCAATAGCAGAAAAGGGACATGAACACAGGATAAGAGTAGTTTCAAACTTATAAATTAATGTTTCCTTTTATTTGGAGTCACCTATACAATGTAGTCTTTGGCAAGATTCATTATGAATCTTCTCTGGATATTTAGCTGTTGGCTGTTATAGATTACTTCTTAAAGAACAAGAGCTTTTGCTCTGCAAACTTTGTTTATTGCTAAGGTACCTGTGCCCTTATGAACACGAGTACCCAGATTGATCTCATGCCACACTGTAAGCAGGGAAATGCAAGATGTTTATTTCATATCTAAAGATAGGATGATTTTTGGTGCAGTTGTGGAGTATTCTGTAACAATGTCAATATTACAAATTGAAAGGCATGTTATCTTGGAGTGCTGTTAAAGCTAAAGGAACAGACTTTTTTTTTTTTTTTTCTTCTTTCTCTATGATGGGAGTCAAACCACTTTTTTTTTTTTTTTTTTTACTTTTTTTTTTTTTTTTTTTTTTTTATGAGGTTGATGACAATAATTCTAAAGACTTAAGAAACCTTTGATGAAGAAATTTGAGTGATCCCTGAACTACAAAATAGCTGCCACTGGAAAATGTGGCAGTTTCTAGAAGCTGCAGCTTCAGGCTCATGGAAGAAGCATGCCTGCTGTGTGTAGTAATGATTCACCCAGCTTTTGCCTTTCTTGCTGCTAATAATAAAAAATGCTCCCAATAAGGAGTAGTTTCCAGCTAAGAAAGAAGAATAATACTTTCATACATTTCCAGTATATCAGCAAAGAAATATAGCAATTTCCAAGAAAAACACAGTCCAGTTCTTGTGATACAAACAATATACTTGTAAAGAGCATGGACCTCTCTGGGCTCACAGAGACTTTGGATACATTTTTGATGAAGAGCTGGCATTTTCATGGAAATGACAACTTTTCAGTGTCAGGCTGGCAAAAGGCTGGTGAGATGAGAAACCTTCCTGATGTGTTTGCCCAGACAGATGTTTAAGAAGAACACATTTCACAGACTTCTGCATCTCCTTGCCATTCTGAGTTTGTGCTGGTTCATGGCTGTTCTGCCTGCTGGTTCAAAGGAGGCTGACAAGAGAGATAAATGCAACATTTGGCTTACTTCCTTCTCTTTCTCCTCACCTCATATTTTTTTTTAAAACATTTCACTAATCTTGAGAAGGCTCAGGACAAGGGATTTTAAGTCTTGAAGTTCCTCATTTTGTTGGGCTAAGTGGTTCAGTGATATTTCCACAAATGTCTGTAATATGTCATTCTTTAAAAACCTGTATATAAGTATCTTTGATGTCCGTACCTTAACATAGGTGCTGCTCCTTTGCAAATTTATGCAAAAATATAATGCCAATATAATATAACAAAAAATAAACCAATTTGTTGCTTTCTCTATTCCTCTAAGCAGAATTTTATAAACCATGCCATACTACAATCCCTGCTATTAAGATGTTACCTACAGATTATGAAGAGGTATATATATGTTGCATCCATAATTTCCTTAAATATTTTTCTTCTTCTTTGGTATAGATCTGTTAAACATCAAAACTGCTGATATGTGAGTCGTGGTCTGTTTTGTTTAAATTATCCTGGTATTGCAAATTTCATTCTGTGGCAGTGTTAGCCATCAGTCCAACGTTTGTACATGATTTGAAGAGAGTGGCTCTGCATAGGAATTCCAACACGTATCTATGGAACCAGGGTAGAAGCTGTTCAAAATATAGTGATTTTATTTAGTCTAAAATCCAGACCATTATTAAACTTGGCTGAGATTCTGCTGCCCATTGCCCATTCTGCTGTTTGGTCCTACTGATTTCAGTGTATTTGTGTCATGATATGTTTCCCTTGAGATCTCCATATGTTACCCTAGAAACCATGTTCACAGATTGTAATCCTTTGTACTCTGCAAGTTTGAGTAATCAGATTACAATACACCAACTTTAAAGTGATTTCCAGTTTAAAACTGAACAAATGTGAGGCAAGAATTTGGGACCAAATTTCTATCGGTATTGTTCTATTCACTTGTTGAGCAGTTGTTATAGACAAGACATTTCTCTGGTGGCCAGAAGGTGAATAAACCTCAAGAAGAATTTTGCAGCCTGAAATAGTTGCCTGGTTTTTATACAAAAAATGCATATTTTTCCATTTGTTACTCATACACTCTGATGTAGAAGTGTTGTTTGGGAGAGTCTCCAGTAGTCCTTGGAGTTATACTTTCTGATGGACGCATAGGTAAATGTTCCCAAAAAATGGATCTCAATGAGCATCCAACACTGGGAATGTTTAGGTGATGATCTATTTACTTAATACTGAGAGTCTTTCCTCCACTGCCCTTGCAGCTCCAAACAGAAGTAGGACATCCAGAATTTTTAAAACCTTGATAGAACTGTAACTCACACTGTGAGTGAGTTTCAGTAATTACAGTAGGGCCAGGGTCCTGGTCCTTTAAGATATGTACTATTTATTTCTTACTGCTAGAAAAAAGGAAAAAAAAGAAAGAATACCAAACCCCCAAAATTTTGTTCGTGTTTGAGGAAACATGTACAAAACCCACTATTTAATACTGGTAATTTGAAAGCACTTTTTTTTTTTAGGGGTCCATGAGAAACTGAAACTTTGAGGAGGTAGAAATAAAATTTCTAGTCAATTCTGAAAGCACATAAAGCACCTTACTGTGTTTTTACAATTTAAAGTTTAACCCTTTGGGGCTACTCTTTGTACATAGCCTTTTCAGTTGCTTTCACTGCAGTTATGGAGGCTGAAAAATACCATCTTTCTTTGCTATAGTTCAGTCTTTCTCATTAGAATGTGAGACCTTTTTGGGCTGTTGTGCTGAAGAAATTCAGGGACTTTTACCCATGAGTAGCTTTAGAGTGATGCTCCATTTTTCAGAAATTAGTTTCTTGTCAAATCTATTAATTATTAAGTATCATATTTTACAACAGCTGTAGTTTTCTGGGTTAGCATTAAAATGATCCTTACATTGTCTTTCTTCACTTTTGTTCAGCTGATTAACTTGAACTGGTTTATTGCTATGCCATCCATTTAGATTAACAATCTGCAAAGAAAGCCAATAAAATGCTTCACGTATCCCATTACTGGGGTAGTAATAGTTACTCAATTAGGCATAGCTACTTCAGTTTCCAGTCTGTTCCTTAATGATCAACAGAACACATTAATTTAAAATATTACTAACCAACGAGTCTATTTAAAGAGATGTATTTTAGCAAGTAGAAACAATGTAAATGGGGAAAAGAATGTTGTTTTACTTATTATTTACTACAACTGCTAACACATCTATGGAGCAGTACAAGGTTACAAACTTTCCAGTTGTGACCTCCAGCTGTGACCTCCAGCTGCAAGAGCTGCAAGCCTGAGTGATTTCCCTTTAACTTTCAGAGGTGATGAAATAGGAACATCTCTGAACACTTTCCCTCATCGTGTGGATAGGGGTATGTATGGGGGGGACTTGAGGATGGGGGTGTCTTGCTCTTAAGTGTATCTAGCGTTTGATATGTTTTGGGAACTTCTGTGAAATAAGGTTAATAAATAATCTTTAACAGTTATTTAAGCATATGCTGTGTTTGTTGTAGCAATATTGGTCCTATGAAACATCGTTCACAAGAAGGTTTAAAGACAGTTAAAAAGACTATTTGATGACATATAGCCAATCCTGTTCCTCAGCATTAGCATTTTTTACACGCTGGAGAAAAATATAATGGAACATACTGTAAAAACTCTGACAGTGTTTCAGTCTCAGGAGCACTGCACTAGAGCTCCATTTATACCTTAATACACTTTCAGTATACTCAGTGCTGTATTAGCAAAATGGCAGATCTGACCTAAAGAAATTCTCTGTCTCTGAAATGCAAAAACCATGACTCATTAATAATTTCAGCATTTAAAAAGTCCTTTTTTACAACTCTGTCGATGCTGCAAACATAGGAATCAAATGTATTGGTACTTCCTACATATGTGCTACAAGGAGTCTGAAGCTGAGTGCTTCTATGAAGATTGATTAAACATCATACTAATTCTGCACAACCAGCATGTTACACAGTTTTTGTAGGTGAGTAAGCCAGAGCATGGAGAATCTGCTTTGCCAGACATTACACAACTAAGTTGATATCCTTGACAACACCAGAAAAAGAGTAAAGTAAGGAAAAAGCACGTGAAAGTGTGAAATTAAAAAAAAAAAAAAATACTTTGCCTCAGCAACTGGTAACTGGAAAGAAAACTTTGTAGTTTGTTAAAACTAAAACATGTAATGAAATTTTGCAATGAAATGGAAGGAAAAAATTTCAGACATGCTTGAAAAGACAGATATCAAATTTTCTTTTGAACTTATCTCCCTGTTGTGTCCTGACTGATGTATTTTTAAGGTATGTTCTTTTCATCAAATATTGTATAATATTTAAACTATAAATTGATTGGTAATATTAATCTTCACAATTTAAACAAAGCAGTCCTTGTCAAAATAAAGGAACAAAGTACCCTCTGTGATGTAGTATCCTTGACATTTTTAATCCTGTTTGTTTATTTACACACTATTTGCAAAAATTGATAATCCATATGAGGCCACCTAGGTCCATGCAAATGAGTTTTTACTGTAGGTTCTGATATTGTAAATATTTATTTAGCTGTCCAAGTTATCGGAACTAGCCACTACAATTTTTCTGTAAAGGACAGGTTTCTATGTAGGAGCTTCCTGAAGTGGAAAGACACTAAAAGAAGAGTTATTGGTAGATTATTTTAAATTTTATTCTGCAATATTATGTATATTTTGTATAGTTTTATAAATTTATAATAATATGATGTATACTATCATCCACATGCATCATGTCATAATATATTATGATATAACCACTATTATTTGCTGTGTTCAAAGAGTGAATTGTCAGTTCCAAACCGAGTTGCAGTCACTTTGAAGTTTAGGGGGAAAATATATGAAAATAGATTTTAGAATATTTCTACATTTTTCACTGGCTCACTTTTTAGATGTGTAAGACAAATATTTTTGCAATGGACCGAGGTAAATGAAATCTCAAACTGAGATTTTTTTTAGTCTGAGGAATATTACCTTTATATCACAAAGTTGCTTTAAGTTTCATATATATTTGATGAACATACACTGGTTACGTCAGATACTATTATTTTTAATAATAAATAATGACTTCCAAAAGTCATTATTCTTTTGCCATGCTCTTTTTCTCCATATGTATCTTGACAGTTTGGAGTTCTATAGGAGGTTTAGAAATATCAAGACTTCTTTAACCTGTCTGATAATTATCTTTAACATTTCTGTTATAAATGTACAAGGTGAGTCATGCTATGTGTTTTATATTAAAATTTGTCTATAAATGTCAAACGCTTATTCTCTCTGAAATATTTCAGATTTCATTATGTGTAACAATGAAGAATTAAGTGAGCTTGGACTTTCATTTTTCTCTATATAGACTCATAAATGAATACTGGAAAGAATTACAGTTTTCCTGTTAAAAGGAGGTGTCTGATCTTCTTTTGTTTAGAGTTTCAGTCTCTTTTCATTGAATATCAGATGAAGTTTTAACAATTCACCAGAAAATAGGCTTGTTTAGTAATTGCATTGAATGAAAAGAGGAAATGGAGTTGCTCTGTAGATCTGTCTTAAAATTCAGGGTTCTGAATCTACATCTTTGTAATAATGCAGACATTAGCATTTGTGCGCTTCTGCAAATGAAAGCTGCAAGTATTATCCAGACGTACAACACATAAGAATTTGGATTCAAAATCAGTTCTACATGAAAATATTTAGGTATATGTATTTTTAAGATTAAGTTAATTTTAAAATTAAGTTTACAAAAGGACCTTCACTGTGTCTGCGTTAAAATTCTACCTCTGTATGTACATATAGGTAATATCTATACTCATAGACAGCACCATTCACTCATTCTGTAAAGTAAAATCTCTGAATTGATACATTTTAAGATCTTCCATTTAGTGTTAAAGAGACAAAGTGTGTGTAAGGTTTGCTCAAGGGTAGGAACACAAACAATTATGGAATCACAATCATTTGTGATTATGTTCCTTAACCTCTGAATAATTGCAGAATTGTTTATGGTTAGTTTTTCGTCTCCTTAATTGATAATGGTCATTCCCTTCTTCCCCTTAGCCTCTAAAATGTTTTTGTTATGCCAGATGCACTCCATGTTTTCTATTGTTACAACTTCAAAATGTCAGGTGTAATGTTCTTGACATTTAAATCATGCACTTAATTTGTATTGTTGACATGTGTTGGATTAAATTGCCTGTCTTTAATAAAAATTACCTCTTTTACTTTTTTTATTTTTTTAAACAAATTTTTTGAAACACAAGTAAATGAGATGCTGTGATCTTTTTTTGGAAGGAATTTGCTTGATAATTATTACCTAGTCCTGAAAAGGCATGGAATCTATACTACTAAAATTAATGTCACACCTCTTCATCCAGAAACCTGATATAAAACAACACAACTATCATATTTACATTGTATAAGCTTGAAACAAAATCAACAATACAGTCCTTCTCAGAGAGGAAGTGGGCTGGAAAATACATAGAAAAGAAAGCTTTCTGCTTTCTGAGAGAAGGGAAAATAAATGAGTAAATAGGCATCAGTTACTTGGTGAGATACTGTTCTTTTGCAGGAGGAGTGAAGTCACCAAACTGCGTATTTCTTCTGCCCATTTTGTTGCATTTCCTGGAAAGATTTTTACTTTCTCATCCTGAAGAACCACAGGATGATAGGTGTAAGGATGAGACTGTAGGCATTTCTTTTGCCATCTCAGTAATACTGTGGCATCTTCGTTTTGGTTTATGCCCTGTTGACACCTCTTGATTTGAGGTCTGATATTTGTGTCCATTCTGATTCTTGATCTTTAGGTTTCATTCTCTACTTGACCAGCAATGAGTTTTGCTGGCTACCCTTACTTCTCCTTGTTTCTTTGCAGATATATCAAGTTCCTTGAAAATAGACTTAGGCTCATATGTTGACTTTTTCTAAAGTCCAGATGCAGCAGCAATGGTTCCTTTTCTGAAGCTTCTGAAGTTAAATTCTTGGAAAGTGACAGTGTGCATAGACTTAAAATCCTCATCTCCACTGTTTCATAATTTAGCAATGTCTTAGGTCTAAGTAAAGACTTGCTTCTCTTGTGAAGATCAGATATGTTCAGATCAATTTCTATCAGGGAATCTATTACATGAGATCTTATGCAAATTTCAGAGTGCAAGTGGCTTGTTTCAAGTATACCTTGTTAGGTGAACAATTTTGTATGAATAGTCTTGGAGAGCAAACTGTTGAACTGTTTGTTTCTGCTGTTTGCTTGGTGCTGTTCATTCCTCATGCTGCATGAGTGGCCTGCTGCCAAGGACTGAGTTTTCTCCCTGACCAAGAGACTGAAACTTTCACAATGCAATCACAAATGAATAATGTATAATGAATGTCATATTTGCACATGGATAGCCTGGTTTACATGCAAATATTGGAATTCAGATTGCTCTTGGTGTTTTAGGGTATATCTAAGAATGGACAAAACCCAAGAATCCTCATGGTGCATTCTTCTAAGAATCTATGCCTCATCACTATTAAGGGTAAGTACACTCTCCACCACACCTTTCAAGCATAGAAGTTTTAATGGACTCTTTATTGCCACTAGAGATCCATGTCCTCCGTCCCTCAATCCAATTGATAAGATTACTTTCGGATTTGTTTCATAGAAGTAGATGGTAGTATTGCTCCATTGCTTCTGGTATATAAGGAGATGATGGCAACATCAGAGATCAGGTGGAATCATGACTCTTTTGACTGGTGAGTTCAAGATGGTATGTTCTACTGTCCTCTTTTGCATGACCTGGAGGGAGAAATCAGGATGATTAAAAAGCAGTAATGAATGGAATTTTTCTATGTCTTAAAATAGATGTGTATATATACAAATACAGAATCATGTATTCATAAATATGTAAACAGATACACTGGCACATATATGCATTTGTCTGTGTGTAGGTGTATCTCATGGTGGAGAGGACTGAGAGGCTCCTATTTCCCAGCCTTCACAGGTAATTTGAAATTCTTTATCTTCCGTGTAAACATCATAACTGCACTCTCCTAAATACAGTGTTTTTTCCCTGGGTGTCCATTTGTGACAGTTCTGATGGGCTTCTGGAGTTATGAAACTGGCAAAGAACATAAGGGAAGGTACACAGTTGCCTTCCCCAAGTTTGCTGCAGTTTAAAGGTGTTCCTTAGGATGCTTAAATATAAACTTATATTTGGTTGGTCTGAGCTGGCCGTCAAGAAGTTGTCCTAGAAATGTTTCATCCACTGTAATTTTGTAATTGGTTTGTTTTGGAATGAGTTCTCCTGGCTCAGTGCTAGGGCTTAAATCAGCAGGGGAAGCCTGCAGCAAGTTAGAGAATTTCTCAACCAGTTTGAACCTGAACACTTCTGTATGGTCAGAAATAAAGCTTGAGAAAATGACAGGAAAATGCGTGGTGAGAATTACATTCACAGAGAAGAAGCAATTGTTAAGTGACATAGAGGAGAAAAGATAATTAGAAGTTTCAAAATTCTGGTTTAATAGTGTGGCCATTGCCTCCAGAAGCTGGGTATAATAATGTATATAGAAACTGATTTATCTTTTTTAAGGGTTTCACCCTCTTAGCTGAAGGAAGTAACTATTCCCTGCATGTTCCACATTTTTCAACATTGAGATGTTTTAAGTTGAAAAAGGTAACTGAGTCTACCCAAATCATCTGCATGCCATGTGGGATTCCTGTGGCCTTACTATCTCTCTTTATGAAGAAATCTACATGATGCTTTACATTATACATATTTGTGTATGCAAAGTGCCGAATAAAACTTTTAATTATACCAGCATAAAGAGGGATACAAAGCTATCAAACATCAAAGTTTTTACCATCATGTGCATTCCTATCACAGCTATCTGTTGACTTCTTGGGCTGTTTTTACTAAGTACAATATATCTATATTCTGTATGCAAATTCCAGTGTGAGTGATTTGCCTGTTTTGTAAGCTAGACTGCACCTGTAACATGTGGGATTGAGTTAAAAATGACAAGCAGACAAGCACAAGGCACATTATCTTGACAAACTCAGCCTCCGAAAATTAGCCTGTGCCTGAATTATTAAAATAACAAGGAGTATTTCACTCAGCTGTGGAGAAATGCTCCTAATTGTCCACTTTAGCCAACTTCTTTCAGACTTCACGATCGGTCAATTTACAGTAGCGGCTTGCAAATTCCTGAACTCCCATTAGAGAAAAGTGCAACAGCAGTCCAACACACCCTCATTTATTTTAATAACCTGCCAAGCAGACATGAAAATGTTAAAGTTGGAAGGCTGTAACATGACAGGAACCTGACTTGTCACAGCCACATTATAATCTAGTTAAACTACTTTCTTTCTGCCTTTCATGTCTTTTCAGGTAAGTGGAAAACTAATTGTCAAATTACTAATTTTGTTGGCATTAATATCAATACTAAGGCTAGAGAAGCATGAACATATAGACCTGTGGGTTTTCTTCATATTGTGCTTGAATGCTGGAAAGCATTCTGAAAATTCAGAAGGATAAAATTGGAGCCCAGTCTTTTATCAACAATGACCTATTTATTTTAAGAGGCATTGAAGCTCTATAAACAGGCTAGTTAAAGTCTCTGGGTTCTTTTATTATTATTTAATGCCTGGAAATCTTGTTTACTTCAGTCTTGTTTCCTTTGTGCATAATAGTGTACCTTTCACATCTAAAGTATTAATGGCAGAGTCTGATCGTGTAGGAGACTACAAGGAACTGCACTACCGAGAAAAAAGTCTTCAACAATGCCAGGGTCACACTGTCTTTTAAAATGAACTGTAAGTAGGTCATGCTTCAGCTGCAGGCAGGGTCGAGAACATTACTGCACAAAGTGCTTGGGATGGTTGAGGAGCTTGTTGAGGGAAGTGGGGACAGCTGAGGTGACTGGGACGAGGACCTAATTGCGATGAACATGGAGATACGAATCCATCTACATGACAAATCCACCTACAGATATGCTGCTCAACCCTTTTACAGGGGGTTGCTTGCCCTAAAGGGCAGGAAGATTTCCAGGTGCTTTCTCAAGGCAGGACAGAATCTACTACTTATGTCTGAAACCCATTTTTGTTTGTTTTTCAGAGCAAAAAAAAAGCTCTTTTTTTTTTGAGCGTGGTGGTGAGTGTGGGGTGAGGATGGATGTTCTTGCTTGCTTGCTTATTGTTTTTCTTCCCCATTTGATGATAACCTTTCTGGGGAATTTTGTTTGGCTTCATAAGTGTTTGCACAGATTTTACTGTCCATCATGGCACTGATAGCTTCCTATGAATAATTAGCCTTCCACAAAGAAAATTGATATGCTTTAATACTAGCGTTTCGTAGCAGCACTTGAAAGCTTTTCCTACTAAGTACTTAGCTTTGCCTCTATTTCATCTGGAATGGACTCATTATTATTAGCTATAGTTTTGCAGGAAGCTGAATGTTCAGATTGTAGAAACATGTTACGATTTCTTGTACAATTTGGGATAAAATTTATTTTCCATTGTCTTTTACTTGCCTTTTTTTTTTTTTTCTCTGCTTAAAAGAAACATGCAGAAGCCCATTCTCACAGCCTCAGCACATCAGTTCTGTCCCAGAAGGAACCAGAAAATGCATCATCAGAAAACAAAACTCTAGATGTTACTGACAAGATTATCAAGAGTGTGATTGAGTGCGTCCTATGGCTATGTAAATACTCTCTTGTGGAGAACATGAACCTAGGCAAGCACATAACAGCACTGAGCACAAGTAGGACTGAAAAATCATACTCTGAAAGATTCTATATTCCTCTGCCCATCTTCATCCTCTCCTCTCTTCTGACCACTTTCACCATTCTTTGTGCAAAATGGGTAGGCAAGGTATGGAGTTGAACACAAACATTTGCAAAATGTCATTATTTCAATGAGCAGAAGAGCAGAAAGAGAGGAGGAGAGAAACAGGTCTGCTGGAGCATAAGCAGAGGTAGGCAAAACTAAGAGGTACAATTAGCTTTTCAGTTCCCAGAAGATAAGAAATATCATGAGCAAATTTGGGATGATAAATGAGGCAACTAAGTGTATAAGAGCAGCCAAGCAGCGCTGAGGCTGGGTCTTACAAATAACTGATTTTCTGGTACTACCGTCCAAGGAGAAAATGTTTCTGTGTCCCCCGAGAACTGGGTCACTTGAGAACCGGTGCTACAGGGCTTCACTCAAAGTGAAACATAAGCTTTTAACACCTTATGAGGTGTTAAACTCTCTTTTGAGAAAACTCACTGAGTACCAGAATGATTGATATATTTCATAGGATGGAATTTTTTAAAATAATTTTCCTGCCTAATTAAAGCTTTTTGAATCATTAGAAATTAATCAAAATACAATGATTTTTTTTTTTTGTCAGTGACACTGCCTTTATGTGTGACACATACTCTCCTGTACCTAGTTCTTCCTGTCAGCAATCTACAAAGTACTTACAAGTGTGCTTTTTACTTTTCCGATTGTCTGTTTTAAAAATGTCTCCATTTTGGGAGACAAGAAGACATCCATGGATGTTTAACTTGCCATTAGCATCTATATTTTATGTTTGAAACATTTAAAAGCTTCTGTTTTAAATAAAGATAAACACAGCCTTAAACATCTGTGCAATGCATGACACAGAACAATTGAGTAAGCATCAAAGTGCTTAATAGATAAAACAGTGCTGGATGTGGTAAAATAAACAGGGCTTAATCCCTTTATAACTTGAGTAAATAAATACGGCTTTAATTCAGATACAGTTTTGCCTTTAGGTTGCTCTGTTCTGTTAACACCTATCTGTCAGCAGTAATACCATGTAAATGAGCCACTCTGAGCCTTTCCCCTTGCATCTTGTTTAATCCTCTTCCATTCTTCTAATCATCCTACACACAGAGGCCAATATCTATTTTCATCTGGCAAGATAGGATCTCCTAAGGAATTAAAGACGGTTTCCACTTAGCTCCACAGTAGGCAAAGGCTGGACTGTGATCCAGGGCTTTAGGGACTTCTCATAATGCGCTGGTGCTCGCTAGATCGAAGAATTGAGTTCTGGCTACTGGATTTTTAATCCTCCTGTGGCTGATGTTGGGCGCTCCAGTGATTTAAGATCTTTGATTGCTCAGAGCTTGGCCCTTTGATTGAGTGAACTTCTGAAGACAGCGTGTGAGTGATTTCAAGTTAGTGGTTTTAAGTAACTACTGGAAAAAACAGATAGGAAAAGCCCTGTGATTAAGATGAACCATCTCTCTTTTTAATTGACTTTCTGAGGCTATCTGATGCTTTACTCTCTATACACAAAAGAAAAACTGTATAGATCAGTATTTGTACTAATGAAGAACTCAAGTGTCACAGTATTTGTCTGTGCTTGTTTACAGTGACATGTCTGTTAAAATTGTAGACACTAAAGGATAAATTTTAAAAGCACACTTCTCACAGGGCACAAATTAGAAGTATTGGGAAATAAAACCTCAATGCACAGGACTAAGATAAACAGTTAATATCAATTTGGTTTGTAATATATTTTCAGATACTATATATTTGCCAGCTGAAGAATAAAGGCAGGTAGGGGTCATAGAGATCTGTTTATCTTGGCAATTTGAAGTATTGGCAATTTGTGAAACTTTGAAGTGACCTCACATATTTCTTTAAAGATGAAGCTAGGGTTTATGAAGTAAGACAGTGCCTGGGAATTTAACAACTTTGCTAGCTGGCAGCTGAGTTTTCCTACTCCTGTCTTACTTGCTGCTTAATTGTCAGGTTCACAAAAGCATTGCAGATAGCTGCTTCATTTGCTTAGTGAGTTAGATGTAGGGTAGTAACCATGTTTCAGGACAACCACAGCAGTTTCAGATATTCCTATTCACCTGGGTATGTAATTTAGTTCTGTTTTTTAGACCTCTCTGCAAAGACATTAGTACCGGGATCTTTGCCTTGCAGCAATTCAGACATTTCAGACATTCCCAAGAACAGCTAGTTGTTTTAAAAAGTGTTAGTGACACTGCATCTCTTTACTGACCTTGTAGATAGAGGGGTTTTAGTTTCTGGTTACATAGCACATTTGGTATGTTTTGTATATGTTTCTATCTATAAACCATGTGTGCAGTTTCCTCACTCCCATATAGGTGTTTATATGAATGTGGTAGCTTCAGGAGCTATGAAAATCATTAACATTTCTCCTTTAGTGAAATAAAGTCTTGCTTGTCTTCTCCAGTGAGGGTTTCTTGTGCTTTCCCTTCACCCAGCTGTCTGTTCAGAACAAAATGTCAGGTTTTTCTCCATGTTTCACTCCCTTGTTGTTTTTGCTTTGTGTAGATTCCTAGCTCACTGTTTTGGGCACCTGCCTCATGTTAGTCTTATGTCTTTCCCACAATTGTCTTTCACAAGCTAAGGTTTACAATCCTCCCAGATTTCAGCTTTTGCATTGGAGCTGCACTGACTGAAGAATGGGAGTGTTTGATGCTGATACCCTTTTGTTCTGTGTGAACATCCTCTGTAATCTTCTCGAGCTGGCTTTAGGGAATGCTCAACTTTTCTTTTGCTCTTGAAACTGGGCTTAGTGAATATGCTATATAAACTGTGTATGTGAGTTTGGGAGTCTTATTCATACGGTGTAGACCATTCTACTGCATTTCTGCTGGGCACATACTTGGTCATTTGGGAATGCTTGTATGTATGCTCATGATGTGGGAAATCTGCATAACTAAATATTGGGCAGTATAACACAGCCTGTATAATCATTCATTAATTTTATTAAAGATGAGGTGGGACTGGAATGAGGATTAATTTTAAAAGGTAAAAAGCATAATTAGTAACATACTTTTCCTCTTACAGCTTTCTTTTTCTCTGAATTCTCTTTCCTGGTGCCCTAATTATTTCCCATCCTTTAAAATTCACCTTAATTTCAATTTAACTCTCTGTGGGCATGCAAACTTGACAATTTTTTTTTTTTTTTTTCTCAAAGATTGATTGACAGCAGTTTTGAAGCTGTCACAGTGCTAATTAAAACCTTGAATATGTGTTTTTATAAAGCAGGAAAGACTCTGCAGTGCTACAGGATCCAGAATCTTGGGTCTTGAATGAATTTTTTTAACAGATAATATAGAATCGTAATTAGTTGCCTTTCCTCAGGCTTGATTTCCAGCTCTATTTATCACTGATTTTAAAGCTTACATTGACAACACGGGAAGTAGAAGCCCTCCCAGGTAATGATACCTGCTCTATCTAGCCAATGTCATTTTACACTTTGCCTCTTTTGCTTGGCAGAAAAGAGCTGGGCAGAGTTGGTCCATACCAAATGACAGCACTAACTCACAGACTTATGTATTCATGGTAGGAATATTTTGCTCATATTTTACCATCTGTGGACTGACTGACTCTACTGAAACTGTGTTGTCAGGAATCTTCTACCTTACACTTGAAAGAAGAATATTGTTAGCATAAAGCATGTAGTGCTGTATGCATCAGAATTGGGTCTTGATTTCTAGCTTGCAAACTTTCTGGAGGCCAGAGTATTTCCAGAATCTTAAAGCAGGCATGCCTGGAAGCTAAGGTAAGCATCTGCCATTAATCCACATTGTAAAAGGCAATGTAGAATAATAGTCCTTGCATTCTGTTGGTATATGGCTGTCTTCCTTTCTCTAACCCCATTTTACAGAAGAGCAGAGAAAATTATGTGGAGGGCGAGGATTCAGCATTCCCTTCTTTTGGCACTCAGTAGAAATGAGTAGCTGTAAAGCTGTGTGAGAAGACATTGTGCAGCAAGCATGTTACCAGTCCTGGTCAGAACATCCATAGCGGGTCTTGCTGCTTTTCACAGTCACTATAGCACTGTGTTACTTTGTAAGTAAAGTTCACTCATGCACTAAATTGTGTGACAATCTTGATTATATGAATAAATCAAATGAAACTGGAGTGACTACTTTATGTTTTAAGAATCTGCTTAAATATGTTGCACAGATACATTAGTATAAATAATCTGTATTATCAAGTTTTGGCCTTTTTGGGGATATGTTTTATTGATTGACTCTCTCACCATGACAGAGGATACATTTAGATTTTCTGCAATCTTACACAACACTTAAAAATGGGCTATTTTCTCTTCCCAATTCTTGACATAAGTATTCTGAAAGATAGTTGTATTTAAAGATTTTTTAATTGTAATTTTTAGTACAGAGTGATTAAAAATGGAGAATATTACCCTTATTTAATGTAAGCATTTTTTGCTCTAAAATGTGTGAAAATAGAAAGTTCAACACTCTTTTTTTTTTAATTAAGTCAGTATTGCTACAGGTAATAATTCTTGCAGAAACAAAATAAAAACTTAAACAGTTTGGCTAAAAGTTATTTCCTCTATCAGACACTCGACTTCTGGTATATTATTTTTAACATTCAACTAATTGTTAGTTCGCCCAGTCACCATAGGCCCTGATTTTTCTTTTCTAGATATACAGCCTAATCATTAGGATCACCTGCTGGAGAATGTGCTGCCTTTTCAGTGCTTGAGTTCTTTCTGAACATGATACACTGCTAGACTCAGATGCCTCTCCTGTGGGCCTGAATACCCAGTGTAAATCCTTTTGTTTGAGTGCCTTTCCTCTCTGTCTGAATAGTTATGTTTTCATCATCATCATCTTCCTCCACAGAATCAAGGTCAGCAAGACCATCCAGAGGGAAGGACAGAAAAACAGCATTGTGACAAGAGATAGAAGAGCTCAATGTGAATTGATTGGTGAAAGATGATTTCGAGAGAACTCAGCTGCTGTAAAAACAGTCAGTAAAAAATACCAACATCTCCAGTTGATAAGGATGATCTGTCTCTTGCCTCTGCATCCGCCACCCCATGCACACTTGCTGTATGTATTTAGAATACATGTCTCTCTTAAGTCCCTGCCTGCATCACTGCTTAGTCACAGTAATTTTCATGGGAAAAATTGCTATCCATCAATTTGTGAGCTGTTAGATTATTTTGGAATACATCATAAGCATATCAGGGTATAGAGAAGAGAGGTGAAAATGCACTTATCTATGGAGGGCAAAAAGCAACTGTCTCTGATACATTTTTCCTTTCCCTATGCAAAAACCTTTCTGGCAAAATTATCATAAGGAGCTAACACAGTTATTCTTAAGGTGCTGCTTTTGCCACATATATTTAGTCTTGGCTAGAGGGGCTATTGCTTGCATTTCTGATTTTAATATGAATGTCTGCAAGAAATTGCATCTGGTGATAGTAACTGCCTGCCATGACAGTGATTATGCCTCATTACTGACAAGAGAGATCCATGGATCAAAAATTGCTAATTTGGGTCACCTCTGCTCATAAAGATGGAAGGGATTGTGTGATTTTGACTCATTTTTACCTCAAATGAGCATTTATCAGTCACTGAACATCACATTTTCAAACAGAAATATTAGAATTAGTTAAATATAAAAATATTAATTTTATTCCCCCCCTTATAAATTATTGATAGCACTTACAGTAAAAGTATTCTGATTAAGAACTCCTAGGCTCTGTATGTGTTATAAATACTCTCGACTACAAATGCTTTTAAGGTAATTTTATGACAAGCACAATAGACTACTATAGAGCCAGCTAAATACAGAATGGAAAGGTGGTAGAACATCATAATAATCTTGTTTTGCATGGAAAGCAATAATTTTAATTGATCATGCTCTGAGGCAGAGTACAGTTAAAAAAAAGTGGAAGTGCTAAATAAGACAAAATATTGTAATTTTTTTTTCTGAGCAGGAGTTTCTTATCAGTGTGCATACATTGTAGCATCCCTTCTCCTCTTGATGAGTGCAAAAAGTCTAGCTGAAAAAATTCTTTAACGATCCAAAGGTAACTTTGTGAATTAAAGGATATCAGATATTGAGGGCTGAATGAACTATTGCTCTCTGTATAGTACCAGGGGCTTATCTTTCATACAGTGAAAAAAGTGAGCAAAGTTCAAGGCAAAATGACTGTCAATTTAGCTTTGTGAATCTGGATCTAAACAACAGGTAGAAAAGAGAGAATAGAGCAGTGGTAACCACTGTGGTTTTCATCTTTCCTCAATTAATTTCTTTCTCCTAATGTTTTTGGACTAAAAAATAATCCTACATTGTTATTAATCATATTTATTATTACAGTGGTTAGGGGTCAGCTAAGTATTGATCCCCATTTTGCTAAGCCCTGTACAAACACAGAGCTGACAATCTAAATAGACAATTTGAAAATAATGTAGAGCATAAATGGAATAAGCTGGTCATAACAAGCCTTATCTTTTCAGTTCCACATTTAATTTTAGTAGGAGATGAATCATTCAAAAAGAGAAGAGAAGGAAGCTGGTATGGGGATGATTGAAGGACAGTAAAAGAAATAACATGGAAGAAGCTAAGTATATGTTGGAGTCATGGAGCTGCTTGTAAATGAAGAACTGTATTGTTATTAAGAGACAGTTATCTATTGTGAAGCCATCTCTCCTCCAAAACTGAAAGTCTGATGACTGACATCAAGTCTGTGTTCAGAACCTCCGTTGTGCAACAAACTCTTGAAAGTGACATGCTTTCTTTTGTGTTAGCAGTAATTTGTTTTCACCCACTTTCACAGCATCGTTTGGTAGCATACAGAAAGTTGAAGGGAACATAGGGCTGTTTCTGACTTTTCAGCTCCTCTCCACCCTGTTTTTGTTTCATGCAATAACAGCATAAGCTAGTTTCTAATATTCCAGATGAAATTTTGGGTACCACTGTCAGTTATTCTACCCCTTCAGACTAGGGCAGGCTCAGCCACCAGTAAAAGTCTTAGATTTTCATGTGGTCAGGAATTGCATGTGTCTGCAGAACCTTGTACTCTTCAGTCTTTGTGGAAGTCTTTACTCCTGTATATAGCCCACTTCTTGGGAATCCTCTGTCTAAGCAGTCCTACATGATATGGAGCCCTGCATCATTTACTGCTGGAAGGAGAGGAAATCCTTAATGTCCCAGTGTTTGTCAGACACTTCCCATTGCTTGTCATTTTTATAGTACCGTTACTGCAGTAGTGCACTGGAACAGTTTGCCTGGACAGGTTGTAAAATGCTCATCCTCAGAGAGCTTCAAAATGTGATTGGACAAGGCCCTAGGCAATCTGGTCTAGCTTTGGTGTTAAGCAAGCCTTGAACCATATGTTCAACTGAATGGCCTCCCATGATCCCTTCATACCTAAATTACTCTGTGATGACCCAAATTACACTGGGTAATTACACTGGTTAAAATTTCTGGGCAAAAAGTCTAATTTGATCATCTTTTAAGTGTTTGGGGGCGATGGTGGTGGAAAGATGAGGCCTGAGTTGCTTCCAAAGCTGCATTTGAAACGATTGCAACTGCTCCAAAACACTTGTCATTAATGTCAGAGACTTCTATTGATTCAGTTTTCTTTTGTAGTTTACCATTTCTTGTACATAGAGTTTAAAACAGCTGGTGTACAGTACTTCATTAAAGATGATGTCTTATTTAAGGACAGTGGTTGATTGAAAGAGTTCTCAAAAGAACTTAAGTTTATGTGGTCTGTTTCATGGGACCTTTACTGCCACTTCTCTATACCTCTTTCACAATTTCAGGAAAGATATTTTGTGTTTTAGAGTTCTGAACTTCTAGGTATTAACAAGCAGTCTTTTGGCACAAAACTGACATCGTCTAACAACGGATATAAATTCATAAAAAAAATTGTCTTCATTCTTTCCTCTTCTGAAATATATCAGAAAAACTTTTGTAGTTTTAACTGAAATAGCTTCAGGTTCATTCTAACTGCATAAAATTTGCTTGTTTATTATTTGCAGCTGTTCAGCACTTGTAGAACCCGTCTAGAGAAAGGCAGTGATAAACTGGAATAAGGTGCAGATGGACTAAGGGATAGTTGAACTTCCCTTCCAACTGAACTATTCTGTTCTATTCTATTCTATTTTGAAATCCAACATAGGGTGTAGAAGGTTGGACTTGAGACCTCTTGAAGTCCATTCTAACCTGAGTTATTCAAAGAATCGTTGCTCCTATGCTAAGAATCCTTTTCACAGTGGACAATCCCAAACACAATAAATGTGCTCTATGCGAATGCTCCTGCTATGTGCATCTTTTCCTCTGAGGAGGATGAAGAGAAAAAAAGTATTTTTTTAATTGCCTTCACAAATATAAATTTACTATCCTTCCTGTTTGACTCAATGGGGACCTGTGAAATCTGCAGTTTCACTGCCTGGGTGAAGTTTTTTCTGAAGTCACTCAGTAATAAGTCATGCTATAAATTTTCATCTGAATTTGCAGCTACTATAAGCAAAATAATTATGAGATATAAAATAGATAATACTTTAGGCTGAACTCTTTGTCAGGCCTATCTGCAAATCCCCTAATTAATAGGTACTTGCACCAAGAAATCTAAAAAATAAATTTTGTGTTTCTTTAAAAACTGTGTAATATGCAAATATCTATTTAATAGATCTCATTAAAGAGTTTTCTGAAGATGTACTAAAAAGGAAGTCTTGTTTGGGTAAGATTAAATTATTTTCTTGAATAATGAACTGAGGGCTCAAACAAGTGTGAAGGTGGTTACAAAAATGAGAGAATGGCAACTTAAGCAAATGATGTCTTTTTCTTCCTGTTAAAGAACATCACTTGGTGTCAGCACTGATTGATTGGTCTAACAGCTGAAAATTAGTCTAAGCAAGGGTCTTTTGGATTATCAGAGGTGGCAAGTGACACAGGAGGATCATACTCTTTTTCAGGATCTTTCACTTTCCTTTATCTTTTTACACAAAATCAGACCACAGGTACAGCAAAGCCAGGGACAGAATAATTCTGGTGGCCAATCTTCAATGAAAAAGGGCAGCATGGAGGATACAAATTTGTTTCAGAGGTTTATCAATACAGGGAAATGGCATGTTGCTTTTCTTTACAGATCTAAAGAGTTCCTGAGCTTCTTCCTGAGGGGATACTTAGTTATGCAAAAAGTGTTGTTTAAAAGCACTGAGAAGTTGCAGATTTTTCTTTGGGAAAAATTCATAACAGTAAAACAAGAATTTTCAGTTAGGTACCTAATTCTACACTTGACCATGTAAATGAGTGCAATTGGTTTCCTTTATGTCACACAAGAAAAATTTTAGAGCAGATTTGGGCTTCAAATGCACTTGATAAAACAGGACTATTTCATCTTAGTGTACTTGGCACTTGGTGATTATGCATTATTGATCTGTGTAGCCAGTCTTCAAAACTTCTGTTAATAATGAGAAGCTTTTGTATGGAAGTATTTTTTGAAGAGGCCATAGCTTTGCTCTTTTTAGTGAAGTAAAAGTAAATTCTGATTTTGCTTTCTTATCATGTCCGTACTCTGGCTCTGTAATAGGCTATTATACGTTTCAAGTTCTTAGGGTTTTGGATATGGTAAGAAAAAATGTAAGTGTCAGTTCTGGAGTATACAGTAGGTAGTTTACTTTGTAAAAAGCCAATAACTTGGCTTTTTTCTTCTCCTTCCAAAATATAGGTGACAGGTTATTTTTAAAAACACATCTTGGGCAAGTAATTCAAACCTCAAATTTCTATAGTCCTTTAAGTGTCATTTTTTTCCTGAAGGCTGTTATCAAAATAATCTAAATCACTTTCTTTCTATTAATCAAAGAATTACAGCACTTAAATTTGTAGTTGTCACTCACATAGTTTGTGCCTAAAGCATTTTGAAATTGTTTTGTGTGGTCTTTTCAATCACTCTGTTTTTTTTTCTCAAGACATTGTCAACATGCACAAAGAATGGGATCACAATGGTAATGAATTTCATTCCTTTGGGACCTACAAGGTGAGATGTAATCTGATCTCCTAGGGTTTTAACAAAAATAGTCATTGTTTCAGAAATTCTAACATTAAACACGATCAAGAACTCCGTCAATGGAATATCTTTCCCAGCAAATTGGAAAACAAAACTAAGACTTTCCTACTCAGCTCAACAAAGCCTAATGAAATCCATAAATTAGCATCGTCAAGAAGTCATTTCTAGTTTTCATATTGAAAGTTCAAAGATAGGTAACACCTCATCATTGCTTTGGGCATTTTATGATATAGCAGAATTCCTGAAACAGCACGTACATTATGAGATTGCGTCACCCACTCCTCACACAGGGCACCATTTGTCGTCACTTGCCCCTAAAACAGGGCACCGGTTTGACGGTGGTCACACGACTGACACCAGCCTGTCCCTTGTTATCTAAAATCTTCCCTGATTGATGGTGGGCTGAAAAGGCTGACACCGAAGATGGCAGCAAACATCAGCAGTTTATTGAAGCCTTCTGCCTTTTCTCTGCTCCAGTCCCACATGCAGCACCACACGGCATAGCTTGCTAGTTTTAATACCACCACCTCTAGCCTCTTAGCTCTTTATACCTTTTCTCTCACATGCATAACACCTGTGTGCCCTTTCAGTCTTTTGTGGTCAGTCAGTACACATCAGCATTCTGTGCTTCTCCTTCAGTGCTGGTCACTTGACTTACACAGCTGCACCCCATTAGGAATGAGGCTCTGCCGCAGCCCCATTCCCTATGTCCCATAACCTGTTCTCCTGCATGAGATTAGATTAGAATGTTATTATTACTAGGATTTATTTATTCATATTGTAGAAACTTGGAAAAGCAGACGTTGCTATACTAAAGACCATGTGATCTTCTTGAAGTATTTTTGTCTAAAAGTAACAGGGACAGATAAAAAGTATTGAAAAGTTCAAAGATTAATAGATTAGAGCCATTTACATATTGGAGAGTCATGCATAAAATAAATGTGAACATAATATTTATAATATGGGCTACTGAAAACAGTGTAGTAATTTTAAGTTGATTCATTAATCAGCTGGACATTGTTGTGTTTGTTCGTAATTAGCTCAAATTGAACAAACAGAATTTAGCTAAAGATTTATGGGATAAATAAACACAAAATTTAGCACAGCATCATAGACTTTCTGGGGTGATACAGACTTTTTTATTACCTCTAAGTAAGCTTGTTAATTAAACTGTAATGTACAAATGAGAGGAATATTAATTGTTATTTATTAATTCAATATTATTTTTGAAAGTATATTTTGCAGTTTCACACTTTGCTTAGCTCACTGTAAGTTGACACTTAAGAGAAACATAATTAATAATAAAAGTGTGATTATTAATATTTAGCACTTAGTATGGCATGTTAATGAAGAGAACAATAAATATATGTAAATTATCCGTTGAAATTGACCACCATTTGTGTAGTCAGACATATCCAGCGTACTTATTAGGGACATGTAATCTCCTCAAATTGTATTGAATTCGTTTAAAAATCAGACAATAAAATCAACATTGGTAGAAAAAAACCCAAGAATGAATTATGTTTAGAACTGGACAGGCACATTGAAAGAAATAAAAATATAAATGAAGAAAATAAATATCTTCTTTTTTTCTTGATTTTATTCAAAGAACAGACAGACCTCGGGTAATTTTCTCCACCTTTCTGACAGCTCTGACAGAATTCAATGTTGTAGTTTGATGCCTTTTTTTTTTTAATCAGTAGGACAGCATCTAAGAATTTTACCCATGACAGCCAAAGAGCCAGAAAGAGCCAGAACAAGACAAGAAAGGTAAATTTCTTCTAGTTACTTTTGTAAAGTTACAGGCAACTCTGCAAAGCCTTGAAAGGTTGGGGTTTTTTATTTTATGATTTTCAGATTGTTTTGTTGATAATGGAATAAAATTATAGATTAAAACAATGAAAAATAAAATTTCTGGATATTTACACATTTCTTTTAATTCTGAGAATAAAAGTGTATGGAAGCTAATCAATTAGTTTGTTTAAATGGCTATTTTGGGGAACATTTGGCATACAAATGAAGGGGGGACAGTTCCACTTCTCAGTTCTGACTGAGGCACATCACAAAATTTTAATAGCATATTTTAAAAAAATATTTAAAATATTTTATTTGCTCTTTCTTCTTGTTTTAGTAGACAAATTGAATTTTTTTAAACAAAGTAATCTTGCTTTTTTTCCTTGATTTCTCATTTTTGCTTCTTTAATGATCCTTTGGTATCTTTGGAAGTGGGGAGGGGAAAGTGGGAAAGAGGAAAAACAGGAAAATGAAGGTATTCATTGAGGGAGAAAACAGAATTTGGTAAGCACTTGAATAAACCGTGTTTGGTAAGTGACTTGCAGCATGTTATCCTCTTCCCACAGAAAACCCTGGACTGTTCTAGTATATTTTAAGGAAGATATCTGAAATCACACAAAGAATTGAGAGATCAATAGGCTAGCTTAGTTGCTCAAGCAGTAAAAATCAATTTTGTGGTCTCTTGCTTTCTAAGCAAAGTTTGTGGAATTACACTACAATTATGGACATAGTATGCAAAAAAATAACTTGGATGAAGGACAGTAAAAATGCAACTGTGTCATTTTTATTTATCAAATAGTACTAAAATCCATTCCTTAGTGACATTTTCAAACAAAAAAGGTTATCACTTAAGTACAGTTATCTATCCAGTGAATAAAATAGTTAATTCTCTTCTAACATATGTTTTTCTTCCGTTTTTATGTATTCTGTATATAATAATATGTATTCATCTTCATCCTTTAGGTGTAAAATGGGGAAGAAAGAAAAAAGTGTCTTTGATTACAGTATTTACTCTGATTTGAAAGACAGACCTTTCCCATCATGAGTGGAACAGATCTGCTAAGGGGGGTAGTGTCCAATTAATTCTGACTTTTTTATTTCAGTAAATCAAGACTGCATCCATATCAGCAGCAACAAAAGGGAATGTACTGTCACATGAAAAGTCTAGGTCTCAGATTGTTGTGTTCAATGAGAGGCTATCCAGTGACTAGGATTCAGGGAACAACTGACTACAGTGAGTTCCTTCTTTATATTTTAATTTGATCCCCTGTTGAAGAAGATATGGAAGGGTCAAACATGCCTCATTCAGTTTGGGCATGCATAATGTGTGTTTGTGAATGTGAGGTAACACAGAAGGATTCTGGATATTTTCATGGTAAACAACTGTCAAAAGTCATATCACTTTTAGGTTAATCTTACAGTAGACTACCTAGGAGATACAGGGTCTAGTCCTTAGGTTTCATATAGAAAAGGTCTGCTCAGCATTTTGAAAGATGATACTCCACTTGCTGGATTTTACAGAACTGTGACTAGGCCTACCCAACAAGAAGAAAGACTGACTATTCTTATCTCTATGAGAGATGAATGTTACATCTGCTAGGTAAATTAGATAGATATTGCATATACAGCACTATTTCCCCCTTACCATTATGTTTTGTATGGCTTCTGAGAATACAAAAATAATCAAAGTGGACCCTAAGGGTGAGATAGGCTGAGATGCCTGTATTTTTAAATTCTGGCTGGTATGTGTAGAGCGGCTGCAAAAGTCCTATGTGCCTTCAGAAGACTTGTACCTATGCTCATAGCTGGTAGGAAAGCAATTAGAGAACAGTATTATGATTGCTGAAACCCTAAGGGACTTAGAGAATGGCTTGATTTGGACAGGACCCTAAATATCATCCAGCTCCAAATCCCTGACATGGTAAGGGATGCTACACACTAGATCAAATTTCTTAAACCCCCTTCCAACCTGGCTTTGGACCACTTCAGCGGTGCTCATGAAGCTTCTGTGTCCTCAGCTTTGACACCATAACTAGCAGGTAATAAGTAAATTTAATAATAAAATTTTAGAATGTACAGGGCACTGAGGACATTGAAAACTAACACAAGTCAGATGTCACAATTGCATTGCTACTGCAAAAGAAAAGAAAAAGCAGTGGCCCTGTGTGGGGGATGCAACAAAGAAATGGGGGATCCAAAGCCTTGTTCCACTCTTTTAGTGTTGTTTTTTTTTCTCCTGAGAAACTTCTATCTGCGTAACCTGAGGGAAGAAAATGTGGAGCAGTGGATAAGATCCTTAGTTCAAGGCAAACATTTCACATATTTAAAGAAGTGAACACATTGTAAACATTGTCATGTTTAAAAAGTCTTAATAGGCTTGTTGCTTGTGTTTTTAGAACTTACTGTAATTAAACTCCAAAGGGATTTTAACAGAATGAAAGATTGACAAGTAGTATTTATCAGCATTTAATATTAAAGTGGCCTGCTTAAGTCAATGTACTGATGAAAAAGAAAAGCCAAGCTTGCCTTTTAGAGTTCTTTAGACAAAAAGACTTATTTTGATTGCAACAAAAACACCCATAAATCTATGCACATATATATTGATCTTTCTTTCCTCTTAAAAATGACTCTGTCCCGGTAAGTTGGCATATTTCATAAACAAACCAACAAATTATTGATCCATCATATACTCTAAAAATCCTGTGAAGAATCTTGGTTGCTTTTAAGTTCATGCTGTACCTAAGGGAATGAGAAACTACAAAATGAAAAATAGATGTTTAAAAAGAAGCACAAATATTAGGAGATATATAGCTAGTTTTGGTCCTGCATAACCTTTCATTGTAATTCTTTCAATGTAGTTCATTAAAAATATTCTTTATGAGCTAAAAATTACATTATTTGGTAATATGATTCTTCATGGCAACTATTAGTTACTGCATTAATTATATATCCCTCCAGATATCTCTGTTCCTTTTTGGTAAATGTTATGACAGCATATATTTTCTTACACAGGAATCATACAAAATTAGGACTGCTTGACATCTTGTTATTGAAAGCAAAGTTATATTCAGCTTGGATTAAATGCATTCCAGTCACGTGTCCTTTTGAAAAGGAAATAATGAAGTAGATTAGAGATGTTTATTAGTACTAATTTAATGAACAATACTGTGAAAAGATAGGGCCAGCTAGATTTTCAGTTACTCAGCCTATCTTCCTTACAGAGTTTTGAGCAGCTGACATGACACAGTCATCAGGAGCTTAATTGTGAATGACTTCCTAGAGAAGGATGGCAGGAAGCTGACATGGTCTTTTGGAAAGGAGAGAGAATTAAGGTTATTAGTTTGTGGAAAAGTAAACCACAGTTAATGGCTATTTATTCTATCACTTATCCATTAACCACTAAGATGCAATTCTCCACTAAAGTATGATAGTGGGGTTGCAAAAGCTGTGACTTTTTGCAAAACACTTGTCTTGAACTAGCTGGGAGTCCTGTACTTATGCAGATACCAGAAAGTAAGGCTTGGATACCTCAGTGCGAAACTCTGGTCTGAGAAGTGCTTCTCTCTGAGCAGCTGTCTAATACTGGTTCTGTTTTTCGGGTAGACCTGATATGTCCCAAAAGCAACACTTGATGGAAATGGCAGAAAAGTGGTAGAGCTGTGCTAAGAAGAAGCCTTTATGACTAATTTCCATGTAAAATGTGGATGTTTACTGTTGGTATTTTATGGCAAAGATTGCATGTGTGCTATGAGAAAGGAAAAAGTCTGACTAACTTTAAGGGTCAAGGGACTTAACAGAGTTTTTTGAACTCTTGTTTGACTTTGCTGGCCTGTATGTTGGAGAACATCTGCACCTTCATTTTATTGTACCACTGCTGAGAGGGCTGTAGAGAGGAGATTCTGAGATGTGATGTTGAACTGGGGAAAAAAAGTCATCTTTTTTTGACCTTACAGCAAGGCCCAGCTGAAATTTTCAGAAAACTGTGGTGGAAAATTTCCTTTGAGCCAGATACTGACTCATTTATATGAGGAGAGAAGCATAAAGCTTTCCCTCCCTTGTCTGAGTGAGGGGAAAAAAAAATCTCAGCACAACAAACAGAGAGATGTGTTATTAGTATTCACCCCATCAGAGGGATATCAGAATGACTCATACTGAGCTGCTGCTCTGAAGGCTGTTTTATATTCTCAACCCAGCCAGTCTAAGATCAAGGCTTCTCAAATAGGAGTACTTTACACTCATAGGCTTAACATACTTTATACTTGCACTAACTTTTTTAAAAAACAGGATCCTAAGGTAAAAAAAATTGTGAAGCTATAAACACTATTAGCTTTGACATTCAGAAAGTTATATTTAAAATGTATTTGTAGAGCAATTGCAGTGTTGTTAATGTGCTGGGTATTTAAGATGATTGTATTGTATTTTTTTATATTTGACATATTGGTTTTATGAGACATGATATTTTGAATAATTAGTTCAGTACACCACGTGTGATAATTGATATAAAGGTGCACCTAGGTGTTACTTTGATGCTTTGATTAGTAAATGAGGCGAGAATGTACCAAAAACTTTAACGGTAAATTTAAAAGAAATATTGGATCAGTCTTCCTTCAAAAACAAAAGAAGACTTCTTTCAACAAAAAGAAGAAGACTTCTTTAGTTCTTTGAACAAAAATAACTCAAGGGCTACAGATAATCCAAAATACAGGAAGAGCAAATGTTTCTGATAATTGTTCTGTATGAAATAGTCAGAAAACATAAACTACTTTTTGCTTGATTATTTTTGAGAAGGAATGCTGCCTGATATACAAAGATGAACATAGTATTTTTCATATCAAGGTTTTCAGTGATTGAGTAATAGTTGTTTAGTTCTTCATTAAAGACTGCCAGATGCAGAAAAATAATGCAAACATAACTAATAAAAGTAATTTTCATACAATTAAAGGACACAATTGTTGAAACAATTTTCCACTAAGAAAACCATGAAACATATGCTACCAGAGTCACTCCTCCACAGGATTTAAGTATGACTACAGTTTAGTGAGTGCTCTAGATGCATGTTTAAGACAGAGAAAAATCTGTATATTGTCAACAGAATGCCAGTTCCTTTTTCAGATGAGAAAACAATGATTAGCTTGGTTGAAATGTGACTGTTTCTGTATTGCTGCTAATGCTTCAAAACAATTGAAATATGTAATGTTTCTGAAAACACATAAGAATAATCCACTTCTTTCCTTTTTTTGACGGCAATCAAATTTCATTAGAAATATTTGATATTGTAATAAGTTTAAGTGAATGTGAGGGGTTTCTTGGCAGCTTTTCATTATTTAGCGCCTACTGTGCTACTGCTAATTTGGGGAGGAAAACAGTTCATGATAAATAATGAAAAAGATTTGCTTCTAGCTAATTACTTAGCTCATATGCTGCATAATGCAACAAAGTATATGATAGATTAGTCATCATTTGATCATGTAGAAAACAGAAGTTTTCAATTATACTTATGGCAACAAGTTTTCTAGTTGCTGGAAGTATTTAGTTTTCCTAACAAAATATATTGAAGTATTGAGCTATATCACCCTAAGATTAGCTTTATTAGATTGACAGATTCTTGATTATTTTCCAGCTATTAAAAGTTAGTTATCAAATGTCAGAAGAAACTAGATTTTTCAATTCTCTGAAGATGGAGAAATGGGAATGGTGGATTTATATCTGGTGTCTGAATACTAATTATTTTTCAGCATATGCTAAAAGATTAATTAGGAAAAATATAAAGTGTCTCCATTTAATAATGTACAATTGATCTCAAATATCTGACTTCACTTTTTGATTTGGCAAACAAAGCTATCCTTACCTGATCCAGTCTCCTTTCGAAAAAAAAGCCAAGCGTTTCCAAAGGCTTAGTAATGAGAAGGACTGGGTAGAGAGTGCTTGTCAGGAATATTGTAATGAGATGCTTAGTAGAGCATGCATAAAGCTGCAGAAGTGTTGTATTAGGAAATAACATTTCAATCTTTAAATCTTGAGTATGTTAATTACTTAAAACCTGTGGAATTTTTGTTCACTCTGATACAACAGTAAGAATAATAGTTCCTTGAGTAAACAGGATTGCTACGAATACAGAAATTTGATAAACATGGATTCTGTAGAGACTGTTTAAATTTAAATTTTATTTCACTTATACATGACAAAAGTTTTATGAATTGATTTACAGCGCTTATTTGCATGGAACTGCATTAAGCAGGTATCACTTAAACTTTACAGCTATGATACTGAATTGTATGTCTTGAATTTATAAATTAATATACTCTCGTATATATTAGTTGAAAATTTAGATTTAAATTTATATTTAGTTAATTTCCAATGAAATTATAATAATAATTGCCATCTTCATATTCCACAGATAATGGATAGGTATTAATAAACTGAGTAATAATATTGGTCAGAAGCCTGCACCTCCTCTTGTCACCGGTCTTTGAGTGGGAATCTAGTTGGGTATCTTGAAGTTCTTTCATATATGTCAATGGTGAGTGACCAAAACATCAGCCTGGTTCTTTATTGCCCAGCAAAGAAATAGGACTGAATGCAAAGTGTGAGGTTAGTACTTCAGTACCAACCACTTAGTCTAAGGGGAAAACTATTACATGTAGGTGAGATCCATGTATTTAATAGATCAAAATAATTTAGCCCTGAAAGAATGGTGGGAAGGCAACAGAGGGAAGCTGTTCACAAGATTATCCTATTGGAAGGATTTTCAGTACATGGGATTATCTGTAATGAGATTAACCACTGGGAGATCAAATTCTGAATGGATGCTTCAGGGAGACAAAATGCCCACTAAAACAAAAGAGAAGTGGGAGGTAAAGGCTACAGGATTTAAATAAAGTCTGGTCCTGAAAGTCCTGTTGTTCTGGCAGCAATAATGGCAAGACTGGTTGGCAGACAACCAGAAGACACGTCAAGTGCTCATCAGTAAAAGACAGTGTTAGGAAAAGGGTTTCTAATGAATGGAGCAATGCAGAGATATAATAGAAAGTGGCCACTGAATCTTCTGCATCAATAGGCAGCTGAGAATCCTGTGAGCAGCAAGAGAATGCTGCAAACATTCGTGTTACATTTTTGTGTACAGTCACAGATTGGTTTAGACCAGATTTTAAATAAGAGCCTAGGATGGAGTACAAATCTATAAGATGTGCAAAAAATAGGTATTTATGCTCCAAGCCACACAGGAAATTTGAGAGAAGACACATTTAACAAGTGAGTAGTATTTCAAGTAAATAATCAGTAATCAAATTTTGGAACTTTTTTTTTCACTGGTGCTACATTTAGACAAAAGAGAAACTGGTTTCAGGGAGGTAGGTATCCATATGAATATATGTGGAAAGGAAAGTCCATTAATAAACTTAGGTAAAAATCAAGATATTTTCCAGAGGATTCAGTCCAACTCAGTATTTTGGCATTTCCAATTAACATCAGATGCTGCTCATGGGAAAGGTTAAATTTTTGAGGCCCAAAACAGACATAGAGATTGCACTTCAATCAGAAATGCAACTGTAGATTTGCCTCTCCAACTATGGGCATTCTGCATACTTTGTCCTACTCTTGGGGCAGAAACTCACTTGAGGCATATTTGCTCTGCAGTAACATTAGCATATCTAATAGAGACATTCTTCTAGATATGCTAATGTATATTTTTAAAAATAAAATTATATTTAGGTTTTTTTGAAAAAAAAAAAAAACAACATGGAAGACATTGCTCAGAAAAGTATTTTGTCATAAAAGGAACAATATTTTGTTCACAGACATGTTTACAGTTCCACAAGTTGTAATATATGTGACTTTACTTTTAGATAGAAATTATTATATATAACAGCTGGCTAAGCAGTCATATCTTACCCATCACCATGCCTGGTGTCCATTACCCCTCTCTCACTGTAGTGAGACATGTCAACACACAGCTCCTCTGTTGAAATGTCTTGAGCTATTCTGCATGCCACATGTTGGAAAAGGATAAGATGTATCTATTTTTTGTGGCCAGGTTTCGGTAGTGGAAGTGGGCTACAGGGGTGGCCTCTGTGAGAAGTATATATTTTACATGTCTTGATGTGCAAATAGTGGTGAAAATATGTGTTTAAAGCTTTGAGCAGTCTGAATCTGTTTTCTTGCACAGGTTATCCAGTTATAACTTTATCTGTGAACTGGAGAGTTAGTCACATGCCATAAAGCATGTACCAAAGAATTAAGTAAATTTTTGTCAACAAACTTTTAATTATTTTTAGTTAGGTGATGTCTTAGATTTTATTGTAATTTGAAGGAACTTGTCAAATACTTGAAAAGAATTTTCCTCAAATAAATTATTCAAAAAATATTAGTATTTTACATTAATTAGTTTATTCAGTGAATAATACTCAGCCATCTACACAATTGGTCAAATGCTGCTAAAAACTGTTTGCTGAAGAAAAGTTTTGGTGAATAACAGCAGTACTCTTTGAATTATACATTTGGCAAAGACTACCTGACCAGTCCTATTTCCATTAGATTTGAGGCTTTGAAGACTTTCATCTGGCCAGACATGGAAGCTCTAGCTACACAAGACCAATTTGAAACCCAGTTATTTAGTATTTCTTGCTAATACATTGAATTTGGGAATAGTGAATATTTTGGAGTGGTTCACATACCATTAATATTTTCTGAAAGTTTAGTTTGCAGGACAGCTGAATCCAATATAGCTGGTTGTTTTGGCTATTTAGTTTAATGCTTAATTGTAAACTGGGATAGCTGCTGTTATGGTGATGGCAAAGAGACAGGAAGGGCCTTCGAGTGGGTTCCACAGAGATCTTTTATTCCAGCCCCACGTGCAGAGTCCAGGGTCTAAAGGACTTATGGGAAGGGTCCGGGTTCAAGTATAGGGATGGTCAGGCTGAGAGGGGCCAATTGTCAGGGGGCATGGGTGCAGTACAAAGGTGATGTTGAGGTATGGAAGCCAATGGGGAAATAGGGGGGGAGTGATTGAGGGACACAGGGACAGGTAGGGGGCTAACAGGGCTGATTGAGGGAACAGAACAGGGATACATTGGCATAACAGAACAGAGTATCCTGTGAGAGAAGCCTCTTGTGTCTCCCTAGCTTAGGGAATGCCTCTCAGGGTCCACTGGCCTTCATACTTAGTAGACATTTTGTTCTCTGATCTTTTTTCCTTGGTAACCTGGCTACGTCTTTCAGGAGATTCAGGACTTCTGTCATCTCTCCAGAAACTCCAAGACAGTGGAAGTTGTTGTATTCTTAATGACTTCTGAGAACCAAGGGCAGCTCTAGTTCAGATCCAGACTAGTCATGGGACTGACTCCAAGCTCTTAGAAAAGTGTTATGCTTGTTGAAGGGTTAGGTTGTGCTGCAAACAGTGAGAAAGCAAACATCATAGACCATGAGATTTAGAGGGACTGAAACTGCGTGAATGAGCAGGTGTAGTATTGGCCTTGTTGAATGGACTTGTTTGAGATTCATTCACTCCAAAACATCAGGGCAACACTGGTACTTTCAGAAAGCAGCAGGTTTAATTAATACAAGCCAGTTCAGATTGAAATTGCTTGACTATTCAGCACTGTGCTTTTATTTAATTCAAAAGTCCAGGACTTATGTTTCACTTCCTACTCTGGAGATTCATCCTGCCCAATACTTGGCATGGGACTGACTGCACATGGTGTGTTCAAATAACCCTGCACAGTCCATGTGAACTACAGTCAGAGATTGTGAACATGGCTGAGGAAGCTACATCTAAACTGTAACATAAAATAATCATAGTAAAACACATCTGGGAAGTAGGGTACTTGGGCATGGATCTATGCCTTGCTGGGCTCCATTATCCCAGACTGTCCTGTTTTTATGTACAACACTCTACTGCTTTAGCCTTATGGAACTATATAGTGAAGCTGAAGCATGTAAAGATGATATGTTCTCAGAAGTTGGCCCTACAAGCACGCCATCACAGGCCATGTCAATATTAACCAGTAAATCAGTCCAGCATAACAGCCACATCCTTCTAGGGATAGAGGATCTGACATCCCTACTGTACATGTTTCCATGGGTTTACTTTTGGCTGGTTCTGGTATGATTACATGGTCTGAATGCACATCTTCATCTGGTATGCATTAGGTGTGCTGCTGGGGAGTGAGCACTTTCTAGTTTAATTTCAACCAAATAGACTCTGAAACTCCTGCACATCACAAATGAAAACACAATTACTTGGGTGCATACCTCAGTTGAACAAAACACTGACACACTCCTTATTGCTCATGGTAGTAGGTTTGCAGTGTATTAGATTTTAGGTAATCATGGAACCAAATTGGAGTTTTATTATACTGTCTCATTAAAAAAGCAGGGAGAAAAGCAGTCATATTTTACTGAATTATACCCTTCATACTTTTTTTAAATGAGCTTGAGTGGATTGAGCAGAGAGGTGAACTGAGGTGTCGAGGATTTGAGAAGTATATTTATTCCACAAATTAATTAAACTTGGAAATACAAATGTGTTAGTGTTTGTCAAAGCCCCACAGCATTGCATATAGTGTTAACCATGAAAATATTAAAAATCAGTGCCTCTTCTGAGCTGCAAACAATATTGTTAGGCCCAGTTACAATGCCAAAATGTGTATATAATTTAAATTCTCATTCCTACAAGTTTTGATCTCTGGTTTTTTTATTAACTGAGAAAATACCAAATGGCATGACAAACAAAGACCTTTAAATCTGCACTCCCTCTGGACTATAACAGTTTTACTCTAACTGCATCCATGAGTTAGAAATATTATGGGTCAAAGGCAGGCCTAAGAGACTGACAATAATTATCTACAGTACATTTCCACTTTTCTGTATCTGGAGGCCAATTAGTTTTCACACTATGTACAGTGGAGCATGTTTTTGTGTCTCTTGTAGTCACTTGAGCCTTAAGAATACTATAATATTTCAATATAATAACAGAACATAATTGAGATCTGTGATTTAGTAATAGAATAAAGAGCTCAACATCAGAGCTAATTACTATATGAACTACACCAGAAACATACAAACTATATGCCTAACATTTTAGACAGAATGTGGGATGAGGAATAATAAAGGCCAAGCCTCTTCATCTCAAATCTACTTTTCTCCATTTTGGCTGTGTTCTATATATCACAATAGCTGTACTGCAGTGTACTAGTGTGATAGCCAACTACTCAATCTAATCTAAATGACTTAGAAAACCATTAACTGTTTTTGTTGTTTTTTTTTTTTTTTTTCATTATTCTGGTGTGTAAATTGGAGTAATTTAAACCTTCTGTGCCTTTATTTCCTGGTGATGACATTCAGTTCTGATTTTGCACTGCTTTGACTTAACGTTATAGATTATTTCAATGTAGAAGAGCTCAAACTTACTAGTAAATCATCCGAGGTTTTGTGCTCTGTATTAAAACATATTAATCCCTCTAACTAACTGCATTCTCCTCTAGTATGAAGCTGTTTCCAGTCTTTGTCTATGGAGTTGAAGAGGGTATACACAGCACTAATGCTCATGAGGAGTGGGAAGCACCGCTTCTGTGTTTGGGGCATGTAAGAGCTGAGAGCCAGAAAAAATGTTGTGGAGGTACTCAAAATTTCCCCCAAACCAAAACAAAATCCCCACCTCACCAAAAAAATCCCAAACTTGAAACCACAACAAAACAACAAAAAAACACAGGAAAGAAAAAGACAACAATAAATAAAGGCATGAACCAGGGCAAACACATTAAAAGAAACAGCTGAAAAAGTATGATGACACACAAACAAAAGATACAAGGTGAAATTTCTAAATCACTGCATATTGGACTGATGCTATTCTGTCAATGGATTCTTTCCAAAGCCCCATGTAAATTTTATTCAAGTGTACTTTATATTAGCTGTTGTTTGCCTTGTTCACTGTGGTGACCTAACACTCTCTAAAGTATAACGCACAGAGTTTCTTAATGTTCAGCCCACAAAGGTTGTCTGTCTGTACATGCACCTTGACCTGGAATCACACTTGCTCAGTATTATTTTAGAATTCAGTGAAGAACAGTGTGATGAATAGTTGAAATATTTCTTTTGCTCACTGAATACACACCATGGATTCTGTTCTGTTAACAAGGCCGTGGCTGAGCATCCTATTCTCTTCAGGATCAGGAAAACTCTCGAGGCAGAGGAGAGGTTGTGTATTTCCTTGAGAATGGTTTTGTTGTGCAGCTGGGAGAGGTTATGGGTTATGGGGTGATGCACATCCAGATGGCTGGAGGTAAGGTTCATTTTAGTAATGTGGGATTTGTGTGAAAGTAAATGCAGCTGAGCTTCAGGTAATGGAGATGATAAGACATTGCTGTAGAGCTTCAGAGGGTACTGTGAAGTTGATGCATGTTAGGAGTTCAGGGCTAAAGGGAAGGGCATCCCTGCAAGGAAGAGTAGATAAATTGCTCCACACCTCTAGTTTCAAGCTGCTTTATTCAGCAGTCCTGAGTGTTATCTTAGAGCTTTTGCTGTAGTAAGCCTACATTTAGAGTGTGGGTTCCTTAAATCTGCGTCATTACTATGGGGAGGAGGATTCTCTTCTGGGTGCTGCATTGGGTGCTGGTGCAGGTGGGTCTAATTCTGTGTCTGGTTCTTTCTTGTGGTGACATTGTGGGACTTTGTTTAGTAGGGGACCACTTGCTTATTTAAATGCTGGCTAGGCTTTTTACTTCTCTTAAATAAAGCTGTTATTAATTCCTTTAGCATAGCTATTTCCCTTTATTCCATACTTCCTGAAAGAAACGAAATAGTGAGTGAATGTTATTGGGTAAATGCTCTGATGAATTTCTTCTTCCTAGCTCCGTAGATACCAATATAATAGAGGGGAACTTTAGTATTTCTTCTTCCTTTCAAATTCTGAGTGCCCATCAGAATAATTGTTGGTAAAGAATTAAAAACTAAACTAGTGAGCATATAGAAAATTATACTTTTTTTCTATTCATGGACCTATAATCTCTATAGGAGAAAAAAGAATGGACTATTAGAAGCAAAAGCCCCAAAGGAGGTGGCTGCTGAGCTGAGGCAAATAATGCCTAGAAAGTAGTAGATTAGAAACATGTAAGTGACAGACCTCCACCTAGCAAGCTGTATTTCAAAATGTTGTTCAAAACTAGTGAAAAAACAATAAAATTGGTGACAGCTGAGAAACTAGTGACCAATGTTGTGCTGTCAGAGATTTGGTGAAATATAAGTAATAGAACATGGGGACTGAATGTTATAAGAACTTCAGGATGCCCAAAGCAGTGTATCAGCAGTGCTGGTGAGTCTGAGGTGCTGCATTCCAGGGATGATGATTCCATCACTTCCCTGGGCAGCCTATTCCCGTGCTTCCAGATCACCCTTTCTGTAAAGAATTTTTTCCTAATATCAA
Source organism: Sitta carolinensis (assembly GCA_032173965.1). Lineage (NCBI taxonomy): Eukaryota > Metazoa > Chordata > Aves > Passeriformes > Sittidae > Sitta > Sitta carolinensis. The sequence goes on along the minus strand of CM063284.1, from coordinate 90,875,836 downwards.
CCAATCTCCATGGGTGTAGCTTTAGGCTGTTTTCTCTTGTCCTGATAAATGCAAGCTTCTAGTCAGACCAGAGCATATCTGAGTAAAATGTAATACTTTGTGTTAGACTGACCCTTTTTCTGCTTCCTTCTGGCTTTAATATGTGTAGATTCTGATATTTTTGACTGTACCAGGTGCAGATGCTCAGATGCTGCAGGGGCTTCTGTGAGGAGTGGCTGGACACAGCCCGTTCCAGTGAACCCCAATGGCTTTACCACAGGGCATGACTGGGCCCTGCACCCAAGATGGTGTCACCTTGGGGAAAACGTGGATAAGAAAGGGTGAAAAAATGCCATACAGCCAAGTTCCTGAAGGACTGCAGTGCATGATGGAGTAGTGGAACAGTGTGAGGAGTAAGGGAGGCAGAGAGTAACTGCTGTGTACTGAACACACACTTCTCCCATTCCCTTCATTGCTGCTCCAGGGGAGGCAGTAGAGGAGCCTGGAGTGTTGGACTTCATGCAGTGCAGGGGAAAGTGGGGAGGACATGTGAAGTCTTTGTTTCTTGCTGCCTGAATCTATTTCCAATTCTCTTTTTGCAGACAGGAAAATTTTTGATCCTGTTTTCTTACCTTGCCCAGGTGTGAGTGAGAAGCTGGGTGGGTATTTGGCTATGGGGCACATGGGACCCACACATTGACATTCAAAAGTGAAGGTCTGAGTATGCTACATCAATCTAGAGTATACTTCTGTGTCATAATCTTCTGTGTCATAATGGGGTTTGCTGCAAAAATAATGGGTATATAATGTTTCATTTGGTCAGATTTTAAACACTTATATAGCACCTACTGAATTAAATAGGATAAAAGATGATGTTGGAGTTTCAGGTTCAAGGAGAATGTTGGTAGAGATCCTAATTGAGGACTTGCATAATTCTGAAGCTAGCACAAAACAGCAAAGGTCTAAAGTTTTCCTATAAGATGATGCCAGAAAAATAATTTCTGTGAATCTAATAAAAGTGGCTAGAGAACACAGTATTGCAGATCAGTGCATGTCTATTTCCAAGTAGGTAGATGAGTATAACTATAATCTCTAAACAAGGTGGATGAATTTATTTGAGAAATTGGAGTGAAAAATGAGAAATTGTCCTACCTGCATGATGTGGAGACAATGACAAAAATTTGAACATGTGTGGGTTTAGTCTCTCCATTGTCTCTTTGGAAGAGGTATAAATACACCTTGCTATTGTGTTTTATCCAAGTAGAACCAAAACAGTAATGCAACATTGGCAATTTACATAGGGAAACCTAATCAGAACAGAGTTTAAGTGGTAAAGTAGTGATCTTACAAACACTCAATAGAAAGCCAGCCCAAAACATTCAGACAGGTTTGAATGGGGTTTTATTCGATTAAATTTAAGGTTAAGATTTGTTGGTTAAATCTATATGGCTTTCCTGATAAGTGGCCACAGAAGTGTTTGTGACATGATGTGTTCTGCACTCTGTCCACCCCCTGGGCATTGCAAGCAGCTGAGGAAAACCTCGCCTGGGTATGCCTGGCAGCATATTAACCATACAAAGCTTTCCAGAGTCCTTAGGGAAATAGGCTTCTGCATGTTTTAGAGCATGGCCTTCTGCTTTGCCTAGGGCTTCATGTCTGGGGTTGCTACCTAGATAGATGGTGACTGTGGAATTGAGCAGAGAGCTTCTTTAAAATGACACATCAGATATTGTGGGCATCAGATTTTCATCTGGCCTGGCTAGACCTGGAAAGTTTGCAGTAGTTTTGAATAATAAGCAGTGCTGGGCATGTGACACTGAAAGTTATGGACCTAAGATAGATCATATTATGTTCCAATCACTGCCATTTATTTTACAGTTTTGATCCACGAGGCTGTGTAAGGTGTATGTTGTGCTTAGTGGCTATTCTAAATTTATTTTGAGTTTCCTCCCCTAAAATACAACAGTAATATGTTGGCCAGCTGATATATATATGTGCTGTAGGAGGAGCTGTAGCAAAAGACATTAATGGATATTGGGAAAAGCAGGGAAAACAGAAGATGGGATTCCAGGTGCTGGAAACAATATTAAGTATAAAAATAGTATTATTGTGGACTTGTGGTAATTTTTCCACCAGAAATGCATTCATATGGTCAGCTTCTAGGGCATATAATCAGTCTCCAAATTTCATGAGTCCTAAAATCCAGCAAATTTTTGAGATTATCTCTGTAAGTCTTCAGTGGTCTTTGAGGAAGAAAATTCTTTTTAGCACTGTAGCTCTTAGAAAAGGGATAAAGAAGAAATGTTCAAACACCTTTAAGTACCTGTCTCAAGTGGGTTGAGCTTAAACCATCATTTAATCTTTTCTATGCTGAGACTAGAGGTCTGAGCAAGAATTTTTGTTTAAAGCAAAATGAATGAATTTGGAAGTCTGTTCTGTGAGGACAAAATTAGTCTATGCTTCCAATGATATTGTGGAAAATAACTCACCTATTTTGAGAGCAAGAAAATTCAGTATGGTTGAAAATACCAAAATTATTTGAAATAAAACTAATCTATTCCTGTAACAGTAAAAAGAATAATTTAAAAGGTAGCATCTCAGGATTCAGGCACAAATGCAATCTTCATGAACCTTGTCTGTTAAAAAAGGTTCCTTTCCTCTTCCCTTCTCCTTCAAATATTATAGCTGTTTTTATATGTGACTTTCAGCATAGCTGGACCTTGGAGTCAGGTATTGTTGAACTAACCTGAGTCCCAGAAGGTGGGGTTTATCTGCAGTACTAACCAGTACCCAGCTTCCTTTCTTCTCTATTACAGCTATTTTTTTTCCTTTAGGAATTTTTCCAGGTTTCATAAAGTGAAGGGGTTTAGCCATTATTAAAACTCCTTCATATGGGTGCTGCATCAGTATTATCCTTTGATATAATGGTAGTAGATAGGCAGATTTCGTGATCTGTACCTAGAGATCACAGCCTGCACAAATCTCTAGTACTTTGTGGGCGAGCTGCTTGGGTGTGTTTAATTACTCACAGAGAGGACCAGTAGCAAATAATGTCATACAGGGAAGCCGCTGTCAGGTACTGAATGGCAACAGTGGCACAATAGTGGCTGGTGCTTGAGAAGCTCTACAGCCCTGTCTGATGGATGGCTCCTAGCTCACTGTAAGCCTGGCTGGTGAAAGTTCACACGTGGGAAGTCAGCCAGCTCAAAGTGTGGAAGCAACACAAAGGTGGCTCCACTGTCAATGTAGATAGGACTAGGAAACATGAGAGTATTTTGTCACAGATTATTGTCAACAGTAGAATACGAAAGAGGCTAAAGATTAAAATATAGAGGGGGCCGAGAGACAGGCAAGTCGTGCAGGACATACACTTACTGGAGTGCTCCAAATCACAATTTCCTCCCTGACCATCTCTATGGACAGGTCAGGTATTTATGCAGATAATTAGAGGATGTGCATTAATTCTTCTGCCTGCTTTGCGGGTGTTCTAAAATTGCGGTTGTGACTAAACAGATTTTAAATCTGTCTGGTAGCAGTGAGTCTGTCTGCCACAGAGGAGGCTTTTTAAAGCTCTGTTCACAATGTACGCATTGCAGGCATGCTGGTGTACAGAATGTCGTGCTTTGTGACCCCCTTAGTCTCTGTAAGCACATAGATGTGTATGTGGTGCAGAACTACCACAAAATAGTTGAACCAGCTGGACTCTCCTTGTACTCCTCAGGCTCCTTTCTTCCTAACCTGCTTTTAATTTGAAGCTCTTGATGGCTCATTCACCCTCAGTGACCCTCAGTGACCAGTATGGGAGTTGTCACAAAGCCATATCCTCCTCTGTAGGATTTTTAAAGCTCTGCAGAGCCTCTGCAGTGTGTGGACACATCCGCCCATGCTGGCATGCAATGTGCTAGTCAATGAACATGTGTTTTAACAAAAAGTGAGAAAATGTCGTTTGCTGTTAAGTGTATCAGACTCTGAATTGTCAAAATTATTTCTTCTAAAATAATTCTTAAATGTTCTGCTTCTATTTGAAAGACAGTATTATTAAGGCACATACTAGAAAATTCAATTGTAAGGGTTTATTATTGAAATCTTTGTAACTGAAATATCGGGAACATATTTGGGAGGACTATTTCAGCATTTTTTTTTTTTATTTTTTAATTTTTTTTTTCTTTCCCTGAGAGCTTTTCAGGCTTTCCTAGTGAATTATTTTCCTTGATCTTCTTTTGTAATGACATGATAGTCTCACATTTCAATAGAAAAACTGGAACTAAAGTATACATGAAAAAGTCCATAACAGCTCTCTTGCTGTTTATTTCAACAATCTTAATTAAAGAACAACCTAATCCTACAACAGACTTGTGATTTGCCTTTTCTTTGAAGCGCAATTAGTTTTCATTCATATCCCTTGATGTCAGTGAGGAAAAACCATTGGTGGGCGCATCAGTGCTGATGGGGTTCAATTAATTTTATTTTTTTTTCCTGAAACGTATCTCACATTAAAACCATGCACATAACACACATGCACACACACTCATAGGAAAATAACCTCTGTATTCATGCTGCCTGCAAAGCCATGTCTAAAAGTCTCTCTTGGCTGCTGGCCAAAGTCTCTAAAAACCCATTAAGGCTATTACAGAAATTATTTCTCTTCCTTTGTGAGCTGGGTAAATTTCACAGTTATCATTGCAGAAGGAAATGAATTGGGAATATATCTGTCTGGGGATGGTTGTCCCTTCAGTGGGAATTAAGCCAACTCAATGTAGAATAGCAGCTGTGTATGTCAGTACACGTACTTGCAGGAGAGAGTCAGTGGATGGCACTGTAATATAACTATTGTGCCAGAAATAGCCGAAAATTTTAAGTGCTGCCTGGTATTTGCGAATAAATTTATATATTTGCAATTACAGTCTTTATTGGAAATCAGCTTTTGCTTTAAAATTATATGTAAACCAATATTTCCCATGAGGTGTGCTTTCCAGATGCAGGAGAAGTAAGGAATTCATTCCCAAAATGGTGCAGCAGCATCACGTATGGCATTGAATGGTGACCTTGTTGGATCATGCTAACAATATAAAAATATAAAATACAAATTCAGGAGATTTACAAAGATGGAAGGATTTGGCCTGTGTACTCTCTTATACTTCACAATATTTACAGTTGGAATTACCAGTTCAGGGGAGGTTTTTGATCGGCATGGAAGTTGGAAGAAGCAGAGTTTCCTTTTGATTTGTGAGCTTAGGTAAGTACAACTTATACAGTCTGCCATTTCAAAGTGCACAGAGAATAGAATTGTTTTTATTTTTTAAAAAAAATTCCACTTTTCCAATACTGTGAAGCTTCAAGTTTCTGGAACCCACATATGAAATATATGGTGGAGCAAGTGCATCAATACAAGATAAACCTTTAGCTTTGTACTTAGTCACATAAAACATTTTTTTTTTTATTTACTGAAACAAGTGAGATATGCTTCCCGATTTCTTACTAGTATTTTTATTAGTGATTTGACAAAGGAACCATATTTCCTTCTGAACATCATATACTCTTTCTGAAAAGGTTTGTCTATTTACCTTTCTTTTAACTCCTTGAAATCTTGGTCTACTTTCTTCATCTCTTTGTCTTCCTAGTTGCTAGCAACTAAAAATGGTCCATAGAGAAGTTTTTTGCTACTTCTTTTAGGTGCTACAGTTAACAAAATTATACTGACCATCTCAAATTATATCCTGTACTCCCACTGATCCTCTAAGTTTTCAAACCTTAAGTATGACAATTTCTTAGAGGGACTTGGTTGTTTTCCAAGCTTCTCTCACAGATCCTCAACTACACAGGACTGAAAGGAATAGAACAGGTGCAACTGAGCACAAGTGAAGCCTTTCACAATTTACATTTTAAAACATAGATGCACACGGGTCTTTCCAAAGAGTGGATACTGGTATGTGGAGTGGAGGCTGGTATGAAACCTCTCTTTTCTTCAAAAGGATAGATATAATAGCTGGAGGAAATGAAATTAAATATTTGCAGCACTAAAAAAAAAAATAAAATAGCCATAGGTATGACTTTTGCAATTGTCAAGGCAATCGTTGGTATGATATTTACCCTGAATATCTTGTCCATTTTGCTCTGCCTCTGTTTTATCTGAGCTTTTTCCCTTTGTGTTTAGAGTTCACTATTGAAGTAATTAAACAAAAGTTTCTTTTACAATTCATGTATCCTTTAAAACAGAACGTTTGATTATTTACACTTATTTTCTCTCACTGTTTCATTGATCTGTTAAAAAAGTGGAAGCTGTTTTTTTGAACCTATAGTTTTAAAAGGTGTAGTAAACCAGTAAAATTTTCCAAAGAAGTAAGTGACCATGTCCAAATGGTATATATTGAAGAGTTTTGAAGGTGTTTTAATTATGACAGCTGAATTTCTAAAAAAACCCAAGTCGCTTAAAATGGGCTAACTGATCACATGATGACAGGGTAGAAATTCTGACTATATCTTTTAAAAAGGTTCCAGAGGAGCTCTGTGGGACTACTCTGATAAATCTTAGCTGGAGTAACACTGAAATAGAAAGAAGAGTTGGAATAAAATATTCCATAGATAATTATATAGTTCTGCAAAACAAAATTTGTCTGGCTACTGTCTTAGAATTTTTTGAGAATGTTAGCAAATGAATAGAGGGGATGTTACAAGTATCTTTCACAAGATGTCTGACAGGGCGTCAAAAGGGATTCTGTTCAGTGCTTCTAGTTCTTGAGGGTTTTTTCTAAAGTTGATATTACCTGATTTTTTTTTTTTTTTTTTTTAATTCTTCAATACAGTAGTCAAGAAATGGAATGAGACATGTTTGTAAAGAAGAAATTTGTAAAAAAGAAGCTCAGGAATTAAAGTTCATGGTCATGAATCAGGCTAGCTCAGAAATTGGACACGGATAGAAACAGAATTGTTATGTCTTAATATGTCATGATTTTGAGGCTAGTCATGCATAGTTTTTTGAAGGTTGTGGATTGATACTATCTCCTCTAAAAGAAACCAAGTAGCTGTGAGGCAGTGTAATATCCTATCCTGGATCAAAAAGTAGCTGAGAGGCAGGAGACAAAGGGGAAACAAATGGTCCATTTTCATTATGGCAAAAGCATAATGGCCACAAGTTTCTGTACTAGGTCTGCTGTTGTGTAATGTATTAATTAGTTATTTGGAAAGAGGAAGGAGAAATGAGGCAGCAACACCATGTTAGTAGTAGATAACCTCTTTGTAGGTTAGTTGTTAATCAAGTACAGAAGAGCCTTAAGGAAGTTTATGGACTCAGACTTGGTAACTGTGAGGTACATTCCTTTTCAAGAAATACAAAAAAAAAAAAAAAATTATAGTTGTCACATACAAAGTCATTGTATCAGCCAGCAGTATGGTGTTCTATAAAATTTATTGGGTATTAGAAAGTCCATCCAGGAAAAAAATATTGCTGAATTGGATTGGCCCAGATAAAAGCAGAGAGAAAGGCTAGTGACATAAATGCATCTAAAGTGATTGTTTACCTGAGGAGTCAGATGAGAGTGGAAGTGATAAAGTATGTGGTTGAAAGAGAAAAAACAAAAAACAGAGGCGTGCAGCAAAGAAGAAAGATCATGAGACTACGGTTTGTCCCATCTCTTAAAAATAAAGAAACACTTCCCAAAAGGTTCCTATATAAACTGTAGAACTCATTTACTCTGGATGAAATCAAAAGAAGAGGAAATCAAAAATTTCAAAAGCATCAAAGAGGGAAGGGGCATTTGTATGGATAACAGGAATATCCAGAGTTATGATAGTAATGCTAAAAAAGAGTATTTGAAGGGATAAACCCCCTCATGCATCAGGATTTAAGGGAATCTATAACTAAAGGGATTAGGATGAGACCTTCGAGGGAGACAGATTATCCTGCATCTGTGGGGGTCTTGTATCTCTCACCAAAGCATCTAGTGCTGGCTGATGCTGGAGACACTGCTGTATTGGGCCCAGTGGTTGTCAAGTTTGAGGCAGAATGGCAAGTCCTTTGGCCAGATCTGGATTTAGCATTCATTGCCTCTCTCTGTGTCTTATTTCCACTACAGTGGGCTCTGTCTTCTGTTTATTTGCCTCATGACTTTGTACCAGGTCAGGCTGATGTTTCTGATGGTGCAATGTATGTTTGAAACCATTATAAAGAAGTTGTGTGAACTAATGGGCACCAGGCACCTTCTGAGAAACCGCTAACATGAGATCCAAAGAGAGGAGAGTTCCTCAGTCTTTTCCTCTATTTCTAAAGCTGTAGAATGGAAAGCTTGGTTATCTAAGTGGTGTCTGTGTCCAGTCCAGGCACTTGGAATAATTTAGTTTTTAATAGTTTCCAGTTTTTTTTCTCAGTGTCTTAAAGGCAGACAAGTAAAACTTCAAAACCCAGTATCAAGAGTGTTTTAAAAAATTTCTTATTTGTCTTTATATTGGATTAATTCAGTTGTTCTAACTATAGAATATATCTGTCAGAATTTTGTGTCTATGGCCCTAATTCTATCATAAAATGAATTTTATTTTTATTGCTTCTTCATTTGCTTTGTGTTTTTCTTTTAAAGAGTATTTTGCATTAATTCCTGATTAGTTGTTTCTTTTTAACTGACCTCTAAGTTTAGTGTTTATTCCTAAATATTAGGACTCCTGTATTTCAAGGGCCTCAATTGGCCCATGTGTCAGTAGGACTGGAGCATGATTTTTGCTGCAGAATCACAAGAAATTTTTAAATTCCCCTCAAGAGTTAAACAATGGTGCAACCATTGTTTTCCATCACATTTTTGTTCAACCATATAGCAAAATAAGTTATTATTGACTAGGTAAGTTTTCTGTTTCCTGGAATTTGTGAGACATTGGAGTATTGACATCAACTGCATGATGTGAATTAATTCTAAAGGTATCACACCTAGTGCAGAAGATAATTGTGCTAATTAAGCTTTTCATGAATGGCAGATAACAATGCATCACTGACATAAGATCCTCTGATACTGTAGCATTCTGTGCATTCTGAAGTGTGGGTACATATCTGAACTGCCTGGTCTTCAGTCTGCTTTTTTTATCTCATCTTCTTTAAGATTTTATGGCTCAGAAACTCAGCATTAACTATTGCTGGCTTAGTCTTATATGGTTTTTTAAATTTTCTTCTTCCCAAAGCCACAACGATTCTGGTTTAAACATAAATATGATGCATTCTTTTAATTTTAATCAAACTGAATATTGTGCATAATGTACTTTTAGCAATTTGCATAAGTGCTTTTACAGATGATATTTATGAATGAATTTGTATATTTACAAGCCTTATCTGTTTTAGGGTGGCAGAATTAGTAAAATTTGAGTTAGTTTCACTTTTAAATCCATTTCAGCTCAGTGGTAAATTCAGGCATTGCAGCTTGTCTGGCAAATATTTCTACCTGTTCACTGTTTCACTGGAGTATATGACCTTTAAGCACTATTAAAACTGAGTCAAATAGTTAGTAGGTGATGGTAAGGTTTTAGGGTTATGCAGACTGACTTGAAGCCTCTTCTGATATGCCTTGCGGAGTAAGTATTATATTGTTGTTATAAATAATCTTTGGAAATATTTCACTGCTTTTGAGAAAACCTGTTCAAACTTGACTTCTCTTCCTAAGTCTTTCAGTTGTTTGATGAAGCCACATAACCTCTCAGTAGGTTGTGTTGAAAACTGTCAGAATGATTTTACCAAAATAGAAGCAACTTCACAATTTTTACCTTTAACATGTTATAAGGTAGAGCAATGTTTACCTGATTTTTATCCGATTTGTGAAAAGCTGTGTATACTGATGAAATAGCCACATCAAAATGATGTGGGCCTAACATGCTTTTTTCTCATCCCTTTCTCCTTGCATTGAAACTGATAATATATGTGGTTTAGTGTCTTCCTTTTACTAATCTGCAATTTCAGAACCTCTCAGTTTTAGGAAGTTGAAGAATAACAGTTAAGAAAATGAGTAAAATTACCCTATTTTCTTTGGGGTTTTTATTATTTTATTTTTAATAGGACAAAAAAGAGTGTGGTAGAAGAATGCCAAACTTTTTTTCTCCTGTCTGTGACATAATTTTAATTTGAAGCTTTGGTAACACCTAGTTTAATTTAGTGTTTGAAAAGTTGAGACATTTATTGCTCTTGTCAGAATAATAATAATAACAAAATATTAAACACTATTTCTGCTGAGAAGTTTTGAAGCCATCCCAACAGTGGACTTCACTGGATGACAGATATTGTGCAGTAGATACAGGTATCCCATATTTTCCTTGAACACTCAGTGCTATGTACATTCTCTCTTGTATCATTCATCTGCCATATGGCATATGTAATTCCTGTAAAAATTTCTCCCTTAGCCGTGAAGTCATAATCATCACATAGTGTAGTTCTTTGACTGCTAGTCAACACTGCTGTAGTTGAAGTAAAGTTGATTTTAACCCCTTCTCTGGAAGCAAATTAAAATAACTTTCTTGCAACATCTTTTCTTAATTATTTTTATATATTATTGGAGTAATACTTAAACTAATATCTCTGAGAACCAAAGGAAAAATAATATGGAGCCGCTTCCCAAAAATCAAAGGCTAGATAAGGATTGACAGATCTTTTGAACTTAAAATATGTGGGATGGTGGGGATGTAGGAAGTGACAAATGGTGTGTAGATGTTAAAATATGTGTCTGACAGTAAACGGCAGTTAGCTACTGTTTAATGCTACTTGTATCCTGGTTTGTAAAGATAGTGTTTGAAGGGGCTGAGAGTACCCTGTTATCATTGTCTTTGCTTGGACAATGTTCTGACTCATGGAGCAACCTTGTGATAACAGGACTGGCTTATTTTAATAAAGATGTGCATCTCTGTGTTCCCTCAGAGAGGCCAGCTCACCTGTCGGCTACAATAGCATCAGCTTCACTACACATCGGCTTTGAGCATATTCCAGCAGCTTGGAAAAAGCACAGATACTTGGGAAGATGCAGGCCAGAAATGCCCCCCAAGATGCCAGTATAATAGTACTTCTTTTGGCAAACACTTGTTTTGAATATAACCTTCCAACAGCTCTGTGATCCTGGCCTTGTGTAGTCCAGGAGCTCTGGGCACCCTGAAAGAACAGGAAGTCCTTTAACCTCACTTTATTGTTCACACTGCTGCTATCATGCCTGGTTTGCCCATGCTGACAGATGATGTGTTTTGGCACATACAGTAATCCTAACTACTGTTCTACAATTCAGTCCTCTCCTCATCGCTCCTGATGTAAGTGCCAGATTGTCTGTGTGCCACTCTGCTGTTTTCTGCCTCAAGTTTCCCTCCCCTTATTTTCTGGAAGTGGTGGAAAAAAATCCTGTATTTCCACTTTCTTCTTCCTTGGTATCCGATGTTATCCTGTCTGTGACTGATGAAAAGACTAATGACATTTTCTATGCGTGTTCTTTTTAATCAACGTTGCATTTTTAGGTGGACAATAGTCTAGTTGAAGTTTTCCCACTTTGAAATATCATTAATTACTCACAACAGAAAGAACACACACATTCTGGCTTCTGGTATTACTAAAAACTACGTCATGTTATTCAGAACAAACCCAAATTTTTTCTATATGGGATGAGTAGTCCAGCCTTTGGCCTATCTCTGCTTTTCACCTTTCTCAGCTGAAAGCCCCTGTTTATATTTCCTTGCTGTAAAGAGACAAACTGGCTACATCCCACTAGTGAAAGCCAACCAAATATAGAGCTCTCCAAAGTCAACATGAAGATTTAACCTTCATGGAAAGGTTCAAGCTTAGGGAAACTCTATTTTATATGTTTACTGTGACGAGCATGATTAAATCATGTCATGGGGCATGGCACGGGTTACCCATTGCTGGTGTCAAATGAGTTGGCTGCAGAAGACCCTGTCAGTAGGACAAAACAGCTTGCACAGTGAGGCGTGCTAATTCTTCTCATATGTTTATAGAGCACTGCTTCATTTTATTGCACCAGATGAAAAGAAATTTGGAGCTTACTCAATGCTCTCTAACATGTTCCCAGTTGTGCTGTGTGGACATGATTTTTATCACCTTAGAAATGTGAACCTTTTTGAAAATGTCCTTTTTTCTATATAAATGTATTTTCTGTAACTGCCTATTGCCCCTTCTGCTATGTGCAGAATTTCCCTGGTTTTCCTGTGAAGTGGAAAAGAACCTGTAATTTTTCTTGAGGGGTGGTGCTTCAATTATAAAATCATAAACTAAATGAGAGCCTTAATTATAATGGAAAACAGATTAGAATATTGTCATCTGCCTTGCTGGGGAGCCAAGGGGAGATTAAAAAGCCAGTGGCCTAAATTTATGTTATTTGTATTTCTGTGAGTCAAACCTCAATCATGTAAAACAGCCAGTAGGCCTGTATTAATGGGACAGGCCAAGAGAACTGAATCTCAAAGGGCTGTTGCCCTTAGGACATGGTACATTATGATAATGTGATGAAGAATAATTACCAAATGTGAAATATATATTGTCAAACATGAGAGCAAGCTATTCCTAACTGAAAATGAGGATGTGAGAAAGATAGTGAATGCCAAGCAGCCAGAGCTTGGTTTCTAAATCCACCTCCGCTAAAGCTGGCTGTTGAGGCATTGAATTGTCCTTCAGTTCCTGCAGGCTGAGGTAGATCAGTGGGATGGAGTAAGCTTCTCTTGTTTGTATTGAAGCCAAACCTTAACACGTACTGCAGAAATCGTCCTGATGATGGCCATTGTTATGATAAAGCCCACTGAATGGCACTGATGACAAAAGTGTAAGGCTTCACCAAATGATATTAAAAGATGATGTGAAATTGGAATGGAAGAATTTATATATGTATGAGCTATTTATGTTGGTTATTTCTGACGAAATACATCAGTGCTTCTTTTCTTTCTAAGTGTGGTAGGATTTTTTTCAACAGCTCTCTTTGTGTCTGTTGTGCATGATCTTTTTTGCATTAATATTGTGTTTGTCACATGGAGGGTGTGATACAGAACATCAGCAGTCCTCTGGCTGCTTCTTACTTTATATTCGTGTGATGCCAAGCAGCAATGTTGTATCCATGCCCTCCTTCCCCTGCTGTTTGTCTTCAGGCAAACCATACTGTGTGTACTGAAAGATTTGTTCTTGGCTCCTCAGTCATTACAGTAACCTTTTGCATTATGTGGTGTAAATGTATGGCAGCACAGGACAACCTTGCAGATTTGTGACTTCAGGTGACAGGCCGTAGGTGCCCACATGAGTGTAACCACAAATACTTAGCCAGCTGGACTAAATTCAGTGACATTATTTTCATGTTCCAAGTTATGCATGAATTAAATGTTTTGCTGGACCAAGTTTTATTACAGATGTTTTTATAAATTCTGAGTGAAATATCTCTAAAAAGAACTCAGGTAAGTGTATAACTCAAAATAAAAACATCTCCAGCTAAAGAGGCCAAATTAAGTTTTAATGAATTTTCTGTCTTGGGAGAAAAGACCTATTTAGCAAATGGATATAATAAACTATAGACCAAAACTGTTAGCAAATTTGTTACCTGTGATTTACTTTTTTTTTTTTTTTTTTTCTCCAAGTAATATACTTGTGAAATAAATCTTCCCCTTGGTATTATATTGTTGGTATTTTCACAGCTCTCAAGGCTGCTAACTGTGTGTCTTATTTTATATAATATCATACCTACACACTACTAGCGCTTTGTAGGATGGCATTGTCAGCCCATTGTAAAGATGGGGAGCTGATGTTCAGGTTAGCTTGGTCAAGATGAAGTAGGGAGTTTCTGAAGAGAAGACTCCTGACTTCCTGACTCTGTACTTCAGAATACCACTCGAAGCACTGCTGTCTCTACTTCATTGCATATCAGAGTAATAAACTGAATAATCAATAAATCACTGGAAAGAGCTTCCTTCTGTTGTTAAACTAAATAGCTTCTCATTCCTCCTTATGCAAATTTAACATCTTAAAGATGCTAAAGTCACTGAAGGAAGCATTTTAATAGTTTGGAATCTTACCCCTAAAGAAAAATACATCAATCCATAGCAGTATTTGGTGATCACTAATCTTGGGTTGCCCAAATGTATGGATCTCAGGTTAGACATGTAAAATAATGGAACAATCAAAGTAAATGGCACTTCTGATAAATACTGCCCTTTTAAAAGCAAGGGACAGAAATGTTTAGGGTAAATAAATGCAAATAATCCTTAAACTTGCACTTAATGTTTTGTATACTATAGGCAAACCCAACAAACAAATGAGATTTTTAAAGACTGTATCATGTATATGTCTCTTGCCTCCACCCACTTTTATGTATTTCCTTTATAAATCATAACTGTGTGACTTGAAGCTAAAAGGTTAAACAGTAAACATTAAAAGGTTTTTCTTCTGTTTCTCTTGATTTTTGCAATGGTTTAAAGATGAGGGAGGGGTAAATCAGTGCCTGGATCCCCTCTTCACTTCTGGGATATAGATCAATTCCTAGAATCATGTTTTAGAGATTATATTATATTAGTTTTGTTTTTCCCGAGTTGGATGGGAAATAGAGCTTTTCTGTTTCAAAGTCTTAGAAATGTTACCATACAGCTGAGAGAGGTAGATGTTGAGTAAAAAAACATCAGGACTCAGGAAATTCTGCCCACAAACCTCTGTAAGGATGTGTGGTAAAGCAACAGTTGTAGAATATGTTCTGAAACCCTCTCCCTTGCTCATTTTGCCCTTAGGCCAGTGTTAATTGCTGAAAAGCCAAATGGTATGAACAGGTTTTCAGAGTATGGAACTGCTGAAAAATAAATGAAATAAGAAAACAAGATAAATACCCATTGCTAAGAAATGATGATTCTCTAGATTTCCTCAGTCAAGCAATATTTATCAGGTGCATTGATTTAACTAGCGGCTATTGGCAGTTACAAATGGATGATGACAGGAAACAAAAAACCACCTTCATTTGCCATAAGGGGGCTTTTCATTTTAATGTAATGCCTCTTGGAATTACCAGTGTCCTGACTGCATTTCAAAGATTAATGAACATCATCCTGTCAGGTTTAATATATCATACTTCTCTAGTACGCTTGGACAGGAGACTGTTCTCATAGATTCCCAGAGTTTTCAACAACATTTAAGAGATTTTTTTAAAAAACATAAGTTCTGAAATTAACTAAATATTTAGGGTGTTAAAAGAGAGCTTTCATTCCAATCTGGATATATAGTAAATACTATAAAATTAATTTATGTCTGTGGAAAACAAAAGTGACTTAAAACCTTGTGGGATCATGCAGAACATTGCATATAGCTATGTCCTATTATCCTGGAAGTAGTACTGTATCGTATAAACGTAAGGAAGAAAAAAAAATAATTGCTCTTAGATATCAGGAATCATGCAAAACCCTTGTTTAGTCTCGTGAGTCTCTTTTAAAAGTGGGACTGAATATGGAAAATGTGTTTTTCACTTTTTGTAATTTGAAGAATACAGTACAGTGGATTAAAAAAATTTTAGTAAAGATGACATCAATAAACAAATAAAGTTGAAACATTAGTAATCCAAAGCTATAATGATTTAGGCTTAAATTTATTTTGTTTCAATGAGTTTACTTCATTAAGCTCAGAAAATACACAACTGCAATTTTTTTTATATAAACCACACTATGCTGTTATGATGAAATAGCATAAAAAAATAATTTTCTCTTTCTTTAAAAAAACTTTGAATTGTTGTCTAGATATCATTAAGCATTACTTATTTTTGACACACATGAAAAATATTCCAAAGTTAGAAAAATTAAATTATTTTATATATTATATATTTGGTCCATTATTCAGTATATATTATACTCTATGAGCAAACTTTCTTCTTTTACACTAGGGAAAATCTTTATTTCTGAGGTAAAATGAGATTTTCCTGACTTGTTATGTATCATGGGTTTCATTCATAAATTGTTTTACCAGTGGAGTACCTCACAGTGTAATTTGATCTTAGAAAAATATTTTCCAGTGGATGGATAGCTTTCCATAATTATTATAATAAATATAAAATTGATTGCATTATATATGTGTTAATTTAATTCATGTGTGATTTATCTATTTCATATAGAATGTTACATTAGCTTCCTGTAATCCATAAACAAAATAACCTATGGAAAACAGGAAAGACATATGCTACTTGACATTAAAATTTGTCTTCACATCAATGTTAAGATTTTGTTTCACGGTGCATTTCCATGTCAAAGATGCACAGAGCACCTTTGATGTTGTCTTCTTTTGATTTGTAGAAATATATTCCTACTGGTCTTTTAAAATTCTTAGACAAAATCTTAACAAATTCCAAAAGGTAGAAAAGTGCATATGGGTTAGGGTAGCAATGGAAACTACATACATAGTTTTAAGTAAAATGAAACACCAGCAAATACCAATAACCATGGTGGAATATGAGTTCTTAGGTTCTTAGATTAAGGACAGATATTTTAGTAAAACAGCCTCCATCTAACTGCATCTTACCAGTCTTGCCTCAGAAATGATTCTGTGACACTGTGCAGCTTTTCTTATGCAGGAAATTGAAATACAGGACCTTTGTGACTCCTGATTTTAAACCTCTGAACAATTCTTTTACTTTGATTAGCAGAATATAAATGTCCAGATGAACTAAGAGTTTTAACTAGCCTCTCTAGTTTCTTTCTTGGTAGTCTTAGGACATCTGCAAAATAGTGACATACTTGGGCTAATCTTTAAATTTTGGCATCTAAAATTTTTGTGCAAAATAAGATGGAAAACCTCTTTATGGGCAGGAAATATTTTTCTTTTTTTAAAGAGTAAATTTGGTGGGTTTGTTTTTGTTATGACTGATATTGTCATAAGTAAACAAAAAACTCTTGAAATTGCAACTTTGCTCTAGACTTCTGTAATTGCTAAAGAAATGCTCTAGTTAACAAAAATGCCTGATGAAGAATTCTCAACCTGAACAAGGTGTTTTTTGAAATGTATGAGAGACAAACTGTGAACCATGGCTACAACACCTTGCCTTAAGCAGCAATGCAAAGTGAAGTAAGACTGAACAGAGCCATACAGTGTGGGAAGCGCACAGCATGACTCAACTTTTTGGGTGGAAAACCACTTGGTCATTATTCCTTTTAACATGCACTGATTTTTAAGACTCCTTAGAATTTTCATATTGAATTCCATTTCCACATTAGCTGTTGGAAATGCGATGGGTTAAATGGATAAGAAAGAGGAATCTGATATTGGCTACTCATAAATCTGATTGCTTTAGATTAGGGAAAATCCTAGTGCACCAAAATGAGGTTTCATTTTGCGGTAAATTTTGAAGAACAGCCCATGCCTTTGTAGCAGCACAGCTTTTATTTAGAAATATTGTGATGACTAGGATCATTTTTTGGGTGTCTCAGAATCTTTATAAATTCCTGGAAGTAGTCCTTAAATGTAATTTATTACTTCTGCTGTGTAAGGCTTGCTTTGCAAGGTGGAAGTATCAAATATTTATTCCATTCCATAGTTGTCCAGGAGATTTCCCCAGTCATCACCTCAGGCCTTCATCCTCAGCTGCACCTCATTCACCTCATGCACATGTAGCGTTATTAGCTGTGATACAAGCGAGGAGCCCCTTTCTACGCTGCAGCACTGTGGCCTTTCTTGAGCTTGTGTTACTTATCATCCCAGCTGCAGAAATCTCTGCATGCTGGGTCTGGGTAATATTGCCTCCAGGACGTTTAAGTCCTGCTCTCAGTCCTTCCTTAGTTTTCCTTCATTTGCCACAGGCAAATCTTGATCTGGTCCCTCTGAAATGTAAAAAAAGGGGTTAAACTTTAGATGTCTATCGACTCATAAACATAATGAAGCAGAAGTGGTGATTGAGTCTTACACTTGTTCTACCATTTCCTTCTCTCTTGCTAGAAAGTATTTATTCTTTTTACCGAGATAGTTGAGGTTATCTGCTCTTGTTTCTCAACTATATTGTTAAAAATCTCCTGTTTAAATAAGTTACTCTTTCTAAATTTTATTCCTTGACCTAGTGTGCCGTAAATGCTTCTAGTATCTTATAGAGCCCATTAGTCATTATTGCCAGACCTTTCAGTGGTGTGCTAAGATGCTGAATCCCTAATTTTATCAAACTAATTTTATCAGACTTAATAAAGTCTTATTAGAGAAAAAAATCTTGCAAACATATTAAACTACAACTCTGTTTTGTTTCCTGGACTGATTTTGAACCTGTCATTCTCTTCTGCAGAGTTCTTTGAGATTTCAGATTTGGTCTACAGTGAAACCTCCTGTAGTTTTATGTATGGCTTTTTAAAGCTGAGAGATTTTCTTGAATTCCAGTGGAGCCAATAGAGTGGCTCCGGAGGAAGCCCATTTTCTAATATTTTTCTTGATATTGTCATATTTATGTATGGTAATATAAATTACCTATTTGGGTTGTGTGTTTGTTAGGACAGTTGCACTCTGTCTATGCCATTAAACAGTGTTTAGAACAAGGACTTTCATTGGAAGATCAATGGGAGGCATGGTGGGAAGACAAAGAGCTGAAACATGAGAGGGTCCAAGCATGTGTAAGGACAATCTTTTTCCCCATGAGTTCAGTCAAGCATTGGAACAAGTTGCATAGGGAGAGTGGACAAACTCTATCCTTGACATTTCCAAAATTCAACTCTATAATGCCCTCAGTAACCTGTTCTGACCTTAGAGTTGACCCTGCTTTGAGCAGAATATTGAGCTGTAGAACTCTTTAAGTTCCTTTTGGATATTGGATAAGCAGTTTTTCTGTCCATTTATTTTTTACATTTCTTACAGAAGCAGGAACTGTTAACAGTTCTCTAAGTTTTCACTCTAAGGTTTCATCATCTAGTTGCTAATTTAAACATTTAACTTAGTCAGAGTTTCTGTAGAGTTTTGAAAAAATACTAAGCAAAATGCCTCTTCCTTTGAGCCCCTTTTACACAGAAAGCTGTATTAAAATCTAAACCAGAACTACACATATCAAGAAATACTTTGTTTGGGGTCTTGGCCCCTATAAGCCAAACACAGTGTTCCCAGATTTAGCTCAGAATATTTTTATTCAAGCTCAGACATTGCAGTAAATAATCTGTGTTGAAGAGTTAAATATATCAATTTCTTATATCTATACCGTGTACACTGCTGTGAGCCTAATATTAATAGTGACTGGACTGAATACACCTATATATGACAGTATCACTAATTAATTTAGAATATGTGACTGCATCACTGCAGTAAGGTGGTGCATTTGGTTGCTATATGATTGTTCAGTAAGCAGCCTCATTTGCTCATGGAATTGACATTGTAGCATTCTGCTTTCAAATGCATTATCCATACTGAGCAGAACACAAACAACATAAAAACCTAAGAAAATGATTCTTCCCTGAAAGATAATGCCACATAATTGAGTCTCTGTATAGGTTGTTTGGAGACAGTAAGAAAGAAATGTAAAACAGGATCCCTGAAACTGGTACAGCTTGTAAAATCTTGTTAAGCCATGTTAAAAAAAATACATTAATGCCCCCATTAGAAGCTGCAGTTTATTTATTGCATCCTATTCTTTAGCTCTGGGAGACATAGGCTCTTTTTTAATCTTCCATCCGTCCTTCCCCCTCCCCTTTGAAAGTGCACTCATTGAACTCTTGGCAATTAGTGTAATTGAAATTTATTGACAATGCGGCCGTCTGCTGAAGCTTCATTGTTCCCAGTGCTTAGTGCACAGTGCTATTGAGCAATGCCATGGCAGTGTCAGACAGCTCATACCTTGCTCAATTATATCAATGGACCAGTGACTGCCAAAGGTTCCTTTGGGGGTACGAATGTTACTTAGTGATAAGAGCCTTTCGAAACAGAATCCCTGGGCCCCATCTCTAGTGGGAGATGGAAATGAAATATGTATTTCTCTGCTGTAGAAAATTAATGTAATTGGCTCCCTTAAAAAGCTTTGACAAGTTGACCTGTTTGAAATCTGAGGAGGGCTTATACTGCAGTATCATATTATCTCCAACATAAAATCCCTCCTTTGGTGGCAGTGACAGTGGGATAAAATGGAATTTGGATAGTAATATTAAACTTCAGTTCTATTGAAGACATTCATATGTTTTTCCATTTATAGCTGCAAGATGGGGGCTTATAGAAATCCTTCTTTTTTTGTATCGCCATCTAATAATTTTTTTGTTTATTTTGTTTTATTTTGATTGATTCTAGTGCCGGAGAGAAAACAGTGTGTGTGTAAGATCTCTATATTTAGGTTTTCTTTTAAAATGTCAATAGATGGAAATTAAAATAATATGTCAAAAGAGAATATTTGATTCAGGTTAATTCTGAAATCAGATTTAAGCTAACATAAAAAAAAATCAATATATTCCTTTCATGCATAAAGGTTTATACACAAAAAATAAGTAAAAAATTTGCACAAGAGTCAAAAACCAAAACTGAATATCCAAATATGCATTTTATCTTGTGCTTGAATATGAATGCATAGAACAGTTTTGTCTTTCATTGGAATTAAATTATTGTGATAGAACAGGGGACATTTGCAGTGGACCATATTCTGCTCAGGCTTAAGCATCATGCATTTCTACTAAATTCCCTGTAAAAAAGTATTTTTTAAAAATTAGTCAAAGTTCAAATACCTGAGTTTTTAATTTTTTTTTCCAGATGATGTAATGACTTGACATTTTATTAAAAAGAATATTAAAAAAGAAAGATGTTTGAAATTAAACTCTCCACATATAAGTATAAAATTTTATTAAATAATTATTTATTTTCCTTCTTTTCAAAACCAGAGAAAAATCTATTTTTGGTAAGAGATGAGGGAGTAATTATCCACATTGTAAATTTTTTCATTGGAGTTTTCTTTACCCTTCAGCATACAGATGAAGATCTCTTATTCACGAGAGCTCAGAGAATATAGAATTCTGGTTCTCATATGTGGGGGTTTTGGGCTGTAAAATCATCTTTTGTCACCTAAAAAGATTCTCCAGTAATGAGAACAGGCATTTCTGGAAGACTCAAGCACCTGAAGTGGTAGAAAGTTGGTGGAGAACAATGTAAGAGAGAAGGAAATCAGGAATTTAATTGAGATAAAGAAAAACTGCAGCAGAGATAATGAGGTAAATTATTTGTTATTGCTCCTTAGAAAAGAAGGAAAAAAACCCCAACAATTAAAAAACAGATTAAAAGAAGAAGATTGAAAAAGTCTCCTTTGGTCCCTGTGGGGACAGAACTTGGTTCTTACCTTGTGATTTGAAATGTTTCATCTGACTATATCCCTGCATCTTCCCTGGTCATTGCTTCCTGCACTGGAAAAGCACCTTTCCTGGTTTCATTTTGGATGTCATCAAAATATCTTGAGGGTATCTTTCAAGTTGTAGAGTCCTGTTAAATAAGGATTAAAACCTCTCTCCAGGATTTGGTCTTGGACCTAGGATAATTCTACTTTACTTCCAAAATTACTATTTCTCAGATTGTAGCTCTTCAGAACCTAGTAACAGTTGAAGTCCTTAATATGTTTCTTCTAGTGTTAAAAGCTTTAGAAAGAACTCAAGAGCTAAGTAACATAAAATTTATCCCACCAGATATAAAATATTTCAACATAATTCAACAGTGCCCATAGTCAGCCCGATACTTCAACAATGTCCAGAGTCAATTATCTCTTATTTCTGGAAAAAATTATGGGGAAGGAATGCAAGAGTTTAAGAATTATTGTATCAATATTTGAATGTGGATACTTTAAGAGAATTGGTTTAAATAAGGAAATAATTACTTTAATATTTAAAAATTGTTATTATTTAGTACTACCAGTATTATTAGGATTTAGTATTATCACAGAAACATTTGTATTTAGTTAACTGGAAGTCTACCTTGATAAACTAGAGTTTTGTATGGAGCATATCTTACTTTGAGCGATTTCTTTGTGTAGTTATCAACCCTTGATTGCTGGATGATAAACTAGTTTGTAAAAGACTAATCCTTTATATCTCAGACAAAGATGACACAATCAAAGCTCAATCATCAAACCCATCCTACAGATCTTCCAACAATGATCATCTTTCTTCTGTTTCTCTGGATGAGAATCAAGAGGAAGATAAATATATATAATACTGGCTTATTTATATAACTTTAAATAATTTCCTTTAATCGCATTAAACTTCAGTGAATGTTGTACATGTGATGAATTTAAAGCTTTCATCCTAACTTCATAAAAGTTCCTTCAGAGCCTGTACTAAAGAACGATCATTCTGAATTGCTACTAACTAATGAAGGCATGCAATTATTTTAAATGTTCCTCCAAGGGATTCTCTTGGTAAAGTATTTTAAATTCATATATAAAAAATTAATGACAATGTGATTTTAACTTCCTCTGCATCTGGGCTGACTGCAATCATTACATACAGAAAATTATTCAGAAATCTTTATTAAAAATATAGCATTGAGCTTCACACTTTTTTGTGCATCATTAATTTCTCCTCTAGTCTTCATAGTATTGCCATACAGTGAAATACACTTTACCTAATAGTTGTTTAAATACTCTGCATTTAGTTTAAGGAGCATAAATTACTGCTTTCCTTCCACACATTCTGCATGCTGGTAGATGTTAAGATTATTCAACTTGCTAGTACCTTTAGGGGATAACTGTGGTCTGAAACAATATATAGTAGGCCTGCAAGTACTTTAAAGTACTATTACTTTTATTAAGTCACTCACTGCTGAAGACATATTAAATTATTTTAGGCATTTCGTGGATTAATTAAAATGTCCATGGCATTATCAGCTCAAGAAATGGGTAGGTGGGGGGGGAAGAGGAGACAGAAAGATGAAACCAAGTATGAAACTCTTGTACATGAGTACATGTACATCTGGAGGAAGAAAAGGATCCCCCATAGCTCTAAACCTGGTTACATCTGTTCTAAAACCTCATAAATTTCTGCTTAGCAGTCCAGCTGGGCAGAATCTTAAAAGAACATCAAATAGATACTCATCTTGATAAAACAATTATGTTGTCAGTTCCCTTGATCAGCACATGCTTGACAAAGCATGCTCCAAACTTGTATTTTTAGCCTAGAGCTCACCAAACTTGAAGACGTGATCTATGGAAAGGAATGAATTATCTGAAGATAGGGGTTTTCTTGAATTGTTCCTTAAGCACCAAATCTTGGCCTCCAGTTATTTGAAAGTTAGGCGGTACCAGCCCTAGGGGGAGAGGGAGAATAATATTTAGGCACTGAATGTATTTTTGCTCCCAGCTGACAGCTCCATACCATAACTGTCAGCCGTGACATCTATCTTAAGAGCGTAGCACTTTTCAAGTTCTTTAGTGTCTGTCATTCAACTATGGACATGCTGTGTGAAATCATGGACTGGCAATCAAAACTCTTGCTGACTGCCTGGATTTCATGCCCTCCATGAGTGGAGTGGGGGTGAGGCTCTTTCAGCCATGTGTATTCCTTTCTGCCAGAAGTCACACACCAGGCCTGAAAGGTTGGTGTCTAGAACCAACATGAAAGGAAACATGAGTGAAGCAGTTGCAAAATAAAGAGAACAAGAAAATTTTGTTTGAATCTTTCCTTTTATGCTTGGACTGGGGCTGGGATAGGAAACTGTGTAGTGCTCAGTGAAAGAGAAAGGAAAACTCTAGGAAACACTGTGCATGAGGTGTGTGCAACACAGCAAGAATTTGAGGGGAGTATCCACATACTTACATAATGCTTAGGCTTGGTTATAATTCTCAAAATATGACAGTTTTAATTATGAGATTCTGTTGTATTCTTTTTCTTATCTTACTCCTGGAAATAGAAAATCTTAACAGATTTCAAGTTAAAAAAAAAGTCAGTGTTGTTCCAATTCCATTTTCTAAGCTCACATAATTGAGATATAATTTTCTAATTTTTACTTAAGTCTTATTTAAAGATAATGAAGATGAAATATTTATAGAGCCAATGCAGTATGTTTTGGATTTTGAGATACGTAATATGGTGTTGAACCAATGAAAGATGGCAACTTGACAGAGATACATGTATTAGATTGCAGCAGTGCTGAGTATTTTCCTTGAAGTTTTGCTAGTTCACTGCCTGGTGCTTTTTAATTCATGCTCACATATAAATTTGACACATTGAAGTATTGAGTATTCAGCATTAGGTTTCTGATAGAGCAAATGCAGTCCCTTGGCTGTCCAAGAGTATAAGTGGTTTGAAACATGATCACAACGCCTGGGAAAAATCCTTCTAATAGGCACTAGAGAGAGCAGACATTTTTAAAGGATAAAAGCATATGGTAGTCATACAAGAAGGTGCTCCTCTGAGACAGAATTAACATGAGATATTGATAGCAGTTCTTTCAGATTAACCTGTTGCATAGTCATTACTAGTTTCATTAGCATTTACTTAATGCATTTCTTCCCAGGTACTTACTTACTCAATAGGGACTGTCTTCTAATAAACACAGCGATGTGTGCTGTTAGATATGTTCGGGCATTTTCTCTGAAAAACATGCTGGGAGGGCTGGAATGCCACTGGCTGAAATTCAAGGGCAGAAATAACCTGTTGAAAGATTAAAAAAGGGTTCTTTGCTAAGGCATCTTGAAAAGCTTACAGTAAAGCAGCATAGATTTGTAAGAAATCTTATCTCTTGGCCTCCCATCATTGGAATAGTTTTTGCATGTTTGCCTGTGCCTTTGCAAACTCTCCTAGAGCATGCCATCAGAGTGCTCTTAAGCAGTGGAAAATGAGAGATACAAGAATCACCTTGCAATTTTTACAACAAAATAAATTATTTGTTTCATGAAAGTTTATTATCATTTGTTAAGCAATGCTGCAACATTAATGCCCCCATTAGAAGATGCAGTTTATGTAAAAGCAATGAAATTTGCCTTCATGCAGGTACTTAAGAAATATTTCATTGGCCTCAAAAACAGCCTGATGGCTTTAGGATAAAAATTGAAATGGAAAAGATGTGTGCGTATGAGTTTAAACAATGTACTGTATAGAGATAAGTTACTGCAGTGCTGGGCACTATTTCAGGTTTATCAAAATATTGTTATTTTTTAGAAAATACTTACTATTTAAACGAAAAAATGTCAAGAACCCCAAAAAAATTATTTAGTGGGCTAATTTTTAAATTATTCTGTAACCTTCTGCTAGTGAGAAGGGTTTATTTGTTTCTTTTTTTGCCTAATCCTTTGGAGGTCTTTTTTGAATTCCTCTCACCTACTCTATTTTGAACAATAAGTCTTAAAGTCTTGCTAGCACAGAATCCTTAACTTTTGTTTATTTTCACAGGGCAAAAGGAACAGGAATTGCTTTCCAGACAGGGAGTATCATGCATTATGGACTGGCAATATTAATAGCTGTGAAAACAAACAAACAAGCAATCATCTCTAATATTCATAAATCCTCCTAAAACTAAGCCAGAAGAAAATAAGCCTCAAATCCGCCAAAGAAAATAATAATAAAAAATAATAATAAATAAAAAAAAAAAAAAGGGATTGCGTGTTTCATTTTAGGATGTGCAGGGACATCCTATTGTGTAATAACTAAAATTTTGGTCAATCACCATCTGTGCTAAACCAGTGCAGTGTGAAAAGTAAATCTAACAGTATTTATTTATTTCTTAGGAGTTCTTGTCTTTTGTTTAGCTAACTCTGATAGACCCTGAAATAGTTTTCTTTCCAATTTGTGCCAAGAACAAGAAAACTGTTCAGGTTTGCCAGACAACTGCATCATCGCTTTCTCTATAACTTTGTGCCGTAATTTGAAGAGTCTACAGAGTGTGTTTCTTGCCATATTGTAAGTAATAAAACTCAGTGTTTCTTTAGTGTTTGCCTGTATTTGCTATTATGGAGGTGATGGCTGGATTAGAAATATTGTATGTTTATATAGTATGTTTTATAGTATACGAGGCAACTAATGTGGTTTTTGGTGTTTGGGTTTTTTTTTTTTTAATTTTTGTTTTTGGGTTGTTTTTTTTTTTTGAGGATGGACTTCATTGGTGAAGTCAGAGAAAAATGTGAACTGATTAGTCTTGACTTGTAAACTACATCCACTTAGAAAGGTTTTAGGTAGTCTTACTCTCATTAAAGTAAGTCAATGATGATTGCTTTGAGGGGAGAAGAAATAGGCCTTTGTATTTTCAGTATGTTCTCTCTTCAGAGTCACCAGAGAAACAGCAATAGTTTTTTGAGAGGCAGGTGAATTTAGAAATCCCAAAGAGAATATTTATAGACATTTCTTAGTATACAAGATTTTTATATGGATTAGTATAAATAGTGCTGGCTTGCTGAGACATGGATTACAGTAAATTTACTGATTTTATATGTAAGCAGTTTCAGTTATGTAGGAAAACAAATGCATATCGATGTGACTAACCTACTCTGAAATTTTTCCATGTCATTCTATGGGAACTATAAATACAAAGCAGAATGACATTAACCTGATTTTTTTTAATACCAAAGACAGCAAGTAGAAAAATGTCATAAAATCAGATTTTGTATGACTGTCACAACTTGTCACCTACGTAATTTATGCTGTAAAAATATGTATAGAGCAGGATGGTATACATGATTTATAAAGATATAAATAGTAAACAGTGCTTGAAATGTATTTTTTTTTTATTGCTAGCTATTCTCTAACCCATTGTGTAATGCTGAGAACTGAACTTGTTTCACAATTTTTAACTTTTTTCTTCAGCAAATCAGTCACATTGGAGAGGGGCACGCTACACTGGCAGGAAATTGTGAGTCCAGCTAGATTTCTATCAGCTAACAGTTAGGATAAATTAAAGAATCATGTAAATACAGCCTCAGACTATTAATAGGTGGCATTGTTGCCATATTTTAAACCATAAAAATATAGAAAATGTGGAGTCTTTTTGACAGGTATATTTTGTCTGTGTTGAAGTACTCCCTGGCTGAACTTTCAAGCAGTGTGAATTTCCTAAATCTTGAGAGGAAGTAGAAAAAGGTGTGCTTTGAGGGTGAGAGGCTGGGAGAAGAAAGCTGCCATAATTTTTAGGGGATACAAAGCTTTGTTGTTAACTATGAAGGTTATCAGTGAATTGTGAGTGTGCTTTTTTTGGTTGTTAATTGAGAATGTATTGGCATTTATAATGTGAGATTGGGTCTCTGTAGACTGATGTACAGTTACTGGTACAGTATTGATCATAAGCTCTTTCATAGCAAGGATATGTGGGCATGTCAGTAAGTACAGTTCATTCACTGGGGTTCCCATGTGAGTCTCATTACTGATTTAATTTACCCAACCCTTAAATGGCTGTTAGGCATTAAGAGCAAAAATTGCTCTCAGACATAGGTCATTTCACTAGCTTTACTTAACCAGACTTTCCATGCTGCCCTCTCAAGCCAGCCTAATTATTGCTATTACTATTACTATTATTACTATTATTATTATTATTATTATTATTATTATTATTATTATTATTATTATTATTATTATTATTATTATTATTATTATTTTGGAGTAAGTTTCTTGAGTTAGGGTATAAAATGTTGAATTTCTTGGGGAATATTTTAATGTCACATTATTTCCATCTCTGGGTAATCATCTGTCACTTTAAATACCAGTGTCAAGTAAAGACTCCAAGTCCCTGAGGCCAAAAAACTCATGCTTTTCTCCACTATAAATTAGGGCACATTAGGACTCACCTTTCTTAGAGTTCGTATTTCATCCCATTCTTGCTGCTGATGACCACATGGAAGAGGGTCTTCCTTGAGATACCTAATATTTAGTTGTCTAATTTCTGGAGAAGGCAAAGAAGGCTTGGATGGAGCCATGGAATTTGGAAGAGGTGTTAGGAAATCCTCCTCTTATCTGTCCCACTGCTGCTTCTAAAGACTCGAACTGCTGCATTACTACATTGTTCCTTTTTAAGGAACTTGCTTTCTAATGTAGCTGGGATTATTTCCAGATATCAGGAGAGGGGTGATACTACTAATGGATTTGCTCATCTGAGTAGAGGACAGTTGCAGTATGAGGGGGAATCTCAAGGATTGTCTTTTCAGACATCTCTCTTATTTACATATTATGTGTTACTCAAGAGTCATTGTGAAAACAATCTGGAGCTGTTACTGGATAATCAGTGTCAGGGTTGATTGGATATCGCAGCTAGTGGAGGTACTAAAATTTTGTCAAGTGTGTGAACCTTGTAAACTTGTTCAAAGCTGCTTATAAAGTTGACATTCCTTTGCCACATGAGAACATATCTGTGTCGGCCAAATTCAGATGAGCTGAAGATGAATTTACATGGCTGTGTAGAATCCTAGGATCATTAAGATTAAAAAACACCTCTAAGATTATCAAGTCCGACCACCATCATCATCATTGTGTTCACCACTTAACCATGTTCTCAGTGCTATATCCACATATATTCTGGACACACCCAGGGATTGGAACTCCACCACTTCGCTGGTAGCTTCTTTCAATGCTTGAACAACACTTTCCATGGGGAACTCTTTCCTATTATCCAAGCTAAACCTCTCCTGGCACAACCAAGGCTATTTCCTCTCATCCTGTCATCTGTTACCTGTGAGAAGAGACCGACCCCCACCTGGCTACACCCTCCTTTCAGGGGGTTGTAGAGAGAAATAGGGTCTCCCCTGAGCTTCCTTTTCTCCAGGCTTAACACCACCTGTTCCAACAGATGTTCCTTGCATGACTGCCTCTCCTTTGGAGGCAGGCTCTCTGTGTTTGCTAACACAATGACTCTCTCAGCAGATAGGATGTCTATCAGAGTTTGATTTTGGACTCTGCTTCAGATACCATGAGAAGAGAGAAGCAGCAGCCTCCATCCCTGGAAAGACCCTTCATCTGACTGCTTAACACCTCCAGTTCCTCGGTTTTTGTGGAAGGGACAGGCAGTGCAGGTCATTGCACAAAGCAAATATAGGTAATTTTTCTTTCTTTCCTATTAGTGACAAGCTAAGTGTGGGGAGGAAAAGAGGATAATGGAGAACCCCTGAAAATGCAGGAGCAGTGAATATATTTCTCAAAGAGGAGTGCAAAGCCATTAGTAACTGTGAAGGTTGCATTAATTATAGATCTTTGATGTGTGGATGAAGAGCCAAGAAGTTTCTTGCAGCTAGTAATTAGCTAATTAGTTCAGATTTGATAAGAAGCTGTAAGTTCTATACAACATGTTAGTCAGCAGGAGCTTCTAAAGCAGGGCCCAGGTTTATCTTTGTAAGTTAGAGCTGGCACAGTGAGTTGCACACGCCTCCCTTAATGGAAGGTCAGAAGACTTGCCTAATGTATAATAGAAATATATTTTGTTCGGTGGTGTTTTGGCATCACGGCCATTATTTTTTTTTTTTTTTTTTATTTAGACTCTCCTAAACGTTTAAGACTGCTAGGAGTAGTATCAAGAGAGGAATGTTAAGGCCTCAAAAACTAAGAGGTCTCCTCACGTCTCAAGATGAGCTAAAGCAATACACTATTTATGCAAAAGGTATTCCTTAGCTAAACATCTCATTTCATGCAATAACAGACAGAAATTAAATAAAATTGTAAGGCCTGGAACTTGAGCTAAAACATCTGGTTGTTTTTTTCAGGTTTCCAGTAGTTCAAGTGTAGTGTGGATTACGTTTTGTGGCTAGGGTTTTTCCTTTTATGAATGTATCTGTTGAGAGGTCTCCTTTGCTGCATTTTTCTGGTTGGATATTTAAAGTACTAACATTTGTTTTAGGCTTTGTGGCATACTTCTGTCCTGAAGCAAAATGAACTGCTCTAATAAATATGTCTGAGAGCTTCACAGTAGACTCAGTCAAACAACTGGTTATGAGGAATCTTAAGAGCTGAATTTCTCTGCTTTGCTTTTTGGCTGCTCTATAGAAAGAAGAATGCTGTGTCCGGAATTCCTGAAAAGCTGGCTATGTATAAGCACAGGATGTGATGTAAAGATCAACACCGTTGCAATAAATTGTTTATACTATTAGCCAAAATGATTTGTTTGTGTTTAAGAGGAATTTTGCAACTGAGTATTAAGAGTGAAGGCTACTTCTGTGGTGACTGAATACAGGGTATTATTTATCCTACTACCCACACAATTACACAGTAACATACTGAACATGCATGAAGGAGTTTGTTGTTGCATGAATATGCTGACATGCTTGTCTTGAAGTGCCACAATTTTCTCAGCATGGTGCTGAGTGTATAGCGCCTTTCTTTCATACTGTCTATACCTGATCTGTGACTTTTCCATGGAACTTCTTACAGGTCTCCATCTCAGACATCTAGGGCTTTCAATAATGCTGCCAGAAGACAAGTCAAGACAAATAGGGAGATAACGTACTTTTGCTGTCTTCAGAATGCTAATATCCTATTTCTGGGGTCTGAAGAGATGTAATTTCAAGAGTGTTGCTGGTGTCGAAGGCAAATTTTCCAAGTGGCTGTTTGTTAGCTGCTCTTCTTCTGATGTTTCCAACTAATTGGAAGGGATTGGTAAAAATATCTCTTTCAGATCAACCATGAATTTGTTTTCTGTCTCCTCAAACCACTGAGGCACTGGTTAAATCTTAGAACCACCATCTAAAAATGTATTAGCATGTAAGAAATGTATACTAGAGGCAGTACTGGAAACACTGCAGCTACGGTGAGGAGGTCCTGGATCAGTATGGTTTTGATCCCATCCATTGATGGAATAGTTTTGTTTTGTATAGTAAGGAAGACAAAATTAGCAATTCCAGATTAGCTGATAAGCAAGACTTTCTTGTCTGGATCCAGATTTTTAGCTATCAGTAGACAGATTTGTTCTGTGGTCCATGATTTACCTGGACAGCCCAGCTGGCAGAGGCACAAAGTTGCCTCCAGCTAGGCAAAGAATGTCCATAAAGGCAAGTTCAATCTGCTGTGTTTACAAAATGAGGAGGAGGCATGATACATGTGGCAAGGACTGTACTTTTGTGCATTGCCTCTGGTAGGGTTTGTAATACAGTCCACCAATACTATAGTAAAAATTAGCTTTGTCTTCTAGAATGAACATAAGTTTGGGAAACCATGAAGTCAGCACTCGGTTTTTCTATGACTATCTGTATCTTATTAGTAGAAAAGGGCTGTGGAGCTCCATTTCCATGTATGTTTGGCCCACATTTTGGCCAATTATATAAACATCATACTAGTTATCAAATTTTTAGTAGAGATAAAGCACAGAAGATGTTTTGTGTTCTTCTGGAGTTAAGATTTGAATGATCCCCCCCCCCCCCCAAATCTATGTGTCTTTTAAAGAATTAGTTTTCTTTAGGAGATAATTATAAGTCGGTTTGAATTTTTCCCTTAGGCATTTTAAAAAAGTTAACACCTACTGAAATTGTATTAAGACCCATTGTCTTCATTGTCTGAATATTTTGTAATCTGTCTGAGTCAATCTTAAATTTAAAGGTGGTTTATTTTGTACATGTAACATCAAAAGAGGCTTCTTTGGTAATATTTAAAATATGTGCTTTGCTTTTTTGTCTCTTCAGTTTTTTTCTTTCCCACTTGCAAAGTGTTTTGTATGCTAAAATTATTTCAAGGGAAGATCTTTGCTTTAGAAACTCACTCTTCATACATATGCCTGAAGTCAAAAAAAGCATACTACTGTTTATTCCATGAGATCACACAGCCAATTAATCAAGATTTCAACGAGTATCAAGATGTAGCCTTCATTCTGTCTGCTTATTAACTTTCATTATGTGTAAATCTAAGTTGTAATTGTTAACAGGATAGATTATGCTCCAAAGTTTTTTTCCTATAACAACATTCCTTCACAGTTCCCTTTATTAAAGCGTACCCAGGGTGATATATTATGTTAAGAAGGATTAAAACATAAGGTGACAATGACCTTCCGTTTAATTAACTATGATGGAAATAAAGGTGAGAACAATGATGATGAAGCTCTGCTGGAGACCATAAATCATGTGCTCTACTGGTTAGACAGGACACAGCTATAAAAATAACCTTGCAGTTCACAGGTTAAATGACTCTTCCATTTTGCTACATTCACTATTGTTTTTATTTTAATACATAAAGAAAACTTTCATTTTCTGGCAGTGTAAAAATTGTCCTGTACTGAAAAATGAGTTATTTTGTGAATAAGTTTGAAAACATTTGAATTTTTTTTTGTTAAAATATTATTCAGTATCCCAGCTTTTAAAGAGCAAAGTGGCATATGTGCCAGTGGAAAGATGGGGCACTTATGTGTTTTCTTCTATAATCCTATGCTATAAAGAACAGAAGATGGTCTAATGTTTTGTTGTAAAATAGTTCTTTGTTTCTCCTAAAGATTCTGGACTTTCACCATGTGAGATAAGCTTGCCAATTATATTCTTCAAGGTCTGAAAACATTTTCTAACTCAGTTAAGTAGGTTTCAGAAGATATTACATGTACTGTGCAATAAGACTGCTTATTTTTCTAAACACATTCCTTTATCTGTGAGTTATAGTCCTCTACCATTTAGTATACAGAGTTTGCAATATAATGGGAACAATTAAATTTGAATTGCAGTTCAACAAAAGTCATAAATATATTGACTAGGGTCATCTACTGCACAATAAATTAAGCAAGACTTCTGTCACCTTGGCTATCACCATTGCATTAAAGATATTAAGGTTTTCCTTGTCAAATTCTGTTGGATAATCCTGTAAGATTAGAATAAATTCAGAAGCTCCCCTTTTAGATTAAAAAGAAAAAAAAGAAAAAAAAAAAAAAAAGAAGAAAAAAACCCTAGTGAAAGTTCACAAACTATTTAGACTATTTTGAGCTTCCTTTGTGTCTTATATCTCTTGATTTCTCCATGAAGATGTGCTCTCAGTCTTTAAGGCTGGTAAATCTAAATGTGGAAAACGAAGTCTAGTGGAAAAAGAATGATAAAAGAGTTCAAAGTGGATGTTAACAGCCATTAAGCAAGAATTTTGTGATATTTTGCAACAGATAAGAAAGAGGTAGGTCTTCTAGAACTGAAAAGATCTGAAAGAAAAAAATTAGCTGTCCATTCTTTTCTGTGATCTAATGCCAGCCGTCATTGCTGGGGTAAGTTTTGGGTGGCAACTTTTTTTTATTTTAAATTTCAAGATAAGAGTGTGGAGTTTTATCTTATGCTCATTCCCTAGTGCTTCAATTTAGCATTTTAAGATAAGTCATCAGAGAAGTTTTGGCTTTTTGAAGATGAAGGGATCATGGATGGAGAGCTAGGTGTCTGGGAATTACTTTTGAGTAGACTAAATCCCTAGGGCAGTAAAATGTTTTATAGTTAAGTGACATTGGTTTAGTTGATTGTCCCTTTATGTGGTTAAACAGAGTGTATAAGAAGTGGAATAATAATTCTTACTGTTTCAGTGTGTCTTGTCATAACACTTCAGAGGAACATTTTTCTTTAAATTATGCAGTCAGTAGTAGTTCTTCCTCTGTGTTGGCATGTGGGTGGCATTGTGCACAGGTTTTGAGACACAGAAAATATTGCTGAGTTTGGAATCAAGTTTCTTTGTGTGCTGGGAAATCTGCAAGTGATGCACTCAGTATTCTGCATTTTTCCCTCAGCATCCAGTCCAGAACACAGTGGGAACATTATTACAATATTTGTTTCTCTGCCTCTTCCTGCATATGTTGAGCAAGTAACAAGAGTGACTGGGATTTCATCAGTTCCAAATATATCAGCAATAATAGGGAACTGATGAGTTAAAATGCCTCCAAATGATCACAGTATTATTCTGTACTGGGTAGTTCTGTAAGTCAGATGATAATGGTGATAATTCCTTCTCTACAAATCCTTAATGGTGGTTGTGGTGCTTGCTATTGATCATGTAATATTACACTGTTGTGGGCAACGATGCTCATGCTCTTCCACACTTCTCCATACCCTGACTTGAGCAGTAGATGGTGCCTGATGGCTCTAACCTGTCCTGACCTCAACACAGACAATGAAGAGAGAGAAAAGTCCCTTCCAATTCTACAGGTAACTGACCCAGAAACAGAAGACTTGTCTTCGTGCTTTAGCATAGTACAGAACAACAAATGTTCAGAACATATTCCGAACAGGAAAATAATAAAAGAGTATTTATTTAGGGTAGGCAGAAAAGTCAAAATACTGCCCAGTCCCAAACGGACTAACCTCATTCCAACATTTCACACTTAATGCATCTCAACCCTTTTGGTTACTATTGATGTCCTTGAAACTCTGAATCTTTTTTTTTTCAACAAGCTACATCAGAATTTCTGGAAGAACTTCTATCTCAATCTGCTTTTCATTCTTTGGATCTTATTTTCTCTCTTAATAAATGTTTCCAATGGATAATATTTTTACTATACCAAGATATATACCAAGCTTTGTAAAGGATAATATTCTGGTGCTAGTGCAACTCACATATTTTACCAAAAGGACACTTTTTAAGTCACTAGACAAAAATGCTAATGTCAGAGCACTGGAGTCTTGGTGATGGGGTAAAATGCTGTAATAGTAGAGAAGAAGTGTCAAGCTTTGAAGGCAGAGCTGGTAATATGCAGAGGCAGACCCTATCTTGGCTTCTTCCTGCAAGAGTGGCAACAAATTCCACAGTTTCAGGCCAGAATACAATTATCAATATCCTTAGTTTGATTTTCTGTGAAGTAGCTGGTCAATAGTCAATCTTCCATAAACAATAATAAGGGGAAGTCTTTGAAGGAAAATAAGAAATTACTTTGCTGGTGCTATCACTTTACTGTTTCTCTGTCTGTAAAGCTTTTGGCTGTTACCCAGTCTTTCTAGGAAAGAAGAAAATTTTTTAACATTGGTATTAATTCATAAGATTGCTTAGGTGGGATTCTCTCCTCCTGCTTTATTGCCTTTTTGGTTGACCTTTCTATTAGAATAGATAACTTTCTACAAGATTCTTTAATTACCTGTTTTTCAAAATCTTGCATTCATGCCCTAACCTAATTAAGTGGTGAAATTCCATAACATTTACTTGGTATTTCATAGGCCTCCCACAATTCCGTACTAATTTTTTCTTGTCTGTACATTGTCTTCACCTGGTGCTCAAGCTTTTCTCTGTATTTCATTTTTCCTTATTAGAATAAGAAGTGCATATTATTGGAATCAGGAGTACTTCAAGACTCACACCCACATTGGGTCCAAAAGTCATTTGTGATTAATATGATGAAGCTGAAAATTATGGTTTTTTCTCAGCCCTTCTGACTTCCATATTTGTAGTACAAAGGCAGAAGTTAACTTCTGTATTGCAAAGTTGGAAGACAAATGGATGGAACTGAACATATTATAAATAAGGTAAAGAAGATACATAAACAAGGGACAAAGATTGAAAATTATGCTACTTCTAAAAGTATCAGATCAGCTTATTCATGACAAGGAAAGGCTAAGGAAAGAGAGAAGGAAATTACTGCAGGTTTACTTGTCTAATGACTGCCAAACAGTTAGGAAAAACTCCCATGAAAATGCAACGGTGTGCATTTAAGAAATGTGGTTGGGCATGCTAAATCTATAATAAACATTATTTATTCTCTGTCAAGAGAATGGTTTCTTTTTGATGACTGGGGTTTTGTTTATTTGGCTTCTGATTTTTATTTATTTTTAATGTATTTGAAAGGAATTCTCTCATCTTACAATGGAATCCCAACTTATTTTAGTTTGGGTCTGCCAAAGTGAATATTTAAGGACACATTTAACATCCAGAAGATTTTTAGGGCAAAATCTTGGCTGAGTATCTGATATGCATCATGCCATAATTTCTTCTCTTGGAAACTGAAAGAATATGAGCTGCATATAGAGTTCAGTGACAGGAATCTGTTTTTGTAGTAGTTTTGATGAAAACACCTTTTGCACCTTTACAAGGGTGTGGAAATAGAAAAACAATCTTTTCAATGTTAAGAATTGGGCAGGCACAAAATGTTACCAAGCATATCTCAATTTGTTGATATCCCTCTATAAAAGGGGGTGCCAGCCAGTCGCCTGTGTTGTGTGCTTGTTCTGCACATTTGCAGGGGACTGTGCACTACACACCAACTGAGAGAAGATTGTTGGTACATGACATGCATGTACTGTATCTGCATCCTTCTGATTATTTAAGATGAATTAGATATGACCACTGTTTTAGTATTGGACTAGGTCCAAGCACATTTTTTTCATGTAGAATGTCACTACTTCAGAAATGCTGTTCACCTCACAGAATTCTATAATGTAGGCACATATTTAGGATTCACAATAAAATGAAAAGTTGTTTTTAATATTGTGGAGGAAGGGAGATAACTATGAAAGTTTGATGCTGGGTTTTTCTGGCTTCTGTTGAGTCCTATTTAGAACAGAGGGCAAGAGGAGTTGATTTCACAGTTTAAAGTCCAGCTATCACTGTAAGAATTTTTATGAGTAAAGGGTGATGTTTTAACACAATTAATTTTAGATTGCCCTTAATAATAAAAAAAAATTGGGGGTTAGTGTAAATCAACAGGTACATCTTATTCCTATGAGTTTTCTAAAATATGATTGAGTTTGCCACTAGCTTTTTCTTTGATCCACACTAGGATGGGAAGGAAGATTTATGTATTGTTAATAAAAGGGAAAATTATTGAAATCAATGACTTTTGATTAATTTCAGATTTCAAAATTGGGAATTTTGGGTGATTGTTAGTAAAACTTCTTTAGTTAAGGAAACTGGGAAATGGGAAAGCCTCATTGACTATTATAGTCTAGGAAAAGATTACCTTCATAGGAGCTCTAATGTCAAAGTTTCATATGGTTTTTTGACTTTGGGATAAAAAATGTTCTTCTGGACTCTCTAGAAGAGACTGCAAGAGCCTTGGAGTTTTCAAAGTAAATTTTGAGATTTGTGGAAAATGTAGTTAACAAGCCAAGTTATCACCTAGGTTAAATGCTGACAATTTTGGTTTATATGCTTTTTTATTTTTTTTTTTTTCAGTCAAGGTCTGGTAAGAAAATCAGTCAAGTGGTTTAGAATGAGAAATAACAGCGTGGTTAGAAATTCCAGCAATTCAAAACTCTCATGCAAATACTCAGTAAAATTAGCTGCAGAATAGAGTTAATATCTGTCACTGTACCTGTGGGTTGATAGGAAATTATATTCTGAGTCCTAATTACAAAAAGTATGCAAAAGAAAACAAAGGTCTGAGCAACTTGAATTTGTATTTGAACAAGTGAAAGTCAAATTAATTTGACTGGATCTTTTTAAAAACAGATTTTACTTGGTTTGTTACCATTTTAATTTTTTTCCATACTCGTTGCTAATCAGGCATGACAAATAGGCTCACCTTTGAACACACTTTGCACTAATAATGTCATAAAGTAACTCCCTTTAATTGGTACCTCAGGCTACTCTCATCAAACAAGCTCATAAAAAGAAACTACTGACAGCTTTCACTTCTGCTAGATTTATGAAATACTTCTCATATATGCCCAGACTGTGTGTGTTTGCATTGCTACTCTAGGCCTGACGTTTGATCAAAGAAACAATATATTTTTTTGTTCTCCAACAAACTTGCACCATCACTTCCATTCAGACATTTATTCTAGCTGTGCATGGCTAGTGTGAAATCTTTGCACATAGAAATACAAAGGGTAGTCACTTTACAGTAAGGATTACAGTTCACTATAATGTAGCAAATATGTTTTAAAGACAGATACATAATTTAAATTTAATAATTTATTCCACAAATGATTTTTTTTTCTTCACAGATTGTGTAAACAAAGACTCTTATATGGGCTCATTATTCAAAACTATTCACCCAATAACTTGTGTAGATAATTCTTGATCTTGGTCTGTAGCTCATTCTCAAGGATCTCATTGTGAATATTTGATCATCAAAATTCCAGCTTAGTGACTCATCACCTAAATCATATGGTATGCTTCTTCCAGGATGGAGGAACACAGCCCTTAATTTTCTACTTAATGATTCAGAAAGTGGCGAGCACTTGTCCTCTGAAAGTCAAAGCCCTTTATCAAATACCAGAGCTTGAGGTCTTATCTTAGTCATTGGTTTTAGCAGATGTTGGAAGAAATAGCCTGTAAATGAAGATCCAAAATTTGGGGGTTTTAACTATTGAATTTTAAATTAGATACTTTGATGGATGCACCTATTTTATGTTCTTCTTTTCTGGCAAGTATTCAGGGAAACTAACAGATAAGAGTGAAATTATTAAAAGTGTGTTTCTGCAAAATATAGGATCTATAGTAGCAGAAATTCCTGCTAATGTCCAGTAATATATGCTCAGGAATTGAATTATGAAAATAAAACCTTATTTTAAGCTTTATACTACCTAACTGAACAGTCTATACTATAACTGTTACATAGTTTTCTATAACTGGAGTAGTTGACAGTGGAATTTCTCTTCTTGATTAGTATCAAATTTCAGAGAATATCTAGATTTTACTTTCTGGATTTTATATGAACACTCTTGTCATCATTAAAGAACGCTAATTCTTCCAATGATAATTTGTTTTATGATGTAATTTTGTGTGAAATACCTTTTGCCTGCACAAGTATTTTCTCTTAGTAATGAATATTGTTAAGCTAAACATAGATTTATTAGTTTTAAATGGAGATGTTTTATTTGATCTGTCCATAATGCCTTGATATTGGCTTGGAAAAGGGCAAATTAATCTGATTTATGTCACAGGTTTTTCATTACAGCATAGAATTTAGAATGAATGAATTCAGCAATCAGTGATATTTACAGTTCATAGAAATATGCATTAAGAATGTGTTTGGAGTATAACTATGCATCCATTTATAATTCACCACAGGCCTTTTTAGGTGACTTTCCTGTATTTCAGACTCTGGATTGATAAGGACCTAAGTTAGTACATTATCAACGGTATCAGAAGGGATTTAA
Source organism: Sitta carolinensis (assembly GCA_032173965.1). Lineage (NCBI taxonomy): Eukaryota > Metazoa > Chordata > Aves > Passeriformes > Sittidae > Sitta > Sitta carolinensis. Next base: position 90,837,044 of record CM063284.1, on the reverse strand, counting down.
TGAGTCTCAGAGTCCTAGTTCTTCCTCTTTTCCCTCATTATTATAGCAGCAAGAAAGTTATTTTAGTATTTTCTAATTTACCTATCCATCTGCCCTTCTCCTGACAGTCTGTATAGATCAGTTTAACTTCGGTGATACATAAATGTGACTCTATTAACCTCTTTAGGAAGAGGCAAGTCCCTGTCAAATGCATAAATGTACTATCAAAATGACAGGTCAGATACTGTTCTGAATGTTGTTTATAGCATTTTATTTACCACCAGTGCCTTCTCTTTTATAAACTACCTAGTGCTGCCATCCTCTTACTTACTACGTGGATAAACTGTGCATCCATCAAATTAGACCTAGTTTTAAGCAGAATGCATGTCTATTGTTAAATTACGCTATGAGCTGAGGAATTTTAGACAGCCTACAGTCATGTAAAAAGCATCTATTAACTCTTTGTGAGGAACACATAGATTTGAATAGATATGTTTTGTAATGTTCTAAGGCCACAGCATTCAGAAAGAACAAGATTAAAAGATTTTGCTTTAATTTGAAACATTTCTAGTTGGATTTTAATCATATTCAGAGAAAAGGTGACTCTTTAGTAACTTTAAAATAATATAAAAATATCTTGTAAGCTACTATTATTCAGCATTAATATAGTTTTTATGATTCTTTCTTTCCCTGTGGATGAAACTTTTACATAAAATGCTATCACTTTCCTAGTTTATACTTAATAAAAGTTTCAAGCGATACTTATCCATTTTCGGGCTATGTGCAAAAATTTGCAAACCAGTCAGGTACTGGATACCAGATATGGCAGTAGACACATTTGGGAAAAAACCCTCTCAATAATGCCATAAAATATTATTTCCTAATGTGCTCTGAGGTTTCAAAATTCAGCCATCCAAATATGTGAAAAGTCAGTGTGGAATAGGAATATCTAGTTTTTCATACTGAAAAATTCAAAATATTCAGTTAAATAACAGTTGCCCTTAGCTAGATGAATTCATTTGAATAAGTTCTTTCTCAGATCCAGTAATTCCCAAGCGGGGTTTTTGGTCTGTTTGATTCATTATAGATTTAGTGAAAAGACTGGAATATCTTAACAAATTATGTCTTCCTTTTTCTAATCCTTTCCTTGCTCAGTGTTATATGACATTGACTGTTTTCTGTTGATCAGTACTATTTTCACACATGGAGCCTGTCCTCACCTTCTAGTGAATGGATGAGAGCCACTGAGGGGAGGATGGTGCAGAGCTTCTGCTTTGGATCAGGGGAAAGGAAGATTAGAATGAACAAATTTCAGGTTTAAATTCTTATCACAGGAAGTAGTACCTGTGCCTATCAATAGAGAAGGTGTATGGCAAGCAGCTTGAAAGTGACCTAAGTGGTTACTTCCATTTACAAATGTCATTTGCCTCCCAGGGCTGCTTTCTAAAGAAAGAGAGGACGGGAAGGCACTGCTAAACATGAAGAAAATTCCTGCAAAGGCACCAGACTGGAAAAGAGGTAATTTTGCCTGAATCTATCCTGCTTCAGTAAGCCAAATGGCTTGAAAAGGTACATTGTACTCTGACGTTTTCCTGTTCTAATTTATTCAGTTGACATCAGAAATGTGATAAAGGAACCAGTCAAGGATGCCTTGCTTTGTAAACAATGCAATAGCCAAGTGTCATTAAGGATTTAGAATTAGAAGGTGGTGTAACTATTTCTTGTCTCAATTAACAGATACAGTTCTTACAGTGAAATCCCAGTCTTTATTAGATATATAAGAACTAAATTTGTGCTAATTTTAAGATTTTTTCTAAATTGCTCCAGGTGAAAAGGCATATTCTAAAGCTAATATACTAAAAACCTGTTTCTCAGATATGATTCAGTAGAGATTTGTTATGAAAGTAGGATATTTGGAATGTGAAGTTAAAGTAAAATCTTTCCCATTTCTTCCTCTTAATGAATTTTTCCAGAATCAGTTTTTCTGCTGGGGCAGATGGTTCCTTAACTGCAGGGCTGATGCTGCTTCTAATCACAGGGGAAAAGTTTTTTTTGGAGTAAAAAAAAATACCAACCAGATGGTGAATATTAAAAAAGATGTTTTCAAACATCCTGATGTGTCTGCAGGACAGCAACAGAGAAAGAAGTTGGTATGGTTGGTGCTGACCTTATTCCTCTGACTGGGGAGGAAGGATTTGATAGAATCGTTCATAGATTTCCATCTTTCCCTCTTTTATGGCAGTGTGAAACTGCAGGTGTGGCTCCTGCACCTTAGTAGCTGCAAAAACTACCTGAAGGAGAAATTCCTTTCTTCCAAAGCTAATGTGATCTAGTTTTCAGGTGGTGTCCAGAAACAGCATATTTGCTCTTTGATGTTTTTTAATTATATGTACTTAAAGTAATGCTTTCAGACTCCTTAATTGTAAGAATTCTTGCCTTAAGTATCTAAAAATTGTTTGTCTTTGATGAATGAAAATGTGATAAAAACCTTGAAAGTATGTTAACATTCAGAATTACCATAACCTTGCTTAAATACTGTTTGCAGAGAATATGAATAATTTTAATCTATCTAAATGTATATTGTGTTGTTTAAAAAGGTGGTCTTCATATGGTTTCACATAATAATTTTAGCCTATTCTGCATCCCCACACTTGTTCACACAAGTGACAGAATTTTCACAATTAAATCCATTTATTGTGAGAGTTTTGTATCAAAACTACTCCTTCATATCCATTATTTATAATTACTTTTTGTCTTTTCTGTATTTGTGCTGTGTCATAAAGAAACTCAAAATACAGTTCTGAGTGCACCTAATTAAACAGGGAAACAAAAATCTCATTGTTAAAAATTTTTTGTTTTACTTTTTTTGCTCCTCCTGCTAATGGCAGATACTTTGAATTGTTTTTCTTGTTTTCCATCTCTGGTTGCCTTCCAAGGTTAAAGGAAGTGCCTTTGCCCAAAATTTAACTCTTTTTCTGAATATGTTTCTAGGTTTATGAAAAATACATGTTTAAAAACCCCAAGACATACAAAACCTCTCAGAGTAAGCAAAATAATTGCTGGTAACTTGTCAGAATGGTTGTTTTTAAAAAATCTGAAACCCCAATAATAGTGTGAAGGAATAAGTTTTAGTGGGTTTAGTATTTTTTACTCAAAACTTTTAGAAATTAATACCTTTGTCTCTGCAAGTGTCAAAACATTAATTTGTGTCAAGAACATATGCTTTCAGTACTTAAAACAAGCTTGTTTTTGTGCTGTTGCTCTGCCTTGTTAGCTCTTACACTTCAATTGTCTGGAAAGGTTGCCCCTCTCTACTAGACAGAAAAAGGGCCAGGCATAATTTTGCCATGGATTGAATGTGTGTAGCGAACAGTCATTCCTGGTGGAGAAAGGCTGAGCCTCCTGCCATTGTTCTCTTGACAAATAGTGAGTGTCCTCCCTTTCCACTGTCTGACCTTGACTAATTGTGGAGAATTGGTGCAGCTGTCCCTGGCTTATTCTGTGCTGCGACACAAGGGCATGTAAGAAACTTTAAGCTGCCATCATAAAACTCCAGTTTGAGGACTTCATCACAATGTGTAGTGCTCACTTGTTTTGCTGTGTGCTGTTTAGTTTGTTGCTGTTTTCTTCCTCTGGTAGGATGTTTTAGAGTCATGCTGTGTTTTCTTCTAACTTGCCCTTGTATGTATTTCAGAAATCTGTACTAAGAGATTAGGGTAAGAGGGTATTTCTAAAATAGCTGAATAAAGTCACATGGAAAAATACTTATAAAACCACCAATTAAAAATTATATGAAAAATGAAGCTTATCTAGAAAGTTAGTGTAAAGGCATGTTTGTACTTTTCTTTTTCCTTATTACCATTGCAATCTATGGTTGCAAATTCTTTTGGTAGAAAGCCTCAGTATATTAACTTGGAAACTGAAGAATATAATCAGGAAAAGAAGTTCCATGTGCATATTAATACAGGGATAAGATTTTTTGTGCTGCTTTTAAATATTAAGCCTAACTGAATATTTTAATAACTGTGTATACCAAAGCAAGCAAAGTGTTTTTCCTGTACAGGTAATTTTCCATAATATAGAAAGTGGTTAAATATATATTTATAACAATATAATATGCAGTTAATGTAACCTGAAAATTTTGCTATAAATCTGAGAATTGTTATTGTTGTACTTACTTAATTAGGTTAAAAATCTCTTTTTACAAGAGGGGAAATTCAGTATTCCGTTTTAAAGTCACACTTAGCTTTTAGCATTAGGGGTAAATGAACTTGTGTTTGAATGGTAAATGGGTCTTGCATTTGGGCAAATTTAATTCACATAGAAAGAACTACGGGCTTGATTTATTTAGAACCTAGTTCAATAAAGTTCAGTTTTCAGCTACTGTGCTTTTTCAGCCACACTGCTTCTCAGTGACAGGTTCTTTTTAGAGAATAAGCAGACTTCTATTAAAAAAAAAAAATCATACAGAAGTGAGGGCCCTTCTATGTCTGCCCAACATATAAGTCTCTTCAGAATATAGAGAACTTCTGGGTCCTTGGATTGTGTTTCTGCCAACAGGATTACTGTTCCAGGTAGGGTCATGAAAAAGATTAGGAAAAACAAATAAAACCTCCACTAGAAAATCTGCAGAAACACAAATCTCAGATTAGGTGGCAAAATACTTATTGAAGGAATGCAAGCAGTAGAAGAATTTTCAGAAGTGATGAGTATTTGGTGGCTTACGTCACCCTGGGCATGTCTAAGTCAAAAAAAGGCTGGCAGTGTAACACCTTACCCCGTGGACTGTTTTCCTGGATCTGCTCCAAAGAGTGTGATTTACCACAGAGAATGGAAAGACTAACAAAATTTTGGCCACGAGACCTTTCTTCCACAAATACTCTGCCATTGTTTCCTGTGCTGACAGGAAAATCAAGTGTTCTGCTTCGTATGTTGCTTACTGCAAGGAAATGGTGGCAACACATGGCCTAAAGTACTGCAAGGAGACATTTCAAACATGATCGTTTCAGGTTCCTGGTAATGTTCTAGAAAACCAGATTCCCTTTAAACTCCCTCATGTCCCTGCTACTCAGACCTGCACTGGGACTGCCTTCGGTACGATCTTGTGACCTGCTTAACACATTTTCAGTGAAAATAAATTTTAGGAAAGATCCAGCCTGAATAAAACTTGGTAGTCTCACAGCAATATGGTACAACTGTGATGAGCAAGTCTTTCTTTAGTTTGACCTGAAGGCATGATGGCCATTTTTCTCCTCACCCTTCATAAGAGCTTTCTGATGACTTTGATCTCTCCCTAACTTTCAGTGTAATGGATGTAACAACCCCATATTACCTGACAGACTATTTTTGATCTCTGAAAATTATTAGAGCTTGAAATTTGATGCAAGCCCTCTTGAGAAATACATTGCCAGATGTCGAAGGTGGTAGAGTCACGTTTTAATAGTCCTTATGTAGAAAACTAACCTTGTTTTAAATCCTATAAAATCGACAAAATAAAATACATATAAATAAAATTGTTGTTACTGGTGACTATCTGTTATCCCACAGGAGCAGTCATGTACAAGGACTCTGGTCTACCCATGCTGCTGGAGGTGAACTGACAGCCTAGGGCCATTCTGAGATGTGGAGCCTCCAAGATCTCAAACTCCAACCTAGCTACCCAGGAGGCAGATAAACCCTGTGGCCCTGGCAGTAGGTCCCAGCTACAAATCCCTTCATCAACAATGCCATTTTAAGTCCTGCTTGAAGCTGCAGGGTGTTTGTTTTGCATGGCAGCATGCTGCCTTCCTGCTTGTGTCAGCACAGATGTTGCAGGAAGTGACTGGCTCAGGGACATATTAGAAGCTCAGTGAGCTATACTTCTCCCATTTTATATAGAGTTAAAAAAGTTAAAATGCTGCAATATGCTCAAAGACAAGGGATATTTTCAATCACACTGACAGTCTAGCAGTTGCAAAGGCACTGCTGGGGTATGTGGGTGTGCTGCATATGGATAGTAATTGGAAGGTGTTCTGAAGAAGAAATCTCTAATCTGACTTTGTGGCCAAACACTTTATTCTGTGGAAATGCACACACTGGATGGTTTTAACTGTCAGTGATTTAGATTTTCTTTTGTGTGTAGATTAGAACATGATTAGTAAGGTGCCACTGTTGTGCTTCCCATCCTCAGGTACTGTGTGGGTCTTGATTTCATGCACAGAGAAACAAGCTGACTCTGAAGAAAGTGTGCAGGGACAAAACAGACAGCGTGCCAGGTTTTTTTCTTTTTCTCTTCTGTCTGCCCAGCAGAGAACTAACGTGTGGGAGAAACAAAGCAAGAGTGAGAGTATTTCAGTGTTGTGTTTAGGTAAGCCCTTGCATGCTTCTCAGCCATGCCTAGCAGTGTAGTACTGGCTGAATGGTATCTGATTTAGGCTCTCCTAAATTTTGTTTCCTAGCAGCCTTAGAGATATAAATCTTCAAATGGAGCCTGCTGGCTTGTGCCTGGAAAACAGGAGTCCTTGGGATACTTATATATTTTTGTTTCTTCATAGAGAATATGGAAGCTTAAGAGAAGTAGTGCTTCCAAGAAAACTTGCAGGTCTAAAATGTTTGTTTCTTCTGCTCCTTTTCCCCTGGGTATCTATTCACTAGATCTTTTCATTCCTTTATTTTCTAATATTCCCTCTGTGCTCCAGTCAGAGGGGTCAGCAGGTATTTTTTCAGCTTTTCTAAACTCTCACTTCCACAGGAAGGAAAATAGAATCACTGGAGACCTAAACCAGAGCAGAAGTGAATGCAGGTTGTGTTTTACAATTTGGCACAATAGAAATAATTAAAAAAAAAAAAAAAAAACCTTAAAAAAAAAATGAACCCAATTTAAGTACAGGTTTTCTGTGGCCTCACTCATAAAAGATTGTTTAATACACTAGTAACTTGCCTGCTTCTGTTCTGAGTGCATGGCTTCACTTGTGAGGAGTATGGAGTAGGACTATAATCTTTGCGTTACAGGACTTCAGATGGAATCTAGATACATTGGGAAGTACTGGTGGATAATATTCCTAGCCGAAGACTGGTTTTTGTGTTGAATAATCCTCCTGAATTCTGACTGTACCATATGCATGTGTTCTTTATGTCTGGAAACACAGCCAGTATGGCTTTCAGAATGCAGCACAAAAGTCGAAAACTGAAGAGCTTAATTTTTTATTTAGGAATGAACACTAGCATTAATTAGTTAGGCCTTGAATAAAATAACAGGTTTTGTGAGCTTATCGTGCAGCTGGGCACATCTAAACTCTCCTATCCTAAGTGTTTTGGAGCAGCTTTATTTATTTATCAAGCTGAAGTGAAAATCAGGAAGATCACATTTTTTCTCAGCATTACACTGCCTGCAGTGTTTATGGCATCCCATGCACAAAGACAGATATGCATACAAAAGTAGGGATAACATGCAAAGGATTACAGAAGAGCTAGCTAAACTATTTGATTTTCTTATGTACAGGCACATGACAGGACATGACTTTAGCACAATGAATCTGTTTCTTAAAATCCTATACATCATATTAGCTAATAATTCAAATAAAGCCTTGCCTTTGCTTTCAAATAGAAGTGGGATTGGCATATTTAGATTTAATGCTTCTAAGTTCTCTTCAGGAAAACAAAGCATCAAACAGAGTTGGAGTGCAATTTTTCTGAGTAGGAAGACAGGGCTGCTCAGAGACAGAAGACAAATTATTATGTGTCTGGTTTCTGCAAATCTTGCTTCATGGGAATTGTAGAAGCCAAGTGCCGAAGAAGACATACAAGGGTTAATATAATTTCCATTCCAGCGAGTTTTGCTTGCCATTATTTTCTTTTTCTTTTCTCCCTTTTAACTGATTCATAGCATAAAATCTTCCTGGACACCTAATTATCAAGCCAGCTCACAGTCACAGCTGTCTGCTTGGAGAACCCATTAGATGCAGCAGTTGAAGCCTCCATAATTCCCCAAACTTCCCGGTTGTGAATATTAAGAAAAGATTTTTACATGTCATATGCAATTCGGAGGTGGTGTGAATGGCGTTGGAAATGACGAGCTCTGAATGCTTGTCCATCACTCCATTCACTGGTTACAGGTGGTCTCATTTTCCACTTTCAGATATCGGCTAGCTATGACAGCAGGCACTTAATTTGCATGTTCGACAGACAACAAACGGCCCTGTGCATGTCAAAATAGGTGGTGATGCGTGACAGTTCCTACACAATACTGTCTCCTCTTTGCTTGACCTTTGACCTCCCTGCATGTCTTCTTTCACAATCAGAAAAAAATGCACTTTTCGGCTTTGGAATAAATTTGATACCAAATTGATTATTTTCCTTTCTTCTTTTTATTCTTCTTTTTCCTCCTCCTCCACTTTTCAAGTATGCAAGCATCCAGGCTTTCATCTTAACGGCTACAAAACTCTGCCAGAAGAATCTCATAAAATTTAAAAATACGCAAGCAGTGAGAACAGGAAGCGCCTTGTTAAAATTCATTGTAGTTAAATTGCTTGAAAGTTCTTTGTAAATGCAAATGTAACCTTTTAAAGAGACCTTAAGTTGGGTTAATATTTGTTAAAAATACGATTTTTTAAAAAAATCACAAAAGTGTTTTATATTCATTTTTTCCTCAGGCTGTGTATCCATCTTTATATGTGCAAGTTGAGTAGTTTAGTATGCATTTCATCAAAACATTCCTCCAGTGTTTTTATGGCTGCTGTGACTTTTACTAATGGTAAATAACAAGAATTAGTCTTCTATCATCATAAGAAGCATACTTAGAGTTTAGAGTTTTACTTAAGTTAAAATGCTAAGAAGTGATTAAAGTGCAAGAATGTTTGAATGATGGCAGCACTGCACACTTTATTGTGTTGTTCAGTGTTTGGTTCCTGGAAGTTGCAGCTTTTTGTGTGTGTATTAAAGGGAAAACTAAGATGAGGCGGATTCAAGCACGGCTCAGCATTGTAGAGTTCACCCAAGCACCTGAATTTTAATTCCAAAGATACACATTCCCCCTTGTCTAACCAAGAATGACCATAATCCTCTCACAGATCTTATCAGAGCTGCAGCTCTTGTTTTAATTAAGAATTAAAGCATGACAGCAGATAATCACACCTCTGGGGTGTTACAAAACTTGAGATGTGCTTATGTACCCAATACCCAAGGGTGTGATTATTCTGTGATAACCCCACCCCTAACGAGTCATCCTGTCCTGGCCTCAGTAATGGGCAAAGCACAGTGCTGATGGCTTCAAGCATCAAACTGGATCAGCAGTGCACAGTGGGCTGATCATAGGTGGTAATGGACTAGCTGTCTTTTCTGTTGTTTTTAATGCCTCACCTTTAGGGTTTTAGACCATGAGAAGACTTAGCAATTTGTAGGTAGTCCTTCCCCCACCAGAGTAAAATCTCTTTCGTGAAGCAGCACCTGGAGAAATTTGATGGAGATTCAGTATTAATTTGAGATATGAGATAGTTGCTTTGATGTGTAGCTGAAGCTCTTAGAGCGTTACCTTAGTGAGTTTGTTCTGACTTTCTTGTTGTTCCATAACAACTTTGCTGTCAGTTTCAATGGTAGCTGAAGCCACCAGAGAAGCTACTGCTACCCCTGTAGCATTAAAATACTTGGAAATAAATAGTTGATCTGTTAAGAGCTTAGGCCATAAATACATGTGAAGTTAGTTATAGTGTAGAGCAGGAAAATTTCTTTCTCTAAAATGTATTTCTACAACTAGTGTTAATCTTGATATTGACAGGTGGGCTCAGAACCACATTTTAGGTATTGACTCACCTAAACCCTAGGTGGGAAACGAGGGAACCAGTGCTGAGACATGAGGCAGTCCCAGCTCTTAGCTCCAAATGGTGCTGTGACAGAGCTGCATCACAGCACCTGCTCTGTGTGGTTCAGTTGACATGTGCAAACACTGGCTTCCTTTCAAGAGGAAGGTTTGTCAGGAAGATAAAAATGAAAGGGAAGAAAGGATGGCCATATTTCCTGTCAGTCAGATTGTCTGCTGATAGCTCAGGAAGGCATTTTAATCTTTACCTTTAGTCTTTACTTCTATCCACTGGCATCAGCAGAGACACCAACTGAGGAAACAACTGTTTTGCTTAGAGGGAAACAGTTGTTCAAGATGGTCTGCTCTTCGATGACATTAGTTAGTTGACTGAACTGCCAGCTCTGCCCTAGTTCCAGAAAGAGACTTATTTCTGAGGTTAGATCTTAGACTTAAGGTCTGATGGCCAGTGAAGTTGCAGCAGTTTATGATGGGGGAAGTTTTGTGGAGGAATTGGGTCCGAGTCACCTGGAGTATCTTATTCTCTCCCCTGTAAAAATAGAAAAGCTTGCTTACAGTAGAGTAGAATGCAAGCCCTCACTTTCAAATATTTTATATAAATTTTATTTTTAATATGTCAAAACATTGCTAAGAAGTAAGATGGTTGATGTGATGTTTTTACTGCTGATCATGGATTTCTCAACAGACATATCATAAGTGCCAATATCAGCTTAATGGGCTGTCCAAGCAGCTGATGCACAAGATATTGTAGACTGAGGTGGAGCTGAAGTATTCTGCCCAGCTGGACATAAACCAGGAGTCATTAATTTCTCATGGGACTTCCAAGTGAGGCTCAGGGCTCTGATAATGGATACTCAGCTTCTGCATCTGAGTTTTTGTGTCCAGTCAGCTCAGAGCACAGGCAAAAGAGGGAGAAAAGCACATTTGTATAGTGGTCTATTTAAAGTGGATAGATTAGAGAATTCTATCTCTGGAGAGGGCAAGGTATATTCAGAGAAATAAGGTAGGGAAGAGGGATTCAGCCAGCTCTGAAACTATGAAAGATATTCTATTTTTCTCCCCTCTCTCCTCCCATACTATAGTAACCTAGCCAAAGTTGAACTTTGTGCATTATTAGTGACAAAATAAAACCTAGAGGAATGTGCATCAGCTCATACTCTGTCAGTTGTGTTTTCTTATGCATTTGCTTTTGTCATTAATCCTGGCACGCTATGGATAGATAATCAGATTTCCCATTAGGAATTCACGCCTCTATTTGTAAGAATTTGTAATGAAAAATTGGAGCCTAAGTGAAGTCCTAAAGAAGAGAGGAATTGCTTTTCCAGAAATTGCTTCCAACACTAGCTTATTTTTTAATGAAATTGTATTTCTTCCTTGATTTTTGTGAAAAAGTATGCCCAACATTCATCTGTCCAACCCTTACTTGGGTGACTGTTGCTTGAAGGTCTGCCTTTACATATAATTTCCTGGCTTGTCATTTCTCATCCTTGCTTGGGAATATCTCACTCACTAATGAAGGCACAGGCTTTTTTTAGGATTTTAGCATTGGAGCTCTGATGAGTTGTGCAAGTGTTTCTGGATGTCTGAGGCTGTAAGGTAATGAATTCTTCAAAACTATGGGTGACCTAAACCTTATCACTTTAAATGGAAATAGAACTGAGAAGATAAACTTACTGTTTTTAACTCAATTAGTAGAAAGAGATATAGTAAAACAATAGGAACCAAGAGTAGTCTAGTTTATTTTCTCAGATGTCAGGAGGGTAGATATAAGGCTTGAAAGTTATTGGTAATGTTTCTGTTAGAAAAAGACACCTTTATAGCAATGTTGCATTTGTTACCATCTAGTGCACTGAAATATAACATTTAATAGCATTCCATTGCCTCTGAATATATCTGTATGTGATTGCTTTTCATTGCGTAGTTTTCATGTTCATTAAAAGAGGGTAAATTTTATTGTCTGCTTACTAAAATTTTTTTTTCCTTTCTAATGTAACTTCTCTGGCTAAATAAAGAGGAAAAGAAAACTGTATGATGATTGTTCTTATATCCATGGGTGTCATAGTTCCATCTATCTGTCTTTGTCCTTTCAATTCAATGATGAATATCAATTAATGATTGATTGCTAAAAGCTCATTAAAATGTATTTTGCTGTAAGTTTATCATATTTCTTTTAGATTTATTTTTAATCGTAATTGAATAGTAAATCTAAATTAATGAATGGGAAATTTACATCCTACTTACATGCTAAATACAGTGCACAGATTCTTCAGTATGGAAGAGGACAAAAACAAGAGAGGCAACAACCATAACATCCAGAAAGAAAGCAAAGCAAGGGTTTGTTTTCATTCTGTTTTGTGAGAGCTGGTATAACACAGATGCATGTTGTTTGAGGTTAGATTTTATGTTCCCCTTTCAGAGATCTGGAGAAGGCATCGTCTGATCAGCATCTACCTCATTGGAGCATTTTATAGATCTTGAAAAACTTTTCATCAGTGAGAACAATCTCAAAAATTTCTATTTGCCTAAAGCTTATTTCTGTATCAAAAGGAAAGATTGGGTTTTTTTAGTTGCTCTTGCATAGTTGAGGTTTGTTCTCACTTGTTAAAATGATAAGATCATCTGCCCTTGTCTTTATTTGTATCTACGGTGTGAATGAAGGAAGTACTTCTGTTCCTCTTTCTTCTCTCCTCAAAGAGTTTGACATAGAAGCCCTGGAGCATCATGCTCGGGATACCAAATCTACTCTGCAACAGCCTTGGGAAACTGAACAGGATCCAGAATTTGAGTAAGAAAACTGAGCCATGCATAGGTGGGACTTATCTATCACACTTTAGATTCCTGTGTCAACTTTAAGTTCATTAAGCTCCTTCTGTAATCAGGAGGTAGAGTGTGATTTGTTTCAGGAAAGGATCAAAGAGAACTGGGGAAAATATACCACTGTCATGTGAGAGTGTGTAGAACACTGTCTCTGACCAGATGCCAAACATTCAGATGGAAGTTAGGTTAGTCAAGTTCTCTTGAACATACTTATTTTCAGTGTACACAGATAGTACTCAGTAAAGAGAAAGTCTTGAACAGAGTATGTTAGAGGTAGAATCACAAGTGATCATGGAATCAGTAATTTGTTGGCTTAGGTTGTGGATTCACATGCAGGCCATGGGACATGCAATCACAAAATGATTAGTAAAGAGCAAGCAACAAATGGTTGTAAATTGCATCGTTAATATACATCTTCTAGCATTGTTATGATGTGAGAAAGTCTGATGATGTCTTGATTATAATTTCCAAAGTACATAGAGACAAAGGACTTTACCCTTTTCAGGTATGCTCCTTCATGAACAGAAAAAGTGTTGCAGGTTCCTCTTTCCAGCTTGACGCTGTTCTGTCTGAAACTTGGTGCCCAAGTAACCGAATTAACATACGCAATTATAAGAGCCTTTCACCAGGGCGATGGTTCTTATGCATGAACAATGAAGTCAGCTGCCAGATCAGTGCACTTCAGTGGAGCATTTCTGAACCTTCGTGTAAAAAGCACCTTGAGTTTCACCTATGGTCTTGTCATTTTGGGATTTATCTTTGCCTGCTTTTTGAAGTAGGGTCTCCTTCCTAATTTTGACAGTACATTTAAATTACCACAGCTCTAGAGCTAGCCCAAACTTAAGTGAAGATATTCTGCTTTTCCTTTGTTTACCATTTCTTGACTGTTGATGTTTCAGCTGTCAGCATGCACATAGCATGAATATATTTTTGTTTTCAAAGTTTTGAAAAGGAGATAGAAACCTAGTTCTGGTTTCATTTCTTCTTTTTTTTTTTCCTTAAGCGTGATATGTGATGACAAGTAGACCATGTAAAAGTCAATCTGTGGTCAGCCACATCTACAACTGAAACCTTATGGCTTCACTTTGCAGGTGGCCATGATAATCCTACTGAAATAAACTTTAATTGTTCTGTACTACAAGTAGTGACTATACTATTGTACTTGTGACTTTATTAATGACATGAATATAGTGACTCCACTCCCCAGATTTGATAACGTGTTTGCTAAAGATTTCATGAAAATTGAGAGCATGGGCAAAATATTTAGAAAAGGTTTCTTTCTCATATTTAGTGCTCTAAAATGTACAACTGTAAATTCACGTCAGTTTTGTCATTACTGTCTTGCCTGATGCATTTCATTGTGGAGTGTTATTCAGTGAGTGTAATGGGTCTTTCATTTAAACTTATGAACACTATCTAAAATGAGTGTTTTTTATACCAATCATTTCCTGAATTTCTAAAATTAAAAATAAAGAAAAAAGAAAAAAAAAAAAGAAACGTACACATTTCCCAGTGTTTCAGTGAAATAAAATGAAGAAATGGTGAGATTTTAATTTTTTTTGTTTTTATTTTTTGTTTTTCTCTTTGTTTTTTTGGGGGTTTTTTTGGGGTTTTTTTAGAGGCATCTTTTTACACATCTATGAACCTATTGTAATAAACTAAAGCCTATTTTCTTATTGACTCTAGTAGAGCAAAACCTTATTTCTTATGTTTTACTTCACATTTTCAGTCTAGCACAGAATCAGTGAGAGGCATCATGAGCAGTCTAAAAATTGTTCATTCGCTAGCTTCTAATAGAGAGAAACACAAGTGAAGAATTTTCCCAAATGAACAGGTTTATGTAAAATCTACATTCCTATTTGCAAATCTGATCAGATCGAGAAAAGGCGCTGATAAGATTTTTAACCAGAGGTCATTCCTAACCACTTCCTTCAATGTCAGATTCAGACAGAAATACAACCTTTCAGAGTTAATTTCTAGCTTAGTGATTTCAGGTAATCACCCGACCTTTTGACTTCAAACTCGCCTGCAGTATAATTTGTCATAGCTGCATCCTGATTTTAGAAGAAAGTTTTTGTGATTAGTCCCAAAATGCTGCAAATTAATGAGTTCTGATTTCAACTTTGCCACCTCAAAGACTGTTAAAGTCAATTCTCCTTTTCACAGGTAGTGTCGTATGATTAACTTCTTCATACTAACATATGGAAGCTTATCTACGGGAAAGGCATTTTTTTTTCTGCTGACCATTTTACATTGGTGTAAATTTTAATATGATTTAGATGTCCCCTCCTTTCCTTACATCAACTGAGTTGTGACTTTCCATTTTTCCATTTTATGTCAGACCTTATATATATGACCCAGGGCAGAATTTGAGCATCTGAGATGGGATCCATACACAAAGTGTCTTTGGCACCGCGTCACCTCAGATTTAGATTTCCTCTGCTACGTGTCCACTTCTGTTCACAGTGAAGTTCTTGACATTGCCACTAAACTCTTACTGGCACACATGGGGCCTAAACTAGATTCCTAAATCTCTGAGGTGACCATATGGCTGATGAAAAAATAATTTACTATTTAGTTATTTTGGTCATGTAGCAAACAATTGTAGGAAATCTGAGAAGGAAAAAATAATCAAAATAATTGTTTAAGAGTCAAACAAATACTCTAGGAGAAAAAAGCCCCTACAACTCTCCTCTAGAATGTTTAGTATGATTTCTTGCAGTTCTTCTAAGCAATGAAACTGTATCACTGAAAATTAATAGTTCTTCCATACCTATTTCCATCTGCTCTTGCAATTCTGAGATTAATTTTAACCCCCAGAGGCTATTGTGAAACAAAATGACTTTTAGTTGTATTTAATTTTTAAAAGTGTAAATAATTTCCAAGGGGACAGTTGAAATATTATAATATAAATATGAATTAAAACACAGATCTTTAAACATTGCATTATTTCATACTGCTGATGGATAACTCGTGTATCATGTTTGAAGTAGAAAGAAACAGTTTTCTTGACTCTCTGGTTTTACTTTGTCTTTTTCATTTTCATACGAAGTGCTGCTTTTCCTATCAGAAATTTGCTGTCTTGTCTTATGAAATGAATGCAGTAAATGCCTGTCATTGTATCTCCCTTCACCCTGCCTCTAGCGTCCTTTCTCCAAAGCTAAAGGATGCACTTTTATTGGAAAATATCACTTGCAAATTCTGATATTAAAGTAATAAAGATAATTGTCTAATTTCTACTGGAAATATTAATAAAATATCTAGAAGCTCAAATTAGGGTTACAGTTTTCAGGGCATTTTTAATAATTAATGGTGTGATAACATAGACAGTAGTGTTGCAGACATCTCCATGATCTCAGCTTATAAAAGTGTTTTCTGTAGCAATCCTGAAGCGTTGTTATGTTGAACTGTGGGAGACAGACTGCCAAAATTTTTATTACATACCAAACATAGAAAAAGAAAGATGAATGAAAAATTTAAAAGCATCATAAAATTGGTCCAGACACAATTCTGCCAATTATATGTTGTTGTGTTCAACAACAAAAAAAAACCCCAAAACAGATGGTAAGCTGTTAAACTAGTCAAAATATCATAAATATTAGTAAGTTACAGGTGCTATACCTCATTCATATTATAGGATAACAATGTAGTTATGCTTTTGTTTGTCTTTTTTTAATTTGTGCTTTGTGCTTCTAATTTTTGTCAGACCAAGCTGGGCCTTATGTGCCTCTTATAAACAAAATTCAGACTGAGAATATATTGAATTTTTGGGAATGGAGAATCTTGATTTAGGCAGAGGTGAAAAGTTAGACCACTTGAATCACTTGCTTGAAACAAAAATACCAAAAACACCAGAAAGGAGAAAACTCAACTGCTTTTGTTTCACTACAACACAAATTGGAAAAATGTCTTTGAAATAGAAGAATTCACATCTGAGGAAGAGAAATGGGCCAGGTAAAACACTAAATCTTTTCAATAATTAGATTTTGGTGAAAAGAATAATGAAAATCTTTGTTTTATCCTTTTCTTTTCTGTCCTTACCATCTGCAGCTTTTTCAAAGTCTTAGTTTATGTCTTATACTTCATACTGAGATTGTGCTGATTGCAATTAAAGAAATAAATTAAAACAAGACAAAGATTAAACTAATTGCAGTCCCTAAATTACTGTTAGTCTATAGAAATGTTGTAAGGACAGACTTTTTGTTAAGTGCTAACTTTAATAATCTTTGATTGTACCTACAGAATATACAAAATGGAAGAAAATTGAAGTGCATGCACTTAGAGCTATGAATTTATTCCCAAACATTTTGTACTAAATCAGGTCTATAAATGGCGGCATAATTTTTTACATATTTTTAAAGTAAATTTACTTCTCCTTCTATTATTCAAATTATAATATTTGAACAGAATAGTATATAATATATTATGCATTAAAATAATTCTTAATTTGGTTTTGTCTGGAAGCTAAGCAGTTATAAGTTTTTAAAAAGCTCAGTTACAGAATGAAACTCAAAATTAGCATTATGGACGTTAAAGCAGCAAAACGAATGTGCTCCTAAATACATGTGTAAAAATAAATTGAAAGAGTTTGTGGTAAAACCATGCATAAAGATCACTTAAAAGCTAGAATAATATCATCTGAGATCATTAAAAATATTAGGAATTGCCAACTCAATCAATCTGCACTTGGAAATGTATGTGAAATTTAACTGTAATGTTTTATACTATTACTGGTCAATACAGTGGTGTTCTTAAGCCCATAGTGCATGAAGTAGTGGGATTAACTGCAGAATTTAGCACTCTTCAGCAAGACCAGTAACTGGGGAGATAGGCTGAAGGGGTTTTGTCCCTTTTTTGGAGAAGTAAAGCATCACCTGCCAAGCGGGTAAGTGTGGAATGCCAGGGTGGGGTGCAGAGGAGTTCAGGTAGTAAGAGTGTTGTGAAAACAAGAAATTACCAAATATTTGCAGCCTTGCAAATGACTCCATCAGGTACTTCCAGACATCTGGTGGGAGCCTGATTTGTCTTGTTCACTCCTGGAGTGAAAGGAGGCCAGGTAAGTTCTGGAGGCCAAATAGTTCTCAGCAATTTACATGGCAACTCCCTGTCTTACGTGAAAATAACCTCAGGCTTTCTTTCTGTTTCTGTGTCATGTTGTTACCTGCATTTTGATTATAGCATACCATGACAAGGCTGAAACCTGAATTATCAAAAGGTACAATACTTCAAGGCTTTGCTCTTCCCAATCCCTTTTTGTCAAGTGATCTGTATCATCTTTCTCATCTCCTGAACCACTCCCTTGCTGGAGCTGGTTACCTGCTGCTGTTTCCCGACAGTAGTTGTGGTTTTCACTACCATTTGTTGGATATGTCAAAACTACATAAACTTAATTTGTTTGTGCAGCTCACCTCTTAATATGCCCTTTCATAAACCCAGTTAAACAAGCATAATTTCAGCCTTTTGATCTCTTATCTTGTCTAATCATAAATACTTTGTTCTTCATATAAATTTGGTAAAGATTTCTTTCAGTGGAGATTTCTTTCATTCTTGGCCTTGAATATCCCACTCCTTTGCTGCTGCTGTCATTCACTGTGATTTCTTTTTTATTTCTTTGAAGGTTGTTACATGATCACCCTGTTCTGTTCTCCTGTTTGTACTTCTGCGTGCAAAAAAAAAAAAAAAAAACATTAAGTATTGAGATAGAACCTTTTAGAAACTTGCTTTTCATGTCATGCTGTATTTTTCTGCAATTGAAACTCTGCAATGCTGCGCCCTTAAGAACAGATTGTCTTGTTTGCCCAGGCTCAGTAATATGCTTTTAGTGGAGAACATGCAATATTATATAACAAGGACATTTATTTCCCATATCTTATATGGGACCGGGGTATCAGGCAGCAAATGTGTATATAGTTTACATAGTCTCTCCAGTCTGTTCCAATCTGCTATTCCCTATTTACTGTAAATTATCTGAGTGGGTTACCTTTGTGCTAAATAAGTGGTGAAGTTAATAGATGGTTCACAGAAACAGAAGAAAAAGATTCTTTTAAAGTTCTGGTGATTGTCACTTAATTGGCAATATTTGGCTAGATGCACTTAATAATTCTCACTTTGTGGCTGCTGTCTGCCAAAGGTACAAAGCTGGTTTTGCACCAGTTCACGTGATTTCATCACAGAGGGTTTATCCAACAAGACTTCTTGGTTTTGCACTAAATCTCCAAACTGTGAACAGGGAATTTCCTGTGTAAGGGCATAAGATGTGTGGTCCCTAGGGCAAGCTGCCCTAATACTGAACTGAGAGGCCTCCCGGAATACCTCAGCAATTTGCATCTCTGTAACTCTTTTACTGTCTGCACAGAACTTTACTTCCACCAGTAGTGGCTGCTACCAAAGAAAAGGAAAGTGGAGATACTCCGGATGCCTCCTTGGCATTGCTAATGAAACAACCCTTGGCTACGGCTTCCCCCTCCCAGGTGACTGGAAGGCTGTCAGCATTGCCTGTCAGCATTGCAGGAGCTGTGGCAGTGTTTCAGCTCGGGCAGGTGTGCCGTTGTGACGCCGAGCCCATCCAAACTGTCTCTCCCACTCCGCTGAGTCTGTTGTGACTGCAGTTCGCCAGTCCTTGGACACAGCCACGTGCACAGGCTAGGCTCTCTGGGTAGGCAGGGCTGATGGACGATTTAGGCTTGGCTGCACTTTAGCAAAGCTGTAGGGAAGAGGTTCATACAGCAAACTGTTGCTGTGGCTTTGTAATTTCTTCACGGCACTTCTCAGCTCTTCCATGCCAGCAGTGGCTGAGAGCACTACTTCATAATTTTGATTCAAAGTGTTTTGGTTTGGTTTGGTTCGTTTTGCTTTGTTTTTTTTTTTTTTTTTTTTTTGTTGTTTTTTTTTGTTTGTTTTTTTTTTTTTTTTTTGCTTTGTTTTAGTGAGATACATCTAGACAACATTTAACAAAAAGACCTCAAACGTAAAGACTTGTTGCTTATAAATGTTTCTTATCATATCTTATCTATTCAGTGCAGAAAGATTTTTGTTTCAATGCAGAGGGATTTTTGTTTCAAGGATGAGGCATATGATTTTCTGCTTATCAGCACTGAATCAGAGTAGTGAAGAATTTTGCTCTGATAATATTTTTGTGTTCTGGTGTCTGATATTAGAAAGGTGATCAGGAAGCTGTTTTCAGATATCCTGCAGCTCAAAATTTTGACTTATCCATTCTTTGCCTTTGTTGCCAATTAAGATGTTGCTGAAGAAATTCTAGAGAAAGAACTCCCTTTAATAATTTAGATGCCCAGTTGATCATTCTAACCCAAAAGTTTCTTTATATACATTGCATTTGCAGAAAGGAATGATGAAATAGAGGGTGTGCCATCTAAAACAAATGTGGAAAACCAAGAAAATTATATAAAGGAAAAAAGGGTAGATAAAACTTAATTTTCCAAGAGAAAAGAATACTGAAAAGAAGGAGAAGTAAATGAGAAATTGTAAAATGATGTATTGTAAAATGAGAATTTGTGGCAACTAGCCCAGCCACCATTGTTTCTGCAGTTAAGAAGAATTTCAGAGGGTTGCTCAGTGTGTAGATTGGTTTGGAAGCTAGCATAAGAACTGGCTTTTAAATTTTTTTTTTTTCAAAAATATGATATTTTTCAGATTCCTTTGGAACAGCAATGTAAGACTTGTGCCCAATAAAGGAGGCATGTTTCAGGGATAATAAACAGTGCAGGGATATGTTATAATTTTAGGGGGGAAGAATTAACTTAAAAATTAGTGTTGACAGCTAAAATATTGTTGTCTGCTTCCTACCCAGTTGTGCTGAAAATGAATACCAAGAGATTAAATTCTACCATAAAACTATGAAACTGGTGAAAATCTCCTCCCACCCTCATTTCAAAAGGAACACTAAGTTACCATAAATCAAAGATGGTATAAGGAAATTATGGTTAAAGATGAGGTCTTTGGAGTTCATTTGCTTGAAAATAACAAGTGCCTGCTGTTGATCTGGCTGTTTTTATATTGATGTTGCACAATGAGTCATGTTTTACACTTTGGTAGTTGTAGCTCTGCACAAAAAAATTATTTGATCCTCATTTGCCATTAATTAACAGTTGTGCGTATATTCCTTGAAAATATATTTTTGTATTAATGTATATTTTATGTCTTTTCATTCTTTGATATTTTGTAGAATGTCAGTCTTCATTTTATTTATCCTTAGTAGTTGCTTAGTGATGGAATTTTAGTTTTTAAAGCTTCTTCTAAGACTAGATTACTTTGCTGCATATTTTAATGCCTTACTTTAAGTGTTTACTCTTCTAAAAAAATTTTGGAAGCAACTCCAGATATCTTCCTAGAAAATGGTTAGAACACAGTGCTATTCAAAAACATTTGTTTCTTCGTGTTCACATTACAGGCTTGTATGTGTCTATAACTGGTATAGTTGTTAAAGTTTGGCTGTGTCCATTTGCAGGCCTGAAGAAGGGTTTGTGTGCTTAAAAACCAGTCTGCTTCTTCAAATGCATCAGGCAATATAAAAGATGTTGAAACATAGCTTGTGGGGATGGTGTCTTTTACTGCAAATGATACAAAAGTGGTGAAAATGACAGGGTAATGTATTTAAAAGTAAAGCAATTAAGCAAAAGTATTGATTATATTTCCAGCTTATTTTCATAGTGGGCAACAGGGGGAACAACAGAGAAGCCAGAATGATGTAAACATAAAGCATTAGCAATTGCTTCTCTTATGAAGCCAAAAATCAAAGGATTTTGTTCAGAAAGTTCATTATAAAGTTTGAGACTTTTAAAATTTTCCCTTTTTTTTACAAACAATGGCCCCCTGAAATATCTGTACTATTTTCTATATGCATTAACCACTGAATTAGCATCTTTTAATCAAAACAGGAAACAAAAATAACTAGTGAGTTCTCTTTGGATATAAGTTCTCACTCTTCTTTATCAAATGTGTTTTCCTTATCAATACCTGTAAATATGATGTATATGTATATGTCTTACAGCATCAAATTTTCATCAAGTGGATTCACATGTGCATAAGGGAAATAACAGGTGATTCAGAAGTGTTCTTGAAAACAAAGTACTCAGAACTTTTAAATTCTCAAGGCAAGTGATTTTGCCTGGCTTTGTATGGACAATTTCCCAATCTTGAGGTTTCTCAGGGGTTCAAAGGGACAAAAAATATCCGTAATCTCTCAAAGAAAGATGTGGATTCCACCTTGAAAATATATACAGTGGGTTATAGATGTTACAGAAAACCAGATTTTCTGCAGCTTCAAGTATACAGAAGTCTGGATTTTATTTTTCAATGAACTGGACCCTTAGCTAGTAAAGAAAAGCAGTTTAAAATGTACTTTGGCAGCTTTAGTACGCTCAAAATGTACACTTATTGCCATATCATATCAAACACATTTGTAGCCTTTTTCACGCTAAACTTTTCTTAATGTGCTTTACAGAAACAGATCAACATATTAAAGGGACACTGTCAAGGCTGTTAGTCCTAAAAATTGACCTACTTTGACACTGGTCCCATTCTGAAGCTTTTACTTCTGAGGTTTGTTCTGTGTCCTTCCTGGGTAACTGTTCTACACAAAGGCTAGACATAAAAATATACAGTCAAATCAATTCTGTTTCAAGAAAGGGAATTTTAGAATATATGTTTTAGGAAAATTCTAATTTTGTGATCTTTAGCAGTGTTTTTTCTTAAGGTGCAGGTGCAGTTGCTGTACCTGTAATTGCAGGTGTAAAAAGAGGAGTTCTCAGTGCTAATGTAATGTGTGACTCAGAGGGCTGAATATTTGTGTCTTGGCAGGTTGGTAGATACAGAAATGACTAAGATTTATTGAAATGCTGCGTGGAGTAAGAAATCCATTCAGCCAAAAGTTTGTTCTGGCTCCTCAAACTTAATAGCCATCTTCCAAAAGATGACTTGCATTTTCCTGGAGCAGGTATTCCCTGCTTTCCCAGAGATTAGTCACTATATTAAAATTAGTTGCTAATTAACCGTTTAAAGTTTTGGTAATTCCAGGAGCTTAGCTGTATTGATTCCAGTAAAACTATAATGCAACTCATTGCATGCCAGGCTGGTAAAATAACATCACAGACTACTGAATTTATTGCCATGATTATCTTGATAAAATCCTTACTTTTTTCTAGTGATTTATATTCTTGGGAAAAATTAATTAAAAAAGCCCCATAACTTTGATGCAAATTTATGTAAAGAAAGTAAATGGGGTGATATTCCAGCAATTCTGGATTGCACATGAATACCTAGCTCATGCTGTTTGCTAATTGTCATTTATTTCATAATAACAAGCGTTCTGAAGTACAGAGCAGAAATACTTTAAAATATAACTTGTACTGATCCAAGATGTGGCTATACATTTCAAAATCCAAAGTTCATATTTCTATTCTGGGCAATTCTGTTACAAAAATCCAATTCTGTGTGCATGGCTACACATGACTGACATTTCATCCCCTCTCTATTTGTATTGGCAAGTAATATTAAGAAAAGAAATAACTCATAATTGATGTTTTCATGACAACAGACCTGATGTTTTTACAGGAAAGCTGACATTTGTAAAGTTTCGTGCCAAATTCCATGCCAAGTCCCACATTTCCCAGGAGGTGTGATCTGGCAATGTTTTTGCTGGATCTATACCAAAGAGAGAATTTAACATCCTCTTGCAAATAATTTGCAAGCCAATTCTACTGGGAAGCAGGCAAGCAGTACCTATTAATCTGAATTAACTGGTTTAATGTATTTGATAGAGAAACATTTTATTCTGTTATTCAGTCATACTGCTTCTCTGTCACACCTGTGTAGCTTACAGAAAGAGTCACACTTTGTTTCAAAAATCTAGTTCAAAGAAATAGACAGCATTGCTATTTATTCTGCTACAGTATCTCTTCAGTGGTTCAATATCTAATAATGCTTCATGGTACTAATATTTGGGGATTTGGCTGTCATCAGAAATGAAGTCCTTACTTTAGCAGAGATAGCATATTGAGAAGGTTATAGACTTGCACTTCATTTTGTAATGTCAGAAAAATTTGCTATGTTTGATTTTTTTTCCTTTGCTCTCTTCTTTGGGGAATTAATTTCTACAACAAATGGACATTACTGTTGGATTTCAGAAGTGATTCTGTGCAGTTTTCATGGACGCCTCTGGCTAGCTGAAGGCTTCCATCGTATAACTGTTGCTACCGGGCACGCTACTTGGTTGGTCTTAACTCCCATTCTCCCCCTTCCCCTCAGGAAAATTCACCGAAGTTTGTATCCCTCCTGGCTAACCCCGTAGCTGTCTTAATAACCTGAAGCCTGTCCCCAGGCTACCTGTCTTGGTGCTATCTCATCCTCTGTCTTGCAAACCCAAAAGTAGTTAATGCGACTTCAGCAGAGGGTCAGGATTACCCGCTGGCGGCTCTCTTCACTGTTTCTGAGCTGCTTTTGGTCCTAACAGAGGCCTCTAGCAAGAAATGTGCCTGTTCTCTGCATGCCACTTCTGACAGCTCTTCTGTGTCCACCTGGAGTGTTGCTTATCACAGGGAAAGGGGAAAATGATCGATACAGGGTTCAGATATAGTGACAGACCAAATATTTAATGCAAACCCAGCACTTCACTTGGTTTATCTCAGCATGAGTAGAGTTGTGTGGCTGTTTACAGCACAGATGAGCATCAATGTATTATTTAGCTCTTGTTACCTCTTCTTTGAAAGCCCTGGTGTATAGTCACCATAATTTTCAGCACTTTATAATAAACTGGTAACTGAACAATTATTTGAAACTGAAATTACTGAGGGGCATTTTTTGGAGATCTGTTGCCAGTTCTTTCCATTTATTATCTCTAATTTTTGTAATTCTTTATAAGTACTATAGCTATTATAATTTCTGTCAATACTCTGGTTTCTCCTGCTTTTCTCAAGATTTTCCAGAAAAACACTTTTTCTTCTTGCACGTCTGTAAACTATTTTGTAACCCAAACACTCTACATATGAACTTTTAGGTATGTCTCATTTGAATTATGTTTCTCAAGAAATAACTTTTTAAACTTTTTAAACTTTTTAAATTTTTTTTCTATCCTTTCAGACTGTTTTGTTCTACAGTGATTGCAAAAGTTAATAATTATGTAAAACATTGTATCTATGAAATCGTGTATAGGGCAGAAGAAAGAAGGCTGTATGGATTCAAGCTCTGGTCTCTGGGTGTTGAGAAAATCATTGCTACCATCAGCCCCACAACTGTAGGATCATGTGGGACTCTGTTGCACCAAATTCCCTCAGCTACTGGTTCTCAAAACTGATCTCTACTGGGGAACCACATGGTGCTTCACAAGGCAAGATATTTGCTTGTAGTTTATAAAAAAACACCCTACCTTAGAAACAGGGAATGATTAAGGCTGGAAGGGAGCTTTGGAAATTGCATGATGTAATGTCCTGCTTGGGGCATATATAACTTCAATGTTAGGTCATGTTACTTCTCATGTTCATCATATTTCTTGATTATATACTGTTTATGTGTATAGTGTTTTACATATATATATTGTTTATCATACAGGTCTGTGTTCCAGAAAGACAATTTCAGTGTATACGCACACATTGACACACCTCTCAAACCGTGGTGTATTCCTATGGACCTATAAAATATAATTTAATATAATATAAATAAATTATTAGTTTACTGAGACTGTGAAAAATGATTACAATAATCCTGGATGTTGCTGCTTTAACTAAGACTTTTCAGCTTATTTAGGCAATTTCCCTGCTCATTTCATGGCCCGAGGTCAATGTCCTTTACCTCAAAGGATTTCCAAACTGTAGGGAACTGCATTTAATTACTTGCTTGTTATTTTTTCCTAAAGCTTTCTGAGATTCATCTGTTAGTAATGATATTCTCTTCTATTCTGTTTATTAATTTCTTATTTTAACTTTTTTTTTTTCAGTTCCAGGTTGACCTCTGCCTTGCTGCTAGAACCTGTTACTTGTGAAACTAGAACACAAGATATGTTATTTGTCTCTGTTATTTTTGACTTATGGATTGCCTGATCTTCCTCTGGTTTTTTGTCTTAAGGTAAAACACTTTGCTGATTTAGCTTCATTTCTCTTTCTCTCATATTTCATTATTCACTTGTCTCAGTTTTAATGCCCTTTTCCCAATAAACTGAAATTTGTTCTCTCCTGAGGGAGAGCTCAAAGAGAGTGGTCAGGGTGCTATGTCTCTGCTACAAACATATTTGGAGAGATTCCTAGGAAAAGATAAAATGTTCTCAGGAGTAGGAGAGAAAGAAATGGCAATATAATTGCGGTGATTCTAGCTGAGGTATGCTTGCTTCTCTTCATATACTTCCAGTAGAGAGAATGTCTGTTGATGTTCCAATGGAAAGAGAAAGTGTTGTTCCAAGTGTGCCATTCAAAGACAGATGTTTCTCCTTCAGTAAAAGGGGTCTGGTGGCCCTCTGTGACAGCAATGATATAAAAATGCTATTTTCTTGATTTTTAATGAAAGCATCAAGTACTTATTTCACATCCACTCAAAAAGAAGAGCTGTCGTAGTTTTTCTGTCCTGTGTATTCACAAGGAAATACAACTGCATTGTTCTGAGGTCTGACTCTGCACTTTTGCCTAATCAGAGCAATTTTCCTGCTTGTCATGCATAACATTACTACAGTTTCAAGCAATTAATTGGATAGTTCTGTACTAAGATATCCACAAACTGAAGACTTGTGGAGCATAATAGATGAGCTGTCTGCATCAGAACTGCAGCCTTAAAGATGACAACCTGCAACGTCCAGCAAAATTTCTTTCTTGACTGGCAGTCCTTATTGCTGACATATATTTGATGTATGCTAAGCATATCCATTGCATGTCAGTTTACAAACCTTTAATTCTGCAGACTTTTCAAATTTGTTTTGAAATTCTCAGTACGAGTTTTAGTATAAAGCCTCATAGACTGAGATCCTGCACAGCTCTGCTTGAAGATTACAACCTCATTATAAACCTCATTTTGTAAAAAAGTGGAGTCTGGGTGCCTTTGACAAAGTTTTCTTGACTTATCATGAAATGTGCTATGCACTGGCTGGCTGTCATTCTCAGTTTGAAGGAGATGATTTTGTTTAAAGCACGATGTAATGGTTTTGGTAGGGAGAGGTAACAGCTAGAACACGGGTAATGATGAAGAATATGATATAAAATTATCCAAAGTGTAAGGTTTAATTTACTTAATAGCTCAGAGTTTCAGTGTAAGAAGAAAAAATTTTTATCTAAAGTTTTGTACAACTACTGAACAGAGAATGGTCTATCACCATAGTGGCTGCTTGTATATTACTGGCCTTTGAATCATGGACAAGAATTAAAATGTGTCAGAAAATAAGAGCAACTGAACCAAGCAAACTGAGTTGGTGTGTTTATTCCAAAAGTGTCAAAACCAAGTGTGGGGCATACTTAATCTGGAAAAAAAATTACTAATCCAGATTATACACAATTGTTGTTATTTAAATAACCTTCTTTATTAAAACTTCTCCTTTGAAAGCCAGCTAGCCTTATAAAAAGTTGATGAAAATACACATTCTGGAGATGATAAAGAACTGTGCTGACTAACTTAGAGATCAGGGAAGGGCAAAATTACCACTCTGTTCATATACATTACTTCTCAGTCTTTAATTAAGTTTGATTATATGGGTTAAGATTCTGTACTTCCATTATAATGAGTAGTAACTTCCTCTATCTTTCTCTCATCAGTTACATAAAATATAACTCATTACAGGAACAGCTGTAACTTTCCAATGAGTATTATGAGATCTGCTTTCAGATTTAGTTATCCATGTATCATGGATTGCATTCATGTTTTACTTACTAACTTTTTTGGGTCATAGTATCACATATTTTATTGTAAACCATTTCTGATAATAGTTATAGTTTTCTTAATTTACACAGCCATCTCAAAGCATCTTTTAAACTTAGTAGTTTTTTCAACTGCAACAGTTAAATAGCCATAAATATATTTTGGATGCCTATATTAGGACTTTCCCCTCTAATTTTTAGATCTGTGGGCTGTTGTACATTTGCTCAGTACCATGAGCTTTCTGTCCACATGCTTCACATAATAGATTCAAGTCATGTTCAGGACAGACTACAGCAATTTAGGGAGCAACATGAACTTGGAGTTGTTAGCTCACTACTTTCTCCCCTTTTGTCCAGACTGATCATGGCTGTTCCAGGATAAATGGGCTTGGGCTGTGGCCAAGTAGATGCTGACAGTGTAGAAAAGAATCTAGCTGACTGCTGAAGTCCTGCCCAGAGAACTTAGAGCTTGCCAACATCCTGCTGTAATTTCTGAGTCAAGTAATATCCTTTCCATAACAGCCGTTTAGGAACAAAAATCTTTTGAAACTCTTGATTGAGGGCAGCCATTGTCACATTAAGTAAAGTTCCTCTCAGCAATTAACAAATTGAGTGGTTTCAGTAGTGCCAGGGCTTTACAGTCCTGTTTTTAGGAATTGTAATGGTGTTTGCTGTTATCCAGGAGGAGCAAAAAAAAGAAAGTGTTAAGAAAAATTATTTTTTCTTTGTTTTATGAATTAGGTGCATCAAACAACAACAACAAAAAGGCTTAAAACAGTAAAAACAACAAAATGAACATAATAATAATAAACATTAGGGATGAAACTTGTATTGGAATAGAATAGAAGAAAAGCTGCACATCCTGCATACAATATATATTTGTGGGGGGAAAAGACTGGGCAACCTGATTATTTGAGGGCATTTGCTGGCACAAACTTTAAGAGAAAAGCTAAAAAGGGAAAAACTCTACCTTGTAAGGCTTTGGTAGAACAATGATAAGCAGCCTTTTTTTCCATTCCTGTAAATGTATATCACTAAAATGAAGTTAATAGTAAAGATGAATCTTTGAATACTGATGATATCAGTATTAAATTGTAAAACTAGTGCTGTTTTGAGGGGGTGACCTTCCTCTTGCTGGTGTCACCTAATGCTTTGCCTTTGCACATTGTCATAAACTACATTTTCCTCCTCCTGCTTTGCTCTGGCAGTATTTGTCATGTACCATTTTTTTCTGCCCCTTCTTCGCAAGAACAGGGATTCAGTCAATTTGCTATTTTTACTTGTGCTCATTGTCCTCGTACAGTCACTCTGAAGCACCTGACACTTTGTTTTTCCCCTTCCCCATCTCTCTTTTGTAAAGGATTGAATTGTGTTTTATACCCTAATCCTTTCAAAATGCTGTGTACCTTTCTAAACGATGGCAACCTTCTGACAAGGCAAGAAGATGAGAAAACTGGAAGCCATATCAGGAGGAACTGCAGTGTTTGCTGTGACAACAGGGGAGGGACACACTGGCTTTCTTCATTTAGGTCTGAAAGCTCCTCTGCTGTGTTTCTGACAGAGAGGGAGCGAAGGTGGGGACCCGAACTGTTGGTCCTCTTCTCTGCTGCCACTCAGCTCAGCCCTCATCACTCTCCCTCCCTCCCCTTCCTTCCTCTCTGCCTCTTCCTTCTGTTGTCCTAATAGCTGAAAAAAGGGTAAAATAAAGAAGCTTTTTTTGAGAATTATGCAATTCATACCAAAATAGGAGAATTACACTTTCCTCACTGAAGAAGCAGAGGGACTAAGAGAAGCTAATTTGTGTCGATGTGTGTCACAGGTGCTGTGTTCCTGGATTCCAGCCTGGATCAGTTGTTATTTTAGTCCTGAATTCTCTTTAAAGAAAACGAAGCTTTTTTTTTTTTTTTTTTTTTTTTTTTTGTCTAGTAAGGTCCTCATTTACATGAACCTGTCAAGTGTTATGACATTTAATGTTAAATAATGCCACTTTCATTATTTTACTATGAATCTACTGCACTCTGGAAGAACCACTGGTATGAAACGGAAATTTTTCTGATGGTACTGTCATAACCAGGGATACTGTCATAACCAGGGACATGGGAAGAAGCTCAGCTAAGCAGCCTGTTACAGGAACCACCAGAAGGGCAGACACCTTGCTGTCTCTGTAACTCCCTTCTTGTGGGGCAATACTCCAACCGTTTGAACTTGCGTTGCAATAGTGTTCTCTAACATCATCCTCAAAATCGTACTTTTGCCAGCAGTGGTAACTATAGAAAAGAAAGCTTAAGATGAAGTGTTCAGCTAGTCTATAGATGTTACTGCTGAGGAGCAGGAGACCAGGTTCAAGACTAAAAGGCAAAATCATAATCTCAAGGAATTTATTCAACCTGCAAAGTGATAAAGGGAAATTTGAGTGTCATTTTGTGGTGCCAGAACTTAAATCATAAGAAAAAATGGAATATATGAAATACATGCAAACCTACATGCTGACAAACTTGGATACAGTTTTCCTACTGTAATCATAAGATTAAAAAAATGTCTTCTTACACTGTTTTCCTTTTTTCCTGCATTGTTCAGTCTGGAACTTCTGGTGCAGAAATACATTAGAAGGTAACAACATATCATGTTCATTCTGAAAAGTAATGCATATGCAATAGGATGTGAATTAAAAACCATGACAGCTTTCTTCTGATGGATAAGTAATTTAATCTGTTTCATCTTACAGAAAGAGATGAGACAGGAGGATGGTTGGCAAAGTTTTTTTTCCCTTATTTCTTTATTCACTCCAGTACATGTACTAAGCCATAAGAAAGACTCTGTCTTCATAAAATTCCAGCTCAGGTTTGAAAATCCATGTGTCCTGAATAAGCATGAAATTTTGTGTGCTCCCTTCTAAGGAGAAAGTTCAAAAGACTTATAGGTTTTGTGTAATTGGGATAAGCAACAAGATTTCATGCTTATCCAAATAGCATTAAACCTCTCAGTCTTTGAACTTTTCTTTGGAAGGGAGAATTAGTTATTGAGATGGGAAGAGTGGTTCAAGGAAAGTATAGAGAAAAGAGAAGGAGTAACTACGTGTGTCTGTGTTTGTCTGTGTGTGAATATGGAAGTATCTTTTGCAGTGGTGAGAAAGATTTACTTTGCAGGCAGCAGAAAATAAAAGATCATGAAAGTATTGCATGTACCGTTCAGCATTGTGTACAGAATTAAACTTTTAGGCCCAGCCTTTCAAAGGAGCTAAACATGTACTGCAGCACATGCGTACTCTTAGTAAGTTTATCAAAGTGTTTGAAAATCAGTCCATATATATCACAATAGATTGGGATCCAGCTTCAAATTCTGAAAATTCTTCAAATTTAAATGGAGATGAAAATTACAAAGTGATAAGCTAATTTTCTTCCTTGCACTGAAAACAACAAAGTGATTGCGTTAAGATGTGCTGGTAAAAATAACTGCAGTTAAGGATTGATTGGCCTTTAGTGTATTTCTCACAAATGCAGATTACTTCAATGAAATATAGGCTTTATGATTGTTAATCAGAACAGAATTTATAATAAAGTTGTATGCTCATGTTTACAGTGTCTATAGCAAGAATTTCAAGACAGGATGTAACAAGAAACAATAAAGTAATACAGTCGAAATTACTTTCAAAAGGCAAACATATATCAGATTGAACCATGGCTGCTTTTCTGAGTTCTTTATTACTAGCCAGTCAAACTGGAAGGTCTAATGGAAACTGTATCTTTTGTGGGCTGAATGAGAGTAATGAATATGATGCCTTCTGGAGGCTGACCTGGAACAGAGACTAGACAGAGCAGAAGGATAAAGTAGGTATTTATTAAAAGACCTCAATGGTACACTTAGGCAGCACAAGAGCCTGGCTGGGCTACACCCAAGATGAACCCCAAAATGGTCACAAAATGGACGATTGGTCATGAGGTCCCACACTTTTATAAGTTTTGGCCCATTAGCATATTAGATTAATTGTCCAATTACAGCTTCAGGTTATGAAGTTCCATCCTCCTTGTTTTTCTCTCTTCATTCAACATTATTTATGCTCTTGGGCCTGAAATTTGTGTCTGTTGTCTTTGGTCCTGTCCTAGAGAAGGAATTGTTTTGTCTACCTACTCTGTGGAGAGAGCTTACCAACACTTAATATGAAGCCCAGAACTGCACACTAAAACAGTACAGAATCTTAAAAATACAAAAGCTAAAACTCAAGGCACCAATGTAACTCAGAAATTTGAAACTATAATTTAACCAAATACTCATTTATCTGACTTGAAAACTCTTTTCCAAGAAATATTTGTTCACAGCTACCCCTATTAGTTCCATTCACTAATGCTATTGGCTAGTGCCATCCATTAAGTATTCACTGAGAATCTAATTCTGATTTCCTTTATTTGGATAAAAAGGTTTTTATTAGGTACCTTTAATATTCAAAACAGCTTATAACATATTTTTGAGGATATATAAAAAGCCTTCTTGGTGATGTCATGTTTAAGTCTATGTCAAATCAACGAATTCTTAAATTAAAACTTACAAATGTAAACTTAAATCTAGAGAAACTGACAGATTCATATGACATTGTAAATTACCATTATAGGAAAAAAGCCCCTGGCTTTAAACTACTTTAAAGCATGGATACTCTAAGTTATCTTTTTTTTGTATTGCTATGATAAAATAATTTAACCGACTGTATTTGCATCTCTGATACTTACTAATTTTAAACCATCAAGGTTTATGAGTTGACACTTACTGAAATTTAAGAGTATACTATGAATATGTTAGACTAACTGTGTATCAACTCAGTAAATCAGTCTAGGTAACATAACTTCAGTTGCCTTGAGCAATGCAGTCTCAAAGCCTGCCTAAAAAACTCAGGAAATCAATTGCTAACAACCTTTAGCGTGCTGTGTCTGGGCTGGTTCTGGTGTTGGTGCTGGATAGTGCAATATATACGTACATGTCTCTTCAGTAGTGAGTGCAACTGCAGGTGAAATACACTCTTATACATTAATTTTTAAAGGAGTTTTAGGTATTTAGATGCTCAAATGTTATTAGAATTCAATCAAGTTTGGGTTCTTATCTGCACAAGGATTTAAAAATTATTGTTTTTTAAATACCTGTGAGTTAGGTGGCCATTGTTGGTCAGCCAAAGTGTGGGAATCATTAAAGTAAAGGTCTTGGGGAAGTTGTAAAAGCAGGTCTCAGAAACAGAAGAAAACAGAAAACCTTAGAGCTATGCTGTAGACTCTGATTCTGGAAGTAAAAGAATTATATTAGATAGTGAGGAAGACATTAGGCAGTAAGCAGTGTCTTCAATCTAAGTCAAACAAACCTTAGGATAGCAGAAAAGTATATCTGTCAAGATACAGAGAGTTTTGAGCTTAATAGTGAAGTACTGTGCGTTGTATTTTAAGACTAACAAGCAAGCATTGTTTTAAGCAAGTGTACGTGTATTAGCATTGGTTGGCTAAAGCTCGTGTCAAGTAAACTTTTGTTTTCTGCTATTGCTGAAAGGCTTTTAAAGTATATTGTAACACAGAACTCAGTGGCTGTTGTCTGGAGTGCAAGCTGCTTCATGTACAGAGACTCTTGAAGAAAAAATAAAAACCAGCTCGAGATGCATCCCTCTGCAGTCCCGTCCCATTCTTCAGTTTGTACATATTTCTATGTACGTTTGGCCAGCGGATACCAAAGTATCATTCTTTTTTCATTCATGATGGTGTGTTGTGAAAATCTGAAGGATAAGAGTCAGTCAGAAGCTTCATGTGAAGTGACTGGACATCAATCTCAATACACAAATCAATTTATGTTTCAGCTTCTCAGAAAGAAGGAGTAAAATTTTATCCTTTTTCTGGCTACATAGTGTTGTTATAAGTGTTGCTACAAATATTCTAATAATCTAATAATTGAGTATCATGTGATATCTTGCTTTGCTTTCAAAATTTCAGCAATTTCTGAAAGTGAGAGAATTGTTATGAACAATCTCTATTGGAATCTTGCATTTTTACCCACTGAGTCTCTGTCACAAAATTTAAGTTTTGTAGTGGGCCAGTGATGTAAACTTGGTGTAAATTCTCTCTAACTTGGAAGTCCACCAAGGGTGGACTGAGGACGAGAGTCCTTGATCCAATCAGTGGAATCAGGTCAGTTGACCAATAGTACTGAAGGCTCTTCTTCAGTGCACTGATTTGAGGTTTAATTCATTTGCCTAAAAAAGGCCTCTCTTGTCATTGCAGACAAGCTAAAGTATCCCAAACTGCTTTTTGCTGCCAACCCAGAAAGATTTAACTTTCCCATAGGATCTGTGTTGTATCTGCCTTTCAAACATCCCAGATAGCCCAAACAGCTCTAGATGCCTGAGTTTAGACAACTGATTTGAGGTATCTGTCTCCACTGACAGAAGCTTAGATGCTCATTCACTCAATATAGACTCCTAAATCTAAACCAACAAAAGAATCCCACCCAAAATGTCATGGCAATGAGTGTTTACTTGTTAAATGGTTAATGAATGTCTAAGACAATCAACAAAGTCACTGACTTAATAAATAAGTGGCATATTAGAATTTATACATGAAAAAATCTTCTAGTGTAAATAAAGACAGGTCTTGGTAAATAAGTCAAAAATGTCAGCCCTGTTTGACCAAGGCTCAGGCATCAGCAACTCAAATTCTGTACTCCTTCACAATTCACAAAATAACCACAACAAGAATCTGCAGATATTTTATATGTATAAGGAAGCTTACCTTTTGGGTAATTCTTTTGCTTCAAGTGCTGAAATTTTGAGAGGAAATCAGGTTGTTAATTATTACAGAATTTGGGGTAAAATTAATTTGTGAATTTATGTGTTTCTTGGATCCCATTTTTTTCTTAATACAAATTGTTCCTATTTAGATGACCTCAATAGAGGGTCAAAGTTCCTGACCAGATGCAGTCAGTCTTGCTTCAGTTCACTTAAATGGTGTAAGTATACAGTAAATAACTGCACTTAGGTCTAGGAGGGAATCATACCAGATACTTCATCTTCTCTTCATTGTTCCTCCCAAACAATCCTGAGCGAGGACAAACCTTTCAGATGAAAGAAGTTAACTGTTTTGCTTCACAATTTTATTTATGATACAGTTTGGTGTCATTTCGTTGTCATTTCTATTTGTTGTTTGGTATAGTAACAAGAACCAGGCAAACCTGAGGCTGTTCTAGACACTGTGGAATAAATGTAATTCCCTACCTAAAAGAAGGTGTGTCCTCAGTACAGAAGAAAAGAAAAGTAATGGCAAGAAGGATAGAACACCCATTTGGCAGTAGTATTTGATGGTCATTCATATGATCCTCATTATGAAAAAGCCTTATTTTCTTTTGTTTCGTTTTTCAGGGCTCATTAGCTGAAGGGAAACCAGTAGAGTGAGAAAGGAAGCAGGAAGTGGAGTAGATTAGAAGAGGAAAAAGATCTTTTATATAATTTCCCTTCAGGCTACTTGGCAGTCTTTGCTTTAGGGTTTTTTTTTTTTTTTTTTTCAGATCTGTGCTAAAGCAAAAAGTACTTTGCAAAAGATTGCTTGTTTCATAACAGTATCAGGGAACTTTGAACATCTCTCTCCACCATCTTGCCATTGAATCCTCATGCTTCCGTGTAGTTGTTTATGGAAGCATCAAAGAAATGGTTGCAGCATTGCTTTTACTTTTCTCCAGAGTGCTTCAGTCAGAAATCATCTCGGCTTCTTTCTATCTTGTTTTGAAATGTGCAACTGGGGCAAAACTTATTAGCAATAACAGCCGTAGTCTATTTTATCTAGGTATTCTTAGTCTCCCCTTTTTTTTTCTTCAAAAGTTTGAAGACTCTGAAAGTCTGATCCCTGTGAGACGGAACCTCTCTGTGTTCCAGGTTTGGGTTCCCCTCTTACAAGACAGTGTTTGCATGGAACCTGCTGTAAGACATATGCTGTGGTATAAATAAGGTGTCAAAATAACATAAATGTAGATATTTCCACTCTTCAAGGAATACTGTACTTCCATGGGTTTTAATTTGCACATCTTCTGAATAAGAGTGCCACATCAAATTGCACTGTCTTGCTGAAAATATATTCCTATAGGAGTAGTAGCTCTTTGCAATACTTGTAACAATGAATAATTATTTGTTTGATTTTCCCACTTTGGTGGGTTTTACAGACAACCATGTCAGTCACAATGTATTCAGAAGAAAAAAACATACTGAGGATGATAAGGTATAAGAA
The DNA here is from genome assembly GCA_032173965.1 of Sitta carolinensis. NCBI lineage: Eukaryota > Metazoa > Chordata > Aves > Passeriformes > Sittidae > Sitta > Sitta carolinensis. The sequence goes on along the minus strand of CM063284.1, from coordinate 90,801,372 downwards.
GGGTAAATTTATAGTCAGATTAGGGTATCTGAGTTTATAAAAGTCTAGTTTGCTGAGAAACAGAAATTTGCTTCTTTGTCACTAAGATGTGCTGGACACTGCCATACTTTTGTTTCACTTAGATTTCATCCATTTTTCTCTCTGGATGTGTGAGAAAATTTATGGTGACCTGATAAATAAAATAAAGATGCATTGATCTCCTATAATAGCTTGTCTTCCTGAATGTTCCAAATCTTGGGTTTTTTACCTTCAGTGAAATTATGCTGAATTTAATGGGTTTTGCTGAGATGAGACTGTATCATATGTACTGGCAGAAGGGATATTATCTGCCTGTATCAGAATATTCAAGATGGAAGGTCATGTTCAAATGAACCTATATAAGCATCTAACTGTTATATTATTAGCATTCTTCTTCAGCCACATGATTGTACTAACGAGAAGTGCAAACATTATTTTAAATTGTATGTAATATGTATTACAAATTGTCATTATCCAGATTAATGCTTTCTATTCTATTAAATAAGCTGAGCCATATTCCAGGCAAGTCAATGCTTATATATCCTATAAATGGATTGGGTCCTTCTCCTCTTGTTCTAAATCCAGTAGATGTAGCAAGAAGCTAAACCCTTTTCTGGCTTTTGCAGGTTGGTAGTAGCTCCTGAAGATCTGCAAAACATAAAGAAAGGGACATCTGGGGCCTTGAAGTTGCTGGTACCCAGAAAGTCATGGGAGTTTCAGACATATAAGTGGTTGCAAAGAGATTTGTAAAGTTTGCAAGAGCTTGCAGAAGTTTACACTCTTCATAACCCCTATATTTTTCTTCTTCATTTGATTGTTTTTATTAACTTTCCAATCTCGTGGTTCCCAAGTATGAAACTGATTAGTGACCTGGCCTTACAAGTTTATGCCCTTAAGACAGTATTTCCAGTAACACAGATCTTCTAGTACTTTCTAGCAAGCCTCACTGATAACTTTATGCTAATTTTAATGAAGTCTAAAGCCACAAATCCAAAATTCTTTGCTTCTGTATTATTTTAGATCTGAATCTCCTTGAGATTACTTTTTTCCTTCTCTGCCATTGGCAGATGAGCTAATATCCCTTCGAAGCAAGAAAGCACATAATTACTCACATGAAAAGCAAGCTCTTTGGGAGAATTCTCAGCTAAACCCACCCCTTAGAGGAAGATAGGAAGGGCACTGGCAATTAGATAAGCTGCGCTTCAGACATGAACAAACACATTTATCAGATAATTAGTAGATACTTTTCAGTGTATTTCTGGCACCAAGATCCAAAAGCAGTGCTAAGGCAGGTAAACTCATCTGCTGAGAAAAGCCCTGTGGCTGCAACAGACTTCTGACTTGAGAGGGAGAAATGTCCTGTATTGTATTCCTTTCATGCTTCAGACACTCAGTGTTCTTTGTTGTGAATCGTCAGCCAGTGTCCCCTGTTCCTCTCTGTAAACCTCGAGGCAGGAACGGTCACATACAGAGAAAGAGTAGCCCTCTGTGAACTGTCTGCCTCTCACAGGGGAGAAATCCCACCTTGAAAAACCTGAGTGAGGTTTTCTGGGCAGTGAGGTGAGGAAGCAGAGATGCTGAGCAAAATTATCCAGAAATAAATTCTCATTTCCAGTTTCTTCTTGGAAATGGTAACTGAGTACGCTATCTACAAACAGGCTCAACACTTTCATTTCGCAGAAGCTGATGGACCAGTGAATTTACTACTGAGGTGGATGTCTCCAAACAGTATGTAGTGATCTCTGGAGGCCCACATATCTCTCCCTGTACTACAGGGGACCTTTGGAAGCAAGTCCTATAATGCATTTTTAAGGAGAGAGGGTAGCTAATTTGCTCCTAACGATGGGACTGTTCTGACAGTCAGAGTAGATAATAGAGATGTTGTGTACTCTTTACCAATAATTAAAAGTATAAAATATACTGCAAAGTCCTTGCAATTACTGTGTTCATACAGGTGATTACATATAGATGTGCATTTGTCTGTATTTAGAGAATACATATGAGAAGTCCTATTTACCTACTTTCACAAATTAGAGAATGATCCTTTTTATGATCAAAAATGCTAAAGTATTGCACTAGTAAGTGACAGAACAATATGATGTTTTCATTCAATAAATAAAACATTCCAGCCTAGTTAACATTATTGTGAATAATTTTCAAAATAATAGTGATTTCAGAAAGCACTAGTGATATGTCAAGGAACAAGTTTATGAACAATTTTATATAACATATGGAAATGTTCCTCCCACAGTGAGTTATATGCTTGTAAAAAGCTATTAAAAAGATTTCTCAATGATCAAAATAATAAACCACAATCTTCTGAAAATTTTAACATAGTCTCCAATGTTACTGGCTTTATCCTCTGAACCTTTCTGCATCTGCATATATATTTGTAGACATGCAGCTTATATAATACAGAGAATACATGATTAGCTAATAGCATACAGCTATAAGGTGTTTTTTGACATATGAAATTAAATGCTTTTTTTTCATAAGTACAGGTACAATATTTTCCCTAAATATTCAAATAATAATTTTTAATAATTTTAATAATTATTAGAAAAATAATTTTATTTTTTTATTCTAATTCAGAATAAACACTGTGCTTAAAGGGTAAGTATTTCAAAAATAATAGCCATAACTTTTCCCCAACTAGTTCTATGATATGCACTTAACATACCATGTATAGTGTATTGTGATGGATAGGACTATATCATATATTAATCTGCAAACTTTCCTCCAAAATGCCATAGAAATATGTTCATTCATTTGACAAGATTTTAGAATATCTCAGCATATATGATTTTAATCTTCTCTTATATTAAAATTGCCAATCACAGGTTGGACAAAAAATGAAGGACGGTTATAATTTTGGCACTGCTGCCAAGAATAATTTCCTCCAGAAAGCAACTTTCAGAAGTCTTTGTTTCATAAGTTGAGCATTAAACGAAACTTTGTAGTTCTCAAGCACTAGAATTTATCCCATGTGTGCTGCTGTGGTTTCAACAGCTGTATAGGAAACACAATAGAACTATTTTGCTCACAGGGAAGTTAAATTCATTAATGTTTATAAGACATTCTGAGAGCCACACACAGAAGGTGGTATGTAAGTGTCCATGTATGAAAGCAATGACTAATACTCTAGTTGTGTGGCTTTATATATAATATAGCATAGAACTTCTTTACTCAAACCAATTAAAGAAATTAGAATCTAAGATGTTATGGAAAATTTAATGGTGTTGGGAGAGACCCATTAACTTCTTTGCATGCATTTGTACAGCAGTTTTAGTGCATGATTTCTTTACTCTGCATTTTTTTTTTTTTCATTTTGGAAGTGAGATCACAAGAATTTAAAAAATACCTTCATCTAAATCTCTATTCGGAGTGGTATTTGTTTAATGTACAGTTGGCTATCTGAAAGTTAAACACCTAAATGCACTAGTCACTTATATTTTCTCTATAATCAGCAGAGAGAAACATGCATCTCCTGAGGGCAATTCTTCCTTGGTATACATCAAAACTAGATGGGATGAAACACCCTCTGGAGATGTATATCTGCATACATTAACCCTACAGCGAGCCTATTCTATTTCAGATTAGCTTTATCTATCTAGAAGTTAAAGATCTAACTGACTCTTCCTTTACTGCTCCATTAATGAAAGATGCTGCCAACCCCTCCAACAATTAAAAAAAAAAAAAAAAGGAATGAGACCCTAGCCCCACTAAAATCAGTGACTTCACAAACTTCAGCAGGCCCAGCACTTCTGCCAGGTTCAAGTCTGTTTATGTGTGCGCAAAATACCCAACTTCAATCTAGTCCTTTTTCCCCTTGAATAAAGGCTGTGATTGTATAAAAATATATATATATTTACCATCAGAGCAAGCTTCTGCAGCTGCAACATAAAAATTCTAGGAAGAGCTATAATCTATGTAATGTTTGACTTTCCTAAAGCGAGTGTTCATTTACTGCATTTACTTCTTTGGTTATACAGTTCAAGCAAATTCCTAAATATTTCATGCCTTTGTTCAGGCATAGTATTGTGAATGAAGGCAAGAGTAGAAATGGTAGGCAAATAGAGGTAACTGCAGCTATCTTTAAGCAGAGACTGGGCATGAGTAGAAGATGGTGCCTGCTCTGCTGCAGTAAAAAATAATTAATGTTACCACCCAGTGTATGAAAAAAAGTAAGTTATTTGTTCCTTATCTTAAAGCTGACAAATTTAGTTGTGCCTGTGCTACTGAAGAACTTTGGACAGGTCCACAGACCGTGGAAACTACTTTGCTTTCTAAAAACCTGCATCTGTGAAGGCTGTTGCTGAGCAGGAGCAGACAGCCTTGACTGACTTTAGGATGTCACACGCAATGGTTGGACAAACAAGTAGGAGTTAATAGATTTTTACAGCAGAGGCTTCTCTATCTGATTTCTAGAGAAATATTTATGCCTTTACACATTTACCCAGCACAGATCACTTCTTATACTAAAGGATATCTCTAAAACAGCAAAATATTCTTGAAAAACAGTAAATAGCAATGTCAGATGAAACATGAATTAATAGAAGTTTAGGGAAGAAATTCACAGAAGTTATTGGGCAGGCAACAAATAACAACCTCAAGAAAAACAGCCACAGGAAGAGGTACACCCACTATTTCCAAATAAAGAAATTATTCAGTAATGTGCACTGATTTTGATAGTTCATTAGCTGTGCAATAGGCATCAAGGTATGTACAGTTTTGAACACAGACAAATGCATACTTCCTTTACTTCCATGCTATTATCTCAAATAGAAATAAAGGAACAATAAAAAACAGGTAATAAACTCTTAGTTTTGGAGCCACTGTTGGTTCCTGACTGCTCATTCCCTTTCTTCAGGCCCAGAATGACTCATTGAAAATCTTTGGAAAATGCATCTATCATCCTCTAGCACATCAAATATTCAATATGCAGTTATCCTTAGTCAGTCAATACATCCTTTAAACAATGTTTAAGAAGTTTCTTGAACCAGCTGCTTTGGTGAATTTCTGAATAGAGAGCAGCATGTCATACCATCCTGCCATGCCTTGATGAAACTGTAGGTAGCTGCTCATAAAAGGTATTCATGTATTTGTGACACAGACATCTAGTCCTATAACAGCAAATTCTGGTTGCCCTGACAAGTACTGGTACCAGTTACATCTATCCTTAAGAAAGCTGAAGTTCATAACTACTCTGTATATTTTAGAGTTATACTTCCTAAAGCAATAAAAACTCTTACTGTCTTAATGTGACAAACACAATAAGAATAAAGTTAGTACCTGAAAGGAAAATATAGAGCAGGCATACATTTATTGTAATTTCTATGGGAGATTTATTATGTATAAAATGCTTGCAATTGTTTGGAAATCTCAGTAACAGGGGCTCATATCATAGTTTTTGAGCTGATTTCTCCCTTTTTTTTTATCAAAGTGGATTTTGTCTTGTCTTTAAGCAATGTCAATGATAACTCTCAATTTTGATTGTGGTATTTACTTCCCATCCTTCTCCTAAACTGGATGCTCTGAGAAATACAGGGTTAGTTATAAGAGTCCTTTTTTGCTTCTTTTGTGTGGACCTTGTGAGGCTCTTTAACATCCTGTGCTCCTCGAAGATTGCACGGGGTCAGGAGGGTCAGGGTGATTTGCGAGCTCTTCCTTGTGTGACAAGTTAGTTTTAGCCGCAAATACACTCAAATACAGTATTACGCCTTGATGGCTTTCCAAAGTTGTTCTGCCCCCACAGCCTGAAGAAGATGAATTGCTCACGATCTGTGTGTAAGATGCTGGGGCTGTAGTCTGTCTTTAGCTCTAGCTCACATATCTCACCTCTGGGCAACAGCTCTGTGTAATTGATGTTCAGTATGCCTCAAGGGGTTAAAAGATTAATGCACCACAGAGGTATCCTGTAAGCTGCAGTTTTGAGGAGATAGACTCCAATCCGCAGTATTAGGTTTCATTAGGAGGTTAAAAAAGGAGTTGTGCCAGAATGTGTATTCGGCCAGCAACTGTAAATAGTTGAATGGAATCATACCAGACCTTTCTGAAGGTTTTTGTTGTTTGAGTATATGATTTTGCCATAATAACCACTGAGTAGAATTATATTTGATGGCAACATTTTCTTCAAGAAGGTGACTGAATCAATATAGAATTGATTGAATGAATTAATATACAGCAATGGTTATTATTTTAACAATTTCAAAACTGTTTCTGGAATTGAAAGAATGTGTAAACCTGACTGAATCCTGAAGCTCTGATTTCTCTGCTTAGGTTATAGTGACTTATATGAAGACTTATGACTTCAGTAAGAAGTTGCAAATGTCCAGAGCAGAAAAAAAATCAGCTCCAAAAGCATATATACTTGTATACACACATATATAAAAATTGTACATATCCTCTTGCCCTCGTTTCTAATTTTTTCTGTAAATGATTAGCTCTGTGAACATTCTGTCAAGGACACTCATAATAGGCAGATAAAGTGTTATTGCAATGATTGTATGGAGAGCTGAGTAACATTAAACTTTGAATATGAATGGATTTTTTCCCAGTAACAAGCTTAGATTTCATATCTGATTCAGGCTTAACAATAGCAGTATAAGGCAAAAGAGAAAAAAACCCTTTTATGTATATTCTGTTTAAATTAAGTGTTCTACTTTTTAAATTAGATGGTAGAAGTTATTTCACTGAAGCTGGAAATTAAGTTCATTGAAAGCATTTGGCCATTAGCATAAATATCATAGAGGATGATACAAAAAAATCCGTTAAGAAATGGCATGACCTGAATAAGCCATTAATATTAAAGCTGCAGTTTGGCAGATAGTTAAACAATAGTGAACATCACCCTTCTGGCCTGTCTCACTGGAGAAGTCTTCAATAGAAAAAGTGATTTTGGTCTCATCTGAATCCAGACTCAGTTCTAACTATTTGTATATAAAAATAATGTGGTCGTATCCAGTGTAATATGTTCAGCATTCCCAAGGAAGTTCAAAAGGCTGGTTTAGAAGAGGTGTCCCTGGCCTCCAGCCTAAGAAATTGAAGCAAAGAGTGTGTCACATGCTGGATTAAATCCTACAGATTAGTTCCCAGATTGCCCAAAAACTCTGGGCAGCTCTGCTTCTGCTACTGATCTGCAGACATAATCTTCGTTTATATCAAAGTTTGGTCTGGTTGTAGGTTATTAAATGCTTATACAATCCAAGGATTTGGGGTAAATTTGTTCGTTTGAAACTGCAAGGGGTTCCTGATTCCTTAATTATTTTCCAAAACTGAACAGAGCTGGTATAAAAATGAGCATGAGAAAAATGAAGACAACAATTAGCATTTAAAAGGTGCCGTGTTTGTAGTGAATCACTGTGGACACTCTTTTTTTCCTGTTTTTTTGTACAAGACTGTGGGATGAGAAGACTACATTTGCCTCTTCTTGAAGGGCTTGAAAATCTCGTTTAAAAATTCTTCTCAATGAGTGAATGAAATGCAAGAGTTTAGAGAAATGGAATAGATACCTTAAGAAAAAAAAAATCAGTTGAAAACAGAAGCAAAGAACAGAAAATGTGGAAAAAGTATGGAGACTGCAGTATAGAAAAGAGACACCTAAAAAAATAAAACCCACATCATACTGTGACATATACAGTGCTTAGCATATCTATTTTTGCTAAAATTTTCTTAACTGATAGAAGTTTCCATGTATCTAGAGTGTATTAATTTTTGTGAATGTGTAAGTTAATCATGGAAATATTCTGGTTTGGAGGTTAGAGACTGCCTTTATCCATATAAGGATGATGGCACACCTCAAGTAGATTCAGCTTCCATCTGAATTATGACAAGCTGGCTTTCAAGCCTCCAGACACCGTGAAGTTCACAAGACTCCAATCATCACATGGTTTGACCTGGTCAAACCCAAGATGTGCAGCTTTCTGGAAATGAGGCATCAGCCCTGACATGTTGCTGGAAACAGTGGTGATTACACAGTAAGTTAATTACACAATTATCAGGAGATAGAGTGCCAGTGGTAATGTGAATCCCATCACCACTACAATGCCAAGGGATGCCGCAATCTGGAGTTGACTGGTGTTAGCATTAAAAAGGCACTAGAATAAAAGAGTCTGAGAGGACAAACCCTGGATCTACCACAAAGTGGTGAGAATCACAACACAAGGACAAAGGGGAATCCCTGTGAGACCACAAGTATTTACCAGTCTTGTCACACTGTTTACAAAATATATTTTAAAGTCATCATTTGGCTTGAATGATAGGCTACAAACTACACAGACAATGCAAAAGTCAACTTTGGTATTACTGGTTAGTGCCTGACTTTTTAAATATTTTTATTTATTTTATTTTATATTTTTTTTTTATTTATTTTATTTTGTTTTTTCTCTTAAATTTTATTTGTTCTTATTCTAAGAATCCATCCTAGCTTGCACATAAAATTGTACGTTCATGTGACATCACTAAAGGGATTAAAAACATAGACCTTAATTGGTTTAAAGGAACTAAATTTTCTTCAGAGTTTAGTTTGAATGAGATGTTTGAGAAACCCCTATCAGATCCCTCGTTCATAAGGCACTAGTGCTGGAACAAATCGACCATAATTCTGTGAAGAACCACATGAAGTTTTCACAAAAAACCCAGAAAACTATAAAAATTCAATTCAGTATACAAAGTACCAAGTTCATAGTATGACCTTAACACTTTTGCTGCAGCTACCACAGGTTTTGCACAAATTCAGATGTACTTTGGAGTGAAAAGAGATAATCAGAATTATCATTTCTGCTTCCTTTATCTTTGGTCTGTTTCAGTTTATATTGCAGACTGTATTGAGGGCTGTTTATTCCTATAAGTAGTGCCCAATTTCACCTGGGACCTGTAGACGTTTACAAACAAGCGTAATTGCAGTGAAATAAAAATATATTGTTATAAATTTCAAATTTAATCTGTTGGGTATTTTGGGGTGATTTTGCAGGAGAGCCTTCTGAGAACTGGCAAATCTTTCACATCCATCATTGCAGTATACAAAGGGGGAGAGGGTTGGTTTTTGAAGAAAGCATCATTCTGGAGGCTCTGGGAATTAGATCAGCTCTAAGCTCTGCAGCTGCAGGCTGAATGAGTGCAGAAGGAGCTGGAAGAGATGAAAGGGAGTTCAACGTGGGCAGCAAGGCAGCCCAAAACAACACCGTGTCTTTTAGCAACATCTGGGAGGAGTGGGAAAAGCTGGAGGAAGTTGGAGGGTATTAGGAAGTTCTAGTTGAGAAGGAAGAGGCACTACAGAAAAAAAAGATTTCTCTCTGAGGTGAGGAGAGCGTACCAGGCTGTTTATTCTTAGAGCAGCAGTGAATAGAGCAGTACTGCTGTCACTGATCCCTTTGGCATCAAAATATTACAGGAGCAATGGGAGCAAAACTAGTTGTCAGACTAGAAACAAAACAGAGGGCACAATAACACCTTTAATTCCTGTCTCTAGAGTCACCACCAAGCAAAAGTATTTTGTTAATATTTATTGTTATTAGTTATAAGTACAACAAGGGAGCTATTACAAGTGAAACACTAGTACAGACTGAGCTGAAAGTAAGCTGAAACATGCCTAGGGCAACCAACTTCTTTTTTTTAGTATTGTGACTTTCTAGCTTCTGCTTGTGATGCATGATGTGTCAAAAGAATCCCTAAACTCCTTTAATGGTTACTAATGTCACTGAACAAATGTTCTGAAAAAAAAAGCAATTTTTGGGGTGACTATTTGAAAATCGCTATTTTTATTTTGTTTAAACACCCATGTTAACCTTTTCTTTCAGCTCTGTAATTCAGCTACTGCCTATACTTTTTTAAATGAGGCTGAGCTTCCAGCAAGAAAGATGCCTGAATTTGGAAAACAGTTCTTGAGTTTTTTTGTGATTGTCAATAAACCTCTTTCCCCACCATTACTCATTTTATGTTCTATTACAAGTTGAGTAAACATCAGATTCTGACTCCAAATGGGGAAAGAGTGGTGCTGAGAGCTGTCCAGTTTAGGCATTGGTGGAAACTTGTTTAGATAGGACACATTTTTACTTCATAAAGAAAGGCTGAGAGAATTGTGGTTGTTTGATCTGGGGAAGAGAAGGCTCAGGGAAGACTCAGCTGTTGCCTTTCATTACTTAGAGGGGCTTAGAAGAAGAAGCAGACAAGCTTTGTAGGGGCTGTAGCAAAAGGAGGAGGGGTTATGGTTTCAAACTGGAAAAAGATGGATTTAAATTCGACATGACGAAGCATTTCTTTACTGGGAGGGTGATGAAACTGGAATAGGTCGCTTGGAGACATGGATGCCCCATCCGTGTGAATGTTCCAGGCCAGATTGGATGGGGCTTTGAGCAGCCTGGTCCAACGAAAAATGTCCCTGCCCATGGCAGGAGGATTGGACCCAGGTGACCTATATAGGTCACTTCCAACCCAGGCTGTTCTATTATTCTGTGATAAGCACAGTGCTTATGAATTAAACAGATTTGGAAATGCTAATCTGAGACTCATCCTGGTAACTGAAGGCAAGGGATCTGAAGCCAAGAGCAATTCAAAATTTTTTCCAGTCTGTGTCTGGCTTTGTTGTAAGCTTTAGCCCATGTGTCATATGAGCTGGGAACTTTCAGTTTTCCTCTGTTCTTACTTTCATTTTTCGATACTTGATTTGGTTGGAAATGGAGTTACATGCATTAAAATATTTTTGGAAACCAAGACCTCCTGCTTTTCATCTAATCAATGACTTCAGAAATTTGTATTTTTCCAGTTACACTGCCTAACCTCATAAAATATAGTCTGTCTCCTTACAGAGACTGCCTTTTTGACGATACATAATCTTAAACCAATTGCATAAACTCTTATAATGTCTTATTTAACTTTAACTTTATAAAACTTTTCTTTATTTTGCTGTTTTGAGGAAAGCAAGGGACAAACCACAGCTCCTCCACTCTTCTGGTGTTACTGCAGGTATAGGAAGGAGTTGTACTTGCCTTCCAGATCATCTTGGGACACGTAGCTTGCATACTTCACTGCAGTTACTCCTCTCTTCCCAGTGTTGTGCCTTGAAGTGAGGAGAAGGCTAACATCAGGGATAAATGACTTTTAAAAATGAATAAGCAGCACAGACCATGTTTGCTTGATAAGGAAGGGAGGTATTTTTTCAGATTTGGAGGAGCTGCTGTTCTCAGTTTAAGCCATCACTTTCTATAAGCTTTTAAGAGAGAATAGAAGTGGATATGTTTCTGTGTTTTCACTGCTGTGAATATTATCACACAGTAGGGTTCTTGTGAGGACTAAAAAGGGCTTTTCTGTGCAGAGTGAATATTACTTTCTACATCTGACAGCACTGTGATTGCAGAAAAGATTAAATTGTTCTCCAGACACTGAAGATATCTGATGAAAAATTTCCATACATTACTGCAAATAATGAGGTATTTTCATAAAATGAAATAAGGAAATCATTATTTGTTAATTTAAGAAATGATCAAAAGTTGAAAAATGAAAAGTCTATTAGGCTTATTTTTATATAATTTTTCAAAGGGAAATAACAAATATATTTATATTTTTGTTTTTTCATTGAATTTTTATGAAAGCCATTTTCAAATTATATGAAAAATATAAAGTCTAAATCACTCATATCTGAGAAGAAACTACTGATGAAAATTCCTTCCAAGTGAGCTAGTTTTCACTCATTTGTTCTGGTCACCCAAAGATACAGAAAGATTTGTAGATTTAGAAACCACTGAGTTTTTATTGCCCAGTTGAGTCAGAAAAGGGAGAAGGACAGAAACCTTCAGTGAATAAAGTCATATAGGTACAGCAATCTTTAATCCATTCCAGGTGATTCAGCATGGAAACAGGTATGGGCGGCTGCTTTATTCTCTCCAGTGCTCTCACTGTGTTAGTAGACATTCACAAATGAGTCAACAAATTTGTCAGTGTTTACCATTTAAAAACATATTGCTCATAACTTCTGTTTTAGGAAAGGTTTGGTTACATTTAATCCTTCTAATCTCTTGATTGTACAGAATTATTGTGAGGCACGTTACCTTCCTCCCCACTGAACTCAGACAACATGACACTATCTTGTTTTTCCTGTAATCAGGAGCTAATGGGGACTACACAAACTGCTCCCTTCACTCTACCCCATTCTTCTCCACCTCCCTCTGAGGCAATCAAACTGTGTAATCATTAGAGAGACTAATCGAGACAACAGGATTAAGATCCAGAAGCTCACTGTAAGCCTCCGCTGAATAGTTATCTCTAAATAGGCCAAGAATAAAAGCATGAGTAAGTCAGAAGTTCTCAAAAAAATCATAGATATAGTGGGAAACAAAATGTAGACTTGTAAACTTGTAGTTTTTTTTGCTGATTGCATGAGCCTATGTGTGAGGCTTCAGCTACAGTACAGACAGAAGGTGCATTTGCTATTTTAAAGGATACATGCTCTTTTTAAAAATCTTTCATAATTTATATTTGGTAGTTGTTTGCCCTCACCTGTTTCATAGCATTCGTTGATATGTAAGATTTCCTTTTGTATATGCATGCAGGGATAGTCTGGAAGTCAGCTTTCTTGTATGTGAGTGCTTATTCAGTGGAAGATGTCTCAGAACCTGAAGTGTTATTAGAAATATTCAAAAGCTTTGTGACATGTAAGAAGTAGCGCATATAGAGCACAACTTGGGAAGAAAAGGAGACTCAGCTCCTAGTTCTCTGTGCATTTGAGAGTGCATCCATGTAGGACTTCTAGTCTTTATAAAAATAATCTTTAAGCATAAAGAGATGAGCTGTACAAAAGAACTGAAGAAATAAAAGGAAAAAAAAAAAAAGATCCACAGAGGCTGGGGGGAAATAACTTTCAGCTGTTCATTGTTAAAGTTATTAGAACTAAATAACAGTCTGGATTGTCAGAAAATCCTTATAAGCTTATTTATTTACTTACTTTTAAGAGAAGACATATTTGTTTTGGCAGTGCTTCTAAAACTAAATAAATATGCAGCAATCTTTAGAAGAAGAGAAACTGAAGATATCATGTTGATCTTTATTTTTATTTTAATAGTCCATATTTGCCTGCAAATACATTTATATACAAGTAGTTAATAATTGAGAGAGGGAGGAAAAGCATGGCAGGTATGTGTGTGTCAGAATGTGAATGCAGGTTATCTGAATGAAAAATGAATTGACTGTGTGTATTGCAGTCAGTAATGAACAATGCTAAATGTACTGCCCAGCTACCAATTAAAAATGAAAAGTTGTTTGGTTTTCTTTTCAGTAATTGTGGTAATTTATTTTAAAAACCTCTCATTGTAATGCAATGAATTTCCTAGTTTAGTGATAAGGTCTTTGTTTCTTGATAGTGTCAAATATTTTGCTGTGCCATTTGTGTCATGGATAATTATACCAATATACTATTTTTTGCCAATATACTCATTTCAATAAATTGTTAAAGAAATAAGAAAAGGAAAGAGTGCTTGGGCTGTTAGGAAAGTACAGAGTTGCTATACTAACATGCATAGACACGAGAGAGTATTATAGGCTCTGCTGAGCATTCCTCAGAGGTGTTAACGACTTTAAGCCTGTCAAGAATGTCTCCAGCTTGTACAGCAAAGACAATTCAACAGTTTAATAAAAAGGTGTAACATTTCCTACAGGTGAGCTCAAGTGATCAAAGGCTATAATAGAGCTTTTGTTACTTCATTCAAAGAATGCATTCTGGAGTTTAACCTTTGCTTTTGATGTAATGTCATCTTTGAATGCTAACAGCCTTTTCTAGGAAGGATTAAGTTGTTTGAAGTGTTTTTTGGTCTTTATTTAGGACCTGGCTTTGAAAACTAAAGAAAGTGTGGAGTAACGTGCTATAAATTATGGAAAGGTTTCAAACAGTAATATCTAGAAGAATAAAACTCACAAAGGAGAAGGTCAGGACCGGACAGCTGAATTTGGTCAAGTAGTTTTATGTTCAACATGGATGTCTGAGTTTATTCATATAAGAAAACCCTTTTGGCTGAGAATATTTGTGAAATGTTACCAACTGGTCCATCTTTGTGGATATGGTACTGACATTTCCATCCTAGCAGTGGATAAACAATCTGCAGTAGATAACAATAACAAAGCTGAAACTCTACAAGACCAGTATCTGCTCTAATTGTCTGATGGATGCTTCTGTTCTTGAGGAAGAGATATAATACTTTCTCCTAAACCCTCACAAGATTTCACCTGAGCATTTATGTTACAATAACCAAGCCTCTGACTGTGGCTGCTGATGGCCTATGCAAAAATGTATTTGCTTATGGACTGGCAAGGAGTGGTGACTTTTGACACCTTGTTTTAATCCTGCTTCAAATACTTGTTAGCAACTGTGGTCACACATTCAGCATACCTGCAGATGCAAATGTGGAAGCCATACCATCACTGGAACTCCCGGTGTTTCTAATAAGCACTCCCACCTCCACTTTCTCCTCCTGAAAATACAGCCCAGCAAACAGAACACCTAATTTCCATGTGCTGTCCTGATACAAGGAAAAGCAGAGATACTGAAAAGTAATATCAGGCATGACTTTTAAATAAATTAAAATGTGATGCTGTCTAAGATTATACAAAATATATAGAAAAAATGAACAAAAGTGACAGCAGGAAAGACATGCTGAGTTTTGTTTCTGAGTAATGAAACCAGATAGACAAGACAAATTAATTCTGGTAGTTATTACCAACTAATTGATTGTCTTGGCCTGGAAATGTTAATATGTCTCCATCCTCTGGCATAAGGTGGTTCAGGCTGTCTTTAGAAGCATCTGCCTTGACAAAGAAACCAGAGCATTACTGAGAGTTTCAGAATAGTTTCAGGCAAGGGTGTAAGCTGTGGGGTAATTGAGAAATTCCACATTTTGAAGCAACAATTTGAACTTGAGGCAGGCAGTTATACTTCCAAATTACTGGAGCATGTTATACTTTCTAAATCTGAAATAGAAGGCCTTGGAAATAGGAAGGGAATTGGTGTTGTTTAAAAAAAGCCCCCTTGCCTGATGTTTGTTTCTCTACTCCTCCTCCCCACTGCGACTTTCCAACACTAGAGAACAGATGTGGATCCTAGGAAAACAACTTCAAGAGACTTGTTTCAGATTGCCAGAAACAACAGCATTGTGGCATGTTTTAAAGTTTAGGGTGAAGTTCACTCTCTCAATTCATTGCCTTCATCTGAGTTTTTCTACAATATTGGCATTGGCACTTCAGTTCAAACTAGTAATCCTGTGGTTGTGCATCAATTCCTGTCCACTGCCACAGCTCCAGTGTTTCATAAATAAGCAGTGGAATTTATTTGTGCCTTTGAAGTTTTTGCACACAAATGGAATACAGATATTAGACTTAATTCATCACTGCAGCCTTGTGAGGGTGTAGGCAGCTGGGTCAGAACAATGTGAAAATCTGCTGAAGCACTGCCACGGCTGGAAGGTGTAGCACGGAGATGTTACAAGAGTGAAGGTCAAAAGTAGAATGCAATGCTGTTCAGGCAACACAAACCTTCTCAAACGTGGATTTTCAGTCCTCATTTCTTACATGACTTCTTTTTCCAGCCCCTGGAGAAAGTCTATCTTGCCTTATGGTAAGGATGATCCTCAAGGAAGGCCTGCAGACTCTGGGCTTCATGAGACAATGCAGACTAGAAACAAGTGTCAGGACAACTGGAAGAGAGAAGGGAAGGCAGTCTTAATGGTGCCAGAATTACAAGGCTGCTCAGTCACGTGCATTTCATCTTTTGGGCTGACACTGAAGACAGATGAGGTAAAGGGATCCCAAAGAATCCTTCTGTGCATCCAAGTGTTCTAAGTTTCCTACCTGGTTTTCTCAGAGTGATAACATGAAAATTTCTGCCTTGGCCTGCATTAAATCAGAACGTTGCCACATGTCTTTTATGAATTACTTTTAATGAATGCCATCAGAAGAAATATTCTAAGAGTAAAAGGTGGGTTTATTTCAGGGAGCTGGAAATTTTGACACAATGGACATATTATAAATTAATATAGTCATGATGTATACTATTTAAAGAGTGTGTGTACCTATAGAAGAGCAAAAGTGACTCAGAAACCTGTTCATCTGTTCAATAAACTTTTAGGCAGAAAACTTTGTGGGGATTTTGGGGATATTTGTTTTTCTTTGTAATGTATTTTTTTTTATCAATTCTGTTATTTCATTAGTGTGCCTCTGTCATTTGAGATTGAAAATGTTTTGATATTAAATATGAATATTGGACTCACTGACTCAGACAAGAGCAGTAGAATTTATAAAGAGAGGAAAGAGGAAGGAAAAAATTACATTTAAGGAAAAAAATCCCCATTTTAAGTCATGGGCATATGTAGACAGATAGTAACATGTGAAATACATTTGTAGTATCTCTGTCTACAGATTCATATAGTTTTCATAAGAGATAAGAAAGATGAGGAAAAATCCTATCTCTCCTGAAGACAGAGGTTTCAGGACATCACTCTAAAGAGCTTCTTCAAATCTCTTTTGTCAACACCAGATGGAATACTTGCCAGTGAGGATACACTGAATATTGAAAAATAATCACAATAGATACATAAACACACAGTCATGTGGTCCATGGGAAGGAATCCTACCTCTGCAATTCTTAAAAAGTCTTGAACATTTTGATTTATAAGGCCTTTTCCAGTGTGTTATGGTGTGCCTTCTAGGATGCTCATATTTTTAATGTCCCAAATATGTCTTGCAAGTATGTTGGACAACTTATCCAAAAGTACCCAGTAGAAATTTTTGGTTTTTGAAGAAGCAAAATACAGTGTATTCATTTTAGACACCACTTCATTTCTGTAACTATTAGAGAGAATAGACTTCTACAGGATTAGAAATAAATTAACATTTTTACTGCTGTTAGGTATGAGTCCAGTTTCTGGATAGGGCATGCTAACATGTGAGTTTGAGGATCACATATTAAAATTTGTTTGTTTTCTCCTGGTAATACTGACAAATCCATATAAATACTGGTCACATGAAAGAAATTATTCATGCCTCACAACTTTCAGGAATTATATTGTTTTAAATTGAGACATTGTTAACCAGCATATGTAGTGATTCATTTTTATGAGCTCTGGGTGTCTTTCATCATCAGTATAATTTTTTCCCATTTTATTAAGAGTGGTCTTTTTTTTTTTTTTTTTTTTTTTTTTTTTTTTATGAGAAGAGCCTGCTGATCCTGTGAAACTATTTGAGGGAATAAAAGAAATACATGTCTTGAGTGATTGTGTTCTTTATTTTATGGATAAATCCATGCTTTAATTTTACTTATAGAAGCATCCATGAATACTAAGCAGTGTTCACTTTTTTATATCTTTACTCATAGTGAAGTTGTTGATGTTTCTGACCAGGCAATGAAAATCCTGTCAAATAATTGTAAAAAGCTTCCTTGCTGAACAAGCTATTTGCTGCTTTTACTACTGCTGATGAAAGAAATGGAGGTGTTTTTTATTTAAGTGTTTATTTCATATGTATCATGATAATGTATGTTTTACTGTAATAGTTGACCTTAAACCATGCCACAGGGATGCTTTTTTCATAAATTCCTACTCAGTGGAAGAGTAAACGGTTTTATATTATGGAAATTCAGATAGCTACGCCTCCTGTAGAAAAGCAAATTAACTGACTGGAATGCCCCAACTTTTACATCAAATTATCATTTTATTGTCCTTTTCCCTAGTTCTGCTGGCCACACATTCTTTTTCATTCTATTGTGGAAATAAAGTGTCAATAGTAAAATATACTTGTTTACCAGACAAATCTGCATACCTCTAACTGTAGATTGCAAAAATAATTCTTAAAAACTTGCTTAGTATCATGCAGTGCCTTATGAAATCCCCAAGGCAGAGTGATGCTGCTGCCTTTATTAGCAACATGAACTCTCGGGTTTGTTTTGTACATATAAATTGCAAAAAAATTGTAAAAACATTTTTTTCTCTGAATGTGGTTCTAAGGAAACATAATTACAAAATCCATTTGGTTAGAAAGAACTGGTGACATTTGCAGTGTCTTCATAGGAAAACAATCAGCATAAAATTTAGGTGCAAAGGCAGAATTAGGAAAATATAGAGTTCACTTTTCAAATTTTTAAAGCTATTAGAGGAAATTATTCTCTACACACTTAGGTAGATACTTTCTGGACCAGTATATTATTAAAATGTGCAGACTCATTTGAAATATTTTCTCATTGATGTTATTCTTTCCATGGACTTCTCAGCTGGATTAATTTCAATCTGAGAAGAAAACATGAAAAAAATCCTGACTGATTTTTTAGATTTTTGAAGTCCATGCTCTCCAGGTAGCTACTTGCATGTTTTCCTCATCTGGTATGGACGGCTTAAGATTCTGTCCTTTCATCCTGTTTCTGGTTGCCTGTGAGAAGAGGCTGACTCACACCTGGCTACAACCTCTTCTCAGGGAGAGTGTGATAAGGTCCCTCCCAGCCTCCTTCTCTCCAGGTTAAACACCGCCAGCTCTCTCAGCTGCTCCTCACAGGATTTGTGCTGCAGACCCTTTGCCAGTTTTGTTACCCTTCTATGGATCCTTCTCAGCACCTCAATGCCCTTCCTGAACTGAGGAGCCCAGAACTGGACACAGTGCTCGAGTGCCTCATCAGTGTCAAATACAGAGGGAGAATCTCTCTCCTAGTCCTTCTGGCCACACTATTGCTGATACAGGCTAGGATGCTGTTTGCCTTCGTGGGTCAGTTGTGGTGAAACATTCCTATCTGTCATGAAAAAGCTGTTCCTCTGCAGGCTAATGCTAGATGCTGTCCTTAACCAGGCAGCCCACTAATTTATGCCTTAATGACGAACAGGATCTCTGATAAGGTTTGTAACATGCTTGGGATCTCCTAGGTTAAAAATCAAATGTTGAAACTCAAAGTTTAAGCAGTGGTTTACATATTAACAAATCATTTGAGGTGTGTGTTTTTGCTCAGTATAAACTCTTTTTCCTAACCTTTCCTAGTACACATTTTGAAAAACAATAATTTGAAAGCAGACACCTATATACCATTTTATCTCTTAGGGAAATTAAGGAGACATTCCTTCAAGTTGGGTCACTCTAAGGAGCTTTTCATTATAGCTTCTCTTTGAGAAAGTAAGGCAGTTGTGGGCAATGTGAGGATAAGGGCAGATGAGCCAAACTATAAAGCTTTTCACCTGGAGCAGAGGATTTTTTTTCCCATAGTTCCGTCAAAACATGTTTTCAGCTTCTGTGATTTTTCCTAATCCTGTATGTTCCTTTCAGCTGTTTCAGCATGCAGGGCATGTTTACAGACAAGATAATGTAGGCAGGATCACTAGCTGGGTATAAGAGTTATTCATAGCTCTGTGCATAAGCAAGGATAAACAGAAGAGTTTATTTTCTTGACAAGATTCACTGTGTTGTAGTTAGATGGAGTAGGTTTAGTGTGTTGTCCTAATCCAGCTCTTACAAACAAGATATTTATTCAGCAAATCCCTTGCAGTGGATTAAAATCTTAACCTTTTGAGTCTTTTAGCATGAAGATAAAATCACAAGCAGAGGCAGTCATGAAAATATTTCTTGGTGGTATACAAATATTTGAAAGGGAGTTTATATATCTTAAAACAAGATAAAAAAATCTTACAGTGGAAAAATATTGAACATGACAGAAAATATTTATTTGTGGGTAAAAAATAACTAGTAAAAATATATATTAACAAGTTACAGCCATACATGAGTTATTAAGGGAGTCTTTCCAATTGACATCTATAAAATTATATCCACTTAAGGCTTTTAATAGGTCAAGAAGAGCTACTGACAACTCAGGGCAGAACTTCCTTGTATAGACAAATGATTAAACTAACCTTTGACCAAACTCATCTTTGTACACCAAATTCAGAGTCATCTTTGCTTTTACAATGTCTTTGATAATTAGGTTGTCTCCTGATGAAATTTCTTCTGTCTTTTTTTTTGGGGGGAGGAGGTGTTCTATCATTCTGCATGGCAGTAATAATATTATTGCTTTATACTGAAGACCTTTTTTCAATAGAAACTTGCCAAAATGATTAGTTTATGAGAATTGTTTTGAGATATATTTTAAGAAATTTCAGCTATGTTAAAAAAAAGAGCTTTCCTCTCAGAACAAGTGAATATTTTTTCTGTAAATACCAATCTTAGTTATGCTCCCACAATGAAGAGTGAAGATCATGGAGATGTGGCGTAACTATAAGTATTTATTCAGATTTCGAGACAAAAGTTTGGCATGCTAAGCCATATAGTAGACAGAAGCAAAGTTGCCTTTGCCAAAGAAATGTCTTACTATATATCAAAATCAAACACTGTTGTATTTCAAGAAATGATCCATAATTTCAGAAATATTTAAATATTGCTGGATGCTAATTTTCAAGCAGACCAAGAGAATATATAGCTAAGATCTCAATAACGCCAGTAGTAAAACACTATAGTAACAAACCCTGTCCAGTTTTTCTGGTGCCTCAGAAAATCCTTCTTTCCAAATTAACTAGCCTTGCTTAGATTTTAACCTTGTCCATATTGGTTACAATTAGTTGCTTGCTTTCCTTGTACAAATTTTAGAATAAGAGATTTGACCCTTTTCTGTTTTATGTCTGTTGGTCTCTTATTCTCTCATCCAAGAAGTGAAAAACCTCATGATGTGCAGTCAGCAGTCTGGTACGTGATACAGGGATACTGTGGGTAGCAAACCACTGCCTCAGAGGTGGCCTGTGAATAATTGCTGTTGAGCAGTTGGAGTTGCCAATCTGGCACGCAGGACGGTGCCGGCTGAAGAGTGCAGCCGTACTAGGAAAAGTCATCATTCCCTTCCACGTCCTTTCTGTGTGTGGGGCAGGGACATTCCAGGACCCGTTAGGCTTTTTGTTCACTATCACTATCACTCATAAGCAGCTGTCACATATCGTATTTTCCATCCTTTCAAGCATCAGATGTGGTACTACTGAATAGCTGCAGCGCATTGATTCTGGAGCGCTGGTTGCACTGGGTTGCTGAGTGACTATTAGCTGTGGCAGGTCGACAGACTTCTTCCTAGTAGTACTCCTAAGGGGGTCCTCAGTAAAAAGGCAGAGTGATTTTTGAAGTTTCTTTTTCTATCTGTCTGCCAAGAGCTTCCAAAAATAACCCCTATTGCTCCTGCTATTAGAGCTGAGGCTGGAGTGACGCACTTGGGGAGCGTTCACTGAGCTCAGCGTGGATCCTGGCATTTCAAAGCCAGTGCTGCTCCATGCGTAATTCAAGCAGAAAAGTACTTACACCCCTTGCCCTGCAGTGGGCCAGGCCAACTGTCCTGATGAATTTACAGGCTTTAATGTTTCACAGCCACTTAACATTAAGCATGACTCCTGCTGACCCCCAGCCCTCCCAGGCTGGAATAACAGGCCGTTCGGTGCCTTACCTAATTGGTAAGGCACAATAATAATGAGAGTAAAAGAGACACGAAGACAGATCATGCCTAAATGAACACAGGGGAGCTTAACCAGCAGGAATAAGAATAACTAAGATCTTGTGCCTATTGTTTGCATAACGTCCTGTTTTTATAAATGCAGCTTATTAACACTTCAATCACACTTATAAATGCACAGAAAAGGATGAATGCAGATGCTTGTGACACAGTAGGGATGGCTGCACAACACAGGTTGAGCTGCTATATATCTTTCCAGAAAAAGAAAAAAAAGATCATGTACACTTTTTTTTTTTTTGCCAAAGCCCTTAGTATAGGACTGCAGGTTTTTTTTTTTTTTTTTTTTTTTTTTTTTTTTTTTTTTTAATTAGAAAAGTAGCAATTTAGAAACACAAAGGAAATAAAAATTCATCTTTGTACATCTAAATTTATTTTAAAACTGACTCTGTAGAACCAAGGTCTTTGCAACTTTTATAAAAGCAATATTCTAGCCTTTTTTGGATTCCTTAAAAGTGGTTATCAAGATGAATGAGAACAGTGGTGTGTAATTTCAAAAATGTAATTGCTTTTCTCTCTAGCTTTCTCTAAGTATTTTCAAGGTCACCCATAAAAGATAAACCTACAATCCAAGTCTTCTCCTGGTGTTCCATGCCAATGCGTATTACTCCCTGAACTAATGTCTTGTAACTTCTTGAATTGTTCACTTCTACTTTTCCCACCTTCTTGAAAGAGAGTATGAAAGTCTTACTAGTTTGCATATCATGACATAACACCAAACTTCTGGGTGACCAAGAAGCAGAGTAAACTTGCATATATTTTAAGAACAACTGCAAAAGGATGAAGAAAATTTATTTCCCCGTCATCTGCAGCCTGTGTCAATTCTGGTTTGCTTCTCATGTGTAAAGAATGGGCCTGTCGAGGGAGGCTGCAAAATCTGAGCTCATGATCTCCACGTGGTATCTTCAGGTCTGCTCTAGGACATGCTTGCCTGCCTCTGAGTTTATCCTCCCTTCTCCTTGGGCCACATTTGAGCAGCTCCTATTCTCATTCTCACCCCAAGATTCTTTGGAGAGTACCAGGTAGGGACAACACTGGCGCTGAACTGTTCTTAAAACCACCCATGGACAGTTGAAAGGTTTCCTGGACAGCATCCCTTGGAATTCTGCCAAATTGGACCCATCTGCCAGATCATGAGAATGACCTTTTCTGAAGGCTCTGGTTCTAGAAGCTAGATAATTTCAAACATCACCAAAGGAAAGGGTGAAATTCCTCACAGGAAGAGAACACACCATCAGTATAACTCTGGAATCCTAAAGATGATCCTCTTTAATCACTGTTATGACTGTTTCAGCTCTAGTTTCCTCAGCTCAAGAGAATTTGTAGTATCTTAAAAAGGGTCATGACGAACAAAAAATGCAATATTTTCTTGGTACCGTTACATCACAAATTAATACTCACTCTGCTCTGACCCTTTGGGTTTTGTGATAGAGGCCTGCAGGAAATCTGAAAAATTGTTTAGGAAAGCAGACTGGATAGAAATAGAGAAGTGGAAACAAAGTTGATTTTTTTCTATTAAGTTCATTTTTGGGATTTACTTCTTTGATTGAAAGAAATATCACAGTCATATTTTTGCAGCCAAAATTTGTGCTCAGTGCCAGAGCCCTTCTATATCAGGTAGCTACCTGATCAACTTTCATCGTCCTGTGAAAGGTCTGTGAGGAGGAAGGGTATTGCTATAACTGAACATTGCATCTTTTACTTGGGTGATAAAAGGAGACTCAGTACTCTATATTTTCTCAGCTCAGGTACCCTATGCCTTTGACTCTGTAGAATATTATATTCTGTTACCACTTCTTGTATTGGTTGCCCTTCTCCTACTTACCTTTTTTATTCTAGATTTGCAGGTGAGTTGTTATTTTCAGTGTCCTTGTGTCCAGCAGAACAATGCATATGCACTCTCACATAAAAAATGATTTTTTTATTATTTCATATGGGACACACATGCACACACATCAGGCCAACAAAAAGTTAAACAGTATTACCTGGAAAAATGCTTCTGTTATTGTGATTAACAAAGATATTCCAAAAGGAAGTCCATTGACAAAGATGACATGGGGGACAGGCAACTGGTGAGGATTCTTCTGAGGAACTACTTGTTCCTAATTTAGTATCTCACTCTGATCTACCAGAAATCTGATTCATTAATCTTTTAGACATACTGGAAAATCCCATCTATTTTAATAACCACAAGAGACTAGAAATGGTTGAGGGTTCTGTGATTATGATTGATCTTTGTTAGGTAATCTATGGAAGATACTCTATTAAATTAGGTTGATCGACAGTATTTGAGTTTGTAACGTTCAGTTAATTTTTTTAAGGGCTCCAAAGTCTGGATTGCTGTCGATTAGCATTGTTATAAATGAATATAAATATGTTCCACAAACCGTAGCAAATTGAACTGTGAGATTTTGTCAGTGAAGTTATTCCTAAATCAATTATTCATAAGTAGTTCAAATGATGATCAAGTTTAATGCAGTGCCTACTCAACAGAAGCAGGAGAGCTATTGAGAAAGGATTTGAAGAGCTAGTTTGCCTTGTTCCATGGCAATCTTAAATTGTTTACTGGCCAAATAGCTCAGATTTTCTCTTCTACTATATGGGTTTGCTTATGTGCCTTATTTTCATTTGCTGGCATAGTTTTCAGGTATGGATTTTTCTGAATTTGGCAAGGGAAGCCAAAATAATTCTCTTTCACTGTGACTGTAGCCAAGGGGATCCCTAGAAATGGAAACAGTCAATAATTTTTAGTATTGATTTCCACTTCCCTGAAAAGCTATTGCTCCTTCCAAACAGAGGAGATTTAGGAATCCCTGCAAGACAAAACCTTCATGGCTTGCTTTAGGTGTGGCAGTCTGGAAATCAGCTACCCTTCAGAAAACTCTCAGCATTTGGTCTCAATCAAGTCTCTATGATCAGTGTTTCAGAAAGCAGCATTAACCTGTCCCTTCTCTGTATCATGACAGACACTGTAATGATAAAATTGTGCCAGTGGATCTTTGTGGGTAGCTGACAAAAAGATCAGTATTGTTGCAAGAAAAGAGGAAAGAATCATTGTAGGTATCATCCACTCTATCTCTGCCCATGGAGAAGTGAGAAACTGATCTGTTTTTTCTAAACTCCTGTTAGCAGACGAGGGGGAATTTTTAAGAACAGTGGGGCTGCACTGGATCTATTCAAGGCTGAAGAGTGATTGGACTCTTTTAATTTCATGTATTTCAGAACATTTGAGGCTATTTCCAATACATGGAATTTCTTTCTTGTCCAGGACTGGAAAAAATTCAAATTTCTAATTCCTTTCAGTCAGCAGGGCTGGAAAAATAGCTTTTGTCTGAGATGTTTCCCATGCTAGCAGGTAGTATGTGAACCCTAAATAAAGAAGGGATAAGAAGATACTGATATTCTATCTCTTGGATATTTGTCTACCTTCGAAATCAGATGACATAGTGCACCTTCAAAAGCCAAATTAATCAATTTAATTATGAGTACCTTGAGGGGTTTCATTCTATTAGAAAGAGTCTGCTTACATCATGCTTTTCCAAAATAATCCTATCAGTGCATTTACTCAAGCAGATGAATCTTGAGCTGTCCTCTGGGCTTCAAAAAATATGTAATAACTTGCTGTAATAATATTAGCAGAGAAGTGGGGAAAGGTTCAGTTACTAACACTACACAATCCACCTCAAACCTTGTTTTCTTAAAATATTCTTTCAAATCAGACGCGTAATTTAAGGATAAGACATTGTTAGCTATCCTGCCTTGCTTGGGGCTTTGCTGCAGACTGACAGGTCTTTCTTCCTCTGTAGGCTGAATGCTCTAATTACACCTACTGCAAGTCAGAGCTACACTACTACAGCATCAATGCAAATGTCAGATGTCTTTTCACTTTAAACTGTCTACTCTCTAATAACAGTGTCTTATTTCCAGGAAGAGATTTTAGGAAATTTCTTTATATTTAGATACCCTTTTTTTGTGTCCTTCATCTTTATGTCTCTAATTGTGTTCAATATCATATTTCTTTTCAGAGGTCTGAGCACAGTGCTTTGAAAGTTTATATGTTAATTGCCAAGGTCAAAAGAAAGAGAAAACATGCTCTGATTGTATAATGACAAGTAGTGTGATTTGAAACAGAAGTTTAATGGACTACTCTGTCTCTTAATAAAAAGTACTGTTTCAGGGATATTGACCATCTGCAATTAAATTCAAACCCAGTGAGTATAATACAACAGGTAGAAAAATATTTTTTAGCACTCTTTCTGTACAATTCAAAAGCTTAGTAAAAGCCTTGCTAGTAACATGGCCTTTGGTCAAGAAAGTCATCTATAATGCCAGTCTTGCATATGATTGTGAAGCTTTGCTGTTTGGTATGTGTTCTTCTGCTCCGAAAAGCCAGAGTCCAAAGCACATGAATAGATTCCCTTGCCATTTCTGCAGCTTTGTCGAAGATGACAACTTTTGAATGTATAAGAGAATTGAAAATTGACTGGTTATCATTTCTAACTAAGAACCTGATCCTGCCTCCACTGAAATAAACAGTGATTTACAACACCTCAAGAGGAAGCAAGATCTGTATTGCTACATAACATTTTATTACATTGCATAGTGTTGAACAAACTTTAAACATTACACTGTATAGAATCACAGTGTCTTTTGCAGAACAAGAACATTTTTGACCATAGCTGATTCTCCCCTCATTTAATTCCTGCAAAACAAACTAATTAATCCAGTTTCTTGACTTATTTGTATCTGGTTTCCAGTAATAACTCTGTTAAACCTGTTTTAAACAGTACATACGTCACCCATAAGGTACTACCTTACATGTATCAGAGATGAGCAACTAAGTGTTTTGTTTGCAACTGGATGTAGCATTTGCTATTTTTAGTAGACTATCATCACCCTGTTCACATAGGACAGTTTGGTTCAGTTTGAATAAGTAGAATTCAAGCTCCCTTCATCAAATTTTTCCTCTGTTCAGAGCAATTAATGTGCATGCAAACATTTCCTTGACTACGTGAAGTATAAGTTTGTGTTAGAGGACTGTGACTTGTTCATTTTATGTTCATGGCATATGCCGAGAAAAATAATATAGTTTACTTATTGTGCTTATCCTTATTGGAGCTATGACATAATGCCACACTGCTGTTCCCTGTAACTGTCCTGCTTCTTTGGCTTTCAGTTTCAAGCAATAATGTTTGGAAAAAAAATTAAAGAATATTTTTTTTTTTTTTTTTTTTTTAAAGAAAAAGGGACCATGCTCTTGGTCTTCATCCCAAAGAAATATAAAATGTATGGTGAATTCTGATTTGTAAAAAGCATGGTTGATCTGGTCTTCCTTCTCCCCTGTCCAATGCAGTAGATGAACAGTTCCAGACCTCAAAACAGCTGATAAATGCCTATCATTTGTGTACAGTAGATGTTACTAATCAGCCAAGATACATGTATCACTGTCTTCTGTTGCAGGCACCTTTGGAAATAAGTTGTTGCAGCTTCTTTCAGGAAAGAAGTAACACTGTGCCCAATTTCAAAGTTCTTATCTGATGGATGTACCAGTATCTTTTTTCTGGAAAGAGTTCTATTTACACTGGGAAAGAAATGCACTGATCCACTCACAGCGCCCCGCATAACAGCCTGCTCTTATAAAGTACTGTGTGAAAGCGACTTTCCAGAGATTATGACACAGCTATGTAATATTTCTATTTTCCAGGATTTAAAGAAATGCAAACTTTCCCCCCCCTCCCCCCCCGCCCTGTATTTCTTTCTACCTACAGCTGTGTATTCCCTGTGGAATGTCTGCTTAGAAGCTAATGGAATCCTCAGGCCTATTTATTTAATTTTTTTTTTTTCTTCTGAAACTGAAGCTCTTTGGACAGTTACAAGTTGGTGATACTTTGGAAAAAGGATTACAGTACACAAAACTTATTCCCCTTGTCATTTTTGCAAGTAGCCAATAAATAGTGTAACACCAGTAATAAGCAAAAGGCATGTCAGTCAACACATACAGGGGTGGGATTTTTTTTTGAGTGGGGAAGTTGCTTTTGAACTTTTTATTTATTTTCTTACTGCTGAAGAATTCTCCTTTCCTGAATGTTTCGTAAATGCAAAATATATATATATATTAATTTACTTACTTCTTTGAAACAACAATGCATTTTTTGGCAAGTGAAAGCCAGTTTATCTTTTTAGCCTGAAGAAAGTCCGCTTGGAGACAGCTTGACATATGCTTGTTGTAAGACGTTTCTTGCACATCATAGAAGCTGCATTCATTTGGTAGTCAAAGTAAAACAATGTTTCTGATGCAATTTGCAACTTCTCTAGAAAAAACCATGAATTTCAGTACTAAATGAGGAGTTCCACATTACAATAATCTTGGCAGCAGCTCAGAATTTATGGTAGCAAAATTCTTGGCAAAATGAAATGGGGAGAAAACCAAGAGCTTTTCATTTTGAAAACAATTGTTTATTTACAAAAAGATTGTTATGTCTTTCAGGTTTTTGTTACTGAATTCCAATGGTTGGCAATTTCTTGAAAGATTATTGTTCATTATCATTCTTAATTGGTCTTGCATAACTTTAAATAGACAACAGGAAGCCTAATATTTAAAGAGAGGCAAGCTTCTCAGTGGGTAGTATTTTTAATACACTTACACACAGACAGGAGACGTTTTACCTTCCTCCAATTTTTATTTCCTAGGAAATATAAGTGATCAAAAAGAAGTGACTTGAAGTCATTTGCAGTCAAGAATTGAAAGTTTCATTCTATGTTTTCATTTGTAGAAGTGGGAAATGCCATTATAACTCAGCTTAGAGTGGGCTTTCATTGCGTGTCACATTCCTCCAAGCAACATTTCATATCTTGAACTGGGATAAGGACCAAACACAAAATTAAACTCAGGGTTGATCTCACAAATCACTCTTATCTGAACAAGGAAATATTAAGTTCTAAACTTCTGGTCTGGGTCCTTTGTAATCTTTAAAATCAGAGGCAAGGGAAGTCATGTCTTTCCATTTGGTATCATGATTGTCAAAGCAGATAAGACTCATGCCAGCTGTTCATGGCTCAATTATGATATTTGACTAGAAAGAATATTCTCAGGATATAAAAAAAAATATGAACGTTCTCTTCAGCACTGTGGATGACAAAGTTTAATGATATTTAAATGCAAATTTTAAATCATATGTAGTGGTGCTAAAGCTGAAGTGAAAATACCAACATTAATGTTAACACTCAGGGCCAGAGATCAATTAAACAATTAGGATATATATTGGAATCTTAGCAGGGAGTTGGGGGAATTGGTATTTTGTGGAGTTTATGTTTGGGATTTTTTAAGAAAGCAAACTGCTGCATGCATATATTTATTATTATCCTATATATTTGTAAACAATATATAGGCCACGTCTTCATAACAGCAGATAAAGGAGACCTTTAAATGCTGGTATTGCTTTGATGGCAAATCCTAGGATGGTAATGTACTTTATAGGTATGAAATATTTCCTTGAGAAAACACTGTGCAGCCCACAGAAGACTTTACATGTGAGTGAGAACTGTGGGAGACACTGGAAGATCATGCCTTTACATTTTAAGTGGACAAGCAGTTTCAGAGGAGAAAGCAGCTGCCAGAGAGACCCATGATCAGTTAACCGAAGCAGCAGCTCCACTGTGCCGTTTTAATTGTACTGTTATGTAATTTTTAAACAGCCGCATCATTATGCAAATGTTTGGTAAAATGCACGGCCTTAGGTACCTCAGGTAACCATCAGGGCTTGTCCACTGCTGGAACTGCTACACTCAGTCTATCTGTCTTATAATGATTAAACATAATGTAAGGAATTTAGTGGTTCAGGCCAAATAATTGCTACAGAAGGTCCTCCCAAGGGCACCCTCTCTCTCTGTTTCTGTGTACTGGACACGATTTTCTCATGATTAAAATTCAGGTGCAGAGTTCTTAATCAGGCACAAATAAACAAGAATTATGCTTGTGCTGGGCTGACAGCGTGGGAGAGCTGGTGGCTTTGCACTGAGGACAGGCCACACTACCACATGCTTCCCCCGGAGTTTGATCATGGTGGTCACCACAAGTCTGTGCATGCCTTTGCAAGCTAGAAGGAGACTTTCCTTCACTTGGAGAATCACAGAATATCCTGAATTAGAAGGGACCCACAAGGATCACCCAACCCTTGGCCCTGCACAAAACCACCCCAAGAACCACGCCATGTGCCTCAGAGTGTTGTCCAAACACTTTTTGAAGGTTTGGGGCATGTGGGGATAAGTTGTCTCCTGCAGATGCTGAGAATTGAAAGTACAGTGTGACAGTGCCGAGCTAGCTGTAATCACAGCACAAGCAGGCATGATGATGGCATGTGCAGCATCAGTACATGAAAATTCAGACACATTTGCAGGTACAGATATAAATGGAAACAGGTACTTATGTACCTGTGCGTGTGTGTGTGTGCTGGGGGGGAGCAGCACACACAGGACAGGCTTAGCTGGTGAGCTCATTTTGAAAGTTCTACTCGAGATTGTCCTGTTCAAACAATTATTTGAAAAGAGCTTTGCTGCACAAAGAGACCACTAGGCAATGTGGATGAACCCACACAAGGGAACTATAAAAGCACAAAAATGGTCTGAGTGAGGCATTGCAGAAAGAAATGCCCCCTTAATTTAGATGATTTGTCAAAAAAAGCGTAGCAGCAGGAATTCAGAGAGGGAGCATATTTATTGAATATGATTAGATTATCTTTTTTAAAAAAGCTTTTATTGATCCTATTTCCCACTGGATGTTTATGGATACATTTGTATGCATTTCTATACATCTTTGTGTAGATTTTAGAAATAAGATGTATTACTATTACAAGGCCTTGCATCAAGACAGCTGGATGTGGAAGTTTTTGTATATTAATGGGAGAGGCATTTTTGCAACAAAAATATTTTTCACAGTCTGAAAACTAAGCAGTAAAGGGCATGTTGGCAAGAAGTATGCCATAGTCCACAGCAATATAAATGCTATGAGTAAAAACTCTGTTTAGAAAAGGGGGCTGTATTTAACAAAGGCAAATACTAGCTGACTAATATTTCTGTTTGCCTTTCCAGCAAGCGATACTGAAGTTGTGTGCAGGACAGTGGGATCTCAGCAGAGAAGATTGCTCCAGGTAGATCCTGAGGAAGTGTTATAGTCAAAATGAGTCCCTGGAAGTTCTGTTAGGTGATGAGAGCGAATCCAGTGTAAGTTATCTGCAAAAGGAAGGGGGCTGGAAAAGCAGAGCCGAGCCCGGAGAAGGATCTCGGGAGAGGGTGAGTGCATCGGCAGGTGGCAGCATCGCCACAGCCCTGGCAGCCCCGGCTGGATGACAGCCCCCATCACTCCCGCTGCAACTTTTACATATGGAAAGTTCTTTGACCTTTCATAAATTTATTGTCACCCTGGTTGAGTGGCACTAGGTGCAAATAGTCCGCCCCTCCTTCAGTGTTTGCCTGTGACTGGCTGTGGTAATTAGAGATTTCCAACTCTCCGAGCTGCTCGGCTCATTTGTTCCACTCATTGTTTTTGCTACGTGACACAACCTAAATTCTCCGGCTTGTATTTACATGAGCCGGTTCTCAGCCTCACGCAGAGAGGAACCGGGCTACAGTCCACTAGAGCTGGGACAGGATGGGATTGTGCGAGGGAGCGTGGGGAGGGAGAGGCAACGAGGTTTGGGCTGCCTGTAATGAGAAGGAGTTCGGTGTTCAGAGCCAGCATTCAAGTACCATTGTTAAAATCGTCAACTCTGTGCAGAATTTCAAGAGTAGGCTATTAGAGACGTTCCTAAAATAATCTGCGGGTTTTGTTTGCGCTGGCACTTCTGGCTGATAAATGCGTGCATAAATGTCAGCGTTTGTTAGTGGGTATATTATATCCACATACTTACAACGAGTGAACCATCCTGACCAAGACATTGTAATCAGCCACCTGGTTCTGAAGTCCAGTAGCAGCTTTCAAGGACTTTGTCTCTTTTTTTTTGTTTTTCTCCACCCCCCACTTTCACCCACCCCTCGCATATGAAATACACTTTGCAAAGAAGGGTCCTTCTTTTCAGGTTTTATCAGACTCAGGAATCAAAGGTCAAGCTCCAAATAATGACCCTTCCCCCCAAAATTTCAACTGCTCATTTCACAGTGAAGTTAGTTTATCTTCAACTACAATCCAATTAGACTTTCACCCCTGACACACCAGTGAAATGATAGTAATTTTTTTTCCTTTTGATTGTTTTTAATCTGGCTGCTACTGTAGACACAGAATTATTCAGCCCTGATTAAACATTTTCAAGCTGTCTCAACAAACCAATCATGTGCACATGCATTTTCACACACGTTTCTCACAGTAAATTAGTAACAATTGCTTGTTTGGTTAATAGTTCAGAAAATGAAGTTCTACCTTCAGAGGTGTATTGTACTGCCACAATATACACCCCAAATTGACACTACATAGTTGTGTATGCAGGTTCTACTTAAAATGATGGTAGACTGAAGCACCAGGATTCATTAAATTGAGCAGAGGTTCTCATTAAATGTGTAGATTGACACTCAGAACTGACTGTCATTTGGGGTTTTTTTTCAGCTGTTTTTTCATACCATCAATGCTTTATTTAGAGTGAAACTTTACCACCCGATGGCTGTGAGGTAGCTGGTTTGTGGGGGGACAAAAAACAAGTAGAAAAATATTTTGCATTATTATTTTTCTGGAAGAGACAACTGGAAGATTTCAGATTTAAGATCTTGATCTTGTCTTCTCCCTATTTTTTTTTTTCTGTGTAATTTATACTCTGAACAATGTATGTTATCTGGTTTGCAATGTGCAGAATATGCATTTACATTTGTTTTCTAAAGGGAGCCCAGTTACTTCTCATCTATTTTCTATAATAATCTCCTCTGCAGAGGTGTTAGCAAGTATATTTCATTTTAACTGTGCCCTATAAATCCTTCATGGAAAATTCCAATTAATATGGCTATGTAGCAAGCTGGGCCAAAAAATTAACTGATCTGTTCTTGCTCAGCAATGTGACTTGATGAATACAGGAATGGAACAGACTCAATACAAAAATATTCTTTCTCCTTAAGGAGCTGAAGTCACCGGGTGCCACTGTTTTGCATCTTAACATAAAAATCTATAAGACTGCACCTTCTGGTATTAACAGATAACACCAGAATGCTCTACCCCATGGCAATTTGCTGAGATGCAAGATATCAGTGCCCTGAGACTCTGAAAAGATTTTTTTCTTTCCATAAACATGGAACCTCCATCACTTGAAGAGCAGTACTTGAAGAACACTCTCACCATAAATCAGCCTTCAGGGAGAATGCTGATTTTGGGAATAGAAATTATGAAAGTTGGACATTAATGAGCCAGAGAACTTGGAAGGGACATCCCTCTCCTGAAATGGAGAAAAATCTTCAGGATACACAGTCCATTTGTTAAGA
The DNA here is from genome assembly GCA_032173965.1 of Sitta carolinensis. Lineage (NCBI taxonomy): Eukaryota > Metazoa > Chordata > Aves > Passeriformes > Sittidae > Sitta > Sitta carolinensis. The sequence goes on along the minus strand of CM063284.1, from coordinate 90,768,416 downwards.
ACATTACAAAATATGAACTCTGTGCCACTCTGAATGAGCACATAACCTTGTAAGGAAAAGTCCTCAGGGGATGAGGCAGTAAGGCTATGCAGGCTCCCATGTTATATCCTGATGGCCTCCTGGGTGAGTCCAGAAGAGTTTCCTACAATGACTGGTTTCTGTTACATATCCATTCTTTTGACTTAGGGCATATTTCACTGTACCACGGAATAGCTGAGGTTGGATGCCATCCAGTCCAACCCATCAGCTCAATTATGGTCATGTCCAGACTGCTTTTGAGTATCTCTAAGAATGGAGACCCTGTAACCTCTCTGGGCAACCTGTGCCAAAGGTCAGTCACCCTCAGATGCAGAGCCTTCTGTGTTTCTGTTTGTACCTGCTGCCTCTGGTCCTGTCTCTGGGGTTCACTGGAGAGTCTGAATGCCTCTTCTTTGCACCTGTGCTGCAGATATTTATGTACATTGGTGAGATTCCTCTGAGCTTCTCTTCTCCCACCTGAACAGTTCCAGCTCTTTCAGCCTCTCCTCACAGGAGAGATATTCTAGTTCTGCATCATCTTCATAAGACTTTTCTGCACTATTTACAGTAGCTCCATTCCTCTTGCACTGGGGACAGACCTGGACACACCACTTTAGAAGCTATTTTTCCATAAATATCACCAGCTTCCTCAGCCTGCTGGTACCACTCAATCACCATCAGCAGAAAATTTGCTCCACCAAAACGACTGAGGTGGGCACGGAGCAGCATAAGTCAGATACTGTTCCCTTTTCACAGGAAGAATCAGGAGGGTTATTTTTCCTACCCTTGTGCAGCTAATGGCCTTGAGCAGTGCAAGGGATACAAATGCAATTTGTTCATATTCAGGTGCTCTGATTCCATATGGATGGAAGGAGGGAGACTCCACACACGTTTTCAACATGGAAACTACTTCCATACACCATTTCCATACTATTCATATGTGGGCTGGAGCCCTTATTTAGTTCTTAGTTCATTGATGGTGTTAACTATGATGTTAATAGAACATCATAGTTTTCTGAATTTTTACATAATGTTCTAAATATTCAGAGAAAATTGCACAAATTGCACAAAATATCCCCAGTCGAGTTCCCGAGTACAGATTCCAAAGTCATGTGTGCTTCTAATGGTGAAAAAGTTTCTTGAAATTGTGGTCAAGTAATTTTTTTCTGGCATTGCTCATTACAGGTTTTAAATTGGAATATTTGCAAAGTCTTTCAACTCCATAATAAGAGAAAAAAAAAAGCCTTTTTTCCCCCAAATGTTTCACATAAAAAAATTATAAACCAAGTTAAAAAAGAATAAGTGAGAAATATATGAAGCCAATTTCCACAAGAAAATGGCCTTATTCTAGTAGAATTTTTGTTCAATTTCCCAATTCAGATCTCAGTTTTCATAAGTCCTCTTCAGCTAAGCTTAACTGTGTGTCAAGAAGTCCTACGAATGTTTAAAACTGTTCCATTGCTATGGGTCATGTTTTCTCCTACCATGATTTTTATCTGCACAAATCTTGATATAAATGCTACTTATGTGTTTTTGTATCTTTAAGTCATCAAAAATAATAACGCACTAAAAACACTATGCTCTATGAATGTAGCGTGACAAACAGAGAAAAACATTAATGGATTGTCTTGTGAAAATATAGTTACTGAATGTGGACATTTTGGATCAAGACAGCTTTTTTTGGAAAAAGTAGCAGAAGGATTTCTTAACACCACAACGCTTACATTAAATAAGTGCGTAACATTAATTACTTCAGGAGCAGATTTCAGCGTGTTGCTTTAGATGCCTGAGTTTCTTATACGTTGTCCAGAGCTGTTTTAATTGCCTTGCTTGAGCTTTAGAAAAAAATTGACTGAGGTGATCCAAAAGGTGATTTGGTCTGAATAGGTTCAAGCTCAAAGCCTTCATCATACGCATTGGTTATGCAGCATAACCAACAGGCTTCATGAGGCTGTCTGGAAAGGACTGATTCTCCATTTTGTTGCTGAAACTGGGAAGCAAGAGTAGTCATGAATGAAAAACCTTTTCATTCAGAGAAAGCGAGTGCGAGAGAGGGCATGGCTTTGTAGCATGGGGCTAGAGAACCGTTGGGATCCTTGTGTTGAGTACCCAGGGTTCATATTTTTTCTGCCCAGGACTGGGTGCATCATGGTTCTCAACATTTCTTGCTGGCTAGTTCATATTCTTCCTTGCTCAGTTACTGAATTTAAAAATTTTATTTTTAAATAATTCATAAAATATTTTTGCAAATATAAAGGATATATAAGCCACTTTTCTAATTATGAGTAGTGGAGTGGTCCAATTTTGATTTACTCTGCTGTACTTTTTGCAAAAATACATTAAATACATTTTAAGTGGCTGTGCAACTCCCTTTCTCTCCCATAGGAAAATAAATTTAAAATAATATATTTACTGGAAATTTGGAAAGCACTCATATTTAAAAAATATATAATCTAGTTCCTTCTAGATATAGTCTGTACTGTGGAAACAAATCTCAGAAGGAGTATGAATAGCAGAAATATCGCATTTCAACATTGACTGAAAAATTCAGGAGTATCTTTCTAAAATGCTTTCAGATACGTTGATGGGAACCTGTTACAGCATTTTAGGACAGCAATTAATTAGAGCTAGCTAGAAAATGATTATTGTGTCTGCATGTCTGAAAATGACATCTGCAAGATAAATTTGCAAGTATATTACCTACCACACACAGTTCTGTTCATCTATGTAAATGTTTTCATATCTGCCAGTTGTTACCCTACACTGGATACAGTTTTGGAAATTAGCATACCAGAGAAGATAAGGTACTCCAGGCATTTCTAACAATAAGAAGCACTTGTTATATGAACTCTTAGTACACATCTGTGCATGTGATCATACATGTTTATTTTTAAAGATTCTCTTCTGCATTGGCTTACTGGGAAAAATAAAGACCTAAACAGTTTTATTTTAAAAATGATGTTATTGTCCTGTTATCCAGCTTCTTTTTCAAAAGCTGGTTCACTGTGTGCTTTGTGTTTGTTGCTCTTCAGATTACTCAAAGAATGACACTAGGTAGTCATTGCAGAGAGTTAACATTTATTCAGCATTTACTTAATGTTTTACTAACAGTTCTCTTTTTATGTAATTTTGCTGTAAACACAGAATGCAATAGAGTACTTGAAAAAAGGTGCTGGGTCACTGGTCTGTGGATCTGAAATAAGGGTCACTTTCTAACTTTTTCCCTACCAGAAGTGAAGACATTCTGACCAAAAGGACACTCCATCTCAAGAAATTCTAGCAAAGATTGTGCTCACCTCCACAGCCCAGAAACACGCAGAGCTCGTCGGTCACAGAGACCTTTGTTCCTCTGCGCATATATGAATGTGTGGCACTGATTTACCTGGATTGTGTTAGTTGTCAGCACGTTTCTTCACTGAATCCATGTCTGTTTGTTCCTGCTCTGGAGCCAGTGTCACCCATCCTCCTGTGAAGGTGCTTAGTTTCCTGTCCTGGTAATGAGTCTGGCTGCAGAGGAGGAGACTGCTTTGTGCTGGGTGGTGGTTTATTTCACAACTAAGTAAGAGCACCTTGTCTTCAAAACTAGCATGGCTGGTTTATATTATCCCAAGGAGTTACATCTGCACAGAGGCCTGGTGAAATGCATTTGGTGACTTATGCTATTATCACGCTTTCCTTAAGAGTTATTTGGCTAGACAGCATGCACAAAGAAACCAATTTACAGCCTGTCGATATTGCCATATTTGTAAAGCATCCTGGAAGTCTGACTGGCTTTCTAGGCCTTAGTACATCAGCACATCAGCAATTTGCCTCAGGATCTGGCTCCTTAAAGATTATGGTGATGACTACAGCTTTTAAGTAAATGATCCCACACTTACATTTCTAGATGCAAGCTCCAATTTGATGATAAATCAAAGCACTTCATGCTCTGCTTCCTGGAGGTCACAGCAAAGCTAAAGCGGATTTGCTTCATTTATGGTTACTGAGATATGTATTTTGTTATTCTCTTTATTTTCCCCTTCTGCCCCAGTGCAGCAGCACAACCAGTGGATGCATTACTTGTAGACAGTGCCTGCATGTTATGCCAAGAGGGATTCCAGTTTACAGTAATTACATTTTTATAAATACTGAACTGTTTTAGGTTGCATCTTTTTTTTGTATTTGAAAATATGAAGTTCCTTTGTCATTTCCACATACAGATTTTCTTGGGCTTTGAGAGAAAAAGAGGAGTCATGTTATTAGTGGTATTTAATCTCATTTTCCATTCATCACTCTTCTGTCCTCTTTTTTGCCCAGAAAAACTAAAACTAACCACATGCTTCAAAACAGAAGAACACTGTCCAAGGGGGCAAGATTATACATAAGTCTGCATTTTAATTTAAAAGGGGCAAAAAGACTTAGAAAAAACCACAAATCTTTCCTTTACCAGGGCAAGAGCATGTTTCCTTAACAGATACAGGCTGTATGTGAAATGCATAAATACCTATTTCTTATTACTGTCGAATTTATACAAGGTACCTGAATGATTCTCTCCAAGGGATTTTTTTTTCTTTCAGGGTTGAAATACTATATGATTTCTCTGAGGAAAAATTAATCTACAGTTTTCTGTAGAGTACCATGGGATAAAATAAACAGAGCTTTAATATCTCTTCTAAAGGACATACTATAAAAATAAAAGTGACACATTTTTTACTTGTTTTGAGTGCACAATTTTTCACACCACAAGTAACTATGTAATTTATTGGAAATTACACATTTACTTTATTCATTAGTACCTGTAAAAAATAATTGAATTACTTCTAGCCTATTCTAGTTTTATGGAAAATGAAGAATGACTTGATTCAAACATTATTAACTAAATTAAGTAATTCTTTATGAGGCATTTATTTCTAGACTGCCAGGACTTTCAGCTGCAAATAAGCCCCTTAGACCAGGGTAGAGATTAGTTCAGTGAAAGCACAGAGCTTCCCATTCTCACTTTATAACATTCATCTCATTAGATCCTGCAAGATCTGTAGCTCACAATAACAGAAAGAAAACAAGAATTAAAGGAAGAAGGCAGACATATGGAAAGAGATGGAGAAGGAGAGAGCTTTCCTTTATCTGTAAGAAATGTGTCATGCCAAAACTAGGAAACAATAAGGTAAAACAAAATTCTTGCCAATTAGAGTAAGTTAAATATATTCTACTGATTTGGTAACAGCTCATTCTGCTGCTGTTTTTACTACTTGCAGATGTGCTGTAGCATGAAGGGTACTGGAAAGTATGGCAGTGTACCATGAAGCAGCATGCTACAAGCTTTGCCAAAAGGATGGACTGTGATCACACATTTAACACTGACCAGTGTTATGGTAAAAAAGAAAAAAATCAGTTTACTACAGGGAAAGAGATGTTCTGTAGGTGCTGTAAATCATGTGAGCTGGGTAAAATTCACCCTATTATGATCACAGATCCTGATGAAATAGTTTCAGACCAGAAGTCTGAGACCTTGTGTGCCTCAAAGGAGAAAATGGCAAAGAACATCTCCATATATAAACAGGAAAAGGAGGAAGAAATAGGAAATATAAAGCAGTTACAAAAAATTCTGCTCTTAGAAAAAATACATGCACCTAATAATGAAAGAATCTATAGCATCTGAGTGATAACAGAAAGGAATAAACACCCAACAGGGAGTTGTGAGGGACAAATTATATCAAAACAATTACATGACAAGCAAAGGAAGAAGCTGACATTATATACATCTTTTGCACAGTGGTCTTAAAATTAAGCTTGGCCAAAGTGGTTTTGGTCAATTTTTACTAGTTCAAAACTTATGGGAAAACATACCCAGTTTATTAACAGTACATTTTCGAAATAGAAGAGTGCAGTGAATGAGTCTTGACAGAGATCTGTCATGATTTGAGTTTTTCACTAGAGAATTGGGCAAAGGACTTGGAAAGCTTCTTAAGGAACCTGTTAGATTAGCCGATGCAGGTGGACATGATTAGAATAGAAAAAAGAGTTTCTGACAAATTGAAAAGATAAAAATATTGAATCAGCAGAGCAGTATACTTAGATAAGAATGAATAGTTGCAAGAACAAATGTAAACTGACTAGGCAGGAGAGCTGAAGCAGAGAGTCTTACGGGGTTTCAATGGGCCCTAGAATCAGTCAGTCATGCCAATGGTGTCACAAAAAGAAAATCACTGCTAAGGCTTTTAAGAATATACCTTGGAAAACATGACCTAGGGCACTGGGCATGGCCGAGTTTAAGAAGGATTTGGACAATACTCTCAGGCAGCAGGGTGGTCCTGTGTAGGGCCAGGAGTCAGATTTGTCAGTCCTTGTGTTTCGCTTCCAAGTCTGTGATTCTGTGCTTATATCTTGCTCAGTGTTGGAATGGCCCAAGCTGGAACCATGTTTGGTTTGTTAATATCATGCTTTTTACAAGAGGAAAATCAAATTAGTAGAAGGATGAAAAAGATCAGTGTGACTTGTTAGAACAGGTTGATTGAAGTCATGATATTTAGCCTAGAGAAAGAGAGTCATAACTATTTTTTTTTTATATTGAAGACGAGAATAAACTTTTTTCCTATTTAGCAAAAATGTACTTGTTCTGCATTAAAACAAACAAACAGACAAATGAATCTTTCTCTGAAAGTAAAAAGCACATGGTTTTGAAAGGGACTTCTGTGGAGTCTCCAAAAATAATTAGAATATGTCTTTTTAATGAATGAAGAAAATAGAGGTGGTCCTCAGCGGATGGATGGATGGATGGATGGATGGATGGATGGATGGATGGATGGATGGATGGATGGATGGATGGATGGGATTATCCTGTAAGTTCCTCCTTTCTTGTGGCCTGTGACTTGTGTAGGACCGGATGACCAAGTAAATTTTTGGCTCATGAATTGGTAGATTTTATCATGACAATCATGATTTCTGAAGTCAGAGAACTACTTATAGAGAAGAAAAAAAGCTCTGAGACCTTATTAAAGTTTTTGGGAGACTTTTTGTACTACACTGATTAAAAGAACCCATAGGAATGCAAAAAAACTATATAATCAGTCTCAATCCCACCCTTAATATCATATACAGCTACAATTCAATAAATACATCATTTTGATAAAACATTTATTTTTTTTTTAATTGTCTTCAGCTTTTTACAGTTCTGAAAAAGAATCTCTTTTTCAAAATCACACACAATTTACTGAAAAAGAATGAAAAGAAGGAGAAAAATAGTCACAACAGTTATTGGTAGTCATGTGTGATATTCAGCAGTCTGAAGAGCAGAAAACAGGAATGTCCCAATATTTTTCACTGCAGAGATTAAAATATATAAGGAATCTGCTTGCTTTGTTTTATAGTCTTAATGTACTTGTGCAATTATCTGCATGCATATGAAAAACTAAAAATGCATTACAAAAATATATTGCAAAAGTCAAAACTTTGCACTGAGTCTCAACTCATCTCTCTTAGTTAAGTGTACTTGCTTAGGACATATCTTCAGGTAATACTTCGACCCATAAAAATCTCTTAGGTGGACAAACAAGATTAACAGCCAGACATTTCATGCTATTCAGAGCTGAAAGGCCTTAATAAATTCCTCTCTCATTTACAATCACTGCTGCTGCACAGTTGTTTTTGCAGAGTAAACAGCATAGATTGGGTTCCAGTCTAGAAGGAACTGAATTTTAAATACAGCTATTCCTAGCTGAAGACTCCTGGAGGTAATGCCATGGATTCATGGATATTTCTCCTGTATGTGATTTTTCTTGCTCTAATTTCAATCTGACCTCGAGAGAGACACAACTGAACAAACAGACTCTTCTGGATGATTTTTGTCAATTGTTGTAGTTCTAACAGTTGACCTTAGAGCTGACCTCAACACCTCCAAATATTTTGGAGTCACCATGTCCAGAGCATGATGGGGTTTTTTTGTTGGTGGTACAGGCTTGTATTTCTGTAACTGAGGTAATCCATGGTCCAGAATGTGGCCAGACTTTATAGCAAATCTCAATATATATGTAGGTTTTATATTCCTGTTATTATTTCAGTGATTAGAATATTTTCTAAGAGAGGGACATGTTCATCAAATATGTGTTTTCTATAGATAAGAAATGACTGTTAGCCAAGGTAAAATATGTTGTAGCATATAATTAAAATAAAATTCTGGAAGATTTGGAAATTATTTTGGGTAGGAAATAGCAAGTAAGAAAGAAAGTATTTCTTTAGTTTACCAGTAGAGGAAGAGGAAATGAGGATTTTTATTAATAATTGTTGACCCAGAGATTATTTGTATTTTAGTGGGATTTCTTTTTAGCTTTGAGCAAATTTTTAATATTGGCAGAGAAAAAGGGGAAAACCCCACATTGTTAGAATAGTGTGGTATCTGTCTTCTGATATATTTGCAAAGAACAGATAGCTAAACAGGTTTTACCAGAAAGGTTGACCTTAGGCTCATCTGCCCTAAAGGCTTGAATCCATAAACTCTGCTCTTCTGGTCACTAATATAAACTTGCACTGTCTAAATAATTTTACTTAAAATTATGTTGTTCCTTATGGTAGTGGGTTTTTTGAGAATGATTATGTTCACCATTAGTGATTTCAGCATCACTAGGTTAGTGTCTGACCATCAGATCTTCATGTCTGTACACTTATTGAAGTCACAGAAATTCAGCCTGCTATTTTCTCCCTACAGGAGATGCTAAGGCAGATGAAGAGTTAGAATGGTTATAGCATCATAAATTTAAAACAGACGCTGTCTGTATTTTTGTACCCCACCCTCTTGTGTCCCCTCAGGAGATTTCCACAACTGTGTGGAACGGTTGCAATCCTGCAGCTGAGGGCTGCACAGGTAAATTGGTGGAATCCTGTTTACTTTGTGCTTGTTCAACAACTGTTTGCTGTGCTACATGAAAGCGTAAGATGGTGAACACAGGTGGGTTTCTCAGCCAAGGTGCAAGGAATGCCACAGGAAACCAGAACACGCCGCCTGTCTCATGTTCAGGCCAAGTGTGCAAGCAACCAAACAAATTCTGCCTGCCCATGCTCCTCCTTATGGGTTTTTCAAGGCCAAAATGAGGAACATTACATAATGATTTTGTTTGTAACATTTTAATGACATCATAAAATTTTGTTTTCAGTATAAAGGGCAACTTTATGATGAGCTCATCAAAGGAAGCAAAAATATTAAATGAAAAATAATTAATACTGTTATTCTGTGTAAATATGGCATTGAAAGTTTTACATATATTCTGTTTGCTAAAGATTGTATTAAATGATAGCTAGCTCAGAATTCCCAAACTTCATCAAACTTTCATCTTTCTTGATATGATAGAAATCCAGAAAGATCTGTCTCAGCTTTGCAAGTCCATGTTAAATGCTGTAAGTTTGTATAAATTAGAATCGTACAGTCACCCTAAACCCCCACAATTTCTTGTCTCAGGCATTAAAATTTTACTGATAATACTCTTTTCATAAATCTTGGCATTGCTGTTAAATTATTCATATGGTGTTATATAAAAACACATGACAATTTTTAAAAAATGTATCTGTCAAGCATCTTTCAATCAGCTGAGATGCTACTCTGCGGGTGATTTTTCTGAATCTTGCCATTTGAATGTTCTGAAAAAGTTTTGGTTTATTCAAAAAGTTTCACTCTTGTTTCCAAGTGTTTCCTTTATGATTTCTACAAACTCACTTGTATTACCCTTCTATTTTATTTTTCTTGTCTCGATTTCCCTTTCTATCTGCCATGTTCTCTTTTTTCCCATTCTTGCAATCTATCGTTTTAGCGTTAAAAAAGATATTCCTTATTATCTGATCTTCCCTGGATGTACTTTGTGACATTCTTCTTCTCTGAGTGACCTTAGTAATATAAACTTTCATTTCTGCCTCTTGAAAATGTATTCTGACAGTAAAGTCTGGCACACCTTTAATTCTTAAATACAGAAGTCACACTTCTTGACATTCTCATATCCCCTTTCCATGCTTACATTTCATCAATATGACAATTGGATTGGGTTGCTAAGTTGCATTACACCTTTCTGTTTTCCTTTAGTGAATTGTCATACATTATTTCTTTAGTGTTGATCCAGAATGTGAAGAAAGAGTGGGTTTTCAACTGAGAAATTAATTCAAGAACAATGAAGCAAACAAAACCCAAATTCAATAACAATAAGTATCTTTTTTTAATATGGGTTTAAATTACAAATATATTTTGGTTATTTCTAACACAGAGGTCTCTAGAGTGTATTATCAGGGTTTGTCCCCTGAATCAGAAATAATTTAAAGAAGAAAAACGACGTGATGTAGTTTCAATTTCTAAAACACTCAGAGCATTATGAACATGCAGAGGAGCAATTAAGGTATCTAAACAATCCAAACTATCTTAACTCTCTGCTTACCTCATCACTTTGAGAAAAGTAGAGAAAGTTCAGCAAACTCTATCAGAATGCTACTGGTGTACACCCAACTAGTGATCACAGCCTTAGCCTTGTGTTAGTCCTTATCTTAATACACCCCTCCAGGACTTAGGAGCTTGTTTTATTCTCAGCTTATACTTGTAGGATTTATTGTAACACCCTGTGACTGTTTTGCAGCCTTGAAAGTTCAGGGAGGTCTCTTTATTGAATTTGCTGAAGTTTGAACTAGGAAAAGTATGTTCTTGAAAGGAAAACACCATAAAAATCGAGACAATTTAAAGAAACTTCTAAGTACATTTCACTTTATTTAATGATTTTTTTTGAAAGAACAAAACCTTCAGATTAGATTTTCAGACTATTTCAGAAGTGTGAAAAATTGGTCTAAAAATCCACAATTATGATTCTTGCAGCAGTTTGTTGCATGTCTGCTAAACTGGAAGTTAGCATGAGTGAGGCATAAGTTTATCTATATTATAGAAGAAAGTGAGTGGGGAAAGAAAAGAAAAACACAAACAAAAAAAATAAAGATATTTCATTGTCCTCATCAGAGCCTTGTGTAAATTCTAATGAAAATTTCTATAATTTTTTTTGAAACACCAGAAAAATTACAAGAATGACAGAAGAATAATATTAAGATTAGTTTTCAGAAAACAGTTTTTGTGTCCAATGCACCATGTTTTCAATGTCCTGGACTGTAAAAAGGGCACAGAACTGAGCCAAGGCACATTAAGCTTCTTGATGATTTCTCTAGGTTAGCACAAAAATCCTAAGATACCCAAAATATCAAGTCAGAATAGAGACACTGATAATGTGTGTGTGTGTATGTCTGTGTGTGTGTCTGTGCGTGTCTTTGTGAGTGTCTGTGTGTGCACATCTTCTATCCCTGTCCACATGAAATTCAGCTGGTGTTTTCCCCTGGACATCAGCTGAACACTAAGTAATTTATTCCTGGAAACACTTCCAACACGTTATAAATGAAGAACTGAAGCTCTGTACAAATTTGTTCACTCCTTGACTCCCTATTTCAGTGATATCATTATTTATTTGTGACCTATCATCAAGCTGAAATTTATAGCACTTGTTTATTCAAGTGTTATTTACCTGAATTATCTACTGAACATGTAATAGAAAGTGTTACCTTTATTAAATAAACCTGTGATTGAATTGATTTAATAATTAGTTTCAATAACAATTTTCTAATCACTGAGAAAGCACATAAAAATATGCAATAAGAAGATTATGAAATTTTTAGGTAATGCAGAAAAAAAAGTCTATTTTAACTAAAAAAACCAACCAAACAAAACAAAAACCCTGACCCCAAACATTCACTTCCAAGAAAAGTAATTTGAAAAGAAAAAACATATTTTTAATCAAAACATTGCAGTCTGTTAAACTGAAATGGTATTAATTGCATGCACTGTATTTTTCTCTAGTAGGATTCTTAGCAAACTAGGCATCAAAACTAAACAAAATTTTCAGTAATAAATAGTGTAAAAATGTCATGCCCTTATACTGAAAAGTTTGTTTCTTCATAATATTCCTAAATCTAAACAAACTCTTTTTTAACAGAAAAGAATAATTCCTTCCAATTCAGAAACTGCTTAGGAAAAAATACTATAACTGGATAGCAAAGGAAATTACTTTAGGCAAACATAATGGCTCTTTCTGGCCTTGAAATTTAAAAATCTATTAAAAACCACTCCTAATCCCAATCATAACCCAACTCTTTTGCAAGTCTGTAGCAAAACATGGCTTTACAGCTTCCCCAGAAGTTAACAAATATTCTCTTGGCATTCAAGGAAAGTATATATGAGCAGGAAAGAAAACCTTGTCAGCAGAACTTTAGTTTTGTAATCTCAGAAGATAAGAACATAAAATTGCCATGCTAGGTCAGGCTACATGGTCATGTAACTCAGTATCGTAACTTTACTGGTGGCTACTATAGGGCATTTAAGTTCTCTGTATAAACTTTGACCTTCTGTTCACTTCATAGATTACATATCAAGCTTGGGAAAAGAACCCAAACAGCTTCTTGTTTTGTTATTAAAATTTTTTCCCATGCTTTAAAAAAGTTATTTCCATTTTTTATGTGCTTTAATGTGTGGGGTTTTCTTTTATTCTGTAATTTGTCTAAATTTTTGGTTTTTAAAACATTTTCAGTTGGCTATGAATAAAGAGGATAATTCCCCTTTTTTCAGATTTGCTATTGCTTTCTTAAGTTTTTCTGTTCAGCTGTACAGTTTCCACTGAAACACATGAGAAATATATTTTGGTGGTAGGAGTGATTCACTGTTAATTTGAACAGCTTATACATGATCTTTAAATTTTTTTTTCTGTCTCTTGTAGGCGTTTTATCCCCCTTTCTTTTTTCAGTTTCTTTTGTTTTTAATTAGCTGCCTTTTCTATGGAAAGATGAATTTTTTTTTTTCTGCTGGTCTCAGCTACAGCAAGAGAAGACCTCCCAGGTAAATGTGCATCAAAAAATTTGACACTCTGATAAGGTAATACTGTCATTTTTAAGTACCCCTAGAAAAACCAGCTCAAGAAATCCCCAACTTAACTATCACCACAAAAGTTCTAACAACAGTGTGGTTTGTTGATTACCACTAAATTTGTGTAATACATCAATAAGCAGACTACCTCATTACTCATTTGCTTCAATTTTTCTTTGGACTCAGCATAAGTCATAACAGCCAGTAAAAATGTTCAAACCCCAGAATCTTTACTTATTTGCTGAAATCCTTTCCTTTGAGATTATTCTATTTATATGTCAGAATGAATGAATGTTTATCATGGACAGTGGTAAAAGACTCCTTAAAATAGAAAGAAGTAGTTAGGTCTTGCCTCTTATCTTTTGCTCCAAAGGACATTCTTCATAAGCCCTACAGAAAAGATTTTGTGATTCATTCAGAGTTCCCTGAGGAACTATGACCTCAGGTACAATGTCATCGGAATAACAGAGATTTCCCCAAAATAAAAATTGCTTTGCACAACCCCATGTTAATATGGGATGATTCATAGGACAGACGAAAAAATTGGGTCTCTCATACTTTTCGGCCTTCCAGTATAGCGTCAACAGAATTTTCAATTAAAGCTTGGAAATTTTGTAATTTCTCAGTGGTTTTGGGTCAAGATACAGGAAAGAATATGGGTCTGCTACATTGCGACTTAGAATGAGGTAGAAGTTAATTGTTTCTGTGAGTTCAGCTTTCAGATCCCTTTGCCTCACCTGAAGGAAGGAAATCAGAGTGAGGAACTTAGTGATGGTCGATAAAAAAACATGACTGAGAACCCTGATAGCTGATGGCTTATTGTGCAGGGCAGGGCTGGAGCTGCCAAGGCTCCTGGGATGTTCCTTCTCAGCTTCTCAGCCCAGGGAGTTTTGTTCTGTTTCATCGCATTGGCGATTAACTGTTGTGGAAAATTTAATAGCGATGGCTTATGCAAATCATGTGCTCTACAAGTAAAACAAATAAAAATGAGGAAATGTACACATTGTACCTTTGAAAGGTTGCGAGCAGTGGCGCAGAAGACTTGGGTTACAATAACATCTGAAATGAGCCTGGGAGTGAGAACATAGCAAGGCCTGTTTCAAAGGAGAGCCAGTTCACTAAACACCAGAGTGATTTAATGCACCATCAATTATTTCCTGCTTGTCACTTAAACAGGCTCCACGTATGCATGGCAGGTCATGAGTGCAAAGAGGAGGTAGAAAGCATGATTTATTGGCTGGGGCAAACACCTGCGAATTAAGCAGCTTAGAAATTAGCCACAAGTAGCATATTAGTGCAGCTAATCAGGCACGGTTCAGTATTTCAGTTTCTTGATTTGCCCATAAATAAGGCTGTATGTGGCTGCCCTGGGGCGTTCTGGTGATTAACAGCCCTGACCTACAGTAAAGGGTGCAATCTAAACAATTTAGTGGGATCTGCAGGTGTACATTGTAAGCTTGTTGCCTATAAGGCTGCTACATTCAGTACATAGAAGGATTCTGGTATCTGGATGTCTTGTTCATACACTTAATCCCACCATTTAATGATCAATTTTCTTTTCATTCATTTACCAGGGCCTGTTAACATTAACGAGTTTTAAACTATGAGGCACTGATGCGCAACTGTGAAACCCAGTTGTCTTTGCCGTACTCAGATGCCAGAGGAACAAGATCACCACTCTTTACTGTCCATTTTCACATCTGACACCACAGTTGCTGACTTCCATCATGGCCGAAATGACAAGCTGCTGCTTCATTGTTTTGAGACCTGTGTGTGGCTGACCTGCCTGTTGATTGCTGATGTAAAGTTGCTGTGTAGAGGAGCCCGTACAGAGCCAACAGCAAACTGCTGTTCTGGTTTAGCAAAATGCTGAAACAAAGACAGAAATGCCTGATCACTACATAAGCACTTTAAGAACGTGTTTGGAGGAGGTTTGGAGGTCTCTTGAAACACTAAATGTGAACTCACACAAGCTCAACAGTAGCCATATCAACATTAACTGTAAGAAAATTATGCTTAAGGGAAAGAAAAGAAAGAAAGATATCATCCCAAAAGGCAAGATACTTGATAAAGCATCCTAATTACTCAAAGTACTCACAGTAGACTGCTAATTCCTCACTTCCAAAAGAATGCATGGGGACATGGACAAGGATGAAGGTGAAGGACTGGTGAGAAAAATATGTCATGTAGCCTCGCCTGTGAAGGAATAACATTGCAAATCTAGAGCTGTCCATATTTTCACATAAAAAAAGCGGTGGAACATTTTAGGAAGGAAACAGAATCATAAAAGATACGTGACTGAGGGAAAGCAAAGTGACCATTGCTACTCACATTCTTCTCCTGCTATATGGATAAGGTGTAGGAGTTCTTGGACCACAAGGCAGCAATTCTTTTTACACAAATGCTCTATTTTAACATCGAGAACTTCAAATTATTTAAGCAAAAAAGTATAAAACATAAAAATTAAGCCCACTTATAGACAGAGTGCACAACTGTGTTTCATAAAGGAAAACTTTACTCACAAGGGACACATAATTTCCTGTTTCATATTAAACACTAAATTTAATTAATGCTTTTTTCTTACAATTTCAGTTTATTTTTTCATCACACCATGCTGTACCAATGAGTGCTGCAGTACATGACTCAGTGTGATACTGAACCTGACCTAGAATGTCTTTGCTTAGGTTTCTAGATTGAAAACACCAAAGCTCAGCTCTGACCAGGTGCTGTTCATATCCCTCATCATAGCATGCTCTGATTGGTTCCTCTAGACAAGCACAGACAGCATGTCTCAGTCTTCTCACTAGAAGGCCACCCTGTGCCTTCCATGGGATAGAGAGAAGCACCTGCCAAGGTTGGTGTTTCTTGATCTGAAGGTTTGTTTTTTTTTAATTGGCATTCAGTTACAAAATCTGCTGAATTTCTCTCCTAATTCATACAACTTTATGTTGGAATAGTGATAGTTATTTTCAGTGAAGTGAAGCTGAGGGTGGGATGTGGGAAGTGAGAAGGGTGGGATGAATGTGGTTTTGAATGTAAGGTATTGGAAGATGGGAATGGGCAACAAAGCAAGATGTCTCATCCCTGTACCTGCCTACCTAAGTTTTCAGCCAGACCTGGGTGCTGCCTGGGTAAGCATTGTTTAATTGATATTGCTCATTCCCTGGAAATATCCAGCACTTCTGAAGTGTGAAGAAGCAGTGCAAGCGAGTCATTAAATCAATGGCATAGGCACACTTTGTGCATTTCTCTGGACTTTTTTTGTTTGGTTGGTTAGATTTTGTTTGAGCTTTTTTATTTAGTTGTATCAGAAATAAAATGGGACAAAATGGTTTTCCTGGCTGACATGAAAGGTTGCTTTTTTTGAATAGTTTCAAAAAAGGTGCTCTTCTCTACTGCATTTTTTCCTAGTGCATGTTGTCTCCCTCATACTAGTATATTATAAACTCCTCATGTATTCAGTAAAAGAGGTAAATAACTGAAAACATAAGAGAAGAAAACAGAAATGTAAGGGAGAACTTTATACTATTTTTATATGCTACTGCAACATTTAGATGAGTTAGTATGTGTGCTAGAAAACAATCAAGAGTCTTAAAAGTATTGATAACAGAATAAAAAATGTTCAAATTATAATGTATAATCTAGAATAAAGATGGAGCAGTGTAGGAGCAGAATGAGATCTATTAGAATCCTTTCGATGCATCACATATTTTCAGACTATGTCTTTGGCAAAGTTAAAGTAAGATTTGAAGGTGTTTCTATCATTTTGAAAAGTGTATGGTATCATCACCTCACCAATGTGCCAGAGCTTTTGTTATAAAACAGCCTTTGTCTTTTGGTAAAGGTGATGCTAAATTTCAAGTACAGCAAACTCAAAATGGCTACATAAAACCAAGCAGATTTAAAGAAAAGGTTAAAACCCACAGATTTATTGTGAGAACTCTGAAATGATATCTAGATGATCCCCCTAGCAGCCCTTGAGATGTCAGAGATGATAATACAGTAACAACATTTGGGAAGTATTTCTAGTTTTACACTTAGCCTTTTGGCAGGAATTTATTAAGACAGAATAAGCCTGTGACTTTTCAATTCCAAGTACAATTTGTTTCTCTAATATATCTGCAGGAGTAATGTGTGATGGAATTTTTCCTTTGCTGGGCCCGGTACTTGTGGGTGATGATGTGCTATAATAGGTTCTCACAAGCCATATCTCAACAAGATAAAACACAACACATGTACATCTGTGGCCCAGTGTCAATGCCTTAAATGTACATCAGAAATGCATTAAATCTTCTGATTGCTATTTTGTTTGTACAGCTTGTTGGTTCAGACTATCCTCTGTAATGTACCTTGCTGATTGCCTTGAATTATTGGCATATCCTTCGTAGAACAAGCACACCTTGTCCCAAAATTCAACGTTACAGATGTGGCTTGAATCCTTTCCTTTATTAGTAGAAACAGAAACATTCTTCAAGTTATTCCAATACGTTTCCTGAAAACACTTATTTCAGAATCAACTGAGTCTAGCAGAGCTTTGGACCAAAAGTAAAGATGTGATATCACATCAGAAATTCATCCACACAGTTGTTTGTGAGCATCTGTGACTGTGCCTATATATAATAACAAAACCATGTAGCAAATAAAGTATTAAGGACAGCTATGAAAAATGGCTGTCATCAGAAGAGGTACTTTTAGTTTTGGACACTCTTTCTGGGCCGTATTCTCAACTGGTTTAAAGCTGTACATCTCACATCAGCTTGCTTGCTCATATGGGAATTTTTTTTTTTTTAGAGAAATCAAATATTTTAAACTGTAATGGAAGCCATAATGTCTAATACAAATAAAACAAGTATATAAAATTAATATTAATTAACACCTTTTAGATTCAATCTCCTGTGTTCCTGCAACATGATTTCTGAGCAAAGACAGCCTGCTGAAAACATATCCCTGGGCACAAAGATACAGAGATACATCCTTGTGGCTTCAGTTTATGTTAAACCACCTCATAAGGTGTCCAGTGTGGGATGGTTACTGCTTTTGTAGATAAATCCTCCCTTTTTTCCATTTTGTAACCAACTTTGGTTGTTAAAGGTTGGATCTCTGTGCCGGCATTAGTACTGTGAGGCTGATATCTACTCCATGAACTGCACACCTTGTGACCTTTGGACTGGTTGGAGATATTAAAAAGGGGGTCTTTTCTCATTGACATCCCAGTGTCTTCTTTCCAAAGGAGAATCATGGTAGAGTTACACAGGGAATGACAGATGTGTTTGCCTGGGAAAATACACTCAGGAAAATCTGGTGGCCTTCTATAATGTGCTTACAATGTCAATGGTTAAGGGAAGACTGACTGATGTCATCTACCTGGACTTGAGCAAAGCATTTGACAGTGTCCCACACAACTCTTTATCTAAACTCAAGATGTGGATTTGATGGATGAACCACTTGGAGAATTAAGAATTGGCTGCATGGCCTCACTTGCAGTTTTGCGAGGCAATGGTTTCATGTCCAAGTGAAGACCAGTGACGATGACTTTCCTCAGGGGTCAGTATGGGGAGCAGTATGGTTTAACATCTACATGTGTACAGTGGTCTTCAGTGCACTCTCAGCAATTTTGTCCATGTCACCAAGCTGTGTGACACAGCTGACACACTGGAAGGAAGGGATGCCACCCAGAGGGACCTTGACAGGCTTGAAAGGTGGGTTCAAACCTCATGAAGCCAAGGGCAAGGTCCAATGACACCAAGGGCAAGGTCCTGCACCTGGGCTGGGGCAATCCCAAGCACAGATACAGGCTGGGTGGAGAATGGAATGAGAAGAGCCTGGGGACAAGGACTTGGGGCATTGGTGATGAACATAACCTGGCAGTGTGTGCTTGTAGCCAGAAAGCTGACCATAACCTGCACTAAAAAGTGTGGTGAGCAGGGCGAGGAAGGTGACTCTTCCCCTCTGCTCTCATGAGACCCCACCTAGAGGACTGCACTAAGTTCTGGTGCTCCAGGACAGGAACCTGTTGGAGCAAGACCAGAGGATGGCCAGGAACACGAACAGAGCTGGAGCACCTCTCCTATCAAGACAGTCTGAGAGAGCTGGTACTGTTCAGCCTGGAGAAGAAAAGGCTCTGGAGAGCCTTTTCCATACAAGAGCCTTGCAGTATCCAAAGGTGCCTGACAAGAAAGCTAGAGAGGGAGTTTTTACAAGGGCATGGAGTGATAGGGCAAGGGGTAATGGCAGGTTTAGAGTAGATATTAGGAAGTAATTCTTTATGCACATGGTAAAGAGGCACTGGAACAGGCAGCCCAGAGAAGTTGTGGATGCCTCATCCCCCTGGAAGTGTTCAAGGTCAGGTTGGATAGTGCTTTGAGCAACCTGCTGTAGTGGAAGGTGTACCTGTCCACGGCAGGGGAATTGGAATCAGATGGTCTTAAAGTCCCTTCCAACCCCAACAATTCCATGAAGCTACAGTGCATATTTTATTAAAATTTCAATTTCTTGTTGGCTTCAAAAGTAGATTTTCACTCTTTTCCATACAAACATATAATGTGATTTCAGTAGGATAAATTTGTTTCCACAATCCATTCAACACCTGATTAATTCATATCATTGAGGCAACAGAGATATGATTAACTTATTTATGTTTTACAGTTCATAATTCTCTTACAGATAACAATGCGAGTCACTGCTGATTCTTTATGCAGTAGAAAAGCTTTAGAAACATCAGTAGAGACCTGCTTTTTCATTAAATATGGTTGTAATCTAATTTAGTTGTAAAAATCAGCATATTTCTTGAAACTGGCATCCTACATCAAATAAAATGGAACTTGACAGCAGCTTTCTAGTCTTTTTAGCAGAACTGAAAAACAGCTATGGGAAGTTTATTGTGCTGGCCCCATTTTTAAATAATGTCCTAGAAACTTTTCTACATCTTTCTAAGCAGGTAAAGTGTATGACTCAGTGAACTCTTCTGAGCATTCTAAACCACTACTTCATTACAGTGAAAAAACACACAAGGAAAATGTCTTCTATCCAAAAGATGCTTTGTAAATACATCAGTGCCCTCAAATTACAAAGAACTCTTATTGGAAAATGTAATGACAAAATACAGTGTCAGTGCTTGGCTACCCTCATAGGAAAAAATTCTTCCTCATTAACAGATGGCAGTTCCTGTGTTTTGGTGTAAGTCCATTGCTTCTGGTCTTGTAGTAGACATCACTGAAAAAAGCCTGTCTCTGTCTTATTTGCATCCTTTCCTCAGGAATTTGGACAATTTTATGAGTTCTACCCCATAACTTTTTCTCTTCTACAACCATGGACCCATGGTTGATTCATCGGACCCGTCGTTGACCCATAGAGTTGATAAAGTCCTTCTTCACCACTGGTAGGACTGAGGGGAGCACTGGCTCCTCCAGTGTGACACATGCTCTGTGGCACATTACCACGACAGCTGAGGATGTGCATGCTATGAGAAATATTTCTGGCCTCTCCTTTGTGCTCTGTTTTACTGAACTAAGTGATACTTCAAACTATTTACATTTGCATAAATGTCTTAGGCGAATAATTTGTTTGGGAAACGAAAAGTCCTCTAAGTGAGTTAAATTTAATCTGAAAACAAGTGAGCAGACAGCTGGAGAATATGGTTGTGATTCTAAACACAGAGACTGGTAACTCTCTCCTAAAGATGATACTGATTCTATCCCCTAGAGACAGTACTGAATGTCATCTCCAGCACATCTGGCCTTCTGGAATAGTGGTCTCTCCTTTGGGAGACAGTAGAAAGACTCTGCAACCCTAGATGTAATGAAGAAATTATTTTGGTCAATTTGTGTCATTTCCATGAAACCATATAAGGCAAAGAATAAAAAACACTGTGTTTTTTCAAGTCAAATATATGATGAAAAGAAAATTAAATAGGAACACTGAAATAAGGTGAATGCACTGATTAGAATAAAATAAATATATAATTAATGTGTCATGCATAAAAGTGGATAATAAATTAAAACTTGCCAAAGTTAGAAATAAACACTGGCAGATATGTAGCTATAAATTGTACAGCAACACAGTTGCTCATACTTTTGTGAATTTAGAGCAAGTCAGTCTCAATTGAGTGAATGCCAGAGATTTTAATTAATAAGATAGAAAATGTAATCAGTACAAATGTATTATTGAGAGGGCAACAGCTTATCCTAAACTATAAGAGCCTAATATTGGTTGGTGGAAGAGATGGATTATTCACAACAAATAATAATTGTTATAAATTTTTTTCACATTTTGGCCTGTAAAGAATTCACAAATTGTATCTGACATCTAAAATATATTAATCTACTGGAACTATTTTATCTTAACAGATTTCAGAGTTATTTCTGACCAAAACATTCCAAATTGTATATCTTATGTATAGCACTGTGTTCTTCTGAATATGAATGCACCGTATAGTTTTATCTTATAGAAAAGAACAGAGCTAGCAGAGTAATAAACAGGAAATTTTTCTCTTTTGTGAAGAAGATCTTGAACAGTCACATGTTTCAGGGTTCCTGTTTTGGATGTAGGCTGCTAAATTTTCCTATAGTCCACTTCTTCAGCTTTAGTTCTCTTTGGATCTGGCCATGAGGTGGCAATGTCTCTGGGATGCAGGTATTTTTCTGTGTGTTGATTTTGTGATTCATGATTTGTGGTGTGGATTTGCAGAGACTATTGCAAAAGTGGGCATAAATAAAAAGCTTCAGTAGCCATTGTGTTCAGCTTTGAAATGCAATCATCATAAAAAAGAAACCCACAAAATATGCCTCACTTCCCTTTTCTGTTTATTACACTTAAATGCAACAAGATGCAGACGATTAGAGTTCTCTATTTTGCACAACCCTTGTGAGGACTATGTGCTTTTGCCTGTAGTACTACTCAGTTCCTGGCTGAAGTTTTTTATCCAGGTGACTAATTTCCTTTTAATAATCTCATTCTCTCATAACAACAAAAAAAATCTCCCTCTTTTGTAGACCTTCATATTTATATGTCAAGAAAATTCCTCATGAGGAAAAGTCAGTTGAAATGAAATTGAGTGTACATATAATGTTAATAATTTATTTCCATTGCCTTCCATTATTATTCTTTAAACTGAATTATGAGACCCTATTTGCAAATCTCAAAGTGCACTGTGAATTACAAACACTGGCTCTTAGCTAAAGTCCTAAAACCAGACCCTATATTGCCACAAGAAAAACTTTGATTACAGCTGAAAATGGACATGGCCAGTTAATGGTAATAGAACATAGTAGTGATAACGTAGTTATCCTTAAATCAAAGAAATTCAGACCTAAGTTACACTCAGGAGAAATCCAAAATTAGAGTACAAACCACTCCAAAGACTTTGCTTTTGATCTCTGGTAATGCCTTGCAGTAGGTGAAACTTTATGATTTCAAAACATTAGCCCTAGAGACCCAAATTACATTAAAAAGTTTTTTAAAGTCTTTAGATTCCTTCTGTCTCCTTTTAGTTCTTGTCGACTGATAAAGAGATCTGTATCAACTCTGATTCTAATAGAGTCTCTTTCTGTAGGGTCAAAACATTTTTTCAATTACAAGGACCATAAATGAAGGACATAACCAAACCCAGTAAAGTAATAGATGTGGGCACTGACATTTTTCTGTTTCACATGCATAAATTTTCAGACAGCCTTGATCTCAAAAAGCTTGTGGGTTTAGTGTCAGCAACTTAAAAGAAAAAAAACGAGTAATACCAGGATTGTATGGTTGGTTTGCTTCTAAAATAGGTGCTCCTAGAGTGATCTTGGATGGGTACATCAGAAAGGTATTCAATAACCTTCCCTCCTGCCTCACTCCCCCCAGGATGGACATGGAGCTGTGCTGAGAAGGACTGCAGCTGGCCAGCCTGCAAGATCTCTGTGGGAAATTCTGCTGCATCCTGCATGCATTCCAAATAAAGCAATTTAGTTTAGGAGCATCTGCTTTTCCCTGTTGTAAAATACTGCTAATCAGCTAATTGACATTGTTTCGCCTCTCTAGTGCCAGGGGCTTCTGAATAAAAACATTAGTGCTGCCATGATGGATCAGATGAAAGAGTCCATCTTATCCTGGTTTCCTTTCTTCATTTGTGGCTAGCAGCAGATGCCTAGGGAAGCAGTGATAATTCCCTCTGTGCACCCACTTAGTTGTGAGCAGCATGTGGACTTGGTGAGTCAAGGACAGTGCCTTTTTGATTTTTTTCTGTGAACATGTCCAAGAATTTCTGCTTCTGCTTTTTGAGTTCATTCAGTGGTAGTGTATCAATACTTTAAACACAGTATTTTGATTCACCCAGGATGCTTCTGATTTTATATCACTTTCTCATAAATCTATTTATAGACAGTTATCTTTCTTCCATATGGTAGCTATTATCTCTTTAACTGTTCTTTGTAGAGAAATTGTGCCACAAATCCTTCCCACTCCAGCTCCTAGTGTTGTTTTACCTTCTGTGGCAGACCAGAATGTCACCTGAAATAATGCTTTATTTTCTCCTAAATAATGGTTAACATTTGTCCTAGGCATTTTCACGTACCTAGACATTCCAACATGAGAACCTTGAAAAGCTTAGTAATGACAGATTATTTTGGACACCTCAGATGCTAATTCAGATTCCTACCAGTCTGAGGTAGGAATTATTATTAATTATTGACCAGAATTATTAAACTATTATTAAATTATTATTAAATTATTCTTTAGAATCACAATTTCTCCTTCTTTTTGTTCCATAATACACAAATAGGTATTTGTGTCACACCTTAAAATTTTAATTTCTTTTAGAGCCTACCATAAAAGATGACACAGGTAACTTTGTAAAAATCAAGATAAAGTATTTCAACCAGATCACTCTCACCTTTAGTCCTACAGAGATCATTAATAAACTGTAAACATGCTACATCTCTGTGAGTACTGGGTTATTTCTTCCCTATTGAACCACACGTTTCCTTGAACACATTGTTTCTGTACTTTATTAGCAGTTTCAACAGGTTTTCTCAGGTTTAGTGCCGCATATGATGATCTGGAGTTCCCCAGACAGATCTCTCCACTGGAGTCATTTAAAAAATTTGGTATCTGTCTGCCTGTGCTGACAGACAGTTAAACTTTTAAGAAATTGGTATTATAGATCACAAATACTAACAAAACTAACATAAGCTAAATATAGATGTGTAAGTTGATGTTTGGAATCACTACTCTTGAATTTTCAGCAATTTTATTTCATCCTATTCTAAGTGTACTGAATCTTGTTCACTTCCAGAAAACTTTTTTTTCTTTTTCTAAAACGTAACATTCTTATTTCAAAAAATAATATATTCAACCAAATTCATTGGTGGAAATTCTTGTCTAGGTTAGAAAGAGTAAAATAAATGCTGTTTTAATAGAAGATCTCACAGAACTGTTATGTCACTGTATTGTAGCGAAACAAAATTTTAGAAAAATAATGACGACTCTATAATATCCTTTTTTTTTCTGAGATTTTTTGGTATGTTTTTCTGCTGGACCATATTGGGTATACTTAATTTCTCTGAAATATTTATTTTCTTTAAAAATGTTAGTTTATATTACTTTTGTTAAAAAATTAAGAGTGCTTTCTCACAGGGAATGGGAAAAGAATGTGACCTGCTTTACATTAGGGTAAATTAAAGGGTCGTAAACCAGACACTGTGTGTATATGAGGAAGAAGAAATGAGTGACCTAACCTACGAACCAAGTTCCCAGAAGTGCAGTGCCACCTCAGCATATGGAACACCTAGAAATCACATGCTGTGCTGATGCTTCCTCACTGTCTGGCCTCTTCCTTGCTAACAGCAGGACTTACTGGGGTCATCTGGTCAGTTATGTCACAAAGACAGAACAGAGCTGCCCAGTAGCTGCAACTCTGATATGGTGAATATAAAATGGCTCTCCAGAAGTGGCTTCTATCCATGAAGATTTGAGTTAATTAAGAAGTTTGTGTCTTGAGAAATGTGAAAGTTGTTTCAGCTGAAGCTCAAAGGCTTCCTCAAACCACATAGTCAAACCCAAGGCAAGATGACTGAAGAATTGAAAAGATTTGCTTTAATCTTATTAACCCAATCTTGCAGCCCAGCTAAAGCTACTTTAAACTCCTTTTACATTCCTGAAAGAAGACAAAGTAAATAAGTATATCCATGAAAAAGAAGCCATGCTGGCTTAAGAATGAACAACAGAAGCCTGTGGATCAAGAATCCTCCCAGCTTCACTCAGTTCTTCCACTTTCGGTTTGGAACAAAGAGAGTCTTTGTTGGGATGATGCATATTAATAGTCTGTGACAAGTTATAAATATATTGTGGTTGAATGGATTTTTTTTTACAATAGATACTTGTAGTGTTTCTCTATCAGAATTATATGTGTGGATTTTAAACAACCTGAATACATTTTTGGGATTATATCTCTGGAAGTTGACATGATAGGCAATAATGCATATTTAAGTTGATACAATGTAAAGTATCATCACAAGTCTGTGACCCAGTAAGGGAGAAAAGAAGGTATTCTTAATAAAATAATAAAAAAAAATAACCCAACTAATTTTTTATTATGAAAGAGACTTGAGAAGTTAAAAATGTCAATTTCACTCAATTTTTCACTACTTTTGTGGCTTGAATTTAAGGAAGGAAGAATAACTGATAGTATCCTGATTTAATATTCTGTGTTTTCAAAATATAATGTCAGTGAAAAAAGGATAGTATTGTCATATTTCCTTGACAGTTAACCCACAGTTATATCTTTCTTTAGGGACAATAAAGTTTGCTTCACAACACTCTCATAGTTCCCCTTTGGAGGAAGCATATTAATGTTTGAAAAGAACACTGTACAACTTTTATTAATTCCTCATAATTAATAGTGGATATTTCTAGTGAGATTTATTTGAATAATTTGAAAAAGCTTAGATTCTTAAACTGCTCTAGAATCTCAGGGAATGACTGCAGTGATCAATGTTATGATGATTTAATTTATTTCCAAGGGAAAAATGTGTGCCTGCGATTTGAATTTTATGACAACCAGAAACCAGAAGACTTTGCATATGAAAACCAGTGAAAAAACACCAAGTGAAAACTACTGGTTTTGAATATCTTCCAGTGATACAATTTCCTGCAAATATGAAAGAAAAAAGAAAAATACAAAGGTTCTTTTAACTTCTAAATCATAAAATTTAACACTGACTTCTGAATAGGAAAAATAATATTTCATGATTAATAAGATGGTGACTAGCACTCTATCAGAAACCTGGTTTTGAGTTCTCTCAAAATATGCCTCTGGCTGAATACTGAATGTATTAAATGTATATTAAAATGCATGTTATTTGAATCCACCCATGATGCCATGTGATCTGGATGTCTCTGAATAAACAGCCTATTCTCACCATTATCTTCAATCAACCAATCCCTGTGTCATAATAAATCTGATCAGCTTTTTCTTATGAGTGTTAGAATTACTGAATGCACTGACCATACTTATTCACTGGAAATAATCCCACCAATTTCTTTTTGGATGCATTTTGTTTTGAGATGTGCCAAATGGGTTTTTTTCAATTCACACAACATCTATTCTTTTGATTTTATATATTGCAGTTTTCTTAAATAGTGCTAATATCAAACCATAGTTTAAATAACTGACAAAAAAAGAAGTATGTAACTTGATCACCCTTTATTTTTATGGCCAACTAAGTAGAAAATTTCTGAACACATTCTGGAAATAATTGATCTCATTTATGGTCAGTTTTTTTCTTAAGGATCTGAGATAGCAACCTAATAGTAGTGTTACTTAAAAGAATTGCATGTATAATGTAAACCAGCATTTGTTGAAGGCTTTAACTTTAGTACAACACTGCAACTCTTATTGTGGAACATTTTAAGGTCAACAAAGGTTAACAATACTTATATATAAATATATAGATTTATGATTTGGAAAGACAATGTCCATAATCACTTCAGTAAATATTAAAGTAATGGTTTCCTATTTTTAAGAAAAACCCAACCAAACAAAAAACCTAAGAAAGCTGGTTTTTTAGTTAGCATATTTTGTTGAAAGTGGAAAGATATGGAAATGGTGGCTAATTTTACTAAAACTGTTTTAAGCTTTTCGGCACGAAATCCAAATTGACTTCCAAGAAAGAAGCTGCTGAGAACTAGCATAGACAGACATGCTTGAGCATGTGCCTGTCTTTTTCTAGACTCTGGGAAACCTATCCAGTCTGTAATCATAGAAAAGAATGTTAGGCTTTCTTCTGGAGAAATAGATTAGTCTCTCTACTTGAAAATATGGTAAAGCACAAATCCTCATGGTTAAAACCTCTGCACAGTGTGTGGTGCCCTGGATTCCTCACACTCAAGCTATTGGGACCAAGACATTCTGCCCTTTAGAGTGTCGCTGAACCACCTGACTATGAAAATAGCCTTGAAACTGTTCCTACACATGACAAAACCTTGCATGTCCACAGGGTTTAAAGAGTGAGAAAGAAGACAAGAGAGAGCAACTCTGTAACTTGGGACTTATTTAGGATATTTTCAAGGTATGGCTTGGATTGGAAAGGACCTTAAAGATCGTCTTTAAAGACTGCCCACCATGGACAGGGAAGCCACCCACTAGATCTGAAGTTGTAGCTCTAGCAGGGGCACCTGCAGTGAGGTCTCCCAGAGACTTCTCTTCTCCAGCCTGAACACCCCCAGCTCTCTTAGCCTGTCTTCATAGGAGAAGTGCTCCAGCCCAGTGATCATCTTTGTGGTTCTACAGCATATTAATATACCATTTGCCAGACCATGCTTACAGTCAGTTTTTGCATTCTATTTAATGACCATATAATAGATGAGCAGTGCTATACTGATATTTATTTATAGGAGCTTCCAGAGACTTACAGACAGAGACATGCAAAAATAAGGGAAGCATGAACTGACTTGTGAATAAAATATGATTTTGATCAAAAATGAAGATCCTCAATAAATGAAACAGAAACCAAAAGTAACAGTTTAAGGGCTGATCCCTTGAGTACATGGACAGTTCTTATGCAGTAAATATTCAAGATTAACAGGGGAAGGGTCATTTTGATATTATGACTTGTTTTTCAAAAACACTGAAACCTACTTTAAATATAAAAATCTAACTGAGAGAGAAGACTAGTCTATTAGTTAAATAAACTGTTTTTTAACTTGATATTTGATTAGTTTAAAAAAATTGTAAAAGGTCAGTTAAAATATAAAAAATTTCCTTGTTCTATATAAAAACATTTTAGTAACTCTGACATTTTGTATTTTCTGTTGGCAAGCATGCATTAATATGGATTTCATTTAGAATGACTTTGGATGGGTATAAAACTCGCCTTAGAAACTTGGTCAGTTTTGAGGGAGGTGTGGCAGTGTTTTGAAGGCTGGTGAAAAACGTTTTTTGGTGATTTTTTTTCTGAGCATACTAAATGCATTAAAAAATTAGTGATATTTTAGAGTGTTTTTGTTTTGGCATGGAAAATGAAGAGGGTCAGGTTGTAAATTGCTTTTCAATTGTTCATTTACATGGGAAGTGCAGTGTGAAATTACTTTAACAATTTTGGATCCTTTTGCCTCTTATAAAAACATATTTATTTTCCGAGTGATTTTTTGGAGGGTGTGTGTTTGGTGTTTGTTTTGGTTTTTCTTAAATGCTGAGGACTGTCACTTCTCCTGGATCTTTGTTATGACCTACAGGGCATGTGGTTCCTTTGACATGAAGTTTATTTTTCTAAACCCACAGCTTGATATTCTAGCACTTAATTTCAGAATGCAGCTTAAATCACAGAAACCATAATATGTCAAATGATCCTATACTTGCAGGGGAAAACAGTAAGTAATGAAAAAGCTGTGATTGCTTTTCTGTCCCTCCAAATGACAGTTATCACCTCAGTGACCTGCTCCGGGCGGACCCATCTAAACATGACACACTAAGGGATAACGTCATCTAACAGGGTAGTTATAAAAATCAATACAAAACCCATTTCAAAGATACTCTGTGTAAGAATCCTGGTGTAACGTTTATTTATTGAATAGGCCTGAGGAAAAAAAACAACAACTTTTCTGATAGATATGCTTTACCTCCCAAGCAAAGGAATTCTGTAGGTAAGCAATAATTGCATTTTTCAATCTATTATTTAGTCTTGCCAAAGCTCAGCCTAGAATCTAATATGTGGATGATTGCTATAACTCAATTATGAAACCTAAGCAGAGCTCTAATGCATCTGTAATGCAGAAGGAGCATAACAAGACAATTGACTGTATTTCTTTTACTGGTGGAGTAGCTGTCTGTGTTTGTGCAGGGATGAACAGAAACAGGGAGGGAGACTCCTATATTGTATTTTTCTCTGAAGGATTAGGAATGTTCTATACTTATGTTCACTCATGAATATTGAAAGTATGGTTACATCATTGAAACAACTGCAGGCTCACAACTGACTGAAAATACGTTCCTATTGTTTGCTTTCTCAAATGACAATAATACTGAAGCCTGGAGCAATTTTGTCCAGTCATATCCCATATACAAGGCACGCAGTTTGATTTGCTAAAAAGTCAGTTAAAAAAAGGCTAATATTTATTTTCCTTATCTTTGTCAAACTATTGTCAAATCTGTGTGAGCTTTATTCTTCTAAGGAAGTAAATAATAACTATAGGATGTATCTTCAGTTCTGATTTCTTACAAAAAAATGTATTAAAGCTTAATGGTTTTAAAAAAATAACAAAAAAAAAGGTGTTTTGTTCTGGATATTAATGTGAAAGCATGTTTATATTTAGGAAAATATATGGTTTAACAAGTATTGGGATTTTTTTATGTTGTCTTTTATTGTCAACGTTTTGTTTTGTAGTATAATATAGGATCTTATTTACCTTCACACTTAACATAATTCTGGAGATTCCACATTCATATTGAGAGTTGTTTGATCACTGAAATTGTCTCACTGAAATTATTTTACAGACTTTGAAACAGAAAGGTAAGGAGAGGATTAAGAAACAATGTAACAATTTCTAGGGCCACTCAGAAAAGCATAATGAAAATCTGGGCTTTCTGGTATAGAGGGGTTGCACTTCCAAAGTCAAAAAACGTTCTGTCAGCTGTTTGCACACCTAAAGTATCAATAAAATTCAGTAATGAATGATCTCTGATAGTGGAATCTGAATGGGAATGCTCAGAAATGTTAACTAATTTTTTTTCTGAAGCATTTATCTGCTAAAGAACTGATCTGATGGTCTTTATATCCCTCCCAAAACCAAAGAGTTTTGAAACAAAAAATTTGCTTTGCTGGATCATCTCTACTTTCCACCCCTTCCTGCAGATCAGCTGCCATGTTGCACACAGAGTGAACCTTGGCATCTGAAATAAAGTTTACTGAAGCAGACTTTCCTGTGAAACAGAGCCAGTATTTTCTTCCTGAGTAAACTGTACTTAACTCCATACTATGTTTCCTCCAAAGACATGAACTACTTGGATAATTTGAGTGCCTTGTGCCTTTGCATTCAATTCAGTCTGAGAAAGTCTGAAAAAAAAATCTCTTAGAAAACAGCATCCCATCCAAAGTATATCCAAGTACGGAAGAAAAGATCTGCAACAGTCAGCATAAATTCCATGAGTGGGTGTGCAGAAAGATACAACTTTGATTCTTTCAGGTGTGTTTTATTAATTGGCACAATAGACCCTTTTGAATCTAATTTAAAAAATAGTAATGTTTTACTGTTCATCTGGTACACATTCAAGCTATGTCATGGAAAAACAGGTGCTAATGAGGGGCAGGAGTACCCTTTCTTTGAGAACATGATTAACACCTGGCATTTCTCAAAAAAAAAAATTAAAATTGGGAGAACAGAGAAAATCTATTGTCAATGATTCTTGACTAGGTAACAGCAGCTAGCAGTGCTCTTTGGCTTGATGGCTGCTTTGTGGAGCTCTGTTGCTTTTGTTGCTCAGGTACAAATGTTGATATACATTTTTTCTTCTTTAGAAATAGTGATTGCTTGATTGCATCTTTGAGCTCCTTGTTGAAAGCAGTATATAACTTCCAGGAAAAATGAGCATAAGTCATGGTCGGGGAGGGCCTCAGGACACTGACACCATACACGGGAAGTGATCTTTTTAGCTTACTTGATATTGTCATGGTTGCTGTCCTAAAGGTAGATACCTGGAAACATCTTAGGATGGGACATTTATGGAACTAGTGCTCTCCTTTATTATAGTTAACTATCCCTATTGGAACAGAGAGGGCACATCTGGTGTTAAAGATGCCTTCAAATAGTGCATAAAGTTTCTCTTCAAGCAATTGAAACTAGAATTTTGGTTTCAGAAAGTCTTCATATTAATAAAACTCTTATGAATAAAGGACTATGGCAGTGTGCTTGCTGAAATGTCTTAAACCACAAATATCCAGCTGGAAATAATGTTTGGAAAAGCTGTTTACAGGCTGTACCAAATTATGAGGTCAAGAGAAAAGTCATTATTGTGAAAGCCCAGTTAATGAAAAATCGATCACGGATTCTTCCAAATGTGTCTCAAAATCCCTCGAAGAAGCAGGGGTCTACAACTGTAATTCAGCCCTGTAAGTAACAGACCCAGACCCTGTGTGACTACTTCCCAGAGAGGACTAAGAAAAACTTTAGCAGCTGTTTTTCTGATGTGTCAGTGTTTTGCTTGAGAAGAGTAAATGACTTTATATGAATAAGACAGGGCAGTATAAGATGTTACTTAAGCCGAGGAAAGTTGCTTTAGAGAAACCCCTCTTCACTGCTGTGAAAGAGAAGATGCTTGTCATAGGAGAACCCGCCTTGAGCAACTTGTATTCCTCTCTGTTGCCTCAGCGAGGCACGGCGACCTGGTTCGGGAATGGCACGGCAGCCACCTCAGGCTGCTCAGACCAAATGCTCACAGACACCAATGTGGTGGATGGCAAATGGCATTTATTCTGGGTTGCACAGTGTTATATATCTTGCATTTCTTGTCATCATATCCATCTGCTTATGCAATAAGCTTCATACTATTGGTTAACTTACTATGACTAACGGTCATGCACACGGGGGGGTGACCCTGTCTTCCCGTACAGCGCGATATCTTCCACTCGCCGGACCCTGTCTCTCACACTTCCCCCCTCCCCTATGATTAATTATATAGACTGATATACATATAAACCTTAACTCTTAACTATAATATTTTCAAAATTGGTCTAAAACTAAATATATGAAGTTTAAACGTTATAAAAATGTAAAAGTTAGTAAAATTAGTATAACAAATCATAAAAAATGAGGTAACATGCTAGTAATAAGTGTGCTTTTAAGGCATTTGTCAGGCCTGAACATAAAGAATGTTAACTGTCTCTAGACATTTTCTAACAATCAGTGCTAATTTGTTTAGAATGCAAGGGCCAAAAATTAGTGTCAGGAGCAGCATAGTAAGGGGGACGATTAAAGAGGAAACAAGGGTGGCAAGCCATGGAGACTGGTTGAACCATGACTCATACCATCCTTGCTGGGCCTCCCTCTTTTTTCTTTGGGCTAGTCTTTCCCTTAGCTCAGCCATTGAGTCTCCACAACTCCGGTATGGTCTGCATAAAAACAGCATTCTTCTTTTAAGGTGGCACACAGGCCTCCTTGTCGCATGAACAAAATATCTAGGCCTCCCCTGTTCTGTAAAACAACTTCTGAAAGTGAGGAAACAGATTTTTCTAAAAAGGAGATGGATTTTTCAATTCTCTGCAGGTCTTCATCGATGGTCATTTGCAGTTGAGAAAGTCCCTGACGTTGGGTGAGGAGGGCTGACACACCTGTGGCTGCACCAGTGGCTCCTAGACCGAGGAGCATTGCTATGGTTATACCTGTTATTGTTTCTCTTTTGTAGAGCTGGGTGGGTTCTTCTAGGAAGTGGTACATTTCTTCTTCTTGGTGATACAGGACCCTGGGAACAATCAGAACTTGAACACAAAAGTCAGTGGAGGTATTGAATTTACTGAGGAGGACACATGTGCTTACTCCAGACTGTTGACAGACCCACATTCCTGATTCGAATGGGATCACCCATTTGTTCTTTTTATTTGGCTCAGGACATTCAGTACAAACATCACCCATCTGTTTTGCTTACATCGTGTTACCAAAGCACTTGCCTTGACCTGTGATTTGGCTCAGAGTAATACCTCTCCGGGGGTGTCCCATCTGCATTGATGTGGATTTTTTATTGTTGAATAATTAAAAGACACATCAAGGGCAATACCTTCATAAAAAGGGGGTTTTGCATCGTAAACAACCAACATGACATCGTGAGGTTCGGGTTTGTTTGGTTCAGTGACAAAAAGGTAGCGTTTAATACACTAAGGAATGGATCATAAGGAGCTGATGAAACTGAAAGACCAGATGGGGATGGGGTAGAGCTTTGTGGGAATTGTTGGGCTACAAAATTGATCGCCTCTCGGGGGGGTAATGGGTATTGGAGTTGTTTGCCCAACCAATTAGGTTTGGCATAGGTGGGCTGCCTCACATCCCAAGTGGGAGGGGGCTGTGTGCAGCCCGGCTGCTCCCTCCCCCGCCCGTCTCCCTGGGTCTTGGATCTGCATTCTTTGGTGAGGTGTCCCTTTTTCCCACAGGACCAACATGGCACTTTGGGCCAATTTTCACGTGGGGGAAGTGATGGTGGTGGGTCACTTAATTGGGGACAGTTCATTGTGACGTGACCTGTTTGTCCACATTTAAAGCACATCATTACTCTAGTTATTGCAGCGCAAACAGCTGTTTGGATTGGGGATAAATGTTCTTCTTTTGTGACATGCCTGATCATGTCTGCGGTGCTGGACCCAGGTGGTAGTGACTGCAAAATGTCTTTAGTGGTTGAATTGCATTGTTGGAGCAGACACTCTGCTAACACAGGACCTTCTGCATCTGAGGGTAAAGATGAGGAATCGAGTGCTGCCTGTAGGCGGTCTACAAATTGTGTGAAACATTCACTTTCACTTTGCTTTATTGTGGAGCACGGTGATGGTTTAGCAATGACTTGAGAAGCAGAGCAGATAGCTTCTCTGGCAGCACGAGTGGTTGTCATGACCTCGTGGACCCGTAGGCCCTCAGCCTGTGTCTGGGGGGTGATCATGGTTTGATCAGTACCCATTAACCGTTGTAGACTGGAACCATGTAGTGGATGGTCTGCCCCAGTTACTAGAGCTAGTTGCTTTGCACAATTGTCCTCCCACTCCTGCTTGAAAACTATCATCCCCGCCCCATCAAAAATTAATCTACTAGTTTGTTTAATGTCAAATGGTAGCATGTCATCCCCTCCAAAAACACTATCAATGAGAGTGGAGACCATAGCTGAATTAATTCTTTTGTCTGTGATTGCCTTGACTATTGCTTGTACATCTTTAGGATTTACTGGTGAGTATGTTCTTTGGTTTCCACCTTGCCCCCCGACTCGAACTGGGAAGGCTAACTTGGTTGATGGGGCCCAGTCCACGCATGCTATCTTTATTTCTCTCCAGTCTGTGAGCGAAGTTCGTTCTTTTTCTAGCTTCTCTTTAACCCAAGTAGTAGTATTGTAGCCACTGATTCTGTATGCCTTCAGTCTCTCTTCATCGGAGTCGACCACGGACCACTTACCATACCAGTCGTCCCAGCTGGGGTCTGACTCAGAGCCGGAAGTTGACTGACTAGACACTTCTGGGCTCCTGAGCCTTTTTGCTGGGCTCCGTTCCCGCCCCTTTTTCTTGGGATGCTCCTTCCCCCTTTGCCCGTCCCGCCTCCTGCTGAGGGAGGTTCTTATCTTATAAGGGTACACTTTACAGCGGACACTCTGTCTGGACACTTGTTTCTTACTATCTACTTTACTCTTCTCCTCCTCCCAACTTTCATTGCCTTCACTTTTATCTGTAACATTCATGGACTCCGCATTCCACATGGCAGGGTTATCTACGCCCTGCCCATCGTTCTGCGGCCCGGCGCCATTCTGGGGGGCATAAGGCGGTGGTCTATCCCAGGATTTTCCAGGGTCTGACCCGTCCGCGGCACGCCCCGGCTCGTTTATAAGATCATCTTGTGAGGGTTTCTGTTGTTTCGCAGACGAGTTACGGTCAGGGGAGCAACTGGGGACGGGGTTGGGTTGTCGTGGGGGTGAGGGGGAATGCCCTTGGTCTCGGGAGTTGTTGAACTCAGCTGTCTGGGGTTTGCGTAGTTGGCCCAATTCCCAGCTTTGGTACAGCAAGCAGACACTGCTGTGCTGCTTTCCAGGTCTCTTGTTCTTGCAGAGCTTTCTGCAAAGCCTGTTTGTCTCTCCCCCATGATTTAAGGTTCTTCCCACTACAGGAAGACATTGTGTCCTCAGCTAAAGCACTGGTGCATTTTCCCCATATTTCTGGGTGGAGTATATCCACCAGGCGGTCAATAGCACCAATTTGTAAAATATGTGTAATGGCAGAAGTAAAATCTTTAGGCTTACAATCAATTCCCCATTGTCTATGTAACTGCAATATGACCTTAACGAGGGCTTCCATCCTCCTCGCCGGTCCAGGAGCGTCCTCACCACCGGGCTGGTCCAGCTGCTCCGGCCGCCGTTCACCCGTCCAGACGAATCCCGTTTCCCAGATGATTCCCAGGTTTTGGCACCATTTGTTGCCACAAGCGAGGCGTGGTGACCTGGTCTGGGAACGTCATGGCAGCCACCTCAGGCTGCTCAGACCAAATGCCCACAGACACCAGTGTGGTGGATGGCAAATGGAGTTTATTCTGGGTTGCACAGTGTTATATATCTTGCATTTCTTGTCATCATATCCGTCTGCTTATGCAATAAGCTTCATACTATTGTTTAACTTACTATGACTAACGGTCATGCACACGGGGGGGTGACCCTGTCTTCCCGTACAGCGCGATATCTTCCACTCGCCTGACCCTGACTCTCACACTCTCTCACTGTGGCTGTAAACTAAGTCCTGACTAAAATTCCAAGATATGTACTGATAGATAGAGGCACAGACTGCTTCACAGTTCCACAGTCATCCTTCAGGTTAACTCAACAGAAGTAAAGTAGTCTAATGATCTTGACTTTGATGTGGATCTTTTTTAGTGAAGTGACACTTCAGTTTTGGGGAAGAATAGAGATTCAGAGGAATCAACTTACACATTAATCGACGACATTTAATGTTCTTGAAGAACCTCAATAATGTCAGAACGAAGACATGATAGAGTTAGATTTTGAAAACTTTATTACCAAGATGGCTTCATTTGTTTCCACAAAGCTTTTGATGGGAGCATCTGGGAGAAAACCTGTGAAAACCACAAAGCATTGACTTTTCCAGAGAACAAATTTCATCAACACTTTACTGAAGAGACTCTCCATTTCTCCAGGTATGCAAGTGTCCGGGGTTGAAGTATATTCTATCACCATCTTCATGACCTGTTGAAACCAGGTGAGGCAGTGCTGCCTGCCTCCCCCACTCTGGATTATCTTCTTTTAATGGGCCCATCAGCACCTTGCCACATGACTCACAGATAACTCCCCCTGGACTATTTCCTGTTAATGGGCCCAGCAGGCCTTATCACATGACTCACCATCCCATCGTGAGATGCTCCGCCCAGAGGGAGGAACCAAGCTTTCCAGCCTGGATATAAGCTGAGACTGAACACCAGAGTAGCACTTACCTACTGGACTCCTAGAGGACAAGAGCTACTGCTGGATCTTCACTTCATCAGAACCACTCTGCTTGGACTGCTACCACCATAGAGTGTCAGATTGTATTCTGTTTTTGTCAGTGTTCTTGTACTACTGCACTTATTTATTTATTTATTTTAATTTTTTTTCCTATAAAATTATAATTTTGACTTAAGATCTCCCACTGGTTTGATTTCAGACTAGTACAGCAAGTCAGATGCTACAACTGTGAGGTTGTTGTGGAGCATAAGAGTTTTAGAGGAACAATTGCAATTGCACAATTGAAACACCATGACATGGGTATGCCACCAATTCATATAGCTGCGTGTCCAAGAGAACAAATTGCAACAATACTAAAATTCCCTTTCTGTTCCTCCTAGAATTGAGCTGAACCTTGCATCCCTGGATGTCATTCTATGACTTAGTCTCATTATTGAATCGTTGTCTTATTCTGGCATTATATTGTTGCTTTGATCAGAGTGAGAGTGGGATACAATATTTGCTCTCATGTGTTTTCAATAAGCTCTTTGATTTCTATAGATGGGGATTAGAGTGTTTGTATCATAAGCCACATTGCAGAAAACAAAGAGAATATAAGGAATTTGAGAAGGCATTCCTAGTTTTATTCTTTTTGTAAAGATGGTCCGTACTAAATTCTTCTTCTTAAACTGAGCACTTTGTTCTCTGTCCTCTCTCTTCCTCCACATTTTTTCTTTCCTCTCAGTTGCTGGCAGAACCTTCTCATGTCCATGCATGCATACAGTCTGTCTCTCAAGAAAGCATAATGTGGATTTTAAGGATCTAGTTAATTCCTTTTCATCAGTGCTAAATATTCACCCATATCATAAATCCATCATATCTTGAAAAGTGTTCAAGGTAGATAAAACTCTTTTCAAATTAGGAACCACATTGTTTAACAGGACTGGGAAACTTTGTGTGACAACAGTGAAGCCATTGTAATTTCCTGGGAAATATGTTGAGACATTGGCAAAACATCTTCCATTAGAATAAGCGGAGAAATAACCACAGCATTTATGAAGAGCCCAGGATGTCCTTAACTAGAAGTAGCCATTAAACCAGTAAAATTAAAACTAGTTGTGTTGAGACAT
This sequence comes from Sitta carolinensis, assembly GCA_032173965.1. Lineage (NCBI taxonomy): Eukaryota > Metazoa > Chordata > Aves > Passeriformes > Sittidae > Sitta > Sitta carolinensis. The sequence continues at coordinate 90,730,735 of CM063284.1, read as the reverse complement.
GTGAAGGTAGTGTCTCTCTCAACATATCAATAGGGGAACATGTTGAGATTTTTCCAGTATAATAATGAGCATCTGGCTCATGTTTGTAAACCAGTTAGATAACCATTTATATTTCAACTGTGTGTTTGCCTTTTTGCCCTTATTAGTTAAAAGGAGGTGATATTCTACAAATAAACTATACAGCCTCATTATATTAATCACAAAGTATTTTCCCTCTGTAGTTTTATCTTCTGTTTAATGCCAGCATGGACCTTTGAATTTTTGAAAGGTGAAATTTGGTCCAGATCAGCCATGATCAGGCGGGGCAGGAAGGGTGTGAGAAGGCTGTGCAGTTGAATGACAGGTCAGTGTCATGTGAACTGAAGCATGCAAATTGTATGAATCATGGGGAAGAGATTCAGGTCCCTTTGTTTTCTCTCTTAACCCAATAAATTCATGCTTGAAAAATGTCAGCCTGATTTTTAGCTCTATAGGTACTTTAATGCACTCCTGAATTTTTGATATAATAGAGATACATGCAAAATATTAGTCTTGTGTGTATTACCAAAGTAGATGTGCTTGGGCAACATAGTGCCTTCATGCTACACACAAGGATTTCAGAGTAGCCTTTTCAGAAATTAGAAGCAACCAAGTCAGAGCAGGTCATAATGTTAAATATACAGAATCTTAAGAGAAACTCAATCAAACCCAACCTAACTTTTTATAAGGCATCACATATCATCCTGTATTAGCATCACATGGATTATTTATGAAAATGCTGTTGCTTGTCTGACAACCTAGGTGACATTACCTCTGGAGGATGAGCATCACCATGGCAAAACAGACATGTCACCATTAGACATTAGTCTACTGTAACTAATTTATAAGGCTGTCCTGTAATTTGTTTTGATCAGGCAGCCTGAATATAGTTGAAGGGGATGAAAGAGAGGAGGGAGTGCAGGCAGGGAGGAGAGAGAAAGAAAATCCAATATTATTATTAACTAGAGAATTCAAAACTGCAAAAAATAAAGCAAGAAAATGTGTAGCAAGTTTTTTTCATTTCTGTAACTTCCATCTTTACATGCAGACATAGATCAGAACCTCTAATACAAGTTTTCTCTCTTGGTTGCGGAATTTTTCCCAAGATTTTTCTAACTATGTTTTCTATGCTTTAAATTTGTTCAAAATACTATATAAACCATCCCCCTGCTTGTAGTTCTTTTTTTTTTTCCCCTTTAAATGAAGTATGCATATAGTCCAAAAGTGACTTTGAGAAAATGTCACCAGAGATAATCATGTCATCATGAGTGCCATATCAAGTTTGTCTGTCAGGAAGAAAAAGGGAGTGTTTCAAACTAAGGCTTACAAACCAAGTAAACATGTAAATGTGCAAGCTTTGTGCTGTGTCCCTTCTGATTTAGCAAATTCTTCAGTGGAATATTGCAATTTACGTAATCTTTTTTTTTTTTTTTTTTTTTTCCTTAGGTTAACTGATAAATAACATTAAATAAGAAAGAAAGAATCAATAGGATATGCATGAATATGAAATAATGAGACTTTCTTCAACTGTACTTGATAACTGCTAAAAAGAGATGAGAAGGTGCCATAATAACATCTAACAATAACATAATAACATCTCTATAATTTATAATAACATCTGTATTATTTCATAATAGCATTTCTGACCATAAATGACCTTGAGAGAATTCATTGTCATAGACCCTGCTTCTTCTTGGGTTGGGATACAAAGAATTCTTTTGAACTGAAGTTTGCAAGGCTGTAGCTCCAACTTATAAAGATCCCGTTCCAACTTCAGTTTTGAAGGAACATATTTTCCCCAGGAAAATGAAGATTGCTGTTCTAAAAGGATAGGTATTCCATTCAGAGTCGGGAAAATGAAGGAGGATATCAATCATTCAGGGAAATGAACATCATTTAAAAGGCCTGAGAAAAGGGGTTATAAGATTTCAAAAGTGTTCCAAAGAAAATTATTCTGCAGTCTGAGAAGATGCTGCAGTTGACACAAAGACTGACATTTTTGAAGCCAGAAGAACTCTGTTTAGCTGTAGTAAAAGAAACCCAAGGGTTCAATCTCCTTTTTATGTTTTTTTTTTTAAATTTTATTTTAGGCAACAACCACAACTTTACTTCTGTTCTTCAGTTTTCTTTCAGAGAATCAAAGCTGCAGAGTAACCAATATAGCAGTATTATATCACTATTAATTCAAGTAATAGTAAGAAGAGAGTTAAGAGTAAAACATAAATGAGCTTATTTGGAAGCAAGTGTGGTAGCAATAATAAAGGGAAGAAAGCAATCATTCATTTGGAATATTTATTCCTCTTCCTGTGAGCAGACATAGCAACTTTGTTAACATTTTGGCTCTAAAAAATTCCATCAAAATTTTCATCTCCTCTTCCCTTCCCCAACCTTTACCAGACATTTTCCTCTAGCGTAAAACCAGAGGAAAAAATATTTCTGTCAGAATGTCTAATCTAAATAGAAAAATGAATAATAAATAATAAATAAATAGGGGAAAGATGGAGAGATAAAGAAAGTATCAAGAACAAGGTCTGTTTATACTAATTAGATTTACTTTTCCACTTGTACTTTGGCTACTCTGATAAACTCAGGAGGAAAACAAGAAAAATATATGGGCATAATTTGTCTGGTGGCAATGTGAGGTTTTGCTCTATAATCCCATGATAATGATTTCTTTTCCTATTTTTACCTTCTAGCGTCTAAGTTTCATGCCATTGTTTCTGGCTCCAAAAACCACGTCTGGCTGTGTCTCAGATCTTTAAAATTTTGGTAGGCACATTTGAAAGCAAAAGAAAGGGGCTGAAGAAGAGAAAGTATTCATTAGATCTTTCAGCACTTATAAAATATATTTGTTCTGTTTCAATAGTATTACAAAATGCTGCCAACTACGAAGAAATCATGAGTTTCCATCAAAATAACTTAGCATAATTTATTTGTTTGAGCCAGTTTTTCTGGTAAATTTTTCATTGATTTTGGTAGGTCTTTTTCTTTAGTCCTCGCTGCAATAATCCTTAGTCCTCCAAGTGAACAGTTGACATCACTGGGAATGATGCAGTGTATTCTCCTGTTTTTCTCTCTAATTACCAAGGTATTCAAATAACACAGCAGAACACCGCATCATGGTATGTGTTCTTCCTGTCCCTTCAACTCCTTAAATTCTGGTCTATTTGCAACACAGCTTTTACTGTATATTAGTCAATTTTTTAAAAAAACCCAAACTCCAAAAATCTAGAAATATATTCTCTAGAGTTACCATCTGTAGCTCCTCTATAATATTAATTAAATCCAATGGTAATAGGAAATTAATTAATATTGCCATTGAGTCTTGTATGGGCAGCCCTTTTGGAATATCTACTATGAAAAAAATTAAAAATCAAGACAGCCTTTCTTGGCTCAGTTAATGACTAAATTCAGCAGGTTTTTCTGTACATTACACAAAAATTTACATTGCTTACAGCTAGTTATTGCCCATAGTGATTCTGAAATCCAAGTTTTACATGTGCTACTCAAACAATCCAGTGTTCAGATGTCTCTAAATATGATATATAAAGTTAGGTCATAAGCCTGGTGAATACATTTATTCTTTAAATAATACTGTTGTGTGGCATCGCCATTCTAAAGTGACCTTTACATTGCACAGAATGCAAATAGGAGCAGTGACAATATACCCCATGTACACACATTATGTTTTGTAGATTTCTTGCTTTTCCTCATACACTAAATTTTTGTGTTACAGCTCTTAAAATTTCAACATAAACCAAAAAAAATCCTTCAGCAGAACATTTACCTTTATGGAAGCACACCTTTTAGTCCAGCTTTCTCATACGGAATTTGAATTCTGGGCATTATTTTCCAGCATTCATCCATAGTAGCATATATAAATACACATGCATACAATATTCTTTTTAATCTTGTACACAAAACTTCAGAAAAGTAAAAGTATGTCTACATTGTATGCAGCAAAAGTAAAGCACAGTAAATTAGCCTTAACAAAACTCCATGATGTTGCCGTGAGGTTGATTTCAGCCAATAGTTGAAACAGTTTGCTTAAAATTAAGTTGGGTATTGCAGCAGCTTGAAGTGCACATATAATATTAGAAACCTACCACTAAATTTACAGGTTTTTTTATTTTTCTTTCCCTAATAGCAAGATGCACTATTGTCTTCTGTGTCAATTTTTACAGCAAATTTAATTAAAAAAAAAAAAAAAAAGAAGCTATTTTTGCTACAAAAGTTGTATTTAAGTCTGTAGTCAAATTTCTAGTTTATTCAATTGGAGTGTAGGACAAGGGCACTGGGGGTCACAGCAAGATTGAGGAACCCAAACAATATATTTATAAAAGCTTTTTAATTAGTTTTGATAAAACCATTTGTAGCATGCTAAAATTATCTTTTTGAGAAAGACAGTATCCAACTCCTGTTTGTGAAAGATCTTTTGGACATGAGGTGTCATAATGTGAGAAGTAATATAAATGTTTAGTAGCAGTAGAACATGAAAAGTTTGCTTTTTATGGTAATAGTTTAATAGAAGATGCTCAGAATGGTTCCTTCCACAAATAGGAGCTAATCTGTTTGTCTTTAATTAGAGGCCCTTTCCTAAAATTCCCAAAATAGCATTTCTTGCAAAAAGATGTGCTATCAAAATAATTTCATTAATAAACCAATTTGCAAGTATCAACCCAAGGAGAATTTGTGTCTAACAAAAATGCTTGTGGAGGGTTTTTGTTTTATTTTACTTATGAAAAACCACTATTTTGGAAGATGAATAACAGCATTAATATAGATGCTGGGTTATTTGAAAGCTAAGCTTTTTGTGCTGTTCATTATCCAACCTGGCTAAATTTTTCAGAACATGAGATTCTTGTTTATTTTTCTCAATTTCAATTAGCTGCACAGTGAGATGCAGACTATCTCCCCTTACAGAAGACAGAGGTTTTGTTATAAGGAAATTCTAAATATTGTTTGGTTTGGACATGTGTGCCACAAGATTTGACTTTCAGCTTAATGGAAAAATCCTGAAAACTGTTGTTTGCCCCATTAGAGGAACATGAGCATTTCCTCTGTTCTGAGAGTGGATACATGAGCAGATATATCCAGTGATAGAACTTTACTGCTATTACTCACTGTTGCTTTTAGGATCTCAGAGGGAATAATCTGGGCTTCACTGTTCCTCTGCACCTTCGCCTCTAAGCCTCGGTTACTGTGAAAAGGATATCCAGGTCAAAAAGGCATAAAAGGTACATAAATATTCTTTGTAAGAAAAATTTGTATTGGTAAAAGCACAGCCATGATTCAATTGCAATCACAAAATGGAGCAATTGCTTAATCTCTGGCTGGGCAAATGCATTTAGAAAAAAAGTCCATACCTTCACATTTTGAGCACCTCTCCTTTTGCTCACTCTTTTCTTCAGAGTGTCCAAAAAAGCATAGGCACTTGCAGTGCAGCATCTATGACTTTCCAGGAAGCTAAAATATATTTCTAAAACTGTATATGCCCCACTTTCTTCATCTGAGAAGTTTAGGTAAAAATATTTCCTGAGCCCAAGAGTGTCATTAGATAATACCCAATAAAACAATGTCGGGAAGTCTTTTTTTTTTTTTTTTTTTTTTTTTTTTTTTTTTTTTTTTTTTTGACGTGTTTGAGAAAAATGGTAACAAAATATTATTATTTATTAATCAAATAACCAATTATTTATTCATCAAAGGAAATGAACACAGAGCTTCTGTTACCTACATCATGTCTTAATTCTCTGTTTCATACCCTGGTATTTGTAATTAGGAAAATGAATATTATTGGTTTTTCTAGGAGATGAAAATGTACCTCCTTGCAAAAATGCAACATAATTATAATATCCACTATAGAAATGATGCAGGATGAAAACTTGAATTCAGTGCAAACCATCACTGATCTCATATTGATGACAATATGCAAAAAATATATATAAAATTACTTTCAAAATAAACCTAAGTTTTTGTCAACAATAATGCATTTATTCTCCACTTCTATGTGAAATAGATTTTGTGGTGTTAAAAAAAAAAATTCCGCTCCGAGTGCAATTTTCCTTTTAGGGATGATATAAAATTTTGTAGATTGTTTGTATTTACTTTATCTGATTGTCTCTTTTCATAAAATTTGGAGGAATTTAACATTTGAGGCCCTAATATATGAGCTGCATTTGACTGAAATTGATAAGTTGGTTCCAAGTTATAGTAAAGGGAGGAACAATTGTTTGCCCGATGTACAAAAGAAGAAGGTAGATTTTCTAAGAAATACAGTGAAAAATAATGGCTGGTTATTGAGATAAGGTTTTGGGCTGTGTCATATCTAGTCTTTCTGGCTCCTTTTATTTTTTTTCAAATATGAGACATGCATGTTCAGTTTGTTTGATGCAAAATAAAAATTATTATTAGCATTAATATTAGTAATAATATTAGTATTATGGTATTATCTTTTGAGCTTTTCCTGTTTGCTATGCTACCATAAATATAGCTGTGAAACAACTTCAACACACAGAAAATGTTCAGGACAACACATCACCTGGTTAATTATTTTTCCTCAATCATTACTTGCATACCCCAGACCAGTAGTAATACTGTTGTGATGGTACTGTCAAACAGAGCTTTCTTCAGTGAAACAAGGAATTTCTTATACTTCAAATATCTTATACTTCAAATAAATATGAATCTTGAAGAATAACTTTTCCCTATGAATATGAAATGGCCATTGGATTTCGACCAAATATGTTTAGAAACACATGGACCCAAGATATGTAGACTTGAGAGGGACCAGTTATGCCATCAAACTCATTTAGGTCACCAGATTTGTCCAGTACAGTAAAAGCAGTCATGCAATTATCTCATTCCGAAGAGTTTCCAGAAATTGTCCTATCAATATGTGACACATGTAAGTAGAGTTGTACACTCTGCTTTACCTTCTTCTCAGCCCCAGCTAGTTTCTAATTCTTAAGAAATGGGCGGATACCACACTTTCTTTTCCCTGTCCTTTATTAAAATCATTAATGGTTAGCAGAAAAAAAAACCCTCTCACAACAAGGTACACATAACAGGCAGTCTGTTTCCTCCTTTTAACCAGATGACAATAGGGTCCCACCTGTTTTAATTCTTCCCTGATGCGTAGATGTGGCACTGAAGGACATGAATTAGTGGTGGATTTGGCAGTCCTGGGTCTGTGCATGATGAGGTCTTTTCCATCCTAAACCATTTAATGATTCTGTGATTGCATATGTTGGCACTCCTTGACCAAGAGATATGTACAGAAAAAATTAGATTGCAGTTTGAAAATGAAAACAGAGGACAAGAAGAGACGTAAGTAGAAATATGCAAATTGAGCAAGTGTGTTGAAGGATTAAAAGCTGCAGCCTGACGATATTGACCAGTTCTTAGTTCCCAGATAATTAAAATGCAATAGACAAAAAGTGTTTTCTCTATCTGCTAAAGTCTGCTATGCAGGTAGCTGGTCCAATAGACTGACAGAAAAAAAATTGTTATCTGTCTTCTACGTCCCTTTTCTTTTTAGATATCGACCCAACTTCCAGGAATGAAACTTATATAGTACAGGTTCCTACTTTTATCAAAAGCCCAGGCTCCTTCCAAGTTAGCTAAGTTGGCTTCCTAAATTACACAGCAGAATGTACATTGGTGTGTTTTGGAAGTCTTCCCTAAAGGTTAATCAATAGACCTAATGAAGTCTAATGTAACACCAATGACTTTTTGAAAAACAGTGAGATCTGTTAATGGTGAGGCAGACAGGGAGTAATAGAGACTGATCTTAATGATTGTTTTATTTATAACTGAATTATAAATATGCTAACTATGCATATGAGGAAAACATAGAGTTATTTTTATTAAGTGATCTAATTCTTCCTACCATCTGATTCCTATTATTTAACCTATTACTTACAGGGATTAGTATCTTCACATTGCAGCAGTTTCATTTCACCAATGTCATTTAGACCATTTGGAGTCTGGAAAGATAATGTCCCTCAGATTTCCTTTTGATTAACACAGAATCACTGAATGGTTAGGTTTGTAAGGGACCCCTGGAGATGATCTAGTCCAACTCCCCTGCCAAGGTAGAGTCCCCTAGAGTCGGTGACATAGGAACACTTTTAGGTGTGTTTGGAACATCTCCAGAGATGGAGACTCCACGATCTTCCCTGGCGGCCTGTTCCAGTGCTCTACCATCCTCAACAGAAAGAAGATCTTCCTCATGTTGAGGAATTTATTGTGTTTTAGTTTACGGCTACTGTTTCTCATCCTGTTGCTGGGCACCACCAAAAAGAGTCTGGAACCATCCTCTTGACACCCACCTTTGAGATATTTATACGCATTAATGAGCTCCCCTCCTCTCGACTGAACAGGCTCAGCTCCCTCAGTCTCTCCTCATAAGAGATGCTCCAGACCCCTCTGGAGGGGTCTTTCTGGCCTCTGCTGGACCCTCTACAGCATTTTCTTGTCTTTTTGTGCTGAGGAGCCCAGAACTGGACAGAACCACTCCAGATGTGGCTCCAGATGTGGCCTCACCAGGGCTGATGTGTGATCATCCTTGTTCTTGTAAAGGAATCCCATAGCTCTGGGAAGCAAGATTTCAGACCTGACTTTGTTTAACTCTGGAGCATGTATCAGATCACATTGACAAGATTTTTTTCCATTTGTTTTTTTTGTTCCACATTCTTCCAGAAATTCAGCATCAACAAGATCCTCTGAAAAGTCCTACATAGAAAAGGGGGCATTTTGGGGAATCCTTCTTACTCTCCACAGGGAAAACAGATGGAAAACATGTGCTCAGTTTTCCTACTATAACTTTATCTTCTTTGAACATTCCTTCTATATTTGGTTACTTGCTGGCCCTACAGGTGCTTTGGCAACTTTCTGGTTCCTGATATGTTTAAAATAGGGTTTATTAATTTAATGTCTTTTTGGACATTTTCCCTCAAGCTCTTTCTTCTCTTCCTTTGTGATTTTAATTTTCGTCTATTGTGTTCAGTATAGCATCTTAAGTCTTCACAGAAGATTGCCACACCACTAAAAGGATTCACATGAATTTCAGTTCTATAAGGATAGCTGCTGTGAATAAATACCTTTGCTGCTACTGTAGAAAGGAAGCCGAAGAAAACTGCTGCAGGAAAAGTACAGACTCTCCTCCACTAACACTTCAGTGCTAAGAAAGAACTATGGATAAGAAATTGGTATTTGCATGGCTGAGGACCAATGACTGAATAATCAGCATCCCTATGTTGGTGAAAAGCTGGATCGAGTTGTCATCAGGGTGTAAGAACTCTTGCTGTGTAAACTACAACCAGCTTGCCTACATTTTGGACACTTGAAATCTCTGTAGCTGTGACACATGCATGGTGTGGAGGGTAAGAAAACATTAAAAAACAAAAGGATGGATCCAACACAGTCTCACATTTAATCAACGTTTTAGACAACATTTTGACTTTAAATATCTCATTCACTATTTGGAAGTCTTAACATTTCACTGGTCCAAGGGCTACAGCAGGAACTATCTCCTGCTTGATTTTTTTCAAGGGCTTGCTGCTTGTTTTATATGTACTTATTTGACAGAACAATGATCTGATCCCAGAAACTATTTTAAAATTATTTGGTTCTTTTTTGTTTGCTGTTTGTATGGCTTCTTCCTTAATTATAGGTTTATTTCTTAATTACTTTGTGTTTCTGTATATGCAGTATGCTTTTTAATTCTAGTCATTGTGCAGTGCCAAATTCATAATTTTGTGTAGGTTTGACAATTATTTTTATCATCACTATTTATAGTAGTTAATTATAGTAGTTATTAGGTTTTATTATTTTAAATGTAATGAATAAAATACACCATAAAGAATTAACATTTTTTTCCTGATATGAAAACCTTATGACCGGACCTTGAGAAAACACAAGGGGGAGCACAAGGCAGGGCAGAAAATGTTTTTCATTGGCATATATTGTTTTGAGACAACGAAATCTGAATATTGTATATCCTGATTCCCACTGGGATGTCTGAGTCCACAGAATGATCCTAATTGAATTTTCCCTGCCTAAATGGAGTATGCCCTGTTGTGAACCTGCTTTGAGCATGATGACAGGATGGGACGTCTCAGAGCATCACTTCTGTGAGACCCAGGGCCTTCCTTCTATTACCTCTATTATCTAAACAAATAACCTTGGACAAATCAATTTACATTAATCCAGCCTCGTGGTTTAAACCTCTCTCCTTTCCTTTAAAATATCTCAATCAAGTTTCATGTAAAATTTCTTGAACATTTATCTCTAAAAATGTGGCTGTATAATACAAGAGAAATCTGTAATTTTTTAATTAAAAAATATAGAGATGTTTAAAAGGGTAAATTAATACATGGGTCATAGCAAGTTCTTTCTGCTTTGTAACACTGAGCACAGAATCTCTTAGGAACAGTTGTGTTTTTATTTATGCTAAAATGAGTTGGTTAGTGAGATTAATCTTGGGTTTTTACTGTTTTCTTCTTTCATTAAGCACATGAAGGATTTAGTATTTCAAAATTTTGCTGTATAAAATTAAAAATCTGCACTCACAGTGAGCCTCAGTCATGTTCACTGCAGTAATCACAAAGGATTATTTCTCTATGATACTTCCTATGTAAATGCATTTGAAATAGATAGTGGTATGAACAATGGTTCTTCAAATTTATGGGAAAACTTCTTGAAACTTTATGAATTTCATTACTCCAGTAACTCATATGACTTTCTTGCTCTTTTTCTAGTTTATAAAGGATTTTATCTATAAATTAATCGATTGTAGCTTTCTCGTATTTTGAAAGTTACAGATCAGTGCATGATTATTTTCACATATCTCGAGTCAATCCATAGTCTGTGTTTGTGTAATAATTCTTGTTCTTTATAGAAGTTATAAGAGCTTTATACATAAGAATAGCCATGTTTTCCAGTTAAGCTCTGGTATATAGTATATTTTAGCTGTTTTTCTTCTGAGTTCAAATTCAATGAGTAGAGACGAGGCACAGACAAGGGACTGTAGGAGCCTTCTCTTATCCAGGCTGAACAGCCCCAAGTCACTCAGCCTTTGTTCATAGGAGGAGTTATTTCAGCCCTCTGACCATTTTTGTTGCTGTGCTCTGGACACACATAGTTGTTTCATACTTTTTGAGTTAGAGCAAAGAAATTGTTGGCCTTATCTGTGTTGCAGACACAACAGAGGTTCAAAGATTTTCTAAAATGTGAAAAATTGATCTGTCATTGCAGTCTTTGTATTCTTACAGCATTTTTTTTATTGGTCCTGCAAGAGGAAGGAAGTATTCTTCAGTTAAAACCAATTTTCATGGTTGAAAATTTCTTATTAGCTTCAAATTTTTCTCTTCTCCCTAGGAAGTTTAGCTCTTTTTACGTTTGCTCAGAGTGGCACTAAGATGCTCTTCAGTGACCCTTCTTCCCTGTCCTCAAGCACTGATTCTGGATTGCATGGGGCTATCAGCATCCCATGTACATTTTTCCTTCGTTCTGGTACAAAGGCAAACTTTGAAAACTCCTCTGAAATCCTTCTGGAAATATCCCAGTAGTTAGAGTGAGAAACATCCCAGCTGGGTGAGCTGTGATCACCTTGCCCTCGACAGGCCTGGTGGTGTCATGGCTCAATAGCTTCCTACCTATCTTGTTCTAGTAGCCCTGCACAGCCTTTCAGGCTGCAGTGCAGGCCTTAGACAAAATTATTATTATTACCCTCAGCTGATTCCTTTGTGCTGCACTCTAGTCTCTATAGGGAAAGTTTTATCTCTTCCCTCACATTTTAATTATATCCATTCTACAGCTGGTAGCAAGATGTCCAAACCAATGACATGACTCGACAAGCCTTTCAAAAGATTGCAGTGACTGGGTTGTATCTCTTGGTGTGGAAGAGGAAAAAGGAGAGTAAATGAGAAGAAAAAGTAAGAAGTTTCTTCCCATGCACTTTTCTCCCCAACAAAGCAAAAAGGTGAAGATTGCATAACCTCTCTAGCCTGCTGCCTGTTTATGCAGTAAATCTATACTAGTAGGAGATTTATTAATTTAAGTGTGGTCTTGCATATAAGAATGATATGGGCATTCTCAGAACATATTTATTAAGCTAATAGAGTGATTTATTGGAAATGTCTGCTAACCATATTTTGTAGTTTATATGATTTTTTCCCCTTAATATTGATAGTTTTCCCCTTTCTATTTAAAAAAGACAACTCTGTAGACTCACACAACAAAAAAAAACCCTTTTTAGCTGGATGACATAATTTGCCAATCAGCAAATTAGAACAGCATGTTGCTTCTGCTGAAAAAATATTAAATATGTGTCTCATAACTCTGCTGCTGAGCTTTAGTTAAAGACATACCCTTTATTTGAACTTATCTCATTAATCATGGGGGAAAAAATAGCTATTTCACATATGGGACTACGGAAAAAGATAGCTTAGTCATTTACCACTGTGGAGTGCTCACTCCCAAAGAAGGAAGGTAATTTCTGCAGGGAGAGTTGACAAGTTGCAGGTTGAATACCCATTTTGGCTTTCCCCTGGAAAGTTAATGAAAATGAGTACTTTTTTTCCCTTGAAAATTATTAAAGATTTTCCTTATTAGAGGCTGTTAAATGCTGTTAATAATAGCTCATATTTTGCAGGATTTTTTCTCTTCAATGTGACATCAGTTTGCTATGATGGACCCCCAAACTGTCTTCTTTTCATTTGCAGTCACTCTCTCATTTTTCTTCTACTTATATCTGCAGCCTCCAGCTTCACACAGACAGCTAACTAGTTTCTCGGGCTTTTACCCATTTAGGTGTTCCACTACCTCGTTGTTTTCTTGCTCCAAGTTTTGCAGCATCCAACAGCCACTGTTTATCTGACTTTTACCAACATTTTCTTCCTGAGTGTTAGAGGCTGGCTCATTGCTGGATTCTGTGACCCTAAATAAAGAAATGCCCCATGAGTTTAAAAAATGACCCTATGCTACTGAAACACTCTATACAAACCCTCCCCTGAGGGATAAGTGCAGTACAGTGTTACATTGAAATGTTGCCATTTCCTTCTGTGAAAAAATACAGCTCCAGGATTCTCCTAACAAATCAAATCCCTGTCTCAGTCCACTCTGACATATGCAGAGATTAAATTTCATCCTCCTAATGATGTGGGAATTTGGGAAATTAACATTCAAAGCTTTTATTTCTAAGAGGAGTGGTGTGCCTGTCAGTTTCAAATTATGACGAGTGATAAAACTGTGATCTTACTGAGTTTTCTTAGGAAACCAAAGCAAGTGTATTTTAGATATATACACTAAACACTAATCATCCTCTCAGGGAACCATAGGCTACCCTCCATCTCTGAGGACTGTGTATTTGGGCTGTAGGTAAAGCATGAGACTATGCAAGTATGATAGCAGGCAGTGCTGGGTGTTACTTTCTTCATTTTGGGGTGTTTTTCTGTTAAATAAGAATTCTACTAGTGCAAATTTCTCCAAAAATTTGTAGTACCTTGAACACCAAGCTCTTTAAGTACAAAACACAATCATAGATTGATTGAGGTTGGAAAAGGCCCTTAAGGCCCTGGAATCCAACTGTTTGCCTAACACTGCCATGTCTCTATGTTCTGCATGTTTAAATGTCTTCTGGAATGGTGACTCAACCACTTCACCAGGCATCCCATTCTTATATTTGATAACACTTCCAGTGAGGAATTTTTCCCTAGTATCCAATCTAAACATCCCCTGGGGCAATTTGAGGCCATTTCCTCCTATCCTATCTCTACTAAAGGACCAGTACAAGTATTTGAAAGATAAAGCTTTTGGCTATGTATCTCCCTTTTTTCATTTCCTAAGTAAATTGTATGTTAGCCCCAAATGATGCATATGCACCACTGTAGACTGGATTGATAGTAGCAAAGATTTGACTATGAATCATTGGATAAATGCTTTGGGACCCCTAAGATTTGAGGTCTTCGGCAGGAACTGCAGACTCAATTCCAATGAGTGTCTGGAAAGCAAGGATTCAATGCCTAAGTGTCACTCATTCCAAATAAGTGATCAAATTTACAAGGCTGTGTAGTCAACAGTTTTCCTCTGGTCTCAGTAAATGCAGAAATTCTGATGTAACATGGCAGAGTCCCAGTGAGGCAGGGGCAGTAGTCCCCTGGGATGGAAATTCAAATCTCCTCTAAAACACAGAGAATGCACTTTGAGGTCAGGGACTCTACCATTTCTGGTGATTCACTGCAGCATGGTTTTCAGCAGCTCTAGGACTCTGCTTTTTCTTGCTGTTTGCAAAAGAATGCTTTAGTACAATTCCCACTAATTAAAAATCCCCAAAATTAGTGGAACATTTTTTCTGGTTTTCAAGGCAAGGATCTTATATGATCATGCACAACCATGACACTCTTACATATTATTTCTAGGACCTGGTAGGCAATTCCCATTTCCTAGATAACATCTCTTTGCTTCACCTCTCCCCCCTTCACCCCCAATTCCTCCTTTTTTGCCAGCCAGAAGAAACTCAGAGGGTAATGTGCTATGGCAGAATATTTAATCTAAGACATGAATGAGTTTGGCAGGTTTGAGATGCTGCCTTCACAGACTGCATGGGCAGGCACATATCCATAAATCACCCAAAGTTCTACAGAGAATCATCCGTGTGTCTTGTTTCAGGGGTCACTTATAGTCTCTGATTTGTTTTCAGTATGTTGCTACACATTAATACCAAATTCATAATAATAGTAAGTATATCAACACAGCATGATGTGCTTTTCCTGACTCATAAACTTGATCTGTTTCCTACTCTTCCACATCCTGCATATTCACTGAGTGCCAGGCGCCAAAATTTTTTTGAGCAAGTGAGGCTAAACCACTGAGGGCTGCCAGAGGGTTTGCAATGCATCAATGACTTACTTCCCAGAGAGCTCTGAAACATTACTTCAAGCCCAGAGCTGGTGACTGCAATGTGCACATCCCACCACTTCTGGAGGTGGCTGTTAAACCTGCTCAAGTTGTCCAAATAAAATCAGGAGCATGGGCAGAACACTACTGTGTTACCTGCGGAGTTTCCAAGTTAGACCAAGCTGGAAAATAGTGGTGGTGTGAGGTTCATATCAGCATGGGCAGAGGTTCCAGGGTGCAGCTGTAAATGTGCTGAAATAGCACATCCTCTCACTGGTTTCAGCATCATTCTCCATTTGTAAGGACCTGCAGAATTTGGCTGCCATAGCTTTTTTGACAGAGGTGCTCAAACTCACCTCAGAGCTGCCTGAAGTAACAATGTATTTTTTCCAAGACAACACGTTTATAGCTTTTTGAACACCAAATTCCACTTCTTTCCCTTTTTTGCCATATGAGGAATTGAAAAAGAACAGTGATGCCTTATTGAAGTCTTTAATACAATATAAATTGAATTGAATCTTTTAGAAGATATCAATGGGATGGAGACAATTCTTTTCTTGCAATTGAAATGATTCAGAGAAGTGAAAAAGGACATAGTGATATTTTTAGGTTTCTAAGAAATTTGAATATATGGAGTATTAGAAAGCCATGTGCAAATAAGTGTAAGGCTGTATGGCTAATTTCAGAAGCCCTAGATGGTTTACCAAAACTCGTGAAAATTATTTAAAGTCATTCATCAAAATCTCTTGCAATAAACAGCACCACAGAGACACACCTGAAAGTTGAAAATCATTGCCCAAACATACCCATTGGTTCATACTTTGAGTTCCTTCCAGTCCTGTTGTGGATTTAGAAAGACAATTTGGACGAGACAGGTCTGATATATTACTTTGGTTTATTCCAGTTTCACCAACTACAACAAGTGGGATCATAGGATAAGTTGAAGTGATGAAGTTAAAGGAGTCGTGTCTCATTTCCACTCTCTGAGATTTTCTGTCTCAGAAAATCTCAGGAACTCCTTGAAAGGGAAGCTTTAATTAGGGACCTTCCCACAGGAGTCTAGGAAGCATATTTGCTGTGAAGTGTAAATTCTTCAGAAAGAAAATTCCACACTTGGAGAAATATTTTTTTTTTCTTTACTCTTCTGCTTGTAGTGACATTTTGATATCTTTTCCTCTTAGTGAATAGCATTTGAGTAATCTTTCAACAAATTATGCTACACCACTGCAGGTTATAAAGAACATGTGCTGGATGACCATTGATTTTTCTGTTAGTGATCTTAAGAAGAGAGAAACTAATTAGCAAGCAGTGGAATTTATCTGCTCTACACCCCTGACCACTCAGCTTTGAAAACACCTATCAGGTGAAATTGTTAATTAGTCAAAAGACAGGAAAAGCACTGCACAAATATGTAGGACCATGTGTCTTGTCAGAAATACTTCTTTTTGCATACAGAATGTGACATAAAAAGTTATTTAAACATTCAAAGCCTTAGTGCTAGTCATGTGGCACAAATAGTCTAAAAGGAAATGCAAAAAGTATAATAATGTAGGAATAAGCATAATTCAAACCCTGGAAATAGTTGACTATTTAATGAGTTTCTCTTGGGCTTTCAAAATAAAAAGTAAGTCATATGTGAAACATATCTGACCATGACTTATTTGGTAACTGGCTCTCTGGATTGAATTGTGTTTGCATGTCAGTGTACAAGTAGATGAAGAATATATACTTTTTTCTACCTTTTAACCCAGTGAAAGCTGATGCTGTACGTCCTGAACCAGGGCTGCACAAAAGTTTTTCTGAGATGAAGATGAAGTCTTCCTCCAAATGCAAGGTGTGGGGTGAATTTCAGTAAGGGTAAATGAGAGGGAACTGCAATGGAGTGTGTATGGGGCTTCAGCAATAAAAGAAGATGATAAAAAGAGGCAAGAATTAGACCTTCACTCTCTTTGCCTCTTCTGTCAAGAGAATGCTGAAAATGCTTTCTAGCTCTGGTCACAGAGGTAGATTAGGAGAGGCAATACTTAATTGGTGAATCATGGAACGCCAGAGTTGAACAGTTCAACATAATGAAAAGTAGATATTTTGAAGAAAGGCTATATTCTTTGAAGATGCCAAGAATATGAATTTTGAAAGAATTTTCTGTCTTTATGGCAATTAGATGGTTGCTGAATGATGGCTTTAAAATACCTCTATTGTGGGCAGAAATAACAACATATCCTACCCTGTCTTAGTCTTTCTGTGGATTCAGACCAAAGTTACAATTCTTATTCACACTGAATAGTACCTGTTCACCAGAATGAACTAATTTGAAGCAGACTTTCCCCATGGGATAGTTGTAGTAAAAATAAGAAAACGTAAAAATAAAAGAAAGTTAATTTGTGCTAGTTAAAAAATATAAAAAAAAAGTAATAAGTTTAAAACAGTGAAATAAATTAGGATTTATATTTAGTTAACAATGAGTTATCACAAACCATTCCCATACATTTCCTGATGGTTTACCATTACATAACCTGCTCTATATTTATAATGTACATCTGGCATACTGTACTTCTATTCAGATCACTTTAATTAAACCAGCCTCCAAGCTCCCATATAAAACAATGGAAGTTCTGAAATGCAGGAAAACAGCAGTATGAATTCATGAATAGCCCTGTATGTGAAGGCAGGCAATCTGCAGATTAGTGTGGTGGTTTCCTGTTGTTAACACCATAAACTTGTTGAACTCTGTTAGCTAAATCCTTCTAACTTCAACCCAGTCACTGTAGCTACTGCAGAAAAGATGAACCAGATAAGAAAAGGAAAAGATAAATAGCTTTTTTATATTAGAAAGTAAAAAGAAAAGAAAAACAAAAATAAAAACTTAGCTTTGTGGGTTAGAAAATAACAGCAGTGCTTCAGAACTCTCTTACTAAAATTACCCTCTCAAAGACAAAACTTTCCTAAACCAAATAATCAGCAAGAGGTAGGAGAATCCTAGAATGTTGAAACTATTTCTAAAAGATGGTTTAAGATACAGACTTAATTTTCAGTAAATGTCTTGTTTAGTCATGAGAAGAGAAACTGAGAAGTTACCAGTGGGCAGAGCTCTTCTCATGAGGACTTCAATTATACATATTAAAAAATAAATTATACTGCAATGTTTGGGTGCAGAGGGTTATTTCTAGTCTCCAGAAATCTTGATATCCTAACAGGCTATTTAAATCCTCAAGCAATGAACAGATTATTTTTAAAAACTACAGGATTGACAAAATTCATTATTTTTTGACCTTGTTGTGGGCCTCTAACAAATTCTCAATATGGATAAGTCTTCTGATCAAGGATTTAATTTTCTTAGCTGTTTTTAATGAATGCTGCAAAATATGTGAACAGTCAGTAGAGCATTAAGATAGGATAGCAACTGTTAATATATATACTTATCTTTATATGAAAATAGATTATTATCATATTCTATGGTAACTTTAATAGAACAATATTCTTCTACCAGTTCATAGCATCATAGGATAATTCAGACTGGAAGGAATCTTCTGAGGATCCTAATGCAACCTTGTGCCCAAAGCAGGACTAACAATGAAGCTGATACTTCTTCCAGTCAGATATCTGCAACTAATAAACAAAAAAACTTCTGAAACCTTCTTACAGGCCTCAGACACCATATAGCTTAGTGGTTTTAAAATGTTGGTCAAGCTCCTTTTGACAGCAGTTATTTAATTCAGCTGAAAGTGGAATTAATTGGTAAAGGTTGCGTTACCTAATTAGTGAATACGTGTTCCTTAAGCCATCAAATGAGTTCTTAGTACGAATGCAGACTCTATGAACTACTTGATATGTAACAGATCCAGACTGTAACATCTGTTTACAGCATATTCTCTGTCAAATGTTTTGCCAAATGGTGCAGTGCTCATTTTTACCTCTCTTTGCACCTTTTTATCCTGTCCCTCTCTTCTGGGAAAATGTCCTAAACACAAGGTCATAGACAAACGTTTTTGTTTCTGATGTCTTAAACAGAAAGGGCTAATTTCACCAAATAACTTATTTGCAGTTCTTAATATGACCAGTGTATATAGCTCCATAAGCCACAGGGGAAGGAAGTTTCTCTGTTTTCCTTCTGCTTCTGTTCTTCAGGGAGACGTTGAAGTTTTAGACATTATGAAAATTATCCAAAATGACATTAGTCCAGTCACAATTGCAGCAAAATCCTCCTGTGTTATACAAATTAATTTGCTGTGAAAATCTGTATAAAGATATTCTGAATAAATAGAGGACTACTGAAATATTACTTTGCGTTGGGCAAATAAAATTTTTAATTAAGATTTAGAATGGGGAGCTTCTATTTCTGTTTCTGCAGTCCTTCTCTGCAGAGCATATCTATTTTGTTTAAAGATTCACCAGTAAGAGCACTATTTCATTGTAAATCACAGAATGTAAGAATTAACGACATTAATTCCAAAGGGAAATAACTTTAAGATAATGATTTAATATTCATGTAAGACAAGAGTCTGTATGGCTGTGTGGAGATGTAAGGTACAGGGGAAGAGAAGGAAGGAATGGAAGGAAAAGCAAGAGGACAAGAATTAGGATGCTATCCCATCATATAAACACACAAGACAACACAGATGGAGTGACACAGACAGACAGACATCCGAATGCCTTACCCCCGCACAGGCCAGCTGAGCAGTGGCTGAAATAGGAGGCAAATACCATGTTCTACTGCCAGTCGGAGACCTACTGGATTGATCCTCCTGGTGCTCTCTTCCCGCAATTGCTTGTGCTTACTCACCCCTTGTGGCAAGTGCATTGTATTTCCTATGGTTACCTCATGAAAAGAGTGGCTTCAACTGCAGCAAAGAAATTGTGGCTGTGCACAGCAAAATGTGAATTTTCTATGACATTACTTGGCTTGTGATGCACAAGCAAGCTTATTCTGGAACTCATGAGCTTCTCGAATTCCCAGGGAAAAAATCAATACATCAACATCCAACAGGATACTATGATGGTCATTTTAATTTGTTTTGAAATTCAAATTTTAATATTGGCTACTGATCTAATATTAATGTTCAAAAGCCATTCAAGAGCAGGATGAAAAACGTTGATGTGTGAGTGAAAATGGTACACACAGCTCTCAGTGCTGCATGGTCATCCTGCCAGGAATTCATCAACCAGAACAAAGAGATGCCTACATACACTTTCTATACACAAACTTTGAAACCGCATCAGAGACAACATGACCGTGTTATTAAAGTGAATTCATGACTGCATGTGGGCTTCTAATCAAGGAGCTTATCAGTGATATGTCCCTCTGGAATGGGAGAAACATGTCCACTTGAGAGAACAGCAGCCGTAACACTGTGAGTCTGGGAAGTCACCACTGATACACTGAAACAACAAGAGAATGCAGGAGATGAAAATCAAAGTCCAGGTCTGCAAAAATAAGTGACTTTGTCATCTGCAGCAAAGAATATTAGTGGGCTTCTTTAGATGAACAAACAGTAAAGCCCATCTGCAGATACTACAGTGCACTTCAGAGTTCAGGGGAAGTAGGCATGAGAATAGCTGGGTGAGTATAGACTGGAAAAGGAACTGTTCGTGGCCAATCATTAGCCAGTAACAGAGACAAGCAGAAAAGAGACACTTGCAGTGTTGCAGCCTTTCAAACAACACACCACAAACCCTGCTGTTTTCTCCAGGCGTTAGTCTTTCTGTTTTCACAGGGAAAAGAAATCAGGAAAAACATGGAAAGGATCATGTGTAAATCATGGCTACACAGGGAACAGAAAGCTCCCTCTTGGACATATCAGTTGACTTAAAATAACTGGAGATGAGGTGTCCAAATTTCTTAAGATGCTTGAACATTTTAGTCACTTCATTAATCAGCTAGGAGGGGATAGGATGTACTTTCTTCCCTGCAAAGAACCATAGGAGAGCTTTCCGTGATTGACACAAATCTTAGATGTTAGTCACTGAGAAAGGTTTCTTTGGTTCATTGTGGATTTGATGAAAATTAGAGCTTTAGATGAAAGGAAAGAATGTAAAGTACCACATTGTGTTTCAACATTTGTACAATAAATTACCTTGATTTTTGAGGTGATTCTTAATTTCAATATTTTCTGAATTTAATGCATATAAAAGAAAATAAGTAATTTTGCACATACAAATGTGCTAAGAAGACATGACATTTTTACAAATTGATAGTCTCATGAGGTTATTGAGGGCTGAAAGACAGGTAAAGCATAATGTGTGGGTCTTCTAGCTGTTTTCTTGCCTCCATCCACAAGTACAGACTGGGACAAATATCTCATATATTTTAATCTGAGACTTTCCTTTGACTGTAGAAGAAATAAATATACATGTTTCTCAGAAAACTGTTATTTCACAGTAGAAACTAGCTAATTAGCTAATTTTAAGTTGTCAACAAAGTACTAAAGTGTAAGTAGCATTCCAGGGATGTTTTGCTACGTGATTTGATTTCCACTAAAATTGTCAATCAGTAGCAGTGACTATAAGGATTTATATTTCATTTTGCATGAAGAAAACTTTGCTAGAGGAGATACCTTATTTCTTAGAACTATATTTGGATTAGCTCTTCTGTGATCATGTTGAACTGCATGAAATTCATTAAATACATTAGCATGTGAGGAATTGTTACAGCAGTCCAGAGATGCTGCATGAAAATCAAGCAAAAGGGCTCAGTTGAACACAGCTGTAAATGGGAAAAAATATAGTAAAGGCAACTCTTTTGTCGCAATATGTTCCTCCTTATTTTAATTATTTTTTATTGTTTTACCAAGTACCTTTTGCTACATGGAGTGATTGTTAAAAACTTGAAAATGTTGCAATCATCATTGTATATCCTAAGACTGTGCTATTGAAAAGCCCTACAGCCAATTATAACTTTTGTAAAAAGTACATTTGGTATTAGATTGTTTGGTTATTTGTGCATTACAAACTCACCCACATTCCCAAATATGTTAAAAATCCAAACTGAGGTTGCCCACAAATTGCCTAATTTGAGACAATTAATTCATTGAGCTTTTAGGATATGTTCACAGTTTTTCTTCTGTCTCTGTCTTAGCATTTTGACTCACTAAAGCTCCATGTTGAAAAGGTCTAATACCTGTGGTTTACAGTCATCTGTCACCCATTCATTAAAGGGGCTTCTCTGAACCACTCCTTATCCTGCCCAAAAGTGAGGTTTGAGAAACAACCCACATATAAAACAATTGCAGTCAACAAAACAATCAACCCCATTGTTCTCTGTAACGATTTGCTCCAAAAAGTACAACTGGAATTATTTAGAAAACTGAATTACTGCAAGATGGAGTCAGAAGCATATTGGCAATACTTTGAAAAATCATCTTGTTCTGCTTGCCTTTAAAAATAGCTTTCCATTAAAAACATAGTGAGAAAATATTAGTAAAAAATTGCATATAGCAACATTTCAGTGGAAGAATGAGAGTTTATTACTTAACTTCTGTGGTCTACTGTAATCCTGCAATGTTTTACATGGGATTTTGCATTAATGCAAATATTTCCATTTGGACATGGTAATGTGTAACTTCACAGCTGAAGTATTTTTGCCATCTTGCTTGTATCAAAATTTAGTCGATAATTTAGTGAGAATCAAACTGAGTGGGGATGATGACCAGTTCTGTAAGTCATAGCAAACTTGTAAAACAAGTTATGCAACATTTCTCAGGTTCCTCCAACATAGTAAAAAGATGACATTCCTGATGTTGTTAATGACATTTTAAAAAATTTAGTCCATGCTCTGCATGTCAGCCCATCAGAACCTGGCTTCGCACAAGATCACGATGAGCATGAGACACAGTGTATGTTCTTAGCCATTTTTTGAAGGAGACAGCTATGTCTACAACTCCATTTCAGAGGGTCAGTATGAGCTGTTATCCACAAGATTAAAAAAGAGGCAAAACTTTCATTATCTTTCAAGGGACCAGAATTTTTCCCAGAATCTAGTTTTAATTATGACATTGGTTTACACATAGTTGACAGCAACAATTAGAGAGGCATGACAGGTCAGTATTTATCACATAGCAATATCTGAGATGTTTTTTGCTTCCTAGTCTAATTCTAGTAAGCCAGAAAGATAACAGTTATCACAAGATCAGATTAGCAAAGTCATTTAGATTACAGTTTAAAAACTTGAGAGACCAAAATCAAGGACTAAATGCATATTTAGTAACCACATTAGACACAGGGTGCTTTTAAGCCTGTATCAGTGAGAGATACCAGACAAAGCTAATGATTTAGCTGCCTGAAAGAGATGGGAATTGCTAGCTAGCCCAACAATGTATAGTATGCCTGTTTGGAAAATTAAATACTGGGGAATTAGTGCTTGTCTTTAAAGAGGTGATGATGCAAAAAAACACCCTCTAGACTGATGCTCATATCAGTCATCAACTCTTGATCTGAAAGCAAAGGATTGTCTGCAGTATATTTCAGTAATGTGATTTAAGCATGGCAGGCAAAGCAATTATAAAATTTTGGGAGTAAGCAAGTGAAGATACCCTCTCTGTTTCTAAGCACATGACAAAAGCAACTTGCTATTATTGAATCTGCCTTTTAAAAAAGTTAAATTTCTTTTTATTCAGAATTTATTTAATTAACATGGGTGTCTATGGCACACATGAACTAATTCATTTCATCTTCAATTTCATTATGAATTTCACTATACAAAATTATTTCATGTGACAACAATCTGTGCTGGAATGACAGAAGTGTATCCCAGAGGGGGGTGCTTATTCTCTTATTTAGAGACCCTCATGTGCAGGAAAGCAGCTATGCATAAGGAAAATAAAAGTGCACATGGATGTGCAACATGATGAGTGGAACTGATAAATCTACAAGCATGACTCTTTTTACTTCCAAGTCTTTTTTTCTTCACCTTTGCTTGCAAAGCTTCATAACAAAATTAAATGAATAGTCATATGTTCCTTTCAGTACTGTTAATCTCATAGGAAAATTTTATGATTGCAACTGCACATTAAATTTGAAACATAAAAAATATGTTCTATTATTTTTTAGTGGTAGAGTCTAGGAATTTTACTTGAGTGATTAGAATCTTCTCACAGTAAATTAAGATTGTATTCCAGTACCCTAGTATCGCAATTTCTTCCCCCCCAGGAAAATTCAAAGAAAAAGTGATCATGCTTTTAAAGTAGTCTCCTCATTCAGAGTCTTTCAATATAAATTCTTGATCAAACACTCTTAGATAAAAGGTCAGTTTTCTAATACACAAAAATTCAAACTCAGTGTGCCATAACACCTGAGAACAGAAGACTTTAAATATACTATAGTCAGTGACAAATATCAATGACAAAAATCAATAAGGAATGAAAATACCTAGTCTAAATAAAATAGGTATAACATTTTAACTCACAGATGTCTGTAGTGCAATATATAACATTAAATATATATAATATATATATAAGAAATAATACTGATAATACTTAAGTAGGTCTGACTTAAAAATATGACCAGTGAAGATCCCCACGAAACATTTGTTTGAGTTCATGTGTACAATTAGCCACCCACTGAATAAAAAACCTAGGCCTACAAAAGACATAGCACATAGATACAAACAAATGAGGATGATAAAAATAGTAAAATGATATAATTTCTGTTATTTGGAATCAATTAGCTAAACAGAAAAATCAACAACACAGAAAGTAATTTCATGTTCCTTGAAAGATTAATACTTGGCACATCAAGTACCAGAAAAGAAGAAGACTTCTTCAACTTGGATTAGTTCAGAAAATGATACACTCATATCATGCAGCAAATAATACAGACCTCAGCACAATTAAACTGACATCCAGAGTAGACTGCTACAGTAAAGAATTATTACCATGGGACAAACCATACAAAGGAGAGTGTAGAAAAGAAAAAGATGACAGAACAATTCATATAAATACATATGATATACATATGTATGTAAAATTATATATATATTTACAAATATACATATATTTACATATCCATACAATTACACATAGACACATTGGTATGCAAAAATAGAATTTAGGTAAAAAAGAAATAGATTTTAGCTTAATATGAAACATCATAGCTTTCATTTGCAAAAAAAGTAAGACAAGCTGGAAAGGGAAAGGCCCATGAGGAACTAGAGGATAGAATAGCATACAAGCATACATTTTTAACTCTCGGGCAGAAAGACATCGTCAGGAAGACTTGTGAATTCCTTGTTTTATCATGGAGCAGCAGAAATATTTAAGGCAAACACTGAATTTATAAGCTAGCAAATTATACCTTTTGATCTACAGAATGTTGCAACAAACAGTTTCAAAAGAAAAGTATCCCAAACCAGATCTATTCTAACACTATAAACTGACAGCATAAATTCCACTGACAGCAGAAAGATTTTGAAGACCATTGATTTCTGGTCTTCTAATGGGTTTCGGAGAGAAATTGAGAGAACACCACAAAGCCCATGGTACTACAGGGGAAGGAGGTCAACTATGGGACTGAAAAGAGTAATTTGATTAACCCAGAAGGTGAAGGCATACAGAAGGAATGGGTCAACAAATAACACTGTTTTTAAATAAAATTAAAACTTGGTCCTGGAATGTCTCAGGATTTATTTCAGGTATCTAAAATATCCCTTTTAGGGTTGTTGCATTCATTTTTGAGAAATTGCAAGGCGGTATGTGGAATGGCAAGTAGGAAAAAGAGACATGGTAAGTAACTAAAAAGAGGGGGAGAAAAATGTAAAGAGTTATGGACTGTTTAAACTAAAAACCCCACATTGGAATAACAAATGAAACTGTTTACCAGCAAGAAACCAAGGAGATGAGTAGCAGACAGCACGTTATTTAACTAAGAATCAGGTCAAGCACAAGTAATTTTATTCTAAGACAAAGAAGCATAATATGGACAGAGTAGAAGAAAATACCATATATATCTTAACTTTAGACTTAGCAAAATCTTAACTATGATACTATATCTCATGATATGCTTATAAGAAAACAGTGTTTTATTAATTATAATTTAGGATAGTGTAAAACCAATTGAAAAATCTTTGATAAGTAGTATTTTTTAGCTGGGAAGAACTGACTATGATTCTGCATACAACAGTCAGGCTTTGTCACTATTTTTTTTTTTTTTTTTGTTAATGACCTGAATAATGGAAAGGGAGTAGTAATTAAAACTGTAGGTGATGCTGAGATGGAAAGCACCACATTATAGTGATGGATGGGATTTCATTTCAAAAGGATCTTGACAGACTGAAAGCATGGTGTGAAGAAAACCGAAATGCAGTTCAAGAGGCACAAGTGAAACAGCGCAGATAGACAGGCCTAATCAGCCAAACAAATTCAGGATCTAGAAAAACTGGTTGAGCAACCGGCCAATAGACAGGGATTTAAAGGTATTAGTGGATCACAAGTGGAACACAAGTCAATAATGTCATGCTGTTGAGAAAAAGATAAGCACTATCCTGGGAAGATTAAAAGGAGCAAAGCAAACAGACATATGGTATAGCTTTCTGCTCTGTTCAGTATTTGTAAGAGTTCAGGAGGAATCCTGTGTGGGGCATTTTGACAGAAGTGTGAGAGACTCTGCAGGAGAAAAAAGAGAACAGTCAGAAATCTGAAAAGCAGATCTTGTGCAGACAGGCTGAGAATTCTGCTCTTTAATGTGTGTCATGCACAGAGAAGAAGAGGGAGAGTGTTTGACTCATGCTGGCCTTAAAAGACAACTGTAAGAGAAACAAAATTGTCTTTTTCCTCTGGCCACAGTAAACAGGAATAAAAAACTCTATTTACCAAGCATTTTTAGTTAGATATCAAACCTCAGGACTATAAGATGTTGAAATAAGTTGCCAAGGCATGTGTGGGATCTTCATCACTGTTCTCCATGACAGCTTCA
Source organism: Sitta carolinensis (assembly GCA_032173965.1). NCBI lineage: Eukaryota > Metazoa > Chordata > Aves > Passeriformes > Sittidae > Sitta > Sitta carolinensis. Next base: position 90,703,918 of record CM063284.1, on the reverse strand, counting down.
TTAATTGCTTCAACAAAGGTCTGCTGGGAATGGTATGCTTAAGCTTATTCGGGGAGGGGGGAGAAAGGACTAGAAGGATCCTTTGAAAATCCAGTATCCAAAGTCTTAGTGACTCCTTGCATGGTGTGACCTTTCCAAAAATGTAATGCAAAGTATTTGGCATGAGAGAGGAAGAAAGACAATGATGGAGTGGTAGGATAGGAAAGCTTGCTTCACTGACCAATATTCCCTCACACAGAGGTTTCTTAAACATCAACTTAGAAAAAGAAAAGAAATTTTTTTAGAAACCATCCTTTCATTCACTGTTGTTTGCACCAAAGCCTTGCTGCTATTTCAATTGCATTTTTGCTGAAGGTAAAACCGATAATAATGATCTACTTACACGGCCTCTTCTCTGCATATCTGTCATATTAAAGTCAATGCTGTTTGTTTATCAAGCAGTCATCTATAATTCTCTATTAATTTAATTATACTAAAAGATCTTAAAAGCCTTGGGCTAAGTAACATGTCAATTACAAATGAGTTTAACTTGGAATAAATATAAACTTAATACTTGTAATTTATTGCTTTAAATATAAACAAAGCCCTTACTATGACACGATCTATTATTAATTGCTCCAGTGCCCTAAGTCAAATTAAACAAATCCACTTACATTTTCTTCAGAGGAAGTCAATGTTCATTTCTCATAGGAAGTGCAAGGAGCCTACCTTTCCACTTCTTTTAAACCCCCTAATGCAACAAAGCACTTCTGTGTTTAATGAAGTGGATCATGTCAGGGGTGAGGGGAATGCTGGTGGCATGGGGGGTAGAGCCACGTGTGAGGGCTCATATTTACTTGAACAAAGTAACTTTCAATCAAATATCTGTCCATGCACATTTTTTTTTTTCTTTTGATATAACTAATGATTGCATATTTTCTGGTTGAAGATTCTGTGTCGTCTTTCTCTAGCACCCTTTCAGTAACAAGGACAAACTATTTGGAGTTACACTAAATTTGTGTGTATATGTGTGTATGTGTATTATATATCTTCAACAGAAAGGTATCCTAAACTGTTTTTATATTAGTTATACTTGCATGTATTAAAGTAGCTAAACTAATTTTTTTTTTTAATGTGTGTGAAAACGTGTACATATAAAAGTGTCAGCTGCTGTGCTGAGACCTGGTACTTCATGCCTGGGGTAAAATTTTATTGCCTAGTTATAAAAGAGAGGGTTTATAGTGGAAACCCTGACACAACATTAACTATGGTTATGCTATCAAAGGAGTGCAGCATTTAAGAATTTAGGAACTATTCTGTTTGTGTGTGTATAGGCAGTCATGTGTCTGTCTGTGTCTAAAACTTCATATTGACTTACACATGCCATTTACATTTATTTTTAAACAATTCGAGAAAGAAAATCACAAAGTGGTTCAGACAGAAGTATCTTCATGTGTATATCCGTTCTGTTTGTTGTCTATAAACAATAAAATCCTTAAAAAACCTGGAAAAAATCACTACTAGTATGTATAGCTTAAAAGTGGATCATCAACACTTTTTTTCCCCTATTTTTTCAAGCTAGGGAACCGAGTAATGCATAGTGAGTTGCAAGAAGACACACACATAAATAAATTGCAGACTTGGGTCCAGAGTATAAATCTCCTGAGTTCCAATCTGATACTTAAATACCTGGCCTTTTTAATGATATTAATGAAAAACTGAAATTCCTGTGGTGTTTGCCTGCTAAGTTGCCTCAAATGGAATGGGTCTGACAATCATTCTTGAATTCATCACTCATAAAATTATGAGAAACATAAGGGTTGAATTTTTAAACCTTCACAGGGTTTGCAAAATTTCTGATGGGACTTGCAGGTAGTTCACTGACTTTTCTGAAAATGAAAGGTTGTGTGCCAGGGGTAGAGACCATCACTAGGGTTGCCTGTAGCAAGAAAATAATAAAATATGGAAAAATATATTTAGGCTAGGTACTATTTCAAAGGACTTCAAGGAAGCTTGGTGTTCTAACATTATTCAGTCTTGAAGTAAAATAGTGCTACTTCCTAGCAAATAACTTCTGTTTTTTTCTATTGTGTGAAAATAAAATCAAGGAAAATTAAAAAAACCCAAAACCCATCACATCTCCAAAAATCTTGTTTCAGATCTCATGATTTTGGAGGCTAGGAAGATAGCAGATGTGCAAATATAAGACATTACTACATTTTCAATCTTACAGTATGTGACATGCCAACATACCAATCCACCAAAGACAATAAGTTTAACTACTAAATAGACAAGGATAGCTTTCTTTAAGATATTAAAACTAACATGAATGTTAAAGTGTTCATAACACAGCACTTAATGGAAATGTTATAATCTGAGATTTTTCTCCCTGGGGATGACCTCTTAGTGAACAAAGGGAATGAGATACACTAGTCTCAGTGATGTTATAGTTATATATATACCATTTAGGTACCTGTGCTTGAAATGTTGTCCTTACACTACTCCAAATATCTTTGAATTAGTGTGGAATCATAGACTCATGAAATACTTTAAGTTAAGATAAACAACTTGAGGTCATATAGTTGAAGCCATGCTTGGGTGTAATTTGATAAAAGTTGCTCAGTCTTATCCTACCTATCGTGTCTTAAAGACCCACAAGGATGCAGATGCCACAATCTCTCTGATCAGAATGCTCCAGTATTTGAATCCCCCAATAATAAATAATTTTATGTATATCTAACCAGAATTTCCTATGTTTTAACTTGTATCTGAGGCCTCTGGAATGTCATGGTGCACATCTGAGAACTTTCTGGCTCTTTTATCTGCATGCACTGATCAATTCCATTGCAAACTGCAATAGTCTCCCTTTAACTTTCTCTTCTCCAGACTGAATAAACCCAGTTTTCTCAGCCCCTCCTAAGAGGCCATATGCTCCATCTGTAAACCATTTTGGCTCCTCCACTAGACTGGCTTGAGTAAGTCAGTATTTTTATTGTACTTGTCAGCTTTCTTACAGTGCCCATTAACTTTATTCCAGTTCTTATAAACTTTGCTTGACTGCCATGAGCTGTAAAAGATGGCACAGTGTTCTCACAATAACATTGGGCAACTCTTTCAGCTCTCACACCCATCCCATCTGATCCCATGGGCCTCTGTGACTGATTGATCAGATGTCGTCTAATAGTTTCCATTTTTACACCTATGCTTTTCAGCTCCTTCAGAAATGTATTAATGTTCCATTTTTAGTAGTAACATAAACATAGATCATATTTAGACTTGTTTAATGTCTCCTTCACACAGCCAAAGCACTGTGAAGGCCTTTAGTGTGGAAGAGAATAAAACTCTCAGACTGTAATTAGAGGAGCATTTCTTTCCATGGCAGGCTGGCTAAGCCATCCTTACTCCTCACTATTCCTTCTGGCCTCCAGACAAGACCCTCCATTGTGCTGGTACAACTGTTGGAGAAACAGCTTGGTGAAATGGATTTCAGAACTTAAAACTAGCCAGGCTGCTGGGTGAAATGGATTTTTTTCCCTGCATCCTCAGAACTAGAAACAAGCACTGGCTGATATAAGATGGGAAGAAATACCCAGAAAAAAGGAATCACACCATCCCATTTCCTACCTTTATTTTAGCATCTTACCATTCTGGCAAACCTAGAAATCTCAGCATAATGATGACATTTCAAGTAGCACTATCAATTGGTTTTGTTATGGTGATTGTATATATGCATGTATATGCCAAATAAAACCTGGTTCTAGCTATATTACAATTTATGAAACTCTTATGATAAACAGAAAAGTACAATTTTTATTACTCCATTCAAGCTATGATGTCTTAATGAAATAGCAGGCACAGAGAAATGTGCTAAACATAGTCCTTTCTGGTAAATGTGAGGTGCTCTTGAGCTGAGCTGGTCTCACAACTAAGATGGACTTTAAGAGGAGCAGAGGTAAGACACAGAGCAGATTGAGCAATAAAATATTCACAGAATATATGCCACAACCACAAATAATTGAATTAAGCAATAACAAGGCAGACACAGGGCATTTCCTGGGGATTAATGACCAGCTAGCAGAGTTGATGGTCCACGGCAGTCATCAATTCCCCAGGAAATGTCCTGTGCCAAGGTCATCCTTGCTATTATAGCCCCCTTTTCTTTCCTCCAGGAAAAAAAAAAAGAATCCCACATTTTACCTGTTTTCACACAGTGTCATCACTCCTTTAGATGACTGTGGAACAAATGGGTGTGAATGGCAGATCTGCTGAAGGATTTCTGTGTAATTGGTGTCCAGTGCCACAACCAATCAAACCCCTTTATCACCATTGAAATTGTAATCAGGCTTATACAGGATTTCACTTTTTGACTCATCTAACTCTCTTGAATCCCAAAATAATAATTTTATTTTGTTGTGGCCTGCAACTCTGACAAATGTGTCTGCATTATAGCTAGGTGAACTGGAGGAAAATAGACATATTTTATTCCTTTAGAAGTTTGCTGGCATAAAGAATCTGCTGAGAGAACTGGCAGAGAATTTATGCATTCAGCCTGCTCTTTGACAATAATGTGTGGATTTATAACACAAACTACTTGCCTATAACAGGTCAATAATGGAGATAATTAAATCTGTCTTTGCTATTCAATAACAATTATGAATTAAAATTTGTTATGACATATTTTTCAATACAAGGCCTATCATGACTGAATTCCTCTAAGTCATAATTTTATCCAGACATTTTCAAGATATTGTTCTGTGGCAAGTATGTAAATCTTTAGAATTTTCAGTCAGTAAAATAAAAAATAAAGCACTAAACCCGAAGGTCCAGAAGATAGAAGAGCTTATGTTTATCTTCATGCTCTTGGGTCAAATTTATTTTACAGTTATACCAATATTCCTTAACTCACTTATCTTCAGAATTTGTGAATCTATCTATCACTTTTTCTTCTCCTTAAACTAACATTTCACATTCAATTAACTTAATCCTGAAATAGAACAGTGTAGACTAATTTTTTTTAAATTACTGTTTATGATCCTTTATACGTGTTCTTTTTAAGCACATTCTCTGTTACTGTTGGCATTTTCATAGTTTGTGGTGTGCAGCAAGTAACTCTTTCTTCATTTCAGCATGATGTAGTTAAACTGCTTATTTTCACATGCCTGAAATTTTTTGGCTCAGTACACTCATATTAATTTAACTGGCCAATTAGTTGTTATTAAAATATTTTAAAAGAACATACAACAACATATGCACAACAAATTATTTCTTTCCACAATTTTATTAACATTTTTGTAGGTAGTTTCCAGTTTCTCACCTCCTTTTCCCACCAAGAGAGACTCTCCACATTTAGGAATACAGAGTGCATGTTAGATTCAGGGCTCCTGAAGTTTCTTTACATTCCTTTAAGCTACATTGAGATCATGGAAAAAAAGGCTGAACTAAAGAAATCTTTTAGATCCCTTTCTTATTTCTCATTCTAAAATTACTGTGGGGTGTCCATAGCCCCATAGGGTAACCCCACACCCCAGAGTGTCCCTGCCACTCCACAGGAAGTGTTCCTCTTGTCCCCAACCCCATAGGCAAAGTCCCCAACCCCACGGGGTCACCTTCAGCCTGTGGGGTGTCCCCAGCCCCATAGTGTCACCCGTGGGGTGGGGGGTGGGTGACACTATGGGGCTGGGGATACCCCACAGGCTGAAGGTGACCCCATGGGCATAGGGACACACTCTATGGGGTTGGGGACATATGGGATGCTCCCTATGGGTTGGAGGTGACAGCCTGGGGTGAGGTGGGACACTATGGGGCTGGGGACACTCCCTGTGGGACTGGGGACACAACAGATGCTCTCTATGGGGTGGAGGTGACACCATGGGGTGGGGGGGTGACAGCATTGATGCCACACTTACAACATTATAGATTCAGATCCTCCATGTCAGCAGGCTGGTGCTCCAGGAATTTTCAGGAGTGGGTGAAAGATTACTATCAGATTTGATTGCCCAACAAGATGAAAGTTAGCAATCAACAAATTATAAGGAATGCACTGTCATGTATTTAATTTCATTTTTCTTTTGGTCAGCTTTAGCCATGTACCCCATTTTCAAAGAATTGATTCTGAAAAGATCAACATAGAGTTGGTCCTTAACACTGAAGTTTTATCTTTCAGTTCAGCATTAGCAAGGAGAATATCCTATATTTTTCTTGTAAACCAATTGTGGCAAAAATCACAGTTTTGTTTCCTGTTTTTAGATTTAGTTCTTAATCTGTGAGATGTACTCTCAGGTAAAATATCAGTAGAAAAGTAATTTAAATAAAAAGTGCTAAATAATTTAGCAAGACCTTCAAATTATCCCTGATCATTTCAGCTCTGCAGTAATATCAATAAAAGGGGGAGCCCCTTAAATGCACAACTCCATCCAGGTGTATCATTGTTTCCCATTATACTTGCACCTCTTCTTGGAATTAATCAAAGCTTGGTGCAGTGGTAGTCAGGGAGCAAAGCAGTACTATAGTGGAAGGCTGCAACATCTTATATCTATGTGTGTGTGTTTGTGTGTGTGTGTATGTATTAGTACATGAGAGTTATTTACCTTACTAAGACTTTCTCTAATGACAATAGCATATTTAAAGCATGAAATTCACAAAAAATTAAAAAGTATATTTTTACAGATGGAAGAAGAGATTGTTAGACACAAGCAACAAAATATCAGAATGATCTTTAAGTATTTCTCCCCATAAGTAAAAAAATTAAAAAGAAAAAAAAAAAGACAACCCTGAAAAATTTTTAGTTAAGGACACAGTCATAAAATAGTATAAAAAAATAAATCTATATTGAGGGAAAAGGAAATAGAATACAGTAATTAAGAATCTGGCCTAAAGTTTGCACATAAAACAAAGATAATAGAAAAATACTACTGTTTACTTCAGGGGGTTACACATTTCAGTTTACCACCATAGATCAGATATCATCAACCTTTAATCACTGGAAATGAAGAACATATAAGACTAGTGCTTTTTGTAAGTACTAAAACTACTGAGGTCCACATTTTATTTCTGGAAATATTGCATCTATTGTTTCAGGATATCTTATCTTACTTTTGTGGAACAGTTGACTTACTGCCAACAAACTTAAGGCCAGGGTCCTGCAAAAATGAAAATTTCCCAATGTGAGAGCAGTTACAATAATTGCCACTGTTACTGTAAAAAAGGATGATGACTATAGACTGAAACAACAAGCCATGTTGCTTCAACACTGGCCACTGAATGAGATTCTCTTAAATATTGATTCCAGAAGTATAGTCCTCTGCTTCCTTGCTGCTATAATAGATAGCTAAAGATCATATTTTAAGATGCCTTTTTATGTCTCCAGGCTCTTCCACTGCAGATTAGAAAAGAAACTCAAAACAGCTCTATAGCATGAGCCAAAGGCAGCAAAAAATATACAATTGTTTTCCCACCAAAGTTGTTACTGTCCAGGGAATTTCTGTGATGACAAATGGAGAGGAGGTGGTACACACAATTACAGGCAAGATGTAAGGATGTCAGTCGGGTATTCCTGCTACCAGGTGTACCATGAACCAGGAAGTTGAGTGTAGAAGCAGGGAATATTATGGATTAAGCAGGTGCTGTGTTCTAATGGAAATGGGATGCGACTGAGTGGTTGCATAATGGCCAAGAATTCTTCTTCCTAAAACAGCTTCTTGCTAGTTTCGGCCCACACCAACAAGCACAGAGGAGCACTGTTTGAGTTGCTGCTCCCTTCTGCTTGGGTTCCTGAGTGGAATCAGCATCAGTTCCAACAGGAACCCAAAAACATAAGGAGACAATGTGAGCAGTCTACCCCCACCAAAGGCTTCATTGTCCACACACATATTTGGGACTCGGTGGCAGTAGACTTGTCCATAATACAAAAAAAAAACCCTGACCAGCCAGATGAGTACAGAAAGGCTTAAAATATCCTCTGTACTCAAAGAATTTTGATTTTAGTGATGGAGCACAGACACTGCAAACAAAGAATGGAGACCTGTTTCTAAGCAGGTGAATGCACTTGTTTGTTAATCATTCAATTACTTCTGGCAATGTCGTAACGTATTTTTATACTGTTCTTGTGTTAAAGAAAACTTTCAGTCTGATAAAACATCACACCTGTGCAAACATGAGGTATGATGCCATAAGCTTCACTTAAAATTACAGTTGTTTTTCTTAAATTGCATGAAGTATAATCCACAATAAGACACTTCATTGTTTGCAATTACAGATGTATCTCTGAAAAGGCTGATTCCTTAATTATACCTCTTATTGTGACTATTCTGGCGAATTTCTAAAAGGAATCTAACAAAGAAACGGATGAATGTTTCCTCTGTGTTTTTCAGTTAAGGTTTGACTGTTCAACCTTTAGATTTATTGAAGTGAAACAGTTCAGCTTCTATTTTCTATTTAGTGTAATTTTACTTCAGGCAAATTTCTTTTATGTAGTATTTAATCCAAATAAATAATATTATTCCAAACCGTCTTGCTTCCTACTGCACAAAGTTGTTAATCAATTGTCTTAGAAAACTCCAGTCGTTAACTGACATGTCTCAATGTTAATATGTTATTGTTAACAGCTGTAGCAAATTGCCTTTCTTACTCATACATACTTGAGTTAAACCTTAAACAGATATTTTTTTTTTTAAATAACCCATTAATTTTACTCCTTATGCATGGATAGGAAATTTAAATTCTCCAACTTTATGGATACACAAATTTGGTCTTTGTAGCAGAAACCTGATGAAAATGTCATGGTATATATGTAAAGAAAATTTAGAAACCAAGAATTAATATATCTACTTTTACATTATTTTTTCAATCAGATCATTATCCCCTGAATAAAAGTAGAAATTATTTTTGAGGGTTTCAAAACTATTTTCTGGATTTGATTTCATAGGGATTTTTATTCAATGAATTTTCATTGGAACTATGCTGAATAGCTGAATTCAATCAGACACCTGAGTCTTTTCAGAATTAAGGCTAGAGTAGATATATATATATTTTTTTTTTCTGGAGAAAAGACTGCTGTGATGAGAGTATCCATGAGTGCTTCTTCTGAAGGAATGTTTAAAAAAGGACAAATAGTCTACTCAAAACTTCTTAGCCAACTAATGATGTTCACTCTTTTCCTTCTAGACCTTTACTTTCAAGTACTTGTGAAATATTCAGAAAATATTAATTAAAATTGCTGTTGACTTGGTCCCATTCGGAACCATAGGTATGCAGAAGTCATAGTGTAATGAATGAGTTGTCTTGAAGTAGACACTATACATCCTAAAGCTGTGTCTTGGGAAGAAGTCCCACTTTTGTTTTTCTAAAACTAGAGTCCTCAGATGGTTGAATTTGTCTGGAAAAGCCCCTGACCGACACTTCCTAATCTTGAAGAGAGCGCTGTTTGGGGCTAAAGAGTGGCAGGGGTCTCACCCAACACAAATTATTCCATTATAAGATGAAATTTCATGAATGTGAGAAGGACTGCAGGTACCAGAGCCCAAACAAGCTATGGCAGGAGGGAAAACGTGGCTTCCTGTGACTGAACAATAGCTTCATTACACACAAAGATGCTTAGGAATGACATAAAGTGGAAACCAGCCAAAATGAAGAAGAAAACAATAACTTTTGCAACTGCAAATCCACTGATGGAGTGGAAAATCCAGGGCACACAACTTCCTCCTAACCCATTGACCCTTGGTAATAAAAATAACATTTAAATGCATTTACTTTTAACATACTCAACATTAGTAGTATCAGAATGGTAAAACCAAGCAAACAAAACTCAAGCCAAAATAACTGCTTATAAGTTGAACCTGTGCAACCATGAAAGAATAGTGCATATCACTCAGCAGAAATGCATCCAAAAATATTTTAAAAATGCTTTGCAAAATACATATAACAAAGTAACACTAACATTATTCACAGACATTCCAGGCTGTTAGGAACATCGCCAATAGCAAGTGAGTATCATAATACAGTGATACACTTTCCTACGGCAAGGCAAATAATTTCCCTGGCATCTGAAATAAAGCGTTGACTTTTCTTGAAAATTAATTAACACAGAAACACAAGAGAAAAAATGAAAGGCTTCTTCTTCCTAAAGGTTATTCTGTAAGGAAATAAATCATATGAAGGTATGCAGTGTGCTCTCCTGTACTTTATGATTAAATGCTTATAATATAGACAGCCTCTAAGCCTCAGCTTTTGCTAGGAAGTTCACATCAAAGGTGAGTAAAGTCTTTATTATAAATACATGGTAAAATATATAAACCAGAACTGCTTTAAGATGGGAGATCCTCTGGTTTCAGTAGAAGGAACTTTTTTTCCTTTTTATCAACTCATTTTACAACCGATGTCCCAAATTTATGCTAAGAACATTTTCATGAAGCTTTTCCTCTTCTCTTGGCAGAAGGCCTTAAAATTTGTGTCAAATAAATTAGAACTAATGTCTATGGCTAAAAAGAGAAGTGTGTTAAAGGGCAGTAGTAATCAAGACAAGATAATAATTTATCTGTGATTTTGTGGGTATTAGTCTAATATCCTGTCTATTCACAGCATGTCAAAGATAAGAGCAGTCACCGGTTTACTGTTTTTCTGCCCTCTCCTTCCTCCCTCCCTCCTCCCTTTATCCCTCAGGCCTCAGCAGATAAAAGATAAAAAACACATATTAGGCCAATTGCAATAATATTCCACTAAAAGGGATACATTGTTACTATTATAAATTAATGCTTTAAAGGAAACTAGTAATAGATAATTATCTGTCCCTTAGATAATTATGCACATGAGTAATTCTGCCTCTCTGAAGAGTTTATAGGATTTACTGGAAGTCCCTGGAGGTATCAACAGTCGCATGTGAACCTGCTTACAGGATGTAACTGTAGTTCCAAATGGAAGCCACAATAGTGATTCCTAAAGGAAGTTTCAGGGTGGAAAATAATCAAGAGAAATACCTCATGTTTTTTTTTGTCAAATCTTTTGTCCTTTATGTAAACTTTAGGGTTTAAATCTCATACTTGTGCAGGCCACTACAAATACTACTGGAAAAAAGATATCTCGAATGGGTTGTGGAACATATTTCTCTAGATGCTTACCAGTTGCATAACAATTAAATCCTGTTGATTTTGTCACCTTACTATCTTTGAAGACTCTACTTCCTGATCAGGAACCATTTCAAAAGGTCAAATAAATCACATAGTTGTCAATTCTGTAGTTTTTATAGCCACTTTCCTGACATGTAGTGATACAAAGCAGACTTGAGAGCTCACTCTAAGAGCTTCCCTAGCTTGCAGGAACTTCATGCTCACACTGTTTAGTGAAGGGAAAGTGTTTTTCATCTCCATATTTTTTTACAATCTCCTTTTTGGCAGGAGTATTATTCCTTAACTATGTTGGGAACTGAGGCTCAGTTCACCTTACAATTAATTAAGGCAAAATAATTCATTTAAAACTAAATTATTTTGCTATTGTGCACAGTGGCTAACCTTTTGCATATGACATGCTGTATAGATATTTTATTTTATTTACAAATGTCTGTTTTAAAAAAATGCTTAGTTCTGTAATGTGTTCAGCAAGGCTTCTTTATAGCAAATCCCTCTTGGGAACTCTTATGCAAATAAAATCCATCTGGAGATTGAAAGTAATGCAGGTAAAATTATGAACAATATACTCAATTTTTAGGAGGATTTAAAGGGATATAAGTGCACACTTCATTAGAAAATCCAAACTACCAGCACATGTCCTAGTCACTGTTTTTCACAAGTGCTGCTCCATACAGCATCATCCATCCTTCCCTAACTATTGAAATTTGTGCCAGGTGAAATATACATATGATTTATGTATTTACTATTTTTCATAGTTTAGTGGCTGGTTTCTATTGGGAAGAAAAACCTGCTAACAATTAGCAAAACTTTCAGTGATGTTAGTAGTTTATTAGGTTATGAATTCTATCAGGAGCCTATTATAGCTATTAGGAAATTATTTTTATTAGTTTCTTTTATTTCAAAATTAAAAATGGCCCATGAGTGGATGTTATCAGGATGTGTATTATAGAAATTAATTAAAAGCTTGTAGCTATTGTTTTCTGTAGCTATGGAAGAGCAAAACAGCATAAAAGGAATCTCTTAGTTGTCTCTACTTTAAAAGTATACATGTCATGGAAAATTCAAGTCACAGAGTATCACACTATGGTTATTGTGTAAAATCTAGGAACCAGGCTTACTTCCATGAGCCAAAAGGACAACTCCCAAATCCTGCCATTTAAAATGTGTGAAATCTATAGAGTCTAGTCTTGCTTTAGCACTTGCTCACAAGGTAAGTCCCAAAGGAGTAAAGGGTGGGGTTTTTTTAGGTTTTTTACATCAAAAGAAATGAAAGAAGAGAGAAAGGAAGGAACAAGAAAAGAAAAAACACCTGCTGATTATTTTTTTTTGTGCGTGAGGGGGAGGAATCTGCTATTAAAGTACTCTTTTGAGACACATTTTCACTTTTATATGATGCACTTCATCCATCATCAGCACCAGGAAAAAATTTAAAGGTGACAATTTTGAAAAGTTTGATGCATTTCTAAAGGTAAGTGCATAATAAGGGGAAAAAAAAGTGACTTTCTTTTGTGTTAGGGAGGACTAGCTGAGTTTCCTGGGTTTTATCTAAAGAATTAAAAACTGTAACTGAACAATTTGGACAGTTCTGACAGCATTTCTGAAACAATCTTTGTTCTTTTGTTTGCTTAGAGTTACAGGAAGAGAAACTTTTGGCATCAAGAAACATCATTAGTAATATCAACATTTTATCAGCATGAAAATACATTGTCCAGCCTGTGTTCTAGTGGGAGTTTTGAAAGAAATTCACTTTTGTCTTTGCAAGTTAAAAGTTTCTCCTTTTCCCATAAGACAGACATTAATAGTTTCCTGATTTGTTTAATGTGAGCAAAAGCCATACATTTCAGGTTACAAATAGTGCTGCTCAGTACAAAAGAGGCGGAGGATTGTGGACTTCAGACTTCTGTATGAAGCTGGGATCTTGGAAAGCTGGAAAGGCAAAATGCGTAGCAGGACTGTCAGCAATCAAAACAAGTCAGAGAGGATAAAAGACAAATCCAAGCACTGCTGAGAGTGAAGCACATTACTGTTGCAGTTCCTTGCAGGAAAAAAAGCTGTAGAAGGAAAGACAATTGTAGTCAGATTTTTCATCAGGAAATGAGGCTGCAGTCATGAGATTCTGGCTTAAAAAGTTCTTAAATTCCATCAGATCTCTCAAATTTTGGGGTATATGAAAGAATCATGGTGTACAAAATAATATCCTTCTGTAAGGAGGCAAAATTTCTTTCTCTTTGGGACCAAATTCAGTGGAAAGTCTAAAAGGAAGAATCTTGAAATTTGTCTTCAAAAAGCCATTTTTAATTAAAGATATTATTGATCCCTAAAATTCCTGAACTTAAATGTGAACCAAACTAAAGAAGAAAATATTTATATTAAGGTTTTGTGTGAGGCCTTTGTATGCATGCTTCACATCACATGTCTCTTCTGAGACCATGGAATATCACACAAGATTTGTCTTCCATGGATGATGTTCCTGCTGTTAATATCAAGCTTTCTTGCTTTCTTTTTATTTGCAACTCAGTGGTGTGTTGGCCTGCATGTCACTGCTCATCTTTAATCTTTATCTATAATATACTCTAAACTTTGATTAATCTTTTTAACGTTCTTCCACATCTAACTACTACTCTTTTTATTGTTTGTTTGGGGGTTTTTGTTTCTTTCTGTTTTGTTTTTTAATCATTGCTGCCTGCAATGCGTATCAGAGACTGCATTTGTTTTGACAGTTCCTAGGAAGCTGAGCCATGTGTCATGTTTGTTTTCTGTTTTCTAATACATTTTCTGTTGTATTTCTCTGGGTTATGGATTGCTCTGTAAGTTCATGTGCACATGTATCTCTACATACGTATACATATAAATACATGTACACACGTACGTATGGGTGTGTATGTCTACACATCTCTGTTACATATCTGTATAAATATTACTTTTATACTGAATGTGTTAAGAGTTTGTAAGGAAAGAGAGAAAATCAACCATAAAAAAACACAAACAGCCAACCCAAAACAAAAAACCGAAACCAAAGCATTTTTCAGTGGTTTGTAGTGCACAAACACATTTTGGGAGGTGCTGAATAGAAACAGTTTTGCTACGTGTAAGGTGAAAACCAGCAGGGTATCTGCTATCTTCATAATTTCTGCTCTAGCATGTGGACTTCACTTTTATCTGGACTTTAGGCCTGCCTCGATTTCTGCTAAAGCCCTGTGCAGACTCTCCTAAGCTGCCTGTTTTCTACATTTAGCAAACAGTCTTGTGAAAAAATGTACTGCAGCCCTTCACGCTGACATTATGGAGGCCTATCCTGACTGAAGGCCAGGAATCAGCCTTTATCTCAAATACTTCCGTTTGCACTGTAACACTACAAAGGATTTGTGGGAAGAAATTCTCTCTGCTTACCTGCTGCCTACTAGAAACGAAGCAATTTTGATATGAATTATAAACAGGAAGTTGGTTGATTATTTGCCTAATTAAATGTGTGGCAGAAGTCAATCTTATATAAGTAGTGACTAAAATGTGTTTCTGTTTCTCTTGTGAACATATTCCAGAGCATAAAAGTGACCAGCAGAATTGAAACTGGCTTACAACCCTTTCTGACATTTCATAGAGTCCAAGGAAAAACTGGATATGGTGAATAAATTCTATTTCCTTCAGAAAAAGTAGTTTCTTCTGTCCAGGTAAAAGGTATGTTTGCTTAGCAGTGAGAGAAACTTGCACTGCCTATGCTGTGTGCAGGCTGTCAATAAATAAAGAAGTTCAATTTCCAGGGCTGTCAATAAATATATTATGTATGAGGTTTTTCATTATGTTCAGATGCAACTTGAGGTATTGTCTCTGCCTTCTTGGAACTAAAGCTATTTTTCTCAACTAGAATAAGATTCCCTTAACACATATTTGCAAATACATTGTTAATAAGCCAATGAATTGCATTTAAAGACAGCAAACAGGTAATTTTTATTTCTCTTGATTCCTTCTGGGTGCTTTGAGTGAACTGAAAGGTGATCTTAAACTTGTTTTTATGCTGACTTCATATACTGATAAATGCAACATTTATAGATAAATGTTCTCACTTTTAATGAAAATTATTAGCTATTAACATTTTGCTTGGAGGCATAAGCCATAGCCCAAACTCCTTTCAAATCCATTAAATATGCTTGAGACCCAGCTGTCAATAGGCACCATGAAGTAAATTTAATTTTCAGAGTCAATACAGAGCACAGCTGCATTAAGCATAGGATAATTTTGGCACATTATTAATTTGAATGGCCATGTAAGGCATTGTCTAGACAAGATATAAGCCCAAGTTTTCATAGGCAATCTGTACATAAAATGAAGTATGTCAAGGTTGTAAAGAATACTAATAACACAGATCTGGCCTATTAACCAATATTGATTGCTCTTACTGTGATACAGTCCAGTAACTTTAGAGGTGAAATAGTAAGATGTTCAGCACTGCTGCTTCTTTTTGAAAAGCAACACTAAGAATAGACTTTTTCAGATGAGGCTTGAATGCCTGCAATCTCAAATGTTTACTAGTACCATGCATGACTTCTAGTAATCTATTTCTGTGGATTAGGCCATTTTAAAAATAGGAGATTCATCAGAAACGGCAATTAGTCTTGCTGGTATTTTTATTTCAAATGCTGTCAATATTGGATTTTTTCATAATGATTGTGGCTATGCTATGCATAAATAATGTCTGTTTTAGTGGGTTAAGTAAATTTATACTTGATATTTATAGTATATATATAGTTGTAAAGAGTCTGTGTAACATTTACAAGAAAAAGATATAAAAAAGGAAAACTAATCTTTTGAAAACTGCATGACTCTGTAGAAAATTTTTTCCAAAATATTTCTGTGGTCCCACATGAACTCTGTTAAATGATGGTTATTTTGGTGCTTTTTGTTCTGTGGGCAAACAGATTGGAAATTCTTCTAAATTCCTGGTGAAGTGAATCTTCTTCACTTTCAGATAATAGCAATATTTGGTCTGCATTTTGTGGATGCATTTGCACACTGAGCCTGGGGGCTTGGGTTCATTACTTCCAGTCCTGCCTGTCTCCACATTAGCAAGTAACAGGGCAATGGGGGGTGATCTGCACAGTAGTTGGTGCTGAGGACCAATATCCTCATTGTGCCTATTTCCAGTGTGTTTTAATTTGGACTAGGTCTGGTGTGGTCCCAGTGGACTGAATGCTCTGTTGCAACTGTAATCCTCTATAAGTGAACTCCCAGGGGTGCATCTTAAGAGTTTTGTATTATACAGGTTGTTGGTTCCAACGTGAACTACAGAAAGCACAGGAATGGGGAGAACACTGCGAGGTAAATAACAGAAGCTGAACTAAACCATCAGTGTGGAGAAGGCCATTGGGTTCTTATTTGAGGTGACTAAAGAACAGAGAATAATTCATAGGTTAAGTTACATTAGAGGAGACATCAAGAGGTCCTCTAGTCAAACCTTCTAAGTTGGCCACGCAGACCTATGGCAGCGGAGAGGAATGGTCACCTTCACAGTGCAAGTTAACACATGCTATGATCTGAAAGATTGCTAATGAATTTTTTTTTTATCCTTAACAACTGTTGGAAAACAGGAATAACACAGTTCAGCAACTGAAGTTAACTGGGATAAATGCTCAGAATTTAATGCATAAAAACCCCCTATACTTATCAAATTCTATCACAACAGAATAGTTTACTCTTTCTGAGGCTAATGGCACATTTTATTTTTGAAGTATAAGTATGACTGGCACTATTAGTTTTACCTTAGCTAATGCAATACCAGAGAGTAAAACCATAATTCTTTATCAAATTATGATTTTATGACTTTATAATTTTATGCATCATGATTATACATATAAGTATGGAATTTATTTAGGATAAAATGTACTGCAAAAGTCAATCCCAAGGATTTATTATAAAAGTAGTAAATTATTTCCTTGAAGTTGTTTAAAATTCGTGTTTCAAAGAAGGCAAGTGTTCCCTTACTTCTATATTATATCATATTTATCTAGTCTTGTCTGGGACAATTATTAAATTACATGTTAATCATTTATGAAATACTTAGTCTTCTGTTTTTTCAAAGATTTTTTTATCAAATTCTTTTTTTCTCTCATTATAAAATGAAAGAATTCAGAATTCATGAGACTGAAATAAAAAACAAAAAACAAAAAACAAAAACAAAAAAACACCAAAAAACAAAAAAAAACCCACAAAAACAAAAAACCCAAAACAAACAAAAAGAAATAAACTTTTTTTTTTTCTTTTTTTTTTGTTTTGTTTTGTTTTCTTGTTGGATGAGGGTATTAAGAAAAAGTCAAAAGTCTGACTCCAAGAATGTAAACTTTGAAAGGGACAGTAAATAATTCTATATTTGCAACAAAGTCATTAGAACTGGCATGACCTAGAAGTTTTCTTCTACAGATAATTTTCCTTAAGGAATCTCATCGTTGGTAGGCACTTTGGGACATGAAACAAATTCTTGGTCCCACTGAAGCTCATTCAATCAAATGTACTGTCACAGTCTGTCAGTGCTAAAATTTCACCTCTTTTTATCATATAGAATAACCAGTTCACAGAATATTTATTTTCTTTGTTTCCTGATTCATAATTGCCTTTTGGCTACTAAGTCTGTAGTTAAATAATATTTTTTATCAGAATAAATATAGTTTCCCTTTTGATTCCTGTATGTATAAATTTTCCCCCCTAGCTTTTCTCCTTAGAACATCGATATCAATTTAAGTATGATTGCATTTTTTTCCTTAAATAAGTTCAAATTTCATGCTGGATATTACAAAGTAATCAGTATTTTCAGATTTTCAGATTGCTATGTTGGCATATTACAAATATTTTATGATAAAAAGTTTTTACGTACCTGACTTCCATATTAATAACCACCTGTTTCTAGTCTGACTGGTTATTGAAAAATCTACTCTTCAGGTTGT
This sequence comes from Sitta carolinensis, assembly GCA_032173965.1. Taxonomy (NCBI): domain Eukaryota; kingdom Metazoa; phylum Chordata; class Aves; order Passeriformes; family Sittidae; genus Sitta; species Sitta carolinensis. Next base: position 90,685,887 of record CM063284.1, on the reverse strand, counting down.
TTCATTTACTTTTTTCACCTCTGTCTCATGAGTAGTTCATGGTATTTATAACTTTCCTACAATCCATCACAGCAAAAAAGAAGAAATTACGATTTCAAAAAATATCTCCATTATGGTTTTCCAGATGCAGTTTTAGAGTTAAGTGTAGTTGTTGACTACTATATGCGGTTTATTTCTGCTGTTTCAAGTTTTCATATGTTTTGATATATGCTTAGGTCATCATGGTTTGCTTTGGGCTTCACTAATTACAGATCAGCAGCTTCACTTACTTCCAGCTTTGTGAGAAATAAATCCATGTAGAATTTGACAGGAATACTCAGAATCTACAGTCTGTACTTTCCTGCAGAGCCCTTCTCAAAAGAAGAGGGAAACTTCTGCACATTAGGAACCTCCTTCTTTCTTTTCAGTGGCATGACCTAAACCTTAGATCTCAATATATGTGAATATTGAAGGAGTGATTTTGATGAAGAACTGGACATTTTGGCTAATGACAGGTACAGTTACCAAGTAGGTTTTTTTACACATGTGAACACCCTTTTTGAAAAGAATGTGGAGGATTTGTACCATTCTTATGCTGTGTTAGGAAGTGTGGCTGGCCAATAGAGAATTAGATGAGCAGAGAATGAATCAGAAACAGAAGGCGGCAAATATTTGTTAAGAAACTCAGAATCAGTACCTGCCCATGTAGAGTGTACATCTGGAAATATTGAACTCCATAAATCAAATTACAGCAGGGCTTATCTAAAAGATGCAAATGGGATACAAACTCAAAAGTTATCTTCTTCGAAGCATACTGAAATCCTTGAAGTGAATATTCTCCTCACATTTATTTCCAACTACCAAATAGTCTGGAAGTTTGAGCTACGGACTGGAACTTAAAACTGCAAAAGGGAAACTTGCTAACATAAAAATGTTAGTCTGCTAACAATGCTACACTGGTATTGCCACTCAACATAGACAATAAAATTTGCCATGTACCAATAGTATGTCGCATTGCAGTTTTGAGAGACGTTGTTTTTTAGCAAGTCCAACTTGTCAGTTTTGCAAAACAGGCTCTATGCTTTCAACAGAGTAAAAATATTTTCTGAGTGATTTCAAAGACAGCTGAAGTGTTAAGGAAGCTCAAAAGATAGCTTCTAGGAAAAGAAAAAACATTCTACTATCATTTTGGAAAAAGCAATTTGAAGTGTCTTCCTGCTGCAAAAGACAAACAACAAAATAATCTCAAAATTGAGCAGGATCAGTTAATATATTTTTATCAGTGTGTTATCTCATGCATGCTCTCTGTGCACAGAAATTTGGTGTTATGACAGTTTGGTATCTTGTAATGGACATACATTCCTCACATTTGAGATGGAGATGTAGCAAAAAATCTGTAGGCTGACCTTTAAAATAATTAGACTAGTCCCAATATAGTGTTTTGTATTTCTGGATCTGGGGAAAGCTCAGCTGTGCCTTGTACATGAATTTAATCCTGCTCCTTCTATGCTTCGGTTTATTCTGTCAGTAAAAATCCTAGAAGCATAAACCAGCAGGAACAACAGCACACCCCAGACACTTCTCTCAGGAGGAGAGTAGGAGCAGAGAGCACCCTGTTGAGTGTTGCCAACCCTTTACACCTATTGCTTCTTCTGTTGCAATGGAGCCCCCAGAGTCCTTGCAAAATGTTAATTTTCCTTTCATGACAGTAAGGCACAAAGCACAGGAGGATGAAGTGAAGAAAAAACAACAAATAATACATTAGCAATTAGTTCAGGTATTTTTCACTCCCATTAAATATTTCAGAAGGTGACCCATGCTGAGAAATTGTCAGCACTTCACCGCTGCAATTATGGCTCCAGTGGAAATCTTAGTGGAGCTAATGAGTGCTTTCATGTACAGACGGCCTGTTGGATTAGTATCATTACTCACTGTACAACCTGGGAGAGTGGCTGCAGCCAAGACAGGTGCCCTACCAGGCTATGGACTATGCCAGCACGTCACATAGAACAGGTATAACCCCCACCACAGGTTTCTTATAGTCCAGCTGTAGGCAAAGGACAGGAGAAAGAAAGCGCCTTGGCTCCTTTCAGCTCCACACCAGAGCTCAGACAGAGTGAAATAATCAGCTGAAGGTCATACAGAAAGTTTGTGGCAAAGCAAAAAAGTGAATGCAGAGTTTCCCAGATGAAATCCACTAATTTCAGCTCCACACTGTTGTTTACTCCCAATCATTCACATGAGCCAACAAAGACCATATTTTGAGCAATGCTGTACAGGGATTGAGGCTGCCCAGCTGCTATTCTTTCTCACAGCATATCTCTTTCACCATAGTTTTCTTTAATAGACTGTAAGTTACTGACTATATGCAGGTAGCAATAATGAATGATATAATTAGCTAGATAATTCTGTTTTTCCTCAGTAAAAGCTTAATAGTTTGTATAAGAAAGCACTAGATTCCTTTCAACTGTTGTTGTTCTATGCATATGCTGAAACCACAAAGGACATTGATTATTTTAACTATGCTCAATTTGCCTTTGAAACCAACATTCTAAAAAGCAAAAGAGCTTAAACAAACATGAAAGTAATCTAATACTGACATAAACATGAAAGATAATAAGATTATTATGAATTGATCTAAATATTACTTAAAATAATTAGAAATTATTTTCCCATGGTATGCCATTTAAGTTAAGCAGCTTCTTAGTGTTGCTTAGGAAAACAAGCAGAGCATTACTTCCCAGAATTTTAGTTAGCTTTGTTTATGACATTCAGTAAAACAATGGGAAAATATGCATTTCTCTTTATTGCTTTATATTTTGCATACAGTTTGTAACCAACTCTAGTTTTGTACCAGTTAATTTTGTAAGGGCAGGATTGTTGCCATTTTAATACTGTATCATTTTATTACTTTAAACCATGAACCAATTGATTTTTTTTCCTTTCTTGGCACCATTTCTTCTAGTTAACTTTATGAAAAGCAGTAACATGAAGGAAACAAGTCATGCTAATAACCCCTACAGCCACCAAACAAAAATGGCATGCATAGAAAACAAATACCAGTTAAATTTCAGTGCCATTTGTCAAATTAACTATGGGGGCCAATCTTCAAATTAACTCAGTTTGGCCTTGCTTTCACTACCTCAGTCCCAAATGATTTATTGGAAGTTTGGGTCTTGTAAGAAACATAGCATTTGTTTTTCTTCCTAAGGATTATCCAAGTTATCTGAATATAACTAAATTTTTGAAAATAGGATTAAAAGCTGAGAGCACCAGGTTTTCATTCAAAATTTAAAGCTCAACCTGCCTCTATATTGTCAGACAACTGTTTCCTTTTGTAATCTAAGAAGTACTTTTCCTGATTAGAGGGAAACAAAAAATATCACTGGATAAACTATTTTCCATTAATCAATTAAAAATATTTTAAATACTTAAGTGAATTTAAAAATAAGTCCAAACAGGAAAGATATCTGGGTAGTTGGCTAGAAATATGAGGACTTTCATTGTGTTTCCTGTTCAGATCTTAAGTCTGGATTTATAAAGTTTTCCTTTGCATGCCAAATCTAAGACAAAAGATGAGTGATCTTTTTGTTTTTAAAGACTGCAACTCCTACATATATATCAAGGTGTGTCATTAGATGTAAATACAGTTTTTCTATAGCTGTATTTGGAAGTCAGGTAGGAAAGGCTTGGAGAGAGATCTCAAGAATGGCTCAAGAAGCACAAAACACAGAAACAGTAACAGTTCAGAAGAGAAAGTTTTCTGACTTAAGCCTGAAACGAAAGGACCCTGACACAGCAGCTGTGGGTGACAGAAAGAATAATTGCCCTCTGGTGCACCCTTTTCCCCCAACTAGTCATTTGGCTCATGAGATTGGGACCTCTCATGATGGGCATTTGACTTTCCTGGAGCAAGCAAAGGCAAAGGCTCTTAGGCCTACTGAAACCTAAGAATAACCTTATACCAAGATGACTTGGAAGGCAGCAGTGTCACAAAGGGAACTTCATGAAAATGGCCCTTAAAGCAAGTAGCTTCCATGGTCTGGCATGGAATAATTGTGGCAAGGAAAACAGAGGAGAAGACAGGGCCAGAAGTGTACACTGGAAATGAAAGGGAAAAAAATAATACTATGCTCCCTTGGCTGAATACAGAAAAATCACCTATTCTTTAGGAGACTCAAATACAAGATTCAGATTCCCATTCTCCTGTTGCCCTCCTTCCCCGCTATCTCACTTCCTTTATGTTGTAGGTATCTGCATTTCTTATGTCTGCTTCTACCAGAGAAATGCCCCAGATCCCAGAATTTCATAGAAAGGTCTGTCACAGTCTTGCTAGACCTGAGCTGCAATGCTAGTCTTAAGACATCACAGGTTTAAAAAGAAAAGTGTGCTCATCACACAAGGTGAAAACTTGGTGGTCAGGAGGAGAGCTTCTGTCTCAGTCCATGGAGATGAGCTTTTTACTGCCTAGAAGAGCTCACTGTTCGAGTGAATCCCAATTGGCACTGAACACAAGTCTCCCACAAAAGTGACTTAATCCATGGGCTGGTGAATACGTACCTCTTAATCTCTCCCTCTGGAAGTGCACTACTTCCAGTACATAATTAACATTCATCTCTGCAGGGACTGACTGGATTCTCCTACATTCCAGGGGAGTACCCTGACCATTGGGACTGTAGGATTTATTTGTAATTTCCTCTTTCTTCTAGCCCAGTGAATATTTCATTATTTTTATACACAGGCATCCAGACAAACACAGAGAATCATACACTCACACATCTATAGAATAGTATCTATAAGTATACTCTTTTCAACATATGTTTTTCTCCAACAATTGAAGAACTGCAAAAAATATTACAGATGCCCTGTGTTCATTTAAGAAAAAAACAAACAAAACAACACAAAACCTCTAAAATGGAGAAATGAAAATTTTTTGTGTTAGGAAGCAAATTTCTTACCTATTAACATTACCACCTCACAAGTGGCTGAAACACATCTTTAGCCTATTGCAATGACTCCCAGTATGTGCATATTGAAGCTGTGCAAAAATCCTAAACCACAAGTAACTCCCTGAGTTTCAGTTTTCGTTATAAGCTCAACACTCAGTTAAGGTTCATTGAAAGGACATTACAAACCTGGAAAGTCCACGAATGATGTAATGCAGACCTCTCATGTGGCCTACTGTGTTGCACAACACAGAATATTGACAGATGGCATTTGCTCCTTATTTAGGGGGTACTATCATTGCAGCACTCCAAAAATACAGAGCTGTTTCATGTATACATCACTAAATGAAGACAAAATGCAGGGAAGGACAGCGAGGCAACAAAGTTATTATTTTAAAGTGCTATTTAAAAATAGATCAGAGGATTTATGCTTATTTGGCAGTCCAGAAAGAGCAAGTTGGTTGAGGTGAAATTTATGGTACCCTGAGAGATCTTAATTCTGCTCCTGTGCACATCCAGCCTGTGCTCTGAAAGAAGCAGTCTCCTGAAAAATACCCTGCCACAATATAATTAAGGTCCGCAGCATAATAGAGATTTTCAAAGGATCAAACAAAATTTGTTAAGACATTTTCTGTATTCTTCCTTCTGAGATGGAGCCTTATGAACCTTTTCAGATAAATTTTTCTACATATGAGTTCTTTTTTTTTTTTTAAGAAATAAAAATCAGAAGTTTATTTTAACAGTAACCTCCATGGAACACAGAGCTAATTGCTACATTTTGGACATTAAGAAATTATTTTCAACTACTTGAACTAAACATAGAATTATTGTGAACATCCACATAAGGTGGTTGCTACCTCCAGGGAATCATGGCCTATACCAGCTTTTAGAAAAATGGGTACTCATTGTCAGAATACATCAGCTGTTCTAGTGGCACACAACCAGAGTTTTCCTGAGAAATATAAACTTAAAAACCAAAATAATAACTTGCGAGAGTTTGTACCTCAGCTGTTCATAGGTGGACTATTGTGAAAAGAGAAAATCCATTTCTTCAGTCTATAGACCGAGTCAGCTGTGGGTTTTTTACTTTTGAGATTTTATTTCAGGGGGAGAATATTGCTTCACCTCAGACAAACGATTCAGTTATTTGTCACTAATCCTGTACATTCCACTTAGTCTTTCTCAGAAATTTTATTCTCTCCATGGAAAAGCCCTCAGCCACACAGGAAATACCCACCAAGTAAGATAAGGACTGAGACAGTGAGAAAGGGGTTCCTTCACAATAACTGCAAAGGGACACTTGGTAGTCCTTTAATGTCTATATTTTGCTAGCCCAGCTCACATCCCCATTGCACAGGAAAGGGAATACATATTGCATCGTTGGGGGGTCAGATTCTTCTGTTCTTCCTCAGTTCCACCTCAGTTCTACCCTGTAGACATTAAGAGATTTCCTGAGTTGGAAAGACCAATGCACATACATGGGATTCTCCCTCTTCCACAGACACTTAATCCAGCTCCTTTTTTTAGTCAGAGAACAGAAGAGTAGATTTGTCACTAAAGAAGGTGCAGTTTGCCTTCAATCATCTCAGAAGAGAGCTACCTTTAAAGCTTCAGTTTCTTTATGCCCCTGGCAGAAAATAGTTGATAAATTTAATCTAAGAAATGAATTCCTGCTTATAACTGTTATTTGATAAATCTTATTATTCTGACTATTCAACAGAAACCACTCCTGCATGGTAGTTATTATTCTCACACAGTTCTAACCCATACCATGTAGCTTTTGTACACAGATTAGTATTTTATTATATATAAAATTATATATTGTTTGTATAATCTAATTAGGTATTTTGCAAATAAATACAGACCAGAATTACACTATCTGAACACTAATGTAAAGGTTTGAATACTTAAAGAATGAAACAGTTGCTTACCGGAATTTTCTGTTGCACTAAATTAAACATCCAGCTGGCATCTTTATGTGTATCACATTTTCTTTCTGTAAAATATTTTGTGAAGATGCATGAGATAACATTAGAAGATAGGTGTTTATAATTCAAAAAATGTCCTGCTAATGCTGGAAGTATTGACATTTCTTCCTGAGGTTCTGACAGAAAATACAATACACTGTCTTATGTCAATTGAATAATTAGAGATTATAGTAATTCCTGCAAGGCTTTCATATGTGGCACATTCTGAGAAAATTTCAAAAGATGAGATTTGCATAAAGGTGGGTGTCAGGAAAAAAATAGGTGCCTCTTCTCCTACAACAATGACATACTAAAGAGAAAAAATTAAAACTTCTATGGGGAAAAGTGTTGGCAACTCTCACGTAAACATTGGGGAAAGCCCGAATTGTAAGTGGAGAAAGGACTTGTCAGTATGCTCCCCACCATGCAGGCAAAGTGGTATATTCAGACAATAACGGAGCATTTAGCATCTTTGGATTCAAACACGGTAATGAAAGAAAACGATAACCACTCACACTGATTTACAAGATCACTTCTACAATTCTTAAGCAAAAATATCGCCTTTCAAACATCAGTGACTTAACACCACTTCCCCTCTCTTTTTCCCTTTTAATATTGTGTATATATTTTATGTGCATTTTATATACATTTGTCAGGAGAATATTAATGTTCTGCTTTATGACTACCACCACCTTTCTAATCATTGCTTTTTATTATTCTTGTTCAGTACTGCTTAGCTGCTGAGCACGAGCAATGAAACGGGGGGAAAAAGAAAAGCAAATACTGTATTATATCATCATCTGGGGAGCGTGATTGTTTCTGCTGTGTTAATTTACACTAAAATCTATGACCCAGTGAGTCTGATTGATTGCCAAGGGCAGAAATCCAGCCCCTGGCCTAGTTTATTTTGTGAACTGTAGCCTCAGATATCGCTGCAAGCCACAATGATATTGATTTGATATACACTAGATGGGTCTTTATGCTCTTTGGGAAATTTATTGTGCAGAGTCAGAACTCAGACAGATGGGGAGAAGCCGCTCTTTAAATTGAAGAGGGTTATCATGGTTTGACTCCTGGGTCACTCAGGTTACCAAGTGGCCTGAGTGTGGCTGGGTCGGAGCAGGCTCGAGGGATTAGCGCTCATCGGTTTTGAATGTCAAATCTCCTCAGTGGACTTGAGTTACTGCTAATAGGAACTTGCTTGGGCCTATAACATTTGGATGGCCTATAACTTAAACATCATAACCCTTTCTTCATGTCATGGTCCTTTAAATTATGGCTGAGCAAACCACCTCTGCTCTGGACGTTTAGCAAGAGATGGCTGTGTGTTATAAAGAAACTTGCCTCCAAGGTGGACTGCAGCATCACAGCTCTGGTCTGCAGGAGTGCTGTACCCCCACACTCCAATGACACAGTCATGTCCACTGCCTTCTGCTGCTCACTCACTGTCACCCTGGCTTTGTACAGGAGATACAGAATAGTGAAAGCTAGAGTAAAGCTCGACTTTTCCCCGAATTTGTTGTTTTTCCTTCATGTGGGAAAAAGAGGAGGAGATCTTGGGGAAGTTTCAGGCTGTGGGACAAAAAAACCCTGTCATGGTGGGAAATCACATATTCTTTGCACAAAGAATGAATGAATGAGGAAAACAGACAGGCTTCTAACTTGGGATAAAGATTTAAGGGATTTTTCTACATAAAACAAGGCCAGGTGTGTTATGATTAGCCTAAGCCTGAACAGCATTTTCACTTAAGCACTGCTAATTGTTAAAAAATATTTTCCTGCTGAAGAGACCAGGAAAAGTAATATCTATGAATTTAAAGGAATACATTATTCTATATATCATAATACACCCAGACTTTTGAAATACCAAAGAAAAATTTCACTATATTTTAATGGGTATCTCTGAGTTATAAACTGTACACACATTTTCACACTCAGTGTTTGATCCATTTCCTTTGAGATCAAGAAAAAGATTTTCAGTCTCATTCAAAGAGGAAGGGAATTAGCCTGAAGGAAGTCCCATGTATCCAAGATATGGGATAGGGCTCTGTGCTGCCATTACAGTGAGAAAGGGAAATCTGTTCCCACTTTTACAAGTAGCTTCTGGCTTCCTATGTACAAAAATTAAGAGTTCTCCTCTATTTCTCTTCAACTAGTATATGATTCACACAGGAATGGGAGAAAGTCAAGTTTGTTTTTCTTAAGCAGCTGTTTCCTTTTCTTGATCTGATTTGGGGCAACTGGGAATCAATATTTTTAAAGGAAAAACATTTTTTTTTCCAAACTAAAACTGCAACACTTATTTCCAATAAAATAAAAGGGAAAAATAAAATTAAAAGCCTTCTGGAAGCACACTTTTATTGTATCCCATTTTACATACCTCTGCAAAACAAAGACATCTCATGACATTAATGGTATATGGCTTAACCTAGTCTTTTGGACTCTATTCTTGGCAATGCACTGCAGCTCTAGCTGTGTATTACAGATATACAATTACCATTTAAATATAATACTGCCTGGCTTGTGCTCTGGTCTGAATTTCCTGGGATTTTATTCTTCATTTGAAGTGAATACTAATTGAGAAAGTTACACATTTATATAGCTCCTGAAGAGTAACACCCACTTCACCTATCTCTCTATTGTAAATTAATATGTAGCAGATGGTGAGCTGAGATAGTTTGACAGCCTACTTATAGCACCATCACTTTAACCTCTATCTGAAAAAAAATCCCATTAGCTTTTCTGCTGTTGGGCTCTTAACCCCCAAAGTATCCTTAGTTATCATATCATGGGATTTTCTGCAATGCCAAGGAAGAAAATAATTAAAGATACCCTCTTCCATTTAAATGCTTGTTCTAATTTTACTGGGCATATCTTTTCCTCTTAACTTCTCCAATAATTTCAATTTAAATCTTCATTTAGAATGAGATTTTTCTTCCAAGGGGATTTTTTTTTATCTTCAGGGACAACTTAGTGCTCTGCAGAAGCAAACACAGAAGCCCTTCCATATATTATGATTAATGTGGTGTAAGGAGCTCCCCTTGCTAGAAATGCAGAATCAAAGGAAGCAGAGCCCATAAGTAGAATTTAAATTCAATACACATTGGAGTCTTATGGTTCAATTCAAAATAGCTCTAAAGGAAATAATTAGACACTCACCAAGGCTTTCAGTAAGGTACAACCTAAGAAGGGCCTGGTCAAAGTCTTCATTCAAAGCACTCAGTCACTTATTTTTTCCCCTCCTCTCTTTCCAATAGAGAAAAGATTTTTTTAAGATTTGGAAGTCCATATTAAAAGTTTTAAATTTAAATTCCCCTTAAACTAAATGGTCTAATCAAATGTTTTCTTCTGATAGGCTGATAGAAGTGCTTTATTTGTTGCAGAATATAAATGTATAAATCATTGTCAGAGATTTGCAAATTCGTTGATAGCATGTATTTAAGACTCTTCCATATGAACTGAAACAAGATATTGTTCAGTCCCACAGCATTGTTCACATTCCGTTGTTTGGGGGTTTAGAAGCGTAAGAGAAAATGCTTAGTGACTCTGAAACAGTATCTGGGCTGGAAGACTCACATGCCCAAGATAACAGGAATGTCCTATAATTTGCAGGCTTGATAGCATATGATTCTTTTAGACTACTACATTCACTTAAGCATCCAAAATGTTGCCTTAACTGTTGCACATTTTACAGCAAATTGGACCAAAACTCTACTTGTATTAGAGTTTGATTTCTGTTCTAATCTCCTCTTACATGAGGGTGTGAATGGAAATTTTCAGTTTCATCATTCATCTCCACAGCTCCTCTTGACTCTGGCAATTTTAATACACACATATGCACCCAAACCCAAGCCCAAATAGATATGGTCTCTCTTTTTCCTCTCTCACAAATATTTACAAAAACAAAATGCTGACTTACACACACATATACTAAAGATTCTGTCTCTTTCTGACATGCAAGGAAGGAATTAACATTAAAAATATCACAGATGCTTTCTGTTTAGATGTCTCTTTTCCTTTCCATTGTGAGTAAAGGTAAAATGTCTCTGCCCTTGTGTCTGATGCCTGAAGACCAGGGATGTTTCAAGCTATTACCACACCAGTGGTGGCATCACCTGTGGTGCAATCAGAAAAATGTCCTCCTTTTGAATATTTTTTAAGTCTCTTGTGCAGTATGAAGAACATTTTTCTCTGGATAGTTATTCCACCAAGGAAGGGCAAGAGAAATTATAAATGGTATGCACGGGACACCCAAACCTGCTCTAGCCCTTGTAAACTACCTGGAGTAATTGCAACTGCCATTCCCAACCAAGTATTGCAAAGGCACAGATGAGAGCAGCTGGCCAGGGAACTGGAGCAGCATGGAGTAGTCAAGAGACTCAGATCAGGGAGGATGAATTTCACCTCACCAGTCTCTTTACACAACCAGTGCATAGACCCCCAATTACTTTGGCCCCATATGAGTGCAGGAGATTGAATTTCACCCAGAGAATTAGAAATACAAATAAACATTTTATTAAATAATTAGATCCCATAATTGCGGATTACCTTTCATTTGTATTACAGGAAGGCCTGGTATGGTCAGGTCCCACAATCTTGTTTGGTGTTTACATCACATCTGATTTCTAACTGACATTTCAGAATTGTTTATTTTCTTTAATTCTATTTATTTTTCTAATAAAATTGATTCCAGATATCCAAAAAATAATTAATTTCCCCTCACCCTATATTGAGATAGCAGGCTGAAATAGCAGATCGAGAGCAACTTTAATTTTCTTTCTATTAAGAAAATACTTGTTTAATTGTTAACTTTTAATACTTTCTTTTTTTGTAAGTCTGAGAGGTAATCAAAACATTTTTAGCTGTTTCCCCAATTTTATATACTATGGAGAGTGTCAGTAATGTCCCTTAACACATGTCCAAGTAACATAATAAAGACCCCATATTTCAGAATAGCAGTGTCAGCAGAAGGCTTAAATATGACTTTGAAATGCTTTCAGTCTCTTGTTTTTAATAAGGTAAATAGGTCATGATTTTTAAAAACACTTAGAGTACTTGTGGCTGATTAAAATTTTATTTCTCTTTTGGAAAGCTAATTTGAATCTCAGTTCAAATTTTTAGATGAAACTCTGCTAAAAGATTTTGAGCTGCTATCTTTTACACAGGGCTGGCGCTGTGATGTCCCAGGAACTAAGGAAGAGCAGGGACTCAGTCACTCTTGGAGAGAGTGGAAAGATCCTACCATTTCTGAGGAAAAGTGCTTCCAGGCAAATTTTTCCAGAATTTCCTGTCTGGATGGGAAGATGCTGCAAATGGCACAGGTTTGCAAATTGCAAGCTGAGCAAAGCACATTAAAAGAACAAAGTCCACTGTGAGGGTTGCGCCCAGAAACATGTTTGTCAAGCACCTGGGGATGGTCTTGAAGACAAGAATCAGACCAAAGAAGTCAGCTAAGGCCTCCAGACCTAATTCCAAGCTTTTAAATGGATAAACAGAGGCCCTAATAATTTTTTATGACCTTGATTATTTTTCTATTTTCAATTTATACAAGGAATGGCTGGAACAATGACACCTGTAGCACTATTGATAACATTTCAAACCCTATCTAAATTTGAAAATGTAGCCTTTGTGATGAACCATGGTGATTATTCAGAGGTGCATTAACTGGAGTTACCTCACAAGAATGACAGTGTCTTCACCATTGCTAAAAGTGTAAATGAAGGCATTAGCCAAGTGTATGTAAAGTTCAGATATAATACTAACACAGTGAGATGCATTTTACGGTCTTCTATGCAACATAAGCCATGACTGAATCAACCTTTTTTTTTTTCATTTTTTTTTTCCTTTTTCTTTGGGGAAAAAAAAGGAATAAAATAAAAAGGAAGTCACAAAGCAATAGTTTAAAATCACACACATTAAAGGAAATATATATTCACTACTTTCAGTTTCACTGCTGAAAATGTGTTTCCTTTTTCACCCTGAATTTACTAAGAATTAACTTCTAGCCATTTGATCTTATTATATTTTTGTCTGACAGATCAAAGAGCACTGTGTTATCAAATTTCTGTTCATCTTGGTGTAGCATCATACTGGGAACTCTTGTTCAGCTGATTATCTCCCATTGACCTTGCCTTCACCCCAAGAATCCTTTTCATCATCACTACTTTATCCAGTACAGTCCCCCAACCATAAATATGTCCTTCATTCTTTGTGAGTACATGTAGGTTTTTACAACTTGCTACATTAAAATGACCTCATGTTGCCAAGCAAGCCAGATAGTTCTGCAGCAGTGACTTGTCTTCTTTATTGTCTCATACACCTGCTGCTTTTCTGCCACCTGCAAACTTTTATGGGTTGCTATTTAAAGCTGTCTTCTGTATCATTGATAAAAATAGAATAAAGAGTAGAACTATTTTTTCAGACTTCATTTAGAAGCAAAGGCTAATGATAATTTCTGCTTAGAAGCACTTTTTGAGTCTTACTGGTTAGCTAGTTTTTAATCCATTTAATATATTACATGTTGATTTTGTACTGCTCTCATTTCTTAATCAGTGTTGTGTTGTAATAAATGGAATGCCTCACTGAAACCTCAGTACTCTATATCAACTTGATTATCTTTAGCAACCAAATTTCTAATCTTATTAAAAATATATTAAGTTACCTTGATAAGATCTATTTCTGATACACCCGTATTGACTGAGACTGGGTTTTTTTACTCTCTTTTGATTCTTTGTACATTAAGTCTCCTATCAGCTATCCCATCATCTTTTTCCAGTGTTATTATGACAGCAGGCCTGCAGTTACTGACATCATCCAGTGTTTCCTTTCTAAATATCAGTTCCTCACTAGCCTTCTTCTAGCCTTCAGGAAAACCTGAAGTATTTTAAGAATTACTGAAAAGCAACAATAATAATATAGAAAAATTAATGCTTTCAGATTATTTAAAGCAAATATTTAAGGCTACTGATCTCAAAAATGCCCAACTTTAGAGACCATTTAACATTTCTTTGCTTTAATATGGGGGTGGAATATACATCATGATCAGGAGATGATTAACACTTCACCCTGTTTCTCACAACACAATGCATTTCTGTATTAATATTTACACACCTCCCATTGCCATCTGATAATGGTTGAGTTCCTTTACTAGGATTCCCTTTATTCCAAAATTATTATCAGACAAGATCTTCCATCTATACCTTAGCTCTTTTGGTCAATGATTTTTTAAAATTTTATTTTATTCTTTGCTTCTCTCTTAGTTTTGGGCAGTTGTTAGTTTATGTTTGTTGCTCTCCAGTTCTCCTCCCCTTTACTTTAATTTTGTTTCTATATTACTTTTTAGTTCCCTTTCTTTATAGATGCTTTCCTTTCCCCACTAAACCAGGCTCTTTTTAAAATCCACATAGCCTTTTCTGTTTAGTATGGAAATGGTTTTTGGACACCCAGTAAAACGTCGTTTAACAGTTCCAAACAGCCATTAACATTTTTCTCTTTGATCCCTTTCTCTGGCTTGATATGTCTCTTAATTATTTTCAGGATTGTGAAATGGTCCTTTAAAAGCACCAATACATATATTGCATTTTGGATACCCTCCTGACTAGTCTAGTCAGACTTTCTCTGAGAACATTGGTTTCTCTTCTACTGAGATGGAAGCCATCCAACCCCTGCAGCATGATATCGCAGATGGCAAAGCCGTTTTCTAAAAAAAAATATTTTTTGTATACAACTTAATTGATTAGCTATTAAAGGTATTACTGAAGTTCGTTGCTGTCTGGATTTTTTGCTTTGCATTTCTTTTCTCTTTTGTTACAGGATATGTAACCTCTGGCAGAAATGTTCTACTCTTTCAGCACTTGCTTCAGCACCGTTAGGAGTTGGCAAAGTGGAATGTCCTGTCTAGACCAGTGATCATATCACTTGAAGGACTTGGCTTAATCTTATTAATCTTAGAGTCATGTTTCATCTCCTGGCTCTCCCAAGACAGAAAAGTTCTATTTGTATGCAACATGTACCATGCAAAAGGAAATCTCTCAAGGAAAGGATCCCTAACAAGGACCGTTCCATGAATCATGTCTGAACTATATGAATATAATTTGTCAGATGGGTGCTCAGAGGTTTTTCTGTCATTTCCATGCTGATAAGATGACTGTAAAATTTTAGCCATGCTGAGTTTACTCTGGGACTCCATTAGTGAGACCTTTCTCTGGGTTAAAATTCTTCAGTGACAGAAGGAAAATCCACAAGAAGGTATCTAAGTGTACTGCAGGAGTCTGAAGCTCCTACACTAGTGGATTAATGTTCAGCCAGCACAGCCAGTGGAGGCCAAGGAGGTAATTCAGCTCACCCTAAAGTATCACTCTTTTCCTAGTAGTGAATAGTTACATATAGTACTATAGTACATAGTAAAAAAAATGAAACCCTAACACAGATGAAGATAATGAGGCATTTTTGAATCTCACTGAAAAATGCCCGGGAAGTCTTGGAACTGTTTCCCTATTATCTTGTAGCTAAGCTTACAGCAGAAATAATTTCTCAGTTCTCTCATGAGCTTGCTTAACTTAATACTTGATTTGACAAAACTTCAGTGTAGGCCTATGGTTAACACCACACCATCACAAAAAAAAAATCCTTGAGATTTTAGTAGCTGAAAGCACACACATAAAAATGGCTACAACCATGAACTGAGAAATGACATTTCAGTCAACTTTAATAATGCATTGTTCTCGACCTACATTGATTGTCAGGTACTTGGTAGCAAGACAAAATATTAGTGTGTTAGGGGATCTTGATTTTAATTTTCATTAGAAAGCAAAATGAACCAACATAATGTTAATGAAGCCAGAACTGGGTTTGCTACACGAATGTCAGCATTGTTTCACATCTAAGAATTTATTACTTATTCTAAGAACATATTTTACTTTGGGAGGGAACAGCTAGACAGGTATGGAACAGCTGCTGTCTGGAGAATCACTCAAGAATCACCCTCTTTAATGATACAGTTGATTTTCACTGTTCTAATAAACTGTAAATAAGATAATTTCTGACTCTTCTGAAATGAGACAGTTAGAGCTTGTGCAATATGTAGCTGTTACATTGTATTTGATTTAGGCAAAAGAACTATAGAAGGAAAATTTGTGAGGCCAGGTGCAAAGTTTATAATCACAGAAGACATTAAAGAGCCATTTCAGCGCTCTCTTATTTCCTTTAATTTTTATGCCTGAGGAATACATCCGTAACAGCCTTATCTTTCTGAGCTTAATACCAGCCTGGAGACTTCACTCCCTGCTGAAAGCAAAGAGATTTATTTCTCTGATTCCTAACCTAATGTTTATTTCTTCCTTCTCTATGCATCTGTACCTCTCAGGT
Organism: Sitta carolinensis; assembly: GCA_032173965.1. Taxonomy (NCBI): domain Eukaryota; kingdom Metazoa; phylum Chordata; class Aves; order Passeriformes; family Sittidae; genus Sitta; species Sitta carolinensis. The sequence goes on along the minus strand of CM063284.1, from coordinate 90,669,629 downwards.
CTTCTTTAACTTGATCATTTTTGATGCCTAGGTTTCTGCAGCATCAGCTGCCTACTGCATTTCCTTTGCATCCTTTGTCACAAAAACTAGAGACTCACAACGAAGAGTGCTTCAAATACGCCAAAAGCCACTGTTGTCCCTTATCAAAATTGAAAAATTTACCAGGCCAGATCAAGTTACTTGTTCATTGATAGATGCTGAGAGCTTCAGACCTCTTCTCCCATGTTTCCACATGAATCAGCATTTCAGAAATTTTATGTTGATTTACTTTCTCACTCTAAACAAAGCTTAGGAATTTGGAAATCACAGTTATTTTGAATGAAAAAAATGGACACTGAAACATAATTTCATCAGGCTGTGTTTTACCTCACATGCTTTCACTAACTTCTGTTCATTATATCACAATGAACACAAATCGTTTATGGTAGAGACTGCTTTCTAACTTTCTAAGTAGGCATAGTTTTTAATATAGCTTTGCCAGGGTTTCTGACTCTGGACCCTAGATCCAGACAATATTTCTTCCATGCACCTACAGTGGTCATTGGTCTTAGTGCACAATGAGCTGTATATGATGAAAATCACTGTATTTAGCTTGCTAATTAATCCCTCTTTTCGCTTTCAGACACTTTAGACTCAGTCTGGTTTTTGCATAATATCATTAAAACCTAAGTACCATTAAAAAAAAAAAAAAAAAAAAAAGAACACAGAAATCTATGTCTTATTGACAGCCAGCATGATTTAGCTTGCTCGATGTCAGATTTGAAGCTGCATTTGGGCACTTATGTGCCAAGCTAGCCTTTCAGAAGTAGCTAAATACTGAACCACTCTAATCAAACTGTCAAAAGCCTATACAAGAGTACTTTCTAGACCCATTCAGTGAAGATTCCTTTCTAGCTTGCTGATTGCCTAATGTGCATAGCAGTTGTACAGGTATTTCAAAAGTTGAAAACACATGCCTGAGCAAAGGCAAAACCAAGAAAAAAAATATTTGGAAGGAAGATAACTCCAGGTGCCTGCATTCCTCTCCAGGAATACAGAACATCTGCAGAGAGAGAGAGAGTGGGGGTGACTTCAAGAAAAGACGGCACTAAGTGGGAGGATTAATCTTCTTCAAACTTTCTTTGTGTCTGTTCTTACTGATGTAAACTTTCCTGTCCTGTCATTTGCAGGAGGATTAAATGGATATTCCTGTTTTCAATCATGCTACTGAAAGATATTTGACCTCCTTCTGTGTAAAAGTTGATGGATCATTTTTAATAAATCTGCTTCCAACTGGGCTACACAATAAGGGTGCAAGGGAATGAAACCTGGGGGTAAGCAGAGAGGGTACTACTACAGCATATGGAAAGTTTGTATAAAACTTATGATGTTAACATGACTTCTTTCACCTAAGGAGAACCTATAAACTTACCTATTTTCTCAGCCTACAAATTCCTTAGTATTTCCCTGGGGATGGCTGAATGGTTCAATTCAAAGGATTTTTTTAATTCTTGTAACTCTAATCTTCATCATTATTTCTAATTCCTCAGTACGAAACTAGAAATATTGGTGATCTAATACGTTTTACAGAGCAGCACACAACCTTCTTTATGGCACTTACATCATTATGTAATATATTATAAAGCAACTTGCATGTTGTAAAACTCATTAAAAAGATATATTTTTCTCTTAGCTTGAGTTCACGATGGCCAAAATTGAGGTGGAAAGCTATTAAAGTTCCAGAAATCCTAGCAGTACACGTTCCTTTCAAATGTTCTTTTCTGCCCTCTTGCTTGGTGTTTTCTGTCACATTTTCAGTATTTCTGATGTGGGTCTATTGAGAGGTAATTTCTCAGCACGGCAGCTGAAGTAAGACTCCTATGGGATTAGTAACCCAACCTCATAAATTGTTACCTGGTTTCTGTCATTTACGCTGATTTGGTCAGGACAGTTGCTAACTGAATGAAAGTGGTGTAAGCCAAAGTGAAAGAAGAATGATACTGAAATATAATATAAAAATATAAATTAAACTTTTGTCATAAATGATTGGATAGATTTTAACACTTGTCAGCATTTTATCGACAGTGAGTTACTAGGCACTTTGTCTGGGAAAGCCCCAGAAAAAGGTAGTATGTTGAGAATTTTTAAAATTAGTTTAGTGTTGTTAGGCTCTTACTGTTTTCAGCACTTCTCAGGTTCCTCTGTCTGCTACTCTCTTGTATGCTGTATATGCACATCTCGTGCTGACTTTGTGCAATTTTTTGGCTGCAAAAGTAGACAATTACCAGGGCACATGCTTAGTGCTCTAGTGGTTGGGAAAATTAGGGACTGTCATTACATTGAAATACCAGCAGGAATACAGTTCAGTTCTGTTCCCGTTGAAACTGGTTGATTTCAGAAGAGCTGTGTTTCAGACACAGACTGTAATTTGTTCTGATGAAAATGGCCACCCCGCCAACAGCATCCTACTTCACTTGTAATTTAAGAACTAGCATAGCTTGTCAAGCCTAGCAGCATGGAGGCATATCCTGCTTTTGCAAGCGAAGAGCAGACGTTGCTTAGCTGAGAGTAGCAACTCCCTGTTCTCTGTGTTGGTCAGGCCAAATTTTAATACCAACTTGCTCATACAGGCAGCACCAAAAGGTTATTGTTGTGTCCTCAGTTTTAACTGCAGATAAACAGAAGTTAAAATACAAGCTGTGTTGCACAATTAATTTACATGCTTTCTCAGTCATTTTTAAATGAGGTTACTGAAGAGACCTTGTATTCACCTGAGCACATAAATACCCTACCACTCACTATCTGAATACCCTATGTTCCTACAACCTTTGGCTAGGAAGTAAAACCAAGGTGAGTCTTTTCACTTGCCCAAGCCTTCGCTGTTAAGATTAATTTCTTACTGCCAGTCAGGAAAAAACATAAACTCCAGGTATTCAGAGAAGAGCAAAAGCCTAGGTTATAAAGCATACCTTTACGCAGGATTCCCCTTGGTGGATGGGGAGATAAATGATGAAACATATTGCAGCATATTTAGAACAAGAGTGTTGTTTCTGCTTTCTGGGAAATATCGCTGCTGATTAAAAGCAATACAGCTGCTTGGAGAGAGAAATAGATCCAATAAACTACAGGCCATACCCTCTCAGTGCTAATTAAGGTGTTAATTAAGAAATGTTATCTTGAGGAGGTGTAATTGAGGGAAGGAATCCTTCATACATTTTTGTGTACCAGTAAGCCAAGGATAAGAGATGTTAGTACTTCCAATCCTGAAATTTTAATGAGAAGATGGATGCTACTTATTGCTTTAACTAAACCCCTTACATATAGAGCCATTTAGTTTAAAAAACCCAACAACCCACCTCCACCTATTGATACATGAAGTTAAGACTTTGTGACTGTAAGGAGAAGATGGGATACTTTTATGATTTTTCTTACTGCTTGGTTGGTATCGGTCAAAACAAATTTCAGGAGTATGATGGATCTCCCCTACAGCTGTCTCAGCAGAAAAGGTGCTTAGGTGGATCTCAGTCTCCCTACATTATCAAGAAGCAAAAAGTCCCTCTACCTCAGGAGACAAATGAGTATGAGGGAGACATCTTATGTTTCCTTTCATGTTCTGCTAAACCTGACAGATAGGATACCTGTGGATTTGAAGAGATGGGATCAATGATTTGTTCTGAGCTTTCAAAACTAATACTAACTTTGTTAATTTGCCATATAAAACTAGGAATCTTGTCTGAATTGTATCCCCACATGTAATGGATATATGTCTAATAAAAATGGTAGAAAGACTACTGTTCAGGTGAGGGATGGGGTGTGACAAGCAAACACAGGAAGGCCACACTAGAAACCTGTAATTTCACTTGCCTAAAAACTGGAAACTGGCTCACATAGCGAGCTTTCCCTTTGGAGGCCTTCCCTTTGCCTCTTTCATTTTTACATTTTTTTCTCTACAGTACTCTAATCCGTGTCAATCTCCAGTAACTTGACTGCAGCTAACTGAGTCAAACAAGATTTATGCGGTGCAACTGAGGCTACAAAACATTTCAAACCCAATTTTTATACAGATGTAATGGCTTTAGGATGCCTGCAAAGAGGCTGCTCAGTTGGAGTTGAGCTCAAGCCGGTGAGTCTGTCCTGCTCCCTGGCATGGGTGCCTATGGCAAGCCCCAGTGGTACCCAGCAGGGATGAGCGGCTGATGTGTGTGTGGGAGAGATGGCTCATGGACAGGCAGGTTACAGCCAGCTCAGCCTGAGATGGGACACTCAGTTTCTTTTCGAATGTGCCCCATCTGTAGACACCTTTATTTTGGAGTCACTGGAAGGATGCGAATTGCTTCTACTAGCATCCTTATCCTTTGTGGGACCACTGCTCTGCCGAAATGCCTCTTTAGGAATCGGGGATCTCCCAGCCTGTGTTTTTTTGGTTTTTTTTTTTCCCCACACAGGCCCTGCATCAGGCTGACAAGTCTTTTTTTAAAATTTTTCTTTCTTTTTTTTCCCCCTCGACATTGCCTTGGAAGCTAGCCGGTTTTGTTTGTTTATTTATTTATTTATTAAACAGAGAACGGCCTTGTATTTATTTCCCAGCTCCTGTCAGCACGAGGTTGGCTGTGAGCCACCCTGCCGCCCCAGAGAAGTTTCTCCTCCCTGCGCACCTCTTCCTCAAGAATCCTCCGCTGTCCGGCAACTAATTTAGAACAAGGGTAAAAGCTCGCGGTGCTTGCTCCGGACGACAGGAACGGCTGGAGGAAATGCCACTGAAGGGGGTTTGTTTTTCGCTCTCCGCGGGGCCAGCCCGGCGCCGGCGCCCCCACCATGGCCGGCCCTCGCCCGCTGCACGGCGGGCGGCCTGTAGGGGGTGCGAGAGCTCCACTGAAGGCGCGCCGTCCCCTCAGGGCAGCCCCCGCCCGGAGCCGGCCTCCGCCGGCCCGCGGAGCCCCGCGACCCCCGAGCCCTGCGCTGCAGCGGGCACCGCTCCGGCGCGGGGCGAAATACGAGGGTGCGAGTGAGACCTCAAAGGGGAGCGAGCCGGGGCTCAGGCCCGCGGCTCCGTCCGAGGAGAACCCCCGCCCGCCGCAGGAGCACGGCGAGGGTCGCTTCGGCGGGCGGCGGGAGAGGGGGATCTGCCCCGGAAAGGAGAGGAAAACTAGTTTCTTCCTCAGGAAAAAAGCGATCACTGCTGTGTTGACCATACGGGGAAAAAAAAAAAAAAAAAAAAAAAAAAAAAAAAAAAATAAAAAAAGTGTGTGTGTGTATATATCTATTTAAAAAGAGAAAGCACTTTTGACGAGAATTTTGTTTATAATTACAATTTCAGCTAGTATTTTCTCTTATCTGGGTGATCTTATGAAAAATGTCTATCAAATGTCTATCCTTTTTTTTTTTTTTTTTTCTTTTTTTTTTTCTTTTTTTTCTTTCCCCTTGGGTATTACCGTGGCTATTCTTGTGTTTTCAAGCAGTGGTACAGTTTCAGTTTGGAACCCCGTGCTGCCTTAATGCCGCTGAGGAGCCTGCTCCGCTTAAATGATTGTCACTCAAATTAGTCCCATTGTTTTGTGATATATAAGTCGCCTTCTATACTGCCTGGATTAGTCAGTTCAATGGCAGTGACAAACAGGGATTGTTTGTTGTCAGCGAGGGGAGTCTCACATGGGAAAACACATGTACATCCAGTCGGGACACATGCATTTCTCACCAGAGAGAGAGGGGGAGAGATTTAGCAAACTGGTATTTATTGCTTGTTCTTGCATGCGTGTTTTGTGCGTCGGGTATCACGGCTTGACAACAGGAAATAAAGTATTGAAGAACTGTTTGGGCATGCAAAGATGTGGCTCTCAAAGGATTAACAGAGCTCCTCTGCAGTTAAAAGTATGAACTGATTATTTATAGCTCTGAATTTTGTAACACTGAAATTAGGGTTAAGCCTGAAAATAACAGGTACAAAAGGGAAGATCCAAATCTGTGCAGCCTGAGTTGGCAACGTTTAAAGGGAACTAAAGCCAACGGAAGCTGTGTGAGGCACTTGAAAAAATCATTTTGTTCCCATAGAAGTGCAAAAGCATCAGGGGAGAAAATTGATTCAATACTTGTATTGCATGATACAATATCAAATATTTAGGAAGAAGGTTAAGAAACATTACACAAGGAAGACTTCCTCAATTAAACATATTTAACAAAACCGATAATCCTATGATGGCACATTATACTAATTTTCTTAAATATTTTCAGTCAAAAAAAGATTGTTTGCACTGTGCTAACTTTAATATTTGCTATGTTCTAAAGTGTAATTCTTTCTCTGAAGTAATCGAATTTCATAATGTATATCAATCCACTTTACTTGGAAAAAGGGGAAAAAAATGCCCTAAAAAAAACCCAGTCAATTTCTTCTCACCGTTATTACTAACTCTATTCCAGAACAAAATTATAAATTCAGAAAAGCTGCCAGAAATTAGGTTTTTTTTGTAGGTAAGCAAACCTGGAAGAGTCATTTCTGCAAATCTGTAGGGCCTTCAGTTTTTCAAAAATTCCTGTTGAAAAATTAAGTCAAAAAAATAACACAGTTTTTGGCTATCAGAACAAGAGGGATCTTACTTTACCATTAAAAGAGGCCTCGGAAACTTTTGCATTAAATGCTCTGTTATGTCTCTCACAGAAAATGGAATTTTCACAAAACTGATCAGAACAAAACCTAAGTGAATAGTCCAGACACATTTCCCCCTGTACAACACATTTTTTCTTTTCTTTTTTCAAAAACTTCCTGTATTCTTTTCTTTAATAAATACTTTCATAAAGCCCTATCTGTTTTTTAATGTAGCATATTTTCATACATTAGAAAACAAATTTTAAATGTATCTTCAGTGGTCATTTGTATAACAAAACAGATATCAAGTCAGTAAAATAAAAACCAAATCACTATATACTCGGTTTCTTGGGGTTTTCAAAACTAAGCAAAACCAATGGAATTTAATTTTTTTTTCCTCTTTATTGCAAATCCATAATTTTTTCCCCCATCCTAGGTAAATAAGAAATTTGATCCATTTATAGACATGAGGATAAGGCAAGGCATAAAAAGAAGAATGGAGTTCTCCAGTCTGTCTGTTTGAATCAACAGGACTGCTGCAGTATGAATTAAGGCTTTTGCATGCACATGTTACCTGTGACAGTTCCATGGGATGTTCTGTGCATTAGCATATATAGCCACAGCCTCAGTTGGATCAAGAGTCTGTTTCTTTATTGGTTTTGTGTGGGAGAAATGTTGCTTTCAAATGCATGGTTTTTATTACATCCCAGAATTTTATCTGTAAGGGTTTTGTTTTGTTTTGTTTTGTTTTGTTTTGTGTTTTTTTTGTTTTTCCTGGAAGTTAGAATTGATCCCCATGTGCATAATTTCATTTGTAATTTTTCCTCAGAAGCTGCCATAAAGAACATTCAAATCTTATTTATTAAAAGCAGTTGCCTCATGATAAAACTATTTTTTGACAGGGCAACACAGGCTTTTCTCTAGGAACTACTCATGTTATTAACACTGATTTCAAAGAATAAAATAATTCAGAATGAATCATGAAGTTATTAATGATTTACTAGATGAACACATACCAAAATAGATTTTTTTTAAACTTGCAACTTCTGTTGTAAGTTTTCTCTTACTTTGCATTGAGCTTGTGTGCAGAAAGCATTAGGGGGAATTTCATCTTGATTAAAGATTGATGTGCATAACTCTTCGTGCACCGCAATGAAAATATGCCCCTTAGAGCAATGGCACTCGACCTTTAACAATCGAAGAGCCGTTTAAAATCACAAGAGGCACACAAGTCAAAAAAACAAAACTGCATGTGACCATTTTATGAAAAATTATGAATGAATGCATTCATCAAAAACAGTTAAGGAAATCCTGAAGGCACTGTGCAATTTGCGTCTTAGGGCAAAGTAATTGATTGTGTAGGTTGTATGTTTTTACAAGGAGGAAAAAAGAAACTTTACATACGTAAATGGAAGGAAATGGTGAAAGATATCATCCAACAAGTTTGCAGAATAGCTGAAAAGAAACAGAACTGAGCCAGCATGTCATACAATTTCTCACTCAGACCCATGATAAAAGCTCTATATAGGCCTCTGAAGAACGAATTCCATAGGTCGACTACCACTGCCATTAAATACTGTAGGTGCTGAGGTTGTTTTTATTTCCTTATTGTTCCTTTTGAAGTTATTCAGTGTGTGAATTTCAAGTAACATTTTTAATGCTGTGATGTTTTTTACAGTGTATTTTGCAATTAGGACAGCCTTTCCATTGCTGAATGCATATTTGGCTGTAGGGAAAGGCAAAACTCCATTCTTTGATTATATTCAGCTATCTAACCTGAAAATCGCAGCTGCATATTCTGCATTGGTTCCATACGGTAAATTCCCATTTGATTTCCAGAGAAAATCTGTGCAAAGGCTGAGTCAAGGATTGCAATAGCTATCCACAGAGGGAAAGAAATTCTTTCTGTATGTGCTGCTGCTGTAGGCTGCTACACCAGGTTGTCAATTCTGAAGCACAGAGCCAAATTCAGCCTTGTGCTACCCTTTTTCAGACCATTTTGAACTCAGTGACACTATGGAGGCTAAGAAATTTGGTTTTTACTTACTAGGAAGCTGTTTAATGTGAGATGTATGGGAAAAAGTACCAGCTATGAAATGTAAATACTGAAAAATGGAATGACTGTTTAACTCCTTGTTACTTTGCAATCTTATGGACAAAAATTGGAGCTGACATTTCTCTTTGATCTGGTTTACCCATCTCACTCTGCTGCTATCAGTGGTGTGTGACAGCAGCAGACATTAGCTAGGAAAGAGGGAATAGGGAAGAAAGAAATGTAATCCTCCCCATGGTCTTCATGGGGGAATAGTGAATTAGAGCCAGACGTTACACTTTTAGGTGGACTTAAAAGACAATGTCCTTCTACCAGCAACTGTATGTGCATGCCAGGATATTGGGGAACTCAGTCAAATGGATTCATTTATTTGAAAAATTAATAAATCAAGACAAAAAGACAGAAGACAAAATTGAAAAATTTGAGTACACCTGGACCCATGCTGAAAACTCAATGTTTTGTTTCATTCTGCTTAGATTATGTAATAGAAATCAGGATGTGCATCTTGTCCATGAGGATATCTTCCTTTTGAGTCTTTTTGTCTCTGTAGCAGAGAAGGGGGACCTTTATCAGAGGAATGGAGCAACTTGTGTCTAGTAGACACTATTCCTTTCAGCTTCAGGAGGAGGTAGCTGAAATGGATAATGGTAAGTATCGACAAAGTTGTGAGTAACTGGGAGAGGGTTGGATAGGGAGCAGCTTTCAGCATTTCAGTACAACTTTTTCAGGGCACCAAAAGAAGATATCAGAAAACAGATTTAAACCACCTACACAAAAATAATTAAACCTTATTTATATATTAATCATTATTAATATATTAATATTAACCAGATAATATTAAAAACAGTGAATGCACTTAAGAAATACAAGTCCATTCATGTTAGAATGACACAAATCCGTTCATGTTAGAAAATATTTATTACCAACTGGCTGATCAGTATGGTGGTTCTGATGCTCCTTTTGTGATTTCAGCATTTTCAGTACAGGTTACTCAAAATTGCTTTAATTTCTAAGACTCAAATCCATCATGCTTTTCTGTGAGGATCTACTTGTGTTAATAGTTCAAGAAAGGAAATAAAACCACACTATTTTATATTTCTATTATATATTTAATTTTAAAAATGTTTATGTTAGCATAGCTGTGCTGCTACTCTGCTGATCATATCACAGCTTAGGGATGGTTTCTAATACAGAACATCATATCCCATATACTGTAATTTGTTTAGCTAATTCCGGTCTGTTTTTTTTCTGCTATTCCCCATTTTCATTTTCCTTACATTTTAAGAACATTATAAACTATCAGAATAATTAAAATAATACTTGCCATTTTAAATTACAAATAATTTTCTCTATTTTGCCATAATTTCTAGCATGTTACGCATGCTAGAAATTGTTTATGGGAGTCAAGCCCTATATTTACTTGGTTGGTGAATCAAGAAGGGAAAAGAGACAATAAGCTTCTTGGCCTTATGAGGGTTGTAGCTGTTTCTTCAAGTGATCTTTGTAATCAAGGGCGTGGAGAAGATCAAGGTACTGAATACCATTCTTGTCTCACTCCTTTACTGGTAAAATTAGCCTCCAGGAATCACAGGTCCCTGAGGACACTGGGGACAGTCTGAAGAAAGAAAACCTTACCCTTTGTGAAGGATCAGTTTACGTACACTAAATAAACTGGGCATATACAAACCTGTTGGACCAAAGAGAATACTACCACTAATGCTGAGGGAGCTGTCTGTTGTCATCATGAGGCTGCTCTTGATTATCTTTGAGAGGCTGTAGGCCTTTGGGGAGTTCCCTGACAACTGAAAGAAGGCAAATATCCTTATCTTCAGGAATGGCAAGAAGGAGGTTCTAGAGAACTACAGACCAGTCAGCCTTGCTGATTGTATGCGGTGTGATGCAGAAATAATTCTGGAAAGTATTTCTGGACATAAGAAGGACAAGATGTGATTGGGAGTAGTCAGCCTGGTTTTAGGAAGGGGAAACCATGCTTGATGAACACAGTAGCTTTCAGTAATTAGATGACTGACTTGACAGAAAGCAGTGACTGTGAAGCTTCCAGTGTTGCCATCTCTGTCTTCTTCATTGACAACGTGATACAGAACAGAGATAAAAGGACAGTTGATAAAAGGTGGATTGGTGGTGGTCACATGCATGAAGGCCAGCTGGAGTTTCATCACCAGTTCTTTAATCTAGAGGTTGCTAATAAGGCCAGTACTATTCAACACAGTCACTAATAACCAGGATGACGGGGTGGAGTGCACCCTTGGCAGATTTACACGAGAAGTGATTGATGCACCAGGTGGCTGCACTGCCATTAAGTGAAATCTTGAGAGGTTGCTGAAGTGGGCCAGTGGGAATCTCCAGACATGAATGAAAGAAAATAAATGCCAAACCCTACCCCTGATGGGGAATGAAACTCCAGGCATCCCCATGAACAGGCTGAAGTCTGTCTGACTGGAAAGCAGCTTTGCAGAAAAGGCTGCGAGGCTCCTTGTGGACGCTGAGTAGAATGTGAGTCACAAATTTGCCCTTGTGGCAGACAGCCAGCAGTAGCTGTCCTGCATTAGAGCTTCACCAGCAGGTTAAGGGAGTAATTCTTCTCCTCAGCCATGCTTGAGAGCACATCTGTAAATTCATGCCAAAGTCTAGGGTGCCCAGTGAAATGGAGACTTGGACATGGAGGAGCAAGGCCAATGAAGGGTTGAAAGATTGTATCCTCTGACATATGAGAGACTAAGGGAGATGGGATCACTTAGGCTAGGGAAGGGAGAGTTCAAAGCAAATCTTTCTAATGTGTGTGGAAAGGGCAAAGAAAATGAAGTCAGATTCTTCTCAGTGGTATCCACTAAAAGCTGAGAGGTGGTAGGTACAAGCTGAAACACAGAATTCTACTTAAATGGAATAAGAAAAACAAAAATCACTGTAATGGTGATTGTTCACTTGACCAGACTGTCCAGAGAGGTTGTGGAAGACCCCATCCTTGGATATTCTAAAAAATGAAGCTATTTTAGCTGCCTAGCTTTGTGGTGTTGAACTACTAAAATGATCTCCAGAAGTCCTTTCAAATTCTAAAGCTTCTGTGATTCTGTGAGAATAGGCAGCTATACCCACTTGAGAAGCAGCTTCAAGGAGTGCTGTGTGGGAAAAAAAGGAGTGTTATTTGTGCTACTCAGGAGAGTATTGCACATGGTAGTGATGACTAGAGGCCGCAACAAGACATCTACATTAACAGAAGTTTTGCTTGGTGCTGTGCCATACTATATGGACATGTCATATTTTGCAGTGCTCCTTCCTGGTGTGTATATACCATGGATATAACTAATACAGATTTCGAAAGTCTAAAAATGTGAGTGGGAATCATTGTTGAGTGACCTGTGTCTAGAAAACATTCCAGGTCTAGCCTCAAGACTTTGATATGGAAGTACACACAGAACTGCAGCTGAAAAAAAACTGGTGGGGGTTAACAGAGAGCTTACAAATGCTGGGTCTAGGTCATCAAGTCTGGATGCATGAGTGAAAAAGCTGCATCCATGGGGGTTGAGAGGCAGTGACAAACAGAATCACATGTCAAGAAGCAGAGTGTGGTATGGGGAGTTGCATCCTGAGAAACAACTGATCCAGACAGTGGTGTCTGAATGGCAAAACTGAGGCAAACCCCCAAGATAATGCTCCTTCGATATGTTAACAGGGAATAGTGAACAAATATATACGTATATCCATGCAATCAGTTCTAATATCCTCATCTTAAAGGGTGCTCAGAATTGGAGAGAAGACCCACAGCAATTATTTGAGGCCCAGGAGGAGACATTTTACTGCAAGAACATTAAAGATCATTCTGCTTATTGTATTAAGAATGTTAGAGGTGGTTTGATCTCACTGTAATAGTAATGTCAAGAGAGATAGTGTAGGATACTAAAGGCTCTTTAATCTAGTAGAGAGAGACATAATTAGAACCAATGACTGGAGGCTGAGGCAAGGCAGAGTCATCTGAGAAATCAAGTGCACAATTTCACAGTAGGTCTGAGAAGCCCTTGAAACATTATTGGAGTAAAGTGGTGGCTTTTCCTTCTCATGGTGTCTTCAGTTAAGGACTGGATGTCTTTCTGGAAGATGTTTCTCCTAGCTATTGGGCCGCCTACAGTGAAAACAAGATAAAAGGCTGGCTCGTTATTAGTCAGGAGGTCAGTTTTGCCTGATATTGGATGTCCTACTGGGGAATGTAGCTCTCTATCCCATTATTGACTGTGTGGAATTCTTTAAGATTAACTGGGTGATACACCAAAATAAATGCTTTTGGCCTTAAAATCTATGACTTACATAGAAGATTGAACTGGGTATTTCTAACCTTAACTGTCCTGCTCTGCCCGAGCAGCTGTAAGGCAACCTTGCAGCCACCAGCACTGCGGCCTGATCTGGCTGTCTTCAAACAAGGGTTGTGTGTGTTAAATGTATTCTAAATATTGTATAAACTCAGTTTAGAAATGAAGACCTCAAGGAGCAGTTTCAAGGTACTTAAGAATACTGTATAATGCTTACATAAAGATGATAGAACTCTTATGCTCTCTCTATAAATGAATCCATTTTAATGCAAGGCATCAACAGGTTAATATTTATAGCATAAATACTGGCAGGGAATCTCTGCATTCTTTTCTACTTACATTTTCATGAGCTCAGTAAACTGAAACAATAATCTTAATAATAATGATAAACAAGACTAAATTACAGTTGCAGAGGCTATTGTCAATTTTACAAATCCAACAATAGCCTGCAGGGTTCCAGGTTTGTTTCTAGCTGCTCAGGAAGCTTGTGTGATTTGCTCACACATTTTTTTCTTATACCCCAGAGCTGTGCATCTGCTGGAGTCAGGGATCTAATATTCTCTTTGAACTTCCTTAGCATCCTAGTGCATGCTGTGATCTATAATTAGTGCATGTACACACACAGACACACACACCAGCTGCATTAACTCCTAAATGGCAGAAGCTTTGCTGTGTCCATCACCTGGTGAGGTGCTGCACAAGGAGAATACAACTGTTGCTGTAACCTTGAGGGTGAAAGTCTGCTCTTACGACTTGTATCCTTAGGGGAATACAAAAATAGAAATCACAACTCTTTGCTTTTTAGGTGTGATACTGTGATGCATTTTTCAAGATATGAAATACCTGGGATCGAGGAAGCAATCATAAATTTCACCAAAACCTAAACTGTTTCAGGTTCTATTTTGACAAAAGATGTGATTGCTAATGCCCCTGGAAGGCCAAGATGCTTTGTTTGTCCACAGGAGGCATCATGGCTAGGACATGTCAATATTATCACTTCTGGAGAGAGAACTTTAGAACCAGAAGAGAGATTTCTGGGGGGGGGTGGGGTGGGTGTTGTTTCTTTTGTTGTTGTTAAAAACCCAACCAACCAAAAAAACACCAAACAACCAACCCAAAAATAAAGAAAACAAAACACACACACCTGCAACCAACTAAATGTATAACCACTTGGAATAAGTGGGATAAGAATGCGGGTAAGTCTGACAAGTTGTGCCGTTTGTGGACATTCTTTCTAGAGACATTTAAATGAGTCCTACCCACCTATCTAAAACAATTGCATAGAAGTCACCAAATTCCATGGCAGTTTCCATTTGCATAGGAAACTGAAGTCTCAGAAGGCTGCCAGGTGCTCCACTGTGAGCATTTAATAGGTTTCTTAGGGAAGAGCAACACTTGTTGAGTAATTGTTTGCAATTAGGAGTGCTCTCGTTTCTGCTAATGATGGTGATTCACACAAACCTGCATTTGTTTTGCAGTAATGAGCAGACATTAAACACCTCATATCCTTGAGGTTGCCACTTTCAATGTCAATAAATAAAATAAAGATAAATAATAATGGGAGGAGGGGAGCAGATATATGGAGGGCCACTGATCAAAGATTCATCATGGAGTGTAAGCAGAAATGTGGAGGGATCATGCCTGTATGGATTTGTAGATTTTAACATTTTAGTTACATGCACCTAAAGAATCGTGTTCAGTCCCATTTAGCAACATAGCTATGGACCCATATGCCAATATTGTTGGGGATATCCCAATAGATATGTTTGAAGCTTTTTTGAGAGACTGAAGAAGAATCTCTGTTGCAGGCCCCTGAGATGTTAAACTGTAATAATAAAAGAGCCAATAGCCCAGATTAGCAGAAGCCTACATTCCCATCAAGGAATTCATTGGTAAAACTGCATGAGAGTCTTAAAAGTCTAAAATGATCGCAAGGTGAGGTATTCATGTTCCTGACACTGGTTTTATTATTTCAACATGCTACTGAAGTACACCAGGCTGTCACTAAAGTACAATATATATTTTTTGTGAAAATTACAATAGTTTGCACCAGTTTTCTATTCTGTCAACTCTTGTAAAGTCTTGGAAAGTCAAAGATTTGGAAACTTCCTGATGCAGAAGGCATACATTGTTATGTTATTCAAGCTGAATTTGCTCTTGCTTTTCCCCTTTCTTCTCTGACACAATTAGTAGGACTTTGTATACATATAAATACAAAAAAAAAAAAAAAAAAAAAAAAGGAGAAACAGAATGTAAGAATGTAATTCTACAAGTTCAGGCCTCTCTGGTTAGCAGATGGCCCAAAGTTTAGTGAGACTCATGTTAGAGTGTGGTGTGTACATGTGTGTCAGCATGTGTGTTTAGTTTTCCAGGGTGAACAAGAGTGATTGCATTAAACACGCTGTGACCATATTGTTCCAAGAGATAAGTATCACAGGATTACACTTGATTTAAAACCATGACTGAATGCCCAGGTGTCACAGCAAGATCAGTGGATACAAATGGATTTTTGGAACATACATGAAATCCTTCACTTACCTGCTCCATCCCACCTCCAATAGTACTGATTCTAAGTGTCATGCCGGCCAAGCTCACCTTAGGTCTGGCAGACAGTTCCTGAGAATGATGTATTGGTTGGGTTTCCTCTCCACTGGGATGTAATCTAACTCATGTTAGATTAAGCACATTTTAAGAATGTGGAGAAATGCAGTCAATGTATTCTATAATCACAGGATTCTTAACCTTGGTTACCAGCTGCAACTTTTACACAATTAATAGTCTCATTATATATGTCCAGGTTAAGGTTCTGCCCTCTCCAACTAGCTTCAGCCAATATTTAGAACAAAAATATGGCCATTCATTATAATTATTTATTTAGAACAAAGAAACTAAGATGCAACTACACAAAGAAATAAAACTCAGAAAGTTGGTGGGTTATTTGTTTTGGGGGGTATGGTGTTGATATTTTGCTTTGTTTTTGTTTGTTTGTTTGTTTGTAGAATAATGTCTTCAATTGGAAAGCTACCTAACAGCAAAGAAAGAAATACACGTTTTGTCTCGTGCTGTTCAAACTAAATGCAGGAATGCAGGGAGTTCTATACTCACTGCCTGAAGATTATTCCTATTCCACTGCTCCATGGCAATTCCAACTGATTCAGGTGAGTTTTGAGAAACACTTGCAGCATGAACATGTAGACCTTCCTATCACATCATCTTCCACTTGCCTCTGAAATATGGATTAAGAGTACTTTGTTGCTTGCAGATTCTGGAATGAACATAAACCATTAAATAATCTCTCCAACCTCTACTCTGAAACAAAGCAAATAAGTATATTGCAACTTCTCTCCCTCTCTCACATGCAAGTTGTTTCAGTTTCCTTAGAAAAGCAAATGTGAAACTATTTTCAGTCAGTAAGTGTATTGTGTTAGGCCCACACATATATCTCTATTGATGTTTGTTCTACAGTCCTTTACAAATGCACAGTGCGGATATATTTAGGATTTTAGCTCCTTACACAGTAAGAGCATATCATAAAGCCTAAACTAGATCAGTCAAAGGGACCAAAGGAGTTTCCAGCTTCATTTGATTCAGAGAACCAAGTGAAAATTTCCTTTACAAGTACAGTACACTGGGCCTTCAGCTATAGTGAACCACTGGAAAGCGATAGTTTATCATTCACAGCAGTGAAAAAGGAGGTCATACAAGGATCACCTCTCCAATGACATAAACATGAGACTTTTCTCACAAGCTGTCAAACTTCAATTGTTGGTGAGATCTGTTGTGTCAGTGTTTCATAATAATTGCTTCTAAGTCTTGTTAAGGGCCTAAAACAAATTACCTGAGTGACATGCTTTTGGCACCAGTGAGGGAACAGCAAGGGGAAATGCATATTGCATAACAGACTTGCCTATCAAGATTTTCTTTTAGTTTATTGCAGCAATTTTGCTATTAATTTCCATTATTTGAAATACAATAATAAAAGTTGCAAGTTGTCTCATTCACGAGGACGCATTTGTTCCCTAGATAATAGTCTAGCTGGCCAACATAAGCTCATTCATAGCAACAGAACTTCTTTTTAAGGAGTGTTTTAAAACAAACTGAAAAAAGTTAATCCTTTCATTTATGAAGGCTATTCTTTAGATTTAAATAGAACATTGACTGTCTTTGCACTGTAAGTCAGCTACTATTTCTTTTGCAACATATATAATAAATGGATGGCAGATTATATATATTAATGAAAATCAACAACACAACCAGAAACACACCTGTCTGTGAAAGCAGACAAAAATAAAATTAAATATAGTTGTATATTTTATATGTATTTCCTTGTTAATAGCTGTGGAGAAAAGTAAAATGCACTTTGAATTTGCAAAATGCTGATCATGTTTGATTATGTATAATGAGATTTATATGTGAGTGTTGAAAGGAATTCAAGGCTTAGGGTTTTGTTAGTTTGGTTTTATTTTGCATTGTCCAAACATGGAAATAAAAACTCCACTGAAAGAAGAATGGGTCAGCCCATCTCCTTTTTACTCTCATAAGCATATTTCATACAGAAGGTCAGATAGGTGAGCACTGTACCTTGCCAAACTTAGAATGTCAGAAATGAGTCAATTTAAGTGTAAAATAACCCAGAGGCAAAAAAGAGGAACAAATACTTGATTACTTACTTTTGACTGCCACTTCTTTACCTTTTATTCAAAAAACAACCAGCCAAAACCCTTCTCTGCTTGCAGGGCCCTGGTCTATTTTTCAGGCACAAACTGCTTTTTGGATTTGATAAACAGGACACATCAACTAACAATTTAAACTCCAAAGCCACAGTAATAGGTATACGGCTTTCTCCCAGAGGCTTGAAGTTAAAATGCTACAAGCGCTGCAGAATGGCAGCTAAACACATGTCCCTTGGGCTCCGCAAGGCTTCATTCTGCACAATGATGGAAATGTGAAAAACAAGTTGAATGCAAATTTGGCCATTTCCACCAAGCTGCAAAAGCCTAGAGGATTTTGTTGTTTATGTCAGGGGATCAAACTTTCATTGCTCAGTTTAAGGCAAAAACTGTGCTAAACGTCACCTTTTTACTTTGTCCAGGGCAAAAGAAATAGAACTCTTAATTAGGAGCTTGCAGACATGATGCTATCCTTAAAATGGGCATATTACACTGCATAACAAAATTACCTAGCTTTTTCTTTTTTCTTTATTTTTTTCTTTTCTCCTCACAGTTTTTCATCATGCTATCATGCTGCTCTTTATTCGAGTTGCATTGTTGGTGACTGATCTTTCAAGCACCACCCCAATACTTGGATTTGATGCAGTTCTTATGTTTCACTGTCCTTGCTGTTACTTGCTCTTCTCAGTTTCTGTGGACTGACAAGTCAACATCCTGGCCCTGTGGCTCCACCCTGGCACAGCCAGGGGCTGGGATGTGGTGGAGATGCTCTCTGACCTGCACCATGCAAGCTCTTGTGAGTATGCCGAGCTCACTGAGGGGTTTCTGAATGGTGCTGCTTGGGAAGATGGGGTCATGCAGAGAAGAAGTTGTTTCCATGCAATAGGAATTATTTTTCACTAACAGCTGTTATTTTAGGGGTTTGTGTCATCATATACATGATGATTAGCAAGGATGTAATTATCTTAGAATTGCATTTGTTGGGTGCTTGTAACAGTACAGGAGTAAAGACTGCTGCCCTGGCCGAGGCTTGCACTTGCAGCTTGGTTCTGCCTTTGTAGCTTACTATAAACAGCATAAAAGCTGTAGTGTGTAGGGACTGATTAGTATTCTGAAATAGTTTAAGAGCCCTCTGATGGGCCTCCTTCACATGTATTGTGTAAGTCATGAGGAGCGCCAGAGGAGAAATAAATTCAGCCATGTATGTTAGTGTGTTGTTGGCAACGGCAGTTATAAGGAACTTTCTCTGGTAATATATTTGTAATATATTGAGCAGCAAAAATGCAACAATAGCCTTTTCCAGTAAGCGAAGAACCCAGTTTCATTGCTGAACAGGAAAAAATGTAGACCACAGTGTGGTCTTCATTCCAGTGAGGGTTCTGAGCATTGTTGCAAAATAATGCTAATAATGCTAAAAAGTGGTTGACATCATTATGGTGGATATATGTATGTGGATTTTTACAACTCCTCCCATCAGTCCTTGCATCAGACCACCATTCTGTAAAAACAAATCATTCCACTTAATTTCTAAAATAAGGCAAGGCTTCACCTCTTGCTGAGAAAATACTGTTCTACAAAACTATGCACCATTTATTACATATGGCTTGTCAACCCAAACCAAGAACTTTTCTTAACTGCCCAGAAACTGACAGTGAAAAATATTGTTCTGTCATATTCTGTCCTCCACATATATACTAGGAATAACCCTATTTCAGATCCATTGTTCAGCTATGATCTGGACAGCCCAAACTACTCTTCCTACCCTCCAAATATATAGTGGCTGTAAAACCACACAATTGCTCCCTGATTTGCCTCCTGATTTAGACCAAATACCACAATATGACAGTATTGAGCAGTTTCATATCTAATTACTATATTTGTGTGGGAAATTAGACTCTCGGTCTAGGAAATTTCACTTTAAGTTGTTCAAGAACTAGGTTTGAAGCATATGAATTATTATTACTACTATTATTACTACGATTTTGATTATGATTATTCATAATTATTTTCAATCGAGATAGGTTGAAACTCTGCGGTCAAAGTATGTCTTGAATTTTATTTCAGACTTTCTTAAATTCTGAAAACTAATTAAAGTCTAGAACTTTGTTTTATCCATGTAGTGACATATCTTTGAGTGTACAGATGAAAGTACTTTTCAGATTTTTAGTAACTAATATATGTAAATCTGTTAAAAAAAATAAAGAGTAAAATACTTAATGATAAACTTCTGTGATACAGGAGGTAGTCTTTAAATTTCAAATTTGTTTTTCCTGTTTAGTAGAAGATGTGTTCTGTGAAAACTGCATTTGGGCCTTTTTTATAAAGATGATTTGCAAGTGAAGGCCAGTGAATTTACTTAGCCTCAGGCTGGACAGGAAGAAAGAACATTCTCTTTCTCGTCCTTATTCTTCTGAGTAAATTTTTGAATAAGTTTATCCGTGTTGTTCGTGGACTTCATCAATCCCATCCCAATCTTCCAGCAAGGATCCACAATGGAGAATAGGTGTTTGACACAAAATGCTTATGGTACCGTAATATTGTCCTGTCACTTATTGCCCAGCATTGTGTCTGGCTCAAAGATAAGTGACCCATCCTCTGACTGCTGAGAATTTGGGGCTGGTTCTTACTGCAGAGCAAGCAAGCTGACTGGGTTGATCACATGTTTGTGACACATCTACTAGTCTATTTTCTACTGAATCTTAGACCTGTAAGTAGTGTATTTTTGCCCTCTGCTTGTGAGGGACAACCTTTCCTACAATAATCTGAAGGAATGCTCAGATGGGCCCCTGAATATCAATTAAGTCCTATTGACTTCAGTGACACAGGATATGACTGTCACCTCCTGTGATTTATACCCTGCTGTGAGCTAAAATATCTTTTGCAGAATGACGATCAGTGCACTTTTCTGACAGCTAATTATGTGACTCTCACAATTTGGAAGTACTAAACAAGATTTCTGTTATAAACAACATCATAAATCCAGAATAATTCAAGTTTTATTGTAATGGATTGCACAGACCTTTAGATCATCTGCTGAGGTTCCCTTGCATCTTTCTTTCTGTCTGCACTGGTGGAGTAGTACTGGCTTGATCTAGGCCTACTGTTTCTGCTCTCATATATGCCAGGTTCTTTCAATAAAATCCTAGGGAAGAAATAAATTAATTGAGTCTGTAACTTTGTCAAACCAACTGAATTCAGGTGGTTCTCTGGTATATAAAAATGATCAAGCATTGTCTTGAATATTATGTTTTGGGTTTTTTTTAGTTAAGGAGCACAAATTCATAAAATATGCCAGTTAGAGCTTTTGTATTGCTTTCTTTAATCCACTATGAAATCATGTGAACAATTAGTAGTAGTCATGTCTTTCTACAATAAAAATCATAATTTTTGAATTTTGTTTAACTGTATTTTTATCTCACAGTGCAACCAGGGAGAAAAGCACGTTGTTCACACAAGCACAGAGAGATCAGTGATGATGCACTATAGTGTTTACCAGATCAGCCAATCAGACCTTTAGTAAACTTATGAGCTAAATGAAGTCAGACACTGCAACTACAAGGCAATTTCCTTTTCTGAATTGGGATCAATATTTACTAGCTTTCCACAATGTTGCCTATGCTTGCTTGATCAGCATCTGCTTCTGAAGACCATTGATTGTGCAGAAGGCTTTTTCAAAGGCAGATAATGCTCTTTTCAAATACACTTTGTATTGATCAGCAAAAAGAAAGTTTTTTGATGGTGCAGAGTGCAAAAGCCATTTATAAAGATTAAGGACAGTGATATGTCGCTGTGGGTCACAGTGAGGTTGAATTAATATGGGCTAATGCATGTTCTACTTTTGAGGACAATAGACAAAAGTATTTGAGGATTTAAGTAATAGTATGCCTCCACTTGCAAAATACCTGCAATGCTATCTCCAGGGAATGAAGCCTTTCTCCTTCAAAAATGAATTGGTTGTACTTACTCTCCAGTCTCTTCCCACCTGACTATACATATTCTACATCTTATGACAAATTAATGTATTAACTTGATGGACTGTGGAATTTGATAAAACGAAAAAATTATTTGATTTTAGGTGTTTTAAACCAATATGAAATAAAGAGGGATGAATGCAGCCAGAATTGTAATGACAAAATAAATAGCCTAGGGTGAGACCTTGGGCTTTCAGAAAAAAAATAAAAACAAACCAAACTTAATCCAGGACTAATTTCAGAGACTTTCATAAGCCTTTCATCTGATTTTTCTCCCTGTAATTTCATGTTTAAAGAACATGGTGCATCTGAATTTTGTGCTAGGATTCTGAGTGTGTTCTGAAAGTCAGTCCACCATTCTGATAGAAAAAAAGAAGATGGGATATTCACAGAGTTTTTGGTGTAAGAGCTGGCACTCAGAAAGTTTAATCAAGGAGGCGAGGTTTCTTCAAGCATGTCCTAAACCAGTTATACTTCTAAAATAAGCAAATAGAAAGAGTGTATATGGTCTGCTGGTGTCTACATATCTTCAACAGCGGCAAGTGCAGCACATCTGTGAAATAAGCATTTGGTTTCCTAGCTGGAGTTCTCTGCATGTGGCAAGGTTGATCACTGGAACATGGCACATACCTCCCATTAAAGTAAACAGCAGTAGCATAGATATTCAAGGACAAAACTACTCTGAATCTTTTAGCAACATTGGTAAGATAATATGTTTTACTGACAGGAAACGTGTGTCTCCTTAGTCTCTTGCCAAAGCTCTCTTTACACCCATGAACTTTTTTTGCAAAAATCAAAAAGAAATGGAAGAGAACATTTGTAAAGGGATTTTCTGTTGTCTTAACTAAAGAAAATTCATAACAAATAAACAATTTCCTTGCCAGATCTTTAAAACTAATACTCTCATAATTTCTGAGTTTTCTGAGTATGCATATTATGGGACTCTTGGCTCCTTTATCAGGTACTTTCTATCCTTCTGTGGTTATGATGCATTAAAACATTTTTTTCTCCAATAGAAACTTCCTGGTGACACTTTTGAGGATGGAAAGTACAGTATGAGCTGGTACTAAATTTCCTAGACATTTTTGATAGTCCTCATAGGGCAAAACCTCCAGATACATTTAAAATAAAGAGAATACAAGCTGAAGAGTTGTTAACGGTTTGAATTTAGTTATAAGTGTCCAAGGAAATGGATTCTGATCCCAAATGCATAGTCACACTAGAACAGAAGCAGCCTGGGAAGACTGAAGTCTTTCTAGAGTGGCCAAGTTTATCTGTGACAAGAGCTTGACTGAAATAGAAAAGAGGCTACTTTTGCTTTTCTTTCTCAACTTCTCATACAGAAATCAGATTTTCCACATTTGACCCTTAGGCTTCCTTCAACAGTTTACTTTTGTTATCTTAGAGTCATTCAGCTTTTTTTTTTCATAAGCTTTTCTTAGTATCATCCACCTCAGGTCACTGGAGGACATCACCAACTCCAAATGTTTTATCATTCTTGTAGCACTATTATACAACATATTTAATATAGAGGATCCTGTCAAAGTGAAATCTAAACTCATTTGATCTGAGACTTTATCCTTTATAGTTGTTTCCTTCTGTCTGACTGGGGAGCTCTGAAGTTTTATCTGTTTTCAAATATGGTTATTACTCCTGTTTCACAAGGGTGTTATGTCCTTATCAGATTGCAGTTTACTGCCTCTCCCCTTTCTTCAGATGTAAGCTACAACTTTAATTCTAATTATTATTTCCTAAGACATAGTATATTTAGTTAAATTAATTATTACATGTCTGCATGCATATGTCATCCTATTAAGAAACGAAATTTTGCTCCTTCCCACCCTTTAGGATATTTAGTGTCAATTAAATAATTTTGAGTTTATGTGTGAAGAATTCCTTGAGTACACATGCATTTATGCATTTGAAAGTCTGTGGTCTTCACATTTAAGACCTTAGTGCATTTCAAAGAGGTCAATACTTGTGAGACAAAAGACACCTACCACTGGTATCAATATTTGTCATATTAGTTTCCTCATGAAGGTTCTCTTTTTTTTGCAGATATCATAAATGACAATATTAAGCTTTCTAACAAATTTTTAACAATTGTATATCTTATGTCACTGAAAAAAAGTATCAGCTGTCACCATGATTAATGAGCAAGTTCCAGTGGAAGAAATAACATGTATACTCTGCACACAGAGGTACTGCATTACAGACATTTTATTACCTATGTTTACAAATGAACCAAATATCTGCCCACCCACATAACATGTGTTTATGGTTGATCTAATTGAAAAAAAATATGCCAAGAATTGCAATTTTCAGAAAACCAATAAATGTTTGTTGAATATGTAATGCTAAACTCGATGCCACTTAAAACTAAATACCTCAATGGAAAAAAGCAACTAAACCAAGTCCCAAATTCACAAAGAAACCATATTTGTCATCTTGAGTGACAAAAATCATGGATATTTTTAAACTATAAAAAAACTTCTGAAAACTGAGATTATTATTATTATTATTATTATTATTATTATTATTATTATTATTATTATTATTATTATTATTATTATTATTATTATATTATGGCATTCATCTTTTATTGAGGATATGGAATAAATATAAATTTCATGTTAAACTGTTGCCAAACAAAAACTATTTTTACACTTCAGAACAATATTTTTTTCCTGGTGTAAAAAAATAAGCTTTGTTTGTTTATACACTGGGTCAAAAAGCCTAAAATGTTGTGTTTTGATTTACAAATTAAGTGAAAAATTTAAAATTTTAAATGTATGCATCTTAGCAAAACCTATGGTCATGTTTTTCTTAAGACTTGACTATGTGCTAATGAAGACACATAAAAGTCGATGTTCCACAAACAGGTCCCAGGACAATATTTCTTGGAAAGGTGCATGCACCTACTTAAAGCAGAAGCAGGCTGCAGCCACATATCGTGAGAAGTGGAAAGCTACTGGAAAGGCCAGTCCTTCTATATCTCCCCCCTCCTCCCAAACTAAGCTCATTCCATTTTGTATAGAGTTTGGGCAGTTTGTACCACTGAACATTTTCTTCTTGCTCTAATACCGGCAGCTGCTCATCGTGACTGATTTTGTCAGGCAATTAAAATTTGCTTAGTTTATGGAGGTAGCTAATGTTCACTTGCTTGGTCCACGTTTCTGGTGTATTATTACTTGAACCTGCCGCACCTACTGCCAGCTGTCCTACAGGGTGGTGTTAGTACCTGCTTAGATGCTGGCCTGACTGTATCTGTGTATCTGAGCAGTCAGTCTGCATAAGAGCATTCACAAACTAGATAAAAACTGAACAACACTGGAGCTTTTTAGGTTGTACAATGATCTTTTCAGTACACAAGATTCAAAATCCTGCCATGTGAAGCTGTTGTGTCTCAGACACTGCAAAGCCCATGACCCTGGAAGGATTAGATTCAATCTGATTGTTTTATTATAGACTTGGCTTCTCAAGGTCATAAGTTTGGTCTGGGAAATTTTCTTTCAGAAACCGGATCCTGGCCAAGATGCAGACTTGGCACTTGACTTGCACTAAAAATGTCTCTGTCCATGCCATAAACATCACTGCGTGCTGGAGATGGAGCCAGCTGGGCCCTTTGTTCCTGACTTTCTCAAGGACAACCTTGGTAGAGTAACATTATAGGAATAGCGTGCCTCAGGTTACTTAGTACATTTCTGATCTTTCACAGACACAACTAAAATATGGAGTACTTACCCTATCCTCTTCTGTGCTCAAGAGCACTGCATCTTTGGGGCGCCCCTGGACTCTGAAAGAGGAGATGGGTATGGAAGTGGGTCCTGGCAGCAGACACTCTAAATGAAGGCAGGATACGGCAGGTTCAGGTGGCATGATTACTTCCCATGCATCCCTTTCTCATATTTTCCTGTCCTTTCTATACCTGCTGGAAGGCATGACTGACTCTTGTATACGGGGGTAGCCCAAGGAGCCTGTAAGAGTCCTCTGAGTGTGGGGCACTGTGCCTATGCCAGGCTGGGCATGTGTAAACAGCCCCTCATGAGACCAACTTCTCTTAGGCTGTTTTCATAGGGGGCAGCTTTACAGTGTCATAGGTGTGTGGACGCAGCCACAGCAAATCTGTTACACCTGTCATTTGTGTGTACCTGCCCTTCCCTGAATTTATTTCTATTTTGTGTCATTCAGTCTCTAGTGATCCTACCTCTTCTGGTGGCTCCATTCTTCTTTCCAGACACTATGCCCATGCTTAATAGTTTCCAATTTACCCTGAGAAAAGCAGTCATGGGTTGACATTTGCTGCAATCATGCTATTCAGTTTGTGAATTTTATTCCTTCCTGTCATTTTCATACAATTTGTTTAATTTAATTGTAAGACGTTTAAAACAGGGGCAGCTTCCCTGTGTTCATACAATGCCTCTCTCAATGTGACTGTGACCTTAATAATTACTCAGGTGCAATTATAATAAAGAGTTATTATCAGCTACAATAATTATTCTAGGACCAGGAAAAATACAATCATATCCTTAGCACATTCCTCTCCACTTCTTGAGCAATGAATGAACCTGAACAGAGTTGTATACTTTGTGCTATATGTTACAGAAATGTTTGGTAAAGGTTTTTGAATGCTTACAATTGACTCTTCAGAAATTCTTCTCATCCAGTGCAAAATGGCAACTGAGGAATAAATCTTTAAATTTCACCTTACTTTGTGATTGTTGTCATTATTATGAGTGTTTCAGAGATCTTTCGAGGATGTTCACATTTTTCACCTGAGACATTTTTCTGGAAATAATAGGGGTTTGAAACTGTTCAGAGGGTGCTAGAATATCAGGAAAAGGTCCTGAGTGGTGTGGGCAGAGTGCAGGTAAATAAAGATAATGATAAATTTAACACAGGCAAATGCTTTCTGCCCTATATCTTAACATGATAGTACATACATACACAATCCCCAGATATGTGAGGAACATAAAGACTACGAAATGTGCAACATACTTTTCCCCCAATTCAGAATTTTTGAGCAATAATATTGGCAAAGAATCAATCTAGCTTATTTGCCATCTGGGTGCTCTCCTACAGATACTACTCTTCTTAAATGTGACTAATGCAGGGAAATAATTTTTGAGTGCCATAAAATTCATTTGGACTTAGCAATTTTTATCAAAAATCCCTTCAGGCTAAGATTCAATGTACAGTCTGTATTTGTGCATAATTCTTTTCTTCTGTGTGTTCTTCTCTAGGTTTGTTTACTTGAAAAGCAGATCTTGTTCATAAGTGCTTCATAACTAAGGATAGCAGCTGAGTCAGTACTCAGAAGACACTGTCTTCTCTTACACACGCTACCACACTCTTGTCCCCTCTGAGAAAGGCCCGAATTTCATCCTCCTGTATTCACTTTTTTTACCCTTGACTGGAATACTAAATTAAAGTGCTATCCACCTCACCACCCCTACAAACCAAAGCCAGTTCCAAAATGCATTAAGGATATCAGGTGCAGATTTATGAAGATGAGTTGTGCCTTAGAATATAAATGAATTAAAGATGTGGATATCATCCAGAAGCCATTGGAATAATTGAAGTGATGTGAAAGAATGTTTTGTGATAATGTTATCACTCTTGCTCATGCTTCAGAGAAAATTGACAGTGTGAAAAGCCCTAATGTTACACACAATGTGATTCCCAGCTCTGGGATGACCATTAGCACTCTGGAAGATCTTGAATTTAAGACCTAGTTTTTTGAAAAATCTGCTTAGTGCTCAGTAGTGCAATGAGTTCCAATCAAATGTTAGGGATTACCAGAAAGAGAACACAAGATAAACCTCAAAACATTGCATCATTTTGTAAATACACATGTAGATGCCCTGTGTCTTGAATGCTGTGGTCAGATTCTTTCTGTCACCCTTCCTCATTTCAAAGAAGATCAAACGCATAGAATATCTCTGCATAAGGAGCAGCTTAATTGAGGCAGACTCTTCAGCTCAGAGAAAAGGAGGAATTTTTTGAGGGTATATAATAGGCATCTTTGAAACCATGGAGAAGGGAAATAAAGTTTGGTTATTTCCTTAGTCTTCCAACACAAGATCTAAGGTCTGTCAGCATAAAACAACCTGTGACCTCTTCAAAACAAATGGTGCAAATGTCCATGATATTGTCATAACATATATTTAGTCTAGGGACCATCAACATAAGAATGCTACTAGTACTAAAATATTTATAAGAATTCAAGAGGTGAAGGATTGAGTGAGTGAAAATTAAAAAGATTGTAAAGCACAATGATACTTCCTCTGCCTAAGAAGGTCCATGTTGCAAATTGTTCAAAACTGGAATGGTATTTGTGGGAAGTACCACTGTGGATTTGCTATTCGGCTATGCTTCTGCCTTCATTTCTCATTCTTGTAGGAGCCCAGATAAAATTGGTGCCTTTGGTCTGACCTAATACACCAGTTTTAAATTATTTTGTTAAATTCTTATGATAGTTGCCTGAGACTTCACATGGAAATAAGAATGCGGCATGAGGATGAGAATCAGTTGAGTTTTTCAGAGATGTTTACAACATTGAAACATGCCTTTAAAATTGCACTTTTCTCTGACTTTCTCTGTTATCCCAGTGTTTCTAATCAGTAAAGATTATTTCTGACATGTGGTTTACCAATGATGTGGAAGAGCTGCTTTGTTCACTCATATACTTTGATGAACTACATAATTTTTGTAGTTCTGGGAAGAAAGATAAAGAATTACATTTGCAAGACTGGAGATCTGTGTAATATTTTCTCAGTGTTATACACACCTGGAAGCACATGAAAGGCAATGGTTTCCAATTTTGTTTTTTATATTATCTAGTACCATGGAGAAAATATCATCATTATAAAGAGAGCATGTTCTCACAAGTTTTGTGTATATTCTAATTATCTCTTGCTTAATAGGAAGAATCCATTATATAGATTTGATCTGGTCATATGTACTATTGGTTTGATTATAGGTCCAAACAGTCATAATAAAAAAAAAGCTTCATTCCTTTTGTGGTTATTATAAAGCATTCGGGTAGTCGCCAGTGGGCCATCCTTCTGCCAGTTTTAAAGGGTTGTCCTGCTGCTCACATTTGAGCTGTCATTGAGGCATTTCTGCAACTGATGTAATAGAACAGATGCAGAAACAAGCAAAGACAAAAAGACTCAGTGCAAAGAAAAAAACTTGCAGCTACCTTTTATTCAGATTCTTTTCTACTTTGAAGCAGGTCTGCTTTTGCAGTCAGTAACTCCCTTGTTGTAGCTGATCCAGCACAAGGCTTTGTAAAGCTGTTATGTTCCTATGGTAATGAGTTGTTACTCCACAGAAGTCCCATTCCAGAGAAAAAATGAGATGCCAAGCTATCAAAATCAGTTCTGCCTTCAAGATAAGTTCAGAGTCTCTTAATATGGCAGAGCTGATTATCCTCCATAGTTCTGCTCTTTATACAAAGAATGTGGCTTCATATTCATGTAAACTCCACTCATTGGTAGAGTTGAAAAACTGCTCTGCTGGCAGTGCAGGGAGATTCTATACCTGCCTTTAAGATCTGAAAATGCTGAAAAAGTAATTCATATGGGCAAAAGTAGCATGTCCATGTTTATCTTATTTTGCAGTAAATATGAATAATATAACTAAGGATGGTTTGCCCACAGATGAGGTGTGGGAGTTGTTTATGTGCTAGAATGGTTGAGACAGTACTCAAGCGAGATTTCTGTCGTTAAGTTTTGAAGTTTATTACATAGGGTGTGGGTGAAAGAGCCCAGCTCAGAGTTAGCTCAGAGCAGGCTAGAGAACAAAGAGAGCAAGAGAGCGAAGAGCATAAGAGCATAAGAGAGGAGAATGGAGCAAGAGAGTAAGAGAGTGAGCTCTCCTCTTACAATGACTTATATCTCTTTTTATGTTGAATATTCTACTTTCTCAGTAACTAATTTAGTAACAAATACAAATTTTCTACATTTACATACATCATATAGGAATCACTACATTACCATGTTTTACTACATTCTAATTTCTAAATCTTATCAGGGGGCATTTCCTGCCAGGCCAGGGAAGAAGAGTCTGTTCTGGCTTTGGTATGTCTGCTTATACATTACATTTCTAACAAAGAGAGAGAGACGCTTGGTCCGCCAAAGCTGTTCTATAAACATTCAAACAAACACTGCTTTCATTTCAATGTCTCTTCTAGTTTCTGCATTATTAGCATCTTTGGCTAAATAGTCATATTTATAGGACTTTCTTGTTTCTTCCTTTCCAACAATGAGGCTTAAAAAGAGCTGTTTTCAACAGCAGCAACAGAAAGGTAAACAAAAAGAATTGTATCTGCTAGGAAAAGTAGTTTTATTTGACACTGGCTACTGACAAATACTAGCTTACAGATGGACCTTGTCCTGAGCTCTGAGCCCTCACCCGCTGAAGCAGCCCTGGTCTGAGTCCTAAACCAGTGCTTCTCCCTGTTCTTTTGCTCCATTCACATGCCAGGCTTCTGGCACTCCCTTTTCCTCTTTCTCTAGATAAGCTTGCCTCCTAAATCTCCTCCCACAGCCTGAAGTGAAAGGTAGATAATTGCTCTGTAAGCACAGAATGTGCTCAGGCTTCTTCCCATGTGGGAGTTGTGAGGAGCTGAAGGATGCTTGGAGGAGATAGGCTGCTGAGGGCGTGAGCTAGTTTACATCTATGCAAACTGAAGTTTCCTCAGATAACGTTTGGGTGAGAATTTCTAGGATGAGCAGAAGATAAACCTGCAATATTACCAACAAATTCCATATTTTCCTACAAACTCTAAAGATGTTGAGTTTAAATAAATGATGTGACAGTATATCTGATTTCCTTCTTTTAATGTTGCTGCAAAGCCAAAAGAATACGTCTTCTGACCTATTCTCAGAAATGTCTCAAACTTTTTTAAAATTAAATTTTATGCTCAGAATTACTGATTGGTTTTGCTTTTTTTACTTTATTTCACTCATTTAAATGCCTTGACTTGAGAAATTACATCTTACCTGACTGCAGTGAGAGCTGAATCAGAATTTGCATTTATTTACTGGGATGTTTTGCATTTATTTACTGGGATGTTTCTTTAAGGTCAGAGCAAGGTTGACTTGGGTCTAACTTGATTGCTTGTAATAGCTAGGCTAGAATTTTTTTTCTCAGTGTTTTCTTTTTGTCACTGTCCA
Source organism: Sitta carolinensis (assembly GCA_032173965.1). Classification (NCBI taxonomy): domain Eukaryota; kingdom Metazoa; phylum Chordata; class Aves; order Passeriformes; family Sittidae; genus Sitta; species Sitta carolinensis. Next base: position 90,638,872 of record CM063284.1, on the reverse strand, counting down.
CGTTGTGCAACGTGTCTGGGTCTAAATGTATGTCAGCTGAGAAACAGGTAGCCACTATTACCTTGCTGAACAAATGTTGCTTCCTCACTTTGGATGAATGGGGTTGCAGAACTGTGTTATGAATTGTGGAGTGTTCTTGTGCTTATAGCACTGGAAACGGATTTGCATAATCAAGCTCCAGTTCTTTCACATCCAAAACATCCAGACATAAAGCATATTCTGTGAGGCCTTTGGTTGCCTAAGTGATAATAAAAAACCAATGTTGATTAGACTTTAAAAAGTCAGCATGTGTATTTTTCAATGATGAGACAGTATATTTATATCATAAAGAGAGAAAATTTAGTCAAGAAAAACACAACTCAACTTTTAAGATGTTTTTTGCACATCTGTTATGTTTCCTGGAACATTCACATGATGAAAGGTAAAAGCTTCTTGTTTTATGGTTATAAAGAAGATAAGTGTTCATTCTGATTTAAAATCAGTCAAAATGAAGTCTTCACCCTAGAAAAAGATGTGAAGAAGCAGTAGATAATTCAGATGTATCTGTCTTGAAATTCAGGTGTGTTTTCAGTATCTGACTTGATTTGAATGTGGTTATTGGCATTTTTTGATATATGTATGGACTGACTTTAATTTTTTAAAAACATAATTTAAGACAAATATGTATATTGTAAAATTCTAAATTCTGTAAGTAAAATAATAATTAAAAATTTGGTGGAATATAATAAAATATGCTGAAATATAATAAAATATTATTCACTTATAGATTTCCTTTGTAAATCACTTTATTTCCAAGAAAGTCAAATTTAGCAAAAATTTTCACTTGTAGCAGCACAATTTACATTTTCAGGCTCTCGCATTAAATAAAAACTCAGGAATTCCTGGGACACCTTTTACTTAAACTATTACATTTTCAGTTGGATGATAGATTGCAGCTGTGCCAGTGTATTGACTGATTCCTATGCCGATCTATACAACAGCTGGTTAAACAGTAGGTGGAGCACACAGTTGATAGTTGTTTTAAAATATTTTCCATTTAATATTTCTTGGAATATTGCAAGTGTCCCAAAAAAAGTCAAAGGAAGATGCATCACAGATTCTACTGGGTCCTTCTGGCCACAACAAGGTTTTTGTGGTCAGGCTGCCTTTTTTCTTTTTCCTGATCTTTTGTCATTTACTATAACAGTCCTTTCTCATATTTGTAATTTTCAGTGTTCTTTTCAGTTACTTATTAAAACTCCAAACCATTAAAATAACAATAAAGAGTACTTATTCACACCAACCTTCAGTGTGCACAATTGGTTCAGTCCAGTTCTTTCTTAGTCTTGAAACTCCTCCATCATTCTAATTGGAGGATGAAGATTGTGGCTGTCCTTTTTCACTTGCCAATGTGGGATCTAGCACTATTCATCTAGTTCTTGTGTATTTTCTGAGAGTCAATCCATATTTTCATTTTCATAAAAAAATGAAGGGCCTTTGGGGCTTGAAAATGTATGTATGTATATGTGTGTAACACAAGGATTCTTGCAAAAAGGTGATCTAGGTTGTGGCAATATCCTAAATAGTGTAACTGGATTTGGGTTTTTTTTTTTTGTTTGTTTTCCACAGAGACCTGTTCCTTGCAGAAAAATGGTAGTCACCTGGAATGAAAAAGTAGATAAAATGCAAAAGAATCATATAGAAAATAACAGCAGAGAAGTAATTCGAAAGTGTTGAATAGACTTCTTGTTTCAATTTCTGTTAGGACAGCTACCGTGGATAGGGAAGCAGTAGGAAGAGTAAAACAAGGAATGAAAAGCAGACTGAAGGGAAATGAGCTTAAAAGATACAGAGGGCAGGACAGATTAGAACATGGAAGGCTGCAAGGCTGGGAGCTAAAGCAAGATTTCAGTGAGACTTTCAGAGCCCTCTTTGAATAGATGATTTTGCTCTAATCCCCCTAAGACAGCTGTTAGACAGCATTCCCCTGCAAGGAACAACAAGGAACAACTTGACAACAATAAGTCATATTCCTCACTGTTTCAGACCTTGTTAGTAGAAGGGGAAAGTAAATGAATAGCCAAGTGAACAATAGTTTTGAGAAACTGGTAAAAGAGATGTAAATTCTTCTTTCAGTAATCAGTATGATATGGAAAAAGAGCATCTTCATCGAGGAACACAGTGTGTGGTTATAATAACAACCAGGAAAAGCATTTTAATAGCCTGGGTGGCTCCTCTGCCAGAGGCCCCTCCAGATGTCATCCTTAGCTTTCTAGCCATAGTATAGCTCTGCAGCAAGGCTGTAGAAATATTTGAATCTCAAGTTTGAGTAGGGAACAATGATCACCAAGAAACTGTTTACAGCCGATCAGCAGGTTTAGGAGCCACTGTTGTGTAACCAAGGGGCTGATATGACAGAGGGTGTCACCAACATCCTCTGACACAGATGCTGGCTGGAAAAAGAGGTTATGGCTTTGAGTATCAGGGATTCACCTGTTTCTCACAAAGATTTTTCCTAAGTGGCCTCAAGTCACACTCTCCTTGATGCTTCACACTGAGCACTTTCAGCAGCTTCCCAGTAAACAATCAGCTTTTGCTGGTCACATTTCTTGCTGATTCTTTTTTTTTGCTGAATAGGAAGTCTCCTGCCACTCCCTGAGACACTAAGTATGTCTAGGCATACTTTTAAAAACACTACTGGAAGCTTTCAAAGAGAGCTTCCAGAATTACAATGAGATTCCTTGACATTTCAGGTTTTTTTTTCAGTTTGATGCTTTCTTTCTAGGCTATCTTCATATGATGCTACAACTGAGAAATTGCTTTTCCCTTTGCCTTTTCCACCCTCAGCTTTCATATGTGTATCAGTCAGTATAATTTTTTGTTGTACTTTAAGTTAGCTAAAATGTGAACCTCAGGGGAAGCAAACTGTTTCCCACAAAGATGCATTCCTATTTTCTTTGCTGAAGCATTACTCCTGTCTTGATTTGCTTTGTGTCTTCAGAATAAGCAGCAGTAGCACATTACCTCTATGTCTATATTTGTTATTTTGCCTGTTTATTCTATAAAATAAGATAATAGCCTCAATGCGCTAATGCAGGTGTCCTGGAACTCTACATTTACGTTTTGAAAACATGCTGTTAACTGGGTTTTTTGTAACTTAAAGGAAAGTTAAATATCCACTAGTTAAGTCAATTGAGTACTCTGTAATCACCTTGAATAAAAGCTTTTCTCATTCATGAACTAGAAAAGCACTGTTTAGAATTTTTACACTGCATAGTATTATGTTCTGAAAGCAACTTATCATGAAAAAAAATTAGTTTTTTTCTAAGTCAGCCTTATGTCAAATTCTGTTAGCTTTACATAAGAACCACTGAATTTCCTACTTCTAGAGGTTTAGGCAAACTTTTATCAAATTCTGTTAGCTTTATTTAAGAGCCACTGAATTTCCTACTTCTAAAGGTTTAGGCAAACTTTTTTTGTGAAAGGTTTAATTTAGCAGAGTGTTCTCACAGACTTATGTCTCAGTAATTCATAGTCTGTCTTGTACCTAATCTTGCAGAGACATGCTGTGAGCTGAGGCATCCTGCATGTGACATAAGGAGTCATTAACAATCACTGTTATTCAGTCTCCCCAAAATAGTTTTCAACATCTCTACTGTAAACAATCATCAGAAATTTAGATAAATATTAAGTGTTTTGCAGGTTCTAGCTGTAAAAAAACAAAACCAAAAAAAGCAAAACCAAAAAAACCTTCAAAAAACCACTTAGAAAAATAATTATTACAAATACATTTTAGGGTTTTTTTAGGTTTTTTTTGTTTGTGGGTTTTTTTGTTGGTTTTTTTTTTTTAATTTCAGTTCTATATTTTATTTTATTAGGAGGAGTTTCTAGCAAATGAAAATGTTCTTGTATTTCAAATAATTTCTTTATGAGTCTACAGGAATATAATATGAAGTAGTTGGCAGAATTTGCTTAAGGAAGAGAACTAGGCCGCAGGGAGGATGAATTTTCTTCTAGCATTAGAGAAGTTGTTTTTTTCCCCCACTTAAGAATGGCATGGGAATTCCTCTTTTATGGAAGTAAATTTTTCCTTACTCATCTTCTATATTCATATTGATTGAAATTTACATTTTCTGTTCAGAGCTTACCTTGTATTGTATTTCAGGGTTGAAAATGTAATGCTTGAAGCCAATATAAGAGAGAAGTATAAAAGTAAAAGAATTGGATTCAAGCTATAATTCATAGGTAGTGAGATGAGAAAACATTTCAAGTTGAGGTACAAATGTGAAGTGCAGTATTTTATGGGGAAATGTTGGCTTTACCAAATAGCAATATTCATGTTTCTTATCCCAGGAATAACTAGTCAAAAGACAAGAGGAAAAATTACTTTCACCATATCAAACTGAAACAGAGTAGGTATAAAACCCGAAGAAGACAAAAGATGATAATTAAGCCCTTTTCAAAGAAGAATAATTTTGGAAAATAGTGCCTCAGTGTCGGAAATTTATATTCATCCTTGAAAAAAATCATAGCTGCTACTAATACCTGTAAAATAGCAGGTACTTACATTTTTCTGGACATTGTAATGATAGTGTTTGTTGTTCCTTTCTGGTGAATATTTTAAAATTAAACAGCAGGCATACAATACCACAGGACCTTGCTCCAACTCACATATATTCTTTAATATGCCTGCCTGAACTGTACAGCTGCTATCACCAAAGCATCAGAGTGCCTGATAGCCATAAGGCTCAGGTTTATTTTTATGATTTTATAATTAAAAGTACCTATGCTTGTAAGTCAGAGGATCTATGTGACTTACATGTACAATCATGTAAGGTTGTGTTTCTTCCCTACTGGACACCTCTGTGCTGCTGACAGATTAGAGGTTTGTGTACCACCTTTTATTATTGGCTTCTGACCGTGGGAGGGATTCTGACTACTATAGAGATTTCTGACAGTTTTAGAAAACCTGCCTCTATCCCTGAGAGCAGCAAATCAGGAGGTTGCTGTAGGTGTCTGTTTCTGCTTTTTAGAGGTTGATAATGGGAAATGCTCAGAAATGAAATGGTGCTAGTTCTGCTTTCTTTTCCTTTTGTGTCTTTTGATCCATTCCCAAACTTATTTTTGTGTCACTGAAATTCTTGCATGAAGGTCAGAAAAATGTGAAAGTTATTCAGTTGTATCAGGCAGTACCATAGTTTGCCTTCCCTTGGCAAACCCAGCCAAGTGTGACAGAGCATTCTAAAGTAATGTAAATGGAGTAAAAATGTGGAGAGTTTTTTGTAAATGTTACCCTTGACTTTCACTGTAATGGAGTCTGTGGTGCCACATATATTTATATCAGATCTTTGTTATATAACTGACTATCTTATAGTTACCCTACAGAGTGTACTACACTGTTTAAGGACAATTTTCTCATATAAATTCCTCTTTTTGATATGGTGCTACTTTTATTCCTATGTATTGACCTAGGCTTTGTAAACATGATAGAGAAGCAATTGTTTTCTGTCCAATTAGCCCAACCTTTGCCTCAGCTGTAAAACTTTATGCAAAATATTCCTTGCAGTCTTTGCAGTCCAATGAAACAAAGATAGACTTATAACTCTTAAGGATTTTTGGCAAACTGTTAATAAGAGCTTTTTAGAAACTGTAAGACATTCAGCTGATGGAAAAGTATAAGAGGGGAAAAAAAGACTGCAGTCTTGCACAGGCAGTAATGATGACAGCACCATTAATAACATGGATCATTAAAATTTATAAAAAGCTATTCTTAATATAGGATATAAATATATTTCTCAGGCAGAGCTATGAAATTTATAACTTTTTTATTGTCACCAGAGGACCTTCCTAGTGCTCTGCACCCCTCCACTCTCTGCCCTCCCTCATAAATCACTATGTGGTTAATAACCTAGATTACAACTACCAGTTGCATTTACAGAATTAAATATTGACTATGTGAAAATGTTATTACATTTTTACTGATCAGAAGACCGCAGAACAGCCCTGCAGGACATGTAGCTGAACAGAAATATCAGTGTAATCTTTGTTGGAAACACAGTTGTGGGATGCTTGGTAACAAGTGACAATTTTTAGAAACAGAGAAGAGGCGGTGGAAAATGAACTCCTTAATTTCACATCGAGCAACACATTACCCAGAGCAAGTTGTGTATTAAAGGCCACTTTATTTTTGGCTGAGAAGTTCAAGGCCAAATACATGAAGTAACTTTTAAAATGTAAGTCCTTGTGTTGGCAAAGTGATACATCAGAAAGTCTGATAATATTTCTTCTCAGGTCTGAGATCTTGGTGAAACTGAGCTGCATTTATGTCAAGTAATGGGGCTTCTGTCAGGTTGGCTGGGAGACTGACTTAGGTTTTAGTACTCAATGAACTGTTTCTCATGCCACTTCATGTCTTCTTTTTTCCTGTTTTCTCACTGGATGAATTATTCCAAGGGTCTCTTCTCCACAACACATGAATTAACATAATTGTCAGAATAAAAAAGATTGTTATTGAAAAGAATTTAGTTTTGATCTTTTTTATTTATTTAATAATTGGTTTAATCCTCCCTTAGAATCATTTAATATAATTTCATTATTAATGCAAGTCTCTACTAGGATTCAAGAAAAAATCTCATGCCCAAATAAATTGCCATTTTCCATGTCACTATTATATTCCTGAACTTCCATCTATAGTATTCATTTTCCTAGTCTCTTCCTCCAAAAGGAAAATAATTCTTTATCTTCCACAAGTGTAATTTCACTGCTGTACTGGAAAAAAAAGCATGCTTTTGTGCTGCAACATATTTTAAAAATAATTTCAATCAAAATCAAAGTGATTAAATTTTTTTTCAATAAATCAGTATTTTGATTATTTCTTTTAAAATATTTCTGTCAATTTGCAATCTAAACAAGTTTAAATTTACCATTTTAACCTGAATTTCCACAAAACAAAATAATACTTTTATTAGGCAGAGGTTTTTGTCTCCTCACATTTTCTTGCTTATGTCGAATCTGCCTTTAATTTGCCAACAGATTCTCAGTTATTTTGCTTGTAGACAGACATCAGCACTGGAGGAGGTGCTCCATTTCATTCACAGGTGAAAGAATGATATCCTTTCTCTTTATCATATGGATCTCCTCAAATTAACCACAGTCTCAAGAACAACTAAAAATTTGCAATCTGTTATGGTCTCCAAGTTTAACCTTATTTAGAGATTTGTAATGAGCCCTTAATGGATCTCAATGCAAATCATATAAAAAAATCTCTTCACGGTAATGATTGTGAGAAGAACAGATACTCCATTCCTTCTCCTTTTGAAACTCTTTCGGGATTGGAAGAAGCAGGGAGATATTCTGGAAATACTCCTTGTAGCTGTAATAGCAAAAGTGCTAGAATTACGAAGTGTTTCATATTTTGCTTTGATATCTGACTCTACTTACAAGAGACCTGGCCATTTGCCAAATGACTTTGATTCTGACTATTTTGGTGTCACTTTGCAAAATTTATTCCAGGTAATAGTGGCACAGAAGTCTGTTAGTGAGCCTTTACTCCAGAACAGGTTTATATAATATAAATAATAACTAATATTAATTACTTTATGAATATATTTATAATTATAATATAATTATAATATAGCTATTATTATAATTTAATATAGTAATTACTTTTATTTATATAATTATAGTATAATGGATTTATACCATTAATAATAAAAAATATATAATTAATAACCAATAATGCATTTTCAATAAATTTTCAGTGTTCTGAAAGATAAAACATTTAAGATTAAATAGTTTTCTTTTTCTTCAATAATAATAATAACAATATTTTAATAATATTTGAGTTCTTCCAAGTCCTGTAGAATGTTAATGCCATTCACTTTTATATTAAGAGGCTATATACAATCTATTATCATTGAAGAAATTGTTCAAATTCATTCTATTTTGTGTATAGTACTTGTTGGATAAATGTTCTAATGTTATGTATCAGTGAAGAGCCTGATGGCAAGAGGTAGCAGCCATTCTTCAGAGGGCAACAGGGAAAGAATTAGAAACGTGAAGTGTTGTTAAGTGGTGAGGAATACAGAACTGTGCACAAAACCAAGGAATTGATATCCCTCTAGACACAGACAACAAACAGTGAATAATTTTTACTAGAAAGAAGAAATGTTTGCCCTGCCTAAGAATTCTGCTGTCACACAGTTCTCTGGCTGTATACATCAGTATGGGAAACCTTCCAAAAGGTGACCTTTGTCTCCCAAGTGGCATTTTGTATTTCATTCCTTGAGACACTGACATCTGAAAACTTCCTTCTCTGTTTGTGTGGCGAGACCACTTCAGTGTCCTTTTGGTCATGGTAGTATCACAAGACAGGGATATATTTAGAGAGGAGGAAAAAAAAATAGAGGTCAGTTAGAAGAGTAGGAAAAAGACATATAACAGGAAAAGATGACAGCAGAATCATAATTTTCACATAAAAGGAGATGTCTAGCATTTCAAAGCTCCAGGGCATGTCACATAGGACCTTCTGGATGGCTCAGTCCAATCAAAGCATCTCTTAGAACATGGAATATGCCAGCAGCCCATCTTGAGCCTCAAAATCAAACTCTGCTTCTTTCTCACTAGGAATTTTGATGAGTGACACACTGAATAGCTGCTCTTTCCCCTCCAATTAGGCTAAGCATGAGAAACGTTGACCTTATTTAAGCCATTTCTCAGATTTCTTTGAATTACTTGAAATGTCTCAGCATTTTATTAGAGTTTAGCCATATGCTTCTTATTTTTAATGGATCAGGCTTGAGGTGCTGTTGACTGACCCCATTGGCATAAAGTCAACCATAGTTGACTTCTACACATTCAAGGTTATACTTAATATAGAGTGTGACTTCTCTCTTCTTTTTCCCCGTCTGTCTTTACAAAACAACCTATAGCCATCCATCATGTTCCTCTGAGCCATGTGGGTTGTTCCACCATGTTTCAGTTATTCCTGTTATATCAAAACTTTCTGACAGGCCCAGGAGCTCCAGTTCCTCCTGTCTATTACTCAGCCTGTGTGCATTGGTACACGTACGTTTAAGATGGTTGGGTTTCTAGATCTTGGGAGATGACTAGGGAACATTTGTTCCTTCTCTAGTTTTCCTAGCTTGTTCCCCTGGCTTGACCATTGCTACTTTAGAGCTTTCTTCCAAAGCCTTTCAGTTTAAAGCACACCTCAACAAGTTGGGTGTCCTCCTGCTCTTGGTCTAGCAATATTCCTTCACCCAACAAGTGGTGTGCAATTGCTCTAGAGCAATGTGAAGTTTGGACAGGCTGTTGCCCACAAGCAATTAGAAAACCATGCAGGCAAACCAGCAGAGAAGTGGGAGCAGCGGGAGGACAAATGAGGAGCAATTCTCTAAGTTCACGTCAACTTTTAAATAAAGTTGATGGAAGCTGGGGTATTAAGAGGACTTTTTGGCTAAATGTCATTAGATTAAATTTACCTGCTACATAAAATGGTCTACCATGAGGAACAAGTGTTCTGTAAAGTGTTTTTAATCTGCAATAATGCACAATACAGTTTAATGTGATTTATTTCCTACTATTGATGTGTCTAGATTTGAAAGAGAAACACCTCTTAGTTAGTCACACATTTTGTTCTCAGATGTTCTTATATAGTTTTAGTTGAGGGAAGTCTTTAATCCAGACACAGACCTCATTTTGGCAAGGTATAAAAACCTTTGGTTGTGCTAACAGAAATCCATCCTTTTGGATGTAAATAAGGCCAGATGAGATGAGGCTTTGAGTAGCCTGGCCTAGTGGAAAGTGTCCAGCTGACCCCTACTGACCAAAGGGACATCCCCTAGAAAAAGTTGTCACGCTCAGTATTCAAAGTGGTGGGAAGAATGAGGAAGGGGGGACATTTGGAATGATGGCATTTGTCTTTCCAAGTCACCGTGAAACATGATGAAGCCCTGCTTTCCTTGAGGTAGCTGAATGTCTGTCTGTACATGGGAAGTATTTTTATTTCGCTCTGCATGTGTGTGGCTTTTGCTTCCTTATTAATTTTTTATATATCAACTCATGAGTTTTCTCGCTTTTACTCTTCTGATTCTCTCCCCAATCCCACTTGTGAGGAAGCGAGTAAGTGTGTCTGTGGTTACTTGGTTACTGGATGGGGTTAAACCATGACAAGTTCAAATACATAGACCTACAGAACTCTTAAAAGTGCTATGAGAAAAGCAGAATAATAACAAATACATAAAAATTAGTGCTATTACACAATGATAGAAATTTACCTCACCTTTATGGGAACAAATGGCAACAAAACAGTTAGAGGAAAGGTCTGTCTTAAGAATTTTGGTGCACAGTGCCCATTCTTCCTTTACAACATGAAAAGTCTAGTTTTACGGATGCTGATGACTAGAAAGTATTTTCCCATATAAATGTAGTCATGCAGAAGGGAGCAAACCCTTTAAAAGACAGGTTTTTGACAGACATTTTTTATTGTTTCCCCTCTTCTCAGTCTTTCATATTTGTCTGTTAGAGCTGTCCTTACAGTGCAGGGGGAAGCTTGTAGAAATAGCTGGTTGATGCTTCACACAACAGTTAATAGCTTATTCACCCAATATAAAATATGCAGAGGATGCAGTATCTATTGGACAGCTGAGGGCAGTCAGCTCTCAATTCCATTTGCACAATGTCATCCTATTAAATAGCATCCCAAATTAATGTTTGTATCTCCCAGATGTTATATTCCATTCAAGAAGGCACTATGAGCCCTTTGCATGATCAGCAGTGTTGCCTATCACCTGGGCACTTTCAGAGAAGAAGAAAGCAAACAGGGCTGGCATTCTGCCGTTAGGAGGGAAAATATCTACCTTGCGAATAAGAGGGAATGTAATAAAAGTTGAAATAAAGCATCTATGTTAAAACAGGTTTTGTGCTGTGTTGAGTCTTTCATAGGTCTTGGTGTTACGTCCAGTTGAAAAAGTATCACAGAAAAGTGCAGAACACAAAAATGATGCCAAATCTGAGCACAAGAATTTAATTTATTCCTTGGAGAATTTTAGATGGCTTTTAGAGCTACATCTTTCTGTATGCAAGTGTCTGTACGTGTGTTTGCATAGACAAACATGCAGCAGGATAATTACAGAATAAAATTTATATATTTGTTTTGTCTTGATGCAGCCTTTAAAATGAACCAGTTAGCTACAAACTCCTTTCATTTCTGCCATACAGTCTGTGAGAAATTGGGGCACTTATCCTTCATAAAATATGATTTAGTTCATGCAAGTGTAAAACTGCTAAGACTTATTTCTTCTAGAAGAACCCAAACACTTAAGCCATCTGCATTCAGCAGTTCTACCATGCTGTTTATTCAAATGAGAATTCTTAACAAAAAGGTTACTTCATTGGGCCAGTTCAGCTTGTTTGCCCAGCAGGAGCTCCGCACTTTATTTAAGCTTTTAAACTCCATATCAGTAGCATGAGTTGATGTTTAGTGCACAATAGGGATACAGTATAGTCTAATATATGCATTTTTTCTTCGGAATTCTAATGGTTTAGTACTGAAGGAAATTTACACAAGCCTTATAGAAATTAAAGCAAGGCATTTATTTCATTCAGAGAATGCAGTGACTTCCAATGGTTGCACTGCTAAGGACTCTCAGCTTTGAAAGGGACCTTTTATTGTGCAGGAAGAAAGCTCAGATATAGCGCTAAGCGAAAATTTCAGAGTCCAGATTAGCATGCCTAGCAACTCATTGCTGTGTACCGTTTTTTCCCAGTCCCCTACTAGCTGAACTCTTTCCGTACATCTTTAATTGATTGGGTTAATATAAACCCTCAGCACTACCAGTGTTTGTGTGGCCCCCATAATAAGGCTATTGTGTGCTTCTCTCTACTCTTGTGTTCCCTATTTAGGAATGTGTCGCTCTGAGCAGTTCAAAAGTGTGAGCAAATGAAAAAAGCCACAATCACTTCATTAATGATTTGTAAACAGAATATCCAGTACTGACGCCACCTGCATAGGCTTTCAGAAGAAAAAATACTGGATTTGCTGAAGTTCTGTGTAGAATCACTGTGGAATTTATTTCAGTAGAGTAAATAAATGCCCCAATTAACACTTTTACACTCAACCAAATGGTTGTATTTAGAGGAAACAGTTTCTTTCTTCAAGGAAAAATTCAAAGGAGACATGGGATAAAGATAAAAAAGAACACCCCCAAAAACAAACAAACAAAAAATAACCCTTAAATCTCTCTCAGCAAGTTTTACACAAGACGGCACACAGCAGTGGTTGAAGTTATAAAGGCAGACAGCAAAATGTGTTTAAAAAAGGAATGTGAAGTAAAGAAAAAAGTTCACTGAAAATTTCAAAATAGCAGCAAATGTGTTTATAACTTCAGTTTGCTGCTGCTGTAGGCCTCATTAAAGTAAGCCTTTGTTTTTTCCTTTTCAAACACTACCTATTATGACATCTCGAAACAGCTTACCAGCTGCATACTGTCATCTTGGCCTGCCAAGATATCATGTAATCATTCTCAGAGTCTGAAAATGGGTATCCACCACTGGCTTTGTGGAGATGTCAAAAAAACTAAAATTGCTCTGCATGCATATAGTTCTAACTACACTGCATAGTTGTTGATTTAAGAAAGACTTTTAGTAAGCCCTACTGAGGTAAAATTTACCTACTGTACCTTTCTAAATTAGAGGCAAGCTTCTTACATGGCAGCAGATATGCACAGTTTTAAGACCTGTCAAATACTGTGAAGTTCCTTCAAATACAAGGAAAGAAAATAAGAGTCAGGCTTCTTTCTGAAATGCCAGGTATTCAGCCACTCACTGGTGTCTGCAATGACAACCCAAACCCCTCATCAGCCAGGGGATCACCTGGCTCTCGTATCTGATCTGCCATCCTTCTGTACTCTGCCTGTTACTAAAGAAAATGTTGCAAAGGAAGGAGACATGAAAAGGAAGCTCTGAGTATTTTATCCTGCATTTCTAAAACTGTCTGTGTCACATAAGACCATAAAATCCCATAAGTAAACAGCGGAGTGGGTCCATATTTTCACTGGAGCAAGTGAGGAAAGATTGTGACCTTAGTCAGGTACACAGAGGGAGCCTTTGGAGGGCAGCGTGGCCTCTGAGTGAGGCGTGGCTCACACACCACCACTGTTTTCTTTCCGGTATCCAGAATAAAGGGTTTCTCACTTTCGAGAAGGATTTCAAAACACTGATTTTTCTTTTTGGAGATGAAACTTGCCCATCCTGAGGTGTATAGTGTCCTTCCCCACTCTCCTCTTTTGCAGTGCTCTGTACAATGCATTTGTGGGCTGGGTGAAACAGGTGCTCTCATCCTGAAACGCAGCAGGCTAAAATATTTTCTGAAAAGCTCAGCCACAGCCAAATAAAAAGCTCACAGACAGGATCTTTTAGGTAAGAGAGAGAGCACAACATAGGATGCTGATGTATCGATTGAGGTGGGTTGGGGGGCAAATGCATCTTGGATACTATAGGCAGTGCTCCTCCCATCCCACATTAATCTGAAGCAAGAAGGGATGCAAAATGGAAGTTTAGAATTTTAATAACATACCTCCACCAATTAGAGAGTCCATTTAGGTCCAAAAGGACTTGGGAACTCCTGAAAGCTTGCAGAAAAATCAGTCATCTTCACTGTGAGGTGCTATCTATTTCCCAAATGTTTGACTATCTATCATTTTAATAGTTTATAGACCATTGACTAACTGTCCCATAAAAAGATGTAAAGCAGGAGTAACGGAAATGGAACACAATTCTAGGATCCAGAGCTTATATGTGATTGCATCAAGAAAAATATTGGCATCATATTACTGTGAAGCTCTTTGTCATTATTGTTGGCTTCGCTCTCAGTTCTCATATACAGGCTTACGGTAGTATCATCTTCGTTTAAGCTACAACTCTGAACCTTGTTTTTGCAAAGTTTTAGGTTCTGTTTGAAAGATTAAATACTATGAACAAGGTCTCAAGGTCTACCAAAAGTGCTCAAACTACTGAACAAATTATTGAGCAAGGAGAGCCCTGAGGTAATTTGAACCAGTATTCCTGGCAGGAAATGCAACAAGCAAAACAAATTACAAGAGTTAGTGGAAGAATGAATTAAAGTACAAGTAAAGGTAATATGTGTCATTAGTACTTCATCCTTCCTCCACAGACAGGTTTCTGGACATGACTATTCTGGATGGAAGAGTTAGAATTCTTGCTGGTTTTCTTGCATACTGTATGTAAGGACCAGTCATGCAAAGCCATGCAAAGCAGAAATACTTGTGGTGCCTGAAAGGTCTCACAAATTAACAGGTAAGATTATTGCCTAACTATCACAGAAGCCCACTTCATCTCCTATTTTTAAGCAAATGTTAGCAGGTATTACAGGCAATTTAATCATTGCAGATGCCTCCAGCACCATTACAAAGCAAAAAGATCCATATAATGAACATCATTCCTGCTCTGGGAATGTGTGCAAAATAGGCATGGATTTAGAGCATCCTAAAGCAAGGAAGCTGTCTGCTCACCAGCTACTGATATTGTTGATTCCAGAAAAGTTTCTTCTGTGACATGCTTTGTTTTAGATTCTTGGTGCATTTCTTCATATTAAGATCCAACTATGTGAAAATCCTTTTGGTTTTCCTGAGTCTCTTAGCAAGACATTGACAAATAGACAGGAGTGGAGTTGCAGGGTGTTCCAAATTTTAACTTCTGAGACACCAGGACAGGAGGGAATACCACAGAGCTCTCCCTTCCTACCAGCTTAACACAGATAACATTTTTGTTCTTTGTATGTAGTGTACATTGTGGAAAAACACAAGGTGATTTTTTCCAGAAACACTTCTGCAATCCTAAGAAACAAAAACTAATTCACAGCCCCACAACAAGAGCATTGGACAAGTAACTCTAATAAACATTTCTGCCAAGAAAAGGCATTCAGAATCTTTGGATGCCTGACTCGCAGACAGCATTTACCTGTCTTAAACAGGATGAAATACACTACCATTTTCTAAATCTTTCTTATGTGTTTAAAAGACACAAAATTCCCAACATTTTACATCCACAAATTCTGACTTTGCTACATGATTATCCTTGTTCCTTTAATAAGCACAAGAAATGTGAACAGGACAGCCTGTCCTCCAGTTTCATACTTGGCCATATTTGCTGGATAGTACCTTCTCTTTGTTTTAACCTTCTGAAAATGCATTTTCTGCTGGATAGCCAACTCTGCATAGCCAGTAGAATTCTGATCATTGCATTCACTGAAGTGATATTCTCACTAAAAATAGGGAGTTACAGCATCCTAGGATAACTAGCTGTCTCTTGAGTAAATATTTAGAAATAATTTACAGTGATCAACCTCCAATAGTTTGTAATGTCTTTTGAAACACAGTATTTAGGTCTTTCAGGACAGACACTCAAAAATAGATAACAGACTTTTAAGTTTGTGTTTGTAAGCTAGCCTTCTCATGAATCAGTATTACTAAATTCTATGCATAGTGCTAACTTGATATTTAAAACTGCAGTTCTCATGCTCCAGCAAACAAGCAAAGAAAATTTAATCTATGGAAGGTATGATTCCAAAGTTAAATATGTAGGTTTTGGAAGAATGTCAAAGCCTTTTGACTCAAAATATTGTCAAGGCAGATATTAGCACAACTTTGTTTCTTTCAATAAAATCCAAAGCCAAACTAGCCTGGTGATAGTTACTTTCTGGGAGAAAACTTTAAAATTCTTTGCAGAAATTAATGTGGAGTTTTTAACTTTCTTTTTCAACTCTACCTTTTCTTTGCATTTTGCCAAAACTGTTATATTCCCTAGAGTATGATGAGAAATTATATTTGTGGTATTTCAAATTATAGTAACAGGAAATTGCACAGTGACCCTTCCTTAAGTGCAGGAAAAGCTTATAATTTTCTGCTGAAAGGGGAGCATGTGAGGGGTGTGATGCCTTTGAGAAAAGAAGCAGCCTTTTGGCAGTGTTAAAAAGCTATAGCCTACAAAATCATTTCATGAAGCTTTGCATTTGATTCATTTATGAACTCATGCTCATCATTATATTGAAATTTTCTAATTCCTCTTACACAATCTTTAAATACCTTAGATTAAGCACATACTAAAATGTGACAAAATCAATTCTCTTCACTATAAACTTGGGTAACTCATTTTGAAAGGAACCAAAAGTATTCGCCTTCTTAAGGAGTGTGGTCAAAGATTTACAATTCCACTTGGGAATGTTTTCTAATCTACCACTGAAGGTAAGTGGAAAATTAGAGACAGATTTTTCCATTCCAGAGAGGCACTAAATAGGAAGGAAAGCCTGCTGTTCTTTGCAGTAGTGAACAGCAAAATTCACTCATCTCCCTTCACTTCCTCATCATGAATTCGTATTACTTCATGTATTTCCGTGACTCTTCTTAAAGTGTAGGAAAATATAATGATGATCAGAGCATCATTATCAGCATAATGAAAGGCATTTTCCAAAATATATTTCTGCTTTAGCCTTCTTTATGAATTACTTTTTAATTTTTGTATTGTAAAACTATGATTCACAGCTTTATCTTGTCTGGTAGACTCCAGAAATCCCACTGAAACTGAGAAAAAAAACTCTCAAGTTTTCATGTTATTTTTTCTTAAACTTATCTGAATGTCTTGAAATTGCCATTGTAAAAGAAGGTGGTGTTCAGTGGAAAATAGTTCGAACTTGTCCTGCATTTCTTTTTTCTCTCAGCAATGCAGCATTTCATCAATAACTAAGTGAAGCACTGCAACATGACTTTGTTCAGCCTTGTACTAAAATGTGAAATGGACATTCATACCTTCTCTGTCTCATTAATAAACATTATTCACAATGATGGCAATAATAATGGAACACAACATATATATATTGGTGCCTTTTATTTAGATTAAAATTGCATAACAGTTGGTTGGCTGCCTGTAAAAAGGAGAGTCAAACATCAGCTTGACTTCTCACTTCCACACTGAATAAAATTAGCAACTATCAGTATTCAAACATGACTGCAGTACATTTTCCTTTACTCTAAGATGGGCATGACCAGGGTGATTCAAAAGATCTTCAAATAAGTACCAACCTGGATGTGGTCTGTGTTCCCTCAGGAGGAGCATCTTTAATTTCCTTCCACTAGCCAAAGGGGGTGCTATTCTGCTGCTGCAAAATTTGCTTTGGGAGCCGGGAATAAGAAGAAGGTGTGAATGGAGTTCATTATTTAATTATGTCTTGACATATGTCCGCTTGCTTGTTTTAATCTATGTAGGTAAGTGAGAATGAAAGATTGAAGAAAAACAGTTTGGTTTTGTCTTTGGTATAAATAGTTTGTAATACCACTTAATTTACTGCATAATAAAAAAGATTGTGAGACTCAAGGTGTATCTCCTTGTTTTAATTTGGTAGGTCTAAAAGGTTTGTTCATTCTGTAACTGTGTTTTCTTCCCTGAGAGTGCAGATTAATTACATACTTAATATGTGTATTCTGTGTTTCAATTATTAAATGTATTTACATGGTAGAAGCTGTACTGCTGCTCTATGTTGAAGGGATTTCCTTTCAGAAATAAGGATAAAGCAGTAAATGTTGGCTAGTGGGTTATTTTTGCCCACAAGAAAGGAGTCATCTGACATTTCTGTGGTTTTATTATTGTGTATTTACTTTCCCTAGCTACACTAGAAAGCTTTTTATTCTTTAGGGCAAGAAAGTTTGAAAATAACATGCTTCAAATGTATTTTACTTTCTGATAGTGAGTGGCACTGTTAGTTTGATCCCTACATGTTAAAATATTATCATCTTTTCTTTCTTTCTAAGAGTAGATATTTTCAAAGATGAAAACTCGAGCATGATTTTTACTTCAGACTTTTTATTCTGACCCTTCAAACAGGAGAAAAAACCCTCACCATGCAGTTTACAGTGAGAAGAGCAATCACGAGATCTTTTCTATTCATATTTTTATCTGGCTTTTGTCTTTTTTAACTGTTTTGGTGACATTTGCTTTGAAAACATAGGTCTTTGTTTTTACCCTTCTTGAAAGATTATAATTGATTCAGTTGCCATCTATGTGCGCATGATGAGTATTTGTTGTGTAGATGGAATCAGTACTGGCAGAATATTGCTGCATGCTGCATATTGCATTATTCACTTTCATCTGCATGCAGCTCATGGCTGGCAGGCTCCTCACAGCTACCTTTAAAGTGGCTTATCCAAGATAAAGCTCTGGCTTGTTTAGTAGGAAGTCTAGTAGATCAGTTGTCATATTGGAAGCCTCCTGCTGAATTTAGGAGAGAATACAGAAGAGGAGACATGCCAAGGTCTGATAGATGATTGTTTGAGGTGGCATTACTGTGCTCCAAAAAGCTCTGGTCATTTTCCTTGAAGTTATCACTTTGTCTGAAGAGCAAAACAAAGTTGAATTAAGCAGAGATAAATCCTGAAATGGAAACAACTTGTGTTTTCCCATTCGCTGTCACTATTATACCCTGTGCAATCCAAAGAGCTAAATGATGTCTTGGAAAGCAGGTGATGGTAACCCTGTTTAATGGTGCATAAATACCTAAAATAAATCCTGGCAAGTCTCTCATTTTTTTATTTGACCTTTAGTGCGAATCATCCAAGTGACTTGAAAGTGCTGATATAATATTGAAAGTCAATAGATATGCTTTTTCCGAAAGATGCTGTGCAATCTGAAAATTCCTTCTTGAAGACCATTTTGTTAACTTCAGGGTTTCTGTTATGGCATTGAAAGAAGACCTGTTTTGAATTTATAGGCATCAATTTTGAGGGAAAAAGAAATGGGAAAACCAAAATGGTAACATGTCTCTGCAGCTCAGCTGCATCAGCAAGAAATCTCAGTGCTTAAATCGCCAGTGATGCTGGGTGGATGCTAAGCATCCAAGCATCCTTGGTCAGATTTGTCCTTTAGCTGACTTTGTTCTTGGGGAAGAACAGGCTGGGGGTGGTACTAACATCTTAAGCTGCTGCACAGCATGACCTGTTGCTGGTCTAGTACTGACTTTGGAAGAGGTAATTTGGGAACAAAATGGAGTAAATCAATTTTGCATTAAAATATGTTGTTAAGAATTGCTGTTTAGCCCTGACTGTGATAATTCAAACTTACTTATATTAATTTTTTTCTAAATACCTACTCCAGGCAGGAATATTACTCTTCTGATGATGTTCTCTTGGATTTGGACTTACAAAACAACTTTAGACAACAAACATTAAAACATAATGTTGCACAGACCAAAAACATCCTATTTCAGCTCCTGCATATATTCTTTCCCCTACTCAACTGCATTGAAGGAATTTGTGTGGAGGAGAACTTAACACATAGGAGGTATGAATACGGAGTGTCTGGAAAAAATTAAAAGCAAAAAAACCCAGCCACAACCAACCAACCAACCAACCAACCAAAAAAAAAAAAAAAAAAAAAACCTCCCACCCCCCAAAAAAACCAAGAAAAAAGCGG
This sequence comes from Sitta carolinensis, assembly GCA_032173965.1. Taxonomy (NCBI): domain Eukaryota; kingdom Metazoa; phylum Chordata; class Aves; order Passeriformes; family Sittidae; genus Sitta; species Sitta carolinensis. Next base: position 90,619,414 of record CM063284.1, on the reverse strand, counting down.
GAAATAGAAAAATGCTAGTGCTTTAAGAAGGCTTTGGAAACAGTAGGCCGACCTAAGATAAAAAAAGGAAGAAAGAAATTTGTGATGACAGAGATTTTTGATGCCAACTCTGCAATGTTTATTTATTCCTTACACTGAATATACACATAGAGTATATTTAAGTCTTTACCTGAGCCCTTAAAGTGGATTTTAATTGTTTCTTTTATACAGATACATTAGTTACTTCCTGAACTCATCCCTGTGAATTAGCTGCCATCCAGAATTGTCCTGCCCTGCTGGTTGTCTTGTTTTTTCTAATTTTGACTTAATTACTGAAAGTATATAACCTGTATTCTATGTAACTATTTTGCAACAACTATTGTTACAACTTTACTTGTATTTCCCTAATTTCTTTCATTTTATTACATAAATTTCCATTTTGATTAATAATTAATTTATGGGAAAAGTACATATTTAAAACCTAAAACTATTTCTTTAAGTGTTTGCAACTAAGAATGTTTCAGCAGTTAGTTGGAATAACTCAATATGCTATGGTGTCCTGTCAAAAATATTTCTTCACTGCAGATGAAATTCTAGCCACTAGAAGTTTTCAACAAGATACCAAATATCTTTACTTCAACAGATATCTTGAGCTAGTTTGCCCTATGGTATGGTAGTAGTTACATTTGCAAGTTACACTTTGTTTGAAGGATTTCAACCATTGAGAGGTTGCTATCTAGATGTCCTTTGACATGTGTTTCTTTTCCTGGTATGGTTGTTATTGCCTTCAGTCAAAAGTATGTAATGCAAATTTAGACAGGGAAGGAAGGAAATACTATGTATAATAACAGAAAAAAAATGTTTATTCATGGATTTTTCAAGGACCATTCAAGCAAGAGAGTGGCAGGGTTTTTTTGTGGTTTTTTTTTTTTTTTGGTTTTTTTTTTGTTTGTTTGTTTGTTTGTTTGTTTGTTATTTTTTGCTTAAGGCTGAGTTTGTTGCCTAAGGTTTTTCAGCTTCGCTCCCCTTCAGCTTCGTTCCCCTTCGCTGCAAATATAGAATATACTGAGATACGAAATAATATGTTGTCCTCTTTTGTATAATGAGGGAAATAATGTTGATATATCAAATTAGAATTCAAAAGAATGGCTTAGTTAAAACCAGTTTTCATTGCTGTTTTTTTCTGTTATCTCATACTGTGATGACCTTGCATACAGATTAGTTTTTGTCTGCTAAAGGCCTTACAATTAAAATAACCCACAATATCTTTTGATTTACGTGGTATTTTGATCTGGCCATTCCTGTACATTCTAATTAAAAAAAAAAAAAAAACAAAAAACAAAAAAAACAAACAAAATAAAACCAACTAGGGAACAAATACTAGTTTGAGAAACTAGAAAATTACTCAGCCAGGACATCCTCAAGGCACATATTTTGTTGCCTTTTTGTTCCCTATTTATATTTTAAATTAAAATTATTTTATAATACAAAATCCCATTAGTTAGTGTGGGACAGAAAGAACTATTCTCATCACAGAAGCTAAGAAATAGGTATTTGCTTTTGTGCGTATCAAATATAGATACTATATATACTAAGGAAAAAACCAAAATTATTATAAGGATTAAAGTGAGCACAAACTATTGAATAATGAATAAAATAAAGAGCATTTGCTATGTCAATGCTTTTTCATCTATTTGCATTTCTCAAAGAAAAATAATGGCTTAAGAGCTATATTTCATCTTATCTGGGGAAAGTTTCATTTATGGCTTTCTAGGCAAGGGTTGACAAGAAATTTTCAATGTATTTATAGTATTGTTAAAAATTAATAATTCATGTTGGTGTTATTATTAAATTGCTGTCAACTAAGGAAGACTGATAATCGCTTTGCCTAAAGGAACACACCCGGGCAGTATATCTATTTGATATCAAGGTGTCAATTGACTCTTAAATGAAATATTTTGACTTTGACAATTCATGGATTTTTAAGGATCTATAGTATTTTGTGAAGATTTAGACTCATTTTTTGCATCCTCCCTCCCCCAAAATATATGTGTCTATGCAGACATCTCACAGCAATCTGGTTGCAAAACTTGAAAAGTGCTGTCTGTTCATACATCAGGTTTTTTGTCTCTGTGACAGCACTGAAAATTTCAGTCAAAGCATACTACTAAAATGTGCACTGAAAGGTGGACTAAACTTCAAAGTGATTTCTCCAACTTTTCTTGAATACAGTATTGAATCACTGTGAGGGTTACACACAGTAAAATAACAGGTAATCAATGCTGAACTCTTTAAAAAAATTATTGTGGAAATCACACAATGTTCTAATTGAACTCACAGCACTGCAAGTACAAAAACTGTGTGAGCATGCCTGAATTTTACTCCCAATGTGGCTCAAAACTAAGAATAATTTTGACTGAGAGATTTTAGAACAGCAATGGCAGTTAGTTACAATAATAAGCTTTCCATGTTTGACATTGCTTTTTGCTGTATAATGTTGTTATAGTGTTGCTAGGACTCCTGTAGCCAGACCCAGGAAAAATTCTAGAGTTGTGAAACAGAGGAAAAAGTTTCTTGTTTTAAGCTCACAGGACTAATCTTTCTTTACCTCATTCACCAGCTTAATTCTAGAGAGAGGAATTGCAAAGCAGAGTGCGGGGCCTCTGTCCACTGTCACCTGTCTTCAGATCTCTCACATCACTGAAGTGATGAGGCTGAGCTATTGCAACATGGGCTGTGCTCTCTGATCTGATGAGACCTGACAGCAGCATTGTAGATAAAGGTTTTCCTGAGGTCTGTTTCTTACTGCTGACCTCTATTCCTTCATAGTTGTGTTACACTGAAAATATCAAAATGTATTCACAGATATTAAGCATACACAGATAGGGATCTTAATTAGTGTTGGAGCGCTGGTTTATCCACAGTGTAGTTGGCAATTTGAAATGCGGAGCTTTCCTTAGTTGCTAGGGCAGCACGTTTGTATGTCATTTCCAACACACTACTTCCAGTTTAACAGTAAAAGCCTGGAAATCACAGCACATTGTTATTGTTAGGAAGTCAGCCCCTATCCTTCAGGTGACATGCACCCAAGAATGACCCTGTGAGGCCTCTGTAGGAGAAGGTGAATGATACTAAGTACTTTTCTCTTCAGAATTTTATTTACCAGCCTTACACGCTGCGCTGGAGAGAGACTTTGCACAGAGTTACAACACAGTCAAATTAGCAGGTAGTCAGTAACATCCCAAATACCAAAGTCTGCATTACACACACTGCTGCTGATCTCTTGTCTAAATAATTTTGACCACTGGAGGCTAAGCCTAACCTCTTCATGTGGCATGCAAAAGAAAGAGGCATTTGTCATTCTGTTTCAAAGAGTGTTTCTGAAAAGCTATCCTGCTTCAGTCTCTCCTTTTTACTACAGAAAAGCAGTGCTAGGCAGAGTTAAATGGATTAATTACCTTTTCAGTGTAAGAGAAAAAAGAAATGAGTCTTTTCTTTATCTCCTCTGATTTCAGAGGCTGACTAGAGGCTTTTCAGATGCGCATATCCCTTTAATGACTTAATCATCTAATTAGGTGACTTGCAAAGGCTATTGGCAAATGAGCAGAGGGTTATTTTCTAATTCCCATGTATCTGTTGATAGAGCAAAGGATTCTGGTATAGTCTCTTTCCCCCATTCAGACTTCTGGAGATAAAGAGTTAAGATTAAAGACGAACAAGCTCTTTGAATAGGAAAAGCAAACAGGCTAAGAATGTGTTATTTTTATTTTAAACCTGTGCAGGTTTAAAGTTGGCTTAGAGGATAGGTTTAAACCACTTAAAACAATCCCTCAATTTTGAAGCTGCCTTTTTAATGCACCCATTTGATATGTGTCAAACCGGCTCTAAGTCTTCAGTTGCATTGATCTCAGGCATTTCACTGTGTGTTAGTATGGACAATTAACAAATGTTCTTTACATGTGAATGCTAAATGAAAAATACAGGCAGAGTTCTGTGATCATGGAGATCATTTAGTGCTGTCTAAAGCAAGTAGCCAGCAAATATTGTTTGAATTTCTATATGGCTCAAGCTCCGAGCTGATGCTACCTTTGTTAGTTTGGGATGTGTGGGCTTCATTACATGTTGAGCCCAGTATCTGTGTTTACTTGCAGCATTTCAAACATATCAATTTCACCTTTACTGTAAATGCCAGGAAAATGCTGTGCCCTTTGCTGTTGTTTCAAAGTCATACTTTACTGTGAAAATAACACTTAAGGGGCCACAGAAAATTGTCTAAATCATGACTTAGCAATATGGATGCTAAAATAATTCAGGAATGTTTAATGTCATTGTGGGAGATTCTCACATGTAAAGCCAACTATTTTTATATTTCTGAGGCTCAGTTAATGCTGCCATGTAAGTGACAAGCTCAACACTGGATTCTTAAGTGCGACTTTTGGATATTTACAGTATTTCAGCACAAAAATCAATTTAAATTAATCAGAGTTAATTAAGGAATTAATGTAGCCTTGATAACATGACTAGAAGGTTGGTTGGGACTGTATGAGCTGAAGGAGCTGTCAAAATCAAAGAGATACTAGTAACTTAGTAGTAACTTGATTATGAGTTCATTCAGAGAACCCATCCACAGGATATGTAAAATTGCATCTTAGTCGTTTCTAATTGAACAGGCTTGTAGAGAGACCAGCTATGGCAAGTTTAAATGAGTTCTCACATCATGGAACTCTCCAGCTCACCTAGCATCCATTATCTCAATTCTGAAGGAAGGTCTTTGGTCTTTGCTCTGCTACACTGGGCAGGAGTTATCCATCTTCATACTTTCCCCTAGATTGTTAATGTTATTTCATCACTTTTGCTGGACAGTCATTATTTCTTTTCGCAGGATTTACCCACTGAATTCAACAGACTTCTTTTTCTTTAAGACATGGTGAAGTGCCATATTCTAAACTGAAACTTTAGAAACTAAGGGCTATTGAGCCTCTACAGACACTGCATTATATTCACCCATCTTCCTTATCTGTGTCCTAGTTTTAGACAAAGCATGGCCATAGTGCAGTTTTCTACCACTTATACCTGCAGTCTTACTTGCCCTCAGCTGCCAAGAGTGGCTGTGCAGTCATCCAGCTCCATTAATCTACCACTCTGCTTTGGTTTGTATATAGTTTTGGTGGATGTGTCTGAAAACGACTGCATTGTGGGAAGACAGGAGTGGAGGCCCAATTTAAAGTATAGTTGTTTCTGTTTTCTCTGTTCAACTCTATATGTTTTACCCCTTGCTATTTCTTTCCCTGACTGACAAGCTACCAGAAAATAAATTTCTTCTTTTCATTTTTAATTTTTTTTTAACAGACAAACCATCTGGTTTTGGCAAATATACTTTATGTGTTAAGCATACTTTGTCATGAATTCCTGTAAAATTTCTTTTAATATGCTTTTTTTTTCTGCTTTCTGTTCTTCTAGAGAATTCTTTTGTAAATTTGATATTTTATTGTTGTGACAAAAACAGCCAGTGGTTTGGAAACATCAAAATATATTGTTTTATTCCAGTTCAGAATGAACACATTAAAAAACATATCAAAAGACATGCATGAAAGAGAAAATCCTACTTTTGACTAAATTTAGTATAACTAATTAGAATGTATATCAGTCAAATCTATTTTTCTTTTGTTAGGTAATGTAGGTCTACAACAGAACAAATAATTTAAAAACGTTAAAAAAGCTTGGTTGATCTGCACAGGCACATCTGTCGCTCTCTTTCATTATTGACATCAGTGGCTTAATACACCATTAAAACAAACTCTATTTTAAAATATATATAAGGCCTGACTCTTGCAGTACACTGACTGATGTCCTATGAATTCCAGTTCAGGCCTCACCAGCCATATGGACTTATATTGTGTTGTTCATGAATATTGAATCCAAAAGTTCTCAGTGAAAGCTTGGAGATTTCTGCCTCTCTTGGTACAAGGAGCACAGTGTATCTGTGTAGATATTGTCAGTCTTAGAGGCCTGTTGTTTGAAATAAATAACAGGGATAATGCAGCACTTTTGCCTTCATATCATTAGCAGTAATAAGGAGTTCCCTGATAAACTCATCTACAGAATCATCTGGGATGCAGTGCTGGTCCAGTAATTATTATTTCAGGTATAACATCATCTGATACCATCTACTCTTTCTTACATCCTATCCTGATGATGCTCCCTGCTGAAGTCCATTTGCTAGAAATCTTCCTCCATACCCTCTTGTTGATCATGTTTGCATTCTAGTCCTACTTTTTGGTGTAGGATGGCTCTGTGGTCTACTGTCCATATACATTATGAAAGAACAACTCTCACCTCTGCAATTCACTCACAAAGATTAATATTGATAGGAGAAATATTTTAACTTGGGTACATAAAATAGCAACCCCCATTTCTAGCATTTAACAGAAAAAGGTTTTGCCTGCATTTTTCCCATAGATAGATTAGTTTGAAACTGTTACTAAGGAAAACCTTGTTTTAGAACTATGCATATTTTTTAGCACCTGGAAGAAATAACTTCAGAGAGCTTGAATACCTGTTTACAAGCAGAGGCACTGAACATCAATTTTGACAGGCAGGTGAGTGAACATATGCTGGGAAGAAAGGTGTACCCAGGAAATTCTCAGGCACACATCATGACTGAAAAGTGGTTGGGGAAAGTGTTTTTAGATATTTTGCTCAAGGCCTGAGCATGTCGGTAATGCCAGGATTGGTAGGACAGAAGTCTATCCAATCCTCTTAAATACTTTGATTCACAAAATTATTAAGCCAAAAAGCACTGCAAGTGGAGAGGGTATTCTAGGGAAGTACTACTTTTTTGACATGTATGCTGTATTCTGGAGAAGTATTACCCTATGTACCCATAGGGTACCCACCCTCTAAACACTGCCACTAGAGACCTAGCACTGACTGTGATACATCACTGGTCTGATTAAATATGGAAGTTTTTGAGCATTTTCTGTTTGGTTGGTTGGATTTTTTAAAACATAAACTGTAGTGGAGCATCTGCACAAGATCTGTAACATAATCTTCTTGCCTGTGGGAAATGTACCTAATTTAATAAATTGTCATTACTGTATAGTCCCAGGGCCAAGTGTCATAAGCCCATCACATACTTCTTGGTGACTGTAAATTTAAAACCAGACATGTCTGCAGTTGTGTGAAGTGGTAGAGGCATTCATTCAACTAATTATTGATGAGCAGAATAAAACATCAGCTCACTAATTCCATGTAGGAAACCATTGCTCACCAAACTAATCTCTGAGTCTCAGAAGATGATTGGAAAGTGTGAAAAAGGGTGAAGGGTGCCTAAATAAAGATTTTCTTTTTGTGGGGTGCTAGAAGTGACACAGGAGAAGCCTGGTCCCCTTTGTTCCCTATTGAGGATCCTCCGAGCAGGAGTACTCAGACTTGTTTGGACGATCTAATATCCGACGTGAAACAAGGAGTGCGTGTATTGTGCCTGTCGCCAGCGGCTCTATTAGAAACAATTGGTCCCTTTCCAAGGCTACATGGGGCGTGATGTAATTCCATTTTCTTCCTGACTGCAGGAAAGGAAAATCAAGTAATTAAATGTGAGAAATCACCAGCCAGGGGGGCCCTTTCTGCTTGGGTGGATTTCTCAACACTGTTACCCGTCCGCAAAAGCCAGAAACCAACCTGGGGAAAGTCGGCATGGCTCTGGACAAAAGCACGACACTGCCCATGAATGCGCTGCGTACCAAACACAGTTTGTTGTCAGGAACTGACAAGCCAGCCATGTCCAGCTCAAGTGGCTGCACTTCCCATTGGCTTGAAAAGGCCTGCCAGTGAGGAGACTTTGGTCACAGCTTTATGCTTTGTGCTCCTGGCCCCATTGTCCCAGGACCCCAGGTCCTGGTCAGGAGGCGTCACCACCCCGCTAGAAAGCATCCAAGGGTGGTAGGACTGGGGGATAGAAATGGGATGAGGGTATGAGGGGGGGTCCTGAGGAAAACGTGTCCTGCAGCCAGGAGCAGCCTTGGTCGCAATGACCTTGTCTCAGTTTTGGCTTCATGGACTTTTTACAGCTTGAAAACCTGTATTTGCACCACATCTCTTTCTTCTGCAGGCTGCAGAGCATCTTGGTTATGGAATGCATAAAATCTTAGTGCCAAGAAGCATTTATTAGGATTTTGTGAAATCCTGTAGCAGAATTCAAATGTGTTATATGTGAGTAATAAAGAGCCTTATCAAATATAGCCTTAACTTTCAGAAAGCCTGCACTGCCTAGGAGTGAATGAAACTCTGCAAACAGGCAATAAAGCTGAGAAGAGTTTGAGCCACAAGTTTAGTGGGAGAACTAAAGTCATTTTAGTTCACTTTGATTACTCTTTTTAATAGGTAGCTTACAAGGAGTCCATCACCTGTTTTTTATAAGTAACTATGTTTGACATTTCAATTTCGTTCTTACAGCCTTTAATACATTTTTTATCTTGTACTCTTCTACAGATAATTTACTTCCCAGTGTTTCTTTGTAATAGCAACCGGAATGGAAAAAAATGTTCTCATTTATGTGTAAATTTTGTTAACAAACTCATCTGCATAAATCACATTTCTTCCCAAGGATTTTATTGTGTAGTAGCTGCTTTTTCACTTAAGTTAGAACTTTAAAACAGCTTTCAAAATCAGCTTGAAAGTAAATTACAATGAAAATAAGATAAACACAACAAAACATTTTGATTTTGGCTTTAAAAAATAGAGGAGAAAGAATCAAGACAATAAAGGGCATTAAGGCCGAGGAAATAGTTTAATACTTATGTGTTGTTTATGAAACGTATAAAAGGTTATAAAACAGGTTGCTTCATTCTTGTGTGTTTTTCAGTAATTGAAATGTGTGATCTTTTCTTTCTTTTTTAAGCATACTTGAAGAACATAATGTGGAAAATCAAATCCTTATATATATTTCTTCCTTGAGACTTTAGACACAAGACTAACACTGAATGAGTTTCTTTGCCAGGTTTGTAAAGTTACAAAACTGTGTCTCACGTTAGGATCTGAGTTTTGTTCCATCCCTTTGAAAAAAAGTGTGAATATGAATCCCACTGTGTGTATCTCGAAGAGAAAAGCTGATTCAGTGCTATTGGACTGGTCACAGGTACAAGCAGACAGTACAAGGCACAGCTGCTTTCTGATGCTGCTGTTACTTTGCACAGCAACTCGCTGTTTCTGACTGTAGACAAAGGCCATAGAAACCTAAAATCATTTTGGTAATGACTTTTTTTGTTGATCTTTATGTTCTGTGTTTCAGCAGTCTGGGACAGAAATGAGTATGCAGAACATATATGACACCGTGACTGGTGCTTGTTGCTTCAGGTTTCAGTTAATCCTCTTCAGAGTGCTCTGAGTACTCAACAAAGAAGATAATTTAAGATCTTTTTCCCCAGATCTCTTAGAATTATCTGTAAATTAGCCTCTGTGCTGATTTCAAAGAGGGTAGTATCATTTGTCCAATGCCTACTCAATGGAAAAGATAGATAGTCAGAGAAAGTCACAGTTTCAGGTAGCTCTTCTCCTGTTCAATAAATAAATAATGCATCCCTGAGTGGCAAAACCAGTCCTTTCCGGGAAACACAGCAGAATATACCTTTTCATGTACCATGTCAAATGGTACAAAAACTTTACCATGTCAAATATAAAACACTAATGTATAATTTGTGGTAAAATCAGGAATTTAATGTTATTTTAACATACACATAATGCCGTTTTGCTCTTTTGAATGTCTTAGTTTAGTAGCCAGTCTTCCTAGTCTAGAAATGCACAAAATTTCATAATTGGCTTGTAAATGCTTTATTAGAAGCTCTATACTCATTTCCTCCATAGCCTTCAAAGATCTAGCTTAATGACTATCTGGAATGAATTCTGCTCCTTGTTTATGTAGCAGCTGCATCTGTGCATGGTTAAACTTAGCTGTTAAAGGTTACATAGTGAAATTACTTTTTCAATAGCATAAAAATATAAGATTTTTAGCCATTTCTGATTCAATGCCTCCTTCAGAAAGCAGTTGTCCAAAATACCTGGTCTGTAGAAAATCGAGCCTATGTTTTTAAGAACTATTTCACCCTGAGAAATCAGTGACTCAAAGAAAGTTGTCCAAAGCAAGGATCATAATACTGGGCAGTCTGGGAAAAAATTGTCAGTCCGGTCTTTAGAACTAACTGTCACCAGAGGGTCACTGGGTTGAATGTGAGCATCTTTTGGTTGCTGTAGGAAGTGTACGATGGCTTTGCTGGTAATCTAGGCTTGGACAAATCAAAGTTTGGTTTTTGGAATCCAGGCAACACTGTTTTCTGAGCTAGTGCTTATAGGTCTTACCTGGATTCTGAAGAACAGTAGGAAATATTTTGTCATGGCTGTTGTTTTAAATGGCTTTCACTGCTTGTGGCTATGGCTCTATGAGCACCCAGTGATTGTTTGTCTGTGTTTGCCATTTGCTGAATCAAAGGTGGAAAGCAGGAGTAGGAGTCAAATCTCCCCTGAAGCTGTAAAGGGCAGTGGATGAGATGTTCAAATGTAAAAGCTAGGACTACAGTGCCCGATGTAAAACATGGGGATTTCTGACTTTCATTCTGTATTTTACTAAATGTGGTGTAATATTTTTTTTTCTTTTGTTACTATATATGTGTTGACATGAAAATTGAATTGTGTTATATGTGTATTATTGAATATAGTTTCTAAACACTGCAGCATTTTTTAAAATTTTAAAAATGAAAATGCCATCTAAAGGAAAAACTGAATATCCTTTTCTAAATTTTTCTTTTTCTTTTTTTTTCCGATATTTTTTGCAAGCAAATATTATGTATTGCTGTATGATGCAAGAGAATTTAATTATGCTTATGTATAACAAGTTTATATGTGTTTTATACTGACCGAGTGCCTGGGATGGTGAGATCCTTGAGAAAATACTTAAACAGATGTACAACAGTCTGAAAATTCTGACAGTGATGAATTGTAAGTAATACAAAACTTTGACCACTATCACATGATTTTAGTCCCTCCATGGTTCATTATTTCCATTGGTATTCCAAACATTTAAGAGATTTTAATGAGTTTTCTCATAATTATATTTTTTGTATTTTTCTTTTCAAGTGCTTCAAGATCTCTGTAACATTTTCTCCTTTTCTCTACAGTCATGTACTGTGCAAAAGTGCATCGGTCATTTCCATGTCCAAAATACACTGGAGTGAGAGGAATATGTGTAGAAGTTCTACTTTTAATCAATTGCAAATTTAAATGAGGTTGCTTGAGATTCTAAAGGGACAAATAACAGTGAAAGGCAAACGTCTGGTGAAAGACAGATTCTAGTTCCTAAAATCTGTATTAAGAATCTATTGGTTGCCAAGTTTCCAGGACTGATGAGCTGTCCCTCTTTCTTTCAAATTCAGCCCTTCTGGGGGAAAAAAAGATGAGTAATCTATATTTTTATTTTGAATTTTTATTTTAGATGCCATGCATTTTAACAAGGATTCCTACAGTTACATTCTAAATCTCATATTAGAGCATTTGGCTCTGAAGATGTGTCTTTTCCAATAACTGTAAGAAAAATATCCTAGGAAAAAGATAGTATACTGCCTTTTTTTTTTTTTTTTTTTTTTGGGTTTGTTTTTTTTTTTGGTTTTTTTTTTTTTTTTTTTTGTTTCTTTGCTGCCTGTGTATGTATTGATGTAAACAACAGTTGTTTTCCTCACTTGTGAGCATGGAGAAGCCTATTTTGCTGACCACAAAAAATTAGGAGACGATATTGTTTAAACAGTTTTATTTTCTAGATGTTGTCCTTTTAAAAAATAGGACATAAAAACTTGGAATGGAATTTAACTTTAGAGCAAAATGAAACCTATGTTAGCTCTCTTGTAGACATGCTTCAAAGCTGGCTTCTCTGACAATTATCTGTTATTATGTTATGCGCAGCAATAAGCAAAAGTGATTTAAACTCTGCTCAGCTCTGCCTCGTTTACAGGACCTGGTGTGTCTTTGAGCAGAAAGTGTATCCAGTGCTGCACTGAGGCTTCCATGTCATGAGTGGCAATGAGCCTTTGGGAGAGTGTGAAAGAACAAAGTAGAAAACCAGCCATGAGGAAATGGACTTCTATGTATTTTAATAAATACTTTGTTGAGGGGCATATGTGTAATAATAAGAGAGAGGAAAGAATATCCTTTTTCTGTATGTTTATCATTGTTGCCTGAATCAACTTAAAATTTCCTTTTGTTCCTCAGTATGTGATCCAACTTCTGAAAGACCTTTAGTTTTTGATTTGCAATTGTCTCAGTTAAGATACAGTAAAAAAAATGAAAGGCAGATGTCTCACACCTTAAATCAATCTCTAGAGCATTTCAGAGCTGTGCAGACTATTTAAAGTTCTGACCTTCCTTGGCAAAGCTTAATTTTCCCACACCTGCAGCTTTGCTGGTTTTATTTTTTGGGTTTTTTTTGTGTCTCACAATAAGCATAGCTAAAACAAGCAGTGCAGTGAGCATGAATAGAGTACACAGTAGGCAATTTGGGGACTCATTCATCACCGATCAATAGAACTGCTCGGACAGTGGATGAGATAGCAAACATTGATTTATTACGTTCAATGTTATAATACATGATTTTAAAAGAAATTAAAACCTCAAAACTAAAAACCTTTACCTTATTTATTAACCATCGATAGAAGTAGTAAATACACACTGCCATTTCTTTAAAAAGAGCACCCAGCTGCATCTGCAAAATGTGGTATCTTTTCTTGAGAGGCATAAAAATGATGGATTTTCAAAAGGATTTAAAAAAATTTAATATTTTTAGCATAAAGATTCTAATGAATTCAATTAGTAAAATGAATATATCTTAAGAAAACACAGAAACAGAGATTCCACAAGTGCTGAATATGGCAAAACTATTTGGTCTCAATTTGTTCTCACAAAACAATTTATGTGTCTTGCAGTAAAAATGAAGTTATGAAGTTATAGCATATAGCAACTTATATAATAATATCAGAAATGAATGGATTCTGAAATATACATGTGGAAAACTGGAATAGCTACTAGTGACTATAAAACATTCCTTTTGAATTGCTCTTTACCTTTAATGATAAACTCATGACCAGAACACTTTTCTCAAGACTTCAAAAATCCCAGAAAAGAAAAAGCATGAGTTGGATATCCCTCCCACAAGAATTTCATTTCAAATTACACTTAATTAAAAAAAAAAAAAAAAAAAAAAAAAAAAAAAAAAAAAAAAAGTTGTTGGAATTTTTCAACAATATTTACCTAATTATCTGAGTCAAATTTTAATTATTTTCTTAGTAAACTGGGGAAGTGAAGACTCATCTTCTTGATAGGTGTTTTGGATGAGCAATGAAACTCAGTAGTAGAAACCAATATATGGAAAGCCAATGAGGTATTCAGTCACAAAGAACAGACACTGTAACTAAGGATATGCCCTGTCTGTGGTTTTAAGCAAAGACATATTACTTTTCATGAAAAATTTTAAAAGGGACTGTTTTGTTCAAGTATTTAAAAAGCAGCAGAATTAAATTTTGCAGGAGGGAGAGAAATTCTCTGAAGACAGAGACCAATGCTGTGTACCACAGCTAACAGATACTAAAAGAGGCATAACTACACTGTATCTGCAACATGTCATAAATGCAAATTATATTTTAGAAGATTTATTTATTACATAGAGAAATCTTTATGAATTTTCAACTCTGCAAATTATTTTCTCTTTAAGTGAGAGTGGTTTCTAAGTAAACTTTGATTAAGTCTTTCACCTGAAACTTCCCTGACATTTTCAAAGAAGTACCGAGTAGTTTTTTTAATTACTAAAAATAAGTAGATTTGTAATTTTCCTTATTTGGCCTTTTAAGACTATTTTATTCTGTATTAGATATTCCATTAAAAGACTACAATTTATCAACACCTTCCAGTAGATCTCTATCTTTTTTTTTTATCACGAGATTTTTAAAACTTTAACAGAAATGGTTTATTTTTGAAAGAATAATTCCAGATGACAAGAGTTAGCACAAAATATATATATGACTATAAACAGCTGTGACTGATATTTGTCATGGAAATCAGTCTCCAAAAAGGAAAAATGATTTTGACTGACTTCCCGGGAAAACTTATTTTGGCAGTTGATTGACAAGGCTAAAAATTTTATGCTGCCTGTGAATGGATGTTCTAGTGTGTTGTTGAGGCATGTTCTGCACCCACTCTCCTCAATGGTGCAGTAGTGAGAGAACTTCTCTCTCCAGAATAATAGTATCAAGTTCCAGACCAGAAAAACGCCCTTTGAGTTTATTGGTACACATGTACATGCATACCTAATGGACTTAAGCAATCTACTTCCAAACATTGCAAGATCTCATGAAAATAAACTCTTGCAATGCTCATAGAGAAACATATGCTGTTGCTGCAGCTCAGAAACTTCTGGCTCATTCTCGGTGTTCAAATTAGTAGTTCACTTAACCTTTGAGGAAATATTGGGGGTTTTTATTATTTTTTATTTTAACTCAGATTGTTATAGAAAATGAACACAATTTGCCTAGAGAGCCTTCCTAAATGACTCAGAAAAAGATCTTACTGCATCAAAAAGGCTTTAGAAAATAACTGGAGTTATTAAACTACAGTTTAACTTAACATGATGATGATCAGGAACCTTTCCATGTCAACTTTTTCAGGCAATAGTAAAGTAGGGAGAAATATGACTTTCTTTCACGGTTTATAATATATATAATAAAAGTGATGAAAAGAGAAATTACAGCCTATTTTTACCTGCCATTTGTTTTTAAACCAATTTGGGGAAAAAAATTACGAAGCTTTGCACTGTCTGCATTCAGTGGAGTAAAAACTCTCTGTAGTGAGAGCACGGTGATCAGCATTCCCATTTAAAGTTCCGCACTTGGTGTAACAATGTTTTCTGACAAGTTGTTTTCTGACATTATCTCTGTTATATCTAGACCTGCTCCACGTGTTTTTTTATGAGTACTTGCTAGACTCCTTCCACTCCTCTGACTTAAAAGACCACATTATAACATAGAAGTGTCCTGCTATTAGGTCAAATACTGGTTAGTGGTCCTTTCTTATAGAAGTCTCATACCAATTTGCTTTGATTCTCCATTACTCTTTCGGATTAATACAATGCATATCCTGAATACCCATCTGTATTCAGAAAGCTTAAGAGATGACTGAATTGTTTCATAGGTAGAAACTGCCTTCTGCTAAAAGTTTTTATAAAAGTGTTTATAATGATTTATTTTATGCATACTAGATATATCTAAAGCATATATAAAATTACCAGAACTGAGAAGGCTTTAGAAATTAAGAGATAACTATTTATATAGTAAAAGAATAGATAGGAAATTCAAGTTGAGTTATATGAAATTAATTTTAACCATTTTAGCCATAAAGGATATTGCTTTTTTTCCTCCTTTGATTTCATTATAAACTAAATAACAAATTGCATTAAGAAAATTGGCAGAGTTAATTTGTGAGCAGAACTGTAGTGCTTCTTTTTATTTCAGAATCCCTGAATTTTATTAATGATTAATATAGATAAGAACATTAATGTTAATAATAAAGACTACACAAGTTAAACTCTAATTATGTACATTTTACAGTACATCTCTCTTACATGTAAATTCATGTGATAGAGCATATATTCAGTTAAGTGATACATATGTACTGAAGATTGAATGTTATTGGTAGCATAACACACTCCAAATAGTTTTTTTGTGTAACAGAAAAAAGCCCTGCACTCTGCCTACCTTATCATTAACCAGTTTTCTACACATAGCATCTGTTTACATTAGTAATGTAATTGCTGTGATAATAAGCTCATTGATTTAGTATCTAAGGAAATAATCAGTCAGGACATCACATTTGTCTTGCTTTACTTGACAGCCTATCTTCTTCACTGAATAGACAATGTCAATTCTTCCCATTGTTTCAGAGAAATGGAGCAACACAAAACCTCAGAAAGACCTCTTCTCTTTGCCAACTATTGCCATAAAAATGTTTGCTGCAGCGAGCTGGTATTGGACAAATTTAATTTTAAGAGTGGCACAAGGCCAGTACACTTTAGTGTAGGAAAATTGTATTTCTTTTGTTATTCAGACAGTATCACAGCCTTATCTTTCACTTCACAGTTAATCAGAAAAGGACTGTGAAATACTGAAACAGAAATAAAACAAAGATGAAAACTTTGGTTAAACTGTCTCACTAGGGTTTTTTTCCTATTGCTAAACATTTTTTATGTGAAAATATGTTAGAAAATTGTCCACTTACTAGGTGATTGATTAAAAATCAATTTATAAGACTGTAAGATATCTATGCACTTGGGTCCAATTCCTAAAATTACAGAGGAGAAAAATAAGTAGTTGTGAGGCTTAAAACATACAATGATTACAGGTTTATGATTTTTTTTTTTCTTTATCTTATTGACAGTGTTGCCTTAATATGTCCTTGCTGCAACTTTGGATTTTGTAAGGTTTCAAAAATCCATGGGTAATGATGAGTTCATGGACCGAAATTGTGGAAGTTCAAGTTTTCTTGACCATGTATGATGTTCAAGCTACAGACAATGAGAATCTGTCCCCTCTACCTCACTGCTGCCCACGAAGCCCAGAATTTACCACAGTACTGACTTCTGCCTAGAATTTTTTGTAGATGACCAAAGAGTAAGAGAAATTTCGTTCCCCTGTGGTGGTGAATCTCAACTCACCACTTCATAGACAGAACAAATGAACTCATATTATGAGTAAAGTAAAGGCTTCAAAGTAAAAGAGAGTCAATTTAGATTAGATATTAGGGAAAAAAACCAAATTTACTGTGATGATGATGATGATGATGATGATGAAGAACTGGAAGAAGTTGCCCAGAGAATCTGTGGCTGTCCCATCCCTGGAAATGTTTAGGGACAGGCTGGATGGAGCTCTGAGCAACTTAGACTAAGTGGAAGGTGTCCCTGCCTATGGCAGGGGTGTTGGAACTAGGTGATTTTTAAGGTCTTTTCCAACCCAGGCCATTCTATGTTTCTGTGATACCTTAAAAATACTGCCATTAGTTACCATGTGCTTTACATAGACTGTAAACATCTCTAAACATTTTAGAGAGGAAGGAAACTCTTCCCCTTTTAAGTATAAAATTAAGAAATTCTTTTAATGTATTATATGCCATGATGTGCTCTCCAGGAAATGAACTGAAGGAGTAAATTTACCTCACTTCCCCTCAACATCAGAAAAAATTCAGGTTTCCTTTGCTCTACATAGCCTTTGCTTTAATTGAAAGTGGGAAGAAGACTTACATCGTGGAAGAGTCAGAAGAAATGAAGATATGCAAAAAACTAAGCCCTTATCATGGAGTGTTAATTACCTATGCTGTAGTTGTATTTACAAGATAAGAGCAACCCAAGACAGGTTGTTCTTTGTTGCCAAACCAGATGTGGGGTAGCAGAAGTGTGGCCTCACAGCTCATCTAAATTCTGAATTCCGGCAGGCTGACAGCTGCTCCTTTTCTGCTGATTAAGAAACACCAACAAACACCATTTTTTTTCTTTTTTTCCCTCCACAAAAACCTTCTTGGCTGCTTATGCTTGTAAATTAAAAAATGGGCTCTTCCCATTCAGTGTTTTTAACTGTGATTACTAAAAAGGAAGTATTGTTTAATTGGAGAAGAGAGGCAAGGTTTGGATGAGATGTGTTAGGAGGTATAATGATATACCACACATTTAGCTGATGTATCAGAAAAAAAATATGATTACTATTGAACATTGTACCATTTTTTTTCCATAACTCTCCTGGACAGAAGCCTTGAAAAGACTCTCCAAGATGAAGTTCTTTCTTGTCAGACAAATGAAGTCTATACAGTTTTGGCCCCTTAGGGGATTGCTGGCAGAGTTCAGACCTGACACAGGTCTAGACCCCCTTCTGCTCCACATAAGGTAGAAAATCTGTGTTTCTGCTTTAATTTGCAGGATAGTGTTCTAGGCTTCTTGGTGTTCTTCCACTTCTCAGAAAAAAAAAAAAAAAAAAAAAAAAGGACATAATGCTAATGATGCCAGGGGCTGGAACACTGCTCCAATGAAGACAGGCTGAGAGGGTTTGGGTTGTTCAGCCTGAAGAAGAGAAAGCTTCAGGGAGACCTTAAAGCTGCTCTCCAGTACCTGAAGGGAGCCTACAAGAAAGCAGGAGAGGGACATTTTACAAAAGCATGTGGGATAAAACTAGAGACAATAGCTTTAAACTGAGAGAAGGTTTGCATTAGAAACAAGGAATAAATCTCTAGTGAAAGGGTAGTGAGACACTTGAATAGGTGGCCCAGAGAAGCTGTGGATGCCCCACCCCTGGAAGTGGTCAAGGCCACACTGGATGGGGCTTTGAGCAGCCTCATCTAGTAGAAGGTTCCCTGTAGCAAGGGAGTTGGAACTAGGTGATATTTAAGGTCCCTTCCTACACAAAATATTCTATGTCTCTATAAAATGTGGATCTTTATGGGCATTACCTCAGGGTGGGCAATATGTTGCTGTGATTCTGCATTCACTTGATATCTGGGAGAGATTTGGTTGGGTACCTTCATATTAAGAATTGTACATCACTTGTAGTGATATAATATACTTTTGAAGAAGTATTTGTTCCAATCCTGGATGAACAGGTTTTTTTTTCCTCTAACAGTAATTTCTTTTTGAAGGGAAATGCCTATTCGGCAAGATGTGAAGAAGTATTTTGTAATTATCACTGTGCTAACAGTTTTCCCACTGCCCTTTCCTGAAGCTGGGTTATCTAGTTTGAGGCATATGCCCAAGCTATAAATGAACATCTGCTATAAACTATTGTATATTGAGGGTTTTTTTTCCTATAATTGTGCATGAATATGCAAATATTGCTCTAATGTAAAAGAAATAATAGATTTCCAAAATAATAATGTATTTGATCAGATTTAAATATATTTATTTCAGTTTTAATGTTCCTCCTCAGGAAACTGCCTACAAAAAAAGCTTTACTGAGGTATGGACAAACTAGTCCTGAGGTATTGCAGCATACACATCAACGAGATCAGAAACTGGAATTGGAACACATTTTCTTCCTACTGGTTCGTACCTAACTAAAATGGTTGTTCTTCCTTCTATATCAGGGGAGCTCAAAAGGTTGAATAAAAAGAAAAGATAAACATCTGGATAGCTGATGGTAGCTTAAACAGTAGTGAAATATAGCTAATGGGTACTAACCAAAGAGGATAGAAGGCATCCAGATCCAATCCCCAACCTCTAAAGGCATCCACTCTGATTGCAAACAGGTTTTACCTAATGATTTCCACACAGAGAAATTCTGGAGTGATATCAATGTAAACTTTTTTTTCTTTTCTTTTTTTTTTTTTTTTTTTTTTTTTTTTTTTTTTTTTTTTTAACCTGACCTTTCCTCTCAGAAAAAGAAAATTAGTGGAAATACAGCTCTAGGAAATGCGAACGGGGGAACACCTGTGAGAAAGCAGATCTTCACTGCAGAAAGATGAATGTTCACTGTACGAAGGGCCTGTGTTAAATCTTCTTGTCTGCTGCTACCTGAGCAGAAACACTGGATGAGAATAATAGGAGAGAATATGAGAGAACAGTTTTCGCCTTCATTCTGAAATGAAAGATGTTTGTCAGCTGGATATGTGTCAGTCACACTGAAGCTGGTCATAACAAGTCACCTTCATTTTATACTCACATTTGAGAATAGCACCTCTCTATGGTTATGCAAAATTCTGTTTGTCTACTTTCCTCAGGGCAGGTGGGTTTTACTGACTGTCAGCTGAGTGTCACTGGTGGTTTTTATTATCACTAATCATCAGAAAAAAGATTGGCGAGTAAGCATCTTGTTGTTTTGGAAAAGTTTTATGCTTCTTATATAAGCTTGTTGGAAACAGTTTTGGAATTTTTTCTTTCTTTTTCTTCCATTTCTTTCCCATTCACCAATTTTGTGTAGGTTCTCATCCTCTTACTGTCTGTTACTTAGTGCTGCACTGCTCTTTGAGAAATAAATTTCTTACAGATAAGGCAGAAGATGCAAGATATTCTAGGATGTTCTATATTAAACCAGGAGGTTCTGTGGTTGGTCTTGATAGAATATTACAAAAAATTTTACATGCACACTGCAGTTCTTACTTGTAGGTGGTTTTATATTTTGAGAACACTTTTTGAAAATTCTAGTCCTGGGAGATCAAATGACATGAAGATGATGGATTGCTGAGGATATCTTGAAATGAGCAGTGCCTGTTCCATTTATGAATGTAACAGACTTCAAGGTTAGAAATGAAAGCTGAAAAATCAGTAGTTAAGGCTGTTCGAAGCAAAGGAACAGTTCTGAAATGGAGTTATGTATAAGCTGCTTCATATATCACCCTTTGTTATGGTTTAAAATTTGGGTGTAGGTGTGAGCAACCACTATAAATTGATATGGAGATTAGTATTTCAGTCACTGAGGTCGCACTGACTTGTCCAGGATCTGTTTGAGGTAAAATTAATAACATCTTTACATTTTATCTCCTTTGGTTAAAATCTATTAAAAAATAACATGCCACTACTTGTAAACTTCACTTTTAAAAGAAAATCAGAGTGAGTGTTACTGGAGTTTGCTACTTAAAGCTTCTGACCTTATGTCTTTTATCAATCAAACACTTCTGGGCTATCTCAAATGGCATTTTCCATCTCTACCTCTTCTGGCTGTCATGGAAACGCCATGCACCCTCTTATAAAGATACTGAAATACTGCTGGGCCGAGCACCAATCACATTAACAGTGGAGCTGGAAATCAACTTAGACATAATAATGGTTGTAGCTTAGGGAAATAGCCCCTTGCCTCTCTTCTAGACAGCTCCAAGTCTGAGCACTTCCTGGGAAACCAGGTTCCATTTTCTGGAGGAAAGCCAGCCTGAGGGGCACCTGCAATTCTGCACTGAGGTGATGAAAATGGCAGGCATGAAATCCCTGCATCCACTTTTAGCTGGAGACAAGTTTTCTCTGAGATCTGTGATTTATGAAAGACATAGCTTTTGTGATCCAGTGCCTTTCTTCAAGAGTGCAAGGGTGCAATTCATGAAGAAATTAGAGAGAGAGGGACAAAATGCTGCACCTCAAACATGTTCTCACAGCACAGAAAAGAGTCACTGCCTGGCTTCAGACTTGTTTTACAACAACAACAAAACAAACAAACAAACAAAAACCAAAAAAACAAAACAAACAGACAAATAACAACAACAAAAAAACACGCACTTTCATTCTCCCCCAGATGCCATCTTGATTGTCTTCAGCAACAGGAGGAAAAATGAACCTCTGTATGGGGAGACTTTATTTATTTTGTCTTCTTCTTGTTGTGAGCTCCTTTTCTTTACAGATGTTAACTTTTTCCTTTGTTTTGTTTCTTTTTTAAATTGTAAGTTCTAGGGTTTGTTCCAGGGGAGAAAAAAAAAAAATTAGAATAAGGGATATCGTCATCCCCTCTCATAGTGAAAACCCCACAGCTTTAACTGTCATTCCAGAAGAAATCCTGGAAATTTCACTCTTTTACCCTTTCCTCCTATTTCTATTGAATGAAATGGTAGCAACTGCTCCACCATTAGGATCGATATCCAGGCCATTATGTTGGCAAAAGAAGCAGCAAATCACATTTACGTGGATTGTCAGATTCATTATTATAAGCAGATGGCAGTCCTTGCACTACAATGCAGCTGAGAAAAGACTGACATCATTTCAAATTAAAATCTATAATGCTAATACACATCTCTAGCTCTTTGTACAGGCCTAAGTGCATTAATCTTCTGAATGATTTGCCAACGTATGCGCTGCTTTAGGTGTTTTCACTTGAGTGGAGCTAAAAGGAGAGCTTTTAACTGAGAATGGTTAACATTTATTCATACAGATTGATAAAAGTTAACATGCAATTTTCTTTACTAGTAGCTCCCTAATAGGAATTAATGGGACATTTTGAAGAGAAAATGTCCAGTTCAGAAGGCCAGTTTAAGAAATGTGTTAACCACTGGAGAGAAAAATATGTTAGTAGTATCTCACTTATATAAACTACTTTAAAATAATTACTCATTAAAAAACAAGGCATTTTTAAAATGTGTTGTAGACACATCTAAGTATGCAAATAAATCTTGTTTGCTAAATGTGGACAAAAAAATAGAAATTTTTGCAATCAGATGGCTGTGAAAATCTTGAAAAATGAACATAAAACTGGTCTGTTCTTTTAATATACCTGAAGTGGAAGATGGGTCCCAGAAGAAGAAGCTTACATATTTTCAGAGATGGTTATATCTGCAATGTCTAAACAATATAACCTGTCATCATAGTTTTTATAGCATGCTCTAAAGTATCAGAATTTTGTATGCAGTTTTTGGGACATGGAGGCTGGTTCCTGCATTCTTCCACCTTTCTCCAGAAAGGATATATCAAAGAGAGAGTGTCTTCTTGTGGTTGAACTATGGGCAGTGTGCTGTCGGGCTGCCTAACAGTGAGAATGGAGTGCTTTTGCTTCTAGAGAAATGTTTGCATCATTAGGGGCTGTCCTGGACTTTTTCTGACTGTGAGCACGATGCTGAATAATGCTACGCTGAGAGCCATGTCATCACATTGTCTATTCCAAATTAAATAGGAAGGGTTTGATGGGTGAGCAGCATTACACTGAAGCAGCTGATTGGATCTATGAAGCAAACAAAATTCCCGTGTTTTTCCTAATGAAGATTATTTTAAAACATCCGGATTAACTACAAAGCCATGAACCTCTGGAATTCCCCCGTCGAAAGCTTTATAGATGTATTTGTCAATGCAGAAAGGTTTAGCTTTGCCAAAGAACTAACTGAAAAAATAGTGTGTTAAAATGTTTTAACCAAACCCAGGTAGGATCTTTTGTGCCATTTATTGTTATTCAGAGATTTCATTTCAAAGGAAATAGAACCTTCAAATCCACGTTATATGTTGCCTTCTCCCAGTGAATGCCAGTGTCATGTGCTAACATTAATTACTTCTTTAAATATCATTGATATTTAGCTTTTCTGAATTTTTTGTTATTAGCATATCTCAAACCTGATGTCTCTGTACTTCATTCATATTTGCTCACCTTAATGACAAAAACTGATTTATTAATATTTTCTTGTTCCATTGATCTGATTCAACATTAAAACCTAGTTTAGCTTGCCCAAACCAGTTGTTATGGGCAGCAATAGAAAATATATAAAAATATATTAGTTTCACTAATATAAACAATGTACAATAGCTTAATAATTTTTTTTTTTATCTAGTTGGTTTGGGGTTTTTTTGAGTAGGGATTGATTTGTATTATAAAGGGCAAATTTGAATAACAGAGTACAGGGGAAAAAAATAGTTTTTCTATTTGGGAAGTTGCTTTAAAACATACCACATGGAGGCCTGAGCAGCAAGATTCAGAAAGAGACAATTAAAGACAATTTAATTTTCCATGTTTTTTAAGGAAATGCTATTAAGAAAATTAAACTTGAAAGAAAGGTTTTACCCATTTACAGCTCTATGAGTCTGATCTCCAAAAAAGCTTACTGTTTCATGAAAAATCTTGTGTATTTGGTGGTTCCAGTTTGTATGAATGTTGAAATTAACAGATTAACATAAGAACTTTAGATCAGCTTTAACTTGTTTGTGACTATCACAGAATAAATTAGTAGAAATTCTAAAAACCTAAAAATTCACCAATTTTGATATATTTTGATATGTTGAACAGGGCTTATTGCAATATTTAAATCTTTTAAATCCATTTTTTGGTAAAGTTCTCTACCAATTATTGAAGTCTTAAATGCTATGTGCATCTTTCAGGTTTCTCTTTTAGGGATTACAGATTAGAAAAGGTACATCCAGGGTGTCAAAATTTATGGTTCTGATTATTTAAAGTGCATGAGTTGCATCTGATATTTATTTAAGAATTTCTTTTCATAGCCTAATATTTAAACTGCTTAATTAATGGATAATATCAAGAAATGGGAAATGTGCAATTTACAAATTGAAAACAATCTCTTAAAAGTTTTGCAGAACATATGGAACTTTTTCACAACAGTCTTGAAATAATATACTCCAAGCTATAGATCCCATTATAACACATCTCACATATGTACTACCACAACTACTGCATGAACTGATTTCTCATATGTGAATTGTATGGATTCATTAAGTACAGTACACACTAACATTCCTCACTCTGAGTTGATTAGTTAAGTTATTAACATCCAAAATACTGCTGCTGAATTAACAAATCTAAATAGAGATTTCCCTGAGATGTAGCTACAGAGCTTATTTTAGAATATGGCATTTCTCCCAAGTGACTCAGTGACACACTTTGAAAGCTGTAGTAGTTGGTTAGTAAACCATAAATAAGTATTTTTTTGGATACATGAAATAAGACTATTTTTGATCTGTGGATGAAAATATAAGAAACATTTACAGGTTGTGCATGCCTCACATTCAATCTGAGCACTAGAGTGTATATTACTTTCCCCACCCCCCCCTTTCCTTTGCCTGCATTGCAGTTTGTTTTACTGACTGAATACTTAAAGAGATATCTACTTAAGGATGTCAAAAGGTGTAGTAAATGGGAGGCAGGCCACTGGGAGACAAAATAGGGAGGTCATTCCGCCTGACCTCCTCCTGTTTTTTCCCACTAAGAAAGCTCCTTCTCAGCTGACTTAAGATTGAGAGACAAGGCAGAAAAAACAGCAAAAACAATATTAACTCAACCTCTTTGGTGGTGCAATTTCTACTTGCTAAAGGTTTTTCTTTATGCTGGTCTCCTATTGCAGTCATTCCTTTCAGAAATGGTGCAGTATATTATTTCTTATTTATTCGCCCTGCATGCAGGTTGTGTAAGTGAATAAAAATTCAATTATAAAGTCCTCTCTGACTTTTATTAGTTATATAGAGATTAGTTTCAATGGTTAAGCTAAGATTCTCAGTAGCTTTTTTGACATTGCAAAGAGGATTTTTGTCTTTAGGTGATATATAAGGCTTCTATAATTTCTTGTTTTGGCATTAACATATTGAGAAGGGAATCCCAACCTTTAACCTCTGTTGCTATATTGATGAGGTGCAAATTGATTTCTTGTGTGTATTCAGTCTGGGCAGGAGGGTCCCAAAAGTTCAGCCAGTAAACATTCAGGTGAGTGTAAGTGGATGTCATATTGAAGAGAAGCAACAAGTGTGCTCCACTTGCAAGAATTTTGTACCTTTCTCTTACCCAATGCCTGACAGATCGTGTCCACTTTGACAGCTCTTTATTTTGCTGATCAGTGGAAATGAGGAATATATTCTGCATTGGCATCCACCGTAAGTAAGAAGCACCTCTGATCTTTGGACAGCAGAGATTTCAACTCAGCGAAGTGGAAGTTAGCACTAAAAAAATACTGTTTAAAGAGTTTCAAAGGCATTTGTACTTTACAGGTGCTTACCACAAATAATTTTATTTACTGAAGCTCACTCTCAAATCTGAGTGTGGTTTATTATGAACATGTAGAGAAACTAGTTATATAACTTACCCATAGAAGGAGGAAAGAGGAGCTTGCCTCAGAACTATATCACAAAATCATTTTAAGGAACCCATATACAGTAAACTGAGGTAGAGTGTGTCGCTATGACATCATGGAGAGACGTAACAGAGATGACAAAGTCAAAGTGAGAAGAGAAAGAGAGTTTACTTTTTTGACTTTACCTTATATACCTTTCACAGAAAGGGACCACATTGGAAGATAGAGGTTCAACCTCTTCAATTCCACTGGTCTTAGAAAATGTCCATCAATTGTCCCTCCTAACTGGAAGGAATGTCAACAATAATACTGACAATAGAAAATTCGTAAGAAACTGACTCCTAAATATGTAAACAATCAGAAGGCTAGAACGAACAGCAAAAGAACAAGGTGCCATAGTGTAATTTTAAAAAAAATTAAACTGGTTTTTGGTAAATACACACACTCAAATTCTTCAACTTATAAAAATAAGTACTACTCTTGCTGCTTGAGGTTTACATTAAAAATATTTTACTCTCTTATATTTTTCCTCTATTTAGATACAACGAAAAGGCACAATTCTTGAATTACAAATCTTTCTGATAAGGGAATATATGCAGCTGGGAAATAGCAGCTGGGAATATGCAGTTTCACAGGTTAAGCATCTAAGAGGCAAGGCTGGAGAAAATACCAGTGAATGAGTGTAAGTTCTGACCAACCCTTGACAAGTGAATTATTTTGAGGGAGATACTTCTCACTCCTATGTTGTAATTACTCACTTTCTTTGGTGGAAATTACTCAGGTTCTGTTAATTTGACTTATGTTAACATCTCTGAGAGAGAGTTCAAGTCCATGAACTGGGGTTATACAGGCACTAAAATTCTAAAATACATAGAAAGACTCACAACTGAAATGGGGAAAAAATGTTCACAGGGCATTTATAACCTAATTATATTTCCTGTCATGGATATTAGTCCAAAAGGCTTGTTGTATTGTTTGGGATGGGGGGTTGCTTGTTTGTTTGTTTGTTTTGGTTTTTTTTGTTTGTTTGTTGGATTTTTTTAAATTTTAATAAAGGCAGATAAATTCTTGGGAAATACCTAATTCATACTAGGTTCTGTAAATAGGACTTTTAGTGCAAATTTGTTTGCATATAACTGTGAAAATAATAGTAAATAGGAAATGTTTGGAGTGTAACTCTCCCTTCATGAAGAAAATGAAACAAGATTTTAAACATAACCAAATCTACTAACATTCATTATCTGAAAATGTCAGTGATGCACCGTTCCCTAGTTTCTCACATCAGTTATATCACTTAATAGCTCTTTTCCCCATTTCTAAACTTGGGGTCTTTCTATGATTTATTGTCTCATAAATAATTTAAAAGAATGAATAGATGTATATTATTTAAAACATTTTCTGAAAATCTCTGGAGAAACAAATAAACAAACAAAATAATGGTAAAATAACAGCAAGTCATAGGGATCCAATAAGCCACTTCATATTCTATTACATTGTGCCATGTGCTAACTTAAGGGTAAATAATAAAACTCCTTTTTTCTTTTCCAGGAACACCACACAGTTATTGATACTCTCTGCTGGTTCTATATGCATATAGAACTTATTCATATAAGGAGCTGAAGAGGTGACTTTAAAAACATGAGATTAGGTTTCCATCAAGTGTTATATCAATAAAGGGAAAAATAAGGACTAAATACAAATAGAATGTCACCAAAATGGAATGTTTTAACCTATTCTCTGGAGGAGCAAGAAATATTTTAGTGCAGGAGTACTCAAGACCCTGTACATGAATATATGAATCCCGTGTCCTTAATAATGTTTTGTGTAGACATTTTAAAGCAAACTTTGCCAATTACAAAAGATATAAAATATGAATTAATCTTCATTTATTAATATGTTTTATTTAAAGAGTTTGCTTATGATTTGAAAACCAAGCTCTTTTCAATGGGATCTTTAAATTTAGTCATGTGAGGTAAATGCACAGAACATCCTGCAATGCAGGGGAAGTGTGTTTCTCAAATGGCAATTAGTTTTTCACTGTTACTGATTCACTAGGTGTCCTCTGTCCAGTGGGGCAGCACAAGTGGGGAAGACCTATTGGGTAAAGAGCTCCAAATGGGAATGATAGATGTGCTTTAAAGCTAGCCATCTGTACTTGCTTTCAAAGGTGCTGAACTAGTGATTTTTTGTTCCTGCTTCCTCCTTTTTTTTTCATTTCTCATGATACACATTTGCAAAAGTACAGAATCTCCAGTGAATGGCAAAGTGGGATGCAGACAAAGGTTTTCCTTACTTGGAAGGGATGAGCACAGTGTAGAGTGAAAAGTTCATTGTATGATGGATGAGCCAGTGAGTATGAAGGTCACTCTGTCAGTGGTACACAACAGAGGATTATGGGAGACAACAGCTCTAAAGTACTGGCAACTAAATTGTTTACGAAATGCAATAATGGAGAGTTGTAAGAAATTTCCCCAGCTTTGTTATTGCAAAAGGATCACCAGGACAAATAAACTGAAAGGTTTTTTGGATATCTTGGGGAACGTTTCAAAAGTAAGGAGAGATTGTTGCTTTGAAGACTAAGATCATCTCTTCCTTTGCAAATTAATTATCACTAAGAGACAAGGAAGCCCCAGCTCAGAGCAACAAACACAACAGTACCCCACCACACCATTCTGAAAAAAACCCCAACCAGAGCACAAAATAAAATAAAGCTATATAAATTTTAACTAACCCTTGCCAAAAAGAAAAAATAAAAAAGTTTTACAAGATATTGCTGTGTGCTGAATGAAAATAAAGGATTCCTATTACATTTTAAATTGTGCAAAAATACTCTTATTCTGTTTGACAGATTATCTTTTAAAGTCTGTCAGTTAATATTCTAATAAAAAAATGACCGTAGGCACAGCTCCCGAAGTGACCCTCAAATGCCCCACTATTTACATAGTTTATTTTCTGCCAGCTTAAAAATAATATAAAATAACCTGAGGTTGTTATAAAATGTTAATCTCATTAACATTTTAAACCCTAGTATTTAATTATCACTTTCTGTCATTTTTGACTTGTTTTTCTTTCAAGTAAACACAGTTTTGGGATGTCTGAATGTTAAGTTGGCTAAGATTGGAATACGGAAGGAGTAACATTTAATACCATAAAATTTTATTATGATTCAATCATGTTCTAGAAATGCTTCCTTTGAAGTCCCTTATTTTGAAAGGCAATGTATCTCAAAAACTTGAGCAATTAATATATCAAATTTTTGTTCAAATGTTTTCCTAAACAAAGAACGCAGCTTTAAAGAAAAAAAATCATTCTCAAGAGATACACCATCTTTTCTTCAGCAAAACAGAAGCGTATATGGAAAGATTTCCAGGCATCCACCAATGTGAGAATGTGACAGAAGCAATAGTTTCTGTCCATATCAAAGCAGTGTACTGGATAGTGTTTTTACACTGACTTAAAGCTGTGATAACAGGCCTTTTCAGATATGCCCTTTCTTAAATAAGGCACCCTTCATTTAACCAAGTGTTCAGTATTGCCAAATCTATAAAGCTAAATTGCTTTTTTATAAGGTAGAACCTTACCTGTTGGATAAAGTATGTGCACTGAGGCTTATAAATGCTCATAAAGGGAAAGTATGGATGGTAAAAGTATCCATTACCTTCTGGAAAAAGGACGATTATTTCAAAGAAAATGCCAGCAGTGGGAGACATATAATAATAATTTAGGAGGAAAAATAAAACTGACTTTTCCCAGTACCACTGTTAATAATACAACTACTTCTTTTATATTAATTAAAAAGTGTTTCTTGCTTGCTATATATTTTTAGTAAGCAGCCAAGTATTTTGCACTTTATAACAAAGACTGGACTTCAACCAAATTGGGAGCAAGTGTGCTGTGGAAAGCTATTGGGGAAAAGCTTATAGTGTCTATTAATGAAGGACAAATTAATTTAATAGATCTCCCTGTAAATCAACATCTGTTGGTAAATTGGCTAGTGGAATTGCTGTGAGTGAAATTCACTTTTGTGTACTGAAATGGAACAGTTAGACTTTTGAGTTGGGTTAGACTTTTTACCTACCAGTAAGATACAGATAAATGGCCCAAGTTTCTTCTAAGATTTTTCCTATGCTGGTGCAAGCACATGAGAAAACCTGAGGAAAAGAAAACCCAAAATTTCCACATTCTAAAGCTCACCATTTTATCAGCATTTGGAACTACTTCATAATAGATAAATCATCTTGCTTTGGTCTGAGGGGGACACTTGTGTCAGTTACTTTTTAATCCAAATGAACTTTGTAGCATTTCTTCTACATCGGTTCTCCTGAGAGGCTTTATCACATAAGCCTCCTCAGGTACTGACCTTTGCCAAATGTACTTGACTATGAGTATGGGATTATCTGTCCTAGTGATGGAAATCTCCAATAACTGCACTTCAGTAAGAACAGAAGATACTATTACATGACTATTTTATGATTAACATTTGAAACACAACTGGTTGTCGATCTGGGATGGGGAGTGATGAGAAGATATTCAGAGGTCCAAACAAGCATTAATAGCTTTCATTTCTAAGATAATCTCCAAAATTCTAGATTGGATCAGGCTCCCTGTCCCTTTTTGGGATTTGTTAGGATACAAAGAACCATTGTGATGAACTAATCTGATTATGCAAAGCAAAGACAATAGGACTGGTCAAAAAGTTAATTTTACTGTGAGTGAGAACACATCAATTTTAAGGAAAAGAAGTCCAGTCTCAATTTTTCTGCAATGGAGAAATTCCCGTGATCCTTTTAAGAGTTGCTAATTTTTCTTTCTGAAAATTTTGTTTGCATGGACAGGATTTTAACTGGGGAGGGCTAAGGGAGGAAACAGGATTGGCTTCTGCGAGAAGCTTCTCACATTCATGACAAAATCACAGGCTTGGGCATGAAAACATCTCTTCTTTTCTCCAAAGACTAGCAAACTGGCATAATGTCATGTTCTTAAGCTAAACACTTTCCTTCCTTCCTTCCTTCCTTCCTTCCTTCCTTCCTTCCTTCCTTCCTTCCTTCCTTCCTTCCTTCCTTCCTTCCTCCTGCCTGCCTGCCTGCCTGCCTTCCTGCCTTCCTGCCTTCCTGCCTTGCCTGCCTGCCTTAGATAAATTTATTAATGGTATCTTTTATTCCTCTAGAGTGAGAAACTGTAGGGAATATATAGAAGATGGTATCAGAATACTTTCATAAGCTGCTAGGATTTAGCTATTTCAGAAAAGCACTACTGTATTGATTTGGACTTTTGCAGAAAAATGTTACAGAAATTAAAGCATCCTCCTTAGCTAGCTCTCCCTTTTCTAGGAAGTGTAAGCTGAATTGGGCTGGATTCAATGAACCATACTACAACTCTTCTTGGTAAACTTAGTGTTTTGCAACTGGAATAGACATATTCGAGAGTATTTATGAGTAGTGCTGTACAAAGGCTTAAGTTTGGCTTCAGACACCTCAGTGTATCTCCAAGGACAGTGACATTTTAAAATTCAGTGGTCTAGATTGTGTCTAAATAAAAAGCAAAGCTTTAATTACAGTTTGCTGGAACTTCAGAAAGAGACTGGACACGATTCTTTATTGCAAGCAAATTTTTCCAGTGAATGGTTTTATAATCCACCAGTCATATAACATATAAATTTAGGATTTGCATCACAAATTTGAATCAATTATACTAATTTTAAGAAAATGCTTCAAATTAAAAAAAAAAAAAACAAAACACACCAAACACAATAATACAGTATTACTTAAATTGAAGGATAAACTGAAAACAAAAGAAAAAATTACTTTTCAAATGGGATTTAATGTACGAGTGTTCCTGTTTAAAAACTGAAAATCCTTAATTTGTACCAAATAAAAACTCTCCTTGGGACATTCGGCAGTGCTAATGATAATTGAGTACTCAATTGGAAAGGCCTTCAATATAGGTTGATGTAGTAGAAATGTCAGGGGAGATTATAACTCTCTTAACTATGATGGAAATCCCCAGTCTGTTAAAGGTAGGAAGTTAGAGGGAATAAGCCAGAACTAAATATCTTCATCATATATGATGCTTAAAGTTCCTGTTACCACACTCGGAGTCTTCATTTTGCCTCATCTCCTGTTTCAGAAAACCATTATGTTCTTTCTTTTGGTGAAACAAATGATTTTGCAATGTTCTTGGTGTGAGTAGGTGTTCCTGCATTGTTTGCCTTTGCAGCACTTGAGGGGCTCCGATATTACAGCTCCGCATTCCCTGAAGCAGCAGGGATGCCCTGCCTGGGAGGAAGGGGTGGGGTGGGGCGGGCTGTGTAACCCCTCTTCCCTTGCAGTCCCTGTTGATGCTCTGTGAGGCAGTGCCGGGGGGAAAAGTGGCACCAGGGCGGAGACCCAGGAAACGGCAGTGAGCCACGGGCTGGCTTCAGCGGGTAGTTCCCCCTGTTACCTCAACCAGAACTTTACAATTTCCTATTGAGGAGTCTTTTCAGGGTGTATTGACAGGAGTGGCAGACAGGGTAATGAAAGACAAATTCCATAACGCAAAAGGCAGAGGCGCTGACAATGAGATCAGAGAGCTGACCCCTGACCCAAGTCAGCATTTTCTTTTCTCTCCTTCTCCTTTCCTCTTTCTTTCTCAGTTTACTGTTTCAGGTTTGCTTATTATATGGAACAGTCTCAATTGTGACCCTGAGCCCATTATTGCTTTGGCTTTTCCCCTTCCCTCAAATGATTGTTTGGAAAATGGCCCCAACAATGTGGAAAAGATGCTGATAAGTATAGAAAAGGGAGGTTAATGAGAAAAGCTCAGAGATGCTTGCAGTTTTTATCAAAAAGAATGAAAGGAAGAGTAGTGTTTTTAGTGCTGGTAATAACTAGAAGATTAGTGCAAACCTTCTCTGTACATTTATGTAAGTTTGTGTGTGGTGTGTGTACTTGATGAAGTCCTTCTGTCAGCCACTTTCACTAGAACAAGCAGTGTCATTTCTTTTCCCGTAATGATTTAAGACTTCAAGCCATAGCACCAAGATGTGAAAGATGTCTGTGTTGTCATTTTCCAAGCATTTAACCCTCTTTCTTAGCCTTTTCCTACAGAAACACATTCATTATTTAAAATAATTAATGTTATTGATTTAGCTTGTGAAAAAGGGAAAATATTTTGTTTTACTCTAGGGGTGGCAAGACTGGCATTCTACTGAATACTAGGTATCTCACTTCAGAAGTATATGGCTTCTTTCATCCTATATTCTTTTAGGATACACTGTCTCACCACCAGTTGTGTTCAGACATTTACACATTTCAAACATCTAGAAAGGTCTCCACTTTCATGTCTAATAATGGTGAGCTGAAATAGCCCAGTTATGCAAATCATAAACATCTTTTTCAAAACTTTTCTTCTATTTGTTTTCTTCAGAATGTTTCCTTATTTTTTGGGTCTCCTTCAGTCACTGTGCAAGATGTGTCTGTTATAATGCATTAGTCCCACTGATATTCAGCAAGTTCCATCTTCTCTATAATATTAAACTTCAAATTTCATGAGTGCACTGAGGACCATATCACCAAAGACATGAAAAAATCAAAAGAGATGTTTGTGCTTGTGAAACAAGAGTCTTGTCTTAGAAATAATAAAAAAAACCCCAAAACTACATATATTATGTGTATGAGTATTTATTCTTCAAGAATATAGACTACAAGGTACTTGAAGCCAAACAGGAAGGGATGGAGAGAAAAAAAATCCAATGCTAAGGATTTTCAAGTTTTTTCTTTCAGAAGGTCATCATGTTGTGAGAATTTGGATGCCAAGTCAAGGTTGTGCTGATGAGAAATAAACATTTTGTTTGACAAATAGAACTGGGAAAACATTGCCTACTGTCTTTGTTGAAGATATCCTCTGCCATTACTGGTCTGAGCCTTGAAGAACGCAATTTTAAGACATGCTGCATTATCTACAGTGCTGTTCATAGCAAAAATTTAATTGTAGACAAGTAAGAACAGTATCCCAAAATTTTAGATTCTATGAACCTGTAAATGAAAATATAGACTCCTATCAGGAAAAGGTGTAAGGAAAATAGAAGTAAAAAATTCTGAGGTCTATTGACATGTTTATATGCATAAAGGTAAAGGTAGCAGTGTTTTAACTGAACTAGCCCAAACTTGCTAAGAGTTAATAAAATACTTATGGGAAGAATTTTGTTCTTTGAAAAACTTCATTACATTACATTATTACAGGCTAAATAGAAGGAGATTGAAGAGCCATCTATAGCTGACCTTTCTCTGTCTCTTCCCCTAGGTCATTGTGCTATTAGCAATAAGTTGGATATGGAAAATATTCTTTCTCAAAACAACATATCCCCTTGGGAGTAATTTTTGTTCTCTGACCAATAGACATTTTTCTTTTTCTTACAGGACATTTACAAGGTTCAAGCATGTTTTGCCTCTTTTGCAAAGGACCACAAATCAAATCAAATCAAATATCACAAAGTACCTGGGGATTACCTATGCCTCATGCTCAACCTTATTATAGGTACTATCTCTTACACCAACATATCCCATGTGAAAGTAGGCCTATTAGTATTCTCCACTAATGCTTTAAAGCAGGCCATTGGATAAGGGAATAAAGATAGAACCTTTAAATTATTAATAATAAAAAAGTCTCCTATATCATATCAATTCACGGGGAAAAAAAAGCAATTTGCTGTGGTGGAATACGCATTAATTGAAAGGCTGACCTTCATTCAGCACAGCTTAGACAAGATCAGCAGAGTGGAGGCACTGGCGGACTGCAGATCTCCGGAGGGTTTCCAGCTCCTTGTTGTGATGCTTTGGATGAGGCTTTGCATTTTGCCTCACTTCAGGGACTTGTTAAACTGCTGAAATTTGTGAAGTGAGGAAAAGAGCACTATTTGTACACAGGCTTCTGGCATGTTTCAAAATATGGGGCCAACAGGGTCATACCTTTCAGCATCGACCTATGAGCTTGCCTGCCTCACATTCCCAAAGCATCATTCAGAATGGGGAGCCATGTGTGGGTAGAAGGATCTTCTGCTTAAGACATTATGGCACCTGATTTGGATTTTCTATTGATTTGGTTTCATCAAATTGAGCAGATAAGCACATAGGCCTGTGTTTATTTCAGGTGCTAGCAATCACCAGTGGACTGCGAAAACCAGACTAAATTGTACTTTTCTAAACTTGCTTTTTCCTGGGAAACTAGATGTTCCAAATCCGACTTCTGAAAGTGGAATAGTTTTTTCCAAAGAAGAAAAGAAATATGTGTGTGATTTTGTAATTTTTTAAGTAAGCTGAAAATAGTGGTAAAATTAAAGTCTTGTTGAATGTGTTCAGAAATGACAAAACACATGCTCCATATCTGAAGAATATTTCTGTGAGTCATCTCTAAAGTAAAAAAGTTTTTCAATCTGTGTCTCAAATGAACCTGTGGTATTTTCCTCTCAATTGAGTCTTCTAACATCAGTCAGATTTACAGAATCATTTTTAGATTCTGCACCTCTTGAGAAAAGAAATTCTCCAGCTAATGTCAACCAAGGAAACAGCAGAAATCCAGCTGTTTGAGAGAGAACTTCTCCTGCTGCTATGCCATCTTACAAGAAGACTAAATATAGGGTTCCTCAGTATTACTTTTCTTTTTGAAGCAGATTTGCCTTGCAAAATTGGAGCAAGGAAGAATGACAATATATTCAGTGTGGCAGACAGGGTTCAAATTGCCCATGAAAGGAAAATACGTTCCTTTCCAAATACAAGTTTCAGTCATTTGCCTGATTTTTCACAAGTCTTACTTCACTGGGAACAAAAATTTCAAACCAACCAAACAACATCATCAGTAAAAAAAACCCTTGCTCCTCTGTGATTACAAACCCACACAGATCAAACTGTAATTTAACCGTGAATGGAAATGAAAAAAAAACAGCTACATTGTGGATTGTTTGGGGACAGATTTTATTACCACTGAACAGAATTCTGGAAATCAAGATGATAGCATTTACTAAATGTCAGACAATCCCTATTGCACACAAAGTAGACATAGAGGCTTCATGAAAATATTATTCACACTGCTGTTAAGATAACAGAATTAGATGATCTGTTAATTTCTTTGATGTCCTCTCATAGCTAGTTTGTGGTATGACATCATAATACAAGTGGGAAAGGAAATAAATTAATTTTCAATTTGAAAGAAAACTAATGAATTAAAATTCTGGTAAATGGGACAGTTCAGGCTTCTGTGCTGTTTCTGGAGGTACAATAGTGAGCAGTAGATACTTTTTGAAACAATTTTTTTCCATTGTTCTGGCTTTCTAGAAAACAAATGTGTTTTAAAGTCAAAAAACCCCCTATGGTATGCCTCTCTCATTTGTTGGGAAAGTTGAAATGAGTGAAAAGGGTAGATAAAGCACTGTATGGACTAAATATCACTGAATTCAGCAAAAGTCAGAGGATCTTTAGAAATGCAATTTACAAAAATAATCTAGTTATATTTTTAGAGTTCTTTTGTAGTACTGAATTAGTTTGAATCACAGATGAGCTCAGACATGCAACAAAATAGTAGAGCAGAAAAATATAAATTAAACTGGAGCTGCTGTGATCAGCCTCAAAATGTAGAAGGCAAATGAGTTCCTGTGATAGTCCACTATGGGAATTACAGTCAAATATGATGCCTCCATGTGTGTGTTTGTGTGTGTGTGTGTGTGTGTACTCTTCAGGTTGAGTAGAAAGTGTAATTTGTGATAATTCTTTAAAAGTCAAGCATATTCCTGTTTATTCTTTGGGGTATTAGAGTAGTAAAAAGTAAGGCAGAAACCTACTTCTCATTTTAACTCTGTTCTTTTCCTGTTACAAGGTATTTTTCTAACAATGCTTTAAGAGTTTTTCATCTAATGCTCTACAGGGGAGACAGATTATAATCCCTGTATTCCTCCAGAAATGGTTCACAAAAGGAAGAACCAGAGTCATTAGTCCTTCTACTATATATATTGCAAAAAGGCACAAAAATTATCTGCGCTGACATTATAGCACTGACACAGAAAAGGATAAAGTAGGATCAGTCAAGGCTTGTTCCTTATGCTTTCCCTTGTGCTGCAGCATGCAGGAAAAATATAACTTGAGGTGATTGGATCAATACAGCATATCTTCCCCAGCACTGAAATATTCAGGGGGAAGATCAAGGAAAATCTAGTCAGAAACTGCAAAAGTTTTATTGACTTCCTAAATATTCAAAATATGTACCACAATTTGGACTAGCGCTGCTCCTGCATTGTCTGCTTGCCCAGACCCTCATCTAATGTCAAGCAAGTTGTTATATGTCATAAGTCACGAAAATTTTATTAAAACTATACTTTTAACTAAAAATATAAGGAGTTGAATTCATAGTGCACATTGAAAACTTTATTTTTAATTTTGTCTCATTATTTCAAATGCTCATAATTTCCTGTAAGGTACTAGCAGTCTTCCAGACTTCTTTTCAGAAAAGGTGGAAAAATTAGCTTTTTGAATAAAATTGATTGAGCAATTCTTCATGTATAATTTGTAATCCAATTTCTCCTCTCTACTTTCTAGGTAAAAGTTTTTACACATTTCTATCACCAACATGTTGTAAAAAAGGAAAATTATTGCCCTAATTTTTCTAGTAGTGTTTAATCAGTGGATCATGGTTATTAAGTTATCTTAATAACAGAATTGAAGCTATTTATTGTCTGAACCTAAAACAACATTTTCTCTACTCTGAGTTCTTTGTTGTCTTCTGCCTTTGGTCACCCATCAGAATACTTGGAATTTTTCCTAAAAAAATACCTGCAAAAAGTATGGAGCACAAAACTCCTTTACAGAGCTAATCAGGAGGCCTTGTTAACAGCCCTGTGAAATGATGTTTTATGTTGCCTTTATAGTAATCCATATCCTATTACAGCGATTAACTCTAATGTCAATTAAATTTTTGTCTTTGCAATAAGAATTTAGGATTAGTAAGAAGTAGTAAGATAAGTGCTCTTCGATTAAAAAAAGTAAAATAATTTCTTCTCCAGCAAACTGTTTCTTTCACTCCCTTTTTGTTAGTGTCTGCAAACCAGAAATGAAAGTGCATTTCGGGAATTCCCTTTAGGGAATTGGAAAGATATTCTTCATCCTACTACCAAAATACAGCTTAAAAGAGCCTGATAGTATGAATAAAACTTTCAGAGATCTGAACATCATCACTTGGTAATTTACCAGGACTATTTGTGCCCAACTCTTTCTTCACATATGTAAACTTGCACAGTGAGTCCTAAAGTCTTGTAGCATGCTAAATTGAAAATAATTAACAATTTCTCTTCAGCATATCAGGACAATAAAGAGCAGATACTACCTGGGAAATCAACAAAATCCTCCTGTCCATTCCTATTTGGTCCTGTGTTGCCCTGTGGGCTCCCTTGTCAGCTCTGTGACTGGTCATGTATCACTGTTCTGGTACCGCTGGGCAGGGGGAGATGCTGGACCCCAGCAAGCTGTGCAGATCACTGTACAGACCTTCCAGAAGCTCATTGCTGCTTCTGGGAAATTATTGAATGGAATCACAGAATCATAGAATGGTTTGGGTTAGGAGGGACCTTAAAGATCACCTAGTTTCATTCACTATGACCAACAGAAACAGGAATGAAGAACCCAGTGCTACTAATCCTCCTGACAAACCTTCCAGCTTGGTGTAGGAGCTAACATGCAGGTGGGCCCAGGTAGCATCTATTTCATCTAACATTATTTATTTTAGTTTCATTCTGAAACATAAATCTCTGCCTTCAGCTGTGTAGTCTTACCCTACTTTCTTTTCACTAAAACTCCATAAAACTGCCTAATACCCAAGGTGCCAGTTTTAGGAGGGGACTCTCTGTGTGGTCTTCTGCAGAGAGGTGGTTTCCTTTAGAGAACATGCATTTTAAAGTCCGCGGGTTCCCACAGCTCCCTCCCACCCATCTTCTGCTATCCTCACTCCTTTGGCTATACAGCTCACCTATACGTGCAAATAAAAAGCCCAGCACCTTTTCTGTGATCCAGAGTGTGGGTGGCACACTGTCCTTTTATACAAGCAAACTCTCTTCTTGTTCCAAAGAAGTCAGACTCATATATCCTGCTTACCGTCCTTGGTCTGCTGCAGAAGTCCGCTCCAAATGTCTCTGGGAGGATGTCATTTGCGCAGTGCAACTCTGACAGGACGCTGTCAGGCAGGCTACAGTAAAATTTCATGGGCAGTTGCTCATCCAATCGTAGCACCAAAGCATTTTACTATCATCTCATTCTCTCAATGAGACCATTTCTACCGTATGCATGGGGACCCAAGACTACATTTACCTGTGGTTGTATGCTGTCATTTCCATCTCACATGAAAACATCATATGAGATGAGGTGGCTATTATTAAAGCTTGATAAACCACAGGAGGTACACATGTGCCTTTTAAGTTGAAGCCAGATTGTGAAGCCCTTATTTGCCTTGAGAGTACTTCCCAGTATTTAAAAACTCCTTAAAAAAAAAAAAAAAAAAAAAAAATTCTTTCCCTAATGATCCTCTGTTAGGCTTTTTGAGCTTTCACATAAAAAGGAAGATCCTAAATTACTATTTTTGACCAGCATCTCTTTTTAGCCCTAAATTTCCTTCATTCCTCTTTCACTGTCTTTTGAAGTTTCAAGAGGCAAGATCTGCACTTAACCTGTGGTTCTTCCAAGCCCCACAATATGCTTTATAAATCTTTGAGTCTCTCATACTGTGTTCCCTGCTGTATAGAATAAAGTGGAAATTAACTTCTGCAGAGGCCATTACCAAGATTTATTGATCTGAAAGGATAACATTTTCTTAGTCAAAACTGAAGCTAAACATGAAGGGAAGAGACTAAACATATTTAGTCCTGTGAGCTTTTTATAGCTGAAGTGCCAGGACCTTATTTCAGTTTTGGAATAATCTATTCTCTTTCTTTTTTATTTTTTGAGCTCACAGAAAATGTCCGTATTTGTTTCCATGTTGTAGTTCAAAGCCTTTCTTTTTAAATTTTAGTAAGGACACTTCTCTGCAGGCTTTCCCTGAGGTCTGGAGTGGGTTTGTTGTTCCTGAAATCTCTGCAGCATTTCTTTTTAATATCATGCCAGCTTGGAATTAAATTGCTTTTCACCTCTGGCATCTGTGACATGAAAAATATACATTTCTGTGTTCTGAAAATAAGAGACAGTTAGTATTTTGACATTTAATGAGTCTAGACGTACCAGTTAGGCAGACTCAAGTCTACAGTAGCAGCTTTTCAGTGTGTCTTTTTTCAAACTATTTTTAATGCTTCCAACTGGAGTAACAGAATATGCTTTAGAAATGTGATTTTTATATTTTTGTAGCTTCATTTCAGAGATGTTAAGAGTTGCTTGAAATTGTTTAAATAGATCTATATATATGGCATGCCATTTGTGAAACTTTTGATAGTAGTTAAAACTTAATATGCTATTTGTCCTTGAAATATCTAACCAAAACTTGAGTTCCATTGTATGGAACTAAGTGGAGGTGTAAGCAATACACCTTAATAGCAAAAAGAAGCATAATATAAATTATTTTGTGGATAGATATTTTTTTTGATAGATTGTTAAACTGCCATTTGAAACTTCTTAAAGAAACCTTATTGACCATAATTCTAGTTTGCTCATATTTATAGCCAGCTAGAGCTTGAATGCCTGAGTTGTCCAAAAGCTTCTTTTCCTCTTCCATAATTTATTAAGTGCTGCTCCTCTATCTGTTCCTCTAATTTGTGCTCATCAGCCCTTGCTACCTAATCTAAACATCCTCTTGTTTTTAATCTAAGACACACGGGCATAACTTTCCACACATTTTTGACATGTGTAAAGGCCAGAAATCAGCAGCTTGACTTTGAAAGGCTTCTGTACAGCAGTCCATTCCCATGGATATAGTAAGACTAGAAGACACAGGAAACCACTGTGGCCATGACTAGCCCCACTGAAGTGATTACTTTGAATTGCTTCACTTGCAAATTTATTTCATTTAATTAAGCAGGTTTTATTTACAAATCCAAAGTGGCAGAAAATCTTTGTTACAGTGAATGAAATTATCCCAATTTTTGGAAGAAACTGTTGTTTTGAATTTCAAAGCATGGGAAAAGTTCTATTTTGTGAAAACTGTTTTCTAGCATACACTCATTAGAGTAATGAATTAGTGGTAAGATGAGTCTATGATTCATAAAACTAACCAAATATTTGCATTGACAGGGTGAAATACTAAAGCTTTGTAACACAGGCTTCCCAACAGGTGGTCTGTATATTACTTCGTCCAACCCCAAGTGTAAAGGTCTCTTGATTGAAAAGTAATTGTTAGAGTGTTGCAAAGCTTCAGAAAACAAATACACCAGTTCACCTTCCTTAGCATCCATGAACATATTTATGTCTGGAAAGTTTCCCTTGTACTTCTCAATCTTTTTCATACATATATGAGCTTCCTTTCCATGAAATGATAGGTGAAATTATGCTTACTCACTTCACTTTTCCAGGTGGAGTTCACTCTCGGTCTTGGCCCATTTAATTACTGTCAGTAAGAACTGTAGGAAGGGAAAAGCTTCTTTGAGGCTTTCTTTGAGACATACCTTTGAATCCCTGTATTGGCATGCTCTTTTCAATCAGTGACAAAGGCAGAAAATAGAGAAGAGTCTAGTAGTTAAATATAAGTGTAAACATTTCTTATTTGCTTGTGGAGGAACTGAAGCTTCTTCCAGTTAAACAATCAAAGACGTTAGACCTCCTCCTTGGAAGAAATGAACTGCTGCCAATTACTTTTTCTAATATCTCAAAACTTTGGGTCTTTCTGTGATGAGAGGACTACACCCTGTCATCTTTGAAAAGTGCTTCTGTAGGACCAGTAACAGAAATCTCCACTGTGGAGAAAGCTCAGTGCAGTTGGATGTCTCAGAATAATGGGTTTGTCTTAGCAAGATGAAAGGTTTAACCTGTAGTTCTAGCCTACAGATACCCTAAGAATTATATTTAATAAAAATACATTATTTATTTAATTAAAAATTAAAAAAACACAACAAAAAGAACCCCCAACATGTACAAGAGGAGATCATATAAAGGACAAAATGTCCATTTGAGAAGGCACTTTGATATTTGGAATTCTGGGGTAAAACTGGGAATGTGCATCTACGTACACCATACTTGAATCACTTGGGATACTCGTGGAAGAAAAATAACCTCATTTGTGATTGTGTGTGTTGTTTGCAAGGAAGTGTGGGAATGTAGTCAGGAAAGTCAAAGGAAATTCAGAATCTAAAAGGAACAGCTTTCCACTTTGATTAGATCATCAAGTAACATTCAGGAATGACTGTCACCATTTTCACAAATCTTGTAGAAGACACTTGCACCTACAGAGCACAAGCCAGAAAATCATCATGTTATCTTGTATGCAGCTATAATATTTCCATGTTTCAGGAACTAACAATGAGAAATGCATATTTCTTCCACATTTCCAGCATATGATTTACATAATATTAAGTTCTTAACATTATCCTTATACTCTTCTGCAAAAACACTTTTATACGATGATGATCACCTTATTTTGCAATGTTTAATTATATTTTGCAATGTCTAACATTAATTTTTTAAAATATTTATATATTTGGATAAGGAAAGGTCATGCTTTATAACTTCTAGAAATTTATGGTAGAAGTCAATAGTGAAGGACAATCTATCTAATTTTTTTATTATTGTTTTGTGTATTGATTTAAGTCTTACAAATTGCACTCCACCAAATTTTAATCCCTTCTTTCCCTCACTCCTTTTAGAAGGCAAAGAAACCTTCAATTTAAAAATAATTGCAGAATTATTTATTTACACAAGTTATTTATTTAATTTGGCCATTTTTTTTCCTTCAGGCTACTGTATAGAAATGAGCTCTACCAAGCTGATGACTTTAAGTGACACATTTTGAAGAAAAGGTTATTTAATTTCATTAACTCATCATTAGACTAAGTCTTTCAAAATTCCTCTTTTGTAGGTTCAACAATGAAAAAGAATTTCAGTTTTTGACCCTTTCTCAGAGAGAAAATGTACAGCATATTAGTAGGTAAAAGGTTTATTTCACCTTGTAAGAAAGGACATAGAGACAGAACTGGTGTATAGATTTTTCTGTTAAAAGTTTATTTCCTTTTAAAACACTGTTGATTAAGAAGTGTAGAACCAAGGTGTTTATACTAAAAATAATAGGTTTTGACTCAGTACCTGTCATGTACTTCCATAAGAGAAGCTGTCATTTCCATGAATAAATACAAGAACAGAATTCAGAAGACTTAGTGGGCAAAAAATCTCTTTACAGCTACATCCCTAAGTATATGGAGAAAAGGGAGGGTGAAAATATATTTTCTTAAGACAAAACTTGTTTTATATAAAAGTTGACAGGCTGAGAAATTAATAGAGGCAGTTTAAACCAAGAGAAACAAATCAGGGCTAATGATAGACTTGTTGAAATTATGTCTGGTTACTTTGAGCACCTCTAAAATTAGCATATGGAGCCTTTTCAATTGAGGCCAGCTCTACTGAAGCAACTTGTTTACTTCTGAGGTTCTTACTGGAAAGTGCAGTGAAATTAAGACTACTTGCAAATTTCTGCTTTCTTCTTTTAATTTGCTTGAATAAAGTGTATAATTTCTGCCTAGGCTCATGTTAAAACAGTTTTTGTAAAATGTAATAGCCTCACTAAGACATTCTTGAAAATTATCATAAAGAAAACATGTCTGTGAGGAAATTTAAATAAAAGATAGAATGAGGACTCCTAGGACTTCCTACAGAGATTGTAATTAATATTAGGGTTTTAAAAAACAGTGGATTCCACATAAAACTGCACAGATTTTGACTAAGAACAACTGGTAATTTCAGCTATAGCTGCAATGCATAAGTATATTAGATGTGTAGAGGTTAAAATGAATTATTTTCTCATAAGTAATTTTTGTTTAAGTCACAATTGTTTTGTAATAAGCTTATTTGAGCTCCTTATTTAAAGAATCTCATAGCTCCTCTATAGATGTCAGAAAAACTTGCTAGAGGGCAAAAAATCTCTGAAGGGAATATTGTCTTCTGATAGACCCTTGGATTGCAAAGCAAGATACTGAAGAATGAAAAAAGAACTACTGCAGTTCTTATCACAAACATAAATTCAACTGCATATGGAAACACAAAAAAATGTGTGTGTTTAATGAAATTATATAATCATTGTCTTTGTGAGTATTGACTGTATATAGAGGTACAAGGTCAATGTCCTGGAAACAAATTAATATTTGTGAGCTGTGTCATGTGCACAGTACTTGGATAGCTATAGAATTACTTGCCCAGGCCCTGAACTGCTTATACAAATGAATGCTCTCAGACTGCGCCTCATTGGGATTAGAAGCAGAGAAGGGCCATATTAACTGTATTGCAAGATGGCTTCTCAAACTTTTTTCCTGCCACTTGAGAAATAAGATGAAACCAAATGCCTTCTCCATGTACTGCAGCTGTGTGAATGACAGGAATGCAATAAAGATCCATAGTTATAAAAAGTGGAAAATAGGCTGCTACTATGGCTTATTGCTTGTTTGGAATATTAAAATGAATGTAATTTTAAGCTTTGGAAATTCTCTTTGAAATCCACTAATTAAAAAAAAAGAAAACAAAAAAAAAAAAACAAAACAAACTTCTGAAAGTTTAATCCTGTTTCTTGATTTTAAAACAGTCAAGAGTAGCTTTTGGTATGAAAGGTTATGCTAATAGTGTTGTAACATTCTGATCCATGCAGATTTTTAGAGCCCATGGGCTTGATGGATTTTTTTGGAAGCCCAGAAGTGCTTGTAATAGCTAGATACTTCTGTACCATCTTATCTCTCACTTTATTTTGTTTGTTTATCTTTTAAAATGTTGCAAATATGCATATATATAGATACTAAATGCTGCACCCCAAGGGTTTAAAATTTCAAGAGATTAGGTCCTTGTATGAAGTTAACTGCAGCTGCCCACTTGCTTATAAAAACGACCCTTAAATTCCATTCTGGTCCAATCCTACTAAATGATCTCACATCCTTCCCCAGATGACTAGTTAAGCAGAATATGTATATACATGCATATATTGAGAAAAATAGTGAAGTAATGTAGGCATGATTACATCATGTCTATGGTTAACAGGAGCCAGAGGTCTAGGTTTTTCTCTGCAGTTTGTGGCAAGAAGCTGCAGGCCAAAAGGTCAAGAAAAATATTTGGAATTGAACAAGCAAGGGAAAGGTGTAAGAGAATAAATGGGCAGTCTGAGAAGGTCTTGAAAGAGTTCTCTAGGAAATGCACAGTGCCGTA
Source organism: Sitta carolinensis (assembly GCA_032173965.1). Taxonomy (NCBI): domain Eukaryota; kingdom Metazoa; phylum Chordata; class Aves; order Passeriformes; family Sittidae; genus Sitta; species Sitta carolinensis. Next base: position 90,574,574 of record CM063284.1, on the reverse strand, counting down.
ATACTGATCCTCACAGTTTAGAGAAGAAACTGGTAACATTGAAATCTGAGGGATTTGAAGCAAGTAGGAATAGTCGAACTAGAATGATTCAGCTCTTTCTTTTCCACAGTAACTTTATTGTCAATCACAGTACAAAACTCTTTATTTTTTTGATCATAATAAAAAAAAAAAAAAAAAAAAAAAGTAATACTGTAATTTCTGATAGTATTATAAAATTCTGGTACCAGATTCCGATGTATATGTAAACATCATTCCTTCCTCAGCAATGCATATTAGTACTAATGCCACCAAGAGTGGGAGAGGCTGAACTGTTTTGGAGTAACTGAAATAAAAATGTTGAACAGTAGCATTAATAGTATTTGTAGTCAAGTCTGCTTCCAATAAACCTTCGTAGTGAGATTTCCTGCATTTGAGTGGAACACAGCTCTACTGTCAGAGTTGTCATGGAGCTCCTCAAAAAAAAAGGACTTGGAGGTCAGGACATATGTCTCAATTATAACATGGTAAGAAACCTGTGCAGCTTATATCTCAAATCTTAAAAAATGCTACTGCTGCAATTCATTTGCAATTGAAGGCTTAGAGGATTTTCTTTATTTAAAATTTCATTTCAGAACTACAGCTCTTTAATGTCCCTTTCTACAAAGAGTTGGAACAGTAATTTAGTAATGCAAAATTGCAAAATTATTTTTTTATTTATTTAAACACCTTTTCACAATTTCACTCGAAGGGAAAGTTTCTCAACCTTGTCTTTTTATGGATTTTTTTTTTTTTTTACTTTCTTTAGATTTTTCTCATTTCTTAGCTATGTTCCTTTCATGCCAAATTTGTATATACAAGGGAGGTTTCATTTAATTCATACCTGCACAATTACTTTACTTACTGTCCTTTTCCATAGTCAAGGAATGTACAATTTGATACTAATTAATGAATTTTCTTAGCAAGTTTTCACCTGTTTATCATTTCTCTGTTTAATCTTATGATTCAGATATTACTTTTCAAATTAAACATACCATTCTAATTACAAATTTAAAGCCAATATGATGCATCTAGTTTCATAAAAAAAATTCATGTGATCTTTGATAAACAGTAAAATGATATGTGTCCACAGTTCAAGAACTAAAAATTTAATAAAAAGACAGGGAAATGAATATTGTTTTTCTTGGAATATGTCAACAGGGCACAGATATCCTGATATTTTTTAAAATTACCTGTTTTACCTATTACTGTAGAATTGTTTAATTCATCAAACACAACAATCATTTTCATAATTTAGTTTTTATAATCCATTCATAAATATCAAATGATGATTCTTGTTATAAAGAAAATTTCTATCCAACAATTTCTGATTTTATTTGTAATTAACAGGTTTGAGAAACTATTTGCAGCTATATTACTTTCATACTATATATTTGGTATATTTAGTATGTGCCTCCAAATCATCTTTCAGCAACACTCATTGGACATTGAAGAGGCTTACTTCAAAACTAAGTTTTTTTTCAGACTTGACCAACGTGGTTCTGCAATTTTGGCTGTAATCTTTATTTTATTTCAGTGATCCTCATGTAGGCACTTAATTCTCTTCATCTACTTATCCAATGCCAAGTATTATTTTCAGTTTTCTGATCTTTTAATCTTCATCACTTTCATCATTCAGAAATTTCCAGCATCTCATTAATGTGATTACCACTCCTACACTTATACATCTTTAAGCAGCCACAGATGGAGTTAAACAACTTAAATTCATTAGGGTTTTATTATGTTTATTCTCTTTATTTTGATCTGTGATTTCCTGGTTTTTATATTTCTTTAGATATCTGAGCAAAGCTAATACACAAACAAACAAACACACATCCCCCTCCCAAGCATCTAGTTTGTCAGAATACATAGAAATCAAGCTTGGAAGGTAGAGTGATGTTGGACAGAATGGTAAAAGCAATGATGCAGACAACAAAGAGAATGAAATGGAAGGCTGTTGTGAATAAAAAAGGACATATTTGAGATCAAGTCTCAGCCCCAAGTTCCCAGAATTCAGTTAAACTCCTTCTTCTTATTGCTGATAATTTCACTGTTGGGAAGGAAAAACATCCAGCTCTGATTTAAATGATATTGTCTTAAGGCAAATAATTTTGAATCATGAATCAATATGACAATATAATAAACTATCACACATATACATTCAGAACAAATGTATTATTTATGCGTTTTCCAGAGACAGATGCTTTGATGGTTTGAAACAGCTTCTGTGTTGGCACGCTGTCTGTTGTTCCTTCCACCCTTGGGACACACGCAAAAAAACCCTGTGTGCTATACCTGTCTAAATGGGGGTGCTCTTTTTCCATGGACGTTCAGTAGGAAGCAAAGGAAGAAGGTCGCCCAGGCAAAAAAAAGTCTAGGACCAGAGCTGATCACATGTCTCCATCCTCTTTTCTGATTCTATATTTATAAGCATAATTAATCGACATATCTAACTTTTCCTTTCCCTCTTTCTTTCTCCTCCATGCTCTGGATTGCTCTCAAGTACATTGCTATGTGTAGGAAGAAATAATGTTTTATCAGGGAAAGGAAAGGAATGGAGAGGAGTTCAATCTGTCCAGTATATGCTGGGTTTCTTCAGGCTGCCTAGAGATTTCTAAAAATTACAGATGACAATTTATTAACTTAGTGTTTCATCATACATAGAGGAATTCTGTCTTACCTCATCTTGACAGATAAAGAGGTCATGATTACAGGACTAAAAATAAGTGGTTTCTTGGGTGCAAATGACTGCAACTTGATTTCACTACGGTACACAAAAGGAATAAAAGGCATATAAATGGGATATAAGCTTGGTGCATAAAAGAGCCAGTTTAACAAAGGAAAAAACAATTATGAGACAAATCAACTGGGAGACAAAACTCATCTGGAAAAGACTAAATAATTATTGCAAACTATTTAATAATTTTTAACTAGATGCCTAAAATGCTGTCAGTAAAAGTTCAGCTTGGTCAAAACTGAAAACAAGCATCAAGACAGCCTAAAGGATAAATGACATAAAAAATGTGGCAACCCCACAAACAATGAATGAGTTATGAAAAGAAAAAAAAATAAGAGCAATAAATATTAATTAGATCAATTTTATCAATAGAAGATTATTTGGAAATAAAAGGGCACAAATACATTTATAAAATTAACCTTTATTTCCTAAGATGTTTTTAAACTTGATTTTTAAAATTCAACTTACTGTGTGCTGCTGTGGACACTAATGAGTGAAGGTCTCTGAGCTCTCTTTGGTTCACAGGTGAACACGCTTCTAAGCTTTTGGCCTATCTGTATCTGCAAGATACGTATTTTCTTAATATCCTGGCCCAGTCTTCTAAAACAAAAAGAAATTAGGTATCACGGTGGATTATAATAGACTGGTTATTTACATGACTGAAACAATCTCATGCAGTTCTTTGATCTAAACCCAATGCATTTGAAATCACATAATCACAGCGTGGGTCAGGTTGGGAGGGACCACAGAAGATCATCTGGTCCAACCTCTCAAGAAGAGCATGTGGCACAGGATTGTGTCCAGATGGTTCTTGAATACCTCCATTGAGGGAGACTCCACAGCCTCTCTGGGGACAGCTGTTGCAGTGCATGGTTCTTCACACAGTAAAGTTCTACTTCATAATCAGGTGGAATTTCTGTGCATCATTTCCTGCCCTTAGAGACTGAACAGGCCCAACTCCCTCAATGTGCCCTCATAAGATACAGATATTTGTGGCCCTAAATATATTTTTGGCCCTCCGGATCACAGATGTCCTCCTGGTCACAGGACTCCAGATGTGACCTCACTAGGGCTGAGTAGAGGGGCAGGATAACCTTCATTGGCATGCTGGCAATGCTCTTCCAGGAGCAGTCATTTTGGTCTTTTTGGCCCCCTGGGCACACTGCTGACTCATGGGCTCCTTATTGTCCACTCACATCCTAATGATTATTTGTGGAGAGGTGGCTGATACCATAGAGGGCTGTAGAGCCCTTCAGAGAGATCTCAACAGGCTGAGATGGGCAGAGAAGAACCATCAGAAGTTCAACAAAGTCAAATGCAGGGTCCTGCACCTGGGGAGGAATAACCCCCTGCACCAGTACAGGCTGAGGGAAAACCTGCTGGAAAGCAACTCTATAGAGAAAGACTTGGGAATCCTGGTGGACAATGAGCTGTCCATGTCTACAAGTATCTGAAGGGAGGGTGACAAGAGGGTAGATCCGGGCTCATCTAGGAGGTGCCAAGCAACAGGACGAGCGGCAATGGGCAGAAATGATGCGCAAGGAATTCCACCTAAATATGAGAAGAACTTTGTTGGAACCCTGGGCACAGAGAATTTCAGGTTTTTGTGCTCATAGAAAATGATCCACAAAGATATAGTCCATTTGACCTGAGGCCCTGGGAAAGGCTTCCAAAACTGTGATAGCACTGAGTCTGTGAGTGTGTAGTTGAATAGAAGTGTGTTAAAGGGGTGAGAAATTTAGTATTTAAGGTAGTTGGTTAAAATAACATAAATGTAACAAGATGGAGAGTTCAGGGTGTAGTCTTCTCCTTCTTCACAGGTTTGGGTGATTTTGTGTGATTGGTTGGAAAAATCTGCAGTACGGGACATGAGTAGCTAGTTATTGGGTTAAAAGTTAAAAAAATTAGTTGGAATCTCATAATTGGGTATTTTAAGCTTAAAAAGACCTTAGAATTTCACTCTGTACTCCATTTTTGCCTTGTTAACTTAGCATGCAGAAGCACTCATGATCAGTGAGTTTGTAACTCAGATAAAAAACAATGAACATCGAAGTCCGAACAAGAATTCTGCCTCTCATGCTTTTAGTCCTGACCCTGAAAAGAACTAGATAAAGCAAGAGGTTCTTCACAGAACTGTGAGGGTGCCAAACAATAGGACCCAATAACCCATTGTGGTCCCTTTCATCTCTACCAATTGTGTGATTCTGTGACTACTGAAACTCTGAACCTACTGCTTGTATCCACAACAGATGAAGAATGCTGATAAGCTGGAAGGCCTTTATGTTGAGTCATGCCATGAAAATAATTTAAAGATTGGAAAATATTCTACATATACTCCAGCAGTCTATCTAGCTTATCATGGAGAAAATTTAGTAGATGGCCTGAGCTGACCCTAGACTCATCCACATGAAATGACAAAACACTATAGTAGGTGATCTTCATTCCAGTGTAGAAGGAATGAAATCTATTTCTTGCTAGTAAAAGAAGACAGAATCAGACTTAAGATAAGGTAGGAACTGTTACTACTACAGTAATTTATCAGTTTTGCTATAGATTTGTGAGGACATTTTTCTAAAAGTCTTAAAAATTCATTCCATGTGGTCATTTAGCTGCACTATGTAAAGGGTAGGACATGGATCACAATATCTGGTTGTTCACTTGACTTGCTTACAAATCTCTAAAAGGGAAATTGCCTACTCTGTGAAGTGTTTCATAACTCTCTTACACACTGAAGAATTTACCACCTTGAAAGGACACTTTTATCTTCCATGCCTTCACCAGAGAAAGGTGCAGATCCTGAAGACATCTGCTGGTTTGACAGAGTACTACTTCTATTTGTCTGGAAGAGAGAATGTGGCAGGGGGCTGATGTGCATGAAATGGTCCTTAAAAACTCAATCCCAGGGTGTTTTTTTCTGATGTGATTCCTCTAGACTGTAGCTGGAGTGCTCCAGGTATATTATTGTTAATCTTGAATGAAGAGTGATACTGCAGAAAAATGGGGAGTCATAATACCTGTAGCACAACATGCTCATGATGATGCTTATTTCTACCACAGTCCTGAGAAATACAGTCACCCCCTCTTCGGAACTACCTGCTGTACTCGGGTGGCTAGGATCTCAGATCAGGGCAATAAGTCCACCAGAAAGTTACCTGTGAGGAAAGGGCCTGGGGAAAACAAAAAGTTCCACAGTTTATGAGCTATCTGAGCGCTGTAAGTTGAAAGGGGAAACACAACAGGAAGCATTTATATCCAGAATGACAGTGGCAGCAGGCTGTAAAGGAAAAGCATCCTTTCTCTGAGCTGTCTGAAGAGTGGAAGTTTGCAAGTTGGATCTGAAGGAGCTGTGGAAATCAAACATCTAGGTTGAATGAAATCACTACAGCACAGTCTCTTTCTGAACATCTTTTGTGTAAGGGTTCAGAAAGGCAGTATGAGAAGCAAGTCAAATCTAAGGTAAATTACTGACATCAGTGCAAGAAGTTGACAGGGAAAAATGAAAGAGGAATGGAAGTTCAATAGAGCATCCACTACTGAAAGCATCTCTTGAATGTTTTTGGTGTTGATTTTTTCTTTTAATGTCCCAAAGATAGTGTTATGAGAAGGGAAGTTTGACTGTATAGAAAGGGGTTTCTTTATCTTTTGTTTTAATGTCAGCTATAGAACCCTTCCCGCTCTCTATATTTTATCAAGCCTTTTTTTCAGATACAGATAACCAATGTAGACAATACTTTTATAATAAACACTTTTATTGGGAACACTCATTAAGTTCTAATTTAAAGTTATCATAGAAAGCTATAATTATTTTGAAACTGAGAGACAGTAGTCAAATACTTCAAATTGTTTCAGTTTCTGGCTAGTATATTTTCTTGAAAATAGGTAAATAAAAGTCATAGAATCAAGGCACCTCTTTTTATATTTTATGTATGTTAAATACTTCTAAAATATTAGCACATAACACTGTATACATAAGGCCTTGAAAAGAACTATCAAAGAATCTTTCCTTTTCAGCTATATGATTAAATTGATCAAGCATTTTATAGGGTACTGGAAAAGCACGATCAATTTACTGAGCCAGAGATGTCTTCACTCTAGATGTGAAGAGACATACAGCAGCACATAATGTGATTGGGATCATACGTGTCAGATGGGGCAGCATCAGAGGAGCCTTAGTCAGTCATTCCTTACAATCCGCTCCTGATTTGAAGAGTTTTAACCCCATTTTCCTCTGTCTGTGTCATTCTGTGGCCTTTTTGAATCACAGAAGTCTGTTATAAAATCATATCAGGTCAGAGTGGTAGCTCTTTACAGCTACTTCTTAATTCCCTGTGCAGAGATTCAGGTTCTGGTGCTGGGCAAAGCTGAAGGCAAGCGCTCAAAGGGCAGTTTCACCTCTGGGAGAGACCACATGGAGCAGAGCTTCTCTGCATTCACCTTTCTGTCTGGCTGTCCTCTCCCAGTCTTCCTGGGTGATGGCCCAGCTTTTCTCAAGGTTTATTAAATACACATTCAGCATGGGAGGGACTGTAGCTGTGGCTGAATCTTTACAACACAGAGAAGCACAACAGCAGGAAGATTTTTGTTAATTTAATGAGATGCAGCACGGTTTTCAAGGACTTCAGCTCCAAGGAAACAATATGATTGTCCCACCATTTCAGCCTATCTTTTTTCACTCAAAGCAAGTTGCACACAATTTGTCTTCTGAACAGCAGGACCTCTGTTTTTTCCTCCCTGAGGCCTAGCAAAAGGAAATGCTAAGCTAACTGGAACCTGGCTATTTGTATTGAATTAGTACAGTCATTAGGACTTTAACTATTTTTATTTGGTGAGAGTTTGCTACTGATACCACCTTTGGGACAAGCACCTCTCTCTTTCATGTTGCTTTTCTTATCACTAACAGAGAAAATGACTGATTGGTTTTGGCCTTTGCTTGAAACTCCTTTTCGTGACTTTCTTGAGTGCATATCCTGTAGCAAATAGATACTGCTAGTATGCACCAGTCTTCATTTACCAGCCTGAACAAGTGCTGACAGATGAGGGAGCTGACAGTCTGCCCTACTGTTGAAGCTGGGAGATATAGTTACATGTGAATTTGCTGGCTTTTTAGACCTGAATAACTGCAATTGTGTACAAGGGTCACCTCTGGGCTCAGTTATCATTCTGAAGAAAAATTGAACTTTTTTTTTAAAAAAAAAGTCATATATTTTTTGCCTTCTGCTAAGTGATGCCCAAGGAATGCATGGCCTTGGAAAGTCAGGTTTTCACAAAGTGTCACAGGAAAAACTAAGACTAATGCTATTACGATAGCAAGCAGAAATGTTAGGCATAATTATTATCCAAATTAAACCACTGGTATTTTTTTCCAATAGCAGTGGCTCTCTCACTCTCTCCCTGTCTGTCTGCCTACCTGTCTGTCCTGAAGGATTTTGCATCATATTATCCAATTATGCGTGTTATTGTCAACTTTTCCATTAGGAGTCTGCTCCTCCATTGTCTTCAATAGTACTAATAATGCAGGACTCTGCTCTGGAAAATATAAGGCAGTCATATTTCAGTTTATAATCCTTCAACACTGCTAGCTCTTGAGAATGTTGTGATAGTGGTTTACCATAGCAATATCAATAATCAGAGAGAACAAACACAAAACTGCTCTCCACAGTTGCATTTTCAAGTATGTAATGTTTTAAAGAATATCTGGTTTTGGGTTAAAATTAATTTTCCATTCTCTATATCAGTTTAAAATCAAAATTTTAAACCCTTAGTAAGCACCCGGTAATTGGAAAGAAACTTTTTAACCCAATTACCTCCTTGCTGACCATAAGCTTCTTATCAGCATGAATTTGAAGAGCAGTAGAAAAAAATACTTGGTATTTGCTCTGATTCCTCTTAGCTTTGAAAAAAGCAGTAGACTCTAGGTGTTCATTGAATGGTGATTGCTTGCATCTCCTAAAGTCTTTTACATTCAATTTCTCTTTTTCTTCCTATGTTGCAAATACAGTTAATTATTACTTCAGCATATTATTCTTTCTGGTGGAATGAATTCCCATTCTACTATGGGTGCTCTATCAGAGGTGCTTTGTTACAGCATTTTCTGAAAAATTTTTCTAATTCTTTAGAAATGTTGTTTCTGAGTTCATTCTAGTCAGTGCAGAAAATAGTCGTATGCATCTAATTATCTAGGCAGGCTGATATTTACTGTATCAGCTTTTGCAGAGAAGTGGTTTCTTTTAGCTTTTTAAAGGTTTACGCCCAAGTTCTACTGCACATAGTTTATCTATTCAAATCTGTTTCGCCTGCTGCTTTGATTTAGTCACAGAGAACTGTCTTATTAGCATTATATTAAGGACACACGACAGAAAGACAAGAAGCTGCTGTCCTGATCTCATTCTTGTATATTATTGACATTCATAGTCAGACAGGAGCATTTTTCTCAAGAAAATTAATTTTGGTTTATTTTAATGATGAATGCAAATGAATTTTCCAATCATATAAAATTCTAATGTGGCTGAAGAACGGATAAAAAGATCACAGAAAGGAAAGTTGATAGGTAGGGGATTTATAAACACTCTTTAAAAGTGTTTCGCTTTCATTTCTTGTTAACACCCATCTAGCACAACATCTAATTAACATTCTGGATAAAACACAGCATTATTAAGGCTTCAGTACACTCATAGACACCTTTCAATTAAGGTGCTTGAGTTCACACAAAACAAGCTTTCCAATCCTCAGAAAAACCTTTCAAGAAAACCAGCTGAGTCTTGACAAGTTTATGCTAAATAAAAGAAGAGAGACTTTTCAAAGTTTGTTTGGGCCCTTAAAAAAAAATTGAAACAAAGCCTGCTCCAGAAATATACCGAAACAGTTTTCAGGCCTTTACCTAAAAGAAGCAAGAACTCTAAAAAAAAATCTAAATTTTTTAGAAAATCTAAATTTTTTAGGAAATCTAAAACTTTTTTAAGTCTTTGGCTGATCTCAAAAATTTCCTACCATTTTTGGAAATAGTGCTTTTCAGGTATTTTCACTGGGGTTTCTTCACTTTACATAGCATTGCCCTAAATCTGAACCACTTAACATTTTTATGGAGGAGAAAAGTAGATCTGGCTTAAGACTGGAAAAAATCAGTGCCTGCCAGGCCAGTGGAACAAACGGGTGTTTTGCAACCTATTCTTTGATCCCCAAAGTTTATGTACCCTGTTTTATTGTGACCAACTAGTTGACATATCTTTCTTGTGCTTCTGTATCAGACTGACACTTTGTCATGAATTTACTGTAAAATGAATTTCAGTAACACTTAAATGAAATTAAAATGGAATCCTACTGTAATTTTCTCTTTCCTTCTGTAGAACTCTGAAAAGTATTAACCAAATTCAGTGCAAACAAGAAAAAAGTAAAGTACTTCATTTTCTGTCTTTAGTAGATTTTGTCAAAGCTAAACTTTCTTTCCCTGCATTCTGTTTTCTTTCTTTTACTTAGATAAACTGTCTTTCTTTCTAAGCACTACTTACGGTTTAAAAAAAAAAATGGAATTAATCTAGAGTTCACTTACAGATCAAGTACCATAAGCTGGTGTTTTTAAGTATCCTGAAAGTTTATTAATGCTTTCCAACTCATTTCCTACTTCCCTGCCAAAAGCAGTCTTTAGTGGACTGTAAAGTTCTTTAAATAATAGACATCTGATGCAAGTTTCTTATGATTTTTCTTTTCAAGAGATCACATACTTTCAGAAATCTGGTAAATTTTTATTGCAATATAAAAATCTGGTATTTGGACTAGGTGCTTAGAGTTGTGAACTTATTAGCCTTTTAACATCTGTTAAAAAATTCATTTCCTCATTCTGAAAGATTCATCTTTGCTTTAATACACATATTCAAATGTTGTTTAAGTCAGAAGAATAAAAGATTGCTGACCTTCCACTCACAAATGACAGTATCTGATATCAAAATGGTCATGACTTTTTTAAAAAGGCACTCTTTTGAAGTACAATGCAGGACTGTAAAAATAGTAATTTGTATCTATTTTATGAGCTTGACAGCAGCATTTGCATCTCTAAATAAAGGATCTCTTTGATGATGTACGACTTCAAAAAAAGAGGCAGACCATCTATTTGTGATCAAAGATCTCATGGATGCAACTTTATTCTCCCCCAAACATATACCTGACAAGCTCTTAAACTGGGGTCTCAGCACTAGATCCCCCCCATAACCAAACTGTGATCTCACAGAAGACTAGCATCAGGAACAAATGCAGAGGGAACCTTCTGAACATAAGTCAATCTTCAGTATCTTGTAGAGGCTTGAGGCCTTGGGCTTGTCACATTTAAGTAGCCGCAGAATTTTTTTATGCTCTTGTGTTTTGTGATAGTTTGTAGGACACCTAGGCTGTAAAACAATACTGAACTCAGTGTCACTGTGGCACTGTTAACATCTATAAACTGGCTTAGCAGAGAAGCTTAGAGCAGGGTTAAACATTTCTACAATCAACAATCTTTTCTGTGCTTTTGATTAAAATTTAATAAAAATGTTCACTGAGGTGAAAACTTGTGCAGAGCAGGTGAGGAAAGATCAACATTTACTCAGACCAAATCTAATCCAACCACTTTTCCCTCTTCTCATATTCCCCATTCATTCAGAAGGGCCAGTGTCCCATCTATTCCTGAAACTTACCAGGCAGCATGACATAGTCTCTTACTCAGGAAAGAGGATTAAAAAAAAATAGTTTCTATTTTTAGGATCTGAGGTATCTAAAACTCTATCTCCATCACCACGGCAGTCACAACTCACCATTTTAAGCCAGGGGTTTTTCTTTGACTGCAAGGATATAAAATTCCAGTGGGGTCACAATGGTGAGTTTCTATCCAGAAACTCACCACTGTAAAATGTAAGAAGGCAGAATTCAGTGATGATCAAGTCAGAGCCAATATAAACCAACAAGCTCAACATTGTGAAGTCCCAGTGTGACTGTGGAGTTCAGGCTATACAAACTGTTTAGACCAGACAAACTGTGCAACTGTCTCAGGATACTCTTTACTGCTTAGGAAATGGTGCTGGTGAAATTATCACATTAACATTTTACAGGAACACAAAGGAAGGACAAGAAAAGAGAGAACAAATGGAAAGCTAGAGGCAGATTTCTTCATTATGCTCTCTGAAAGCATTGCATCATTTCCAGAACCAGTACTATATCTTGATGGGCTCAAGTCTTTGTGACTGCATAGGCAATAAAGTAGAAGTTAATTTAAAAAAAAACATGTTATAATTTTATATTTTATATATTAATGCAGCGTAAACTTTTTTGTTGCTGCAGACTGCTAAATTTATCTGGTTGGTGAGGCACAAGAAAGCTTCTCTTCTTCCTCATGAGACATTTGAAAGACCAGGATTTTAGCAATGAAACACAAAAGCCTTCAAATCCTTCCATCATAAACATTCAAAGCAGCCCAACATGGAAGGTCAGTCATCGATCACTGTAACGCTGTCCTCCTGTGTAGCTCAAGCAACTTTGTGGCACAAGCCACTTCATATGCATCCAAATTCACTCTGACATGGCGTTCTTTGGTTACATCAGAACAGAAACACATGGCTGTGCTCCGCACGTGCCGGGATGAGTCACGGAATCACTATGGTTTCAAAAGACCCTTGAGACCATCGAGTCCAGCTGTTAACCCAGCCATGCCAAGTCCACCTCTAAATCACCTCCCTCAGTGGCACACCTACATGTCTTTTAAATACCTCTGGGCATGGTGATTCCTCCACTTCCCTGGGCAGCCTGTGCCGAGGCTTAACAAGCCCGCTGGTGAAGAAATTTTTCAGAATATCCGCTATAAGTCTTCCATAAGTAAACTGAATTCTAGTAGAGGGTGTGTTTGTGACCAAATTTTATATCATTCCATGAGCCATTTTTTTTTTTTCATTAAGTTAGAATTTTAGATTTCGACACTTTTTTTAAGGATAAAAAGGTTGATTTTTTTATTGATAGTTTTCTGTCTGGTTAAAAGGAAACAAGAAGCAATACCTGTTGAAAAAAAGTGACTTAAAAAAGTACATTTGTTTTTCAGAGTGAAAAGAGATCTTTGCACATCTATGTGGACATTTCAATCCAATCGTTTAAAATATAGAACAGTTTGGATAAAATCTGTATAAATATTGGATTTTGGTGTATCTAGTATAAATGCTCAAAAATTAAACAGAAAACATAAAGCAGCATGTGCAAAAAGATTGGTCAAAGACGACCAACTTTTAAACACAACTAAAACTTGCTTAATTTTAAAAAATGAAAATATGCGTAACAAATAACATTTTAGAGTACCAATAACCTTATAATGAGATCAATTTCGACCACAAAAATCTAGTGACTCTTAAAATTCAGTGTAGCATACAAACCTCAAGTATGATGAATGCCTTCTTTATTTCAATATTTTTTCCTTTTTAGCTTAGTTAAATAATTAATTGTAGTATTAAATTATAACTGTGTGGAGTTAAATTTTAATATTCATATCACAGAAAGGTGAGCTGTATTTAAGCCTGAAGATCTTTTTGACATTCAGGTGAGTCCTTTTTTAAAGGACAATTTGCCCCGCAGTAAAACTTGTCTGATGAAGAACAAGTGCACTGGTGCAAAATACTCTGAGTAGCTAAACTCCCAGAACCTTTCCAGTGAAGTAAGGAAGTGCTTTTATCACAATATGCATTGTTGTTAAATATTTGGTTGATTATTTTAAACTGCCCCTTGACATTTTTCTTAAGGAATTCCAGCCATACATTCAAAATGAACTGTTGGTCCTATCATCAGTTCCTGCTAAATCTTTATGTTTTCTAATACTTATGGAAACCATCAGAAAGGGAAGAGTAAAATGTTCATTCAAGGTTCTGCCATATTTACTCATGCTAGGTGAAATGAATGGAATACAAACTTACTTTAAAAAATCTACTTGGAAGAACTAATTAATTTTGATTTTAAATTCAAATACATGACTTGGTAAAAAGGCAAAAAAATGAAAGTTTTACTGTTTTCATTTTTTTTCTGCTGTTTAAAGTTAAAAAATTTCTGAAATATTTTTTTTCACTATTATCCTGCAGAACTAAGCTTTGTAGTCCATTATAAATTTTGATCTAAAAATAACTGAATGATTGAAAACATTATCTTACATATTAAAGAAAAAAAGCTTTTTATCAAAAAATGTTTTTGATAATATAATGCACATACATTAATATATGTGCAGCCACTTAGACTGCTCATATATTAAATTAATATTCAAATGTTTATATAAGAAAATCAAAATTAGGTGCACATAAATACATTTTTTTGGAACTATATTTTCTATTACCTTACCCATGTAAAAATATTTCAAGGGGTCACATGAAATGTTAATACACTTTTTCACACTACCATATAACCAAAAAGTGATGAAAGCTGACTCCTTTGTCTCAGTCATTTTTCTCTACCAATCTGATGCAGATAGAATAGTGGACTGTTTTGACTGTATTCTCTCTTATTTTTGTCATTTGTATTCATAATAGATTGCTTTTCTTTCTAAAATTTGTCAAGTGGAACCTGATACATGTAAAAAAAAAAAAACAAAACTAAAAATTGACACAGTATTTGACTATAAAAAGGTAGTTTCTTCTTACTGAATAAACTCAGGAGCAACCCAGCCCTGAATTCTGAGAGCTGTAGTAGAATTGACATTTTCAGTACAAAATCTTATTATTAGAATTACTTCTAATTTGACTTTTAATTTTCTTTTAAATTTCTCTTTTTTTTTTTTTTTTTTTTTTTAAGCAAAATTGATACTGTCTGAGTCCTCATCTTGGTCTTACATGCATGATATGCTCTGATACCTATGAGACCTATTCTGAGGGCACAAAACCATGCTGAGAAATATATTCTTCTTTCTCTTTTATTTCTTGGTAGTGAGTTTTGATATTTTTTTGAGAAATAAAATAATTTTCTCCCTACCAAATGATGACACAATAAAAGTTTATTTGTATTATTGCAGAGTTCTAGGGTGCTAGTACTAAATCAGGACTACATTGTCCTAGGATCTCCACAAACATTGAATTTAAAATTTTAAAAAAAAGCCAGAAAACAAGAGGAAAAAACTTTTTTTTTTTTTTTGGTAGATTGTGGAAAAGTTAAATTACTGCTTTCAAGCTGTGCTCTTGTAAGTAAAGTGCAAAATATTCTAGGTAAAATGGAAGGTTCTGTGGTAATAGAATGAGAAGTGACTTTAAAAATATAAACCACCATAAGCAAATGAATAGCATGGTTTTGTACAGATTGGGTTCATCCCTGAAAGTATATTTTCTCATCTTTTTAAACCAAACAATGGCATAAAATCCCTATAGCAGCTATATATAATGAAGTACAGAAAATGAATGATAAATAATATATTGTGTCTTGTATGTTCTCTTTTGGAAAGGATTTGCATTAAACAACATTCTTGACTTGTCATTCAAAATTAAAACTAAATCTGTCTTCCCAATATAATATTTACAAAGAGAATGCTTTTTGCTTTTTCTTCCACTGTGCACAGTACAGTATTGTACACATATCTTTCTGGAATGAGGCAGGTAAAGTCATCCAGCTAGATCTATCATCTGCTGATTTTGTTGTTGTTGTTTACTGTTGAAAATCTTCCATAATTTGTGTCATTCTTTACCAAGGAGTGATTGTTGGTATACTTTTATGTGCTGCACATGATCTGAAGAAATTAACAAAAAATAATAAATAAATATAGTTGGTATCTCATTATCTGGCAGCTTCGGAGAGTCTATACCATCAGTTAGCCATTGTTGACATTAAAAATTGAAATCAAAGCATTTGAAAAGTTAAGAACAAAATAAATGCCTTTAATTTAAAGTTCATGTCTGGATTATCTTATTTATTATATATATTTTCCTTATTATTTATAGAAATATGAATAGCATTAACATTTGCCTTGCACATTTTAAAATTCCTCATAGAAAGATTAAAATAACACCAAATTATTTCTATTTTGCTGAGCTGAAGAATATGTAGTAAAAGAGATCACAAATGAGTCAGATCTTCAGGCTTAATTATAAAATTTGGACCAAACTCAAGTCATCCAGCACTGTCTCCAGTCATGGTGAAGCACATCTTCAAGAATGTCCATATTCTCAAGAGAAATTCTTTTTCTTTCACTGCTGTCCAACACACAAAAAAATAACTGTGCCTAAATGATATAAAATTTGACACAGAATATGTAATCTGATTCTAACCACAAGAGTAAGTTTTAACCTCAAACCCAAGAGAAACTACCTCTTCAGAGAAACATCAGTTGATGTTTTAATCTGTCTTTTCTATATAGTTATTTAGGGTCACAGTGAATCTAGGGCTGGGGTGTCACTTTCTCAATTCCATATTCATGCCATCCACTGATCGAGTTCTTTCTTTCCCGATCTTACATATGAGCTTTTCAGCAAGAAATGAAAATTTTCCAAATGGTGTGTGAATCAGATAACAAAGACTGTGATACAGGAGAAAAAAAAAAAAAAATAGAAAGGGACTGCTTTATTTCTACCCTTAGATATCACCACTGTTTGATTAAGATCTGACCACTTAGATGATCATAAACCTGAGCTGAGTAGCAGGCAAGTAACAGATCTGATAGAGTCTTAATTGAGCTACTGGGGTACTGTAGGATGAAGCACAGCATTCTGGCTTCTGAATTGCTTTTATTGTTTTTTACTTTAATGGTTAAAAGTGTAGGACTAATTTTGAAGATTTTTTTTTCACTCAGAAGCCTTATAACAGCAGTTTTGTGATGTGAATCACGAAAGACAAAGAACAAAGGTTACAGGTAATTATTTCTTTTTCAGTTGACTGTGTATTTGAGATGGTTTTACCTATTTCATTTTGAAGGGTTAAGATTAAAAACCAGGGTATAATTTAGTAATTGTTCTAAAATACTTTGCATTTCTGTTCATTGCCTATAATATGTTTTTAGGTGACCGTCAATCACAATTTTGTGGACACTACCATAAAATGCTTTTACAAGAATTTATGTATATGTGTCAAGTAGAAAGATCAACTTAAATAAGTGTCTCAGGAAGTGAGGAAAATAATGTTTTTTATCCAACTTCATTTACAAATGCATATGCTTTGTTCTCTAAATTGTTTATGTACACCTAAACAGAGCCTAGCTTGCGATAATGTTGGAAAATTCACCCTGATTCATATGGCTTAATTTTGCTAATCTCAGTCAAATGAAACATTACCCAGAATGGAAATTCTGCAATAAATAATGAAAAGTATTTAGTACACAGTACACAATAATGCACAGTAAAATCACACCCTGATTTATACTTCCATTTCAATGCCTACTAAGCATGCACCAGTATTCGAGCTGTTTACATGGATTGTCTTTGTGACTGACTGGTGGCTCGAAGGGAAGTCTTCTAGGGCACAGCTCTTCTACAGCAGTCATCTAAAATAAGCCAAATGAGTCATGGCCTCGAAGTTTCTCTCTTTACTGATAACAGAGAGAGTCTAGATAACCAGCTGAGATGTGAAAGTCTAATACAGTAGTTGTCTGCAGTTAACAGACACATCTCACTCATAGTGATTTTACACTCACAGAGGTACCTCTACATCACTCTTGGGGACTGATTGAATAATTTATTTCAATCTCAAAGTTGCATCAGTTCCAGTGAGTTTTAAAACAGAGCAGCTAAAATTGTGCGATGCCTAGTTGTCAATATATCAGATAAATTTCATTAAACTTCAACTTAACTATTTGGGGAATCAGTTTAAGGCGAACTAGAGTCTGATTCATATTGAATTAATTAATTAGTTCCTTAAAATCCAGTTTTCAGTGTGTCTAGTTTTATTTGGCTATAGAAAAAATTTCAAGGTATTTAAATATTAATCTGAATCACTTTGATTCAGAGACTGAAAGAAATAGCAAGAAAAGAAAAAGCAACCACTGAGAAGAAAAGACATCGGGCTCCTGTGCAAAAATAGGCTGAGGTGAACAGGACAAAAAAAGTAGAGGAGAAAATTCACTGATTTTTCTTTAGCAAAACAAAGGCACTTTTTTTTCAATGAGGGGAAAATTGTTCCGTTTGTCTCACCTCATTTTGGACATCTGAAACTTTAATGTAGATGTCTGTGCCTGTGTCTAGGGAAATGTTTGAAAGTCTAAATTGAAACGCTACAGAAGGAGTCTTCAAGTTTGGCCTTGGTCGTTCTCATGATAGTGATTCAATTAAAGATTGAGGTTGAAAGCCTATGCTTCCTAATTTCAGTTGGGTTTTGAACACTGATTTTAAAGGGACTTAGCATCATGCTCTGATTTGTGATACTACATTGTGTCAGATTGACTCACTCTGCACTTTTGGATTATGTCAATGAGGATGTCAGATAGTGTAAACAGATCTATTGCCTTTTGAAAATCACTGGAGTCAGTTTGATTTACAGTAGCTGGTAACCCAGTCAGGGATACTTACAAGTTCAGCTATTTAAATGAAGGTCAAGGATGTAACTCCCTTGTTGTTCCTTTTGCTTCTGCTGATCTTTTGCACACTGATTATTTCAACACTGTCAGAAACCAAATACCTATTCAAATTGGATCTCTGATTCGCATCTTGAGATTTGCTTGCTAGCATCTTGATGCATTAATTAAAATGTACTCAGTTTACATCCGGATGCACTCAACCACACTGAAATAACTCATGGGAGGCAAATTCTCTTTGTAAATGAAGAGATGCTAGCTGCACAGCAACTGTGGCAAGCTTCAGCCCATCACTCGTATTGCTAATGACTATGGAGTACATGTTTATGCAGAAAGCATAAAAGAAATTTGTTGCACCTTCCTATATGTTTCTGAATGACCCAATAACCTTGTAGTATCTTAATTTGTCTTTTCTTTTTCTTTAATACTGTATGCAAGAATGTATGTTGCTGTCACCTAGAACAAAATAAAAATATTCAACTTTAGTGATTCCAAGAATGTCACCTTATGAATGTTTCTACTATATCATACAGAGAACATCTACTTTTTCCATACTTCAAGTGCCTGCTCTGTAGACCTGTAAATCCTATACACTTAAAAACCAAGCACAAATTGAAACGGCAATAATCTAGCCTATAAAGTCTCTCTTTAAGGAAGCAGGAAATAAGAAAGGTGATGGCAATTATAACAGAAATTTTAAAAACCCACACAATATAACTTGAACTCTGTTTTTGGAAAGCTCTCAAGAATGTCCAAAAGTTTTTGCACATATTTTCTTCTGAGGCTATTGTTTATAGCTTGCTTTCTGCTCCCCTCCTTCGCTCATTATTATTAGTCCATATTTATCACTATATAATTCTGTTTGTTATTATAACTGTCTATAATTCTGCACAAAGAAGTTTAGAAAGCACTGTATTGCAGATAATGCAATCTGAAAATATATTTTTTATAGCATTTTGAAACAAGTAACATCAAATTTCATTTGAATTTGTTGAGAAATAGCAACTTGATTTTTAAAAAAATTACCCATATATCTAAGCTGCAGCTTAGCATAAAAGTATGCAAGTGGCCACCCAGCAGGGTAAATAGGGAATATGACAATGTTATGCTACTTTCCAGAGTTAGGATTAATATTTGTGAATAGGCTTGTGCACAAATCAATAAGCATATGGAATACTATTGTATTGAACATAATTGTAATACTTTCAACTTTAACATTTTTATAATTCAAAACCCATGTATATTACCTTGTGTTCATATAGATGTGTATATGTCATTCACATTTCTTTTTCTTGTCATCTGTGCCTTCTAAACAATTCAACTGGAAGACATACATTATGTATGAGCTGAAAGAAGGCATCCTGGCAGCAGTAGGGTTCAGACAGTAAACTTCATAATTTCATTTCTAACAGCCCATAGGAGATTTTTTACCAACAGTAATTAAGTGATGATTAATACAAAAAATATTAATTTAAATCCACCCTGTTACTTCTCTATTGCTACTTTTTTCTACTTCTCCAGTGAAGAGATCCTCTTTTTTTTTTTTTTTTTTTTTTTTATTTCCTCCGCAGCCTTAAATATCATTTAGAACTCAAAATATTTGGAAAAAAATAGGAATTATGTTACTGAAATTTATTCTTTAGTTGGCAGCATTTAAGTGGGGGAGAAAACTTAACTCCTTTAAAATTGCATACTCATACAATTTTATATGGACAGCCAGTCTGGACTGTTCATTTACTTGTGTGGGGTTAGCACTTGACTTCATACTGTAATGGAAAAGACTCATTCAGGAAAAAAAGGGAAAATTTCTTGGCCAGCTAAGAGAAATTGCAACTAGACTTCTGTGAATCTTGAACAGTAGTGCTTTGTTCATAGGAACAAATCATTGTATAGCAAAAATATATTACAATTTATAATCTAAGGTGAAGCTTGAACAAACTGTGTCAGAAATGTTTGTCATCATTCTGTACCAGCAAGGTCGTTTATAGGTGTGGTGGAATCCCAGTGAATGGAAAAATCACAGAAATTCTTCAGATAATTTGAATCATGGTGTCATGATATATTTTGCTGTGACTCAATCAGCTAATTGCCCCTCTTGTGCCTGAACCTACTATAAGAACAAATAATAAATGAGGACAGAAAAATGAGAAGAAATACAACTCAGGAAAAAATTCTCATCTTAGATTAAGGTTTTACTAAAGTAGTTAACCAGTAGTTTAAGCAGTAAATAAAATAACTTCAGTGTTCCCTGATAAATAAACCCTGAAATTATGCATATAGGTATATGTAGAGATATTGGTAGCAATCTCATGCATAAATTAAGGCATGCTTTTAGTTACAGCATGAAATTAGGTACTGTTTCATATCCAGTTTACTTTTCTTTTATTGACCCAAACATACCTCTACCAGGATTTTTGGCCTAATGATAGCATGCGATGTTTTCCCTGGTATCTTTCTATTTCCTCCTTCATGGCAGACAAAATGAAAGGGGAATTAAAAAAATACATATATATCAAAGGCTGTTGATGATGATGATGATGATATTACTGCCCACAAAACCACACAAATCAAAATGAAACAACTCTCATTGTGTTAGTCTGTAAAACAAGAATAATTCTGTCCTACAGATTTGTTCTGACTGTAATCAACATTTCTGGATACATTAAGGTGCATTAGCATTTCTGGATACACAACTGTTCATTAAGAGTAAGAAAAAAAAAGAGTTTTTAAATTTTAGGAAGAATATTGCTATGCTACTGGTGTCTGCTAATCATGCTTTTGAAAATACTTCAAAATTTTTTAACCAGTTACAAGGCTGTAGAATGGCTGCAGAATATCGAACTGATAATATGCCAATTTCTAGGATATGTGCTGCAGAAAAAGCTCTGACAAACGAAGAATTTGAATCTTTAGTCACCTGACTTTTGTAAGGGAAGCATATGTTGGATATGTGAGAAGATCTAGGTCTTCAATACCATTTTTATTTGTCTCCATAGATTTATCCCATTAATGAGAAACACATGTTTAGTTGGACTTCGGGATTATTGAATCAGATCTCTAAGGGTGCTGAAGACATTAGTGTTGACTTTTAGTTTTCATTTTGGAGGAAAAAGAAAGTTTATTGGTTGTATCTGACAGAATAGTCATGCTATGAAACACTGGCTATCCATTTTTCTCTAAGAGGCAGAATAACCATGTGCAACAAGAATCTCAGTTTAAATGCATACTATGTGAGAAAGCCTAAACATAGATGGGCTCTTCAACTCCCACTTATGAGGTTATCTAACTGCCAACAGCACATATTAAATGTCATGTGCATGTGGTGTGACTGCGATATGAAGAGTGTTAATCCTGATTTCAAATAACCCTCTGATAAAAGTCTTCTGATTGCTCCTACTTCCACCACACCCACTACAATTTACCTGCAGGTTTCTTGCTTGTGTTTTCTAGAAATTATGTGTAATAGATCACATTTTCCCTTTAGATTTTCTCTAAATTTGTTAGACTGATTAAATACAATAATAAGAGTTCCAGTCAGCTGGAATTACTTTTTCAAGGAATGTTCATATCACCCTGGTCCTTGAAACTTCTTCGAATTAGTACTTCAATAATAAACGAGTACTTCTGCCATTTTCTTTAGTATTTTGTCATATGAAAAAATCCTTTGATTGGCCAGAAAATATAAGTTTATTTGGCTACTGTTAAAGGAGTTTTTACTAGTGCCTTTAATATGAAACAGTTCAGGCTCTGAGATCTCTGTTATCAGGTCATCTGCCTGTTTTCTACATAAGGATAGTTTTAATCTTTCTTTGTTCTAGTCATTCTACCTATGTTGCTAACTCAGAAGTTCTGCTTGCCAAAGTCCTGGTCCTGCTGGTCATGCTATTTCTGATACAAGCCAGGACGTCATTTGCCTTCTTGGCCACCTGGGCACACACATGCTGGCTCATGTTCAGCTGGCTGTCAACCAGCATCCCCAGATCCTTTTCTCATGAGCCTTTTTCCAGCCACTCTGCCCCCAGCCTGTAGAGATGCACAGGCTTGTAGTGACCCAAGGGCAGGACTTGGCTGTTGATATTAGTGAACGTCGTACAATTGGCCTTGGCCCATTGATACATCCTGTCCAGATTCCTCTGTAGAGTCTTCAGCTGATCAACTCTTCTCCCCACTCAAGGTTATCTGCAAAATGACTGAGGGTACACTCGATATTCCCCTGGAAAAGACCATGGTGAAGCATGTTGCCAGCCTGCTACCTATGGCAACAACCACACCAGAGCAGTTATTGGCACTCAGTCTGTGCAGGATCCCATACCAGAGTAGTCAATTAGCCCTGGAGAATGGCAGCTCATGGAGGGCTTATGGAGGAGAAGTCTCCTAGAAGGAGCCATGGCCCCTGAAAGGGAGCCCAAGCTGGGGCTTATATTAAGCGGTGATATTCCATGGAAAGAATCCACAGAGGAGCAGTTCTGGAAGAACTGTATCCTGTGGGAAGAGCACACAATGGGGAAGTTAGTGAAGGACTGTATGCCATGGGTTCATCTGGTTCATCCCATCTGGCTCAGAGGAACAGTGAGAGAAGGAGCAGTAAAGACTGACCACAGCCCCCATTCTGCACCTACTCTGTACTTCTTGGGGCAGGAAAGGAGGGAGGCTGAAGAATTAGGAAGATGTGTCTGAGCAGAGAGGGAATGTAGTGAACAGGGTTTTAGTTTTGTGCTTATTTCTCATGATCCTGGTCTGTTATTAATTGGAAATAAGAGAAGTTATTCTTCCCCAAGCTGAGTCTGTTTTCCTGTGATGATAATTTATGAGTGATCTCCCTGTCCTTAACATGTGAGTTTTTCATCATACTTCCTCCTCCTGTCCTGCTAGGGGTTGGAAAGAACTGCTTGATGAGCATCAGCCAGCCAGCCAAGGTCAACCCTCCACCATATCACATAGTAAATTAGAATTATAGAAATGGCATTACCTTTCATCACCATCTGAAAAGCCAATATTGATCAATTAATAGGATGAAGAAAGAATTCAGTGAAAAATTATGAAGATGACTAAAGAAGGAAAGTTTGAACAAGAAAGAAAGCATGTAAAGAAAAGATAATAAGAAGGAAACACCTAGGAAAGACATGAGAAATTCTGCAAGCTGACAAAACATGTACATATTTTAACAAAATATTTCACATAAAACCTTGCTTCTTCCAAACAATAATAATTTGACATAGAAATTTATTAGAATATCCTTCTACTCTTTTTCACCACAAAAGCCTTTTCGTCTTAAACAAGGGTATTCTGCCAATTTTCCTGGAGTCCCAAGTACAACTCTACCACAAAGCCAAGGAATACCACAAAGCTTTCTCCCTCTCTGTGCTCAGGTCCTGAAAGCTGTCAGACAGGATATCAATACACAGAACAACACGGTGTCTAAGGATGGGTATTCTCTTCTTCAAAGCCAAAGGATGGAAACCCTTGGAACACAAGGCATTACTTTGAGCCAGACTGCTACACAGAAGTGCTGGTGCTGCCACTGTCAGTGGCTAGCAGTTAGGCAAGATAAACATTTCAGCTAGTCACTGTCATTTCAAATCCCGCAGAAGTTGATATGGATTGTCTACATGATCTAGTAAAATAAAATAGTTATTCTAGTGTCAATCCTATGAATCAACATCAATTTAAACCACAGCCAAAAATTGTTGCTTTTCTTGTTAATTGTCTGGTTACCAAAATCCAACCTATACATTTTTATTTATTTAAATTATTTTCATTATCCAAATTAATTTTTATATTTATTTCAATTATTTGAGTTGTTTTAACTGTCCAAATATAAACTTAATTTTCTCCAACTTATATCAGTTTTGACTACCTAGACTAATGATTTACTATGAGTTGAAGCTCCATAATGTCCAAACTGAAAGAAATTTGACTATTGAAAATATGGCTTGTCCCTGACTCTGTCTTGGATGGGTTTTGCTTCTTCCTTTCTTTGCAGATGCAATTAATGTGGAAATTTACAATATGTAATGTGAAAAGACCAGAAGTGGAGAAGTAGATCTTTTTCCAGCTTGGCTGTATGAGATGATAAAGAGGGTAGTCTCAGTGAGTGATAACCTGAATCCGTCTTCTGAATCTCCAGTTGCTACTGTGCATTCATTTTCAGCTGGTACAAAATCATTTTGTTGGAAAAATAATTTTCTTCCTCACTTATCCACTATAAATTCTGGGAATAATTTTCTCTCACTGAAACCATTTTTATAGCACAGTAATGCCACTAATTTTGATGGATTTTCTGGATAGGTAGAACTGAGAGGCAAGGCATGTCCTGTGTCACATAAAAAGCTTCTAGGTGGGGAAAGTCAACACAGGATGCCTGTTGTGTCATTTAGTTTCATGGTGACTAACACTGCATTCAACATACCAGGTCCACAAACAGCCTCATTTACAATTTACAACAAAGTGAATTTAGTCTGAGATGCTTTATAAATAGAAATATAATTGTTTGACCTCTGTTCGGATGGAATAAGAGGTAAAATATAATTATACAATGAACACTTAGAATCAAGATCTAGAAAGTAAGCAAAGAGAAGGGAAAACAGATAAAATTCCTGAAATGTGTTAGAACATCTGTGTGAGATACAGATATTTTTGCTTATGTGTAAGGAACTGTTTTTAAAAACTAAAAGTAAATATATAATTTTTAACCCATTTTGTCTGAGAAGTGTTTTCATGGACAACTTTCATACAAACCTGGAGCCAAGTTATTAAAAGAACAGAAACCAGAAAATATTGCAGATGTTGAAGATTGCTCATTTAGAGGAAACTATGTCAATATACTAAAACCTTTATTTTTTTCTTACTTTTTTGCTTCCTTAACTCAGAAAAAACCTAGAAAAAATTCTGTGTGGCTACCGATGCTGATCCTAATCTTTTCTTGCCTTGATTTCACACACATCTGTTATTCCAAACCACCTTATGAAAATGGCTTTGTAGGACAAGCCAGATGCCTTATTTGGCATGTCTACACAATAAACTACTCTATTTAACTATATAATTTAACTAAATTGCTATAAATATTGAGTTAAATTTTGCAGGCTTGGGTACAGAAAATTTGTACTTTCCATTATGGGGAAATGCAGAATACTGCAGCACTCAAAGTTATGTTCTTTGGTATAACAAGAGACAGAGGTCAGCTGTACATTTAAAGTGGGAATGACAGAGAGTTCAGGGGCCTCTAAGCAGACCCTGTCCAGTATTTCTGAGTTGCATGGATATGATGTTCCTCTTTTCTGTGGCTGGTGCCCCATGTCAGACATTCCTCTGGCAGACTCAGCAGCTTGCACCCAGAGGGAGCTGGGTTGCGAGGCAGGCACTTTGACAGACAGGGAGCCAGGAACAAGAAAGTGGGCTATTTATGTTGTTGTCGGGCTTATCTGTTTATACGCTAAAGTGTATGAGCAGAATGGAACCTCAGATGAGTGTTGCTTTGGTGATACAGTGTAATCAAACAACACAATATTTTAAGAATACGTAGTTTTTCTTAGGACTCCCTCAATTTATAGGGAAACAGACCTTTGATAACTAGTGAAAACTAACGATGGTATGCCAGTAAAAATATTTCTTTGAGCCTAACAACGCTGCATTTATTGCCCTCTTTAGAGGCATGATCAGCAGTGCCAGACAGGCACTGTCCCACAGTGGGAATTTATGGGAGATGAACTGTGACTGTGAGCGTGCTGCCTGGCCTGCTATAAGGGTGTGTGTGTAGAGACAGTGCTCTCGCTTTGTAGAGGGTGCTGAATGACTTGCCCAAGGTTGTGATTTTTCCATGGAGCCTAGGATTTGTGAAGGGAAAATACCTTGCTGTGTGTGGGAGAAAGCAGGAGAGAGAGTGAGAGCAAGTTAGTGAGAGAACACTGAGCCCTTACAGGTGATCCATTACCCTGCTGCCATTACAATTTGTCATATATGCTTCACCTAGCATCAGCTGCAAGATGAAATGTTTTTCAGCTCAGTTTATCAGTCTACCTGGATGTGTCAGGTCAACTTCCTTTTAACCCACTGTTCTGGTTCATGGGCTTTTAGAAAATATGGCACAACTGATCAGAGCTAGCAGTTGTCTTTCTTTCTTTTTCTTTTTTTTTTTATTTTGCTCACAGTGTGAACTAGGGATTTCTGTACACAGATACCACTAAGAATTTTACTTTCAGATTGTTCCAATGTAATTCAAAAATCCTGGACTATGTCTTCACTTTTGTCCCAAATGATAAATAAGAAACCCTATTATATTAGAAAATAAACCTTCCTTTGTTAATATATTTTCACACATACATGTACATATGCATGTGGACATGCAAACACACTTACCTACACATCTACATTCTAAGAATATAATCTCATTGAAATAAACCTACTTTAAATTATTTTGGTTGATTACCAGAATATAGGCACATACATTATTTTTCAGTCACAAAGCTATGGCAAAATCATATGCTGAAGATTTTTCAGTTGTATTTTTCTTTTTTGTTTATCTACAATTGCAGGGAGGTATGATAGTACATCCTATAGCAACACTCAAACTAGAAAATTCTATTTGCAAAATTTTTAACCTTGCCCCATACATAAAGAAGATAGAACTTGAAGAACTTTATTTCTGTTTTTACTGACAGACATACCTGTCTGAATTTCTATGCACATGGCATAATTTTAGAATGGAAATTATTAGAATTACAGTTAAAGTCAAATGGTCAGGCAGCTCACACAAATTACATTTCCCTTCCATACAGAATGTCCAAAGACACTGCTGTTGGTGTCCATTGCTCAGTCCCATCTTATTACCAGAACCTATAAACACTGACTATAAAGAGATTGAAGGATATTTGTCTATACTTTTCCACACTGACCACTATCCAGTGTGAAACCAAAGTGGGGTGTTGCTAACAAGTGCAATTATCATGTAGCTTTGGAAACCTTGTCATTCTTTGGTCCACTTGACTCTCTAAGTGAGCTTTTAAAATTAGGAATGTATAAAAACATCACATGCTGACTTTTTATTTCTAATTTATCTTCTACCTTGAAGGGAATTCAGTAGTATTAGAGATCCCCTGAACACATTAATGCTATGATTTTTATTATTTTCTGGATGAACGTGTGTGTAATATCAAATAATAAACAGTAACTTATGTTATTTATGATCCTTCATAATTACTCTACTATTTCTGGTGGTGGTGGTAGTAGTAGTAGTACTAGTAGTGGCAATATTTGTAGTAATAATATTTTATTATATTTACCTGCAGGTTGCTATACATATATACTCAATTTTTTGACAGCTGTAAACATATAAATGATAGTTTTTCAATTTTTGGTGTCACAGTCTCTCTCCAAATTTCCCATCCATGAAAACACAGTAAATAAATAGAGTTGGGCCATGGAACAGAAACACATGGAGCACAGAAGAAAGATTGGAATTTCACTTGTATGACTGCTCCTTTTTGCTCAGGCAGGCTGCTTGATAAAAATGACTGTTGACATGAATAAAATACAGTTTGATAAACCCCATCATTTTAGTAAAAAACAAATAAAAAGAGAGTATTCTTTCCACCTTCATTTTTTAATTGCACTTTTTGTGAAGTTACTTTCAACCTTTGTGTTCTGTGCCACAACACAACAATTTGTCACCTGTTTTGCCTCAACCTCAAGTGCTCAGATGGGTATTTTTTAAGCTTTCAGGCTGGGATATGTGTTTTTCCTGTATACCTTATCAAGCTAATGGAGACATGGCTTTTGATGAGAAAAAGAATTCTGTAATTATAGAAGTCCAGCATATTTTCTCAAGAAAAGGCCGACCTGCTCGCCACAGGGGCTGCAAAGATCTACTTGTCTGTCATCTTCAGCATTCTTAGAGACATGCTAGAAGTTAGGGCTCTTCCAAACATGCAACCCAGTATCCCTCTAAGAACAGAATGGGGAGAAGCTGGTTGTGAACCATATTCACTTGAATAGTGGGATGTGAGGGAAAGAAGCTATCTCTAGGCACACGTCAAAAGATGATCTAGTAGAAAGAACGTCTAAATGACCTAAGGAGCTAAGCAGTGTACAAAACCCCTTGATGTGAGTTGTCATGCCTGAAGGACTAAACTTATTGATAGGAGAGGGGAAATCTAACCTGGTAAGACTGATTGATATTCACCGAATTGCTCTGCCTCTGTTTACAATAGCTAAGGCTAGGCTGGGAATCATAAATAAGGGAAGAAAATTTATTTAAATTGTAGCATGACCTATCAACACTATGTTCACTTAGAGTATTAACTGAAATGATGTAGCTTGAAAATAACGAAAATAATGAAATTATGCTAAAAGACGATTTTATTAGTTTTTTTCCAGCTCTGGAGAAAACAAACCAAATCCGACTGAATCTGAAGAGTAGGAGAGCATTTACCTGTAATCTTAAGCCTACCTCATCTTTATAAACACTAGGAGTTAAACATCAAGAGAAAATTATTATTTCAAATATGCATATACATGATGGTCTTGAGAAGACTGTTTTATTGATAAATGATTTACTTCTTTTCATATGTCTATTCAAAAAACACTGTATTGAATTCCAACAAGCTAAGGAATCCCTCTAATTAAATAAAATTATTCAGGTGATGTCTTAAATTTATTTAGAAATGACTGCTTTTCTCTAAGACTTAAGCATATCAGCAAACATATTTTAAAAAATCATCTAAAGATAAAATCTTTTTTGTCCACTCAAAAGAGCAAACTGCGTAAAACAGCTGTATTAGCTATATGAGGAAATGTCACCATATTACTGTATTAATGTAAACTGTTTCTCATCTTTGTTAATCTCAATTAACAGGAAAACATCACCCTAAAAATCTTCACAGTATTTTTTTTCATTAAGTCATACTTTTGTAACTGTCATCCTAGAATTGGAAGGCATGTAAGATTCTTCCTCTTTCCAGGGAAAAAATGTTGCAAATTACCAAAGGAGAGGAAAGAGCTAATACCCTGAATTGTCTGAAACAGACCTTTCTAGGCTTTTCAATGCCTTTTTCTTTCAACATTTTGAATTATTCATCATTTTTCTGTTTGACCTGTCTTGTTTCAAAGCAAAAGGCCAACAGAAATGGAAAAGAAAAACAACTGGAAATATATAACCACTTTCTTTCAAGTAACAAAGGCATGTCTATAAATGTTCCTGTGTACTGGGCAGAATAATTTCAGAATAAAAATATCTGCATCTGATCACAACTGTAAAATCTGAGAAAATTTCAGCTTTAGGAATTGTAAATAAAGTGGGTTTGATTTGCAACATAAATAATATTTTTCTATATCAACTTCCTTTTCCATGTTGTTTATAATTAATATCTTAAAATGATCCTCTGAGAATTTTTGGCTTAATTGCTCTCTTAGCAATTTTTTTAGTTTGAAGTGACAGGTGGTTATAAGTTAATAAAACACATTCCCTAGACCACAGCTTTAAAAGCTCCATGCAAAATGAAGTAAACTGGCCTTATTTTGCATTTTGACAGTGTTTAGTCCTTAGTGGGCAACCCCTCACACCAACCAGCCAGCCAACCAAAACTTTCCTAATACCATGAGGGAAAAATACCCAGGGCTTTCAAGACTTCATTGAATTTTGTTTGATTCTTCCCTTTACTATAGTCTTTTTCCTTCGTGGAGAGAATGACCAGGAAATCCTGTTTTATTTCACTATTCAGGGAATTTTGCATAGCAGGATAATGAGCAGAAAGGTTTAATTGGTTCAAGTAATCAATTAGGGTAGTTCTGACAGCATGACTAGGTATTTATTCAAGTGCTAACACCTCTAATTGACAAGAGATTCTTAAAACAGTTAAACCCGTGCCATCATTCACTGAGTTATAAACTTTATGAGCATATAATATCAATTATATTATCTTCATTTGTCCTAAGCTTAAAATATTCTATTAGACAAAATATTAGTCACCTGCAAAGTCATAGAGTTTCTTGATAAACGGCTAGGTTAGAGAAGGTTAAGTAGTTATGAGTGTAAAGTAAATAAAAGGCTGAATCAGGATCATTTCTTTTACAGAGACATTCTTGATACCCGTTTACTTTAGCATTAATTACTTTGTTAGAGGTTTTGGTCAAAACTA
The DNA here is from genome assembly GCA_032173965.1 of Sitta carolinensis. NCBI lineage: Eukaryota > Metazoa > Chordata > Aves > Passeriformes > Sittidae > Sitta > Sitta carolinensis. The sequence continues at coordinate 90,544,219 of CM063284.1, read as the reverse complement.
AAATTTGGAGTGGATGAGAAGACTACTTTTATGTTGAGAGAATTTTTTCACTTTGATGAGAAGAATAAAAAGAGGGCTGGAAACTGAAGACATTGTATCTCATCAGAGCACAGCTGCTATTAGAGGAGAAGAGGTGTGAAAGCAGACATGTCAAACATGTCTGAACAGACATCAAATACAATAAAAATCAGTATCTTGGATATTATGTCAGCCCTTTCTCATGTCACTTTGGTTTTCCTGCAGAAGTTTGGTTTTCAAGCTCTGTCTGTTACTATCTTTACTAAAAATGTCACTAATATTATAAACCTTATGAAAAATAGAGCATATTGTAGTTGCAGTTTATTTCAGCCTGAAGGTCTGTGATAGCTTAGCCCAAGTTTAATTTGGTTCTTTAACAACACAAAAAGATAAAAGAAGCACTTTCATTGAACTCAAAGGAAAAAAGAATAAACAAAACTGAAACAGGTGCTTTACAGTTACACATTTATTTGCACTCTTTGTTATCCTCTTCCATAACTTTTTTTTAGAGATGATTATGTGGCTAGTGCCTATATAAAAGACATGTAATCCTTGTTGATCTCCACATAGAGTCTACTTGTATTTTTAATTTTATGTTTGGAAACAAAGTTAGGTTTATTAAAAGTCTAAACCCAGGTGATTCAATCCACTTTACTTTTAAAATAATGTTTCATAATGTTTTTGGATAGCTGTGTATACATGCAACATTGTTGAAATATTATTTTGGGTAAGTGGAAAGTTGCTATGGCAGAGGCATTTCACAAGCAAATGATTATTTGTTTTAAAAAATCTGTTCATATATTTGTGCAAATGAAATGTGGTGTCTGCAAAATACTTTGCTGTAGGTATATTAAAGAAAGTAATATGGGAAAGGAAAAAGTGTTGTGACTCTTACCAGTTGGTCAAGTTTGAGAATAAATTGGTATATTAAATACATGATTGGATAATTTCTATTATTGGAATGTTAATATAAAATAGGATTCCAATAGCTTGTACAAGAAAAGCAGGTAATGAAAATAAAGGAGGAGCATTGCTTTGAAGATGAAGGATGTGTGTGCTTGCCAAGATAGAAGAAAAAGAGAGAATCTTGTTGAAAAATTCTGAGTAGAAAGGTGGGAGAAGAAAAAAATGGAGCTATCTGATTAAAATCTACTAGAGTTCAAAATGTGAACTTGTTCAGGATAAGGCTGTCTGTGAAGAAATAGCAAAATTTTTCAGCACACAGAATTTTCTTTCAAAAGGAATGGGGAATACGGGAAATGGTACAAAAATTAGAACTTATTCCAGCCAACCTGGAAATATTGGATAAGAATGTAGAGGTGAAAGACCATCTTAATGTGAAAAAAACCCAAAACAAACAAACAAAGGTGTTCAAGACTTGATAGGATTAAGAAGTAAAATGATATGAAAAAATATTAAAAAGTCAGGCTCTGAGGAAGACATATGTACTCAGAGGGTTGACAAATATTACAGAAGAATGAAAGAAAAAGTTATATAAGTGGACTTTTCTTATGAGCCCAAATACAAAATAACTAAAGCAAAGATAGGCAGTTGGGGAATTTCCTTGAGTTGTGAGTTTTTTATAGATGTCAGATGTATGAAGAAATTGTGCAGAAAGCAAAAAAATATGTTAGCTTGCTGAGAATAAGTTGAAAAGCACTAAGCAAACAAAATCCTAAATGGCTAGAAAGCAAATGAGGTGCAACTTACAAGAAATGGCAGTGATAGTGCAGAATATATATATTTATAAGAAAAAGGAAAACTAAGAATATCACCGGTCAGCTTCTTCATGGAGAAGGAGAAGTGTTGACAAATACTGTTTTGAAGGCCAAGTATTTTAATGGCTTACGGATCTTCATAAGGCATTAAAGTTATAAACCACCATTTTCTATTAGCAAAAATGATGAGAAAAAGAGAAAAAAGATGTCTCCAATCTAGAACAAAGGAAGAAGAAACTGGATTACTTAAATAAGACAGATGTTTTCAACTCATTTTGGTTCTGATGATGTTCAAATGAAATCACAAAAATTAAACAGATATTTTTGAGACTGAAAAATGCAAGAGTCATTAATTTATTTAAAAAAAAAAGGAAGGAAAACAAGAGGGTGGTATCAGTTATATATCATCCTTGTCAAAAAAACAAACAAAAAAAAAACCAAAATCCAAAAAGCCAAAAAACACATAATCAAAAATGAAACTATCCCTAAACATCTGAAAGACAATAGAGATAAATAACAGCCAATACAGACATGTCAAGAATAAAAGAACAAAACCTATAATTTTTATATATATATATACACACATACATATATACGTATATACGTATATATGTATATATGTATGTATATTTGGGTTTTAATGAAAGGATGTCAAATTCGAAGGTCAGGAATTTGTTGTGCTTTTTAACCTTTCTGAGTATTTTCCCTAGCTATTAGAAGTAGGTTATTATATAGCCATATATTGTTAATCAATTTTTTTATTTTATTTTTTGTAAGTATGGTTCTAAACTAATAACTCTTTTTTACACATATATTTTTAAAGTATATTTTCCTAAAATCCATTTGAATTTCTAAATTTCCTTAACAGAGACTTTTTCATTGCTTTGAAGAAAATAATAGTGTAGTTGATAAAATGATTGGTGCTTGAGAGACAGAGATTGAGAGTGATTGTGCAACTACTTTTCTTTGTTTTCATTTTAAAGACAAATGGGAATCAAATGCCAGCATGAGGTAGTTATAAACATAGTGAAATTGTTCTACTAATCTTGCAATATGCTGTCAAGGTAATAATAGCTCTGAGCATTTCCATTGATTTCTGAAGGAATTACTGACTTATTATCTAAAGGAACTCCTTATAGCTGGTTAAAAATGAAACACGGGTTTGAAATATCCACTATTTCAATAAATGTTGTGAAAATTACACTTTTATTCAAAAAAGAAAGCAAGGAAAATGAGAAGTAGCATGTTATGGATGTGTCATCTTGAGTTACACAGATGTAAGGTAGATGGAAGGGTCCCCACATATCTTTTCATGATTCTTCCAAATTGTCCATTCAGAGACTTCTATTTCACTGATCTATCTAAGGGTTCAAAATTTATGCTTTGTCCACATTGGGCCAAACTGTTGCATGTAGTCACAAGACAGAACTGTAATAAAACAGTTTTTTTTGCTCCTGGGAGCAAAACCAAGAATATTTCTTGGATTCAATTTCTCCCCTTCTTTCACTATCATAAGAGAACTATGGAAGATAAAAATCACTAGAAAGTACTAAATAAAAAAACCCCTCTAATAAAACAAAGTATTTTGAGAAAAGTACATTTATCAAGAACTTTATCTTTCACTCTCTATAGTGCAAATTCAGTGAGTGAGGTAGGAATGAGGATAAAGCCTTTTACCTGGCTACTAAATGTGTGATTTCTTTGATGCATATTTTTAGTTTGAGGATGCCTTTTTTGCCCTAGGAAGGAATATATCTCTGGAGAAAGTTTGCAGACAAATTTATTACTTTGAAATTGATGATAGAACTCTTTTGTTGTGTTTCATTTTATGTAGTAGTTTTGCCTTTCGTTCAGAATCTCAGGATACCAATTTTACTTACACAACACTTAAATAGAGGCTGCTTTAACAGGCAGTGTCACTTTTGTAATAAGAACAGTAATCTTATTAAAATATTTAATATTTGCATACTTTATACATTAATTTTCTGAAAACTTGCATATGTTTTAGGTACCATGCTTGGTCCACATCTATTTAAGTAGTTTACTGAAAAATATTACATTTCCAATTATAAGCGTTATCTGACAAATTATTTCCAGTATCATTCTTGCTGTGTTCTTGATGCATTTTGGCCCAGTTTACAAGGAGGTTAAGAGCACAAGGCAAATTTTCCTGCTTTCTGCTTTTACCCCAATTCTGCTTTGGAAAATTTCATTCCTTAACCTTGATAGGTTAAAACTCTCTATTCTGAGGATTGGGAGTTTCAACCCTCTCAAACTATCACCAACTGCTCATCCACCTATGTTCAGCATAAAAATACGAATACAGTTATCTGCACACAAGGAAAAGTTCACATGCCTGTGTCAAGCAGAGACTTTGAGTCATAAATCCCAGCTTCTGGAGGCATGCAGCTCAGGACCATAGTTGCTGAGGTCTGGGCAGCGTGCAGCATTCCTCTCATCATTGATTGCAGATCGCTTTGTTGTGCAGCATCTATGAGACACACATAGCACACTGTGGAGAAAACAGAGAGGTGGCCATGTGTGGAAAGGTCACACCACAGGTATTGCTGGTGATGCAGCACCACTTGCACACACAGCACGGGGAGCAGCGGTGATCTTAGGCTGATTGAATCAGCTAAGGACACTGTGAATGGGCTGCAGCACTACACTGTCCTGCAGGAACCCGAGGCTCACGGCAGCAGGTAGGTGCAGAGAGCCATCTACCCATGGCTGTGCACAAGTCAGGTGTTGCAAGCAGGACTTTTGACCTCAGTACAGCGGGTACATTGAATCTGTGCTTTTCACTATCTGTTTTTACTCCCTGCCTATTCCCCATGCAGCCTTCAGATCTGCAGTCTTGGGTGCTTGGCTTGTGCCATTTCTTGTGGATAGAAAATAGACTTCCAGTTTGAGTACTGAATTTCACTGGACACTGAATAGGTAGGTGTCCTTTGCACCTCTTTGTCCAAAATGAGTTTTGGCACATTAATACTTTATTCTGGTCCTTTTATTGCACACAAGGGTATCTGGTTGTGCTTATATACTTTAGAATTTTGCAGTGATTTGAAATACCTTGGATCTGTATACCTGAAGTAGATCAGGAAGTACTTGTTAAGGGCTTGAGAAGACCTAGTTTTGTGCTTTCTGTCAATCAAAACAACCCTTATAAATTATTCCTGATATATCTGAAGAGTATATGCTGTAAATGTTTGCCATTATATTTACTACACCATGAGAAAGGTAGCACCACATTGACCCTCACACTTATTAGAATGAATGCTCTATTTTCAGAATTAGCACAACAAAAATATTTTTATTTTATTTCATGATCATCTGTGTACTCCTGGAGACTGTTTGGGGAAAAAAAAAATAGATGGCTAGCAAATTAGAACATCTAGATCACGTGTTGTGTCAATATTGGTCCTCTGTATCCTGCCCAGTTGCATGCTACTGTCTGTTGTGTGTTATGGTTTCAGTCTGCAATTGTCACAAATGGTGTTCATTATTCAAATGAGACAAATAGGCTATTGTCAGGGACTGTGATCCTGATGACATTATTATTCTGACCTAGTGTAAATATCATGACCTGTCTAGGAACTTTTGCAGTAAATGAAAGGGTTCAGGCAGTCAAGGAGAAAACAACCTGCCCATAAATCAAACCTTCAGTCATTAGGATAAGTTTTATTAAAGAACAAATGGATTTCTCGACCTTATGAGTTGTATACAAAACTAAGTAAATATAGATGTAGCCATTTATTTTAAAAGATAGACTAGATAAAGTTGTGAGACTAACAGAAAATATTGCTGTACCTTTTATTTTCAATTTTTTATGTTGACTATGGAAATTCTAAACTACCAGAGATGGATGATGCATACAGAAACCCAGAAAGACAGCAGAAATCTAAGCTGATAAACTTAACCACTATTAAAGATAAGGGGCTTAATTAACTCAATACTCTAACCATTTTTATTTAACATAAGGCTACACAAAATTATTTCATGCTTCAGAAAGGTTCCATTATATCTGGATGTGTAAGCTATTATGAATTCTTAGGAAAGCTTTAAGGAAATTTAATGCTTTTTCTTTAAAGAATTTGATTTGAATTCAGATAGTCCAACAGTAGAAAGTATACATTATGGGAACTAAGATGTTATTTTGTAGTTTTTTCCATCCTCACTGTAGAAGTTTAAATTTTGTACACCCATAAAGTAAAGAATTCTAAACACATAATAAAATATTACATATCAGAAAACATTGGCCAAAGACAATTGTTTCAAAATAATTTGATACTAAAATATAAGAGAAATGAAAAAGGTACAGTTTATGAACAACATAATTTTCTGTTTAAAAAAAAAATACCTCAAAAGTCCTGAGAGTCACATTTGCATAGTCAAGTATAATATATTTATTTAGGAATATTACAAGAAAAAAATGTACATCTAAAAATTAAATCTTTCTATAAAAGTCAAGTGCTTCATCCACACTGCCTAAGTCAGAGAAGGTAAAAGGTAGAGATTAGGAGAATTAGAAACACTCACTGCAGGAAAAGATCATGCTTGAGACCATTAGGGAATCTGAAGATGAGCAAGTCATAAAATCATAGAATGGCGTGGGTTGGAAAGCAGCTTAAAGATCATGTGTTCCAACCCCCCCTGCCATGGACTTTACTAGACCCCTGTCCAATTTGGTCTTGAACACTTTTAGTGATGAATCATCCACAACTTCTCTGGATCTGATGAGATGCATTCAGGGATTCTGAGGGAACAGGCAGATGAAATGGGTTAGCCACTATCCATCATATTTGAGACATTGTGGCAGTCCAGTGAGGTTCCTAATGTCTGGAAAAAGGGAGAAACATAACCTCCATTTAAAAAAAAAAGTGGGAAAAAACAAGACCTGGGGAGCTACAGACCAGTCAGTCACACCTCTGTGCTCAGCAAGATCATAGAGCAGGTGCTCCTGGAAACTATCCTAAGGTACATGGGAAGTAAGGAGGTGAGTTTTGAAAGGCAGCATGACTTCACTAAGAGCAAATTGTGTCTGAAAAATCTGGTGGCTTTCTAAGCCAGGGTTACAGAGTTGGTGTACAAGTGAGGAGCAACTGACATCATCTGTCTGGACTTGTGCAAAGAACTTGACACTATCCCTTCATGACATCTTTTCCATTAAACCGGACAGACAGATAGACAGCTCAGTGGATGAGGAATAGGCTGGTTGATTGCACTCAGAGAGGTCTGGTCAATGGTTGGATGTCCAAGTATAGACCAGTGTCAGGGTCGGTATTAGGACTGGTGCTGTTTAACATCTCTGCTGGTGACATGGGCAGGGGGATTGAGTGTACCCTCAATAAGTTTGTTAATGTCACCAAGCTGTGTGGTGCAATTGACATGGAAGAGATGCCATCCAGAGGGATCTTGTACAGATGGAGAGCTGGATCCCTCTTGGAAGCCAGGATGTGAACCTTATGAAGTTCCACAAGTCCAAGTGCAAAGTTCTGCACCTGGCTCAGGGCAATCCCAAATGCAAGCTGGGTGTGGAATGGATTGAAAGCAACCCTGAGGAGAATTACTTGGGGGTGAATTGCCACCAGAAGGTTAAGGGTGGGGAGTCTCCCCTTCTACTCTGCTCTGTTGAGACCCATCTGGAGTGCTGAATCCAGCTCTCGGGCTCTCAACACAAGAAGAGCATGGACATGTTGGAGTGAGTCCAAATGAGGACACAGAGATAACCAAAGGTGAACCTCTCCTATGAAGACAGGCAGAAAGAATTGGGGTTGTTCAGAATGGAGAAGAAAAGTCTCCAGGGAGACTTTCCAGTACCTAAAGGGGGCCTATCAGGTACCTGGAGAGGGACTTTTTGCAAGGGCATATATTGATGGGACAAAGAGGAACAGCTTTAAAATGAGACTAGGTTTAGACAGGATATTAGGAAGAAATGGTTCAGTGTAGGAGTGGTGAGACACTGGCACAGGTTGCCCAGAGAAGTTGTGGATGCCCCATCATAGGAAGTGTTCAAGACCACATTGGATGGGGTGTTTCACAGCTTGGTCTAGTGGAAGATCTCCCTGTTCATGGCAAGGTGGTTGGAACTAGATGATCTTTAAGGTCCCTTCCAACACAAACCATTCTACGATTGTATGAATCTGTGTTACTTGGAGAAAAAGTTTGCAAATGATAGGAAGTTCATGACAGAGAAAAAAATTTGAATACTTTTAAGATGCTGAGTAACATCAAACTGAATTAGGGGCTGATTTTAAAATCTTTGCTAGGGAAAACTTGTATTTTTGAAGGGAACAGAATGAAATCCATATGGATCCTGGAAAATTAGAAAAGGAAACTTCTCAAAAAAAATTAAGAAATTTAAACTGGTAAATGAGAAAGGAAAAATTATATCTCATAAAGATAAAAAGGCAATGGCTTTTCTTTAGGTGAGCTGACTACAACCAGAATGTAAGGGAAATGCCCGGCCTTCATTCTAGAAATTGTTTCTGAGATTGCAAGTGCTTTTTTAGAGCTGAAGCCAGTGTGATAAAGTGCTGTTCTTTCACCAGAAAGAATGTTTGCTTACTATTTCATCATCCCCTGGAGGCACAGAGAAAGAAAATAAGCACATCAGTTGTCATTATGACAGGATAAAAATGGAGCCATCATATTTCAATAACACAATGCAATGAGCAGCCCCATCGAGTGATGAATTATGGACTCTCTCTTTCACACTCAACTATAAGTTAATATTATCTCCCCAGGATAATTAGAGTGAAGTTCAATTACTGACCCTGAATTACCGTGTGGGCCACTCCATGGGTTCTGACACAGCGTTTTACACATTTATCTTTTCACCTAATGCGCTAAATCTGCATTGCTCAGGTGATTAATCATACTGGGTCCCATATAGCTCACACTATTCTTCTTGTATGGATTGGCTGGTCCCTGGAGTCCCCTTGAGCACAATATAAGAAGGTCTATTATGCTGTGTTTTTCTTCCAATTTGTGTTCTTCCTCGTGTTTTTTGACTGAGGTCTCACTTCTGATGTTTGCCCAAAAAAGCTCATTGTAAAATGTAACACTTTCAGATAGGGAATTACCCACCTCCTTGCCAACAAAGAGACAGGTAACATGGTAAGTGCACATAAAACATACCTATAAAACTCCAGTTGAAACAGATAGGCCCCTTTATTTCTCTGTGCAAAGATGAAAGTAGAAAAATTCACAATATGGGTCTGGAGGCATTGATCAATTTCCTGCAAGCTGTGTTATTTCTTTCCCTTTTGAAGAACAACTTCTACCCTTGATCTAGTTACTCAAAATAAATCCCTTGCTAATTTTTCGTATGTCTTTTTAGGGCTGTGTATGAGTAAACTCAAATATCTCTCATTAAAAAAAGAAAAAACACAAGTTTTTATTTATAATGCAAATTGTACAAACCAACCTCTAGATTCAGAACCCTTAGCACAGCTTATTACAATTATGTTTTCATCAGCCCAGTGTCTTGCTAAATATACATTGGTGATTTGAGAAAGCTAGATAATTCCGCCTCACTTAAAGAAAATCCTGGTTTACTCCTTGAGCAGTCTCAGTGAAATGAAGGAGAAGGGATTAAAAGAGAGTCAGAGGATCTGGATAATCAGCTATCTAAAGGATAGAGATTGAGGTCATATGCTGGGAGGAATAAAAGAGAATGAGATCCTCTTTTATGTCAGCAGCCATAATACTTAAATCTCAGGTTGCAGGGCATTGGAATAAGTTGTAATTCCCTTACCCACGGGCCATGGGAAATGAGTAGCCAGGAGAAACAAGAAGCAGGGAACAATTTGGGTAAGTGACTACACATAACATGCAGATCAACACAATATCATGTAGCAAATTTGGCCTACAGCAAAAAAGCTATGCATCAAAACAGAACAGAATCAGGAATAGAAGTAAACCTCAGAATGGTATCAAATTCCTACCTCTTCCCTGGATATAAGCTCCCTGCACTAGATATCAATAATATGGTGACAGTGAATAACTCTGTTTGCTCCTAGCAAGGAATTTCATGTTAAGCTATAGCCAAATTTTTTACAGAGGTTAAAACTTTGCCTTATAAGTGTTTTTTAAACATACCCCATTTTTTTTTATTTGAATCACTCTCAGACTAAGTTTTATAGACTTTATGTTTTCTGATCTGATCCTTTGAGTTCTAAATTTGTCTCTCTGGGTCACAATTTGTACAAATATAATTTATGTTAAAGAAACCAATAACTGCTACAAAACTACTTCTACACACAAAGGATGAAAAATATTAAATCTGATGTCTGACAAATAACAATTAAGAGAAGAGCAGAAAAATCCAGCCTTCAGGAAAATTATAAAACTAAGGAGTGAATCAAACGGTCATTCAGCCTTTCTGCTTTGTGAATTGTATGGTTTCATTGGATGACCTATTTAAATTTTCTCATTAAATACTTAAAATACTATACATACAAAACAATCGGAAATCAAAGCTATCGGTGTAATGAGTCATAATTTTGTTCCTGAAGTAGTACAGCTGTATACCAATATGCTACCCCTGCTGAAATTTGGTGAGATTTCCAAAGACGTCTGATGGAACATGCTGGCATGCTCTGAGTTTCACATTAATTTATTTTGCATTTATTTGTCTTTCAGGGCTAAAGCAAAGCTATGGGCCTTGAGTCCACAGAACTGTAACTGAAGCAGCCATAAAGGTGGAGTGGAGGAAGGAATATGGTTTTCATGTGAGCATAATAATAGGTTGGTATTGTGGCAGGTTTTACAGAGGAGGGCAAATACCTTCAATCCTCATCAGTAGTCATTTTTAACTAATCTTGCAGCACAAAACATTCGGAAACCTGACTCCTACAGCATGTAGGATATCTCTTGTGAGATTTGCAGTGCACGTAATAAAGTTCTGCACTTTGCCTTTCACGGGTTATATATATATTCATCAAAACCCTTCCCATTCCTGTTCTCCTTCCCCTTCTTGAGAGGAGTTGGCACTGTGATGCAAAGGAGGCTTTAATGGTTCTCAATTGATCTCAGAGTCTCTGGGTGTTGAGTGGCTTAAAGCCGACATTCCTCTGGTTCCTGTTCCGTGCCAAGGGCAGGTCAGAAAAGCAAAAGAAACTCTATCTAACAAAATGCAAACATCAACCTCTTTTCACCTTCAGGCTGTAATACAAGACCCTGTCTTCCTAATCACCTGGAGAAGCATAACCAGAGTAACATAACTATTTTAATTAGACCTTTTGGATGAGACTAATAATTTCTTCAAGTAGGACAGGGAATGATTTTTAAAAGTCCAATGAGGATCTATACTTTTAATCCATCTGTATAGCTCTGCCTTTCTTAAACTGTGCACTGGAAAAGCCTGTGATTTTTTTTGTTTGTTTGTTTTGTTTTTTCAGCTATATGCAGCAATCTAATCACAGATCAGTCTAGATGATGTGCTTTAGCTCAATTGCAACTATAAATGAAATTTTTCTATCATTGGATATGTCACATAGATTTCAGCAGATGATCTTTTTTGGACTTGAATATGCTTTGATAAGCCATGTTGATTATTTTTTTTCTGAACATAAATACCTATATGTCAATAATATCAGCCTTTTTTTATCCCATGCTCCCTGATTTGTCACTTTTGTCCACTCAGGACAGCCCTTATTACTCTTTTAAACATACTACTGCCTTAAAAAGCAGTCCAGGATTGAGCCTTACCTGTCAACAAGTTGAGCTGTTCAAGAGCTACATCGTTAATTTCAATAGCCAGCAAAACAGAGCAAAGAGCACCTTCCGACTGAGCCAAGCCCACAGAGCTCTGTGTTGGCTCACCTGACAACATTGTTACTATTTTAGTATTTACTATTTTAGACCATAGAGGTACTGGCTTAAGTCAGGCAACTGTGATGTGAGGAGTCACCCTGCAAGCCCAGGCACAGGATGAGAGAGATTGCTAATTGAGTAAGTCTGGCCACCATCTGGCACTTATAGTCTCTACCTAAACTCTCCAGATGCAGCTCTGAGCAGCTGTAAATAAAGACTTTCAGCAGTCAAAGGTAATTTATATTAGGTATTTTATTCTGTTAGTTAAAATCCAGAGAATTTTGTGTGTATGACAGCCTTCTGTGAGCCAGAAGGAAGAATATGGGAAGGAGGCAGAGGATGGCAGTTAAAACTCTGCTGCAGTTGTTTTCAAGACCCTCAGATTGCTACGCCAGCAGTTCAGTCACATTTTCAACACACACTTGTGTGAGCAGCTGTTGAACTTTGTCCAGCATGTGTTAGCATCTGAAAAACATACACGGTTTGTGTGTTGTCCCCCATGAGGTTGATACCATCTATTAAAAAGGACTGAAAATTCGGGATGCATGTTATGGCATAATGTTATTGATAATGCTATGAAATGTAGCAATGGACCAATCCCTTTCTAAAGCTATTACTGAATCTTAATTATCTTTTATTATCTATTTTAACATATTCACATATTGCTATATTATTCTTGCAATTTTATGGGTTCTTACACTGTACAGTATTCTTACTCTCCATCTCTCTCTACTTATTCTTCTCATTGGAAATCCTCTCTCTGGGTTTTCTCTCTCTCTGTTCTTTTTTTCTTTTTAATCATTCTTTTCCTTCTCTTTTCCTCTTACTGATCTAACCTGTGTAATTTTCTTCTGCTCAGGCCTGCATGTCTACAAAAACTCTCCTACATTCAAAAGACAGCAATTTTTCTGCCACGCTGTCTTTGAAACCAAACAAGCACAATCTGAAAAAGTCTCAGTATCCACTAAAAAGTGCACTGCCCACAGTTCTCAAAGATTTTCTTACTCAGTTTGCCCTCAATTGGCATATCCAATGATTTTTTTCTTCCATGCTTTTTGTCTCTATTTTCTGCCTAGTATATAGGCCTATGTCTTCCCAAAACCACATCTACCTTTCTGCTCTTAATTATTTTGGACTTCAGTCTGGTCTGTCCAGCTTTTGCACATGTAGGGATTGTAGTCTTTCCTAAGTCTCTAAAGCACGTGTTACTATGTTGATTGTACTAAAAAAAAAAAAAAAAAAAAAAAAAAAAAAAGCAAACTCCTTCCCTGTCAATAAGAAGAACAGCATGTGCTATAGCTCTTTAACTGAGCTCAAATTCTATCTCATAAATGGTCCCAAGGGTTTCTTTTAGTTCCATCCAGGGCCACTTGCTCAGCACATTTCCTCCCTGAATCAATAATGCAATACCTGGGCCGGATAACAAAAAGTGGAATGCCACCTTTTTCTTTTTCCTTTTTCTTCCCTCAGACTTTGATAATAACCAGACACACTGATTAGATCTGTTTTGTGAAACTTCATGTGACAACCAAATTAGACATTTGGAACAATACCTGTCTCAAAGAAACAACGTGTAAATATCAGGCTTGCAGTTGAATTTCTCTGTGAAGAGAAAATTTCTGCCTGAAAAAAAGTCTGGTGTATTTTAGAAAAATTTTGAGAGACGTGAAAAGAAATGTTATATGCCCAGGTGATTGTGTGGTTACAGTACATAACTCCACTAGAAGATTTCCATATAGCAATATTTTGTGTGTGATAGTGGGAAGAATTCCTTTAGTTATTCAGAAAAATGTATATTGAAATGACTTTTACATAGATTTACTACCGTCTTGCTCTCAGATTTGCAAGTTGTCATTAAAAGACAACTTATTTATAAACTGGAAAGCCTTTCTTTTTCCAGATCAGTAATCTCATAAAATTCTAAATAATACTATAAAGCATTTGTTGAAGCTTAGTTCCAGACTGTTGCAATATCCCTCATTTGGACCAGACTGACTGAACTGGCAGGAGAGATGTTCTCTTTGGGAGGGATTTATCACCAGGCACAAGGCTCTTGGGATGATTCAGGCTGCTCTACAGACTGTTCTGAAATCTGATGCAGAAGGAAAGGAATGCTGTAGCCTGAACTCTTTTCTGTGTCCTTTAGATGGTAATGACATCTTTTGGGTGCAAAAAGGAATGTATTTTCTTCAATAGCAGCTACTGCAGCTTTCAATAGTCCTCTCTTAGATGCCACTGCTAAGGACACTCTAGACACTTTTAATCAAATTGGTGTGATAATATCACATTGACAGATGCATCAAATTCTAAATTTTTAGGTAAGTTTCTTTCTCTTACACATAATCTTATATTAAAAAAACCAAAACCCAGCACCAAATGCACCAAACCACCTCAATTATTTACTCTTTTTTTCTATAACACGCCTTTGTGTGCCAGTACTTCCTAATGCACAAGAGTTAAAAGGATATATTTTTAACATTCCTGTTTTCTCACATGTTAGCTTTATTACCAGAGGGGTATTTATATTCCTTCTTTTGATGATAGTCCCTGGCACATCTTCAATGAAATGTAAATAGCGAAATGTCTGATTCTTTAGAAACTTCTAAAACATCCAGGACAACTTCAGAAAGTCATTGTAATAAATGACTAGTTAAGAATTAAGAATGCTCCTGCACTATCCATTTCTTCCTCAAACAATGGATACAAGACTTTGTCAACTATTCAGATTTTTTTTTTTTCGTGTTTAGAATTCAGCTCTGAAACTGTCTTAGGCTAAAGTCAATACTACAGCTATTTCAGGCACACATTTTTTTAAGGAACATTTATGTCATCCTTGATTCTCTTGATTTTTTATAACTAAGGACCAGCTAAAACGTATATGTTTGCAATACTGTGTATTTATTGTTATCTGTAGTTTAGTATGTTTTCTAGGGTTGGTTAATCCAGGAGCAAGGTTAGCCTAAATTGACAAGACTGAAAGAAGTAATGAAAAAGAGATCAGGTCCTATAGGATTTCTAAATATTTATTAATGATTGATTGATTGATCCTATGTAAGGTACAGTTTAATGGACTTAGATCATTAATTTATACTTCAGTTTTACTGAGGTTCTTCTTGGTTAGTTCAAAACCTCTGGTAGTTTATATTAAATCATATGTTGCAGAAATTCAGGGTCTGAACTACTTTTTTAGATTTTCCTTCATTTTCTTGCAGTTGTAAAGTCTGAATTGATTAGCATTGTGGGAAATGAGTGCTGTGTTTCCTTTGAAAAGAAATACCACAAAGCATACAATTTATCCTCAATTACGATATAACAAAGATTGTCCAAGAAATTAACCTAAACAATCAAGTCATCCTTTGATATTATTTCTGTAGCTGACTGGCACTGTCACATTTCAGAAAATTGAATTCAGCTTTATGAAACATATGTTTAAAAGTTGTACTGTTTCAATAATTATGCTATAACATCCCTATTTTATGCAAAGCTAACTAGATATTGTCATATTAAAATAGCAAATCCAATTCATTGCTTATGAAACACATGTTTAAAAAAATAAAAGGCACACTTTAATTATTTCAAGAGTGTTCAGACTGACTCACCAGCCTACTGAATATTGCATTTGTTTAAAACTCAATCATGCAAAATG
The DNA here is from genome assembly GCA_032173965.1 of Sitta carolinensis. NCBI lineage: Eukaryota > Metazoa > Chordata > Aves > Passeriformes > Sittidae > Sitta > Sitta carolinensis. Next base: position 90,529,018 of record CM063284.1, on the reverse strand, counting down.
AAGACTCGATTTGAAAAATTTTAATAAAGATAACCAGACTATCATTATATCATTTGAATGCTAATCGGTGCTTTCATTCAGTGGAGGGAGCAGCGATAGTGTCAACTTTGCTGGAGGCTCTTTATTTTGCAATAAAAACATTTACATTCTAATGATTTTATTAAAGCATAGTAGCTGTCAGCATCCCCAGATGACTCCCTGGCAAACTGTATCAGTTATCAACTCATATTGCCTTTATCAAAACCACCCAGTGGTGAGTCTAGGCCTGCCACAATGAGATGTCTATTGCTCCGAGAGCTGGTATTTAATCATTTCTTCTTCAGTATTGTTCTGCTTACAGTGCATAAATAAGTGCTTCAAATAACCCCAGAGTGCTACTGACAATGAAACAAAGTATCAGTCCTATTTATCTTTCCCACATTCTTCAGAAACCTTCTCCACTTCTTTTTTTCCCCCTTTTTTTATTATTTTGTTGTTGTTGCAGGCACTTTTTTATTCACTCTAACCTATCATCATTCAACAGCTCTGAATTTCTTCATGATGAGCAGTAGAACTCACAGATAGAGTCAAGGAAGGTGCTATTTTTTGTGCTAGGAATTGATATAATGAATACTGGAAACAACTGGATTAGAAGGGATAGGTGGACTCTGAAGTAATGTTGGACTTAACAGAAAAACCTAAAGGAAAGGGAAAAAGCATCCAAGCCCCAAGGTTGCCATTTTTTATCTCAAAACAGAAAGAATGTTCCTTATGGAAAGAAAGAAGGGGAAAAATGGTGGGGGTGGTTAGCACAAGATTATAAACCTTCTGGGCAGACCTTGTCAACTTTCTGCTAAGGGATGTTAAATATAAACAGATGTGTGCTATACATTGTCAGATTTCTTTTCCTGACCAAGCAATGCTGATCTGAGGACAGCTCTCTTAATGGTGATAAAAGTATGTCAGTCCCCAGCATGCATACATGTCTCTTTTAAAAAGAAACTCTCTGGCTTTCATTCACTTTGTTTTTCACTCAGAGAACCAGCACAGATTATAGTGCTGTGAGGAGTCCTTTTCCAGCTGAGCCAACTAAAATCATCTCGATCTCATTGGCAAAATGGCTCTTAATTTGGTGGTAGTGAAGATCTGTCCTTGGATTGTAGCTAAATTACTGCTTGGAATAATTTTTAAAACCTTCAGTAGAGATTAGCTGTAGATGTGATGCTTTGTTTTGTTTTGGTGTTAGCTCAACTTTCTCTGGCAGATGGCCTAGTTTACTAGGTGGGGGCTTTAAAGTTCAGTGTCGTAACATTTGACTTTCCGCTTAAACTGCTGAACATCAGTTCTGATCCACTTGGATGTTTTTCTTGCAGGAATATCATCACATCCATTTGGTTTATGGCAGCTGTCCATCTATCCAGTCATATTATCCATTCTCCACTAAAGTGTTTAGTATCAACATCAAAATGCACCATGCAAATCAATAACATATTGTTGTAATTACATTTCTCATGCTGGAAAATCAAATATTGTTTTCAGTATTTGGCTGAAATGACATAAATATGCAAAGTCTATTGCTCGGCTGGTCTACTGGTAGCAGATCTATCTTAAATCTAGATCCAGATTTTGTTTCTGACTCTGCTTCTGATTTACTCTGTAGCCTTTGGCAAATCACATTGCCTCCATCTGTAAAAGCAGATGATAACTGATCAAAGGCACCATCTCTGACTGATGTGTGTAATCACAGCCTAAAATGAGGACAGATTTGAAAAGACACTTAGACACAGTGAGGCAAAGAGTCAGCAGTGCTAATGCCTGCATGAGGGATGAATACAACATCTAGACTTGCTCATGAGTGTGTCTGGGGACACTATCCAGGCTAGGTATGTTTTGTGCTTGAAGGAAGTGTGATTTTGGCCTCCACTCCTGTTCCTTCCAATCTCACTCTATTTCCATGTTCTCTTATGAGGTTTTAAGATCTAAAGGGGATTTTGAAACTTTTAAATGTTCTGCTTCTGCTCCAAATGTTTTTCTGTTTTAATACTGTTGAGAGTTACCTTATTTTCTTAATCTAAAAAAGCACCATCCAGGTCAACAAACATACACCTGCATTCAGTGAAGAGAGAAACAATTGCCTCCTTTTGAATGTACTTCACATTTTTCCCATCTGATCCTGGTGCAAGGCTCAGAGTTTCCATTTGACCCTGTCCTGCTCACATGTTGAAGTGCTGTTGACCTGACCTTTTTGATATATCAGTGTTGACAAACATGCAGTCTGACAAACAAGGTCCTGATCAGAGCCTTTCAGAACCAGCAACAGTACTTCAAACACCCTTCAAACTGCTCTTCAGATGATGATCCTACCAGAACACATTTGACATTTTTATAAGGTGGAGAGTGTACCAACAATTTAGAAATAAATCCTCAAAAAATAGAATTGAGATTTTATCAAAATGCATTTATTATTGTTTTGCCAAAAGCAGCTTTGAAACATTATTTCAGCTGTAGCTTTACAAAGTAGCACATTTATCGGTATTGAACATAAGTGGTTTTATAATATTGGATGAAAGATATTGAGGAGTTGACTGAGGATGCACTACGAAGCTAAACACCATTTTTATACAAATGTCATTCCTTTTATTAATTATCTTTTTACATAAAAATTCATGTTTCTTACTTTCAGTGTATACATGCATTTCTTTAGACAGAAGAAAATGCCATATAAAAACCAGCTGTTTGTTAGTTTTATGGGCAGAAGAAACTGCTGAATTCAATTATTTAAAAGAAAGGGATTAAGGAAACTGGATTGCTCAAAGGTGATCGGCAAATTAACTTTCCAATGTAGACATTATTTGTTGAGGAATTTTCATGTATTTAAAAAAACTAGATTTGTGAAATTATATTTGAAAAGAACATGCCTGGGATAAGCACTTCCTTCACCAATTTAAGTGTGCATAAAATTATCTATGTAGTAACCTTTGTTTTCTAAATATGTAATCTTAACCAAAGTTGCTGCAGGTTGTGTTCCAGTGAATTTCTGATTAGAGTACTTTCAAGGCAGATGTAAAATGCAGCAACTTGTTATTACTCAATAAAGCTCAGACAAACAAGAATTGATATAAATTTATGTTAATTATATAGAAAACGGGCCAAGAGAATTCTGAATTTGGCAGAGTGTGCAACTCTTTCAATAATAACTTGGACAGTCCAACTGAATTGCATTTTTTAAATTGCATCATGCTTCATCAGCAAACTACAGACTTCAAAAGATGTGATAGAATCTGAGCTCTTACTATGAAACACAATAATTGTTTTTCATTTCTTTCTCTGATATGCATTTATGGAAGGGAAAAGCTATAAGGGGTCTTTCACCATTTTTACATTACTGACAAAATACCTCCTTTTGTGCAGTGGCTGAAAGGATGGAAGAAATTCCAGAAACTGTATTATCTTTTTTGGGATACACACTCAAGAAGACACAGTTTTCTTTGAAGAATAGCAACTTGTGATCAGAGAGGTCCTTAGGATGGAGAAGAGGGCCTTCAGAACAAAAACTCACTCCCACTCCATCTAGCACTGACTCTGAGCAAACCTGACAGCTACAGGGAGTGGAATGAGGAGACAGATGAGCAGTGAGATGAGGTGAGCTCATTCAAGGGATGCCAAAAGTGTCTCTTTTAAGAGAAGTACCAAGTAGGCTCCAGAATTTTATCTCCATGAAACTTGGCACCACAGACCTACAAAAAACCACACCGCACTGAGATAGCTATAGAAAAATCAGAAACTCTTTGTTTCTCAAAACTTGTTTCTATACAGATTTTCCATAGATATGCATTATCTATATATTAGAAATGAATCAACAAAATAAAGAACCATAAGTAATTAATTTCTGTCTTTCTGTAGGCAGCAACCAAAGTTGTGTCATGCTCAATAATAGGTCTTAGCAGGGTTTTCTGTACTTTAGATAAAGAACTGTGAAAACTATGCTTAGTGTTGTTCACCTGAAAAAGCATGATATCAGCACATGATCTCTTGACTTCTCTTAAGTTTTTATCTGACTTTACTTGCTTTCTGAGTGTCTTTCAATTTCTCTCATTTAAAAGAGAATCTCTGAAAACCACATCAACAGGAAAACAGGTTACAGTCTCTCAGTAAGAAAGGGTAAGAAAGGGATTACTAGAACCAACATACTGTTTGAGCAGATTTTTAGCAAAAGATGTAGATTTATTAAAGTGAAATAATTGATGGAAATATGTCAATTTCACGGCTTTTACATAGAAAATAAAAAAAATTATTTTTCTCTCTCGATGTTCAATGAGATAAAACGAGCACTGTTTAAAGCTTTTTGCTCTATTTCACTGAAATTGATTACTACATTTATTTTAATGTTATAAAATGTATGTACTGATATTAATCTCTTTATATTTTATATGTACATTTAGCCTATTTAATATTAAAATGAAAAAGAAAAATTTATCAAAGGAAATATTTCAATGTTGCAAGTTACACTTTTTAGATAATTTTAATCATGTAAAAATTTTTGGAATGTCACATTTTTGTTCCATTTGAAATGAAGTCTCTCACAATGTTGCAAATTAATTTAGTTCTAAAATTATGTAAAATCTGGGAAAAAAAAGTGCTATTTTACTTTTGTATATCCTGGTAAATATCATCTCTTCTCAGGTAAAACCCTACCTCATTCTATTTGAGCAAAGTGGTCTTGCTGAAGTGAAGTATCTATGGAGGATGAATAAAAATTGTCCTGTCCCCAAGTCCCTGCCCTTTGCTAGATGGAATTATTTTCATTAGCTGTATAAAAGGCATAAAACCATGCCTTACAAAGAGTCGACTGGAATAGTGGCTGTGATGGGGGTGGTATTCATTACCTCTGCCTACCTGTCTTCATTTGGGACACACACAAGAAGCAATGGCACAGTTTGAGGCCATGTTTCCTTTGCTTTCCTGAGATTCTGCCCGTGGCAGCACCGGAATTCCCCTGTTAAGAAAACAAGAGGACATGCCGATGAGGACTAGTGCCAACTAAACTTTCTGAAGCAAAATTTCCGCCTGTGAGGATGGATGCTGTTGAGGTGGTGAGGATAACATGATGTAGATTGCACGAGGAACAATACCATGCCCGAGTGGAATCATTTTTTATAAGTGGAGTAATATAAAAAGCCATAAGAGGCTTTCTGTAACATTCAGTAAAAGAAGGGATAAATTAAACTCCTGACACTTAAGAATTTGTTTCTTCTCTTGCTCACTGGGAATCTACCTATGAACAGGTCTGGGGTATTGCATACAATGATTAAGCTCAAAAATGTTATTATTAAGCAATTATCAAAAGGTATTGTTTCACTTAAGACCTAATAATAATTTTAACTTAGTTCTGTATGGAGTTAATCAGCTAAACTATATCTATATCTATATCTATATCTATATCTAATCTATATCTATCTTATCTATATATCTACTATCTATCTATATCTATATCTATATCAATTATATATATCTACTAACTATCTTCATCTATCTATCTATCTATCTATCTATCTATTATTTATTTAGGGACCTGTTTGAACATTATACTGGGCCATTTTTTTCTAATGTTCTTCTGATGTACCTAAAGAAACAAAAAAATCCCTCCAGAAACTGGTTTAAAATATTTATATTTTTATAAAATAAAAATTAATGGTATTTTTATGGTGACTCATTTCTAAAAAATTGTTCTGAAATGCTTTTTAACAAATTTACAAATACATCCAGAAAGTTAGTGTTTTGAATCATATCCATGTTTTCTGCTCACCCTGAGTTTCCATGATCAGACTTTTTAGCATGATCAGATATGCCTTAGAAAGTCACAGCATGACACTCTAAACACATATAATCTAAATGCTGCTCTTCCACTTGAACTAATGATGTACACAACTCTTGCAAACAAAGAATATTCATATGCAATAAATCAAAAAGCACTGCACTTTGTATAATTGCACATAAAATATATTAAGAGAAGCTATTAATGTTGCAAAGTCAAGCATTCAAAAATTTGAAAACCCCAGAATTAAAATTGCTCGTGCAACCTTAATTTACTCTGTCAGTGTATGCATTATAATAAAGATATCAATAATATGATCACATTCCTTTTTCATTTTTTTTTTCCTACAGGAACTTTGCCTCATAAAATGGATAATATTTTCTTAAAAATAACTATTCACAATACTCTTTTTCCATAATCTTTCAGTGTGTGGTCTCTGAGACATATATATTTATTCAAGGCTCTTCTGAAGATGCAATGATGAACACCCTTCATGGCTTATCTATAGTGCTGATCATTCACTTATGCTTAGCAAGGGAATTTATACCCCTGCAAAAACAACTGTGTTGGAATGAGATTCATGTCAATGGTACTTCCAAAACAGATTCTGCATTCGAGAGGCCTGTTGTCTGAATTATATTTTTTTTCCAAAGCCACTTTAATTAGATAGCATTTTGTGGGAGGGGAGATTTTTTTTTACTTGTTGCATTTGTAGCTGTGAATTCTCATTGTTATTGCCAAACAAGCTCTTGGGCCTCCAATCGTCCAACCAAGAACCAGAAGAACACACAGATAGAGATGTCATGAAAAAATCCTTTCTTGCCCAGGAAAGCATAGAACCTCTACAGCATAGTCACAGTTTCCAAAGTCAGGATTGGAATCTCGACATTGTCAGCCTTGTGTAATTCAAAGGAGTCTTATGTTAATCAGTTCACCCGGAGGGTAATACCCACCTATGCATAGCCCTTCAGTATATTACATTTAGCTGAGTACAAGGGGAGCTGCAGCACCTAGTTCACGTGTAAACATCTACATTTATCTGTCTTAATCTGCAAATTGAAATCCACTCCAGTTTTCTTGCATAGTCTTAACCATGACATTGTTCTGATTCTCTCTTCCCTTAACATCCCTTCCTTCACTTTCATTACATATCTTCCAACTTCTACAATAAAAAATGCTTTTCTATCCCTAAGGTAGATTTCTGAACATGTTATCACAGAAACACAGAATCGCTAGATAGGAAAGGGCCTTTAAGGTCGTCTAATCCTACCTATGACCTAACACCTCCTCATCAACTAAACCATGGCACTGAGTGCCACATCCAGTCTTTTTTATGTTTTTTAATTAATTATATTAATTAGCAAATCTTAGGTGATTGGAAAACAACATAGCGACTGCTAATGTAGCTCACTTTTCCCTGAAAATCTTTTCCTCGATGCTTTGTCATTTGCTAAATTCAGCCTTTATAAAGGTCTAGCCACATTTTGTCTTTGTCTTTCTGAGATTTTCTGTGAATGCCTTTCAGGTTTTCTCTCTGGGATCCTTCTCCAACCTTCCATTGACACAATCATGCTTTTCTCTTATTCCTCATAATTTTCACTTCATAACATTTCCCTGTTCTTTTGACTAAAAAGACCCTTCCACACACTTGAATTGGTCAGTTGGCCCCTTATTCAGGTCTCCCTGTCAGTCCTTGTGTTCTAGCAGTCCACCACTGCTTTTGTTCAGAAGACAGTCCAAAAACAGACATCCTCAAAACTGTCTCAGACTATATTCCTCTTGCAGTGACAATTAGAAACAAAAGCTTTCTAGGTTTTATGACTTCTCAGGATTCAGGGACAAGCTAATGGGGAAACCAGCAGAAATTGTCACCAATGTGTGGACAAAGAGCAAGACTAAACTCTATGCTAGAAGGCTTTGCAGATGACAAACCTCACCCAGTCTGCAGCAGCCTAAAGTTTTCCTAAATTTCAGGAAAAGTCCTACTTATCCATTGGCATAGATGAACATACCCAGATTACCACGGAGATACGTGTTTTTCACCAGGCTAAAGATAAATCTTTAGCTTAGTGATTTTCAAGGAAAATTTTCAGAAGGAAACAAATGTCGTGCAATATTCCCCTGCCATTGTCCTTCCTCCAAGTCTTATAGGTGATATACATTTTCTTGTCTAAAATACATTCAAATTTTAGAATATTTCTGGAATAGCATAATGGTTGCAGATGAAATTTTGCAAAGAGATTTAACTTATTATCCTATTCAGGAAAGATATTTCATCCCTGATAACACAATAAAGTTATTTACATGTACATGCAATGCTTTTTTTGTAGGTGTCCAGTAATTTTTCATAATATGAAGCACTATCCACCCCACTCATAATTACTGAACTTCACTGTATATTCTTGGCTTACAGGTAAATGAAAGCTAATTAAAATTGCCATCACTGTTCCATTCCCTGCTAAAAGTCTGATCCTATATCTTCTGAAATCATTTTCTCTGAGGGCTTTAGCACATGGTCTTAAATGTTCAAAAATCTTCCATCCAGAGGACAATGAAAACAGGGATGTGTGCTGAACTCTGATCTCTCTCTCTGATTTAAAGCCATGAACCCAGAGGCATTAAAAGCAAGTTAATACTTGTTGAAAAAAAATTGCAAATGTGTTTAAAAGATAATTAGTGAATAATTCCTTTAGTTACTGTGCTCTTTTCCTTTCTCATTGAACTTGACCCTGTTGTCTATAGGAAGCATTATAAATTTTGAAAGTCTCTCATGAATTGGACATTTTAATGAACTACTCACAGCAGTCACCTGTCAGTGGCCAGTTTATTGGAGACAGTGAGTGAAAATTTATCTCTCTGCACAATATGTAACACTACTTTTCACAGGGACCTGGGCTAATTTAACTCTGCTGTTTTCTGAACTAACAAGGCTTGTCTTCAAACCTTTCGACATAGGAGCATTCTGTTCTGTTATTATTTTAGTGCACGCCTTCCCACCCTCCCTCAGGACGTGCATTATTTAATCCATCTGGAGTCTTAGTAACCAAGTTCCCCTGCTCTCCCTGACCTCAGTGATTTATGTTGCATATTTCATGCTGTGGTTGGTCTTTTACCACTTATAGTCCCCCTCCTTATCCTGGTCAATCTTCTTTTTTTATTTTCCCTCCTCTCACTCCACTCCCTGCCCCTGCCCCCCCCCCCCTTTTTTTTTTTTTTTCCTTTTCTTTTCTGTTTTTTTAGCAGGAGGATAAATATTTGACAAGTGGACTGTTTGTCATGCAAGCTCTAACACAGTTACAGTTAGGGAGGGGAATAATTCAATCTGCCAAGAGTTAAATGCTGATAGATCATTGGATGTTGCTAGGTCGGGGGTTGTGCCACTCATAATTTTTCCCACTGATACAACTATTTTATGGAATATGACATACATCTTTAGGTGTTAAATCATCCCTAGAATAATTTGTCTGTCAGGAATCAAAGTGAAAGGAAATAAAATCACCAGAGCACAGAGTTGTATTGCTAAATCTCATATTCCACAGAGGTTTATGCTTGTACTTTAGTGTTTAGTTGTATCTGTGTCTTTAAATAAAAACAACACACACATTGAGGGAAGAAAATCATGAAGAAAGATGGGGTGGGGAGGCATTTGCATTGTGAATGTTGTATTCACAATCAGTCTTTGCTCTGTACCTTCCTTACTCTCTGTTCCTCATATCCTTCTTATCAGATTTCATGTTTAATGCCCAGACTGAACTCCCCGTCCTACACCCACAAATCTGACTGAACACAATAGCACTGATAAAACGGAAGCAAATTTCTTCTATTAGTGACTGACAGCAATTTGAACAAAATGAAGTTGTACCATGATATCGTTATATATACAAGGTGCAAATAACCTAGTTTGAATAATCACAGCCTCTGTCCTTTTAAATGATTTTTCTCCCCCATTTAGAGGGAGGCCTTTGATGTGATAATATTAATTCCCTCTGTGCTTGGAGGAAGGAAAAAAAAAAACCTAGGAGAAGCGGAAATTAAATGAGTAATGCAATGTCAGTCAATCTTTTAAACCAGGGCCTTATTAACAGCTAATCATTTTGTCATTTTGTCGCTCAAAGTAATGAATTTGATAGGAGGAGAAGGGAATGTTTTATGTTTATTTTTATTAGTTTTAAACAGAAACAGTTGTGGAAATATTATATTATCAAGACTCACAGCATTTAAGTGGTTTCTGTTCAGCATATCACTATTTTTCTTCTCTGCCAGTATCTGATTGCCATAATTTTGAATAATCTGCTTGTCTTTCAAAAAAAAAATTGAAAAGGATATTCATCTCAGGCATAGCACAGGGGTCCATCATTGGAGATGCATTAGGCTTTTGTTAGGTATTTCTTTACATCCTATTTATTCCGAAGTATCTAAGTAATTAATCGCTAGAAGGGGAGTTATGCAGCTGAATGGAACGGTATATGTTTCTGAGCTGCCAGCATCTGAAGACCAGAAAAATTACAGGGAAAAGACCATGAATAACTTTCTGTTTCTAAAATTGTAAAACATGGTTTTGTTTTATATAAAAATTCTGTCAGCTACACATTAAACACAAACTAGTAGAATTCATTAAATATTTGTTGCTGGGAATGGATTCTCTCTTTGACGTCCCTGTAGCATTCTCCTTTGAAATGGCAGGGGTGACCTCTGAATTGGGACTCCAGAGGACTCTCAAATTAAGTACTTTGAATGTGGTGGCATTATAAGTCTTGATCTAATGTTGATGGTAGTTTTCCATCAGCAAAATCTGCTATACTGGGCACAAAAAGAATACAAGTATCCATGGACTCCTATGGGGTTACAAGTTTTGGGTTGTCTCAATGTTGTCCTTTGTATGCCTCCATTACATTTATGTATTTATTTTATTTTCTTACTATTTACTAGCTTATTTCACACTTATATTTTAATGGCTGAAGAATGGATCTTGACTGTAGAGAAGTAAAGAAAAAAATAGTCCCTGATCTCCAGCTCAAGGCCAGCCTTCATTTACTGTGAGTTAAGTTAGCAAGCAAATCAATACCTGGTAGCCTAGTGATACATCTAGTGATTTACTTGCTCATTGACTGAAAAGTAATTGAGTGGGTTAGACTACATGTGAAAATACATCTGTAATATTACCACAGGTTCCATTTGTTTTTTGTTTTTTTTCAAACATGAATGTTTGGAAATTCTTTCCATCAGGATGAAAGCATTTACTGTATTACACATAAAGATGGATAAAGCAAACACTTTAAAGCCTAAACAAAAAATGTTCCTTTAGTGAAATTATAAGAAGGTAGCTATAAACAAACCCAACTTCCAGACAGTTTAAAAAGTGAAGGAATAAACCATCTTTTAAAATTCACAAATTGCAGGAAAGATCATGTCCTACTAGCCTCAATTTCAAGTTACAGAAATAAAGTAAGAACAATGATTTTGCAAAACACTGAACACAAGGTTATGGCTGGCTCCTGCTTGAATCCTAGAGTCTTTGTTTGTTCTCTGCTCTAAGAATTCAGACATATCTATCAGTTTAATTCATAGGTACATAATAACTGTAACTGTCATCATACCCAACCAACCTGTGGCAAATATGAAATGAAACTTATTAACTAAAAAATTGTTGAAAGAAACCAACATGAAAGCTTTAGATCTTACATTTTTGGTGGTCTAGGAATACACACAGGGTTCCCAAAGGCTCAACTGTCATACATAAGTTTGGCTAAGTTATGTCAATGGACCTTTGCGTTGGAGTCTAAAGCGTGGCATAGTATTTGAGCAACTGCACTTCCAGCTCTCTGGGTCAGGACATATTCTTGTTTTCTTGTTTCAGAAAACAGGAAGAGGAATATGAAATACTCCTATCAATGTAGGGATTTTAAATACATTTAATGAGTGTAAACCATTCTCATATGGCAATGACTCTGCTGTTTTTCAGTGAAAGTATTACTCAGGAGTCTGTGCTAAATGATAAGTCTTCCTTTTCATTATCTTTACATATCTAAGTACCTTTTGTGCTATAGAAGAAATGCCCTTGTGGGAACTGATTGCTGCCATTAGTCTGTTGATTCAGTTGATTGCTGCTTTAGGCTGTTCATTTAGTCTCTGCTCTCCTCAGAGAAGCTTGTCCAGAGAGTCTCATAAAGCAGTTTCTCTTCAGAAGAGAACAACCTTCAAAGCATTACCAGAGATATTATTTCCTTTCTGGTTGTATGGAGCAAAGACATCAAAGAAATAGCTACATTCATAATCTACAGCATATTCAGAAAATACATAAACTTTGCAAATTTCTCTATAATTAGTTGGAAATTACACTTTGGTATTGAAGAGAGAAAGAATAGTTGCAGAATCACAGAAAAATTTAGATTGCGAAGGACCTCTGAAGGTTGCCTAAGGGTCAGAGTGAATCAGGTGGCTCAGGGCTGTGTCCAGCCAAATTCTGTGTATAGAAGCTCCACAGTCTCATCAGTCACTCACCAGTGCAACCCTTAAGACTGAATCAAAATTTTCAGCAGCTGAAATCAAACAATAAATAGATAATTAATTTTTTTCATGAATTAATTTTTTCTAGAAAGCTTTTTTTTAAGCAAAACCTATTTTCAGACCCAAGTGTTTCTGATAGACTTGATTTACATTTTGAACATTTATACTTCAATTTTATGGAGCAGTCAGAAGAACCCACTTTTTCCACTGATTTTAAATACTTCTGGTGAAAAGAAACTTCAGCCATCCTTTAGTCATGAGAGAATTGCAAAGTTACTACCTGAATATGAAAAGGCATATATGAAATATCATTGTTGAAATGCAACTTGAATTTGAGATACAGATACTTGAATTATGAAATGTCTCTCAGCTAAGGAAGTTTACATTTTTCTCTTGAATATTGTCTTGCCATACTACATGTCATATGTCCACATTCGACATTTGCTGTTAGGAAATCACACATCTTAATACATATTAAAAATTAGGTTTTTGCTGCAAATATTCAATTAATTCTTATTAATAGAGCCAGTTTACTACACATGCAAACTCTGTCTCTGAATAAATTAAAAATGTTATTACAAATAAAATATGAATTGTGAGGGATCATGAAATATAAAATTCTGTACTAATTTACACATTTCTCTGTTCTTTACAATAAAGCCTTTTTTGTTTGGTTGGTTGGTTTTTTGCGTCTCAGAACCACAAGGTTCTTATTCTTGCCCTAATCACTTTCTTCCTTTAAAGATGGCTGAACTCCTCACTACCTAGAAATTTAGCTTGAAAATATTCTAGTCAGGAGGCAAAGATTTAAAAAACTCAGGAGAGCAACTGGAACATATTTTTTTTTTATATTTATAATTGTAGATTTCTATAACTAATAATAAAAACCATGCTTCAGAAAAGAACCTGGGATCCTGGTTGACTGAAAGGTGAATATGAGTCACCAGTGTGTTCTGGTGTCAGGCACAGCATCACCAGCAAGTCAAGGCAGGGACTGTACTGCTTCTCGAGTCCTGTGTGCAGTTTTGGGCACCACCGTATAAGAAAGACATGAAACTATTAGAGGGTGTCCCAAGCAGGGCAATGAAGATGGTGAAGGGCCTCGAGGGGAAGCCGTGTGAGGAGTGGCTGAGGTCACTTGGTCTGTTCAGCCTGGAGGAGTCTGAGGACAGAACTCATTGCAGTTACAGCTTCCTCATGAGGGGAAGAGCAGGGCCAGGCACTGATCTCTTCTGTCCTGTGACAGGACCTGAGGGAATGAATGGCCTGAAGTTGTGTCAGGGGAGGTGTAGATTGGATATTAGGAAAAAGATCTTCACCCAGAGTGTGGTTGGGCACTAGAAGAGGCTACCCAGGGTAATGGTTACAGCACCTAACCTGACAGAATTCAGGAAGTGTTTGGAGAGTGCTGTCAGACACATGGTGTGTCTCTTGGGGCGTCCTGTACAGGGCCAGGGGTTGGACTTGATAGTCCTTGTGGGTCCCTTCCAACTTAGCTGATTCTGTGATTCTGTGATTTGTCCAAACATGCACACACTTTAACTACAGTACCTCATAATTTTATATTTTTAAGCTATTTCTGGTCTATACTTGCATACCATTTTCCTTCTTTTTGATTCTTTAAGATTGTCTATCTGAAAGATAAGAAGGAGCACCTTTTGCAGAATATAATGTAATTTACTAATGATACACATTTTCTATAAAATTCTTATAATTTTCTCTGTGTGTTTCAATACCAATATATTTTTCAATATTAATATTCATTTACATGAGCAACAATACACACTTAGGAGAACACTAGAGGAGCAAAACTCTTCAAAGTATGTGCAGGTATAAAAGCTGATACAGTTTAAGGGGTAGTATTAAAGCATATTTTTTACTATGGAAATGCATCATCATTTTTACTAATTTATTGCAGAATTATGATTTGAACAACTTGCACTAAAACCAGCCACAAGTAAATATATTAGGCAGACTCAATTGAAAAAAACCTTTGTAGACAACTAGGGCTGTAATGTAGGATATAATATTCATCTCAACTCCTGAACCACTGTGTTAATAATGTGTGAAACAAAACATCTCCAAAACTTCTAGGCCAAGAATTTTTAAAATAGAAACATAAATTTAGATCCTTAAAGTCTACCCCTAAATAGAAAAATAAATTACCTGTTTTATTTAAAAAAAATTGAGCTCACGAACCTTTAATCTCAAGTGTTTTTGGTACTCTGTAGTTTTGAAAATCAGGCCATTTCTACATATAACGGAATATTTGTTTTAGGAACTTAAATTCAGGTTTTGAAAATCTTAGTCATTGATCCAAGTTTATTTCTCATAGAAATCAATATGAGTTTTGTCTCTGTTTCAAATGTAAGTAGGAGTATATACTTTCCTAAAATATCAATCTATTCACAACATCTTAATAGACAGAGAGCCTGTGCAAATTTCAAGTCATGCTATTGTCTTGTGGGCATGTGACTGAAATGCAGAGGCTGACAAATCATAAAACCAATTGGGCTTTCTCCTGATAACTGGACACACTTTAAATGCCCAAAAGATAAAATATAGACTACCTTGTAATTTTTTTTCTTCCAAATAATATTAAATGGAAAAACATAGAATGCCCCCACTATAATAGAGAATAATATTTAAAAATCCATACTCCCTGAATATACATTGTTTAGTCATTCAGATCATCATTATGGATAACTTTCCATATTATGGAATGAGAGTTATGAGAAGGAAAACATTTTTTCCCATACTTCAAAAAATACTAATATTTTCAAGGCATGGAGTTTAGTAAAATTTGTCATGAAAAATGTCCCCACACTAAAGATGTTAATTTAGGAAAGAAAAGATCTGAGGAATCATGATGGCTACACGTATAAGTTGTTTAAAAACAACTCCTCTATTTTGAGAAGTATATTTATTCCATAGAAAAATATTTCATATATCTTGTTATTTTTATTAATATGGTAAAAAATATCATCATGTGTCCTGGCTTGACCAGCCCAGGGAAGTGAGCTGGCTGGGTTTGAGATTGGCATTTTATTGGACCAATGGGAAAGCATTTTCTCATTCTTATTCCCTTTGAAAGCAGCCCGGGAAGGTCTCTTTCCTCCCGGCTGTCAGAGCACACACCTCTGGCCTCTCCTGGCCCTGGCCAATTGGGGGGAGGGGGAGGCCCCTCGGGCCAGGCAGGATTGAGAGCATCTGATTTGGGAACATCTGCCGGCACAGAGTCTGCTCTGCTGCTGACCCCAGCTGAACCTGCCTCTGCTGAGCCTGCGGAGAGAGGGGGGGAGGCACGATGAGGCAGGAACACCTGATGAGACCGAGGGGTGGAAAAGGAATTTTGGGAATCTGTCCCACTTTTCCCTCCTGGCTGCAGGCGACCAGTGGCTGTCTTTGGGCCTGGACCCTCTGAGAGCTGCCCCCCTCCAGCACGGCTGTGAAATCTGACACCATGGACTGCTGGGGATGGGCACTGACTCTTGTTGACTCTTGCAGTGTATCAGTGCACAGATGAGACTTAGAAAGCCTCCATCCTCTCTCCAGTGATAGAAAATTAGAATGCAGATGTGTAAATACCACATGAAGTATCAAAGTCAGTCAAGAAACAGTGAAAGTTCAGGTGGAAAGAGTGTGGGAAGTTGCTTTTGAACTGTAAAAACTCTTGTGAGCTATGGTGATCGGCTATAATATATTGAGATTTTTTTTTCCTCTAAGCCATAAAGAATTATGGGAGAGATAAAAGAGTTCTAATTGGAGACCTGAGCAAAGGAGTGAAATGCTGGGGGGACTGTTGAATTCATGAGAAGTTGAACAGAAGTTGAAGTGATAAAGACTCTTTGCCCTTGAAGAAGAAGTGAATCTCTGTTCCTTGGAGGTGAAGGTGGTCCCAAAGACAAAGAGAACCTTTGTTTTGAACATGTTATCTTTAAACTAAGACCCCATACATCGATGTGGCCCAGAGACACAACTGTGAACATGGGAGGAGTTTCATGAACACAAAAGTCTGTGTGGTTGCTGTTCATGAAGAATGGATCTACAAGAGAACTGTTTTCTTGTGGGGAAAATGACCATAGCGAATGAGAGGTGCTTCCCTCCCTAAGTGAGCTGAAGAAAGACTGTTCTAAAGGTGGAAAACTGACTGAGATTTCTGAGTGCTGTTTTCTTTACATTGTTGGTTGGGAGAAAAGAAGGTGTGGGGAAGGAGGAAGAGTGTTTTGAAGGTTTCATCCTCATTCTTGTTGTTTTTCTTTCTTTTAGTGTTAGTTAATAAAGTCTTATTACTTTTACGTTTAAGCCTGCTTTGCTCTTGATTAGAAACTTTAAAATTGGCAAAATTAAACCAAAACAGAAATTGGTGTTTCCGCCCAGTTTCAAATTGAAACCATGACATCATGAAATGGGGAGTTAGAAGTAAAATACAAGCTAGAGCTATTTTATATATCTCCAGATATACCTTCTGCATGCCCAGGCCTTTATTTGTGTTATTCTCTGGCAAACAGGAAGGAAGGACACATACCTATCTTAACCAAATGCTTCTAAGACTTCTCAGAATCAGTGTGACTTCTCCTTGAGAATTGTTATTGGAAAAACAGATACTTAAAATTCTCTTTTGCACCTCTGTCATGTTCGAGACTCAGCTTTGTAGTTTGAGCAGTTTTGATAAGAACTGTATTTTTTGTGCCCTCAAAGGCTGATGTGATGATACACTATTTGTAGCTGTTTATTTATTCTTTCAATAAAACTGTTACATTCTTCAAAACAAAAGCAAAATCCAATGACCCTGAGATGCTAATTTTAACAATATTCATACTTTTTGATGAATGCATGCAAGTAATTTTTGTAAATAAAATTATATCAGGTTCCAAAAATAAGTATTGAAAAAGACACATAGTCTTCCAGTAATGTAATATGATATGATGTGGTGCATCTAAAATGTTTCTACTGCTCTCTGAAAACAATACATATGAATTATATATATATATATATATATATATATATATATATATATATTATATATTATGACATTCAGAATTTTTAAATTGTGACCATCACAGCACAAGATGGAGGACAAGAAGACGGAGAAGAGCGGGGCACACCCAGATTCCTCCATCTTTGCCTCTTGAACCCCCATTCTAAAACCCAAAATTCTACTTTTTTCACCCTGTGACAAGTTAACTATCATCCTACTTAAACTCTTGTGACTTGTAAATCTTCATACAAAATTGGTAGTTTTTTCCATGGGCTCAACTCAAAGACACAGGTGTTTTTGACTCTGTGCCAGGGTCTCTGAGCCCCCTGCCAGGGTCTCAAGTCATCCAGGGCAGTCAGAGGAATGTCCTGGGTTGAGACAGTTATATTTTATTGTTACTGGTCTATTTTATTAGAGCATGTGATTGAGTACAATTTCTCCTTAGATCACTGTTCTAATGAAAAAATAATGCAGTATCTTATACACTTAATTGAACAAGCAATATCCACATACATCTTTATGTTCTAGATTTTATTGACAAATAGAACTGTGTTGCATGGATCATTCTCTGGAGCATCCCTGACTTAAAAATAGGGCATCTTCTAACCTGTTCATCAAGACCTCAGGAAAGAGCCTATCTCTCATTAAAAGCAAATTTAGGATGTCCTTTTCTTCAGTCTATGATGGACCAGAAGGAAGTGATTTTGCAGAGTGAAAATTGCAGAGACAAACAGGCAAGCACACAGGGCTTTCTGACCACTTGGCAGCTTCTCAGTCACTTCCTCACTGGCAGTAAAGGAATTATAAAACAGCCACTTGACAATGAAGAAAATGAGGAGGAGTCAGACTACTCACTTTAGAAGTGTATGATGTTTTGTTTTCATTTCTATATATAATACTGTCCCAAAGGGCTGTGTCTGGGCTTGTAAATAAAATGATTGGGTGTCTGTCCTCTGATCCCCAGGGGCTCATGAGACAGAGCAGCTCATATTCATATGGTTGAAGTCTCATAATCTTAAAAAAACGAAGTAGCGTCATCCATACTGACTCTTGGTAACATTTTCTGAATTATTCAGTCCTCTGAAGTGTGCCTAAGTGCTGTCTGGAAAGGATTCAAATCCGACCAAGGCTTAATGGTTTAACAGCACAACGGCAACTAATCTGGATTTATTGCATTTATCAATATACACAGCTCACAACTTGAAAACAGATTCATGCAGGAAAAGCCTTACAACATGTTAAATAAGTTCAGAAACTTTCTGAGGACTATATGTGTTATGTATGAGGAAGTGCATATAGGTGTGAACGACAATCTGTGTGTTCTTTTCTGTACAGTGCATAGGGATGCATTGAAAAGCCAAGTGAATATCATTCTGTGTGTTGAGCAGCTGTGATGCATGGTTTCAAACTTACTGTTTTCAGTCTTGCTCCACAGTTCTGTGTTTTATTAGCTGATAGCTAACTGCTTTACAACCAACAGTGAATACTTGCAAAGCTAGGTTATATTCCAAGAACTAAACTGATCAAAAAGTTTCAAAAATCCATTAGATTGACTAGATCGGAGCTTGATCAGTTTGAAACGTAATACTGTGATTTTTTCCATTTTAAATAACAATTTCTTATTTAAAACATTAGTACACAGAGAAAAATTGCCTTGTAATGTTGAATATAAGAAGCCTTTACGAAAACTTTCCTGGGAATCTTCTTGCCATATAAAAGAGACTGTAGCACACAGAGGTGCCATAGGTGCTTATGGTACTCCCTGTGACATAATGAATGAGGCAAGAAGCCAAGTTAGTTCTTCCAGCAAATTTGGATGTACTTATAGCCTAGCATAAGAGCCCTCATTATTTTTCTTGATATGACAGTTAAGTCTTAATATAGTCCATTTCAAATGTGGTCTTCCAGAAACTGCTTTAATTCTGTGCATCTTTACATCCTGAGCTTTGGATGAAACTTTTCTATCATAGCCAATTGCTTGTGCCACCATCTCCTTGTAGTCATTTAATCCAGCAATTCTTATTAGACATCTTGAAGAGCCAAGAAGCTTGTGCTCACATAGAGAGCAAATGCTTTCTTTATCAATCACTCCTCCAAGCTTTTTGGGCTTGCTTTGGCTAGGAGACGACCCAAATTGACAACTCTTGAAGATTCTACTAGCTCATTCTCTGACTATAGGGAAGACTTATAGTTTGCTTTGCAAAGAATCAGGAGCTTCAAAGACTAAGGCAACGCATACTAAAGCTATAAAGACATTATGGTGTGACTGCATTTTCCAGTATCCCCATTGTCTAACTCCTTTAAAAATATCAAGCCTCCGACTTAGTCTCAGTGAACCCACCAATGCTTTTGATGGACTTTGAGTACAGTTTGCCAGAGTAAAGAGATACCTCTTCCCTATGGCGACACAAAGAATTTAAAGAAATATGTTGTATAAGCCAATGTGAGTAACAGATAATGAGAAGTAATCTGAAAAATCATCTACTCTGGGAGTGCTCTTCAGCCTCACTTGTAAGGTCGGAATTTGTATAAGGCAATTCCCTTATACTGCTAAAGCCAGCTCCTCAGGAGCTCATTTAAATTATGAGGAACAGGGAAAGGCCTGCTCCACTTTTCTCTTTTTAAAGCAAGGTTGAGAGATATTTGGGTGTATATTGAAGACACTTTTTATCTTAAGGGTTCCTGAAAGTGATATTTAAACTATAAATGACTGTTTTCCAGCAGCTTGTTGCTGTTCTCTTCATAATTTTCATAGAATCATAGAATATCCAGAGTTGGGAGGGGGCCACTAGGATCATCAAAGTCTAAATCCTCTGAACAGTTACCCTGGGAATACTGTATAATTTGAGTAAAACTGTCCAAATTCCTAAATAAATAAATAGCACTTGGAAAAAAATTCCCTACCTCTAAACCGAAATTTTGTGTAGCTATAGATTTCATGCTGGATGTTTTATCCATATTTTCCTTTGGATAGGGTACATGACCTTTGAGTTTAATAAACACACTAGGAACTTTGTGAAGAGACAGCTGAAAGTTAAATGCTGAGATACTGATGACCCACTGCCTCCTTCTGCCAGTTCTCAAATATGTCTCTTCCAATTCAATCTATAGTAACTCAGGCTAAAATCTATTTTACAATTTGAATAGTGTTCATCTTCACTTATTGTCACACTCCCCAGGTAAAATTACCTAGTGAATTCCTAGTGGATTCCACAGAATCCTTTAATCTCAAACATACTTGTCTTTTTATTTCTTTTTACTTGTTCCTGTATGTTTTCATTGGAAAACAAAACTAAACTAAACTATTTTTTTAAATTAATTTCAATGCTTTATGCCTTCCTTGACTTCTCTGTAGTAGTGTTGTCAAAAAACCCAGACTACTAGATTTTATAAAATTATCCTAAAAGTTCAGAGGGTCTTCCTGGAACAAGCAATGTGAAGTTAAGCACCCAGGAATACTTGATATACAATGCCATGAGCCATAGTCTTTGGAAGAATAACGGAGTGAAGAAATTCTGTCTCTCTCTGTCCCCATTCCCTGCTGATCATTCCTATCCCTGGAGCTTCTGAACCTGAAATATATGATTTTCCTTGGTTTGCAGTGTAGGAACATAGCGATAACATATGTAGATGGGAAAGGGGAGAGAATGAATCAATAGAACAAAGTAAAAGCAAAATTAATTTACAAATCTACAAAATTAGACATTATTTCTGTACACATGATACACTAAGTGCTCCAAAAGATCAGATTTAAATCATAACTAGAGTTTCTAGCCAATTATGCTACCGCCTCCTGTTACTTTTCCTATGTGTATGTTGATGTAAGTTAGAGATGGGGGTGATGAGAGAAACACACTGGAATGAAATTTGAATGGATGACCTGGTCACTTGATTGGCCAGAGATATCTTCTTTTTCATTTTTTCTTTTTTTCTGATTTTCTGGTGGTAAGGGTGAGAATATTATGTTTCTTTGCTTTAATAAAAGTGGGGTATATGACATCCCTGACTTACTGATTTGCCTTAATGATCAGCCCTTGTGAGAACATGTGTGCGTGCACATGCGTCCTCTGCATCACAGCACTTTATTAACTTCTGACTTCATTAGGGGCTGGGTTAAAAAGTATGGCATGCTACAAATGGAGCATCTCTATTCAAATGTGTGACCTTCATTCTTTCTGATTTATTAGTGCAATATGGTATCGGGCAATTTCACCTAAACATAGCGTATTTATTAAACACATCTTTCCAGTAACTTGTGATGACCATAAAAAAAAAGAAAGCACATCTTTCATGTAAAGCCTCTGATACCAAGGCACAAGATTTTAAATAACATTGGTAGAAGTTCAGCAGATTTTGCTATGCCAGAGCAATTTCTTCTCCCCAAATATCATTGCCTAGTAACTATTTACAGTTTCACACTTTCTTAGCAGTAAATTTCTACTTGAAGTGTTTTGAATCTTAAATTCTGCCTTGGCTGTTTTTTAATTGTTCTTCCAATGATGAATATAATGAGTAGTTTCCTCTCCTCTGTAATAATGTAAAAATACAATATTGTATCATATGGCATTTTTCCTAATGCTAATTAACTGAAAGTACTCAGAAGACTAGTATGGCTTCTCATTAGCAGAGAAAGTTCAAATATTTTTATATATATCATTTACAATGCTTTGGTACAATTAAAATTCTTAATTATAAAAACTGCAAAAAAAGCACTATTTTAAGGTCAACCAAACAAACTTTATGGAAAAATGTAGAGTAACTTCCTAATAAACTTCAGTCAACTGAAGACTATTAATGACTTCAGTACTTCTTTTTACCTTAAGACACTTTGCTAATATTTTTCTTTTTAAATTATAGGATTTCTGGTACATTTCATGCTTAGTGTTTGACATTTCAGAGCTGTATTTCATGTAAATTACCAACATTCCAACAAAATATTTTCTGCTCTTCAGATGAGCGTTTCCACCTTACAGTGGATGTATCTTAATTACTAATTGCTGTTGAGACCTTTACATGCTAAGCCACAGACCTATCGGACTTCACCCTGACTTTTTCTATATTTATAAATAATGTTTGGCATATTTCTGACATCAGTTTCTCATTTGCAGCATAAACTAATAACGCAAGATGGAATGGAAAGACACAGAGATAATCCACAGTGACCCTTGGGGTCACACTCTGCTTTGCTATAAAGATGAAAAGAAATGAGCTGCAGCTCAGCCTTTTAAATTAACAGCAAAAGATATCAAATCCTTAAACCATTTAACAACTTAATTTGACTTGGTTTTGTTTTTCTTTTATTTCTTGTGGGAGAAGGAAATGGGAAAGCCTGATTAGAGCAGGGCTTCAATTCTACTAGCCTTTGAACTGACGTTTGGAAGAGTGAGCTCACTTAATATTTAAATCATTTTACTATATACTCAACCAGTTTATATACACTGCAATGTGTCAATAGAATCATTCTCTAATAAATATGATGCCTGCTAGAGTTTAGCTCTAGATAAGATGTTATTTTAGAACAGTGATAATATTAGTATTACTAATGATTCAATCTTTTAGATTCCTCTGCTTTTCCTATGGCCTCTTAAATGAAACTAATGAAACACCCAGCAATTCAACCACAGGAAACTGGTATTTTACCGAAAGATACTTTTCAAGCTATTCATTTTTTCAGTCTTTCACTGAGTCTTGGTTATGATTTAAGTAACTAAAAATGTAGTTCTTTCTTCTCATATCAGATATTTTTATTATTGTTGCCCTGGGATACTACTATGATGATGATAATTGAAATTGCTCTATTTCTTCAATTTTAGTACTCAGTGAAAACATATTTTTGGATCCAGCATAATCATTACTACACAGCATTAGGTTATTATGTCACCAGTTTAGGATTGCTTTTGACTTCATTATAAAACCTGACAGGAAAATAAGATGGATTACATGGCTACCAGCTGAGCAAAAGTTTAAATTACTTTTTTGCATCCTAGGGAATAAAGCTTCCTTCCCTCCCAAATTAAAAAAAAAAAAAAAATAATAAAAAA
The DNA here is from genome assembly GCA_032173965.1 of Sitta carolinensis. Classification (NCBI taxonomy): domain Eukaryota; kingdom Metazoa; phylum Chordata; class Aves; order Passeriformes; family Sittidae; genus Sitta; species Sitta carolinensis. The sequence continues at coordinate 90,505,695 of CM063284.1, read as the reverse complement.
AATAAATAAATAAACCAGACAAAAATAAAACAGACACACCTACATCAGATGTAACAAAAATGTGAATATCAGTGATAAAAACAGTTAAAATAAATTCTACTTTGCATCTAGGAAGAGATGACACTGTTTTGTGAGTTTCTAGCATAAAAAAAAGTCGGGTTTGAATATTGATCTTTTGAAGCTCCATTAGCTATATGTTGAGCATTGCTGACATCACAGATTGATGTCTGTTTAAACTGTGTCTCAGATTTAATCACTTGGGGAAACCAGCTATTGACTTTGGATATTTGTGCTGTTCAGCCACTGGAGAATGCTCTCATACTGTCTCTCTCTCCCTTTGTCCGTCTGTTTTTCTGTGTATCTCTTGAAGACGTGCACATGCACACACACACACACGTTTGTCCCTTTGTGTTGGGGAATATTGTCATTATTTTCTGTGTAGCTATAGCATGCCAAAGTTACACTTACACTTCCTTTTTACAACGTGTAGGTCATGATGTTCACACTGAGGCAAAGCACTTCTTACTGATTTAGGGTATTGAGATAGTACCCAGGAAGGTCTAAAGGGATGAGCATCATCTAGTCTGTGGAGACCTTCATTTCACCTTGTAAAGTGAGGCAACCACAATAGCCTCCAGAAAAGTGCTGCAGGAATCAATAAAGACAAAGAAACCAAAGCCCTTCTGAGGTGCTGGTGGTAGCGATGTGCATCTGCATGTGTGTGTGCCTGTATGCCTAAGGATGAAGAGAGATGGTTTCTGATGAAAAGAAATGCAAATGTTTAAGGCATTGATCAGCACTCATCTCCGTTCAACCTCATGCCCTCTGCTACATCAATACATTGGAAACATAATTTGTATCAGCAGTTGTTTCTTTAATTAAGATCTCTCCCAAATCTTTTTCATTGATTAATGCCATTAACTTATCGATCAGCTTACTTATGCTGAGGTGGTAGTTTTTTGAGAGAGGGGGTCTCTCTCAGTTCATGATGCTGGTTCACTACAAATGCCTTCTTGTGGCAAAATTGTGGGTAAATTTGAGCTCATGCAGTTTTGGAGCTGCTTTAGCAGTACACAGAGTCTTTCCTGGGGCAAGAAAAAACAAAAAAAACAAAAACCACAAAAATACTGATTTGCCATTTCAGAACTTTGAAAACCTGCCTCCTTAAAAAATAATAATGGAAAGTTTTATATGTTTTAAAATCTCACTGAAGAACTAATCACTCTAAAGACAGCATAGTTAAAATATTATAGCCATGGGGGTATATGGCATATCTAGTCTCAATATATGAATGGTTAATAACCAGGAACTAAAGGATCGAATTCAAGCTGAACTGTAAGATATATTTAGAAATTAATGACAAGTAACTGATGCCTCATTTAATCAAATAGTTGGTTAAAAATGTGATAAACAAGGCACGGTGGGGTTAAGGCTAAGTGAAATATGAGAAAGCAAAGTTCGACAAGTATTTAATTGTAATTCTGCATATTTCATCTCTTCACATAATCTTTTTATGTCATTTTGTCATAAATACAGTATCAAACAGAAGAACTGTTCAGTATGCTTATAGATACAGAATTTCACAGGGATACTCCTGGTCTAGAATTGGGTATTTGCATGGGAGCTTGACTCAGGCAGAAAGAAAAGCAAACTGTATTGCCTCTGTCTTCTTAGATAGCTTAGGCAGTCTAGTTGAAGTAGGACAATTAAGATTTAGTCAACAAAATTATTTAGATCTAAGGTTATTCCCTGTCTCATACTGACTTCATGATGTCTTTTTATAACTGCAGGGAAGTGCAATGACTTTTAGGAATATTGTGCTGGGCGGTTCAACAGGGTCCAGAAAACCAAGAAGGAACAGAGCATCAGTGAACTGGTTCCTCTAAACCTAATTTCCAGATAGAACAGTCCAGGGACAGATAATCTGCACATGGCACTCATTGAAGAGCTATGCCTAATATGTAACACTTGCATAACGCTTTAACCTCATCAAAATGCTTTTGAATATTCAAGGTGACCAGTCAAGGAATGGCTAAACTGACCTGTTTGTTGGGGTAAAGAAACACAGTGTAGCACAGTGGTAATCAGACTACTGGGACAGATGTGTGAGAATTTGGGAGATATGATGTCAATAACAGTGAGTACAGATATAACTGACAGAAACAGTTACCAAAGAAGAGATTCAGAAGCTGATGCTTTTCCTCGTGAACAAATGTATTAAAATTAATACAAATAAAATTAATAAAACAATTCCTTTTGTTTCTTAGGCAGCTTGCATTTGAACCGAATTTATTCTCTGTGAAAAAATGTGTCTTGGAAGTCCAGGTACTACTTTCAAAATCATTGCTGACAGTAGACTGGACACTCCCTTTCAAATCTTCTTCAGCAAGACAAATTGTAAGACACTGAAGAACTGTTTACCAATAACACTGTGTATCTCTTTAAAGTCTGACAGAAATACAGTATGAAATGAGTGCTGTTTTGTATTAAGATCCCTGAGATACCTTTTTTTTTTTTTAATTTACTGAGCAACAAACTTTAAATTATTACTATTTCTCCTCTGAAAATTTAGTCAGCTGCACCACATAATTTTCAGAAAATAACATTATGACCTTCCCAGAAACAGCATTCATCTCAGATGATTCAAAGGGCTATGCATTCTACCAAAGGGACAAAGAACATGTAAAGTGAGGGAAATATAACAATTTTATGGAAGTAAAAGTGTGACTAAATGAAAAAATCAGGCATGTAAGCTAAAACTTACCTTCTGCATCTTTGAATAATACAACCTGCATTTGAACAGGATATGGTTTTCACAAATAATGTGTTCTCCCTTGAAATCTTCCGCAACTGCCATATCTAACCACATGAATATTCATATAGTTATATCAGTAAAAGGGAAAAAAATAGATTGTATTTCTCAGAACTTTGATTTCTTTTAAAATTATCTATTTAATTGAAGATCCCTATCCTGGTCATGATAGATCAGTGTCTGCACCCATCTCTAGAAGCAGCAATACCCAAACCCAGGCCTGAGTGTCTGAGGCTGAGGAGTTATAAGGTAACTGGAGTTGTGTTGATTGTGCCTGTGCAGCTTCCATGGGGATTAAAACCCATAAATCTTTTGTTGCACTTCTAACCCTGCTCCCTGTTTCTAGCTGCACCTTCCCATGTGGAGCTAGCAAGGAGAGAGCTGGGAAAGTCAGAGACCACAAGACAGGTGACAGTTCTCTTTTTGTTCACTAAATGGAAGAATGGGTGAGAGCACACTTAAATACAGTTTTGAGAACAAGAGGTCCATGATTATATATCTGGTGTGGGACAAAGAGACAGAATTCATGGTGCACTTCTCTTTACAGAAAAAAAAAATCCAAAATCAACTCATAACTTCCTCTGCTCTTAGAAAAATATACCTGAGGAGCAGTAACCTGATGATAAGTAAGCAGCCAGAGATGTTCTGGACATACAGTGTTCAATGTAGAAAGTAGCACCATAATTCTATTTTGTTTCAGAGATTATCAATAGGGGACCATTTTGTTGTTGTTTTCTTTTGGATATCTTGGCTTCCAAAAAAAGCAAAGGAGTGGTTTAGAATTGTGGGATATGAAATGAAGATGAATGTTGTGGTCAAAATGATTAGGAGTGAAATATTTGGGTTTTTTCCCTTGGCTAGGATGAGAGCTAAATCTGACCTGAATTCAGTCATTTCTCCTGCTTGAGTTAAAAGTTTACAGTAGATTCTAGAATAGGTGAATGAGGCATTGAGATGTCCTTGCCAGAGCTTTCAGGTGAAGTTTTGGAAACTTACATCAATGGACACAGTATTTCACTTTGGTTTTAGCTAGCCTGCAAACAACACAAAACAAGATTTGTTCAAATTACGCTAATTCACATTTTCAAGGTTGTTTTCAGAATGGGGGAAATCCTGGCAAAGAATCCATCAAAACTAATTTAGCTAATTGGTGGATTCTCCTCTGCAATCTTAAGTAAGAGTGAGCACAGATCACAGTTACCATTAGGCTGTTTTCTAATCCATTTAGTTAATTTAGTATTTGAACTGCATGTAGTCAAGACCTTATAGTCTGACACAAAGTTCAGTTAAAAAGGAGAAAACATGAGAAATTTCTTGCTTAGAGACTCACAGAATATAATAAGAAAAAAACACAACTGTCTGAGGATAGTTTTAGGCAGTGGTTAAAGTGAATATTATCTGACTGATTTTAGTATTTTGGACACAGGAAATTTTACACTCTGCAGGATAGCTTAATCTACAGGCTCTGCAGGATAGTTCTCTCAGGTGGAGAGGTACTGATTCTGACAGGAAGAAGAATGTCGTGGTAAGAAAAGTCTGTGGGGTTTGCTTGCTTCAGTTCACTGCATATGCTCTTATTTGTAGCAGTTTTCACAGAAACATGTTTGTATGAGAAAAATGAGAGTGAAATTTTTCTGAAGTAAGAACAGTCATTTCAAAAGACAGGATGAGAGTTCAGAGCAAAAGTGAGACTTCATTGCAAGAACTTCCATTTATAAAGTTTCTGTGGGCAACCCTTTTTCCTATTGTTCCTCCTACAGGAAACATTTTTTGTCTGTGAGTTAAGTGTGTTATGATGTAGTTCTTAAATGCTGATAGCTATTTTTCTTTCTACAACCTTTCCAGTTTACTACCAGTAACTTGAACAGCTCTAACTGTTTTCCTTGTCAGTGTACTTATAATAACATGTTAAAAGGAACATAAACCTGAAAGTTCAGCTTGTAAAATTGACAGATGTCCACAGCAATACTATAATACATACAATTTATCATACATGCAAGCTTCTCAGAGACATCTTTTGTGAAAGATTAAAACTCCCACATTGTACACTTGGTTGAGGGATAAAATATGGACATTTGTTCTAACCCTCTTGTCCTCATGGTAGAAAGAACCTGAGTGCCCTGGTTCGGAGCAGAGAAATGGGTAGTTTGCTCAAAGGGGGAGCCAGAACTTCTTCCTTGCAGGCAAAGAATACAAATGGATAGACAAACAGTGATAAAGAAATTGAAAATATGACTTACATATTTTTCAGAAATATTTTCAACTAACATTGTCTTCATTATATTTTCTTCATAGACTCATAAAATCATAGAATGGTTTGGGTTGGAAGACACCTTAAAGGCCATGTTCTTCAAGCCACTCTACCACAGACAGGGACACCTTTCACTAGCCCAGGTTACTCTGGCACCATCCAGCCTGGCCTTGAACACCTCCAGAAATGAGGAGTTCACAACTTTTCTGGGCAACCTGTGGCTCACCACCATCATTATAAAGAATTTTTTCTGAATATCTGATCTAAAATATCTGCTTTCAGCTTACAGGATATCTGCTTTCAGCTTACAGGAATTGCCCCTTGTTCTATCGCTTCACCTCCTTGTGCCTCTCTGGCCCTCTAGCGAGCTCTCCTTCTTGCACTGTCAGGTACTATAAATTCTCTCTGGACCCTTCTCTTCTCCAAGCTGAACAGCCCCAGCTGTCTCAGCCTGTCTTCATAGGAGATGTGCTCCAGCTCTTTGATCAAATTTGTGGCTCTAATCTGGACTTATTCCAGTAAGTTTCTACTTTTTCATATTTTGCAGTATCCTTCCTGAATTCTTGGTGCTATTTCTATAGACTCCTGATTACCTATTTGTTGGGGTTTTTTCCTTTCTCTTTTATTTTTTCTTTGTCTTTTTGCCCCTTTATCACTGTTCCTTTCTCCTTTTTCTCCATTTCATCCACTATTTATGTCCCCATCCCATTCTCTTTCTCACCTTTTCTTCTGGCAAACTTCTTTTCTCTTTTTCGAATTTCTCTCTCCCTCTTGTTTTCTACCTTGCTTTCTCACTATGCCTTTCTCTTTCTCTTGCTTTCTCTCTTTGTTTCTGGGTCTCCTCTGCCACACATCCTTTTTAGTATTTTCATATTGGTTTCCAGACAATGAATTTGAAATTTAAACACTTTATCATAGATAAATATTACAGAAGAAAAAGAAAAATTCTTAGTCTTAGATGAGATACGATTATAAAATCAAACTTATGGATACCCAGGTAATATTGTCAACACTATATTTATATTGAAAATCTAGCAAAGCACTGGGAACATGCTATTAGAGCTCCTGGTGTGTAAACTAATGTTAAGTATTGTATTGTCATCATTTGAACTCAATACAGAGTAAAATAGGCTGCTGCTTTTTATATAAAAAAATAAAAACATAGGAGAAATTACTGAAATTATGAGGCATATACTGTGACCATTCAGCCAGGGTTTTCTTGGAAGACTTTATTTTGTGAACATCTATACCATTCTTTAATGTACTGACAATAATTTCAGAGAAGAGAGACTTTAATGCTTTGGAATCAATGGAATTTATAAATTCCCTTTGAAATTCCATATTGACTTTTCTAGAAGTTTAGTCTGTATTTTATTTGGAACTGGGAGCAGTTGTGAAGATTGATTAATTTTGCTGTATCTGACACTGCCCCCGAACTGTAACTGGCAGAAAGGTTGGAATTCATCTCAGCTAACTTAGATGTTCACATCATAGACCTTGACTCTGAGTTGTTGAGGCTTCCTTAAAGTCAGGTCTTTACAGTCACCCTTTATAAACCAGAAAGAGAATTTAAACTATTACTTTCAATATAGGTATCTACAAGAGTTTAAAGGTAATGTCCTCTGAGAATATACTACAGGTTGCGGGTGCTGGAAGTTTAGTAGAATGCAAGGGGTCACTGGAAAAATTGATAAACTAGAAATCCTTTGAGGATTAATAAAAACGTGGACACCACTTCTGGTTCAAGAAATCTCTAAAATGCAAGCTTTTGAGGGCTGAGAGAGTACTTGCCAATGCATCTTTAAAAATTTATTTTGTTTTCATTCTTCTCCTTAGCCAGCCTCTTATTACCATTGGCAGAGACAGGATAGAGTGCCAAGATGCACCTTTGCTTTCACTCTGTGCACAGACTCATGTTATGACATTGCCATAGGAAGAGATAGTAGTAAGGGGTGTTTTTACTATAAAATTATCTTTCTGTGGGCTACAAGGCTTTTCTGACTGAAAATATCTATCAAAATTATATTGGAAATACTATTACGATGGATCCTGAAAGAAGAATATCAGTATACTTAAAAAGAAGTGGACCAGCTTATTAGCTATAGGTTCTTTCATTCCATCTTCAAATTTCTAGAAGCTTTAATTTATGAAAGGTAAAGCTCTGGAAACTGAAGGAGGCAGACCAGCTGAAACGTTCTGAAAAAATTTGTGATGGTAAGGCACTTGAGAACACCCTAACAGCTGCTGGCAAGTGGCCAATACACATGATGGTATGGCATGAGCCAAAAAGGAATACTGTTTCATCCATTGTCTAAAGGCTGATTTCCTCTAAGAAAGTTTTTCTCCTCACCTGAAAAAAAATATTGTTTTACATAACTATCTTGTCACTGGCATTACTCCCAGGAGAGGAATACCAAATATTGTGAGGTGAACTCTGATTGATCTATCTTGTATGACATCCAGGACATTGCCCAGAAAGGAGGAATTATATGCTCCCATCTTGAAAAAGAGGAAATTAAACTGGAAGGACTGTACTCAGAGAGGTCCAAGAAACACAACTTATTGACTGTGACTGTGATATGCTGCAGGTAATTACTTCTCCAGTCACTCTATTACACTGAAAGATATGTGACATTCTTCTCACTTCTGTTGTTAGAGAAATTATTTCTATAAATAATTCACAGTACTCTATATAAGTAATTAAATATTATTTATTTATTTATTCAAGAAAAAGTGAACCTTAGAGAGGTTGAATCAGTAGCTCTGTGGTCAGGATATTCTTATTTTTCAGATATGGGTGATGGTACTACAAGTCCAAGTAGCTCTATGACCTGTAACTAATGTCAGCTCACTTGCAAAGGAGAGGGAAGATACATGTGATAGAATAATAACATTCTTCAGTCTTGGAGTAGTGAAAAAAAAAAAAAAAAAAAAACAAAGCAAAAAACCTTTACACATTCTGAATTTTATGTTTACAGAATTCTTTCCGTATGCTTAAGGTGGCTTGAGATGGGCTTATTTTCACTATGCTTCTGTTAGGAAAAAATAGCTGTGCATGTTTCATATGACTTCTTTTTAAAAGGTGTTATAAGACAACTTTTTTAATATGTAGAATTTAATTTGTATTTTTTCAGTATCTTATGAAAATATTAAGCTTCTGTAGTTTGAATGAAAAATTGGATGGAGCTAAATATTGTTTCTTCCCCTTTTTTCCCCAACAAATAAGTTTGCTCTTTTGATTGAAAACAGTTTGATAGAAACCATATGCACTTTTACCATATTGGAACAAGAGTACCTTGTACATATATTTCCTTGCTTTGCGCATCTATTGATCAGAGTGACAGACACCATGAGGCCAAAATTTCTTATTATACTTAGGCTCATCTTATTTTGGGTAAAAGGAGAGAAGTAGACTATTTACAGAGGTAGTATCTTAGTGTCTTATTTTCTCTGAGCAGTCAGTGGTTTGGATGTGTTTTATGGTCTTATAGGTTGAAGTATGGACTGTGTGGTTGCCTGAGTTCTTTAGGATTTTAGATTCTGCTGTGATGCCCCTTCATCTTCGGGTTTTAAAGATCTCTTTATATTTCGTATGTCCTTTAAGGCAACTATGTATTCTTTATTACATTCATCACATAAGTAAAAAGAAAATTTCTAAAATCAAGCAACTGTTCATTACATTATTTCAGACTAACATAACCAACACAACTATTAATCAAATTTTGGTTTTGGTATAGTATTAAACCTGAAGAATCCTAGGATTTTTAATTTCATAACATAACAAGAAAGGCTGATAAAAGGTTTTTCCTTTTGTCCTTCTCCAAAAGTTTGATTATTCTGTTTAAAATCCAAGTTCTCAGTTCCTTTTTTTCTTTTGATGTGGTTGAGGCAATTACAAACAAGAAAGATTCTTTCTGGGAAAAGTAAAAATTAGCACTGATGTAAAATACACAACTTTGAAATGCATGAGAACTTTTATATATAATCACAAATTTCAGAGAACCCTGCTGGCAAGATAAAGCTTTAAAACATGCAAATGTGGCCAGATTTGAAAATTTCTGTAGCTCTCAATTTTTATTGGGATTCAAGAATTTATAAATATTGTTATTTGGGTCATGGAGGACTTTGCTGTAACATATTATTTCAGTTTTCAAATGGACTAGAAAAAGTTTTCGCAAACATAATTTACATTTAAACATAAAGTTTTCTTCCAGAAAGGTTGCATGATAGTTTCTGAAAAGATTTAAATTAAAAATCAATCAATCAAACAAAAAACCCAAACTAAAGAATACCAAACCCCAAGTCCTTCAGATGCTGTGCTGACACTATTAGTTGGCTAAAAAATATACCAGAATAAGACAAAGATCTGTAAGAAAGTAAACTTTTTATCTCAGTAAATATGATGAGTAATGTTCCAGCAACGTTTCTGAGTAATTTGATCTAACCATTTCCTCAAACCCTCTTGCAGTGCAACATCTCATGGGTACTACTTGGTCTCAAAAAAGCTCCCAAAACAAAATATTTTACATTTACAAGTAGTTATATCAGCTATTACAGAAACATAAAACTGTGAGTGTGAAGTGGCTTTCCTCAATAGCACCTATCTAGTCAAAAGAACTTCAGCTAGAATATTCAGCATTATGATACCTAAAAATGTTTTTATCCCATCTATTTGTCATTGGGTAAATAATGGCTAATCAGAGCACAGTATTTGGAGGTGTTGGTTGTATTCTCAAGGATGAATCATGGCAAAGACTGACTTGGGATGACGTCTTATTAGCACATCAAGATGTCCTCTTGAAAAATAAAAATATTTCATTATGTTGAACGGATGATTAAATAGTTTCACGTGGATCTTTTCAGATAGAAAGAATGCTGTAGGTCACACACATAAAGTTCTGTGGTGTTTTGAGTGTTAGGTGGAAGAATATTTGATAAAAGACAGAAAGAAAATGAAGGATCTATTTCTATCGTAGCTTTGTAGCTTCAAGGAACAAAACTCTTGAAATGCCTTTGCAATAAATCCATTACTATATAAATTAATATCTCATGAAGTTAATAGAATCACTATAACTCGAGAATCCTCACTGAAATGACCCTAAATTGGAACCACAGATTCTACCATGGAAGTAGACTTTTGAAGGAGATTTTGAAATACAGGTTCCAGGTGCTCAAATATTCTAAATTTAAAACACAATGGATTTATCACTCAAGTATAATATCATCCTGGCCCTGCAGTTCTTTACTCTATCTAACTATCACTCTAGTGAATGCAGCATTTCATCAAGATAACTACAGAGCTGGACTTCAATATATCTTTGTTTCTTTTGTGATGATTTATTTGGAAAGTATTGTATTTGGCTCTAGTAAGAAAAGAAACCTGCTTTGCATCTTAAACTGAAAACTAAAACCCCAGCTGGGCAAAAATTTAGGCAGGTGTCCATTTTTTTGCTTTATGAATATCTATTTGCAGAATTCAAGACTTCAATGATCTACTTACATTTTTTGTTGTTGCCATTGAACATAAAACTTTTCACTTTGCTTTATGGTTGAGCTTCTTTTGTTCAAGTCTTCATACCTATTAAGTAAGTAACTCCTCTATCAGATTTCCTTAAACTCTTCTCTATCATGTTTCCTCTGTTACAGTGGGTCCCCTACTGTACTGTACTGCAACTTGATTTGATATATAAACTTGAAAGTGTACTACATTTACTATACATCATGAACAAAAAGACTGCTTTTTTTAGGCAATATAGCATTCAATTGGTTTTTATAAACTGGTAACTGCCACACATCATCAACTAAATTTTTACCTTATGCAGTGAGATTTGTACCTACTATCATGAGGACTGGATCTAGCCCATCATGACTGGGAGTGTTCCTCCCACTCTCTATGACTGTGGGTGGTATGTAATCTACATTGAGGATCATGCAGGCAGCACAAGTGGACACATTGTAGCAGACCTCTGTAAAGTGCCACTGCAGAAGCCTTGTAAAATGGAGGAAATCTCACTAAATAGTAAAGGAATGCTGCTTTTCAGTCTTATTTGGGGATTTTTTTGTGTGGCATTTTTGATGGATCCTCTTACTCAAAATCCATCGACTCATCTGATACAGCTGGAACCTGTGAAGTGTTAAACTCTTAACCTCATCCTTTTGGAAGATGACTTAAAATAGGTAAAAGGATGTGTGTTTTGTGGGGAAGGGGGATATATATTAAAAAAAATTAAATAATGGTGTGATAGGGATAAGGGGCAAGGGGGGGAGCTGATGGTTTAAATCTCCATGGGCCTCGGAATCGAGCCTGTTTCAGTCAGATTGTGGCCCTGCTAACAAATCCAATAGCAGCTAATCTGATCATCTGCTCTCCAGTTTTCATGCTGTGTTTTCTTCAGAGTTCCTTCTCCTAGTTCCAGTCTGTGACAGTGTGATAAGACACAAGAAATTTAGTCATCATTGCTGCTGTAAAGGAGCTCAGAGAAGGGATTATGATATTCCATAACCCTTACATTAGACACGGACAGGGGCAGCCACTGCTGTGATTACAGGCCTGAACACTGCTGTTATTTTTCCCACCGCCCTCCCGCTAGTCATTTAATTATTTATTTATTTATATATTATTTTTTATTTCTATTTTTTTCAAGAAAGCTTTAAAGATTAGCTGAGAAATAGTCAGTGTCACAATCATCATCCTAAATCTCATGCAGAACTCAGAAGTTGGGCAGCTCAGAAGGTTGTTACACTTCTAACCAGCAAGATAGCTCTCAACCAAGTTATCAAAAACACTCATCCACTATTCAGTCATTATTTGGAAATTCAAACAGTGTAAGCTGAACAAATCAACATGGAATACAGAGAGGATGCCACAGGGAGCACTGATTTGGGAAAAATATAGTATGCCACTGAGGCAAGTCAGAGATTAGTTTGCCTTTCCTCTGTTCTGCACATGGCAATATTTATGATGAATATATTATTTCCAGTACTTCTTGCTTCTGGATATCAAGTAGATTTGCAGTGATGTCTCTGAACTAATAATTTGTGTTAATTGACATTCCTGCACCAAATCTCTTTATGCTACCTGTGACTCTTATCCCCAATAAGACGGGTCTTCCTGAAAAGCAGCAAAGTCACAAATTAAAATAATGGGTGATTATGGAGGCTAGATTTCTCAGTCTCAAAAGGTAATAAAATGGCCTGGAAAGAATCTGTTCTGTTATTTGTTCGGTTTAAAGGGAAAAAGCGAGAGCTTTTAAATTGGTTTATGCTGCTGGTTAAAGATTTCTTTCTTCTTGCATTTCAAAAGAAACCCCCATCAGTGGCGTTGTAACCTGTTTTGCTGCTTTATTATAAGGAAAAGTACTGCATGGAAACGTACATTATATGCCACTCAAAGAGAGTGGGTGGAGCACTGGGAAAGCACACAGAATTTGGCTGGGATGTTCTATGTCTGTACGCTCATGTGGTGTGCAGTGTTGCCCTGCCTTGCTCTGCTCTGCTCGGAGAGGCCAGGCAGACCCAGAAACAGCTCTGTGGTGGTCACTGGACTGGCTCAGTAGCTGCTTCTGAGATTGTAAAAGAAAATTTCATGGCAGATGAACCATCTGACAGGAGGTGACTGATCACACTCAACTCTGAGGAAGGAGGAAAGGTTTTAATCGCAGCAGTAAAAGGCAGATCTGTAAATCTCTGTGGCTCCACTCAGGATCAAAAGAGATGCTTGTTGTGAGCATTGGGCCTCCCTTACACACAATTCTGGTTATGTTTGGCTTTTACCTCCAAGTGAAGGGCACACTTGAGAGCTCTGAGGGCAGTGGAGACTGCTGCCCTGCTGTTTGGTGTGAGATTTTTTGAGCTTTTCAGATGAGATTTTGACTCAATTTATAAAGTAATAGTGATCTACCATAAGCAAAGACTAAGACTTCAACTCCTGGACCAGATCAGAGAGGACCGTGTTTAAGTGTAAAGAGCTACAAATAGGACAATGCAAATATCATGTTAATACTTTATATTTGAATATATGTAATCATGATGAAGAAAGGAACTTTGAGGTACATATTAACATCAGTAATTCCTACTAACTGATTTAGTTTAAAATTTAATCAAAGTATTCCAAATATGGTTTGCTATATTTGATGCTATTTATAATGGTTTCTGTATGTATTAATTTTCTTTTTAATTGGAAGACTTATGTGGTACTATCTCTTTGAAAGTTGACTGGAAACTATTAATTCTGACTTATCAAAATTTTGCAGTCACTTAATATAAGGTTTAACTCAGCAGTGTTTTCTGGAAACAGCTATTGTTTAAACAAAAATTCTCTGTATCTTTTCACAGAATATTTTTTCTAAGACACAGAAAGAGCAAAGGTAACTCAGATGCATACATAGCATTGCTTTAACACTAGCTTAATCCTTGACAAATACAGCTAGATTTCTTTGGCCTTTTTACAGAGAATATTGAAAAGATTATATATTACCACAGAATAAAAATTCCCTAGTAAAAGTAAGCTGTGAGAGAAAAACTGTGCAACCTCTTATAAAAAATTCATAAAAACTGACAGATGTCTAAGACTGATGTCAAAATTCCCTATTAATTTATGATATTTTGTATTAGGAGATTCAGGAGGCCTTGTGTGCAGAGATGACAAGATAAACAATGATAGTTTTTGCTACGTAGGTAAGCAATCATTCTGAGAAAAAGGGAAAAAAAATAAACAACAGAAAATCCACCCTCCAGCATGTTCTTCTTCTGTATTTTGAACTTCTGTGTTGAAGTTGATTGCCTTGAGTATGCCTTAGACATTTTAATTTGATCAAAACCTTTTGACATTTCTTTAACATATTTTCCTGTATTACCTCTGCCGACTCAGGTATTGCTGACATCCGCAATCAAAGTGATCCAGCACAATGGATCAGCACTCAGCCCGTTACCCTATCCCATTACAATGAAGTCTAACTGATATTTTTGTTTGCTTGCTTTTGATATTTTGCTTTCTTCTAGTTAAGTGAAAATTTATTATAGAGCAATATATCCAGTGTAGATTTTGGTATGGAGAGGCCCCATTTGTCCTTGAGCTAATCAAATTGTGAAGTCAGACTGACAAAGGTCAAGGTTGCCAACTACTTCCTGTTTCCTTTAAAACAAAAAGAAACATTAAAACATCCCAAACTTTTAAGCCATCACCATGGGGATTTTAGAAGATGATTGAGGCTGAAACAAAGCTTACCCTTTTGCTTCTGGGTATCAGGAAGGACTTTAATGGTATCACGACATTGATCATTGAATTCAAGGTCACAGTCATGTCAGTGTTAATGAATTCCAAGTATGATTTCAGAAGATATTAGTATACAGAACATAGGAAGCAGAGCATATTATAAATGCTCTTTGACATTATTTATAACAATCCAGAGTAAAGCTTTATGCTGTTGACCTATGATAAATTTAGACAATATTTTTTTGTGTCATGTGAATCAACATGAAAAAACAGCAACCTTACTTTCTACATAGATTTTCTTTATTAATCACTGCTTTAAAGAAATTGTATAAATTTCTTGAAATTAAGATTGCAAATTTCTGAAGAATTTGTCTAATCCTAAGTAAAATATTGATAACACTGCGTTCTGAAATGATTTTCTGTCTTTGCTGATTTTCTCAGTCTATAGTCAGTTCACATTTTCTTGTGATTTGCACATATTCAAAGTCAGATGAAATTAGGACAGAGCTGTCTCAGTGAAGCCCACAGTGACAGAGATCTCCCCAGCTGCAGGAATTTGCAGTTGTGACTACCTCTTTTCTCTGTCCACTATAAATATTTCAATAGGTCATGGAAGAAGCCAGCTACACAAATCACAATTAAATGTATTGAGGTTAGCTTGCTTTCCATTGGTGTAGCTTAAGCTAAAACTTCTTTAAAATTCATTGTTGTGATGTATTACATGCATTTTAGCTATTTAAAAAACATATTTTTCAAAAAGCTTTATCAAAGGGATTTTCTTTATTTTTTAGTTATAAGCGAACTATCATTAAAAGTTGAAAACGCTGCACATTTTAGTGAGATTTGTATTCCCACTTAGAATCTCTTCATATTTTTAGAATCTGTCTCTACCTGTATTAAAACCAAACACTACAAGATCTGAGAATGTGACTATTAGTGGTACTTTAAGAGATGTTCTGTATAAAAAACGGAGGAAGTACTGGCTCTGATGCAAGACTGAATTCTGGTTTTTGAAACTACAATGACCAGGGACCAGGTCAACGTGACAGCAGACAACTCCCTGTGCTTCTGGAGATCATTGCAAAATTTCAGAGTTTTTGACTGTGCCTGTACAGTCCTAATAAAAGAAAACAATCTAGAAAGGGTAGAAAGAAACAAAAAATATAAGATGTCTCATCTGAAAATAAACTCTAGAGAGTTATTTTCTACTGAATTCTATCAGATAGTATGAGTGATGAAACTTTCCCAGCAACAGCAGTCAGATCAATGCTTACCAAAGACAAGTGATGACATTTTATTTGCTATCAAATTTAATTTAGAGTAGGACAAAAATTAGACATCTCAAGGTGCAAAAATCCTTCAGTTGAAAACTAACAATTATTCCATGCAATTCTTAGACCCTCTCAACAATTTTCTACTGTTTTCTACTACACTATGGCAAATGCTTATTGGAAAGTATTTTTTTCTACAAACTTGACACAGCCAGGATCTGTCTGATTACTAGTCTGCCCCTTAGAGCTCTGCAGCCTTCTGGATCTGTGAACACTCTGTAGAACTATGGGAGAGAAGATAAGCACTTGTATTTGCACTTTCTGTTAATAGAGAACCTGGTATTTCCATGCAATTTTCGAAATTATAAAATCATACAAAAAATTCATAGAATCATAGATTGTGGTATGGGTTGGAACAACCTTTCACAGCCATCTCCTCTAACCCACCTGCCATAAGACACCTTTTACTAGACCAGGTTACTAAGAGCCCCATCAAACCTGACTTCAAATACCTCAAATAATGAGGCATTCACAACTTCTCTTGGCAACCTGATCCAGTATCTTACCACCTTCCTCATAGGAAAAATTGTTTTGTCCAGTCTACCCTCTTCCAGTTTAAAGCTCTTGCCCTTTTCCCTGATCTTGGTCGAAAGGCGGCTTTGGTAAAAAGTCTCTCTCAATCTTACATGTCTACTTTATACTTTGAACTGGAGCAATAAAGTCTTCCTGGAGCTTTCTATTCTCTAGGAAATAAAATTTTAAAAAAACAAATGTGTCCTCTGTATCCTCCAGATCGGAACCTAATTAATTGATTTGGAGGACCAAAAATTAATATAATAACTTACCTAACCACTGTCTGGTAACTTACTGTAAGGTGCTCAGATGATGCTGGCAGTGTTCAGAAAGCAAGACAGGAGACTGAATGCAGTCTGCAATTCTTGGAGTAGGTCTAAATCATTAAAATAATAATCATTCCTGAATATAATATCTTTTCTTGGAGCATCTGAGCATTCTGCCTGTACTTTCCTCTTTTTAAGTGTGATCACTGAAGACAAATGTATATTTTGAGCAGAACTTAAAAGATTTGACACCTGGATTTGGCATGTTATAAGGGATATGTCTGTAAATTAAGCATTTTCAGAATTTTCAGAGGCATAAAATTATCACAAAAGCTTTTCCTTTAGTGAAACACTATTTCTAAATTAATTTAGAAAGCACTTGTAAAAATAGTTTAATAATGAGGAACAGTTCACTTTACCATTAGGTGGAATAAATTTGATCATTAATAAGGCAAACTTAAGTGTGTTCACATTTGGTAAAATCTTATTCTGAACCAGAAAAAGACCTTGAATCTGTGCTATGCACTAAGGAAGTATATGACAACTCTCATTGCCTCTAAGTTACATTAGTTAAGGAATTTCTGTACACCTATAAAGTGTATTATTTTTAGAAAATATTAATATATCTTCTTTCTGAATCTGTGTTACCATAATAGTAGATGACAGGTATTAGATGATTAGCCCTGATATAGGGTAATATTCACATAAGGAACCAAATCTCCTAAACAGGATGTTTGATAGGTGTCCTGTGGCAAAAGGACTCTCCATTTCCATTACAAGGGTTCTTACAGAAGCATCTTTAGCTGGATTGGGAGAGTACCTCAAATCATTGTTTTTATTTAACTGGTTGCAATCTTAAGTATAGCTTTAACTACATAACTGTATAATTTTTCTACACAACAGAACATCTGTTAAATATCTTAAATGCTTGGAAAGGACTGTTGTCGATGCTGTTCACACAACAATAGCTTTTATTGAAGATTTAGTTTCTAATGTCTTATCTGTGTACAATTTGATCATTTCTGCAGCAGAAATCACGGAGAGCAGCCTTTGGGACATCCCACTCACATTGATAATAGACACATTTAAGTGAAACAGCAAGAGCTGCCTTGAGGAATTTTGAGAATGACCAAAAGTTACCACCTGGGTTTCTGTAAAAGTAGAATAATTAATTACAGATGTTCCACCTATCACCTAGTTTCAAATAGACTCCAAGCCAAAACCCAATATGCTATCTCAACTATACATGTGACTGATTAATGATTCAAGTGAACTGAGAAGGCATACAAACACAACAGCTCTGGTGCCTAGCTACATCCAAATCATAATTAAAGAAAGAATTTTATTTTAGGAGGAATTCTTTACTGTGAAGGTGGTGAGGCCCTGGAACAGGTTGCCCAGAGAAGCTTTGGATGTCCCACCCTTGGAAGTGTTCAAGGCCAGGCTGGATGGGGCCCTGAACAGCCTGGGATAGTGGAAGGTGTCCCCGTTTATGGCAAGGAGATTGAAACTAAATGATCTCTAAAGTCTCTACCAACCCAAACACTTCTGTCCTTCTATGATTGATTTTGTTTGGTCTGGGCTGTTTAAAAATATGTTTCTCTCTTGAGTTCTTACCTGTATTTAATGAAATCTACCTCTTTTGATCTATGGAGATTAACATTTTTAGTGTAGAATCTCATCTGCAGGACTGAATTTGATTTGGGAGACTGGATTCCTTTCTTAATTCAGCAACGGACCAATACCTGTGATTTTTAGAAAAATTAGGGAATTTCTAATATAATTTTCTTAATCATCATAAAATTTTTGATTCGTAAACACTTCTTCCAGGGGTATTTTGTAAAATATTTGCATCAAGAGATGACAAGTGCTTAAATGCATTAGGATTTTTGTAA
The DNA here is from genome assembly GCA_032173965.1 of Sitta carolinensis. Classification (NCBI taxonomy): domain Eukaryota; kingdom Metazoa; phylum Chordata; class Aves; order Passeriformes; family Sittidae; genus Sitta; species Sitta carolinensis. The sequence goes on along the minus strand of CM063284.1, from coordinate 90,487,413 downwards.
GCTCTGAACTATACTGCATTGTTTCTGAACTATGTATATATGGCTCAATAATATGTTTGAATAGATGAGGTGGAAAAAACTTCAGTGATTTAGAATATCTGCAAAGTAATGATATGATTGAGAGGTATTTTTAATTTTGAAATTGAAGAAGATTTGTGTTTTGTGTAAATTTAATTAGCTTTCCTATAGCCACATATGGTATAACTATCCAGTGTCAAGAAAATCTGCTGCCAAAAAGCAATGGAAGCACTGTCCTTTTTCTTTATTTTCACTGATCAGAGTGGAACTGGAGAAAAAAAAAGCCAAGAAGAAAAAGCTTTAAAGGGAGAGATGAAACTAACACCTGCTCTCTGGTGCTATTTCAAAACTATTCTCTAGCCATCAGTGTTTAAATATTGTGATTCTAAACCTAGATTTGACACATATTGTAGGAAAGTATGACTTCCCTATACTAGTTGCACAAATTCTACTGTATGTTTTTTGCTATTAGTACAGGTAACTAGGATCCACTTTTTATATAAGTTTCCATATATTACCATAATAGCAGCTTTATGCCTCATAGTTACTTGCTTTGTTTTTCTTTCCCATTTTATAACAGCATGCCTGAAGCCCATCAATATTCAAGTTAGTACTTTAAAATGAAACTATAAATTTCAATTTAGAGAAAATAAGCCCTTATTCAGGCTCATAAGTTTTAAATAACACATTACCATTGGCTACATTAAGTTTGCATTTCTAATGTTATTTTATGCATTTGACAATAGATGTTCCTCTCTGCTCAGCAGTGGAGAGCAAATGCATGTGAAATGTAAGTCTGCTTAAAATGTAGGAATTTATTAGAGCTGTCAGTCAGCAGTGACATGAGAATTAAATTATTTCTGAAAATATTTCAGTTGATTTTTGCACTTTCTATTGTCTTTATCCTATGAAATTTGAGTAATAAATATCTCTTTTAAAAGGTTTTCTTCCTAGACTGGTTAGTGCTTCCTAAAGTCAAATAAAATGAAAGTGAAAATAGAATGTGCAAACCTCTTAAGGAAGGTAATATTTGGAATAGGAAAAAGAAAAAAAAAAAAAAAGTTTAATTACCTATTTCTATTAATCTCACAAGAATGAGTCTAGTTTATTTCTATTTTCTTTGTTGTTGTTTAATTTAGTACCTTTAGGAAAAAAGGTATTTAATTACTTTTCCTTTTTTAAAATTTTATTTTAAAGTTAAAGGGACATACTGGTGGTCAAGTGGCATCTTTTGCAACTGTCTGAATATTAGCTGTGAAACAAATTAATATAAAATTCCCTCTGCTGTAGGACTAACAGCAAGGAACTTTTCCTTTCTGTTACTACAAAGCGCTACTTTTCCTGGCAGGAGTGATTCCCATTCTTTACAGCTTTTCTTGTTTATTGCGAGGGTTGCCAAGTGCACTGATTGATCTGAGAGAAAAATTTCGTTTTCACTCGACTCTTTTTTTATGATCATCTGGTGCTACTGCCTGCATTTCTTAAGCCTATTTTCTTCTACAGAAATTAGAATGAAAAACAATTAGTTTCCTTATGAAATATTACATCTGTGAGCTACTGCAGTCATGCTACCTTGATTCATTTTAGTTGTTAACTTAAGAGCTTTTGCATGTCTAGAATAAAAAGTGTCAAGAATGAACTCACTCTGCACAGTCTTTTAGAGCTGAGAACCTGACTGCATAGATCCTATGTACTACATCTGTCAAAAAAACTCAACAATAAAGGGAAAAAAAAAAAAAGGGGAGGGGGGGAAACAAAGAGGGCTTTTTGTTAATTGGTTAGTTAAAAATGTTTAATCTTGGCTCAAGTGTAAAGACATAGCTAAAAAATAGTATGGATAAATAGTGACAGAATTTGGATTCTTGCATTCATATAAATATAATGGTGTTAAGAAAGAAGAAATTTCCACAGTACCATTTGTACTTTATTTCTCTGTGATGACAGGAAATTCCAATGGTTTCTTGGACTGTTACAATGTTTTCACATGAAAATGTTGAAATTCAGTCATGGCATAAATAGAAGAAGTTTTGCAATGTAAATTTAATTTGAATATAACAAATAAAATGAGCGTATTTTCTTCATTCATAGGAATAATTCTCACCTGGGGATTTATAATGAATATATAAATTTGTCATGCATTTCTTTGTTATTAGATGAACTCTGTTTCCAAAAAGGGTATTATGACCAGAAAATATACAGTACTAGCTTTAAAATACCTGGAAATGCCTTGCTCACAATTCTAATTAAAAAAAAAAACAAAAACAAAAAACAAAAAAAAAACAAAAACAAAAACAAACAAAAAAAAACAACAACAAAAAAAAAAACTGTAATAGGTTAAAAAATCCTGATTGATATCTTTGCTGAACTAGATATCCTCAAAACTTGCATTTGATTTTCCAGATACCCTTCTGAATTACAGAAATTTTTATAGGGATTATCTTTAACTAATAAGGGATGCAGGAGGGAAAAAAGGGAAAACTTTTGGACTCAGAGAGGAAATGAATGGATTGATATGGAACTGGATTCATGTCCATGCTATATCTTAGATGTACTGCTGAATTAACATGCACTTATACTCCATTAATACTCAAACTGCTGTGAGCTGTCTTAAACACCTCTATACGTTTTCATAGATATCACAGTCATAATTCTGACCCTTTTATGCATGCTGAGATAGCAACAAAATACATTTATTTTTTGTCTAATGAAGCAACATGAGTCCAACACACAGATTTGAATACTAGTTACATTGAATACCTGCTGAGCAAGAAGATTGGGTCACATTTTTTAAGAAATTAATCTGTAGTCATATAGAACTATGGGTCACTCAAAAGTGATGCTCTTTGTTCATTCTCTTCTGGCGTTATTCCAAAAGAATAAGACCATTTCAAGTTTTTCTGTGTTAGGGGACACAGTCCAGGCATTAAATAAATGAGTTACCAGACTTAGATGATGTAGGTGTCTACATTATGTCAGAGAAATTCAGGCTCAGGTTTATGTAGCTACAGTAATCCAGAATTCCCATGTAAGCCATGTATAGCTGACATGCTGGAATATTTGCTGCAACAGCAGGAGGCTTGTGCTGTGGCCTCTGGCATGATGCAGAAGACAGTAGAATTTCATCTCCAAGTCAGACTTTGCTTTCCCAGAAGAGCCTCTTCATAACTCCTGTTTCTTGGTATTCTACTATCCATACAAGACTCTGCATTTGTGTTTCTGGGCAAAGACCTTGAAAGAAAATGAGTCTGGCTCTTCAAAAGTGTGGACAGAATTCACTCTGGACTCTATGAAACTGATCTTGAACTTTAACTTGACAAGGCAGTACACAGATACTCAAGCTGAATCAAGGTCTTCAGAGGAGCTGTCCCCTTTTACTGTAGATATTGTTACACCAAGGACTGATTTGTTCATTCATGGAACAAGAAGTAAGTTCACAATTAGGATGTCTGAAAGAGAAGTCTAATAGTAAATATCATTCAGATGCAGAAATGTACAAATCAGCTTTGCAATCTGAACAATATCCATGGCCAGTGGCTTGAGTCTGAGATTTCATGGTTATCACTCCCTCCCCAAGTCAAATGCAGAAGTTACACAGCAGAGTACAGGTGAAATCTGGTATAGGCAGCAGCAGTTTTTAATTAACAAGGCAAGGTAATGTTTTGTATAACCCACTAATGAGCCTTTTACAAAGCTGAGGAAAAGCTGATCTGTTGAAAACTTCATTTTCAGCTTGCCCTGTGTGAATCATTCTGTGCTCTCATCCAAGCCATTTAATAAAAAATTACATTATCCAGATATTGTACTGCAAACCAATCATGTCTCCAAAAGCCTGCCTGGTTGTAAATCAAAACCTTTTTAAGGCTTGGGAAACAAGGATTACTTGCTTCAAGTGATGGAAAAGTAGTGTACACAGGAATCTGATAATGCCAGTAGTAGAGGTCACATCAATTAGGATAATTTCAACCCATTTGAATAAACACAGCCACAGCTCCAAGTAAAATCCAATAATAGATGTTGCAAAGCAAGCCATCACACCTGAGTACTTGAGCTTTAATATTTACTGGAAATAAATCAGTCCAGGAAAGCAATCTGGAAAAAATACTGTGAGATGACTACCATATAGAGTGCATACCACAGTGTCTAGAGTTTTCTTCTTTTTCTCTAGGTCTTGCAATGCTTGGCAATAGTGTCTGTTGTAGTAGTGATGGCAGTATTAGTTAGAAGCCACACAGTAGCCACGTGTGCTCCAGAATGTTTTGCTATTTTGTGGGGCTACCAGTAGTTATCACAGAATCATAGAATAGGGTGGGCTGGGAGGAACCTTAAAGATCATCTAATTCCAATCCCCTGCCATGGACAGGGATGCCAGCCATTGGATCATCTTACCCAGGGCCCCATCTAACCTAGCTTTGAACACTTGCAAAGATGGGGCAAAAATATGCTACAAAACAAAGAGGGACAACAGGGGTGTGCTATAGCAGCAGTTCAGTTCCCAAAAGAGGCTCCAAAGAAAAAGAAGCTGCTCTTCAGCTGAGGCATACTTTTGCAAATAGGTGTTCCAGTACTATGTTTCATTAAAAAAAGCCATCAGCAGTAAATATAACCAGTTTTAGACACATTTGACTGCCTGTAAGGCCATTGCTTCGTAAGTTCCAAAATAAGGACAAGGAAAGCAATATTAATAAGCTGAATTTATAAGGGAGGGGAAAAAACTTATTTTCGAGCTAATCAGGAAGAAGCATTCAAGCCATGTCTTACTTTAAAAGCTCATTCTGTTTCATTTTGTTTCCAAAGTTGTAGCAAACCTGTGGATAATACACCATAGCTGATGAAAATTGTGATTTGAGTTCCTAAAAATGAAATAACATAGCTCAAGAGCTACAGAGAAAACTGTAACTTTTGTAACTTTTAAAAACTATTTTTATCCATTCATCTCAAAATGTGAAATGCAATAAATTTTTCGTTTACAAATACAATCTTGAATGCCAATATGAAGATAATAGGTAAATATCTGGTGTTTTTTCTTCCTATTGGAGACCAAATGTGATATGGCACAGATATTTCTTCTGAGCTTATGTAGCTGGTCTGGAAGTCTATGTTGCTGTGCAATACCATTGATTTTAAATGGCCTCATATGCTAATTTTTAAAACACAGTTCTCTACAATCAATATAACAGCACTGACATATCTACTAGGTATTTCCAAGCACCCTTTCCTCTGATCAACTTGTCAGTTAGGAAACACAGATTTGTAGACACATCTTTATTCTCCTTCAGCCTGTTATTTAAAACCATAGTAATGACGTCAAATCAAACGACAATTAATGACATTAAGCAATGTCAGCATTACATTAATGGTTTTGGGAAAGGAGGCATTAGCCCTTTATTAATATCTCTTCCCCACAACCTTTCCTTAACAACATACCTCCACAAATTATGAAGCCTGAGAAGTCTCTGCATTTTAGTAGTCACCAAGTGTGACACTCATCTTTGTCTTCCTTTTCCTGTGTTATATTCACTCATCCATGTTCTCAAGGAAAAATTGCCATTTACGTTGTTTAGGAGATACTTTAGCACGTGAGGACCATGTTCCTCTTTCTAAACAACTGAAAGTACTACAGAGATTTAAGAGCTGTTAGCAGTGATCTCTGAGAACACAAAGGGTGGAAATGATACTGAAGAATGGAACAATGCAGATGGACTGCTCATATCTAAAATGGGATAGGAATTCTAAAAGGAGGTATGAGAGAATTACAGATTAACCAGTTTAAAATATATGTAACCTGGAAGGTAATGGAAAAATGACTATCGGCCAGCATGGATTTGTCAATAGCAAATGATTTCCTTCTATTATAGAGTAGTAGACCCTGTGGACAAAGCAGAAGAGGTAGATATATTTTAAAAATAGAAATCTTTTAACACCGTACACATGGTATTTTCCTATGCCATTTAGAAAGATTTTTTTTTTAAAAATGCTACAGTATCAGTGAAGAAAAGATAGAAAATATTATGGTTCACTGATAAAATCAAACATATCATCTGTTGCTGTCCTGTTCAAGATTTCTTTCTTGACATAGATGATGGAATGTTTATTAAGTGAGTGGGAAGCAACAAAACCACAAAATCTTTAGAGAACAGGAAGACAATGTAAAATTGTCATTAAACACTAGAAAAACTGTCTGCAAAAAAGAGAGACTAGATTCATATTTATTGAACATGGGAGACAGTTATCCACTGTAAAACCAATATGGGGAGAAAACTGGTAATATGAAAATTTTGCAGAAAGACATTTGGTGTCACAAGATAAATATTATGCTAAATTCAGAATTCTTGCTAAACAAGAAAAGGGAAGAGGAGACCTGTAAGACACATAAAATCACCCTTGTGTTGTTTCACTCCTAAACCCTGAGAAGACCAGATGGAGGTCATATGCAGGAAACTAATATGGAATTTAGAGATGTAGGAAGCATTTTTAATGGGGGGAGACTGAAGTTCCTACTTTTCATCAAGCTTCAGAAGAAAGTGGAAAAAAATCTCTTATTTTCTAATAAATGGAAGATTATTGAACTGAGAAACTGATTCATGTCTTTTCCTTTACCAAGATAAGCAACATAGGAAATCATAGGTGCTATAGTCAATGGAAAGCATTCTTATATTTAAATTGGAATAACTGAGATGCAGGTAGGGTTTTTCAAAAAACTAATGGTTTTAGTCTTAAGCTTTGAACATTTTTAAGAACAAGCTAGAGAAATGATGCATTTGCCATGACATATTAAACATCTCAAATTCAGTAGGGAAACGATCCCATAACATCGCTTCCTCTCATACTCTTTCCTACTAGGGAGGGACACTGCCAGGGAAAGTGGCAATCCATGCTTTCCCTGTTCTTTGAATGAATGAAAGGTGGGGTCTAGCAGGACTTTCCTTATGCTTCAGCAAAAGAAGATATTTTTCTATAAATACCTATGAAGCAAGACTAAATTTATAATATAAAGGAAAACAACAAGCAACAGTATTAATTTGGCTTTATTATGTTTTCTATTTCCATTTTGACATGCCTCACTACCTTATTAGCAATGTAAAGATATGAATACAGAAGTGCTCATTTTATCATGACAACATTCAGTTTTGAAACTAATCTAAAATAAAACCCAGGGTATGCACAGAAAACTCAATTATGAAACAAAAGGCATCCAGTATGAAATTAAGGTAGTACATTCCATGTTTTATGTTCTGGCATTGTAGTTTGTTACAGGGGTTTTTTTTGCTGATAAACTTCCAAAAGCTCACATAGCCAAGAACAGCTCTAATGGACTGAATCAAAAATTACTCACTTTCATCTGCTGAAACAAATTGGTTTAATATACAGTTGTTTGCTGTCAAATATACTAAAAAACTTGTGCCAAATAAAATTATAGGCTGTGTTTCTTGTCTTCCTGGTATATTTGCTAGGTGGGGGAATGGGAAAAGGAGGCAAGACAGTGGGTGGAATTATCTGTGCACTTGCCAACATCAGACTAGATAGCATTAAGAAGATGTAACACACACAATATGCGTGCAATGTGTCTGAGTTACACAGCCATAAAGTTTTTCCTTCCATTTTTTAATGTTTGACCATGTGCAACTAAAAAGTTCTAACCTGTTGGGTATTGCAAGATAGTATGCAAATAAGCCAGCTATTGACAAAGGACTACAGTAATTCACTTTTCTGTTAATCAGGGTGTGATTATCATTTGATTCTTTTGAACTCCATCCAGCTTGCTATTCTGTCTCTAATTCAAGCAGGTGTTTTGCTGCTGCCAGACCATGAACACAGCCCTGTGCCTGAGTCTTTCAAGTGTGCTAGCTGTGCAGATGAATTTTGCCTGCAAACTTTCCTCAGGCAATGAACTGACTAGTGCAGCATGCTCACAACAATGTTAATCTAGCTCAGGGACAAGCACTGCACATGAAAGACTATTTTTATCCTAATTTTTAATTGACATATTTTGTCCACTACAAGTTTTTTTCTCTCTTTCTCTTTTTTTTCCTCTCCACTCTTTCTCTCTCTCTGTGTCATTATATCTATCTAGTTTTTTCTTTCTTTTTTTTTTTTTCTTTTTTTTGAGACAGAAAACGGATTGAAGTGAAATGAAACTGCACTAGCTGGCAGACACAAAGCAGAAACAAGGGTGAAGTTAAATAAAATATGAGAGGGTGGATGCTCAGCAAAGAATTCGCCTTTGATTTAAAGATTAGATAAATTGGAAAAGTAATAATCAGGAAATTGAAAAGTGGGGACTATTATGCATTAGCATTGTGACTAGCATAACAAATCTTGTTTATTTATTTATACTTTCAGGATGGCACAATATTTTATATTATACAATAGCTTAAAATGTCTTCTGGAAAGGGGTCACAATGATACATTTTAACTCTACGATCCTAGCAAGAAATATTTGTGAAGTAATATGATTCAAAGATATTCCACAGAAATTGGTTTGAATATCAGAATCTTTCATATTTGTTCACATCACATGTGTTAAATGTAACTTGCTTAAAACATTTGATTAGTCCATTTCTATACAATATATTGGCCTTGGGTTTTTTTGCATCAAGTATCGTGTTGATCTTTAACTGAAAATGTATATATACATAAACCACTGTGGATCTAAACCATGATTTAGTATGAAAACACGGTTTAGAATGAAAATACAAGCATCTATATACTGACCACATAAAGCTTCCCTCCCAATTTTTTTTAATATGCTGTATTATAAACTCTTAAAGACAAAAGTCTAAGAGGTTAATTTGACAAAAGAAAAATTCAGAAAAGGGTTTCAGAGCTCACTGTTTATGAGTTGGGTGTTTTCCATGTCTCCTCAATATCTACATGAGAAATATTTAACATGGAAAGATACCTTATATTGTCTACTTTTTGCCATTTGCTCTTAGTCAGTCAAAAATCAGTTCTTTCCCCTTCCTTTGGATTGAAAAATGCAGAGCTCCCTCTCCTCTTCTGCTTCCTTGCTAAGGAAGTTTTTCCCAGAAGTTCAGGATCGTCACAATTGATGTCTCTCTTTCCTTGCAGTTCCAGACAGGAATACCATTGACCCTCCGTGGGTCAATGTGCTGTGCAAACAGCATCAATTCCATGCTAAGAAGATGCACATGTGGAAGGACATCCAGCTATGTCTGAGGGAATTTGAAAAGCTAAAACAGAGGGGTGAACACTTGATGTGCACTATTTGCAAAGGGAGAAGGAAAATTAAACTACTTCACAGGGAAGATTTTAAATAATGGAGAGAAAACCAGTGGAACTGAAGTGATGACACTGACAGCAAGAGAGGCTGGGTGTTTTCAGAAGTGGGATGGTTGAGCATGAATTGAGGGGAAAGTAACCATATATTTTGAAAAATCAAGAAATAGCAGCCAAAGAACTTCTAGACACTGTTCTAATCAGTTGTAAAAAGTTCAGGAAAAAGCTATTTTCTGGTGGGGGTTTTTTGTGTCTCAAAACCGCATCACTAGAGTAAAATGGCCATTAAATTCTTTGTTAATCCTTGTGTGTGTTAGTGTTAAAAAACTATATCAACGTTATTCTCTGCTTATTGCTTATTTAAGACATTATTCTTCCATTTTGATGACAAATGCATTGTTTATGACACTTTTATATACTTGCAAAACAGCTAATTTTAGACTAATTTGGGACCTTAATTATTAAAATCAGAGTGAGAATGAGAAAGAAAAAAACAAATTTTGTGTGGATTCTTTCAAAGGTATTATATCAGGTGATATTTTAAAATATTTTGTGCAATTATTTAACTCATAATTTTGTCTTTCACATCATATGATTTATTATAAATTTTAGAATGATATCTGTGCCATTGAGTTATAGTGTAACCGTACAGGTAACTATCATTTAGTTGACAATGTAAGGAAATTCAGTCAGCATCCATCACTGTTCATACAAATAGTTTGTACTCAAGTAAAATAGTTTTTGAAGTGATTTTCAATTTAAAAATTTCAGTTTATTTCATTAATAACTTTTCAATTGTAGTATAATTTTAGATGAAGTTAACTATTCCTAGATGTAATAATCACCACAGAAATAAACTCACAGTTGCATGATTGACACTCCTAATCAGAGAGCTTAACTGCTGTTTAGTTATAAGGGCAGATGTACTCAGACTTTATTTTACATAACAGTTTTCAGGTGTCAGCACTGGTTGAAGGCAACCCTATTCCCATTTTCTCTTCCCTTGTGGCATGATGGTAATGCATGAAGTGGTTAAAACTAGAACAAAACCCCAAAGTGTTCAAAATAATGATACTTTTTGTATGTTTGTTTGGGTTTTGTGTTGTGTTGGGGCTTTTTTCCATTTGTTTTATATTCCTTTTACATAGATCAGCTCACTAATCCAATGCACAGTAGAATCATGTCTTGAATGCAGGAGCACACAAATAAGATTCCTCATCCCACTCAAGTGCTGGAGCCTTGGGTTTATGTTGGAGCTGTGCCATAATACACTGTTTTATGAAACAGCTAATCTGATTTGACAGCTAACTGCCACCAGACAGAGCAATCTTCCCTCTTCTCTGCCTTTCCTCCTGGCCCTGGCTATGTGTGTCTGCCTACTCTCATGTCCTGGCAGTGGTACACTTGCAACTCCCCAGAGGGATGGCTCAGTGGAGCAAACCAACAGAAAAATATTCCTTTCTTTCTTCTTGGCATCTTGTCTGGCCCCCAGATTGACTCTGAGGAGGGCTGGGTGAACACCAGGTTCTCCTGGGCCAGGCAGAAGAGAGAAGCAGAGGACACCTGGGGCAGCCCATGGTCAGCAGCACACCTCAGGATTCCTCTTCTGTACCCACATCTTGTCAGGAAGCAGTACAACACATCAACAGTGCCACTGCTGACCCCCTGGTACCTGTCTTATAACATTCACTATTTGTAGAGTTATTTAAAATTTAAAAAGTCTCACAGAAAAAAAAAATGTTGAAGAACATCAGAGTTATGAACTGTCAAGAGCAGAGCAGTCCCAGTGGGAATTTAAGGCTATAGTAAGCTATAAGCAAGGTATTGTATTGTGTATAACCCTAGATATAGATATTGTAAGTGCTCATTTGTTTTCTTCATGTCTCCGAAACAAAATAGGTTATTTGAAATGGTTCTAGACAGATACAAATAATATTCAAAAAAATGAAAAATGTCATATAAGTCTATGACGAACTTTTCACAGAAGAGAAATTTCTTATGCCCACTGAGTATTGATGTCCATGGTTAGGTTCACCTAACTCAGCATGGATTTAGTCACTGAGTTTTCATTCCATGGAGTTTTCCAGGGGCTGGGTAAGGTGAAATAAACCAGCTCACAACATGGAAAAATTTTGCACAATATGCGTGTTTGCTCTGCACCAAATTTGTCTCTGTCTCTCTTTTGTGAAAAAGCAAACTGTTAAGCAAATACTTGACGTGAAATTATGTATAAAGTGTCTTGAGTAGAAATGCATTAATAAAACCCACTCTTCTACCCATTACATGGGGCTCTGATTTGCCCCACTTTGCCTTGTACTTTGTGCATTTCTGTGCCTTCTGAGGTTCCTTGATCAGCACTGAGGACTTCTAAACTAGAGCTCACGACAGGTTATGGTCACCTAGTGGTTTTTTGAAATACTCAGGCACTATCCCAGTTTGAGGAGTGTCCCTGTGGGTGATGAACAAATGACACGAGACCTCGTTTTTTATAAAAACTTCATCTGACTCTCCTTTATTCAAAGACTGACCCCCTTTATATAGCTTCTCGAGCAGGCCATCTCATTGGTCAGAAGAGTGGCAGAACTCTTCATCCCATTGGCCCAAAACTGAAAGACAGAGAGAAGTCCATCCCACAGAAAGGAATTCAAAACCACACTCTTGTTACAATAACACTTGTGATGTTTATGCCAAGCCTGTGAGAACACAAGGTCTTCCTGAACCAAACAACATGAAGAAACTGAGTCCAGAAACTCAGGAACTTCAGGCCCAGGAGCCTCAGACTACAGAGGAGTACACTACTTTTTTTTTTTTTTTTTTTCTTTATTCAGAAGATTTTAGTGAAACTGGAGTATGAATTGCTATAAACTAATGTCTAAACTCCAGTTTGACAGGTAATTGCTGTAGCAGTGAGTACTGGAGCTTCTAAAGGTGTTTTTAATTCTTTCTCTGTGGTACTGTTAAATTATCCACAGTGATCTGAGTAACAGAAAAATTGGTTTAAATGCAGTGTCAGAAAAACAAGGGTTTTCAGACTTTTCCAGGGCAATGAAAAGGATTTGCAAGCTGAAGTGATCTGATAGTTATCTTCACACAAGAGATATAGGAGAAGAAGGAAGCTGAGTTGTTATTAATACGTAAACGGAAAATAAATATATATAACTATTCATGTAAACAAAGAGTAACTGAGAATTGCAGTCAGCTAAATGGATGCTGGTAATGTTAGCTGGAAAGGCTTTCATCATAAAAAAATTCTCAAATTAAATTGTATGAGTCTCACTGTTTTAATTTCTATAAACAGGATCATTAGGAAGCACTGAAGAATAACAATAATACTAATAACAAAAATGAGAACAATAGTATCGTAAAAATATATCTCATTGTCATAAATTGATTTCTGAAATGGGTATTGGAAAATTCTGAAGGTTATTTTCATTATCATACATTGTTACCATACCAAGCCAGTTTGGAGGTTTTTTTGTTTTATTGTCAAGAAAAAAAAAAAAAGGGATAAAATACAGATAAGGGTAAGGACATTTCTGTGCAATGTGGTCTAGATTGACCCTGCTTGAGCAGGAAGGCTGGATCAGATGTCCCTTCCAACCTTACCCATTCTTTGATTTATTAAGAAGAAGAAACAGGGGAAACAAACAGGAAAAATCACAAGAAAAATAAAAGGGAAAGGAAAGAGAAAAAGGACCCCGCCCCCTCCAAAGAGTAGGAAATCAGCACTATATTAAGGAATACCCAGTTCTGTATACAATTAGATGTGCATTCTCAGAAGCACAAGGCCCTCAGGATTACACACTGTACTGTTAATCATGAAGAGCTCTGTATCGAAAACTTTAGGACCTGGACTATAGTTTATTTGTGTTCATTATGAACATGAGTTTTGTACGTTAAATTTTATTTTTAAAACCTTAAATATAGTTATTTTCCCCACATAGTCACATGTATAAATATGAATTTATATACATATTTATTTATTTTTACATGTATGTAGCATGAACATTATTCATTAGCAGGTTTTAATGCAGCAAAATTGTATGAGAATGATCATGTCCTTCACAATACATTCTACACTGTTTTGTCATATTTTGCACATCTCAGGTAAGCAGAGTGTGCAAGAACTGTAAATCTCTGTGCATTTGTGACTTGAATATAATAATTTTTAATTATTTATTGATTATTGTATTTACATACATAACAATATTGATAAACTTAATTTACTTGACAAAAATTTAGAAACACCACTATATTAGTGTTCAGCTGTACTTAGCAAGCATTCATATTTTTCTAAACAAAAGCTGAGGTGCATGATGGGAAAACAAATATTAGCATATCTAGGCTTAACACAGCTTGTAGACTCCCTGGTGAGTAGTGCTTCTACAGCCAAGGATTATTCACACCATATACAATTACGTTTTCCTTTAAGACTGAATCTTTTATGCTGCAGATAAAAATGAGAAGCTACACAAAGTCTTCTAAAGAAATATTTGCGTATCTTCAATAAAGAAAAGAATGTAGTTCATCTCTTGCAGGCCAGACAAACTTAGGGAGTTTTATTTTATCTAGGAGTGTCTAAGAACAGAATTTGGTATACGGTTTGACCTCTCTGATTGTATTTTGAGGTTGTTATTGTAATTTGCTGTCGGCTCTTTAATTAATCTTGCAATGTCTGTAATATCATTGGGGCAGAAATAATTGCTTAAATATAAAAGGACCTGTTAAGACAGCCACATGGGAAACAGTGAAGTGGTGAGAGAGTGCACTTCTAAGATTTCCTTATTGACTGTTTAGTAATAAATCGTATGTTTTAATTGCTCTGTCAGAAGAATCCTTCAATGAGGGAAAGGTGACTGGAGCTGAATATGGGAACACCACAGGACAGCTGTTTGGTCTGGCAAAGGGCTCTCTGCACTTGTACTATATATCCAGAGCGACCTTTCAGATTCCATGTACATAGTAACAATTAAAAGTACACAATGACTTGACAATGTTCACTGTGACAGACTGCAGGTTGGCTGCTTCCCATAACAGCCTCCCAGGCAGAGAGGAACAAAGAGCCCGGGCCCATCTGTACGCGGCTCTGAATGCCTCATGTTCCAGAGAGTGCGCTTTGTTTCTCCAAACGCCCCAGGAAGCTCTTCAACAAACAAAACTCAGAGGTCCACAGGAGCCCAGTCAGGACATTAATATGATAATGAATTCCGGATTACCCTGACAGACGTGACAAAGAAATAGATCCTTTTGATAATAACTTATCGGGTTGATTAGGCGGAATTTGTCTGACTCCACGACTGTTGTGGGTATTTCAACAAAGTCAACAAACCCATGTATGACATCACTTGAGTCACCCTCTTTCCTTGTTGCTTTTCAGCAAGTCTGACCCATGCTGCTGATTTAAGGGTTTTTCTGTTGCAGAGTAAATGCAGATACCTGTCCAAAAAGGTATTATAAACCAAAAAATATCAGCATCTTTGCTAGTGCATGAAACAAAGAAAAATGGCCGCTTGTTACAGGCAGTTCTGAAGAAAAACTGTCATTAACTCAGAGGTATGACTTTGTTTTCCAGCTAATGTTCCTAGGCTGAATTAGTTCAATAGACTTTGTAAGATTAATTTCCAGTCATCTTACCAACAAGGAAAAATAGTTCCTTTTCCGGCCCACTTAAATAAATCTGATTCAGTAGAGGGTGTCATAGCATTTGGAAAGGTACTTACTTTTTTTTGTGTTACTATCGATTTCTGGGGTAATTATTATGTCTTCTTGGCTGGCTTCTCCAAAAGGCTCTAAGACAAACTTCTGTTATTCCACAAAAGCTCAGCAGCAAAAGAGCGTCAACTGGTTGCAGATACAGTAGATGACTAAGGTCACACAAAGTACCAAAATCGGGTGGCACCAGCCATCTGTAGTTAACAGCTATTATATAAACATAAAGGAATGTGCCCTGTGTTCTGAGTGATGGAAAAAAACTGGTCATTAGCCACTTGGGAATGTCCGATTCCCCCCACAGCTTTCCAGCTGCGATCCAAGTGTGTTTAAATAAAAACTTAGTACACTTAACAAGAAGTTTGATAGAGTGTTAACAATCCTCAACTTCACATTGAGCTGTTAACCAACAAAGTAGTCATTAAAGGCTGGTAATGACTGCGTTTCTTGAGATTATTGCTTAATTATAAACTTGACAGAGTGGGTCCTGCCTTCTGACTTGGGGGACATTTTCCATTGCAGAGTTTTAACTACAAACTTTTCTTACTATACCACCTCATTTATAAAACCTTGAATATAAGCTAGAGTGAGAATATGGACTTTAAAACAATTATTTGTACACCTCACAATTATGTTCAAACCATAACCGATCTTGGATTCACCTCAGACAGTGGACTAGCAAAGCTCAACTGTTGTTAACAAATGATTTCTGGAGGAATAGGGCTTTCTAGTAGAATAAAATAAGAATTTCTGAAAAAGAATTCTGCATTCTGATTGACTGGAAGGAGTCTAGAGTGTAGCACTTCTTTTCAAAAGAAAACCTATGAAAGTGATAAAAAACTGCAATGGATGTTTTATCTTTTGTTCTTTCGGAAGTGACTGAATACTGTTTTTAGTGAACAAGAAATTATTTCAGCAGCCATGACCTTGAAAGTTCCCCAGTTATTGCTGGCTGCCTTGTCTTAACATTTAATAATAATTTCCCCAAATCTGTAGATACCACGTCCTTATGCATACAAATGATTATAAAAATGTATTCAGGAAAGTTTTCTCCTCTGTACTGATATCAGAGCATCTAAATATATACTATCCAAATGCACAAGGAAAGATAAGGGGTGAAAAGTTTCATGGAGTCATATACTTCATATCCCAGCACATGAGATGGCCATGCACTGGTACAGAGGATACAAGAACAAAGGCAGTTCTATTTTTCTTTTTTTATTTGGTTACCTGTGTACTTCAAGTCACTATATACCACTAATGTATATAAAATATCTTACAAAAATCATTAAATAGCTGGGGTTTGAATGTGTGAGTACTGAATTTATTCCTTTTTTCCATAGGAAAAACAAAGCTTGATATATTTCACATTAATTTAAACTTCTTATAACTCCCTGGCACTTTAAGGCCACTTAGTATTTTCAAGCAGAGAGGCAATTGGTAGGAAAAAATTCATCCTTTAAACTGAATCTTGTTCGGTAATTCTCAAAATACTGAGTCTTCTAATGCTAAGTAGCTAAGCAAACTAATACATCTTTCGTTTTTTTCAGACTGTTCTTTTAGGTATTAAACAATGAGGAAATCAAACAAAATTCCGTCTTCAGAAGCTATTAGATCAAACATTCTTTGAAAAGAATAACATATAGAATATATTTATTTGTAAAAACTTTTAACTGAAAGTCTCCCCGATAGATAGATAAATAGATAGATAGATAGTTTCACAAATAATTTGTCTCCAAAATGATATTTAAATATTTTTAGAAGTGTTTAGAAAATGATTAAAATAATGAATTTCAAGATATTGTATTAATTATCTCTTCTGCGACAACTGTAAAGAAGAGTTGCATTTTTTAACAGGAAAAATTATATAGCTGAAAAAGATGGAGAAGACTTGGAGAACACAAGTACATTTAGGGTTTGCATTTTGTTTCCAATTATTGCCAGTAAATGAAAGGAGGAGCTGTTTGTTGGAAATCTGAAAGGGAAAAGAGACAAATATCTTTGCATGTGTAAATCCTTTTCCTCATTCAAAAACTCAGGCTTGTGTCCACAGTGGCTTGCTGGCTCAGTTCATCAGAAAGCCTGCAGCAATTCCCTGAGCCCTCATTTGTAGACATCACTTTGGCAATGGAACAATGCAGCAAATTCTCATTCAAGGGATTATGATACTATATATAAAGAAAACATGAAAAGATTTACATATATTCCATGTAATTTCCCCCATTATATATTAAGCATGGAGCAGAATTTTGAGTCTTTTAATTGGTAGATGTGTCAATAAATAATTTTTAAAATGGTAATTATATACCAGCATTTTATTTTCAATGATAATACGCATCTCTTATACCACACTCAATAGATGTCCCAGAATCTGCAGGCTGGGAAAAAGGATAAAATTCAAGCTATCCTTTTAGGGCTAAATTACTTATTTTGCTGCTTCATTTGAGTAGCACCTATACTTTCCGAAACCCACCTCCTGGTTTGCATGCACACTGCAAATGGCTTAGAGAAGGGTCACAGTCATTGTTGCCTGTCATTCTGTTTTCATGAATGAGAAGGAACAGTGGGAATGAAACCTTACCTTTCCCAGTGGTAGACCAGGCATGAGTGAAGAACTACTGTGCACCAACAGATTTGCAATGCCTACATTCCTATGCCTTTACAGGCATTTCAAGATAGAAGAGGGGAAGCTGTACCACTGAGAAAAGTCTCTAATGTAATAGATTCTCAGTCACAAAGATCTATGCTTCATCAGACAAATGTGCTAGTACTGCTCTGCTCTAGATGAGAAGTAAACACATGATCACAGAGCACTGTTTGTGATGGGCAGTGTCAAATCCAACAATGATCCTGACAGCAAGAAGCTGTATGAGACACATTCAAAACCATCACATTTGAACTCAAAATTAATTTCTTCCAAATCAACCCATGTTTAAATCACACATCTGCCTTCTAACACTGATTTTGGGAGCCCCAGAGTCCTGCTTGCTCTTTGTTGGGTGATAGCTTTCCAAGCAGTATCTTCATTTCTGGCTATCCACTATCTGCTAGTTTCTCATTCATTGAAGCATGATTAAAGACATCTCATCTGAAAATGAAAATTCCCACCAAACATTTTGACTTTATATAAAAAAAAAATCTTCCATTTACTTAACAAACTTTGGTATCAGACTCCTCATGGGAAACATGGAAAGAACTAGAAAGGAAAGGAGCCTGAAAACTTATTACTGTCGCTAGTAATGGGTGAGAAAAAAAAGCCAGAATGCAAATGAATGACAAAAGATGAGACATTGGCCACTATATTCATTGGTATATCAAAAAGACATTAATTTAAATTAAGTTAAATCGCATGGCACGTAAATAACTCTCTGAGAAGGTCTGGGCCCCTTTGCAAAGCTTCCTGTTGGCACAAATGCTGTACATACAGCACAAGCCTCTTGAGCACAATGAGCCAATGATGTACTGTTACACAGACTCCTGTGGTTCTGGAGCCCACTGGAGAGAAACAAGGTTTTGTGCAGCAGTGATTTGGAAGACCACAGTGAAGCGTAAGATAGAGCCTGTAGTACCAGATATGACCCTCAAAATTGGGCAGAGCTCCACAGCCTGCTCCCTTGGTGAGGACAGACTGGCTTTCCCTTTGTGGCAGAGGACCCACAGATGTGGGATGAGTGAAACAGGAACAACAGCAGCCTCTAGCTAGTTTTACATACCCTCAGTTGCCTGGCACATCAGCATAGAAAGGGCAGTTATAACCTGGGACTTACAGGAAAGACACAGCTGTCTGGAGCAACAGCAAACAACCAAGAGATTTAGTCTCACTACCTGAAATTACACTTCACACCTGCATGCAGAAGTGCAAATATTTTTCTCTGTTTTTCGGGGTTTTTTTTCCCCAACTTCTATACTCAG
Source organism: Sitta carolinensis (assembly GCA_032173965.1). Taxonomy (NCBI): domain Eukaryota; kingdom Metazoa; phylum Chordata; class Aves; order Passeriformes; family Sittidae; genus Sitta; species Sitta carolinensis. The sequence continues at coordinate 90,468,537 of CM063284.1, read as the reverse complement.
TCCTTACACAGAATTTCTGTCTACTTTTGTCAGTCAGTCAGAAGTGAGCCAGTTGTCTGGGCTGCTTCTTCAGAGACAGTTGAAGTAGCTAGGCCCCTGGGAAGCTGACTAGTCCCATCCAATTGGACAAGCACTTTGGGATGTGATTGTGGTTTTTCCATATGTTGATGCCATTAATTATGATTAGACAAATCAACCAAACTCCATTGGAAAACTGATTTTCAGGCCACAAAGGGAAGATGAGATGAATCACCATTTATGCAAAGTCACAAAAATACTTACTTATCTTATAGGACTCCTCAGAGGAAAAAGTATTTTGAATAACAAGACCATTTTCTTAAACTTCCGCCTCAGATTAAAAAATCCGAAAAGGTATCATCATGTTTACAGGAAGAGCAGAATGGAGTTGTTCGACTTTGATAGGGTCAAATGAAACCCTATTATGAATGAGAGAATAATCTATATATGCATTTAGGAATCAGCTAATATGGAGATTTTTTATTTATTTTTCTTTGTCCTAGTACAGATAATTTACCATTCAAGCTTATTAGTTTTGTCTCCTTAAATTCACGCTGCCAGAAGTCTTGGAGAAGCAATCTAAAAACTATGTTTTCATTTAAATGTTATGTTTGACATTACATCCAGAAGCACATGCAATGTAAATTATATAAACCCATTTCAACAATAATAAAATAGGCAAAAAATAATTTAAAAATCATATTATTTGTACGTGGCATGAAATTTCTATATATTTTATCATAATTCTTTATTCTATTTAAAGAATTTCTGCATGCTTTTAATCTCAAAAAAATATCATTAGAACTTAATTTGGGTCCATTACACATAGACAGATCTTTAATTTTGTCTGTTTCTTTATCTTTATCCAAATATGTTCATTCCCTATTTCACCACCTATTCAGATAAACAATGGAAAATTTTAATCCTGCCTAATTAATCTTAAAAAAAAAAAAAGAAAGAAGGTAAGCCTATATGTACTGCATGACACAAATCTTTGTATCTTAAACTTTATCATTTTGTCTTATTGACAAAAAATGTCATTTATTTCCTAGGATGCCCAATTGAATAGATTAAGGAGCATAGAAAGGAGAGGAATAGCATTGTTTGCTATCTGTGCTTTCAGATGTTTGTAAAAGCAGCTCCCAAAGTTACTACTTCTCTCTGCACCATAATGATATTGTACAGTGCCTTTTGGCTCTAGCACAATGTGTTATGCATCAGTGTTTAAGAGCATATTGTGCACCGTTATTGCCCTCTCTCTAGAGGACTACAAACTGCATTAGTTTGAATTACCAAATCAAAACTTTATGTGCAGCAGTTCCCCCACAAGGGCTTTAGCATTTTTATGTCATAATCCCTCTATTATCCCCCTCCTCACATGCTTTATAACCATTAAGTTATTGAAAAATTCTCAACAGATGTCATCTTAAGATGAATGTTGCTGTGCTGACTGGTATCAAGGCTGGAATCTGGATATTGCTCAACTTTACTAAAAGTGTCAGGGAGAGAATAGTCAGCTGTAAAAATACAAGATACGCCAGCAATGGTTGTTTTCATGTCAACTGCAACATGACTTGTAGTGTTTGCAATTTTAGCTTCTAGAAGATGCAGTTTTCATTTGATGGGTTGGCAGTAATGGCTTGAGATATGTAGCAAGAAAAAGGAAAATAATTCAAGGTCTTTTTTCCCCTCCTTTTATGACAAAAGCAGATTTGTGCATTAATCTGATTTAAGTCTCAAGACTTACCTTTTAGCATATATTTTTCCTATTGAGTATTTTGTTGAAATACAGAAACTTTTTGCATAGGCATAATAATTATAACAGGTTATTGGTGATTATGTATTCTCTGTGCATCTAAAGCACTGAAATACCAAACATGATCGCTATGATGGCAATGATAACAATTTATATTTTCCCTCTAATTCTATTGAGACATTTGTAATTTTAAACACCATAATGACATAAAAACATACATTGTGACATAATTTAAAACCATCTTAAATTTGAAGCAAACAAAGCAAAAGAGGTGACAGTATGGTATTTAAATAATAGGAGATATAGATGGCACAGATACCTGTCAAAATGAGATTAAAGAACAGAACCAGGGCCTACACTAGTAAGAGCTTTAAGAAATAGTGGCATTTGATAGTATATCAGCTTTTTAAGAAGCAGTTACTGTACAAAAGAGAGGAATATCATATCCTCAATTCATCTGAATAGAAATATAGCAGTTGAGTTCTTATATTCAGAGCTGATGTGACAAACCTGAGAGATTTTTAAAGAGGAAATTACAATAATCAACTCCCATGATGAAACAGGTATATTTTGTGTAAAGCTGGCAATGAATATGTAAGGGATATATAGTCCATGAGGACTGAAGCAGAAATAAATCTATTGGTACTGCATCTGAGATGTGAAGAATCTGAGTCAAAAACGAGGCTTGAGATTCTTAACGTGAATCTTCTATATCTTACTTTTACAGAAAGAAAAATCAAATTACAAAAATGTTCCCTATTTTCCTCCAGTGCTCTCCTAAAGGCCCAGAACTGTTTAATGGAAAGTGTTCCCATAATATCTATTACACAGACTGTTACTATTTATTTGATTCACAGCCGTATCTGCTATTCTAGCTGTCTAGACCCCTATAATTAGAGGAATATTGGTTTCTGGACAGTTTTCCAGCTATCCACTTTCCATTTTGCATCCTAAAGGCTCCTCCCTTCTGTGGAAGCTCATAGCTTCCAGTGGTGCAAAGATATAAAGAGCAGATGGGATTCACCAAAGAAAACTCTTTTAGCTGATATTAGCTGTCATAAAGAAGAGGCTGATGAAGTCAGTCTTGCCTGTAAGCAATAAAAGGTGGAAATGCCAAAACAGGGCTGTCGAAAGCAACATAGATCTGACTCTTCACTGTAAAAAATGGTGTTAAGAAAGATGATGCACTCAAACTTCCAGACATTCAAAACTCCCAGAAACTCTCAATTCTGACTGTTTTAATAGGTAATACTTTTGAATGTCCAGCCATCTTTAAGAGAATATTGAATGTTGAATTTTAGAAATAAAGATGTGCTAAACTTCTGTTTTCAAGATTTATTTAATGACAGAAAACTCATATTTAAGTCTTTATAGTCTCTGTGTATTGTGTATTATTCCTATTTGTCTCTCTTGTAAAAATATTCTAATTCAGCTCATTATACAGTGTATGCTGCTTTTGTTCTGTGGTGTGATTTCTAAACTTATGCCATATGAACATTTCCAGTTCTTTTGAATATGATACTCTACTTGAATTTTACTCACAGTTTATAAACTAAGTTGGTTAATGTATTCATTTATATGCTGTGATAGTCTTCCAGTTCAAAGCTTTAATATTTCATTGCGGCGCTGGTATCTGATCTGACGAAATTTATTTCTGTATATTTTGCAAGAATCTTCTTAGGTTTTCCCAACATTTATTTTTATATGGTTCTTTAGTGAAGGTTTGGATTTGTTCTTCTCTTTTTATTTCATGTTCCTTCCTCTATATTTGACTGGTGTGCCTTGGAATATAATCTGTAGTAACCTGGATAATTTTTATTACTCGATTTTCTAAAAGTCCAGGATGATCTGTACTGAGAAAAATAACTGTAAAGGCATCTGAGCTACTCCAGTGATATATGGGACTTTGCACAAAGGTTACACACAAAAAATGTTGAGAATCACATAATAACTAGGTTGGAAGAGACCTCCAGGATCATTGAGTCCAACCCATGCCCTAACATCCCAACTAGACTATTGGCACCAAGTGCCACATCCAGTCTTTTTTTAAACACATCCAGGGATGATGAGTCCACCGTCTCCCCAGGCAGACAATTCCAGTACTTTATTATTCTTTTCATTAAAATCTTTTTCCTGATATCCAGGCTATATTTCCCTTGGCACAGCTTGAGACTCTGTCCTCTGGTTCTGTGAGTTGCTGCCTGGTAAGAGACCAACCTCCACCTGACTGCAACCACCTTTCAGGAAGTTGTAGAGGGTGATAAGGTCACCCCTGAGTCTCCTTTTCTCCAGGCTGAACAACCCCAGCTCCCTCAGTTCCTCACAGGGCTTGTGTTCCAAGCCCCTTACCAGCCCCATTGTCCCCCTGGACATGCTCAAGCTAGAACCTCCCTAACTTATAGCAAATTAGAGTATTTTTCCTAAATATCTTACACCTTTGTCTATGACTCCAGGATAATGTACATTTGAAGATAAATTACTCATTTGCTTCCAATTTTACTTGCACTTTGTTAGGACCTGGCCTATCTTTGTGAGAAACAAAATTCTTCTACCAAGCAGTTTTCCGTCTTCTTCTTCAGCTGTAATAACAGAAGCTAAATAACATTTAACAAATTGCCACTTCCTTATGCCCTGTCTTCAATCCCCCATCACTGTTTTTAATGGGACAATTTAACCTTTGAACCTATGTATCCATTACAGATATAGTTGAAGAGCTTATAATTGGAATATTCCATACAACTTGACATTCAATATTATTTCTTTGCTCCTCTAATTATCCTTTTAACTTTCTTCTGCTTATTTGTATAAACTCTCTTCAGTCTGTCTTTCTACCAGACTGTTTATATATTTTTCAAAAGCCTTTCAATTATTTGCTCATTCTACTGTTTACATACTACGTAACTACATTTGACCTCTGTTACCCTCCCCCGTGTTTAGATTTAACCAAAATTAATTTCAGTTGCAAGGTCTGCAGCCATTTCTTAAATTGTTTCCCACTGCTCATCCATAGTGCACATCTCTGCATTGGAGAACAACCAAACAAAATCTCTTTGGAAATGTTATACAATATCAGACTTTCTAATAGTAAAAACAGTCCCAATCCAGAAACAAGCAAAACAGTTTGGTTTATTTCAGTACGGCTATGAAAAACCAAACCAGCTCCTAACGGTGAGATGATTACTGCTTTCAGGCTGTTTGGGTGCACAGTATTTAAAAAATACAAAGCAAAATTAGGCAGAACTCATGCCAAGACTAAAACCTGCGAACTTGAACAAGTCATGAAGTATTCCTGTCCTATAACTTGGAGTTGCTAGTCTTCTCCCTTCTTTGATGGGCATTATATTCCATCTATCTCTATGACAATCCTTCTTGCCCTGACATGTCATGACAGAATTAAAAGTACCTTCTGCTCTCAAATCTAAGTTGTGAGTATAGTGATTGACGGTGGCTGGTAGTAGGATTTACACTAATCAACTGTTTAAGGTAGTCTTGATTTCCATATAAGATACAGAAACCCTTAACTTTTCTTTTGCATATTCTTATATGATGCTTTTTACAGTGTCTCATATTTTTTTCCTCTGGAAAGACATTTTTTTCTATGGCTGAAAAGAGATATTGCAAAGAATGGAGTTTATGGGTCACTAAATGCTTACATTGTTTCCTTGTAGAGCAGTTTTTTTACTCACTTTCTCATCAGATAGCAAAGCAAAATTTCTGCACTTTATTGTTGTCCATGTTGCAAGTGCCTCAGAGAGAGTATTACTTGAAAGCCACTACCTTGTCTAGGCATATCTGGTAAAGATATTAAAGATATTATCTGGAAGTTAAGATGGTTTCCAGGAAACTTCAGCCTGTGACAGGCAGCTATAATCTTCTCCAGAAGAATATTATCCATCCAAATGTGAATAGTTGCCAAGACTTTCCATATTATATAAAAAATTTTAAAATATTTAACAGATTTTCTGTGAAATTTTCTGTGAATTTAATTCCCTGACATTATGATATGATGTGTTCACACACAGATAGTTCAGTGAGCTCAGCAGTATCCAGTTGTGCACTATGAGTTCATACTATCTTCTTTGGGTTTTGCATATCCCTTTTTCACTCAATAACTATGCAATTACCACCCCCCACTCCCCCACCCCAATATCACATATTCTCTTCTTATTACAGTCCCCTCTTTTCCATACACAATCTTCCTCAATGATGTCACTTTAAAGCAGACACCAATGCAATTAGAAAATAGTAGAAAATTCATTCATAATTGTTGATCTGTATATGAGGCATTTCATACGAGTGATAAATTTGTTGCCTTGAAACATTTTCCTAATAAGACTAAGACCACTGAGTTGAGTTTTTAACTTCTCATGCATTGTGTCTTAAAAATAAGGCAGCTACCATATTCTATCAGGGAAATGTCATCTCACCAAACACAAAAGATGAAAGAAAGAATGAATTCCTAAAATGAGGAATTATTTCAGAAGTGAATATAATCATTGGTTGCAGAAATTTTATCTTTTCTGAAATTTTCTCTAAAAACAAAAATGGGCTTTGACTTGTATTTGATAATGTCACACAACCTACACAACCTAAATGGGCATTACAATTTTTCCAGTTCAGGAGCACACGCACATGTATAGTTGAGTATTAAAGCTAAAAAAACCCCCCATTTCACTGCTCTGTAAAGCTAAATATAAAGGCCACGCAAAGGTTTCTTCTTTTTTTTACTTTTTTTTTTTTTTTTTTTTTCTTTAATGTACTGTGTTCACCAAAAGAGATTTGCAAGCACATTAAAGCAGAAATCCCTAAGAACTGCACTGGAAATCCTTCCTAAGTTTTAAAGATTTCCACAACAATGAACACACTTAAGTATTCTTTTGCATTCAGTATATGATGATCAAGAGAAAGGCTTTCAAACATGCAAAGAAATAGAGCACTCACTCATGACTATTATGTGGAATATTTAACAGGAAAAAAAAACAAATATATTTATTTTAAATAATGAAGAACAGTGAGTTTTATCACTAAGAGCATCTGAACAGCTGTATCAGATCAGACCAAAAGCCTGTCTGGTCCCGTATCCTGTCTCTGACAGTAGGCAAAAGCAGATGCCTGGAAAAATGTGGAAGAAGATGACAAGTATATTGTGAAATTCCCCTGAACCCAGCAGTTGCACGTTCAGAAAACTTTTAGAGGTAGATGTGTTACCACCATTCCTTACAGACTCCAGTGACATCTCGAATATTTTCTTCCAATGTGATACAATCTACATAAGTAGTTGTGTCCCATTGCCTTTCACACCGGGTATTACCACACCTAATATTCTATATTGTTTGGAAATTTGACCCTGTCACCTTATTGTTTAGTTTGATTGCAGACAGTTCTAGAACTGAAGAGGATGTGGTCTCTACACTGTGCCATTTCTGAACTTACTGATGCCTTCATACCTCCCTTCTTGCCTCAAACCATGCTAGCTTTTTTTAACATTTCCTCACTTGGAACCTGTTTTTCGTATGTATTTCTGACTTTCGTTTATATATCCTTCAGGATAAGAATCAGTCATATAAAACATTCAAATGCAGGTGTACTGATGATTTATAATAGCCAAATATATAGTATTTTTCATCTTGTTTTCTATTCTTTACCTATTAAGCCTTAACATTTGTTTTTTTTCCCTTTCAGTGAACACTGAAGTGATAATTATGTGAGGATATCTACTATAATCTATGATTTCATTCCTGACTGTTAACAGTCATCTTAGAAGCCATTATAGAACCCATTGTAAAATTACATTTGTTTTTCCTTATGCATATCACATTTATTTGCATTAAATCCCATCTTCCAGTTTATCATCCCAAATCTCAGGGCTACTTAGTCCTTTTGCCACTCTGCAACCAACTCTTCCTTTTAGGATCCCAAATAAATCATCATGATCACCAAATATTTTTACATATTTATTCTTCTTCTTTACATAATGTTTTTGTTTGTTTTTTTTCAGAACTTCACTGGTCAATTCTGTTCTGTATTAAAAAAACCCAAAAAACAAAAAACAAAAAACATTTTTCCCACTACCTCCTAATTTATAGCAATTTATTTATCCAGGGTAGAGTCTTCTCATATACCATGGATACTTAGTTTCCTTAAGAGCCCCAGATTTTGTCTTATTTTCTGTTTCATTCACAGTACATGTTATTGATCAGTGAGTTTTCAGAGTGTCTCCTTCTAGTCCTCTGGTATAAAGTCCATTTTAAGTGTGAAGGTGCATACTTCAGTCCATAACTCAGATATTTATTTCCTGAATTTCAGCAAAGTTCTTGAAAGCATGTGTTTGGCTTTGATGATGTAAAATCATTAATTTTTTCAAGTTGTCCTACGAGACCTGCCCCTGACATTTAAATGTGATATTTGTATTGTCTTTTGTGTTCTTTGTGAAAAATAATTCTGGCTTAAAACAAACAAAAAACAATATCTTCAAACACCTACCTGATGCAGGGAGATTCAAAAGATAAATTTAGTTCTTTTGCTATATTTTAATCTATGTTGTCATCTTATCCAAGCACTCATTTTTCCTGATAAGATTTTAAGTTTTTGCCTTTGTCTGGAATTAGTATATTTTTACATATAAGCTACCAACGTTCATGTTCATTTCTGGTCTTTATTCAGATTGAACTTCATGAATTTGAAGGATTGCTTTTTGGTTTTAACAGACTTTCTTACTCTGCTATTTGCCCATGCTGACTTTCCTTTTTTCTTTCTCTAACCTTTGAAAATATACTCATTTATGTTGTGACTCTAACAAGAGACTCCAAATCATTCCCAAACTTCCAGTGAAGATTTTGCTTTTACAGGGGCTCCTTTTAGTTTCTTTTTAAGTATCTATCTTACTTTCATGTTGTTCTCCTTTGTAAACATTGCAAGACAGTAGGCTTTTATTCATCTCATTTTTCACACAAAACCATTGAGATGAAGAGATGTTTTAGAGTGGCTCTTCAACAAGAGTGTTATGACAATTTCATACTGACTGACACAGCACCAAGAGAATTATTTCTCCTTGGAGGTTTCTTGTATGGCTTGGCCCAGGAAGCATTGGTTATCCAGGAATCACTGGGGAAAAGAAAGTTTGTTAGGACTCAACTCCAAGCTTTCTATATCACTAAGCAACATTTCTGCATCATTTTCCCCTATTTTTAACTTATATGTTAACTGTCCCACTCATTTATTTTATTGTATTTTCTGATGCCTCTTTTCCTTCAATTGTATGGGTTCCTGTCAGCTAGAAGAGTGCATACAAGAGGACTTTAGATAGGACCACATACATGATTCTGTAATTCCCCATTTGGAAGAGGAAGTGGCAGACAAGCTAGGAGACCTCTTTGCCCACAACTTTTGGGGCAAAGAAACTACTGCTGTAGTTTTGGTGTAAGAGCTGTAACAGAGAATCCAACTCAGTGGCAGAGTACAAATAAAATGCTCTTAAAATGAAAACACACTCATATAACAAGGAAGTTATTAATATTAACTGGGACATGTGCTTAATTTCACTGCAATATAAACACACTTTTGATGTTCATTTTCAAAGTATACATTTGTATATAATTATGCTTAATGCATATCATACTCTGCAGTCTTATGATTTTACAGTCAGACTGATGGAAGTGCTTGGTTTTTTCATCTTCTTTTATTTGCATTGCAAAATATTTCTTTGTCTTTATTGTTCTTACCTGCTGGAAACAACTTTCTTTTTCATGAATCATGTAGATGAGTATTTCCAAGAGTCATGATACACCATATTCGGAAAATTTGTATTTCCTACTTTCAAGTAAGTGAAGAACTGCAGTAATGTACTAATGTTGGTGCAATTTAGTCTATTATATATATAATTTAGTGACATGAAAGAAAAAAAGTATTTACTTGTTATAATGCAGATTAAAAAGAGAGCTCTGACTACAGCCTTATCAGTAGTACTTTTAGACGTATTTAATTTTCTTTCTCAGTGATCGTTGTCACAAAAACTATTGTTTCCAGTAAGCTTCATATTCACCCAGCAATAATAATGCCATTTTAATTTTGTAATGATGTGTCTTCTCTAGCTGAATTAATAAGGAAACCAACTAAAAGATAATTTGGGATATCTCTGAAATGCGTGCTAATAAAAAGACTATGATCAGTACGACTACATGTTGTTCTTAGTAATAATATGCTAATAATAGTAAATAACAGGCTTTTCTTTGTGTCCTTCATTTTCTTTATAAAGATAAATATTGATAGATTTGCATGAAACAGTACAAATGGCTATTTCCTTTTTAAGTTTATAGGCATGGCCCTGCTAGATGGAACAGTGCTAGTCCTGTTTCCATCGAGGCTTTCTACTGGATTTCAATACCTCTCCTAAACTGAAGTGTCCTCTCATGCTATAGAAAAAATATTAAAAATGTAAATCAATGTCTATCAACTATTTTTTTTGTAGAATATCATTATACAATTAATGCATTCATGGTAATTTATAAACGTTGCAAGTGTTCCCTAGCTTGAAACTAGTGATGAAGCTAGTGGCTTCATCCAGGAGCTGCTTGAAGCTTCCTCTATGTCCCACAGAACCAGCTGGCTCCAAGGTGAATTTGATTCAAGCATGAGACCATCAGCAACAGTGGCAGAGGATAGATTTAAGAAGGGTTGAGGGGCTGGGGGAACAAGTAACTTCAGACAGGCAGTGGAGTTTGAATATGTGAAAGAAACATCTCTTCAGACACCATGGTCAGTGAAGAAGGGGCAGGAGATGCTCCAGGTGTACGAGCTAGGATTCCCCTGCAGCCCATGGAGAGGACCACTAGAACAGGTGGAATGTCCAAAAGAGGCTTTGATGTAAAGTTCCCACTGGAGGAGGCTCATGTGTCCCTGTGAAGAGAGGAGCCCACACTAGAATAAGTTTGCTATCAAGACTTGTGACTCTGTCAGTGATCCATGCAGGAGCAGTCTTCTCCTTGGGGGAACAGGCACCTCATGGAAGTGACCCACATTGTTTCATGAAGGTTTGTCTCCCATAGGAGGGACTCCATGATGTAGCAGGGGAAGAATGTAAGGAGGCATTCCCCTGAGGAGGGAGCAGCAGAAACAGCGTGTGATGAAGTCCTGTCCTGGTTTGAGCAGCCCAGGGAAGTGAGCTGGCTGGGTTTGAGATTGACATTTTATTGGACCAATGGGAAAGCATTTTCTCATTCTTATTCCCTGTGAAAGCAGCCCGGGCAGGTCTCTTTGCTCCCGGCTGTCAGAGCACACACCTCTGCCCTCTCCCGGCCCTGGCCAACTGGGGGGAGGGGGAGGCCACGCGGGCCAGGCAGGATTGGGAACATCTGATTTGGGAACATCTGCTGGCACAGAGTCTGCTCTGCTGCTGGCCCCGGCTGAACCTGCCTCTGGGAGCCTGCGGAGAGAGGGGGGGGAAAAACACAATGATGCAGGCTGGAGCACCTAATGAGACCGAGAGGTGGGAAAAAATTTTTGACAATCTATCCAACTTTCCCTCCTGGCTGCAGGCAACCAGTGAACAACTGCCTTTTAGTCCTAGACCCTCTCCCCCACCTCCAGCACAGCTTTAAAATCTAACACCATAAACTGCCTGGCCTAGCACAGATCCAGCACTGGGGAGGGAGGGAGGGCCGGACACTGTCTTTTGTTAACTCTTTCAATACATCAATGCACAAATGAGACCTAAAAAGCCTCCATCCTCTCACCAGTAAGAGAAAATTAGAATGCAAATGTGTGAAGACCACATAAAGTATCAAAGACAGTCAAAAAAAAAGTAAAAGTCCAAGTAAAAAGGTGTAAGAAGTTGGCTTTTAAGCTATAAAAACTTATGAGCTATAGTAATTGGTTATACTATATTGAGATTTTTTTTTCCTTTAAACCATAAAAAAGCATAGAGAAAATAAGAGTTCAAATTGTAGACCTGAGCTAAAGAATAAAATGTTGAGAAGACTGTTCATTTCATAAGAAGTTGAACAAAAAAATGAAGTGATAAAGACTCTTTACCCTCAAAAAAAAAGTAAATCTCTGTTTCTTGGAGGTGAAGGTAGTCCCAAAGACAAAAAAAAACTTTTGTTTTTAACGTTATCTTTAAAATAAGACCCTATACATCAATATAAAACAGAGACACAACTGTAAACATGGAAGGAGTTTCATGAACACAAAGAATCCAAGTGGTTGCTGTTCATAACAAATAGATCTACAAGACAACTGTTTTCTTGTGGGGAAATTGACCATAGCGAACAAGAGGTTCTTTCCTCCCTAAGTAAACTAAAAAAAGACTATTTTAGAAGTAGAAAACTTACTAAAATTTCTGTGTTGTTTTCTTTACATTGTTAATTAAGAGAAAAGAAAGTGTGGGGAAAGAAGAAGAGTGTTTTAAAAGTTTCATCCTCATTCTTGTTATTTTTTTTTTCTTTTAGTGTTAGTTAATAAAGTCTTATTACTTTTAAGCTTAAGCCTACTTTGCTCTTAATTAGAAACTTTGAAATTAGCAAAATCAAACCAAAACAAAAATTAGTGTTTCTGCCCGGTTTCGAATTAAAACTGCAACAAGTCCCCATTCTCCATCCCCCTGCAGTGCTCAGGGGAGAAAGTTGAGAAATCAGGAGTGAAGTTAAACCAAATGAAGGGAGAAAAGGTATTTTTTGTGTTTTTTTTTTTTTTTTTTTTTCCCTCATTCTTCTATTTGGATTTAATTTGCAATAAAATAAATTAACTTTCCCTAAATTGATTCTGTTTTGCCCATGATGGCAATCAGTGAGGGAACTCTCCCTGTCCTTACCTTGACCCACAAGCCTTTCATTACATTTTCTCTTCTCTGTCCAGCTGAGGAAGTGAGTGATAAGACTGGTTTAGTGGGTACCTGGAGTCCAGATAGGATCAACCTAGCAGAGACTAACAACTGGTACAATCAAAATTAGACTATTATTTCTATGTCTAGAAGAGAACAGTCAATGGTAGCATAAATACTCCAGATGCCCTTCCGGCTCAAAAATATGTCTCAAAAATGGATCTTTGTTTCACAAAACACAAATTAAACTTTTGGATCTCCTGAATGGTGAGACCTCTCATTCCTCAATGAGCACGGATACTTTGTCATGGATCAGTTCATTCTCACATGAGTTCAACGCAGTGAAGGGGTGCATATTCTGCCTATTGTATATGAACATTTATATACTTCAAATTTTCTCTGTTTCACTATTATTCTATATGATTTATATAAATTTATTTTCCACATTTTTCGAAGATGGTGCTAATGTCACCATAAGTATCTGTCTTCATTAATGCATATTTGACTGGAGATAATTTGGTGTTAGCTTAAGGGAACCTCTGCTAAAAATGCTTTTTGAATTCTTCTGCCTACCTTGTGGATAGGCTGGGTCCTCTTAAAATCTTTGTTTTCCACCTTTTCCACACCTTGCAGGTGGGGGATAAATAAGACATCTCAGAACTTTGATTGAACCAAGAGATCCAGAGACCTCCACAAAGTTAACCTTTTGGTTTAGATATAGGAAATGGCTTGAAAAGCAGGAACAGATCTCTCATAGGAGTGTAGATTTAATATGGTATAGCATTTTTATTACTGGTGCTACTACTGGTACAGCCACAAGACAATGCACTTTGTGAAAGAAGATTTCTAAATCTGACCATTAATGCATAGTGTGAAAAGAAATTTTAAAAGTTCCGATGAAAAAAAATCTTACTAACTTAATGTGTTTTTCTTTTTCTCTCAGATTAGATGTTTTCTTGATGTAAAGTCAAAAAGTTACAAAGAAATTATTATTTTAAAACAGATTCTTATACAATTATTTTTGTACAGATTTATCTAAAGTGTATAACATATTTGACACAAAACATATTTTCTGTCTTTTTCATATTAAAAGAATTCCTAAAATACTATGCAGAAGATTTTCAAATCTTTTAAATCTTGCCATTTTGGAAAAGCCACATGTTAGATGGCTAAAAAGGGCATCCTATTATTTAGTTTTACTACTATAAAACCAGAAAAAGTAACAGTATGTACCTTTTTTTTCTCTCAGTTTCCCATTACTGTATCAGAGAATATGAATCTATGAAGAAAAAACCCAGAGAATAAAGAGACAGTATATGAAAACTATGGATCATTACTTGAAAGATAAAACCCCCTGTTTTCTTAACTTTGTGTATTTCATGACATAATGTACGAAACTACCCACTGCACATCCAGTATTTATAGATTAATTTTTTTCTTTTAATTCTTCACTCTGGAGCTGTCATATTATTTGGTATACTTCCAAATGCCAATCTTAGCAGAGAATGGACATTTGATCAAAAAATGCATTTATATCTCTGTGTTGGCACTGTGCTGGAGGGCTCACAAAGTTTGGCACTGTGTGATATTGCATTACTTAATCTTCTGACAAAACAGAATCACATCTCATAAGTAACTCCTCTTACAAGTATAAGTAGCTTCCACTTGCAGACAGGATTCCCATGTTCTTGACTAGAGCAGTCCAGTCATATACTGTGAATTCATTGTGTATAGAAATGTGAGAACTGTCAGAGGGCAAATGAGCCATGGTGGTACCATTCACCACCATCATTTTACATATTTTTAAATGTTTCTTCTAACTGGAACCTGATAATCTCAATCACTGTAAGGAGCCCGAAATCCAGTAGTCTTTATTGTTTACTCTCTTTTCCAAAAGAATTCTTTCTGTATGTCTAGAATTGTTCATACAAAAGCATTGAATATGTTTAAAAACATGCCGATTTTTCAACAGGATGCACCCGTAGGAAAAGTTATATTTGCATAATTAATTTCAATGACATTGTCAGAATTGCAGTGATGAGCATTCTCTTGTAACACCTAAGTTAAGGAAAATGAGATATAGAATTGCAGCTCCAGACTATACTCCACCACTTCATTTTTTTAATTTTCTTTTCATTTTTAAGGCAGTTCACAAAGTCCGGATGTCAAACATAAGTTATGTTTTGAACTAGTAACATGTGGCTACTTGCTCAGTTCACATTTACAGGCATTTTTTGTGTCAGTTTTCTCTGTGTCTTTCCCATAGGTAGGCTGCAGATGTGCTTCTAAATGTCTGTCTTTTGATGTAATATATCATATTTTAATTACTTTCTGTTCTTCTTGCATTTGATTCACATATGAAAGAAATTATTGGCTAATCCCAAGTGAAATCTATAAATAAGCTTTTATGGAGAAAATATTTTTTTTCTTTTCAGTAGCTTCAGTTTATTCTTAGAGTTGTATTCAGGTTTTTCTCTAAGCAAATAAGCTGTCTGTGTGCAAAGGAGATGCTTTTACAGATTGAAGAAAAATCTTTCACCTCTTCCTCACCTGTGGGAAATTTGAGGGTCCTTCTTTTTGCTTCAAAGTGTTTGGGAATAAATCATAAAATATCATGATTTTATACACATAAATGTTTGAAAAACTTAGTTTGATGTAGAAAATTACTCATGAAACTTAGAAATGATTTCACTATAGACATGCTTAAACCAATACTTTATTATTTTGACAGCTAAGAGTTTTCTTTTCCAGTTTTCTTTTTAAAGTTTTTATGCTTGTTAAACTCAAAAATATAGGAAGAAGAAATCTGCACAAGTGTTATCAACTAAAGGTAATGTGACCAGCACTATTCTCCTGGATGAAATAAAATATTGTTTCTGTTTCATTATTCTTTATCAGAGAAACAATCACAGACATTTTTGTGATAAGTTTTGTTTTACTGGGTCCTTATAGCAGAAGGTAAAACCTGGTGTTTGCCCCTAAAGTTTTACCAAATCTTGAAGCACATTGATGCTACAATATTTTTATCATTTTTTGAATAAGTTTCCACTGCCAGAAAGCACCATGAGGTCTAGAGATGTAAAAGTAAAACACTGAATAACAACTAAATATTCATGTTCAAGTTATCCAATTCTCAGTATATGGCATTATTTTTCTGCTGTTGTTGAATACACTGGACCCATCTGTATCCACAAGATAATTTGAATGTTTAGTAAGATGCTTGCTGTCAGAAGGGGTTTCCAAAGATATTGAATCAGCAGCCCAGGAACTGAACAAGCAATCACATATTTTATCAGATCCCCGGCAAGCCTGTTCTGCTCACTAGTGCATCCTCCTTGGGACAAATGGACACAGATATTGAAGAACAGCTTGGCTTTAATCAAAGGAGCTAAACACTAGTTATAAAATGAACTTCATTTCCATTTCTGTTTTAAAGCTATGCATAGATTCTGATTATACACTTACAAAGTATGTGTTGTGCAATAGCTAGCTAAGTCGTTAATAGTTTATAATGGAATATATGTGGCACCAGGAAAGCACTTAGAGTTTTGCACATGAAATTATAGTATGTTTCCATAAAGTTTTAATGACAATTCTGCCCTGTCCTGCAGCATATGTGACATATTTGTGAGGTTGTCCTCAGTACAGGAAGGGCATAAGGAACAATGAGGTAGGATTCAACCATTTTCTACATGACACAGAAGGTTCATAATGATCACCTTGCGTTATGAGAAAACAAAATCTCTCCAGAGTAATTACTGGGCAGTAACAAATCACTTTTTATTCTTTGTAAGCTAAATCCACAAGCAAGGCTAATGGCCTAAATAAATAAACAAAAGAAGAAGCTAAGATCTTTTGGTGGAGACATGATTTAAAAGCTTGTGAGTTTATACAGTTTTTGTGCTGCTTTTCTCAAACCAGATTTGTCTCCAAGAAACCATACTCCAGAAGGAAGAAGAAGCTGGATAGACTCCAGTTTCTATCCCATACTTTTTCTCCTCTCCCAAGTGGATTTTTCATATCATAACTTACTGAGTGCTCCAAGAGATGTAAGTGGTGGTTGCAGTTGCTCAATATCTACTGTGAACTCTTGTGCTCAATGCTCAGAGCAGCTCCCACTTTACTATTCAGTGTAGCCTTTTAGCCCCATAAATCTAGAGTTGTTACTTCCTGTAAGAAGCCCCAGGCTTCTTTTTTGACCTCAGGACCTGGATTTGTCTTGGCCTGCCTGGAGATAAGGTTTTAGCTTGTGGATGTTTTAGATCATTTAACAATCAGGTAAAAGTTACCCGCATTGATTTAGCTTTTGCTTAACTTTGAACAGTTGCATTCGTTCTGTATATTTTGTAATTAATACACAATAATAACAAATATTTATGTGGAATGAGGGATCCATTGTACTGGAATAAAATGCAGCATAAATGAGTAAAGACAAAGAATGATAGAGAACTTCCTGAAAATATAGAGGGATGGTGAGTTTGAAGACTCCATGGTTATAAGCAACTGACCTATGCCCAAATACTGTTCCTCACAGGATTGTCACCTGAACTAAACCTGGTTTAGTCATAATAAAGGAAGTAAGACACACAGGACAAATATCCATTGCATATAAAACCAGTAAGTACATACAAAGTTTGGATGCAGCCTGGACTTTCAGAACAACTAAGATAGAGCAAGGTGTAGAGCATGATAGCAAGTGCATAAAGTTGCTCTAAGCGTATGTTATTATCAGGAGGATGACACTGTCGACATCACCACAAAACCGCTCCTGGCATGCTGACGTCTTTCTGTAACAATTTCCCCTCCCAGAATTTTAGTCATTAGCCTTAGGATCTCAGAGGAGCAAAGAGTGAGAATAATACCATAGAAAGGAGGAAATACACTTGAAAGTTTTGTGTATATATATATATATATATATATATATATATATATATAATATTGTAGCTGTAATATATTTGGTAGTATAATCATTGCAACTAGACTAATATTTATTTCATTAGATTTTATTTTTTAATATTTTAACACTTTAAATATTGCCACTAGATTATTCTAACAGTGAATTCCTGTGTTTGCGTGTTCTACTTGTCAAGAGTGTAGCGCTCTCTGGCAATCTATTCTATAACTTTCATGCAAAATATTTGTAATATAGGTGACATGAATAGAACAAAACAAAACAGGATTTGGATTTATTCACCAAACATATACCATCTGGACCTTTTTAAAATAATATGTTATTCCTGCAGGCTGGAAAAATAGGTGACTGTTCACTGGAGCAAAGCCAACAGCCCATTCAAAAATAATTGAAGCTCAACTTTGTGTCAAAAAAATAAAAAAATTATAAAGCGGATGCATGGAGAGAAGTGATTTACAAATAAGTATTTTTGTTTGCATATTTTATGACATTTATGGGATTCTCTGAAACATGCACATCTCCTGAGCAGACAGACTCTTCATTCTCTGTTGGAAGACAACATTCAATGTTGCCATAAGACAACTCACCTACCTTTTTTTTTGCTCTGTATAAATGGTTTCTTGACAGGCCAGAATGTGATGCTTATCTCTTTTTCAGCTGAAAAACCATTGAGCATTTTTATTCTCCATCTCAGATAATTTTATTTCTTTTACAAGTTTTTTAGGGTTTTTTCCCTTTTTTTGTTTTCAAAGTTAATGGAAATGTTTATAATTTTTCTTAAAATCTCATGCTCAGAAATTCAGGCAATATTCCAAGTAAGGCTGCATGGCAGCTATAAAAAGATACTATGCTTTCAGAAATGAAATGTCTGTGTGGGCAATTAAAATTTGTTGTTACTAGATTTTGTAGCTAAAATACTGTAAGATCTCATGGAATTTTCTTGAAGATTCTCATACACTGATTACTTTCCAGAGATCTTTCTTTTAGATTTTTCAGATAAGGGAATCAGAATGTAATTATAATCTTTTCCAGACTGTGCAATATTGGCATTTCTCTCTTTTCATTCCATTTTCCTTTTCTCACAATGTAGATTCTTTGTCACACATAAAGTGATTGAAGGGTTGTTGTTTTTTTTTTTTAATATTGATATTAGAATTTATTGCTTTTGTTCGTGGTGGTAACTTGCTAGCATTACTGGCTTTTATAATCATTATAACTTCTTGGGTGCTATTTATATTGTGTCAAATATATAAAGTCTAAGGAACTTCTAAACAGCTATCAGTTATTTTATAACAAAGGAAGTTTTATAACAAAGGTCTTATAGGGTATGGGAAGCTGACTTAAGTAAAAATGGTTGTATCAGAAAATAATTTGGTTAAACTTTCCCGTTCATAAGTGGAGTAAGACAAGATATTCCAATCTATCATAATTTGTTACTATTACTTCTTAAATCACACAATGGCAATCAAGAGCCACAGGTCTACCTGTTCTATTTGTCTTATTTTCACTTTCACATACCTTGTACATATCTTCCCTAAAAAAAACCATGAAGAATGCCTTTTAAATTACTTTTTCTGTAGAAGTTATGGCCAATACCATTATTGCAGTTGAGGAGACAGCAAACCGGTTGGGGAGTAACTTATGCCTGGGAAACTTAAATATATTATTAAAGGAAATGTGAATTTCATTTTATTTCCCAGTAATTTACTTGTGATTGTGCCTTCCATCAAGCGAAAAAGTGGCCTGCAAAGACTTAAACCACAACAAACTAAGAACTACTTCTCTGACCTTCACATCTGACTTTCATTCCATATCTTCCATTTAAATAGGAAAATAGCAACCTGGTAGAACTAAGATAAAGAATACACTGTAGCCGATTCCTGGAATAGAAAGACGAAAACTATGGTGTTTGCCACAGGCATATGAAATAGATCAAAGAAAGATAAGCGCTTTTAAAAAAGGTGGACCATAATGAATATATGGGAATGAAGAGAGGAAATGGTTTGTTTTCTTTCCCCCAAAGTAAAAGGGAAAACACTTTTTAAAGAAGAAGAAAACAATTTTCCCTGAGAAGCAGGAATCTGGTATGTTTCTTCAATCTTAGTAAAGCATTTAGGCAGAGGGAGCTCTCTGGCACTTGAAGGGAGCAGAGACTGAAATGTTTTCCCTTTGACACAGAGTCCTACAATAGTGAGGTTTTATATTTAATGGGATGCAGGGTCATTTCCCGTGGGCTATTTAGTGGACCTTTGTAGCTTCAAAATGTGATTTTTTCCTCAGAAGGGCCTAAAGCTGATTATTAACCATGATTCATAAATTCTTCAGAAGGCGATCAAGTTAGGTTTATGAATTCAAGCTGGGACTGAATGCAGCTGTCTCCTTTCTGCCTGTAAATACCAAGAAGCACTGCAACTTACAGAAAAATGGCATTTTTAAGTTGATTTCACTTCCTCATTGTCCTTTTCCAACAAGAAAACAGCTGTTTACATGAATTCTTGACAGTTGCAAAGGCAAGAAAAGGGAAGAGAATTAAATAAACCATGTATTTAAATTTCTCATTAGAATGGCACAACTCATGAGTTAGTTTTCTGAAACAATTGTTGATTTTAAAAGCACATTTCAAAACAGTGGAAGGGTTGGGAACTGTTCACTGTATGAAATCGGTTCTGATCCATGATGGGATCCAAACAATGGTTCAAACAATTCATGATACTGTGTTAAGTGTATAACACAGTACAAATACATGGAAGAAGACTAACAGAAATCCTCTAAGCATCATTACCACACTGAAGGATTACTTTGTCCAAGGCCTGTTCTACTTTTCTGGGGTAGAGCCACAGATATGTAGGCCAAATACTCTAATTAAAAAGTCCTGGACAGAATGCATTCTCCTGCACATTTTCTGTTATTTTTACTTTTCCAAAAGTAGTTACTATGAACAAGGCATCTCAAAGTCCTACTTATATCACCACAGATGATACTATAAACTACAGATATGACTGTAATACACAAAGACACGAACTCGGAATATTCTCTGAATCTGTGAAAATGTTGTTAGGATGCATAGCACTGTTTCTAGTTTATTCTGGCAAAAGTCTTTTGTTATATGTAACTTAGTGGAAGTCTTCTTGTTAGTATTTAAGCTGGCTGACTTGTTATAAGTGTTTGGTCCAATGCTTATATGATCTCTGATCCACCTTTGGTTGAACTCAGCTAGAGTACTTACATTTAATCCGTATGATAGTAGTTCAATCTACAGAGCTTTATATTAAAAGTTCACTTCTGTCCAGCAAAATAAAGTCTAAGGACAAATAACAGGTATTATTCTCTAAATAAGTAATATCATATTTTTTTGACTGCTAATATTAGTATCTAAGTTAGCTATTTGAATAAGACAATTCCATTTTCCCTTATGATACAAAGTTGTGGATTCAGTTCTTTCTTATTTGACAGAAATTTTAGATTTAGTTGTTCAAATGAGTGGAGGAAGGGACAAAGGGACAAGAGCCATCTTCTTTGTCAGACATCTTATTCTCGGAGTTTTTCTATTTCTATTAATATTTTGATAAAATTCTTTTATTAAAAATTATTTATTGTTTTGTTAACAACAAGTTATGTATAAAAATTGTAGTCAGTTTGTGGAAATCCTTTACAAGCAAGCTGTCTTGTTGCAGAAGTAGGGAGCAGAGTTTAGTGCTGTGTAGAATGTATGTGCCTATTTATGATTGTAGATGGGCTGATTCAAGATGCATATCTTGAATTTTCAGCACCTTCTGCACCTTCAATTCTATTCAAAACTTTCTAGTTTAATGTGTTCTCAAAAATATTTATTAATATTATGAGATAGAGTCATATTTTTGTAGAGATATTTTGTGTCTCTGATGCCACCTTAGTAAATTGTGCTTCACCATGCATAAATGGTAGTCTGTACTAGAAGGTCATCAGCTTTTATAATAATTTTTCCCTTCCCTTTTTTCCCTAAGTCTGTGTAAGAAGTGGCCCACAAAGTTCAGGATTCAGCAGAGAAGACACAATAAATTCAAATGAAGGTATTGATTTCTGCATGATGACATGACAGAAAGTAGCAGATGCTCAGCCTTGATGTATCCAAAGGTGCTCAGGGTTCCAGCAGTAACTACTAAACTACAAACATTCCCCTTATATGGAGGGTTGAGGTCTGGGCCATTAAGACCGACACTGCTGAATTCAGGTTACTTTGGCTTGGTGTCAGGTTGGCTTTTTTCTATCTATCAGACTAAATAAAGCCAAAAAAATGAACTAAAGGTATTGAAAAGCAGTACAGGTTAATCAGAGATTTACTGATGTAAGGCTGGCAGTCTGGCGGGGGATGAAAAAGACAGGCAAGCGTAGCAATCATTTAATTCATCTCCCTGCCATGTGGGTAAACTCCAAAGATTTGGATGTTTTTCCTCTGTTGGCTTTGTTGAATTTAGGGCAGAATGATAACATAATTGGAATTACATCCTAGTAAATCATTTGAAGAGTCTCCTCAAACAGAATGAATCTCATAGACTTTGATATATAGGTAAAGTTTACTTGAAAATGAGGAGTCTTAGAGTGTATCATCTTCATAGTGGAACTCCATGATTTCTAGATGTTTGTGCTTTGTGCTTACAGGCCTGTCCATGAGGTGCGTTGCTTCCAAAACATTTCCACCCTTTTACGTCTTGGACTCTACTATCTAGCAACCCTAATTATTGCTTCCTACCTAGGTATATTCTATTTTTTCCCTTTAAGGTACACTTAAAATAAACATTTTCTTAGCCACATCCCTGGAATGACTTCTGTTAAATGCCTATAATGCAATAAATCAATGCAGAATACACACTGAAGAGATTAAATATTACTTCTCAGAAATATTAGCTGGTGAAAACAATCAGACTTTGATTCATGTAATTTATTATAGCCTCACATTCTCCATCCTGTCTTGATAGCAAAGCTGCCAGTTAAGATCAAGCTGGAAGATTGCTGGAGACTTGTTGTTATTACTTGATATTAAACTTGCATTTTGTTATTATTTCTGCTATTTGTTATTAAACTAAAATGCTACTAAACAGTATGTCTGAGTGTGACTCGACCTTTGTGCTGTCCCACACATCCCACACTTCTGCTTAAGTATTTAAAGAATTATATAGCATGCTTTTCAGAGGAGGCTGAGGGAAGTTGTAGGAGGGAATTGGGATGCTGCAGTTTGATTGTCCAAAATTAATATCATCAATGAAGTGGAAAATGCCTGGATTTTTTTCATTTCGGTTTGCTCTTCTCCACGCTGAACAAGCTGAGTTACTTCAGCCTCTCTTCATATGGATAAGGACTTTTCTACACTTGGAGGAGGGATACCAGTGTCTACAATGAACCCAGGTAAAAAAACTTACTCCAGCTGTAGCTTTAATAGCTGGAAAGGTAGGTAGATGTCACACTTTTGAATATCCCATGCCAAGAAGATTGCTCCTCTTCTTATAAAATATTGGTAATCTTTTACCTCATTTTGATAAACAACTCAATCTGCCTCTGTGCCTGCACCTCTTTCTCCTCATGCCAATGTTTTTCCTGCTAGATCCCTGTAATTTCTCAGCTGTGGAGATCCACGATTTTCAGGACTCATGGTGCAACTGCTGTTTTGTCCCTCCCTTCATGTACATTCCCTGTCCAAATATTTCTACTACAGGTAGAGCCCTAAATCTCCCTCATATCTCGCTCATATGCTTGGTGCAGCTATGAGCTCCTACTAGTTTCTTCAGCCAGCAAAGTCCACACTTCCTTAACTTCATCAGATCCTACACTGACAAAATTGCCATTCCAAAGTTTTGTACAAATGATGACTAAAATACAGTGTTCCAATGTTCCAGGGTCAACTTACCCTCCACCACAAAAAAACCCCAACCCCCCCCAAAAAAAAAAAACAAAACAAAACAAAACAAACAAAAAAAAAAACCAAAAACAAAAACAAACAAAACCAAAAAACCCCACCAAACCAACAAAATCTAAGAAAGAAAGCAGATGCAACTATGATAGTCTCAGAAGAACCTGACTAGAAAATATGTGCCATCATTGACAAGCATAGGAATCACACATCAGATAATGTGATTAACTCAATTAATTGTATTTCTTTCATTCACTGCTGGCACTTACAAAATATTGCTATACTTTTCATCACTATATCTTCAGGAAAAGTTGAAAGCATTGAGAAAACAGACTTTTCTTCTAGGGTGCACTGAGGTTGGCAATGGACTTTTGAAGAAATTAAGCTGCAGACTGTAAAGAGGTCCTGGAATTCATTTATACAGAAAGAGGATCTACTAATTCATCATACAGTTTCTCTGAGTTATTGAGATAATTTTAGAATGTGACAAAATTCTCTCCAAAATCCCACTGCATTATACATGACATATTTTGGGAACTACTTGGCTAGAAAGGATGTTCTCTATAAAAACTAGTTAAAATTTAACATATTGATGCCTAAAGTTTTAGCTTTTATACTTTTTAGATTCTATGCTATTTTAGTGGGCAGTTTTAAATTTCATATCAAGTGCTACTAAACTCTCTTCACAGAGTAGATAGACAAAGCAATTCCTTCTCTAGCTTGATACCAAATACAACTTTCATGCCCAAGAACAAAAACATTGGTGAAGTGAGAAGAAAAAACAACAATGATGGAGTGTCATAACCTGAAGCTATAATTGGACAATTAACTCCAATATGCTCATGGACCAGAACTTACAAAAGTGTAAGACCTCGTGACCATTTTGTGACCATTTTGGGGTTCATCTTGGGTGTAGCCCGTCCAGGCTCTTGTGCTGCCCAGGTGTTTCCATTGAGGCCTTTTAATAAATACCTACTTTATCATTTTGCTCTGTCTAATCTCTGTTCCATGTCAGCCTCTAGAAGGCATTAATATGAACATATTGATTCTTTTCAAATTTCAAATATTTTGGTGTTAATGAGATGTTTTTATTCTTGGTGCCAGTAGACATAAATATAACAAACTTGTTGCCTGATTATTAGAAAATGTGTTTTTCCGAAGGAATGCAAGCCTACAAATGTCCACCAGGTAAGCATCTCTACTATAATTACAATTATCCCTATTGTCTCTCTTTTGCAAGATAGTGGTTTGAGAGAAAGGCCATGTTGTAGAGAAAAGGTGCATATTATGCAACTGTTGTATACCAGTTAAATAGCTTATTACATGTGCTTTAAATTTTAAAATAAAATATTATCATGAAGATTTTCTTTGAATCATGTGGCAAAGGCATAAAGTCTAGGTAAAAAACTGTGGAGAAATGTCCTAAGAAGAAAATACCATGTCTAGATCCATGAACCCCTAGTACTAAAAGAAAAGTAATACAAATTAGGCTTTCAGACAGGTTTGAAAACAAAGACAAACATGACAAGCAAATAAATTTGCTTATTGGCAGCTCTGCAGAAAATTCTGAATATTAAATTCAGAGGGATTTTGATGTGGTCTATCTCTGGGTGATAGATTCATAAAGAAAAGAAAATTCCTTCTTTACAAACAGTTGCAAAATAATTGTGCTTTTCAAAATTATCACCAAAATTATCTTTAGAAAGTTCCCTTTGTAGTTCCTACAGGTTTAATTTCATTAGCAGATAATGTCCATATTTAATACATTAGAATTTTTGAAAAGCTGAAAAGTAGAACATTAATTGGAAAGTTTACAAATGTCAGCGAAGAAATTGATGTACTTCTATTTTAAAAGAATAAGGATTTGGGGGCTTTTTATTTAGTATTTTCAAAATTCCATAAGTTATGGATTCCTGCATTCCCTCCAGGTCAATCAATTCATACCTAATGATGTATTCTAACAAATGAGTAATTATAAAGATATGAAAAGGTCTACATCTGAACTTTGAAACACTGTGTTTTAAAAGTTTAAGTATAATGGTGTTCTTTTAAAAGAGTGTATTTTCAGACAATGATGATAAAGATAATAATAACAACAATAATAATAATATTTTTTTCTCAATAGGTTTTGACATAAAAAATAGAAAAATGAATAAACGTATGCTATGAAAGAAATTGTAGACTTTAGAATTCAACACTTGACAACATCTTTTCAAGATCGTGTTTTGAAGCTAGGTCCTGATCCTGCAAAAAAAAAAAACAATTTCTGTGGTGCAAGTGGACTTCTAAACTGTAAGCCTAGGCTGTAAAATTAACATTGTGCTATCTATTTTGCAGGGGTTTGGCCCCAAATGGTAGAACCTTACCAGAGATTTCTTCTTTAAATAGATTTATGAGAATATCTGCTTTTGTCTTCCTACAAATTAGAGATTTAAGCTTGCAGATCTGGGGAAGAGAAGCCAGGCTGTTCATGTCTAGTCTGAACCACAGCCAAAGGAGAGGCTCAGATCAAAGTATTTGGATTTGAACCTTAGCTGTATGTATTGGGGGGTGCATTTTTGTGTATGTATTTATATTTATACATTGCACGAGTCCAGATGTGTGATTTAATCTCTTCATGCATTGTATGACTTTATTTGCAGTCCACAAGTCATCTGAATTATGAGCTGAGAATTTATTTAGATATTGAAATAAATTCTAAGCCTCAGTGATTTTTTCTGCATCTATGGAAAAAAAAAGTAAACGCCACAGTGGCTGATACTTATATAGAATTTTAACATACAAAACATGAAATGTTTCTAGTTTGTGATGCAAATTGATCCACAAAATTTTTTTTTTCCCCCGTCATTGCTAAATCTATGCTATATTTTATGAACCACAAGTGAACAGTGAAACAATATATGGCTTTTTATCATAAATATATAAATAAATATAAATTAATTAAATATATATATAATACAATGAGACTCATTTTTAATGTGAAGCAAAGAGAAGTGGAAATGGAAAAGACTTTTTATTGTGGTTCCTTCAAAAGTAGAAATAATGAGCATTGTAAAATTTTTATTATTTAGCTTACATTCTTCATTTGGGCACTTCAAGCCTCATAATTTCATAAAAGGAGATAGTAAAACTCCATCATGTTTTGATCCTTATATTTATAAACTGTGAAACATAGCTAAAATATAAAAAAAAATGTAGTGCTATCTAACCTTCCCCCCACTCCTTAACACTGAATGTAAATTGACCTCCTGTACATTTTAAGATCAAGCTTGGAACTCAATTTAAATTCTAGCACATTCAAACTTCTTAAAAATATAAGTTCCATTCAAATGGGAGTTTTTTCACTGCACACAGAGCTCTAATCAAAAATAGAACTGTATAGAATGGTTTAAATTTAATCCAAATCTCAGTGAATTTCATGAATCTGACTATTCAAGCTTTACATGACTGGGCTCATAAAAGTTATTTCTGCTTTTATGCATGATAGGTTGCGAGTTGCTGCTGCTTCTGGGCTTCACAACAAATGCCACAAACCAGAGTTCATCTCTGCCTTCATGCATTTTTCATAGCTGCAGCTAAAAAGTAAAACTGTAAAACTGTACCAATTGATAATAGTTAATGAATGTGTAAGCTGTTAGTGAATGTTTTCCAGAGGTTTCCACTAGTTTGGGTCACAGGGAGTTTAACTGGATAACTGATTATCCATAAAGTTATTAGTGTATTAAAGAAGAATAGGTCAAACACCGATCTCTCTCTCTCTCTCGATCTCTCTCTCTCTCTCTCTCTCTCTCTCTCTCACACACACCCCCACGCATGTGCACACATACAAAGATTTATTATTTTTCCCATTAGTGATATTCATGAACACTGTAATAAGCATTATTTTATATCTTTTCTCAGTTGTAGATATTTCTTATGGTTTCTTCTTTCTGGGGTAAAAATGTAGTGGACTGTTTATTCTAAATGTGTTTCATATTGAAAAATTAATATTTTAGGCTGAATTACGCCTGTTTTTGGTTTTTTTTTTTTATTAATACCAGAGCTCTTCACGGTCAGAAAATGCCTGGAGTTCACTTTATAAAAACTGGCATATTTGGCCAAAATTGTGTTAGCATATTTCTATAGATAATTTCTTTTTCTCGTTGTTTTTGTACAATGAAGACAGGGGCTACAATATCCTTTTTCTGCCTGCTCACACTTAATGACTTACTTTCTTACACAGCAGCTTGAATGCTTGTTCCTTCATGACAGGAACAATGTTTCTCATTTTTCAGATGATGCTGTTAGCGTTCAGAAACACATAATCACAGATGGATTATATGCCAGGTGCTTTTATTAAGAGCGCTTGGGAACTAGGGGTATAGCTACCCAAATCTAGCTCCATCCATTTGTTCAGAATGCACATATTATTACCATTTTAGTTATGATTATATAACTACATATTTGTTTAAGCAAAACAATTATTACTATAACTGTACTTATATTGACCTATTGTACAAACACGATCTCATCTGCAGGTACTCTAGAAACTCTAAACATTGATTCTCATGATCCCCAAATCAACAAATATTTTACTCCCAAATAATTACATCATTTTTGTTTCTTATCACTATGCTTAATTATAACCTACATAGGTGCAGTTTTGCATGGTCCACTAAAAACAAAGCACAGAATTCCTTTCCCATGATTTTAGAAACATTTTAACCCCATACTAACAGTACCATTTGGAAGCAAGTATCCGTTGTAAAGATTTAGGTTAACAGTTACAGTAGTAATAGGAAAATATCTTAAGAAAAGAGTACCAGAATAAGTGTAGGATATATTCACTAGAAATATGGACACACTTTTTGAGAAATAGTCAGCCAAAATTGACAAGTAAATCTGCGTCACAGAGAGAGAAGTTTAAGCTCTTCCCAAGCAACAATTTCTGTCTGCAAGCAAACGCAGGAGAACATCACACCATCACTTACATTTGGAATTGCATAATTAGGGCACTCATAAAGCAAGGCACACTAAATAAAACACTCTTATTTTCCAGGCAGCCATGACTACTTCAGTGTTTGGAAATAGTGCTGGAGAGTCAGATGGGGGAATGGGGTGTTTTACTTCATTTAAACCATACTACACAGCCTCTTTCGTTCTGTGCTGGGCATGATACTTGTCTGATGTAGAGGTGGCTGGAGGCCACATCACAACTTCACACTATGCTCTCGCCTCTCACTCCAGATGCAATACTAGATGAGGCCATACAGACAGCAGTGAAGCTTACTGCTGCATTACAGTTTCAATGCCCAATATAAAGGTATTTTTACCTATTTGCCTAAATATTTACCTGTTATCAATGAATTAACAGAGACAGATGACTAAGAAAAAACATCTCTTGTTGAGCATGTTCATCTCATGTCTCATTTCAGTCCCATTCTTCATTCTAGACTTTACTTTTTGCTAATATATGTACGTTTGATGCTGTGTCTGCATGATTTCTGCCTCGGCCGGCCCTGGCACCGCTGCAGCAAGGGCATGACTCAGTAGCGAGATGAACTTTGTCGAACCTGTGGGTCTTGGCTTGTCTGTGGGCAGCGAGCAGAGATGGCAGGACAGAAAGAGGGAGGCTCTGCTTGAGCTTAAACCACTGACTTTATTTGTCCTGCAGTGGGGACACCTCAGTGACGGGTGGCAGCCCAGGCGAAACCTCACTGTGCACCTGAGTACAGCAGCTGATAAAGGTGGGAGGAACTCGGGGTAGGGTCTAACCTGGGACCAATTAGGGATAAGCGGGGACGGCTCTGTAACTTAGTGACATGTAGGGGAACAAACCCGAATACAGTGGGGGGGAAAAGCGGGAATTCCGTCCAATCACTCTGTGATCCTGTCAGAACCTTCTAGGCTGAAGGTGAGGTCTCAGAGTGACAGGCAGGGTCTGGGAGGTTACATAACTCAAGATTGACAGACAACAGTAACCTGGGGGGATGAATCAAATAGGGGAAGAGCACAGGGGTACATAGAATGAATCATATAACAATAAAATAATTCCAAAACCTTAAAAAACACACTGCCACATACGTTGATAGTTGCATGAGAGTCCTCCTTTTGTCCTCAGTGCTATGAGAGCCTGGAAAAACCTACTTAATTTTGGAACTGCTGTCACTGAGCTTTTTGCAGAGGTCTGCAGGAAAACATCACAGAAGTAAAATAAAATTTTACTACCACCAGAAAAATAATGAAAGAGGGAACAGCTCTTGTTCTCCTATCGCTGCTAAGAAACTTTTTGCTTAAAGTACAATAAATTACTATGAATATCCAAACTTTAAATTTCCTTAAGCATTTTATAAAAAATATTTGCATACTTTTATGACACTTGGGAATATCTCAGGTCAGTGCTTGACAAAATATATAAGATGCTGTCACTGAAATATTGCAACCATTTTAGAATAATATTTCACTGAGAACTAGACTTCTGCTACAAGTTTACTTACAGCAAGGTACTTGGTGCAAGGGAAATGCATCACTCTTTTATTTCCCTTATGTCTGTTTTCAAGTGGTTTGTTGAACAAATGCAGTCTTTGCAGCACATATAGATTACAGCTTTCTGAAAAGAGAACGATAAAACTAAGCATGTACCATGGATCTGCAGGAAGAGCCATCCACACATTGATTCTGAATTTAATTACATAAATCAAATGTCATGTCAAGTATTTGGAGTGATTTTGGACTGAAGCTTCTGATTTTTGTTTTCTCAAAAAATGTAGTTTGCACATCTCAAAATTGGCCCCAAGATTGACTCAATAGGTGATTAATAGAAGAAAAAAATCAGGAAATTCACTTTCAAATCATGTTTCCATTTTAACTCAACATCTCAAATATCAGCTCAGATTCGGAATCAAACAGAAGCTTAATGCAATTTATATGTTATAGCTCTGAGAGGCACATTCTGTTTGAATATTTGACTTTGTGTCTTGAACTGTGTTAACCTAGCATTGTGGCAATGTCTTACAATACTTGAAGCATGCAGCATGAAAATGGGGAATACTTTTCTTCTATGGTTTGAGGCTTTTTCTCCGAAATTAATGTGACTTAATGAGAAGGAAGACAGAATTTTGTGTTCATTAACAGGTTTGAGTATCAAATCTATTAACTCCTACACCTCCAAAATTACGATTATAATTATCTAGAATGATTTTGATCAGTTGAAGACTCACAGCCAGGGAGTATGAAGGAATTTCTGGAGCAACTGAAATTTTGTCTCCATAATTGAAAAAAAACCCCATTTATCCTGAGGCATATTCATGGGTCACCTAGTGAAGACCATGAGTTTTAATGTTTTGAACATGAGTTAAATCTATCCAAGGCAGGCTCCAAAATGTTTCTGTAAGCTTTTTTACCTCTGATATTTAAATTCTTGAAGTATGGCCAAATGATTGAATGTCTAAAGCCTGTGGAGGACAACTAATGGAGCAAATATTTTTTCACCACAAATGTCTGGATTGAAATATGATTAGCAACCTGGTGTGTTTTGATCATATCACATGGAATTTGGAGGTAGAATGTTGAAAACTGTGAGAGATGCCTGGCTGAAGAAAGAAATTACTTTCTAATTTTCACTTAAATTCCACTATTTCTCTCATATTACTTTGCAATATTTGTGACTATGTATCCACCTAATTTACTTGATGTGTTTTTCTCATTCCTTTTCCAATTTCCATGCATTACTGTACTTTATTTTAAACTATAATTTGAATCTTCTGCTTATAACAATTAGCATTAATTTATTGATGTACACAGTCAAAAGAAGCTTTCAGATCATTTTGGAAATAGTGAATTTACCTCAAACTAGAATATGCAATAAGAGTTTGTATTAATAATGTAATAGCAAAACTGGCCTGTTTAGTCAGTTGATATCCTTTTTGATAGGGCTGGAATTCTTTGGAAATCAGATTTGCTTTTATTCATAAGCAGATTAATAAAGTTACTACTGAAATGCTACCTGTCTCTCCTGAGTTTTCCATTTCCTCTTGCAAGCACCTCAGTCAAAGTTCAAAAAGAGCAACTAAATAAAATTGCTCTCATTAGCTAAGTTCATAAGAGTTATAGACTGGGAAGTAGAACAAATAGAATGACTGAAACACAAAAAGAAGTAAATCTCAGAATGGGTTGCAAATTCATACCATTGAAAAGAGATGTTACCTTGTTAAACCCAAATAACAGTTCATTGATAAAAAATGGAGAGCAGTGTTCTATGCTGTCTGCCAGAAGCAGAGCATTACATTTATGTCTTGAGAGGAATCCTGAAGAAAGGAAACAATATCTTATGATTGATGGGAAAACATCACTGCAGATACCACGGATAAAGGATAGTTGTGGCAACTTTTAGAAGATTCTCAAAAAATGGTATAGGTGGAGTAAGGTGGTCTTTGAAAATGTAATAAAAGTTCAGAATTGTTTTGTATAAGCAATACATTATGATGCCTCTGCTGTTATTGGTCAATAAAAGATAGATTGATGGTCAGAAGAAATAAGCTCAGTATTGATGAGAACAACAGTCAGGAAAATGAAAATGTTGATGATAAGTAGCCTAATGATTTTTGATGGAGTACGTCAAACTGTCGCTGTGAATGTGTGTGGAAATAAATGTCTAGTATGTTGAGATCTTTTCACTTAGGACATGGAATCTGTCTATATAATAAGACACCTCTACTCTTATGGGAATATTTGTAGTCCTAGATCTGTCTATTTTCTCTAGAGTGACTTTGGATTAGATCCTGTGAACATACTTTAAATATGCATTTGCATGACCAGAGAACCACAAAATAATTCAAGTTGAAAGGGACCTCAAGAGGTAATACAGTCCTATTTACTGCCCAGCAGAAGAGTCAGAAGAGCTAGCAATGAGATCAGATCAGCTTGTTCAGAACCACATCCAACTGTGTCTCCAAGGCTGAAATCTTCCCTGTTCCTCTATATCTCTATCCTTTTAGCCAGTTGAAATCTCTCATATTGTGATGCAAGTCTATAGATAAGCAACAAAATAAACGTACGATAATGAATATTTATATATCTATATATATAGATATGTCTTTTTTTTAAACTAAGAGAAGAAGTCAACTGACTTTTCAGCTAGATCTAAGTAATGCAGAAAATATCAGAACAATTTTGAAGGAAAGTATATTAAAACATCGAGGTAAATCAAAAATGGGAGAAAAATAAATACGTATTAAGAGAAGGCAGATTGTTGCAAACTAATTTTCCTTTCATTGATTGAATAATTGTCTTTCTACACTAGAAGAATATCTCATAAAAATAACATGTTAAGAAAGATCAGATATTCTCCTGGAAAAGAATTATTAGTCAAGAATCATAGAGACAATTTGACGTAATGTTATATAAGAAGCTGATGAGAATCCCTATCATTAAGATGATATGGATGATAACTAAATCCTAAAATGAGCAGTCAACTTGATAACAGGTAAGCCAGACTGTCCTGGAAGTGGAAATAACCGTCTGGCACAAAGATACTTGCCAATGTTTCATTAAAGAAATCAGTGCTAAAATTTAGACCTTGATGATGAAAATCCTTCTGACATAACATATGGTGATGCTATCAACAGAAAAAAAAAAAAAAAAAAAAAAAGAATTGAATGCAGTATAAAAAGAAATAGAGCATGTCTGCATAAGCATTTTATTTCAGGGCAGGAGGGAGCTTATGATGTCAGCCTCCTGATTTTTCCCACTTATTGACCTGGGGCTCAAAACATAAGTTTCTCAAAGACCAGCTGGAAGATGTGTCCTGCAGTATCAGGAAATTCACTCTTGAATTTTTTTTAACTTTGTTCTGGTACAGTGAAGCTCTTTAATCATTAATAGCTTCACTGTACCAGACCAAAGTTAAAAAAACCTCTTACCCCAAAATTTGTGGACATCATGTCCTTAGTACCACCTACTCTACAGATCTGCTCATACTAATCCACAGTGTTCTAGTAATGTAGACTTATAACGTAGAGTAGACTTGATAGCTACTTACTTATTTATTGTGACTATGGAGTTATAAATTATGTATTCCTGTTAGGTAAAATTACACTGAAACTTAGGGCCCAAGACAACATATATCACCCAAGGGTCACTACACAGGATCAGACTAGCCAAGTCTGAACTAAAGCCTCTGGTAGGAGTTTTGGGTAGACAGTGAGGTCTGAGCACCAAATGTTTGTGATACAGATCCACCACTATTGTGCAGTTGTATTTTCTGATGCAGGAACAGTCTTTGAAACACTTGGACCTGGAATAGCAGGGGTTTACACTGTAAGAAGAGGATTTATCAGTTGGCAACCAGTGGGAAGTAGAAACTTTGGAAATATTATTTCATCACAGAATAGTATAAGAAAATGAAGTGATGTGACTATGGAAAAAAGGATGTGTGCTAGTATTTTTTAAAATTGATGCATAAATCACAATAATGTAATATTAATGCCTGTATACTAGAAGCTGAAGAACATATTTTAAAAGACTGAAATGCTTTTAAATGTTGGGGGATTTTTACCTATGTTTATAATATTACTTGGAACATCTGAATTTTGAACAATATTTGTTTGTCATGCTAAATATTTACAGTGTTTTGTCATGCTAATCATTAACTTGAGAGGGCAAAACTGAGATTATTGGAATCATGTTATTTCCTTTTTTTTGACCCAAATTACAAATAATTTAAATTAGCAAAACAAAACGCCATTGTTATGGTTTCAAATTTCTATGGAATACTGATAAAATAATATTATATTAATCTATTATATTATATTATATATATATATATATATTATATATATATATATATATATATATATATATATATATATATATATATATGTATATGTATATATAATCATCTGGCTGTAAATCTTCTGTAACTGAAGGGGTGGAATCTATCAACTCTCTCTTACCTAGTCATCAATTTGGATGAAAAAAAAAAAAAAAAGAGTTAGGATGGCCAGTTACATTTACAATATATTTTTACATATTAGTAGTAATATGCACTACTATATTTGTACTAATTGTCACATTCTGTCTTATTTTCTTCATTTTTTTTCTCAAGATATTTATTCCAAATACATTTGTATACCTTGCAAGAATCAAGTTTGATGATAAATCTTCTTTCAATCTATTATTTGATTTAAAAAGTAAACTATTATGAACCCTAAGGAAATCTTGTCTAAAACCTTATTATTGTACAACCAGTTATGTGGAGTGCCTTATGTTTTGGGGAGAGGAAGAGTTACCTCATCATATTATTGGTCATGAAAATACTGAACATTTTAGTAATGGTTATTCTTGGAGAAGAGCATTTTCAGAATCTGTTCTATATCTATTTCTTTGTCTTTCCAGTAGGAAATTTAGTAAATGACATGGAAATTTTGCACATATGAGAGGAAAATGTTCTTCAGTCAGATTGTTCCACAGTTCCTGATAATTATTAATATCTTGCTTGTGCTTTGAGGCAGATACATTTTCCAAGTTCTGGATTCATCTGTTTCCTTCCAAAAATAGTAGTACAATAATTAAAAAAAAACCCCTAGTTCCCCATTATGAGCTCTGTTCATATTGTATCACTCAGTACTAATCACCAGGTGCTTCTTTAGGCCCTCATCTTTTAAAGATGTGATCATCTGCTCTATTTTATATTCTGTGAATACTTCCATTAAAGGCAAGGAACTTCTCACTGAGATTAAAGGTAAAAGCAAATGTTAGTCTTCATGAGATGTCTTTGGAATTGCTATTATTAGGTTTGATTTATGTATTGTCTATTTTTTAAAATTAAAATTGAATAAAAGATAAACTTTGATCATAAGTTTTGAGTCTTAATAGAAAACATTAGTTTGAGAGTTATTTAAATAATTCCTGAAATATAGAAAGTTAATAAAATCAGTACTATGTTAAATACTTGGGCTTGATGTAATCAGTAACTGAAATGTAGTTCATTTGCTGTATTTCATGATTTTAGAAAGTTATTATTTCATATTCATCTGTTCATCTGCTATTTTCGTATATCAGGAAACTAGACCAATCAAGGATTCCAAATACGACTTACAGCAAATATAGGAGCATTATTCCAGGCTTTATGTAAGGTTGGAAAACCATTGAAGATTGATCCTACTATTATTGTAAGGTGTAAATTTTATTAATTTCAACAGTAGTGAACCTGGATTTTAGACAAGAGGTTTTGTCAGCTTAGTTCTAGCCATTATTTATACTGCAGAAAATATACTTTCATTACCCCAGTCTGCCTTATACATGTGCCACATGCTGTATTGATGTGTATCCAAAAATAATAAAACACTCAAAATGTGAAAGGAAGAAACTATTATGCATAAGTCATTGCAAGTACAAAGACAATTCTGTATCATGGGATGGTGTCCAGAAACATACTCAAAGTGAGGAAAGAGTTTTCTTTCTTTAAAAACAAACCTGAATCTTAATTTGAGCAATGTTTAGATCAAATTATTTTCTTTTCTTTTTTTCCTTGAATGGTTTCATTTCCGTCATGATACAGGGATTGGGTTTTGTTTCATTTTTTTCAGTTACAATATTATTTACAGGTTTTGTTCTTATTTACCATCAGACAAAATTTCTCTTAAATGCTTCCAGGCCCAAAACTAAAAGAAAAAATAAAGAAAATCTCTTTGATTATCTTGATCTGAGAAACTCTTCTGTTGGCAAATCATTCCCTTCCACTTATGTTTTCTTCCAGAGCCAAAGGACGTGGCAAGTTCAGAACTGCCTGGACCTTCTATGCTCTAGAGAAGTTGCAAGACCCACAGTTGTGACATGTGGTAAGCAGGTGGGAGACCAGTCTTTAGCTGCATTTTGTTGGGGGGAAAAAAATCTACTTTCTGTTCTGTTCAAACCAATTCACTTCCTTCAAATTAGATATTCTTTGGCCCAGAAAATGAAAGAGAATTTCATCATCAGTAAGGCAGAGTTCAGCTAGCAGATGGAAGAGGTAGTTTTATGTTCCTCAATATCACACATCTCAGGTGAGGACTGACATTTTTTTCTGGAAAGTAAAATATTATTTTTAAAAAATGCATCTCATTTATATGGGCAAGTTACATTCAGATTCTATTTTGGCAAATGTATAAAGAAAACCCAAAGGACAAGGAGGAGTAGTCAGCCTAGTAGGCAAATCTAAACTGTCCCAAAAAGGACAGTTTGTATCTTATTAGCAGTCTGTATCTGCTAATATTTTAAACTACCTGCACAGGCAATATTTGTTGAAAATTGTGTATTTTGCTTTCAGAAACTTGTTGTTTTTAAGCAGGAAAGAGTTGTTCAGGAAATATCTGCTCGTGTAGCAAAAAACCTTAAATGTACAATATTATTCATTTCGACATAATATTCTGAAAAAGTCCGATAAAATATGTTACATTAATGTAAAGTGTGTTTTAAAGTAATGAAGTACAAATTAGAGTAAATAATAAAGTCATAAATACAACTATTTTTTTAAAGAGTGGAGACTAAGAGAGTGGAAACTCTTTGTTATGGTCATATTTAAACCAAGACTTCAAACATTACTTATGTTTCTCATATAAGTGAGAAACAATATTTTATCAGAGAAATTAATCTCTTTTAAAAAATTACAAAGAAGTTCCCATTCTGAATGGAGAAAAATAAAATAGGGAATTAGCTTAGACATGCTTCCTTCTAGTTTCTCATCTCTCAGTCTGATTTGCTGAATCTGATGATGTGCAAACATATTTCCCTAAGGCTCCATAAACTAAATTAAAAAAAAAAAAAAAAAAAAAAAAAAAAGTTAAGATACTTAGAACCTCTCCACTGGGATGGAGAGATTCTCATTGGTTATTGATTCCATTGATAACTTCTATAGATAAAGTAACAGAAGTTCTTAAAAATGTTCTGATGTTCAGATGCCACAGTATGAAGCATTGTACATTGAAAACGTATTCATATTCTCACACTCGTATTTAAAGTCTGTGTATTCCTCTGTTTCTCTAATTCCTGCCTTTCCAAGGTGCTATATTTGTATCTGCAGTGATCAGCAGCAGTGATGTGCAGTGAGACAGCACCACGCTCATTTGGTTATTTCTCCTTTCACTGGCCCTGTCAATGCCAATCCAAAATGAAAATAGACCCAAGATTTTAGAAGATTCAGTGGAGAAAATACAAGCCAAACCTCATGAAGCAAGTAGCGGTGAGAGGATTTTATCAGAGGCATTCAAAAGAAACTTCAACATCTAAACATTTTTCAAAGCATCGCATTTCCAAGGTCACGCAAAGGTCTTGGCATTTTGGCAGATTTTATTGGACAGTGTGGGTGGAAGCTCACAGCAACCTGCGCAGCAGCATGGGGGTAATGGAGCAGCCTTCTGCCTGCCCTGCAGGGCACAGTTTTGCAGTGTTTAATCAAAAAGCTCCTCAACTTGCAAATTCCAGGCCAGATCCTGCCAAGTAACAGCATGGAAAAGAAGCAGGGTTATGGCAAGAGCTGAAGGACCATGGGATCAAACTTTAGAGAGGTCTGAAGGGGTGCTGGTGCCTTGCCCATCAGCCATGGGTGCAACCTGAGTGCCTGCACTGGGCGCAGCATGGGGACGGCTGCACAGGCTGTCTGTTTTGCCCAGGCTGCATCTGCCCGGAGATGAGGCTGCAAAATTGTTTCCTTTTGAATATTTTAAGCCTTTGGAAAGCTTCAATAGGTTGTTATTTCCTTCTGCTTCTAGTTAGTCCTTACAGTTGTGCTGTTTTGATGTGAGCTGACTTTGTGAGGTCAGGCGGGTTAAATGGTGTTTGATTAAAATCAGAACACCCAACAACTACTGTTTCACAGTTTGACTTTGTTGGCCTCTTCATCTGGGAATTCAGGAAGACACCTTTAGCTTCAAAAAAAAAAAGGGGAAAGAAAGCAGCTTTTTTTTTCAGGAATTTTTTTTTCCCTCCCCTGTATGTCTTAAAGAGAAACAAAGAGAAAAAGCCACATTGTGTATGTTTTTCTGGCAATGGGCCTGCCACTGTTTATCAAACCAAGGCAAATCCAATTAGCCTGTGGCCTGCCTCCCAACCTTATTAACCTGCTCAGCTGTGAGAAACTCAACAGCCCCTGCCAATATCTCATTTCTCCAGCAGCTGATAAGATCAGTTCAAGATATTCAATGGGGTTTCCTTTCACTTCGGCTTCATCACAGTCACCGGCATCTTAACCGTGGTAGCCGGATCTTATTTTCCTCTCATTTACTACATGAAATAGGATGGCGGCTCCGAGGCCTATGCAGCTTGTTGGAACAAACAGCGATCAGGCCTCCGCGGCGTTTGACAGGACGGGCTGATTTCCCTTATCGCGGCTTGCCCACAAAGGCCCGGGCCAGGCCGGGGTTATTAGCATTCCTCGGTGAGAGGCGTCAGGCCTATTTCTGTCACGCAGACAGATTGAGCCTTTCACTCAGGCTCGCGAATGAGTGACACATGGCCTGACTGGGAGGACAACATTGTTATTTGAGTTAAGAAATCAATTTGTATCAAATGTACACTGTAATTTATTTGTTGGCTTTGAAGGGAACCTGGCTGAGATAAATCGGAATGGGCTTCTTTCTTCCCCCCTATGCTGAGCTGATAAAGTTCTTGTGAAGCTCCAGATAGCTCCAGTCAGAGCCAAAGTGACAAACATGTTTAAAGTTGCACAGTGATCTTTAAATCTCAAAAAGAACACCTTGTCGGACATGATAGAACATTTTTTACCTTTTCCCTCTATCTGTCAGAAAGCTGCTGTGACACATTGCTTTAGTATTTTTGCTGACATTTTCTTTATCAAGCACATCTGTTTGTGGTCGAAAGATGCTTATTCCTATTTTCTTCAATCTACAGCAGCCTAGAAAACTGCCAAAAGGAAGGAAGAAAATGAGACATTCTTTCCAAGAATAGTGCTTATTTTATTTTTTTTAATTGTGACTTTTCTTGAGCAGTTTTCTTTTTGCTTTTGTCAAAAGAGAGAAAAACGTGGGGAACAGGTATCATGAGATCTTGTCTATTTCAAGAAGTTTAGTTTGGGTTCAGATTGATTGTACATTAAGATGGTGGTATTACACATTAAATTGTGAGCTTTGAGATTGACATTCTCCTTATTAGAGTTATAAATACAAGCCTAAGTGTTGGCTCTATGTATCAATGTCTTTATCTTTGGGATAATTTGAATAATCAAAAGTTACGTCTATGGTTTCATGTATGCTAGCAGTTATGACTCCATAATGAAAAAATGCTAGCAAACTAGCCACAGGCAGAGTAGCTCATTGACATTTCCATACAATAACCTGATTGTTTAGTTTTGGCTTTCAAAAGTGATCTAAATATAACATGTCATGTTAAATGACCCTGTAAGGTACCTTACCCTTCCTCTGCATTATATCAACCTGCATATGGGCTCCTCTTTTACAGATGTGCACGTGTATGAGTGCTCATACACACAAACATACATCATTATAGACTGCTGTTCTCGGATTAGTTCACACAAAGTGCAGCCATCATCAAAGCAAGGTCAAACTTAAGGTAGTCCAAAGTGAGCAGCACAGGTAAAAGGGTTTTCAAGTCTTTCTGGAAGCTAGGTCAAAAGTGATTAGTGTACAAGCATTTTTGAGATAAGTTGGTTTTAGGAACTGTTGAACTTATGAATGGCTTGATCGCAGAACAGTCACACCATTTCCAAGTATCTCAGAGAGGCCCACTTATCACAATTAACTCTTCTCTCGGGCTGCCTGACCAATATATTTCACTCCTCTTTCCTGCCTTTCCTCTGGGAATGCAGCAGTCCTTTAGGCTGCAAGCAGTCTGCCAGCCTTAGATCTTGTTATACCTATGAGTACTGACACTCTAATAGTGTTAAGCCTTACTCTCAGGTTTCTTCTGTGCCATGGCCTTTGGGTGAGGTTTTGCCCTTTTACCTCTCTGTCCAGGTGCATAGCGACAATGCTGTTATTCAGAGTAACCTGACATTTTTAATGTGGTGCTTTTTAAGCCTCAACTCTGTGTTTCAACATTTAAGCAATAGCTTCAGATTTTGTCTCACCTCGCCTGACCAAAGACAGTATCTAATTTTAGATATCTAAGACAGTTTCTGACTTTTATGCCCTGACACAGTCTAGAGATGTGACTTCTGACTTTCAGGCACTTCGAATAGGCAATACTGCAATCCAGCTCTAATCAGCAGGAGTTTACACACATTTATATTTCTATATTAACATATTCTGTAAAATATGCACCTTGTCAAATGAGGACTGTACTTAGCCACATTCTTTTAGCTATATCTGTATAGCTGTTTACAATTTTTACAGACTGAGCTCATCAATCAATTCATTGCCAGATCAAACTCTTCAAAAAATCATACCAAATGTTGTTTAACTTCATTGCTTTAGAAATAACCATTGGCAGTGAAATAATTTAAACCCCAGAAATATCAGTGCAAAATAATACACACTCTAGCTCTGATACAAAAGCACTCTGTCATGTCTGCAGATTCACTCTATTAAATTAATACATCCTCCAAAGCACTTTTTTTGGCCTTCTTCTGCTCTACCTTATATCCCTTAGCAAAAGAAAATGGAAAGAACTTAATTTCTCTTTGAGGTTCATATTAATTCATCATGGGCAATGGAAATTTTCTCTCTGCTGTGAGTATGCCCCTGATGATAGCATAAAATTAAACCTTATGCATGGAATTTGGAGAGGAAGAGAACAGATGCAACAATGTGCCATGTTTGTTATGATTTGTTTTTATTCTCTCTAAAAAGCGCAATGGCTGGCAGCAGGGCAAGCTGACATTCATCTGGACTCACATGAATCAGAGAGAATGCTCTGGGTCAATGAGTTCCCTTCTGTGGCTTACCTGAGAGCAATGAGTGTCTATAGATGGAAAAAACTGTGGGGCAAGCAGTGTGAGAAACCCAACAAGCAGAGAGTCTTCAGCAGGAGCAGTGGTTCCTGAGGAGATCAGGGTCAAAGGTACAAGGGGTAAGAGAAAAAAAAAAAAAAAGAAATAAAAATCCCCAAAGAAAACTCCCTTTTTCTCAAAAGAGGAGACTGCAAGAAGCCCTTGAAAGCTGTTGGATTCAGAACAAGGCTCAAAAACCCAAGGATACAGTGGGCAAAGGAAGATTTATTTTTTGTATTCTGTTACTTTTATTGTCTTACTTAAGCTGGCCTCACTTGTCTCTTTATAAAGGCCCATTGTTTTAGTCTGAGCTAAAATAAACTAGAATTTCAGAGTTCGTTGGATGTTTTTTGGCATGCTTGCCATAAGAACAATATCTACCTCAAAACTCTCTCTGATTCACGGTCCGTTCCCTGAAGATAACTCTGTGTACCCTGAAAGCTGCAAGAAATAGCAAACTGGGAGACAAAGAAAATGAATTGTAGAATTGTAGTTGCTTCAAAAGCAATTGCTATGAACTTAAAATTCACATGTATAAGGAATAAATTATAATTTTCATTTGTAAATTAGGGAAATATAAAAGAATAATATTCTGGTCTTTAATAAAGCAGAACACTATCTGTATACTTAACACTGACTTACTACTCAAGTGAAGTGTCCTGCATTGTGCAAGCCCTATTGACACAAAATTGCTCTCTCTCACCTTTGGGTAGTCAGACTACAGGAAGGGGGTTTGTGAAGATGATGCTGTAAGCATGGTAAGAGATGTAAAGATTTATCTCAGGGTATCAGTGTCTCCTTCCTTAGGTCTCGAGCACATGTCTGGAAGGGGTTATTATTTTTAGAACACTATCACAGTTCTAGAGACAATTGATCCTTATATTTCACCTTGGAGAGAAGGGAAAGGGAGGAAGAATACAGCAATGTACATTTTCATAAGCTCATGCTAAAGCTCCTGTGGAAGTAACTTTTCTGTATTTACATTTAGAGACTTAAACCAAAATGTACACATGAAAGCTCAGAATGAAATGAGAAATGAGTCTATCTTCTTTGCCCCTACCTCTCTGGGACAGCTGTGCTGAAATGCTGCAGGCTGAAGAGGAGTTGAATACGATAATTAACAGGCATTGCTGAAATGTGTTGCTTGGTTGTGTTTGTGAGACACATGCGCTAAAAAGAAAGTTGTCATGAAGTGGGGGGCATGTTACAACTGTAAACATATCAAATTCTGGACCAACATTAAACATTCCTGGGCGAAGGAGACACTCTAAACTGAAGGTAGTAGAAGTTAAATGCCTATTTGAAGTGCAAGAGTTAGAGCCTCAGGAAAAAAGGAAATTTCCCTTGAGGAATATTTTAAGAATGGCAAATATGTCTATCCGTGAACAACCAAATAACCCACGTCTAGTGCCGGCATGCTACATGCTCCCACTGACAAGTTAAGACAGCTAAACAGCAAGTGCTCTTGATGAAGCCACAGATCACAGTTATACATAAAATTATGATGTTCATTTTGGGACTAGGAAAAATATAACACTAGGAAGTTCAGTTCCACTTCCCTTTTGAGAGATTTCTGAATAAAGGTTTGAGATGCCGTACATTTATTAACCCTAAATTTTGAATTGGTTAATTTTTCCTGGCAGTCAACTCCTGGTTAATACAAGGACAATCGTATCACTACTTATTAATATAGGCTGACAGAAAAAGTCTTCCAGATATTAAGTATCTTTAAGTTTCTTGACTCTATATTTTCAGACGAAAAGCATCCATATAAATAATTGCTTCAGACTGAATCATTTTGGGCAGTTTCAGCCAAAACAATTTAGGGAATTCTGGTTACCTCTTATTTAGTCCAATATGCATCCCATTACATATAATACATGTATACATTTGAAAAGAAGGAATTTGATGGAAAGCAGACTGGTTGTCAGACTCTTGGTTTTCCCTAGGTCTTTTATTTTTAAATGAAAACAAATAATCGTGATATTAAAAACTGAATTATAATGTAGATAGATAGCAGGACTAGGGTTATAAGGTCACATCAGCATTTTTGTAACTGTGATAATTTTAACACTGTATTTGAAATAATATTCTCAAAAATATTTTTGTCCAAATATCTCATTTGGTTCAACATCTCTTAACAAGCTGCTGAAGTAATGCCACACAGTAGAATGTAATCCTTAGGTGAACAGGTAGATATAAAGCTAAGATATTTGTCATAGCACAGACCAGGAACATTTGATTACTGATTAGTAAGAAATGCTTTCTGGCTTAGAAAGTAGCAGATCTTTATATTTAGCAGAAGAACTTGCCTTTGTTACCATAACAATATTCAAGATATAACTGAATAATATAATCTCTTCAAAAAGAAAATACAATTCCAAAAGGTTTAATATTAAGTCTTTTGGAGTATTAAGTAGCACAGTGGTGTTGCTAAAGATCTAGGGAGTTTTTTTCATATGATCTCCTAGTCTTCATCCTGTTCATCATTGCAGGAATTAAAGATAGTCTAATTCATATGTGACGGACTTGGTGAGGATCATTTCCCACTTTCAAATGCAAACATACTATCATACTTTTCATGAAAGAACATCCCATCTCAACTGTAATTCTTCAATTAATAGTTGCAGAAGGCCTGAATAATGAACCTGATTTCTGCTGGGCTTTTTAAGACAGTCCTCAAGGGGCACCAAATGCTTCGAACTACACACTGTAATTAAAAAACACCCAAAAAAAAAAAGCAAAAGATATGCCAAAGTAAACCAAAACCAAAACCCCAAACTAACAAAAACCCCTTACCTATAAATGCTATAAATGGCATTATTCCTCCAGGTGCTTTGAGGGGTAGAGCATAAAAAATGAGGAGAATCCAAAGATGTAATTTTATTTTTAATATTTTTAATTTAGCATCAGATTTTCGACCTCTGTCAGTAAGCCATGAAATGAAATAGAACTTGCTACTCAACCCCAGTTTTCTCCTGCTCGACAGGCATTCAGGCAGCACAGGAAAAAGACTAAGAGGGCTGTGCCACAGCTGTCTCTGAGGCAGCTTCAGGCCAGGCCACAGCTGCAGCTTCCTGTCTGCCCAGCAGGTTGTTGGAGGAGCATCTCGAGGTGTATGATTCCCACTGTGGGTTTCTACAGCTCATGGATGTCAGCAGCTAAACAGCTGATTATTGGAGACAGCATAAATATATGTGAAGCATGGCCATTGTGACAGCCTTATATTCTTTTCTTACTGCTCAAGCCTGTAAATGGAGGGGGAATAAAAGCCATTAGAAAGTGCTTGTGCAAAAACATCTAGGGCATGACCTCTA
Source organism: Sitta carolinensis (assembly GCA_032173965.1). Taxonomy (NCBI): domain Eukaryota; kingdom Metazoa; phylum Chordata; class Aves; order Passeriformes; family Sittidae; genus Sitta; species Sitta carolinensis. Next base: position 90,423,914 of record CM063284.1, on the reverse strand, counting down.
CCAAACCCCTTTTATTATTTTAATTTTCCTCCTTGAGAACCACGTATTTAGCATCATATTGCTGTTTTGGGTACTAGCATGAAAGGCCGGTGTAACTGTGTTCCTAATCTTATTCATAGTAAAAACAGGTTAGGTTTTTTTTCACTTTTGTGGGTAAGACAACCATGTCTGATACTCTTCAGCAGCCAGCAATCCACTTAGAAGCCCCTTTGCAAAGGCTTGCTTTTGGAATATCTTGGGTATTTTGAGATACCAAATTGCCATTGTAGGGTTAAATAAATTAGAGCAACTTGTTTCCAGCAAACTCACCTTAGAGTGAGAAATGTGCTTCCGAATGTTTTCTGTCAAAGTGTGTGAGATATGATGTTAGGAGACTTTTAATAAAATATTTGGGTTCAGTTAAAAATAGCAAAGGCAAACACACTGTTCATCAATAATGGGATAAACTGTAAATGATAGCTTTCAACAGAGTAATAGAGCACAGCAAACAAAGAGCAGCAGAGGCAAGTAAAAAACAAAATAACTTTGAAACTCTACTGATTAAGATGCTAAAGTAGTTTCCAATGTTTATTACAAAAAAAAAAAGCTAATTAAAGAGTTTACATTTTATCATGCACAGTAAAGAACTCCTGACAAGCATTGTTATAATATGAAATGCTGCAGTCTCCAATAGGGTTTAATTTAGAGCAACAACAAAGAAAGGAAAAAAGAAGAAATAAAACAATTGAAATGTTGCAAGCAGACTGCTGTAAGCTCAGGGATACCTTTCAGAAAAAATGTTTGGTAGACGCAATGCAAACTGAGCCATAACCCTGGGAATAATATTTTTCCTGAAATCGTTTCAGATTGAAGTGTTTATAGGAGACAGTATGTAGGCTGAGTAAACCGCTGGCTAAAAGATTGATGAAGTATAGCAGTTTATCAAAGCCTAATCACACTGACTATGCAAGAAGATCCACAGGAGCTGGTGGACAATTAGTGATTCCTGCATCATTACCCATCATATCAACAGATGTCTATACTCTCATCAGTTAATATTAACTTGCTAATAAATATGTTTACCAAACATATTCAGCGAGAAAAAAATTTGACAGATGTTGTACAGCTGTGTTAATTTCTTTCCAACATATTTTTGCATGAGAGAGCCTTGGACATTGTGTAGATTTCACTCTTACCCAATTGCTTGGTGATGCATAATGATAGACAATGCATATCATGCATATCATCATCATCCAGTCAAACATTATTTATCTATTTTAACTGCAGTATTTTGTTATATTTGCAGATTTGAGGCTGAGAAGATGGTTCTACTTTTAGCAAGTAATTTTTCTGCAGGAGCTATGAGAAGGCAATTTTTTCTTGTCATTAGCAGCCCTAAGGATCTCCATATTTTATTTCCCTGGCAGTCAGATGTATGAGCTGTTACAGAGGACAGAGTTGAGCTATAGAACACAGAATACACCCTGCTCTGACTCATTTTATGTCACCAGTACAACTGTATGATTTGCTTTCTTAATGTTTGACTTTGTGTCAGTCTTGGAAGAAAATTATTTGGCAGAGAACGAGCACGGATAAGTTGAGAGCATGAGGAGGGACCAAAAAAACTTAATCACAATGTTTCTTGCAGGGTGTGTTGGGGAATTCCCCATACTGGTTCAACACATCATAATGATGGGAGTCTGGAACACTAGACTTCTGCTGGAATCTCCTGGATCCCAGGCAGTCCATCTGTTATAGCCACACGATATATGACCATAGCTATATCAGTTTTTCTTTCAAATTTTACATTTCAAATTAGTCAAAATTATTCACTCCAGTACTGTGTGCAAGGGACTAGTACAACTTACTGCCATAAAAGAGCATTCACACTTTATTTCCACTCCATTTTATTTAAGAAAAGGTTTCCTCACATAAATGGAAATTAACCACCACCATTTTACTAGGTAGACATTTTTCTGTTTCTAAGGCTGTTGTATTCCCTTAATCTTTTCTATTGTCTCTGATACAAAGTCTTTTCTTCTTTCTCGGAAGTCCATACTGCCTTCTTATCTCTGTTAGAATGCTCTACACATCTCTGTAAATCACAATGTATATCTTTCCTTCTATCACCCAGACATTGCTGTTATAACTCGTAGATTGAATTATCAAATATATTCTATATAGAAAGAAAAATCTGGGCTCTCGTGTGGGTGTGTGGCTGTGGAGTGATATTAACCTCACCAGATTGTCCCAGACATCTGAAGGTTCTTTTGGTTTCCAGACATATTTCACAAGATTTGGATTTTCATCTGTAGTCTTCTAAGTAACATCTTTCCATGCCTTGCTCAGGTACTGTAATGTTGTTGGGACTCTCATGGAGTGGATAAGATCCTCTCCTTAGAAAACTGTAGAAAAGACTGTAGAAAAAAGTTTTAATAAAATTAATTTATTCCAATGAAGTTCTAGTCAGGAGATTATCACAACATAGTGCAAAGTCAATTTGTTCTCTCAGTCTTTTCAGGGAATTGGATTTGAGACAGTTTCTCTTGTGTTTTTATGGAAAACTAAATGCTCTCCTTCCAGCAAAAGCACTCATATCTCTCAACATTTCCATTAGTCTTGGGCACTGCATTCTGGTGTCTTGACATTCCTCCTGACTTGCGCCATGGATACCTGGTGTTACCCATTCCCCAGCATATGCCAGCACTGCCATCAGCATTTATTAAGGTTGCTGTTCATCACCAGCACCAGAGATGAATGATTCACTGGCTATTTTTCCCCACTGTCAAACATGGAGTTTCACACTTCCTTTTATTATGGAATACCCTTTCCAATTCATTGTTTAGGGCTTAATCCTAAATCCATTAGAATCAACAGAAATTTGTTCCTGTTGTCCCAATTAATTTCAGGGTATTTTGTCTGTATTTATAAAGGTGTTCATATTGCTTTTGAATATTTGCCTTCTACTTGGTGACTGTAGTATATAAATAAAAATTTATTTATGTCTTCATTTTCCTAAGCTTACTTATGAGAAAAATTGGATGAATCTTCATTCAACACTGGGTTTAAGTATATCCCTTTACTGGGTTGTATTTCAAACAACATAATTTCCTTTACTCCTTTTCACTCTTGCAGTCTGTTTCCACCCTTCTCCATTCACATTGACCATATCATCATTTTACATGAAAGGAAATTTTTCCTTAACACTGGGCTCATAAAAATAAAAGATAATACAATGAGTGAATATCACCGAGACCAAATTTTTCTCAGCTGTTTTAACAACAGTTCAGACTACCTACACTGAGCTGTGATAGAAGACAGAATTGAGACTTCAGGCAGCTTTCTGAGGAAAATCATTCCTCTTGCTGTACTGTTGTTGCACAAGGCCAGCAGGTTAATGGCAGAGGAGCTTTATAGCATAGAATTCACTGGCTGCAGAGGACAGAAAAGCACATGAGCAGGGCTGGTGTTAAACATCCACAAGTGCATTGCTCAGCAGAAGTGTGGCAGCTGCTGTTTGTGCCAGACCATACTAGAACATGACAATTTTTTTGTCTCCAATGGTGGTTGTGGCCAGATGTGTATTTGCTTGGCTATTTTTAAGAGGAGTTTAATTTTTTTAAAAAATACTGGATTCCGTTAATATAAATAAGATTATATTAATCAAGCCCATAATACCTTTTTTATTAATCCACAGAATTTTAGTTTTTAGGTTTTAGTTTTTGCTACACTGGCAAGAAAGTCATAACTATATACAAAATGCCAAGGCATCATTTCCAGTGACTCTTCATGCATAGACATCATTTGATTATGAATTGCATCCCTAGCCAATGATGCTTTGACTTTACTCTTATTTTCCCTTTCAGAGGATCATTCCCACAACTTTTACACCTCCCCCCAGGTAGGCAGACACTCTGAGGTACAATGTCAATCATTAAACATGAAAAATATTTCCGTATTTTAAAGCTAGAGTATTTGTCACAGACTCAAATGATAGAGATCTAATGACTTTCCAGGGGCTTTGCTTATAAACACACCCTTATGCTATCCTCAGAGCTCAATAATATAATTATTATTTTTTTCTTATTCTCTTCATTCTTGCACTTAAAACAGAAACACATTTCTTCCTAGAAAATGCTGACAGCATATCTTGGTATCTCAAGGCAGAAAGGTTGCTTTCCCCCAGGCATTGTGCTGGCAACTTTCACATGGACATACATGACTGAGCTGCATATAGGTACCCTTGCTTTCATTGCTTCCATAATTCAATACGTTTAAGAACAGCCATGATAACAAACATTAGAAAGAGTAGTGGGAAGTGAAATTCTACAGAACTGAACTTTAGAAATGCTGTACAACTGAGAGAAGGCAGCGTTCAGAGTAAAAGTACAGAAGGGATTTGTCGTGCAAAAATAAGACCTCTTCTGAAGCTGAGAAGTTACTACTTGCAATCAAAGCGAAATGCACTGCTTAAAATAAAGCAGAGATTGTCCTAATGCTTTTTAACATGTGGTTTGTAAGTAAATCTTTAACAAATTACATATTATCACAAATAATTTACTGATTACTGCCTTTTGCTACATCTAATTAATCCATTCTGTGCCACACACAAAAGCACTCCTGAGTGAGATACAACGAAGACTTAAGCATATGTTCTGAGTCAAACCGATTAAGCAAAATTTTTTTGGTCTCTTAAACAAGTTTGGATTACAGTAAAAATGCAATTAAAAGAATACATTTCCAAACTGCCAAAGGTAAAATTCATTTATATGAACAAGAATTTCACTGTTGTGCAGCTGCAGAAGGAAAAGACATAGTGTATATGGCAGAAATAATTTTACTTGGGTTACTACTTGAATTTTTATTATTAACTATAATCTTTTGAGATTTAGTTGGTTTATGCTTAAGAAGTGCAATTGATTGAGTTTAAGCCAGAGATGTGTGAGTTAAAAGGTATACAGGCACAACTCAGTATGATTCTTTAACCACTTAGTGAACTGATAGAGGACAGGACAACAGAAAGATGAACTGAGTTACAGAGACATTGTTCCTCAGTAAGTATTGGACAAGAAATTCTATCTGTTGATGAAATAATTCTGAAATATGATTGCTAATACAGACTGTTAAAGAAGGATGTGATGCTCCCTCTCACCACATAGTTGATGAAAGTGCAAAAACATGAAGATACACAGGAGCTCAGAATTTCCACATGCAATTTGATGTCTGTAAGAACATTTGTTTTGAGATCTTTTGGATGCACATGTACTAGTGTATGATGGAGATGACTTACATTTGAACAGACATATATACAACTACTGGGGAAATATTATTTTGGTTTTGCACATACATATGATGGCACACCAGAACCACATCATGACATGATTGCAAAATGTGAAGCCAGCTTGAAAGCTTCAGCTGATGATTTATTTCATTAAGAAAGAAGGTGTTCTCTTCTTTTATTGTTTTTCTGTGCAGAACATGACACTAAGACTTGATAATCTCTGAGAGAATTTTGTCTATCCATACAGAAGATGAAGGATCACCTGTGACTGTGGAATGTATTTTCCCCACATTGTACAAAGTGTTCTTGATAATACCTTGGAAAAAGATCTTGGAAAGCAGAAAGGATCTGGTGTGATGCTTTAGAACTAGCTTACCAAACAGATTTACTACAAATTGCTACATTTTGTGAACACAAAAAAATGTTTCAGGGAATAATCAGTAGTTCTATTTCACCAGACATTCAAAATGCATTATGAAAAGCACTGATTCAATTATTTGCATTCTAATGTACTGAGGAGCTTCTTGTAGTATGTTTCATAAAACCCTTCATTATAACTATAAATCTGCTGTTAAACCTTAGCTACAATTATGCATTTTCATGAAAATCATAGCATTTGCAAGCAAGAGTAGAAACTAAGATGTTTGAGGATTTTGTTCATTACATAGTGATTAAAAAATTTGCAAATATTTTGAAACTTCTACATCTGTGCCATCTAACCATGACATCACTGAGCAAGTTTTAGAATTGATACTAGCCTGCATAGGAAGAATATGAATATCTCAGATGCAGCAAATCATTAAGGTTTTTTTTCCAATCTAAATGATTCTATAATTCTATGAATATTTCCATGAGTGTACTGACATTGTATGATACCAGTTGCATGGAGCTTTTCTTTTTCCAGTGCAATAGATCATCTTACTAGAAGAAGCTTTCAGTTGTTACATGAGCTCAAAGTATAAGACTCACACGCTTACTTTGCTCTGTAGTAATATCAGATATGTGCATATTATATTTTTTGTGTGTTTGTTTGCATCTCATTTGGCACAGAATTTATCTGGTGAAATACAGTCCTTATATATTACTAATATACTGTAGTATAACACCAGCAAAGCATGAGACAATATTCTGTCTAATTGTTTTGATCAAACATGACATAGACTTTGTACTCTCGCTAGACACATATTTCTGCAAGTTATAGCTTTCACAGTACTTGCTTTCATTTTTCTGTAATCCTGTCTGTTTCAGACCCTGAAGAATGCAGCACAACCGTTTCAGTTTTCAACCTGTCAAGACTTTGCACAAATGATTTGTCAAGAAAAAAGTCTAATTATGTCTGGCTTAAGGCTTCCATGTTAAACAGGAACAATTGCAGTGACTGTGAAAGAACCGCCTCCTGGCACTTGAGCAAAATGTGAAAGCAGCATGATTGTCCTGCCTTGTTTCTTTCCATCAACACCCTGTGGTCAGAAAAAGAAACTACCAAATACTTCACTTCCATTTCTATGGGTTTCTCGTGACTGGCAGCACCTTGGCATTTGCCCTTGTCCTCTATGTGAGTCCTACTGCTAGGGCAACAAGAGACCCTGTTGAATACGAAGTCTGAAACTAAGCAGACATCAAGCCAAGAGCTGCTACAGCAGCAATCAAGCAGATTAGCTTAAGTAATTCTGATGAGCATGTTAAAGCTCAAAATGAATGAGAATGCTTCGAGGAAAACCATAAATCAAGCCCTGTGTAAGTGACCTAGTGCTGTGAAACACTTTATATAATATACCTATTGACTGTATTTTTTCAACATCCTGACATATTAGAAACCATTTATCTTACTTTATTTGTTCATTTCAAAATTATTATTTGTCTTTCCAATAGTCTACAAACAGCACCAAAACTTATATTTTTTTATTGAAGACCTGATCCAAATGATCATTCAGTTGTTTCATCACCAGTATGAGTGAAAGTGTTCCAGAGACATTGTGTCTGGGTGTTTTGAAGCAAAATCTTGTGAAAACAATACTGATATATAGCAAGTAAGGAAATGCATGGCAAAACCACTAGTGCATGAACAGATTGCTCCTATGGAAATTTGATGTACATTCAAAAAATGACTGCAGCTTTGAGGACCTTCATTTTATGGTGGTGGTCTCAAGACAAATCAAAATGTCTGCTGAGTTTTTACAAAGGACTGATCACCTACACCCTGAAAACTGTTTTTAATGTCTTTTATGTGTCTCTAATCCAACAAGACCACATAACAAATGTTATCCTGGCCAGAGAGAAGGTTTACCACAACTAAAATGCTAACAAAACCTGGAACGTCACTTTGCCTCCTGCTTCATGAATCTGCCCTGACATAGCAGAGGCTACGAAGTTCAAAACTCTTGGGTAATGACAGTTTATTGTTACCCTTCTGTATCTGCTGGCTAACAGCTCTCACTGGTCTGTAAGTGGACAGAACCTAGTAGAAGACCGAAGGTCTTATCGGCACTCTTTTTCTCCTAGGAAAATGTGAACTGACAACTAGGAGGATTAATTCATCCCTTTATATGATCAGAAACTCACTTCATTATTGACCTGCAGAAAAGTAGGGACAGGGCACATACGAAAATACTGGAGAAAAAAATGTGGTTTTCTTATTTTTTGCAAAGGAAATAAAATAAACCAATAATTCTGTAAAAGACAGTGTCTCCTAAGACAGGCATTTAAGTTGAAATTTCATAACCTCAAATATCACAGTGTTGACAGAAGCCTCTGTAGACTGAGAGAATTGCTGAGGCAGGATACCCCCATCACACTGAGCAAGGTCATGGAAAACTTTCTGGAGTTTGGTGTTGTGACTTCCTGTATAGATAGACATGGTATTTCGGATCTATACCATGTATTTGTGGTCACCATCAGTTTACTGAAATCTCCTCAAGTGTTCCCGAGGAAGACCTGTGGAGAGAGCACTTGACAAGTGACACTTAAAGACAAGTGTCAATACTTGGTTTCTGCATGATCTGAGCACAACAGTGAGGTTAATTACAATTAAATACCCAACAAAAATCACTGTTAGTCTTTCAATGTCAAGACACTCAGTGAAGCAGTCATAAATTTTCATGCAACCAAGTATATTGAGCAGAGTACCAAGAAACAGCCTTTATGACTCCAGCACTCTGGTATATTCCCTCAGAACCACTAACAGACAGATTTCTGTCTCAACAAACGTATTCCTGTGTATTTCTGCAGTTGGGTATCAGCATATGTGCCTGGTGAATGTGAATTAGTGTCTTATTCATCAAGTTAGAATATAGAATAGAGCATTTCACCCAGTGTTTCAAATAATCCTCTGTACAAAATTGACTTGAAGGTAGTGGGTTAGGTTGTGCACTAGGGAATTGAAGTACTGGATGTGGAAGGACCTGAGTTATCTTAGGGTTGATCTAGTGGCTGTGCTCAACTGGAGCTCTACTTCAGGCAATGTAGATTCAGATACATTATGTTCAATCCCTTGCCTATCTGCCCATGAGGAAAGAGTTCTAGAGTTTCATTTAGGAATCAATGTGTAATCAAGAAGGATGCCTTCTTGAAGTGTATAGAAACATCAGCATTTTTAAGTCCAGTATTTGCTGTGCAAAATCCACCTTGATATTCCATACAGTGCATTTGTTGGATTATGCTTTCACATCCTGATACGCTGCACACTAAAAAGCCCTTAGAATATGACTAAAAATAGTTATGCTGTGTTAGACCTCCTGTGATACCTGAGGATGTTACGTACAGATTAACACAGTGAAGATAAAAAGCCCGTGAGATAGGCTTAGGAGACTTCCACCTTCTTGGAATTAAAAAATAAAAAGAAATCCAAGGATTTCTTTTTTTCACATTTCTTCAGTACTCACCTAGAAGAGGCTGAAAGGTCAAAAACAGTGCAGGTATCACGTAAAGTTGGTCTATGCTCTTAGCTAGTTTGGCACTTTGGCCAGGAACACTTAGCATGATAATCAGGAACCTTTCCTCCATGTCCTGCAAAGGAAACCTGAGCTACTGAGATTATAGAAGGGAACCACTGTACCTTCTCAAAACAGATGAGCCATGGGACTGATGAAATAAAGGCACTTACCATCATCAACAGTACTTGACAGAATACCAACTTTTAAATTCTCAGGAAATGTTTTTCTAGTTCTTGTTTACTTTCTTAATTTAAATTGTAATTAGTATTGTGATAATTAACAGAAAAAGAATTCTTCAGTTTTCAGATGATTGTCATCAAAAGTTATATGGAAAAAAGGAAGGTACTTTTTTTATCAGGTCCACAGACCATGTTTTTTGGATGTCTATACACTTTAGCAAAGCAATTTCAATTTTTAAGAACCTATTTTTTAAGGGCATGTTCCTTGTCTGCAACAAGGCTCTTGTAAGGACATGTCCATTACAAAAGAAGATTTACTTGATTTTGATCAAAGGTTTTTTAAAACTTAAGCCACATAATTCAAAAGTGCTTGAGGCAGTGACCACATTTTTAAGAAAAGCATATAGATACTCCTGATTAGTTATGATTGCTTGGATTGCCTCGATATATTTGAATAATTAGGTGAAATAAACACTGGCAGGAAAGAGGGTTTGCAGTTCTTAGAACCAACTGCCTTGCTAACCCCAACTACTTGCTGCTTTCCCCTTCTCCCTCTACTTGCATGCCTGGTGAAAGCCTCGGTCATAGCTCAGGCCCTACTCATATAAGGTCCTTTAGAGGTCTGTGTAAGTAACATAAAAGATTTCTAGAGCATTTAACAGCAAATAGAAGATAGAAAGGAGATAAATGTTGCAGGACATAAAGCCTGATAATTGTTTATGGGAAGAAAACCAGAGGACACTGTTTCTCTGCAATGGTTCTGAGGAGCATGGGAATTTGCATAGTGTGCCTTATATAAACCATGTTTATTATGAAGCATGGTTTGGCTAATATGAAAAGGAAGAGATAAAGAGTTTCATATTTATTTATACTTAGTTTGTTTTTTAAAAACTTAATCCTGATCTGTGTCCAATTCCATGTTGATTTAATTACTTTTTTGTCCACTACCACGTATCTCTGTGGAAGATGGCTTGCATGCCTTTGGGATATTACAGTGTCTGTACAGTGTCCAGTAAATCTGGTAAAGATAAACTTATTCTAAAATGCAAAGGAGTAGAATCATTTATTTGATGATGATAATATATTTCATGAACATATTCTTATACAAGAAAACATTATTAAATACAATTGGAGTTATTTAAATTAAAGAGAAACAGTGTATGAAGTGACAAAAGAGAAAAAGCAGTATTTGGTAATGTGAGTATAACTCATCATCTACACAGGAATCTCCTTTTATTATATGCCTAATTTCAAGAAGAAAATTTTGTAAATTCTGTTTTAATTATTTATCTTAAGAAGTTTATATCTCAATTTTAAATCCCAGTTGCTCAGAACATTTGCTTGCAAGCTCTTGGAAACATCTGTATCATCTTCTTACTGAAATCATGAAATACGATATTTTAAAGTACATATATTTTTATAGAACAAAACATATTTTGGGGCCTATCATTGCATGGCAGGATACTCATCTTTGACTTAGCTATGTAAAATTTCTAAAAACAGTGGAAGACTCTTAACAAAAATGGACATAAAAGCTTTCAAAGTGCAGATGCATATCTTGGAAATGTATCATCTGAAAAGTGTCTTCTTAGAAACTGAAAAGATAAATGATCTTCATTGAGAGCTTTCTAGCCATTTATCATTTCTATAATATTGGTCACTTTTCTGAGTGAAACTGACTTGTGAGCATATGGTACAGAGCCCTCAAATAAACAAGGAATTTAAGGACTTGCTGAGCTTTCAGGATGTGAGTGAAGTAAAAGACAGAGGTGGCCTATTTGACAAAAATACACCAACAGATTATCCTTCTTCATCCATGTGCATGATTTAAGCCATAAGCAGAGGAGGTGCTTTGAAGCTCTGATTCAATCTTACAGTTGCGCCAAGTACAGACTTGAGTTACAGGTACATGTGGACTCTGAACTCTCACTCTATGCAATGTTTCTTCAAAGGTAAAATCAGACGATGCAGTTACCCCAGATTTATATCAGACCATAGTTCTATTTGGATATGATTCATATAGAGAAGTTTAAAAATATGTAAGTAAATTTTATTATTTATTTATAGTTGTATTTATCAGAATAAAAACAATCTATAATGTTTTAAATATACGTTAACTTCTTTAAAAATACATAATCATATCATCTGATAAATTGTCATATTAAAAAATAATTTCAAATCCACACTGCCTATTGTTATGGTACGTCAATTTTTCTTTTATGTGGTAAAACAACTGAATGCACTGTTATATATGTGCTTCATGGAGTTTCTTGGACAGGAAGGGAAGCGAAAAGGAATCCAGCGCAAAAAGCCTTCTTAGTGAGCAGTCCATACTCAGTCAATGGTTCTCAGATTCAGCCCTGAAAGCTTACTAGCTTGCAGAAAAATTTCTGGAAGGTCAAATTTTCTCACCAACTGCAAGCCTGAAATTATCAGGCTGTAACTATCAAAAACATTGTCAGAGAATAAAGTCATGGAACCTATTACCTGGGGAACTTAAACTCAAAAGACGTCTTCCTAAATATAGGAGATTTTTCACATCTATTCCCCCAAACATAGCCTTGAGTGACTAAAAGAAAAAAAAAACAAAAACAAACAAACAAACAAACAAACAAACCTCCACAATATTAATGCATTGTTAACAAACTTGTTTAAGTCTTAGAAATTCTAGTCTGCTGCTACCTGTTTCAGGTGATCTAATATCACTGGAGTAGACTAGTCTACTGCAGCAGCAAGGGCTGCAGACAACTGAGAAGCATCTAAACTTAGCTAGAGATGGGTCAGCATAGTTATATCTCGCTCTCTGGCATAGCGTGCTGACATGTAATTATAGCATTTTGATAGTGGGTTGTGATGACACAGTGCATCGGATGGTGAAATGCAGCAGTGTCCCAGATTTGTCCTTTGAAGAGCGTTACCTCCTGAGAGTCCTGTGAATCTCAGCTGCAGTTTTCCCATTGATTTTATTTCTGTGCGCAGGTGTTGTGGTTTAACCTCAGCCAGCACCTAAGTACCACGCAGCTGCTGCTCACTCCCTGCTCCCAGTGAGACAGGAATAAAACTTGTGGGTTGAGATAAGAGCAGTTTAATAATTGAAATAAAGTAAATTATAATAATAAATTTTTAAAAAAGAAAAAAAAAAAAAGGAAGAAGGAGAAGGAGAGAGAGATGAAATCCAAGAGAAATAAGTGATACACAGTACAGTTGCTTATCATTTGCTGACTGATGATTATCTCATTCTCAGGCAACTATCCCAAGTTTATGTACTAGGCATATCCCTTTGCCCAGTGCAGTGCAGCTCTCCTGGCCATGCTCCCTTCTAGGTTTTTGTCCACCTCCTTGCTCTGACAGCATGGGACACTGAAAAGTCCTTGACTTTAGGTAAGCACTGCTGAGTAGCAACTAAGCCATCAGTGTGCTACCAATATTATTCTCATACTAAACCAAAACACAGCTCTGTACCAGCTGCTAGAAAGAAAATTAACTCTATCCCAAGTCAAAACCAGAACAGCAGGCTAATAAGTTTTTGAGAAAGCACTAAAATAAAAAATGAGTAACCATGTGAGGATTTTGTTATTTTGGTTCTATATTCTATTTTTGTTATTCACCTATTTTGTTATTCACCTATTCTATTCTGTTTGATATTCTATTCTATTCTATTCTATTTCTATTCTATTCTATTCTATTCTATTCTATTCTATTCTTATTCTATTCTCCTCTCTGTTTAAAAATCCAGCAGAGGATGACAGTTTTAAGACATACGAGGATACATAATTATAGCCACTCTTTTCAGGAACTATCCCACCTCCATGTCAAGCAGTTCAAGAGAGATTATCCAATGGTGTACAGAAGAAAGACCAAAAATAAAATATTTGTGGGGTTAAGTGCAAGCTTTGGTCCTCCTGGACTTTTGGACCTGGAAATACACTTCCATTTGACAGGGTACTGCCTGCTGTTGTTGTACAAACTAATGCCGTACCATTCAGTGCAATATCTGCTTTCTAAAGAAAGGAGAATTTAATGTGCTTTTAGAAAAAGGAGTGCCACTGGATATTAGTTTCATCCTATTTATGTTCTCCAGACCTCATCTTAGCAGTTCATATTGTAGCAAGTGTTTCAATTGCTGTTCAAACTAGGTCAAAATCAGTCTTTAAGCAGCAACCCTTATGTTCTGGAGACACTTCAGACAGGAGGAAAGGCTCCTTTTTCTTATTGCTTTGCCTTTTTTTATTACCTATGGGAATCTGCAGTACCAGGATGCATTAGTATCCCACTTGTACCCTCTCTGCCTGCAGAATCCTTTGCCCCTGCATTCTGCTTCCATCCAGATACTTGTCCTTCTGGAAGAACTCAGGTACTCCAAGAGGTTTAGACCTTTAGAGATGAAATTGAAATAAGGTACACACTGGAGGAAACTGTGCTTTCAGGAGCAATGATCAGATAACTTTTATCCCAGGGAGTGTTTGTGGATCTGTACAGCCTGTCTGACTTGATGGATTCAGAGTAAGAATCTAACAGAATTGATGTGAATAGGTCTACATTTCTTGACCTAGGGATTAAATGAATCTGAATGCCAGAGTTTCCAGCGAGACTGAAAGGTAAAATCTCAAGTTGTTGCAGATGTCAGCAAAACAGCAACAATGACTTTACTGGAAGCATACTGCATCATTCAAAACCTGAAATTTCTCCTTGAAGCTGAATCTCACTCCTATTTCCAGGACCAGTTTAAACAGAGGAAACATTGAGATCGAGTTTACTATCATTTTTCGTCAGAACCAACTGATGCAGGAAATTATTTCATTATCTATATCTTTCCATTATTCTCAAACCCAGAATGAATGCAGAGAAGAAATTCTTAGCTAGCATATTCAAAAATCATGGAAAGACCTCTTTTCCATGTGTAAATACATATGTGTGTATATAGAATACACTTGGACAAGAGGAATTGTATGGAACTGGGACCATAACTATTTGATAACATTTTTGGTAAAAAATTCTTTTTGTTTTTATGGCTGTAAAATAATAGTTGATATATATAAATGCTTGAGTTGCAGTGCTAGGGATGTTCCAATATTTTGCTGTTTGATATAAATTTTGCAATGGAATAAAAAGATCAAAATAATTACTCTGTAAAATATGTACTCCTAAGAAATGTGACAGACAGCATGCAAAAAATAAAAAAAAATAAATTAAAAAATTGGAATTATATTTGAATTACCTATATTTGGGTCACACAGAAGTTTCATACACCTTATAAATATGCAAACCTCAGGTTCTCCCAGAGTTATACTTGTTGTATTTTTATATTGTTCACATTCAGATTAATGTGTTTTTTTTGTTATTTTTTTTAAATTGTCACCCTTGATTAGTACCATAAGAAATAACTGAAAAAATAGGTAATAATTTTGTAAAGAGATGTAGAAGACTAGTAAATCATTATTACAGATTATTAGCAGTTTTCCTTCTGATACATTGATTAAAGCCTTTGCTCTAAAGTTCTGCTTGATCTCATTTGAATTTCTAGACCATCACAAAGATGCAGTAGATCTCCCATAAACCGCTGACTGCAGAAATAGGATGTAAGTCCAATCACTAATACTTTTCTTGAAAAAATAGTCTCAACTTTCCTATTATTTATTTAGATAATCTGAAAATATTTTTGTGTGCTTTAAAATAAATAAAATAATAATTAATAAAAATTAAAATCATAATTGTGCTTCCCTGATGGAGTAAATCTCTGCATATAGCCTCACAAGGACATATTCTGTACATTTCTTTGTGATGTGTGGTGTGAGCTAACTCTGAACTGCACTTACAGTCACTAAAGAACATTATGTTATGATAGGGATATAGAGTAATGTCATTTTCACACAATAATGAAGATCCTTTTCTGCAGCATGAAAGTTTAACTCTTTTGCCAGTGTAGCCAGAACTTCATTTCATCATGTCCAAGAAGTAGCTCACACCATTGAAGTGCAGTTGATCATTCAAGCTCCTGGAGCACATCCTATTTTTTTGGTTGAATTGGTGTGTAGCTGAATGGTTAAATTGTGACTGGCTAATGGACAGCTCTTATGGAAAAGACCATGGCAATTCTAGTAACATGACAGCGCTCTTTGTATTACTGCATGTATTTTGATGGAAAATTATTCAGGGACCCCATACAGATCTGCAAGAATTACATCCTTCAGTATTTTATGCTATTCAGGACAAGGGCTGATGTTATTTTCATCACCATAGATATATAATTATATTTCTCTGGTGAATGTGATGCTGCATGTATCATTGGAGGGTGTCAGACGGACCTGCTAGTCCAGAAATGTGTGCGGCCTAACATTTCCTAAAGCCTGGTTCTCAACATCCTTGTGACTGAAGGGAAAAAATATGAGTGGATTTAAACGTGAAGTTATGTCCACGAGTGTCAGGTGAATAAAAGACAATGTATACAAGCTAAATATTTTTTGTTTTTACCATTGCCAGAATCTATTAACAAACTGAATTGTTCTTGGTAGCCAAAGTGTCTTCCATTGGTTTTGATCTAAAGAAATTCTGCATTTTCCCTGAGCTATTCACCATTCTTCAATTAGGTGGAGGAGGAAGAAATAGTCTCAGATTTATATACTATCTTAACACTTTTCTTGTTATTTGCTAAATCTCATGCATCTTGGGCAGTACTTTTTACTTTGAATTTATTTCTGCTGTCCTATTAGAATGAAAATTTATTCTGATCCAGGGAAGGATTTTTTTTACAGCAGGAAGAAAGGTGATTTACATTTCACCATATAAGAATTTAATAGTATTGCTCATGCTATTGACCTGTTGACCTGTGGAAAATCAGACTTTTAAAGTGCTGAAAAAGCATATTTATTATTGTATAACTTAATTATTAAGATACAACAAATTCCTTTATCTACACCCTTCCTTCTGTGTAAGTGGGTGAGAAATACTGGCACTGTGTTTACACCTCCTTTCTTTCTTCATCAAGTAACCACAAGCTACAGTGGAAGCTAAAACACAAGCTGTCCCTGAGGAATTAGTTTTCAAAAAGATACTATTAGAAATTCATATTCTGTTTTGTATACTTGCCTGCCAGGACCCCAACTTTGTGATATGTGTCAGGCAGAACCTACACTCTGTATTTCTCTCTGCAGGGCAACACCCTGTCTGCTTTCCTTTCTCCTTAATAGTTTAGCACTTTGGTATCAACATCTTAGGACAACATAAGAAGAAAAGAAAAGCTGATTTCTGAACAAGACAAGCTTAGCTACAATCCCCTCACCTTGTGTAGATGTCCCTGAAAACTGCTTCATATTTGAGATATAGATGTTGGAAAAAGGTTTCTCAGCACACTGCATGTAATTCAGTGTTTTTCAATCAGTGTTTTTCCTCGTCTTCTGTACTTTGTATTTCTGTCTCCTGGATATTTTGACTCATTGTATTTCTATCAGGTTAAATCCTTCAAACTTGCAGGAGGAGAACTGAGGTGGGGATTAGGTGGGTGAGAAGCATTTTAAATGCAGATAGGACTTTATAGAAATAAAGGTCAAATCAATGAAAATATTTGTGTTAATTCATTCTCACAGTTCTTAGGTCCTACCTAATTTATCCTTGATGGATAGCAAAGGAATTTTTCTACAGCCCATTTTTGAATATTTAGGAGGAAGTGATGTTAAGCAGCATTAGAGAATAGCAGTTTGCAAAAAATTTCATAGAATCTTAGAACATTCAAGGTTGGAAGAGGCTTTTAAGATCATCCAGTCCAACCATCAATCCAGCACTGGCCTTGTAACCCCTAAACCAGTAAATAGCATCATCCAGCCCAGGATACAGATGCCTCTTAAGCACCTTCAGGGATGGTAACTCCACAACCTCCCTGGGTACCCTTTTCCAATATCTGTCCACCCTAAAAGGAAAAAAAAATTTCTCTAATCTAATCTGAATTTCCCCATCTCAATTTAAGGCCATTTTCTCTAGTCATTTTCACTACCTGTGACCTTAATACATATTGAATTCAAATTCTCCTGATTTTGCTTTCCTGAAGCAATATTTTGTCTTATAACTGTGTTCACAATATTGTACAATAGCAATCATTTTGATCTTTTTCATACTTAGTTGTTGTATGCGTCATATTCTTTGAATTGTTCACTATTTTGTCTGACATCCTTTGTTGTAATTATCATGACATATTACTGAGGCTGATTTGGTCTCCTAGGAAGAGAACATTCTTTTTCTTATCATGAAAATAGGTGTTCAAAGATTTTCTTTTCTTAAGAGCTGGGATTATACCTCTATCATTACTTCTTGAACTCATTTTGTTAATGAAGAGATGCCCTAGCTTTAGAATCATTGACAGCTGACCCACAATTTGCAGAATTTCAGCATTCCTGAGCTAGTATACTTTATATTCATTTGTAGGAAAGAGGAATTAAAAGTGAGAAGAGATGCACACACAAGGAGGCTAGTACTGTGCATCGTGTATGACAGGAAGTTACAAGACCTTAGTTTGTTAACATATCAAAACAAATCTACTGAGGGATGTCCTTGCTTTCTATTGACACAGCTAAAAAAAAAAAAAAAAGCCACAACCATCAACTCATCATAGTCTGTACTACTCTGGAATGGCAGGAGTGATGAGGACAAAATAGTGTAACAAATTTTAATCAAAGAATTATTGATGTTGGAAAGGAACTCTTGTGACCATATAATCCAACCCCCTACTCAAATCAAGGTCAATTTGAGCTGGTTGCTGGGAACCTTGTCCAGCTGGGTTTTCAATGTCTTGAAGAACAAATACGCCACAATCTTTCCTGACATTCTATTTCAGTGTTTGGCTACCCACAAATGGCATTAGAGTGAAAGTCTCTTAGTTAAGGTATTGAGCTAAAACCCATTATGACAAAGAAATTAGGATATGACTGCCAGGCTGTAGAACTAGACTTACTGATCAAATAATTGTTTTCCAGACCCAACATACTCTTTTAGTATGTGTTCATTTCTGAAACTGAAGAACCTGTAGTCCTCTTCTCCTACAACATTGTTGATGTTACTTGTGGCTTTCCCTCTTCATTCCTCATGTTGCACTTCCCTTCAATAGGTTTTTCATAGTTTTACTAGCATGCAATGCAACTTCCTCACTATAACTGCACAGCACCATGTCAACTTTCATTTAGCTGGAATTTCACTAATTCCTGTTGAATAGATTTTTGTCCCTTGATCTCTTTCTAAAGTTTATATTTTTCCGTGTTTAGATAATAGGTAGAGGTGAACAACTTCATAGTAAGCGAACTTCCATGAAATAAATCAGTTTAGCAAACATTTTCAACTCTATTCTCTCAGATGAAGTAAACCTTATTCAAACTAGAGTAACAGCTGGGTCTCCAATCTGCATTTGCTAAGACAGAAACAAAATCTATGAGAAGTTACAAACTTCAGGACTATGTATATGTGGTGAGGTCTTTAATTCATTTTTGCAGATTTAATCTAGTACCCACCTAAACCCCAAAAGGCTTTTTGACAATAAGTTTTGGACAGCTGTTGTTTTAATATATCCAGTATATAAACACTCCCCAGTGAGTTCACACTTGCTGACAAGACATCTCAGAGTCAAGGAAACTTATTATATGCTTTATTTTCCTTTTTATTCTTTCACTTGATCTTCCTCTTCACTTCCCTTCAGCCTACCTTTAGACATCCAATCTTATTGAAAAAATACACCCCTAAATACCTTTTCCCTTTGGATCCCACTTTTGCTACATTCATCTCCAAATTTTTTGATAATCTTACCTGAGTGATCCTGGTCTTATATGGGGGGAGGGGGTGGGGTACCTATTGTTATGATGTTGGCCTTGAAAGATGCTGCTATCCAGGAAGTCCCCAACTACATCATTTGGTTTTCTCTGGATTTTTGCCATTTCTCATTTTGGTGCCTATAACCCATGAAATCCAGCCATCTGTAAATTCTCATTTCTTCTAACACTGCAATCTCTCATGTCCAGTAGATTTTCATATCTATCATTTTTTAATAGACTGTCCATGTACCCTAATCTCAGATTAGGGGGTAGTTGGTGGCCTAGTCTTTTCACTTAGAATCCTAGTCACTTGTCTGTAACATTAAAACCCTGTGATTAAAAATATTATTATTATTTCACTAGGAATATATGTTGTCACATGCATATAGGTGCATGTACCACATAAAAGTACTGGCAGCATCTTTTTTGAGGGTTTGAGGGCAACAAAAGTGCAGAACCAGGTCCCAAAGAGGGATTAAAAATGTGAGAATCAGGCATGAGAATAATAAAAAGAGCTACTGTGGTAGTAACAACCTAGCAGAGACAAGAAACACACTAGTTGCTTTCTAATAATCATATGGTCTTGGGGCATCTGTAGCCCTCTAGCATCCTTCCAAACTTTCAAGTTCTTTCACTTGCTACCTTGATATCTCTCAATCCCTGCAAACCCCTTGGGCATGCGTGCAATCCTTCCCTTGCTCAAATAGTTGTGGTGTATTTGAAGATTTTTAAAAGATCTCAGACACGGGCAACAGATTTCCTCTTTCAAAATAATCCCATCCATTCAGGTGATCATTTTGCTTTCTTCCTTCCCTGTCTTTCTACCTCTGCATGCACTCAGCACCTTGCAAAGAAAAAAAGCAGCAGTCAGTCCTTCAACACTAAGACACTGCTTTGAAAAAGAAGCCAGACATGGCTGTTTGAAGACAAAGCAATGAACATCTGCTACAATTTTGGGGACAAGAGATGTGTAGACCTATATTTTATTCAATTATCATCAAAGAACTTGAGAACATATTATTTTGCTTTCATACAAAAAAATGAAGACAAATTTCTGAGAGCAATTCAATCTTTCCCACTTACATTTAATTGACCAAAATATTTAACAACCACCAAGCCTGTAGGCAGGGGTGCCATGCTTAGTATTTTCCTCTTTGCTTCTCAAGATAAAGGCCAAGCTCTGCACTTTTGAAAAGCATACGAAAGAAATGGAAATACCTTTCCTTTCCAAAGATCTGCAGGTTTTAAAGGATACTGGGATAAAAAAAAAATCCTCAAAGCTGTCTGCATGGTGGCTAAACAAGATTAGGTAAAACACATCCTCTCCAATGCACACACAGAATAAAAACATCTTAATCCCTCTCCAGTATGGTACCATAGGCAGTTACTATGCAGAAGAAACTCGCATGCAGTAAGCAGGCCAACGAATACATTCCCCCTTGATCAGACTTTGTACCCTAAATCTTTGCTGCTGGATTCATAAATGAACTGTACAGGACTACCAGTAGAAGAATTACAGAAAAGCAGTTTTATTCCATGAAAATGAAAATACTTCAATTGTCAATTGATAAATTATTTTTATTGTTAAAAAATTAATTTCAATGAAATTGATATCTCCATCATATTACAGTGAATTATTTTCTTTTTTTACCAGACTAACTACAGTAACATATTTTTAAAATCCCAAAGCTCCTCACCCTCCCCACCCCCAATGATGTAACCACTAAAGCTTTTGTAAGCTTAAGGAATCTGGCCAAGGCTCTTCCCAAAAATGCCTGTCTCCCTATCAGTTGAATTAACAGAGAGCTAAATCCCTTCACTGCAAGCTACCACTGTTAGTTCCCAGTGAGTACATCATTTACATGTATCACCCTGCTCTTTCTTTTATTGTGTTCTTGTTTTGGTTCACTGTTTCCCTTAATTTGAAATGCCAGTTTCGCTTGCTGTACATTTGGAGGTATTTGGTAGCAGGACAGAAAAGACTTGTTATTGAAGCTGAATTAACCTAACAAAGAGAGAGAGAAAAAAAAATCAGAGCCTCACACAGAGCCATTAAACTTCAACCATGGTTTCAATACTTAAACAGCATAAGCTTGGTACAAACACAATGTTCCTTTAATTCACGTTTCTTTTTGCTCTGCTGTGCATCATATCCATGGAATGGATATGTTTGATACATGCAGTTGTAACAATGGTAGAAAGTATGGTATGTATAAAGTATTAAATCAGAGCTAATTCCGGTTTCTTATTTGTAACTAAAGATTATTTCTTTTGTTCCTGAATAAGCTGTTATTATCAGCACAAGGACAGGTCTACAGTACTTCAAGTCCAGAGCTCAAATTGTACAGATTCGGCATATACAGTACAGTATTTGTTTCTTCAAAACCCACTGGGATTTCAAGTCACCAAGCATTTATTATGCTGAAAAAGTCTTTTAAAATGGATTATTTTGAAAGCTTACAAGGAAGAGCTCCTTCATCTCTATTAGCAAGCTGTGGACTGGTTCCTTTTGTAAGAAGCTGCAGGGGATGGAAATACTTGGCATCACATTGCACTTTGCTCAGGAAAATGTTCAATATCCTAGTACAAAATACAATAAGAGAGCTGTTTACCATGGTGTCTATCACAATATCTGTTCAGAACTGCCAAAAAAGCCAAGGGTCTTACAACAGAGATAGCAAAATAGCCAGGAAGACAAAAATCTACTGAACACTTGATTTAGAGAATTTCTGTGGGAATCTGTGGTTCGTGCTTGCGGATACAATGCTTCTTGTTTAACATAGTTAACGTCCATTGATTATTCCCTCCACCACTGCAGTTACACATGTATTGTACACAGAAATGGGACACAAACACTATGAATTACCACCTATGGTTTTATTAACTGAAGGGTAGATGAGGGAGAAATATAATAAAGGCTTATTCCAGCACAAGTGAATGGACTTTTTAACAGCGGCAGGGAAAAATAAGAAGCATTGTCTTTAAAAGGTGTTATAGAAACTTAATGTGTTCTAGAAAGAGCATGGTGGCAATTTTCATTATAGATAATTTTAGTTCTCTCATAATTAAAAAGCAAATCTTATTGCATTATAGACTAAACTCTTTTTAAGGCTGATCTGAGAGGCACCTTCTCAAATGCAACAATGTAAGGAAATGTCGAACAGTCCCCCCCCCAGATACTTTCATTTGTCACCTTGCCTTTAAAATTCTGACTGTAGTAGCAATGTTTTGGAGTGAAATCAAGTGAAAGAAAATTATTTCAAGATTAAAGAAAATTTTGAATCCCAACAGCCTGTTTTAGCGTTGAATTGAAAGACCTCAAAAAGTCTACTTGATTTCTTGTATCCTGAAGCAATATATGAGATGGGAATTATGCTATCCTAAGCAATGGATATATGAATATGTATCTATAGATATTTTGACATAGTTGTTTAGGGTTTGTTTTCTTTTTTTTTTTTTTTTTTCTTTTTCTTTTTTTTTTTTTTTTTTTTTTTGTCTGAAGGAGTTAAGATTATCTTTCAGAAGTTCCAGAAACATCAGCATAATAAAGCAATATCTTTAAGAAGATTGAGATAGTTTAGGATCCCACCTATGGAAAAAGTGTCTCCAGAGGCATAGTCTATACTGTGTTTTCAGTCCTATAAAAATACAGTTGAACCTATCACTTTTAAGAGCTATTTGAACATGTAAAGATGAGCATATATGTGTATGTGTCTGTGATATCTCTCCCTTAGACAAAAGCTTTATTTTTCTTGATGTCTCTGAGTCCATCACAGAGTTTCTGAAACCTACACCATGCTGGTATTCACAATGAATCATTTTCTCAAAAAAGTAATGCTTGTCTTCCACCTTCCCTAATGGTGGGAATTTTCAGAGCTCAGAGGGAAGAGGAGTTATTCTGAGGACCTCATATATCTCGGCATCAACAGTGGAATGCTAGCATGATATATTCTGAATGGATGAGTCACCACAGCAGACATAGAGAGTAGGTTGAGACCTGGCTTCTGCAAACTCTTTGGTATGACCAGTGAAGGTCAAAGTCATGAATGTGCTGAAATATTTTTTGAGTGAGCCATTAGTAATTTGAGTCAGGATAATAAAAATATTTTTAAATAGCAGTTTCATTTGTCATAAGGAGTTCATTGCAGAATTTTTTCTCCTTCGCTGTCTCCATGTCCCTACTAACTTGTTTTATATTCAGTTTTCAGTCCAGGTCATTGAAGCCATTGTAATAGCTTTGGATTTTTATATTCTGAAGAATCTACTACATGGAAGATATAACATTAGAAAAACAAATTCTGATAAAGGTACAAAAGGACTTTGCAGTGAAGGTTTAGAATACATTGCTTTAAATATTTTTGAAAGAAAAATAAAGCATAAGCTAATGAATTATAAGAGGAAGAAAGATTGTTGCCCAGAGTTGGACACTGTCTAGGGATAGAATATGCTTCAATATCCTTTCACTTATATTCTTATAGAAGATAAGGAAATTTTTATGAATCTGCTAAACACGTTAGTTATAGAAGCACACAAAGATTGTGTCTGTCCAAATACAAAGACAACTCCTAAAATCCTGACTTATTCCTTTCCTTCTTCCTTTTTTTTTTCTTTGTTTTCAGGGATCATGAAATATTTAGTAGTAAATATATAATTCTAGATTATAATGAAACATTAAACCAGAATTTAATTTTGTCTAAGAGGAGAAAACATTGACTAATTTTGACTGGTTTGCATAAAATCTTTCATTTTGGGGACAAATTCTGCCTGGGATTAAATGGACACAAATTCTTTGGCAGGCTATACTTGTTATCTAAGAAATTTATGTTAGTATGATTAAAAATCCTCATACAGTTATTATCAGATTAAAAAAAGATTACTGCCATATTTAAACAATATTGCTCTATCAACTCAGTCACTGGAAGTTTAAATCAGTTATGTAGATATAATATTTCAGGCAAGGAGTTGAAAAGTCTGTGTCTTGGTCTTGCAAATTTTTGTTCACATTCTGCCTTCCTTAATTACTGAAACAAGGGGCCTTCTGCATATTTGTATTACTGCTTTTGCAAGAAAAAAAATCTGCTCCATTTACAGCCCTGTGTAAAAGTTTTGGGTTTGCATGCAATTTTCACTTGAGTAATTTTTTACAATTGATTTATTTCTGTCTTTCTTTATGGTGTAGGAGCTTGCAAAAGCTTGTTTCCCCCTCTTTTCACATATCAATACATTACTGTATTGTATATGTATATGTACTGGTACAGAAATCTAGATCCATTAGAATTTCATAGGTTTTATAAACTGAAAGGGCAGGATTTACTTCAAGTGAAACTTCAATCACTTCTTGAAATATGAATCATTTAGTCTTGTGTTACACAAGAGCTTGGGTAAGGCAATCATAATAGTTCCTTCTTTCCCTAAAATCAATGTTCCTATAAATCAATACGGTCCTGTGTTGCTTTTACAGACATAGTAAATTCAACATAGATATTTGAAAAATACTAACAAGGAAGCTATGCAATGGCTATTGTTCTTATTGTGCTTTTCAGTCGAATGTTTAATGCAATTAAAAAATATATTCTTTTTAAAATATCTCTGAAATTGCCTTAAGAGTTCAAATTGGCACTCAATTTTGCTGATGACACAAGTCCTGTAGTACAAAAATTTTTAAAATCCTTATACAAAGAGATATAATTTTAAATAGTAAAATAACTTACAGTTCTGCTAATTTCATATGGTTGTGTTCCTCTCTTGCAGCTGGGGACTCACCCCAATTATCACACACACCAAAAAGAGTCATTACTTGCTCAAATATTATTTGTTGTTGTTGACAAATTGGAATTCCAAATATCAAAATCTCTAAAGCCAGCCTTGTGCTGAAAGTGGCCTTGTGCTGAAAGTTACTTTTATGAAGTATGATGCTGAGGTATAATACGTAGTTGCAACTCATAAGCATGTGGATCACAAATTAGGTCTGCAGTAATTCTTTTCCTATTATAGAAAAATAAAACCTTCATGTAAATTTCAGGACCTCTTTTCCAAGTAAAGGACACTTTCCCCTTACTGTCACAGTGCCCAAGAAGCCTGCATCTCCTTTTCTTCTCTCTTCAGCTGGTCTATGGCACAGTAAAGCTCATGAGTGCAACCTGTTGTAATGAGTCATGCAATACTGATCCTTTAGTCTGTCTTTCAGTGGAAGGAATTCCAGTGTTTGAAAGACTGTTCCTCTAGAATTATCACAAGCTATATCATAGTGAGAAATCTGACCAACTTGTGAACGCTGGGCACGATGCCACTGCAACAGATGGACATGGATGCTGTGAGACAAAAAAAATCCTGTATATGTATCAAATGTGAGAAATGAGGGCAAGGCTCCAAAGACAAAAATATAGAGGTGTCAGTCTTGATCTAATACAACTTTCATTTAAAGAGAGTTTGCCACCAACATCTTGGCAGGTAAACTAAAAGAAAAGATGCTCAAACTGTGCAATAAGGAATGTGGCCTGTTTAACCAGGTAGAATCATAGCCATGATCAGAAAAGTAGCCTATACACTCTCTTATTCTTACAGTAGCTAATAAGACCTAAATTCTGTTATGCTCATCTGTATTTCACTTTTACAATGATACATGCAGAGACACACACACACACTAACAGTTGAATAGAAAACAACGAACAGAGAAGTGAAGGTGAATCCCATCCCAGGTTAGAGCACTCCTGAATGTCTGCCATTTATTTTTTTTTTTCTGTTTAGGGGAAGGGAGATTTATGACTGATATTAGAGTTGTGATGAGATTTGCATCCAATTGCAGAGCTTCTCAAGTATTTCCATTTTCAGACTCTGCGCACTCCTTTTTCTGGCCAGTGCTTTACACATTAAACAGTGCAAATGTTTCAAGTTTTACTGCCACTCAGTACTAAAGAATGACCAGTGCTTAGCCATGCTTTCTCTCCTTACTAGTCTTCATTTAGACATGCCCACAAAACCCACTTTACCATTAATGTTGCATAGGCTGGCAGAGTCTCTCAATAGCACAGTTTCTCAAAAAACCAGTAAGATTATCCAATTCAGCTTGGTTTGATTTTTAAAGTATTTTCCTTATCAAAATATGAGATGTACATCTCAGATGCCTGAAGGGATGCAGGAAATTTTTCAGTCAACATGTTATAGAATACAAAGTCTAACAATTATCCTAGTTTAGCATTTGTTCCTTCTTACAGTGCACCTGAATCAGACCCATGATGACGTCCAGCTTGTTTCAATCTTCGATGAAGCCATTGGAACATCATGCAGGAGCATAGATGCCCTCTCCACAGATCTTTCTGAAATATGGAGGTCAGAAGGTAAAACACCCAGATGAGCACTGTGAAATAGCTACCATAAAAATTACCCTGTGAAATTCATAGGTGTTGTGAAGTTCATCAGATTAATGAAGCACACTGCACAAAATTCCTATGGCTCATTTAAAGCATGGCTTAGGGAGGCGCTTCTACAGTAGAAGGGTGTGGTACAGGAAAAGTCATGGCGACTCCACTAATGGAGTGTTGGATGGAGTCTTTTGATTTGTATTGAAACATTTATATCCTTGCAAATTTTCTCAGTGACTTGGTGGTACTTATTCTTAGATAATAATTAATTAGAATTTTTTTCTAAATTCAATCTATCTGTTAGTGTACATCTATTATTTAAAAATAATATCCTTTTGAAAATAGTTATCTTATTAAAACAGTGATATTACATATTCATAATTTATCTTATTGAAGCTAGAAATCTGTTTCAGTTTTGGACAAAGTGTTTTTTAAAAGTGTTCGTGATCAAATGTGTTTAACATCAGGCTAAATCTATTTGCAATTTTTGATAGACGGTCAATTGGAATGGATGTATTTCATACACACAGTAGATAATTCTCCTTTATACAAATTTTAGTAAATAATTTCAAAATGTGAAACCATAGATGAAACTAAAAGAATTATGCATTTGTACTGCACTGTAATTCTCATACACATTGCCTGCTAGTGAAAATCCAAGCTAATCAGAGACAATACTTCATGAGGGACAATATTCAAACATGATCCTTACCCAGGCAAGATTCCCGCAATTGAATTAATTATGGGACTATCAAATTATTTTATATAGGATCTGTCATTTGTAAGCTGTTTAAAGTATAGTTAAAGCTAGCATTGTGGCAAGAGACCATATATTGTAGGTCTCTACAACTTTATTGAGCAAGGATTTATTTTTTCTTAAAAAGAAATTCAAAAGGGGGCAGTGTGCTTTAATTAAATAAAACACAATGGAGATTTTTTTTCATGGTCTCTGCAGTAAAACACACAGTGATAAAGCCATGTGTGCATGTCTTGTTTCCCCCTCCAGATTCCAGTGCTAGCAAAAGATTTTGCCCTTGATCATGCGGTTTTAGACATGAAAGGCTTCAAATCTATCCAAGCTCAAGATGAACACAGAATGCTAATTTGGGTTCACATGAAGAGCTGGACAAGCAAAGTCTTTTATTTTAAACTATTAAAAAAGTGCCTTTTTTGAGATCCTTTTCCTAACACATATTTCTGAAGTACCTAAAACTAATACACTAATTCTTTATGAAAGAGTAAATAAATTTTATAAAAATGTATTATTGATACTAGTATACTTCCCTTTATTTGAAAAAAAGCTTTAAATGTTATCTAATCCAAAAGGTATATGCTTTTTTTTATATATTCTGTACTCTTGTTAATCATATTGAAATTCTACTGCATTAAATGAAAATTATTTTATACACAACAATATATCCTGAAAAATATAAAAGTCTTGAAATCAAAATACAACAAAACTCATCAAAACAGGACACCTCCCCACAATGCATCATCTTGGGAAGAAGAAATTTGGTCAACACTGATGAAGAGAACAAAAAAAGCAATTATTGATATAACAGTTTCTTAAGCAACTTGATATGGAATCTACAAGAAACTCCAAAATTTAGTATAAAATGTGTAATACAAGATGCTAACATGGGAAATAAAATGTATATTTTAGTGTGATGAGTTTGTATGGTGATGCAACTTTTTCTCTCTCCCTCTCACTCTCAGTCCAAAGGAGTCCAGAAAATCTCCATAAGTAGAAAAAGGTCATAACTTGTGGTTCTGCTCCTTTTAAAGAATTTAATGGTTCAAAACTACTATGTTTGTAAGGCACAAAAAATTAACTTGCTGCTGACTTATCCATGAATGTTATTCATTATTGTCATTGAACAACTATGATTATACTGGGGGGGGGGGGGGGGAGAGGGAGGAGGAGGAAGAGGGAAGGAAGTGCTAATAGAATTATTATTGCTGCCAAATACCATATCTGACTAGTAAATGGCTGGTATTTCTCTCCCACCTTGAAACCAGTTAGCTCGACCCTTTGGATTGCTGACCTCTAAATCTGGCAAGATCAGTCACATTCTGAAACCATCTATTTCATTTGTGAAGTGATCACAAACATGTCACTTCATTACAAATGCAATACCTCTGGCTGTCCAAAATCATTGTTGTTGCTATCACCAAAATTATTTGCCAGCAGAAACATTCTGTTGCTCTCACCTGTAGATGTGAATCAATGGATGATTAAAAATATAGTTCAATGGAAATGAATAGAAGGTGAGAATTGGATCCTTGTCCTGCTGGAATTAATTTTCCCATATTTTGATTTTTTTATCTTTTCTGGAAAACAGATCAATAGGAATATAACATTCTGGAACTGCTATTTCACAGTAAAGGTGATCTGATGATGTACTCATAAAAGCAGTGGTAAAATATAGATAGAACTAGTATCAAAACCAAAACACTGTATAGCAGCTGCAAATTTTGAAATTAATGGGAAAATTTCAATAACAATTTAAAGATTTGAACACTATGGTGCCTTTCATTACAAATGACAAGCCTTTTTACTTTCTTGTTTACCAACCTCTGTAAGCTATGGAACACCCTACAATGTTGATAAATTCTTTTGTTCATCCATAGAAGTGGTATAGTGAAGAACAGAAAATGGATCATTCAAATTTGACAGCAGGCATAGAAACGTAAGGGTAACGATGTAATGTATGAATCCAACAGAAGACTCTCCCGTACAAAGTTTTTGAGCAAAGGCTTTTGTCCTTTCCAGCACTTCATGAAAGATTGTGAGCCAAACTGTGGGTAAAACACATGAAAAACAGATCACTTAATTTCAAAAGTATCTTGAAAATATCCTACAGTTGAACTAAAAGGAAGTGAAATCAATCAATTGCATCTTATCTTAGAGATCCTACTCTCTATGTCTCTCTAAAGAAAAATGACAATGCACAGTAAATAGATATATACCTCTATATCTACTTCTATAGATACACCAAGAAAAGTCTGAATCTCTATCCCTGTCATATTTGTGTTGATGATTTGTAATTCAGGCAGACATAGCTGACTTAGAACAGAGCTGTTAGTGTGCCAGTCTTTAGAGCATCCACATGTCATGGCATTATGACCAGTGATCCTCTAGTATTCTGATGTGCATTTTAAATGCTAAAAAGTAGTGCAGCACCAAATATCAGCTATTGCCAATATGTTTGTTCAGACACCATAATGGATAATCTACTTAGACAAGCTGTGCAACAATACTTCACTACAAATTTTCATATATTACAAAATTTTATATAATACACTGACTTTTGTCTAGACAAGATAATTTTCATTTTTTATTTATTTACTTATCTTTCTATTTTTATCATGTTAATGTTATGCATTTTTATAATAGCTGGAGAAAATCTAAGTATTTTCATTATTATATAATTTGCATGTCACTGTTAGTACAATTTCTGGTGGATCTAAAAGTATAGATTTCCCTTTGATAGAGGCAATATTTTAAGGGCAATACCTTCAACTAAATTATTAATTAATTTTTGGTAATATTAAATAATTTCTATTTACCTCATTCAAAACCAATATATTATTCCTCCACTCCCCTAAGCACTCCCCTCCAACCCATCAGAAGTAGCACAATAAGGTACAGTCACATCACTCAAGGGATGCTGCATAGCATGATGATACCTAAGAAAGTTTTATACTAATCAAATCCAATGCATCATTCATTTTCTTGCTTTCATTTTTTCTAAATTTGACTAATGCTTATAGATAAGCTTAATTTAGCTGTGTGTCATGAAACCACCTGGAAATGGAAGATTTGCTGACATTTTCACTGCCAATCAAGAGTCTATCACATCAGCACCAATGCTAGCACTTGTTGAGGAATCTCATCTCTCTTTGCCTCATGGACAAAAATATACTCATCAGATTCTGACTTATTACAGAAACACCCAAGGTACAGATTCGAGCTGCAAAAGTACTATTTCTGTTTATATGTGTCTTCAGCAACTCTTGCTCAATTTTTATGTTTCAGCAGCAAAATTAGCAGCACAATTTAGGAGCAATTCTGAAACCACCAGGCTAGAGGTGACATTAGTCCTTTTGCTGTTGGCATCATTATTACTATATCTGTTTGCTATCCACTGCCCGCATTCCTATGGTCAGACATTTTAAAGCACAAACCAATAAGATAGGTCATGTCCCAGGGAATTTATGGACCCACTATAGTATGAAAGAATGTGTAGAAACACACAGATAACATTTCATAAGAAAATAATGAGAAAACATAGGCATTGTGCAAAATATAGTTTTATGAGATATCTAAATATTCTGATTTCTGTTGAGACTGTAGGGATATTGAATTGATTGAAGAGGGTTATGAAGACCAGAATAGTAGAGCAGGAACATTATTATTTTTAAATTTTAAAAGTGCCTAGTGAAGACTTTTCCAGTTGAAGACAATTGTTAAATATCTGTAAATTCACAGGAAATTATAGAAGCAGTAGTGATAATCTATAGTTTGAATATGAAGAGAATCATCCAATGTTGAATACATTTATTAAATTAACATTTGTGGTATGATAGAAGTAGTAGAAATTTTCCAAGGTGCAGTCTGCACGGATGACAGCTGGCGACATTTCTGAGAACCATAAAAAAAGCTACTGCAGCAGAGGATGTGTGCAATATTCAGCTGACAGAAAGAAATGGAGAATCATGAATGCTCAGGAAATAGTGTATCACAGGTCAGCCAAACACAGATATATTTTTCACAACAATATCTATCTAGAGACATGATCAAATTGAAGACAATAGAGATGAAACTCATGGCTGTCATGGTGACATTTCCTGTGCCCATTATAAAGGATGGAGAAACGCCACTATGAGCTTCACATTCCTGGTCCTACACATGAACCTTTGGATGTCTTGATTCTTTTATTCCACAATTTCTGACTAAAATATTTTTGGGGAGGCATCTCTTGGGAACAGGTCTTCTCAGTGTTTGTGAGGATTACCAGGAGATACCAGTGTTTGTGAGGATTATCTTCTCAGGATTTTGGTCCTATGCAATCCAGCACTGACTTCAGTGTGCATCTCAGAGACATAAGTGCACTTCTTCCACAGTGTAGATGCAGATCTATCCCACTGCAGAGGAAGAGAAAAAAGTTTGAGCATAATACTAGAAGAAAGAAAAATTTTATAATTATAATCCCAGGCAGGTTGACCTGGAACTAGCAGGTAGGAATAGATTAGGGTTCATGAGAGGTAGCCCAGTATTCTCTTTGGTCAAAGGAAACAAGTCACGTTTTGCTTTCCAAACATGTTGCATGGTTGCTCTTGATTAAGAGTCTGCAGGTAAAATCAGTGGTATAAGACTTCATGCTGACATTCAGACTATCTCCCATGTCTGATGCTTCTCCATCATTCCCCTTCCTCACTGGACTGAAACCCACAAAAAGTCAGACATCTGAGTGGAAGCGGCATTAACTGCCACCCTTACTAGGGGGAGAGATGTTCTGCTTGCATGAAGAAGAAAGTAACTAGCTTTATCAAGGTAAGACAATAAATCATTGAATACATACTTGGCAGAATTTTGGGTTCAGAAGGTATTTAGGGAATTTGATGACAGTTATTTCAATTGCATTGAACATACAGTGTGGATTTGAAAAAGCAGAGATTATGATTAGAAATTAGTACTGAACAACAATTTAAAACATTCATCTCAATGACCACACTGATAAAAAGAAAGTTAAATTTTATAGAATAAAGCAAAATCAAACAGACTTTTTTCCTGTGATAGGAAAAACTGAACCATATTACTGAATAGTACTGGTTTGGCTCTTTGTGGTTCTGTACTGTAAAAGGTCATCAGGAAAGAGGGAGGAGATTAGAGTGGATGTATTGGAACCAGTGGGAGAGAGAAAGGAGATAAGACAGGATACTGTGAGAAAAAAAAAGAGAAGCAAAAAGAATAAAAGAGTGAAGAATGGCATCATGGCAGCTCAGTTTGTCTGTGTTGACTTGGATAAGATTTGTTCAGCTAGGATGAATACAGATCTGAGGAGCAGGAGGTCAATTACAAAGTGAAGGAAGTCAGCATAATTGTGATAAGTGCAGACATTTGTTTCTTGCTGAGAGCAGGAGCCTCACTTGTAGCCACTGCTGCTGACTGTGCTGGGACAGATCTGCAGAAAGCAGAAGAGGCATTAAGTGCAGAAAAGTCTTCCCAGTATCACTGGGGAAAAAACAAACAAACAAATAAAAAACAGGTAGAGGAAATCAGAGGTAGGGAATCTAAGAAATTGTAAAAAGGCACAGAAGAGTAAAACCAAAGATCAAAGATGGTATGGATCAAGACTGAATCCAGTGAACAGCCCATGAGGGTGTAAAGCTGACCAAGTAATGGACAATTGAGGAGGCCTAAGAAAGTTCGCCTAAGGTGTCAGATGAATAATAAAGCACAATTGAATTGTCAATGTGCCATTAACCCATGGCTAAACTCTTCTGTAACTACCTAAGAACTTCTGTCCTTCAAATCTGCACCAGTAATTTATATTTAACAGTACATTTCTGATTATTTGAAGCTCACATATAGACTTTACAGCCTCTCTCTCATACCTTAGCAAGCTGGTTGCTTCCTAGAAGTCTACCAGAGAAGATGAAAGCAATTTAAAGGATAACTTTTTTTTCCTGGAGCCAGTACCAGCAATTCTGCTTGGATTTACACATCCCTGTATGGAGAGAGAAAAACAGATTAAATGGAAAAAGATATAAACAAAATCATTTTGAAAGAGTACTCAAGGATTTATGGTACTGTACTTGACTAGAAGTGATTGGCAGCACATTAAATAGAGCTTTGTGTCAGCTGCAGAGTGGACTCTGCAAAGACAGGATGTCAAGTTACGAACTGCAGACTTTGCGACTCCAACTTAACTCCTTGTTACATTTTGTGATATTAGCTAGGAGAAAGTTTATATCTACAGTGCTGGAGAAATTAAACACACACACACATACACATTGTCATGTTAGCCAAGCAAAATTTTAACTAAAATAAAATATTAGTGAAACAAAACTAAAAAGAGAAACAAAACAAATCTTGGTATTTTATAAGTAGGTTATTTCAACAAGAACTAGATGGTCTGCAGAGACCCTACACTGAGCTCTAACTTTGTCTTTGAAATAAAGCTATTAGCTCTCCCTGTAGGTTAGGGCCTCTAGTTTGACAAACTTCACTTAATTGGTTTCTAAAGATTTCTTGACTACCTGTACACAGGTTCTTTTCTTCATTAATGCTTAAGACACCACAGCTACAGTACAATATCATCACCAAGGATAGAAAGGCCTTTTTTATATACAGGTAACCAAGTTTATTTTATTTTTTTCTACTCTTTTGAAATATTTTTCAGGAAATACATGCTGGGATCTAATTGAGTTCTGGAAACATACAAGACCCTATTAGATGTGGACACTAAAACCAAAATCACAAATACTCCCTACTGGAAAAAAATTACTTCGAACAACTATGTTCTTTTTATGTGAGGATCTCAAAGTGTTTTGAAAATATTATACAGTGATTCTACTTTTACACTGTCCCTTTGAGAGAAGTAAACAGTGTTTTAATGCCACTGTTTACAGCACATAGATTACAGTCAGAATTCCATTGCCCTTGTAAACTGTAGTCTTCAAGGAGGTCTACAGACAACTTTTAGCACCAAATCCCTCTACTAATATTTTCAGAAAAACTTAATAAGTATTCTGAAGAGCTTTACAATATACGTGGTTGCTGCCAGGCTGGTAGTACAGTAGTTTGAAACCATGTAGTGCCTTGTTCTGACTTTGTTTGCAAATCCTGTGTATAAATGGCAGCTTCAAATAGGAATCATTTTGTCTGAGGAACTCTGTGAGAAAAAGATTAAAACTTTCATATGTTCTGTGCACCACAATTACGTTTCCCAAGATCTGACTTCTCTAGAGAAGCAAAATTAATAAACAATCTGTATCATAATTAATCAGCAGTTTCCTGAAGAAAGTCCAAACATGCATCAGATCTATTTATTTTTAAAGTTGCTTTGCACAATATTTCCTTATTACTGGAAGACTAATGAAGCTGCACATATTTGGTACTTCTGAAGATTGAATCCTAGAATTTTTTTAATTATTCATGAGAGGAGTTAAAAGGAGTAAGGACTTGTCATCAATCTGTTCCCATGAAGTTTTACAGTGAAACTCTCATTTTCCCAGGTTCTTTCACCAGCTATAGCAATAAAGTCTGTTTTCTGTCCAACATTAACTCTCCAGTAAACATAGAAAACTATGTATTGTAGTGTAAAAGGTGCCTCGTGTTTGATGTCACAAATCTGTCATATAATAGAGAGGAAAAGAAATCAAAGAAAAGCAAGTCAGAAAAGAGGAGAAAGAGCATGAAAAAAACTGAAATTTGAATGCTTACTGATGGAATGAATAGATTAATAAGTTGCTTTGTCTCTTCAGAAATAAATCATTACTTAAGTCTTTATTTTACAGTATTTTATTTCTTTGATATCAAGCTTAAGAAAATTTAATTAAAATTATGTGCTTCATTCTTATTTATTATTTCTCTTGTTTGTGCTACATAACACATAAGTAGATTTACAGTCACACATATAATCATATACACTGAAATGACCATTAAGATCTCCAAGTCCAGCCATTTACCCAGCAATTTACCCAAGCTCAAGACCAGATCAAGCCCCTCACTGTCCTACTTCTAAATACCTCCAGGGATGGTGACTCAGCTGCTTCCCTGGGCAACCTCTTCCAGTGGTTGACACTCTTTTGGTGAAGAAGTCTTTCCTAATAGCCATTCTAAATCTTTTCTGAGGCAAGGTGAGGTCATTTTCCCTTGTCCTAAGCCTTATTGCCTGGAATAAGAGGCTGACCTCCACCTCACTACAGTCTCTCTTCAGGTAGATGCAGAGAATGATAAGGTCCCCCTCAGCCTTCTTTACTCCAGGATTAACGCTGTGCTCAGAGCTTTTTTGCCCTTCTCTGATCATAGTCCAGCACCTCAACGTCCTTCCTGTAGTGAAGGGTCCAAAACTGAACACAAAACTGAACACTACTTCATAAGTGACAGGTGTTCTGTATCCTTCTTTACATCATACAAAACTTGCAGTCAACTCTGTTCAGCTAAATATATCTCTGTGCATTTTTTAGATATGATAATCCCTAATTTACAAATTTCAGATCAGTTCTACACACATAATGAAGATAAAAATCTGCTAAGAGATGCTGATATCTACCTAGGAAAAAATTAAACATAAATTTAATTCAAAGGAATGGTTCCTAGGATATGAATGTTGACAGAGACTGAGATTAGATCTCGATAGTGCTTAAACTGTGTAGTAGCCCTTCAGAAAATGAGCATCTAGAAATTATTCTTAATTGTAACAATTGTTACAATTGTTCTGTTACTGTCATTTCCCATTGGATCAATTTTGAAATAGAAACATTAGATAATCAAATTACTTAAGGAAGAAAAAACAACAGACTGTCTATAGTAAATACAATTCTACATCTTGATTCAGCTATCAAAAGTCTGATAATTGAAAACAAACACTGAATTTTTTTTTTGTTTGCTCAAACAAGAAAAAGAATTGCAAAATTTATGCCATGAGAAAGCATATTTTTTAACTGAAAAATTTATTTGTTGAACAAATCCATAAGTTTTTCCAGTTCTTTAACAATTTTCAACTTTTTAAAATTTTTTTTCAACACCCTCTCTTTAGAAAAACACAGATATATCATTGTATATTTCAAAACATTTCCAACCCCAAAGGACTCACATTTTTATTATTGGCACAATAATATATTGGCACACTGAAGAGCAATGAAGCAATCACCATTTCAAAACAAAGGGAAAAAAAATTCAACAATCATTAAAAATTCACCAAAACTGAAGTCTCTACCTGAAGCATAATCCCAGGGATTTTTTTCAATGGTGTCAACCTCTCAATATTCTAAAAAAAAATCTATCAGACAGAAAAAGGTTTTTTTTTTTCTTTTAAAAAACCCTCAACACTTAAGTTTTCCACTCAGAGAATGTACTTTATCACAGAACAAGTAATATTTACTGTCACTATTAGGTATTTCCACAGAGAAGGAAAAGAGATGCTTTATGTTGCTACAATGAAGACTGCTTATTTCTAATGTTACTAGAAATATTTCTTATTATTGTTTATTTTTCATCTTTGAAGACTGGAACGCACAACACAACACACCTTAATCTCATCCTTCACAAAAGCAGGTATTTAAAGACTATTTCATACACTCCCAAATCATTATAGTTCTGGATAAATTAGTTCAGTTCATATTTTACTATGGGGCGAAAATGGTCATGTTTCCCTCATAGTCCTTTCATCTCCTTCATCTGGAGATCGTTGTGGGCAAAGAAGTCTTATCTTGGGCTCTTCTCCATAGGCTGCAGTCCCCTCAGGGAAGTCCCTGACCCAGCATGGGTTCTCCCTATCCCTCAGAGGGCCCTACTCTGTCACAGAGCTCCTAGAGTGCATGTCCAGGACTGTTCCCCACAGTGTCTCTTCCATTTTGTGTCACTAAAAGCATCTCTTCATATTTTTCTTCAAACAAGCCCTTTTTGTGCATCTTCCCATGTTTCCACCTCCTTTTCTGTGTCCTCACATGCATTCTCACCTGCCTCTTCTCATTTTACCTTTGGTGTTTCCTTATCCTGGGTCTGCTGTGTGCAACAGCCACTACTTTCACCCAAATATGTCTAAGCAGAGGTTCCTCATGATCTTCATACAAGCTAAAATTTTGGCTTCTGACAGGTTGCTTCCATCCACCTGCTGAGCCACCTGAAGCCATCTGTGACTGGCACAAAAACCAACCCTGTTACCCACCCAAACCTTGCCAGTTATGCCCAATACAGGGTTTCACTTTTCTCCCTCCAGAATGACTGAGTCAGGTGTTTCACCTGTGAATTTTTCAGGAGACAATTCTGCACTTCTGACTCCACTCTGATACCATCAGGTCTGCCAATCCATTCTTTGTTCACAATATTGCTGACTCACTGAACATTCATAAATGATGAAGATCTGACCTTTCAAAATTGAATTTATCATGAATACCAAAATGAATTTTAAGCATTCCTCCTTTTCTACTCAGATGACTGTGCCAGACTTTGAGAGAATATGAATAAAAATTTATTCTTCCTTGTAGCAGCAGAGGACCCAGTCTGCCAATTGAATATTTCACCTCCTTGCTCCTAAGAATGTTTATTTACAAACTGACACATT
Source organism: Sitta carolinensis (assembly GCA_032173965.1). Taxonomy (NCBI): domain Eukaryota; kingdom Metazoa; phylum Chordata; class Aves; order Passeriformes; family Sittidae; genus Sitta; species Sitta carolinensis. Next base: position 90,386,097 of record CM063284.1, on the reverse strand, counting down.
GTCAACATCTAAACTTGGTAGACATAGTCCTAACTTGCTGAGTTTTAATTAGGAAAAAAAGAACAACACATTCTGTGGCACTACATACAAATTAATTTGAAAAATGCAACAATTGCTGAACAAAGACAAATAATATGAACTTTGTCTTTACTTCCTGCTTGTTACTAAAGGAAATATTCTCCTTGTTACTTGTAGAGAAAGTCAATATTGTTTCATGTACCACAACTGAAAAATGACTAAACAGAGAAGTCAGTTTTGGTCAAGTCAAACTTCCAGAATAATTGCTGAATATTAAAATATATATATGAGACAGTGTACCATAGATATTTTAATAACAAATTACATGGATTGCAAACAAAACTGTCTTGAAATTCTTTCTTATATCCCAAATTCTTGATAAATGTTAAAAAAATAGAGAAAAAATAAAAACTATCAGTCTATAATGTTTTTATTTATTTTGTCTGTTACTTTACATGAAATATATTATAAAAAGTTGGCTCCACAGTAGTTGTCATTAGAAAAACCATAGGCTGTTACCAATAATATTCAGTTCCACTTTATTGCCATGTAATGTGTGCTAATGCGATATGTCTAAGCTAGTCAGTTTAGAGAAATTGTTCTCAAAAATTTTATTTCTCATATAAATTTAAGATTGAAACCTAATAATTTCACAAAGTATTCTTCACAAGAACATTTTTTTTAATGAGGCAGAAAATAGTACATGATATGGAGGGCTAGGAATACAGTAGAATTTAAAAAAATGTAATTTATTCTAGTAAGAATAAAGAAAAAAGGAAAAATATCTTTGTTAATATAAGAATCAAAACATTTACTTTCAGGTAGCATTTAATATTTTGAAAATCAATGGTGTGGTAATTTTCAGATAATCTGCACATGCATAGTAAATAAAATAATAATAAAATTCTAATGACACTAAACACACTACATATTTCCCATTGAAGTAAATTACTTTACTCAGTTTCCTTGTATTGTTACATTTACTGTGTTTGTGTGGCTCACATGAGATACAAAAACAATACATTAATTTTTATATTTATGTTTCCATTACACAAATAAGGTGAGTAGAGAAGTAGGCACTCCTCAGGGAAGTGTGCCACACTTTTGTCTTTAATTGATATTTTTGGTTGATAACTCTAAACTTTTGATTTCATGAACTTTTAGAGAGAGACAAATAGAAGGTATATCTTGTTAGGGTGTTCTGGGCATGCTGATACAAGGAGACAAGGGAAACCCCACACAGAAATAAATTTTGCTTTAAATGGTAAAATGTACTGGTATGTGATGTAGAATCTAAACATAAGAAACTCTCCAAACATCTCTTTTATTCTCTTTCTCACAGTCAGCCTGGGCCCCTTGCTCTTGTCTCTCTTTTCTCAACACAGTTGTTGACAGCAAAGCTACATTACCCTTCAAAAAACCTTCTCATCCTTCTTTCAACTATATAGCCTGGTATATAGGAAAGTATATAGCCCTGTAGTCTTCTCTCACAGCATCTTCCCAGCCAACCCAAACTCACTATCTGCATCACTCTTCTCTGTGGTTTTGGTGGATCTTTCCTGGCTCTACAAGGGCCTATGCAAATTCTTGTTTGATGAAGTCTTTCAGTTCTGAGCTGGTGTAAACTTGCTACTACCTGAGGTGCCCTAAGAACACCAATAGCTGTCTCAGATCTTCCTCTGTAAAACTTATTTGTAATATCTTACAAACTCTTATGGCTGCTGTGACAATTAATTAATTCGTCTTGGCAAAGTTCTTTGAGGTCTTTGGTTGAAAACTGTGTTCAACTTCATTCCTAAGGCTGCTGCTGATTATTCTTGTTTAGTAGCTGGGCTCCTCTTGATTGTCACACACAGTTTGTGTCACCCCTACCCATGCTTTCTCTGTGTCTCATAATGAAACACCGATTTCATGTGCCTACTCCACCCAGCACCACGATGAAAACCGCTTATGGTGCTGTTAGAAGAAACACTGCCTTCTACCAGGCAGAAGTGATGGAGGGAGAGTTTAACAGTTTAAGGTGCTATTCAGGTCTTCTTGCAAGGCAGGAATCTGAGCTGAGCCACTTTAACACCTTTCTGTTTTGATTTTTTTTTTCTTAAGAAAATACCAACTGTTGACACTCAAGAACCTATTTGGAATTATTTTTACTTAAAAACCAAAAACACACTACTGTGATTGTGCCACATATATTATAATTTCGTTCTTTCTTAGTTAAAATACAGAATGAGAATGTGAAAACTTTGTGATGTACATAGTCAGAGGAAAGACAAAAAAATTGTGGGGGAGGAAGCTGGATCTTATTTCAGTGCAGAAATGCAGAAAACTAAAACAGCTATAGCAGCAGAAAAAATGAACTTGTTAAATCAAACCTCTTGTATTCAGAAACTATGATTCAGCTTTGTCTCAGCCCAGCTGAGACAAATAAAGAAGAATTTAGATTTTCATTTAAGTAGTGGCTAGTGCTCCATAATCACTGTGTGTTTCTGGGTGGGACTCTACACCTTATCTGGTAGTCTCTGACAACATTGCACAAAAAATCCAACCCAATTAACATATGTCAAATATCCTTCATTCTTTCATGTTGAGAGATGTTTTGTTGGTTTTTTTCAAGTTCTTGGCAAGACAGAAGGGCTGACAATATGCCTGCCTTTGCCACAGCCTTGCCTCTTTCAAACTGATGTCAGTCTCCAGAACCTCCAGATGTTCCTGTCCATAAGCTCTAAACTTGTACAGAAAAGTTATTTAAAACACATAAACTTCTTCCAATATACTCTTTTGCTCTCCCTCATGTATCACTATCTTTGCTTTTCATCACAGATGTCAGATCCTATTAACTTGCTAAACTCAATCGTTGGGATAATTAGGTTAATGTGCATTTATTGATCTCATTTTAGTTAGAAGAAAATAACTTTTTATAATCTTGTGCTTTGATAGATTGTCTGGGATATTTCTGAGTTTGTTCTATCTGTAAAAATACAATGAACTCACAATCTTTCTATAGAAGACATAAAATAGTATTTCTAAGCATGAATAAAAGCATGAGACTGCCTGTCATGGAGCAATACAGGAGTAGGAAGGCATTCATTGAGTTCACTGTGATTTATAATCAATATTAACTACATAATATACTGAGAAGCACAATACTCAGAGAAAAGGCATGGTTGTACTGTTCTTTTATCCTATGAAGGTCATAATAAGATGAGTGAAATGAGTAGAAAAATTGATGGAAGATAGTTTAAACTACAATGGGGAAAAAAACCCCATCTGTTTTGATGAAGAATTCCCTCCAGAAATCTTGCTAAAGGACTGACCTCTATCGTAAATTTGCTTGAGAACTAGAACAGAAAGTTTAAATGAGATCTTTAGTGATTTCTGGCCTCACTGAAAGCTGGAAAATGACAATTATTCAATTTAAGAGTCTCTCTGTCTCAGAAAGGTAAGAAAAACACTCTGAGTTGATGGCTCAACAGACTAATGCTGCAGCCTGTAGTCTCTCTTACTTCTGAGAACTAGTGTTCTAAACACTGCTAATCATGTCAATACATTTGTTTGGTGTGTCAAGTACTAGAAGGCTTTGTGAATTGATCTTGATTTCAGTTAAAGGGAAAAGGAGGAAAAAAGATGATAAAATTTCCCAAGGAATTTCCAGGTAGATATATGTAAGTAATTTCACCAAGTAAAAATTCCCATAGAAGCTTTAAAGAGCCTTGATGTTTCTCCTAGTTTTGCTCACCTCTCTTAATGATCCCCCATAGATTTCCTCTCAGATAAATTTTGAAATACTCTAGGCCAAGAAAGGGCCAGTACTTTGAGCTACCATCTTATATTCCTCAGTACAGCAAGGAAGCTAACAATACTATTAATTCTTTTTTTGTTATCTTCTTTATTAATATTACATAAAGGAGTCCTTGCTGCACAAAGCTGCCTCTCTTAAGTTACTGCCACTATAATGAGCATACTTCTGTCATTCACAATGAAGCATTCAGAGCAAATTAGGGAAACAGTGTCTACAAGGTCAAGCATAAAACATATCACTACAAATGGTGAAATGGTACTTAGGTGAATGTTAAATAAAAAAATAATGTCTATTATTTCTAGTTCCCAGGTGATTATTTCATCCCAGAGTAGAGGCAAGTTTCATGAAGCCTAGGTTCACAGAGATAAGGCTGTTGGAAAAAGCACTCCCTGCTTTTTCTAATCAATAGGCCTCCTCATTATGTTTTCTCTGTGTTTCAGAGTAGGTTAGGTTATTTTTATTTATTAAAGCTTGTTTCTCTTTTCTCCTTCTAACCTTCAAGTCTTAAAATAACATTAATAGTTGCCTTTTTCTACCTTCTTCCAACACGACACTCTAACTTCCATTATTTTCTGAAATTAAGGTAGATTGAAGACACAGAGTGAAATGTGAATTATCACAATTAGATTAGTAAATTTGATTTCTAAAGACCAATCTCCAGTGCTTTCCAAAAATGCCAGAAATGCTCTGAAGTACTGCATGCTCCTTTGTTAACATTTCTTTTAAAGGTAGCCTCTGGATGCCGTTTCCCATGTCTCACCATTTTGTGCTGGAAAGGTCACATTTTTACTGAGTGATGATTAACACAACATAACTGTCGTCAATAACTAGGAATTGTAAACGACTCTACCCAATTTTAGCATTGAAGCCAGATACTTATCAGGTGCTTTAAAGGTAGATTTCCATAAGAACCAATTCAGAAAAGGCAACAGAATGCCTTATGCTTATTCCCAGGAGAAGGAAAGGGACAAACCTGTATTTGCCAAGACAGTGAAACCCAATTTAGCAGGCACTCATCTGAGATTCAAGCCTGTCTTCTGATCACATTTGCAGGTCCAACCCTCCACTAACAGCTGCTCACATTTCATAGTCCTTGTTCCATTGCAGCCTTTCTCTCTCTTGCTGCTTTCCCCGTTTAACTACAATGTTCGCCTGATCCTAGCATGTAACTGGGAGATGCTCAGAAAAGGAAAAGAGTGCAAATGTGGAAAATTATCTTTGACAGGTGTGAAATAATTCTCATTCAGCATTAATTTATTTAACTGTATTTGAAAATTGAAAACTATTGCATTTTTAAACCAAATATTTTTTTTTTCCATTGTTATGCTCTCATATTTGGATATTAAAATATCAATCCATTTCTTTGGGGAATTTTCCCTTCTTATTTGGGTTTTTAACAAATCTATTCATAGATTCAAATGAAACCATAAAAAATGGAGGAACAATAAGAACAACAAATGTTCCACAAAAATTAACAAAATAAACTGAAACTGGAAAATTTTCCCTTCACAGTTTTGTAGCAACTCATCCTCATATAAATTGTATGTAGCCCTATAACATCCAAACTGGGCATTATGGAAGCCATCAAAAATCAGAAGCATACCAATTATTCAAGCATCACATTTTCTGCTAGGATTACATATTCAAGAAAAAAAAAAAAAAAAAACTCACTCAAATTAAATCCAATGAACACAGATATACAAGATGTTTTCTTCTCTTTAACACAAAAGTATTGACAACATTTCAAGCATTTTATCTCCTAGTTCAGTTTCTCCTAGTTCAGTTCAAGTAAAAACAAAACCAGAATATTTACCATGTGTTTAATCACTCTCCACTACATTTTCTATATTCATATTTACACATCTTAAATACCTAGAAAGTTTGTTTGGAAAGTTTGCTAAACCATCCTTGCAACAGACTATCAAGGAAAGCAGATTTGAGCTTAAACATTACTTTAATTTCCATCTGTTCTATGATGCTGCAAATATTTCAGAACGCATTTGGCATAGAACACTGCAAACATTATTCTGCAATGCCCATTATGTAACATAAATGTGCTAGCAAGGCAACAATAAAGTGCCACGCAGCATTTGTTGATATTCCTGTACATTACATAGACCAACTCTCAAAAAAGGGGAAAAAAAAAAGAAAAAAGAAAAATGTAGGATAGTGGACATCTGGTGGAAATGAATTGTATAATTTCACTGTTTAAAAAACTGTCATTTTGCCAAAATAAACATCATCTTTCTGTAATAATGACTTTTTAAAATCTCAATTTTTTCACACACAACAATAGCAATGCAAACTGTACATTTTCCAATAGAATGTACAAGGAAAGATGAGCAGGTGAAAATGAGAACACTTCTAAAATCTGTTTCTCTACATCAAACCCTTACACAACATAGCACAAATAAAATACACATACTGTTGCTTTTTCTTGTTTTCCAATTACAAGGTATACAAATCTACAAGGATCTTTTATTTTAGTACTTTTCTAAGCAGCTTTTTCAAAGGACAAATTTCGTCCACCATGCTTGCTTTCTTAGAGTTCACATAAGACAGTACTTTCTTTAACTAAATTCTAAAAAATATGTCCTACTTGCCCCTTAGAATTTCATAGTGTTTACTTCTTTGTGTTACTTACTATACCTCCTGACCCAAATCTGAAAGATTAAGTCCCCCCAGGAAAAAGGAATCCCAAAGTTTTGATAAGAAAGACACAGTCAGAACAAAGCTCCTGCTGCAGAGAAGTTAACCTCTTGGCAGGGCTTAATATAATTCTCCTTTTACTTCAGGTTGATAGCAAGACGTTGTTTTATGCCCTATGATATCGTGTGCTCACAGAGGTCATGTGTCACACAGATATACTTGCTTGTATTGAGTGGCCTTTTAATTGTCTGTCAGTTCTGTCTGGGGTCCCGCCTGTGTACACTCCAAATGCAAATGTGAAAAGCATGAAAGGTGGAGCAGAGCCCGTCCTTTCATCTCTGTATCATTTTTCAGAAGAACTGAAGCTAGCCTGTCACTACATTACAGCCCATGCATTAGACACTCTTGTTTCACAGTAGCACAAATCATAGCGGGAATAGCGGCCAATCTGTCAAGCAAGGCTTCCAGGCAAATTCTTGTTCAGCACAATAGAAAATGGTACAAAATTCTTTTATTCAACCTCTAGCTAAGAAAGGTTGCAGGACCTCTACCAATGTTGATAGTTTGCCTGAATATGATGCCCTGAAGATTCATACTATGGTGCCTCTGTCTCCTTGTCTCAGGAACAAGCTGTAAGATTTTTTTTTGTTTGTTTTCTTGCCTAAAGAGCTTTGCTTTTTGTCATTTTGCAACACTGAACTCCAAGCTTAAGTTACTTTTGCACCACTTCACTCCTTAAAAAAATGTCCAATTGTCTCCCAGCTCATTGTTCTTTCAAATTGTCTCTACTGGATTCAGCAAGAGATGTCTTTCACATAGGTAAATCAATATATTAATCATGCAAAACCAAAAATTATAGCTAAGGATCACTACCTACCAAACAGAAATTACTATTCTGAGATCAACATGAGGCTTTCCATGCACCCTGTATAACAACTGTAAGAGAGGTATTTGCATGCACCCGAGTGTAAGGAGCACTTGCTCTTTTTAGTGGACGTAATATAAATGCAATTAATTAATTCTGAAGATGAACTTTTCTGCTGTTCTGTATACTTGCTAGCATGAGTCTGTGCTTCTAGGCATGGAACTAGATCCTGTGAATGAAACACACAGTCTGAGGTGTCCCCATGTCTCAGAGAAATTCTCCAAGGATCCTGGAAGCTGGTGGTTGCAGAGACCACCATCAATTATGAGTCCATTCATGCTGTTTCTAGATCCAGTGCTTCCCCTGACTCATTTCTTATTCATGGTTCCACCTATACACCTTTTGAAACACTTTGTTAGAGTAGGTGCCTGGAGAATTCTCTGAGGCCAACACATCCCAGTTGGATATTTATGGACCAGTGTCTCCACAGTGCCACCACTGTCTGACTGGGGAGACACTGGTCCATAAATATTCTCACCTCACTGGAGTCCAACCTGGGTGTTTTGGAAGTCAGTCCTATAATGGGCAGTGTGTGATTGTATCTGTATGACAAAACATCACTTCACCTCTTATAGACAATTTTAAGTATTAATGAGTCAGAAATAGCAGTGAAATTAGCAGTTCATTTGAAAGCTTTGAGTTTCAGTAGGTTTTCAGGTGACATATGTTGAAATTAAAAGAAAACAAAACTCAAGAAGTTGTCACTTATGACCTTTGTCTGCCCTTTCAAAAAGTGATAAAGTTAGTATATAAGTGTATATTTGGATTCATCCTAATAACACACAGACCTCTGCAATGTGAACAACCAAATTATTTTTGTGGGTATAAATTACTAACATATGTGTTCACATGCTCCACTATCTCTAATGATCAGTGTTTTGTGATAAATATAAACACTTTTATAGCTACTGATGTGTAAATTTATATACGTACGCAGTCAGTATTAGGCTGCACTATAATGAACAGTCGATTTGACAAATTGTTTGGAACAGGCATTCGAAAACCATTGTCTAATGAATTTCTGTGGGTTGAGCCACATGTCTCCTTTTTACTCAACTTGTTTCTAATAACTCATGTCTTTGGACTGTGAATTCTGTACTTGGTTCATATCGCTGAGAGGAGTCTCACTGTTGAACTAAAATGGAAACAGCAGGCCCAAGTTCTGCAGCCTTTTTTCTGCCAAATACCACAGTTATTTTAAAGGCGTTTGCCAAACCACTTATGAAAATTTCCATACAGGAAAAAAGGGATCCAGTAAAGTTGTAAATCACCAGGCAAATATTCTTCATTTAACAACTTTGGTCTTCTTGTGGTCTGTAAGTGAGCAATGAGTGGTTGAAAGAAGGCATGATGATTTGACTTTTCATTGTTCGAATCAGTTCACTGGCAGTCAGAAATTTTCAGGAAGCCAACACTGATACACATACAAATTCTTTTCAAATGTGGGGGAAAACTGTCAATTCCAGAACTGCACCATGGCTTTACCATGGGTCTAACAAACTCCAGATCAGTTACAATCATCATAAATAGTAATTTTATGGCAGGTCGTGTCTCTCATTTTGCCTACTAACTGCTAAATTAATTCAGTCCACTAGAGAATATTATAGGATGTAGGTGGTTTAGCAGGATGATGAAAAGCAATTACATCAGCAGACTAAATCAGCCAGCAGCAACTTTTAATTTCCACAGACAACTATGTTTACTTTTTGAGCCCACTAGCAAACTCAGTCTTGAATGACATATTTAGAGCACATCAGAGATCTTCTTGAGCACCGCACTATTCCTAAAGAATAAACTTTCAGAATTCACTTACATATTTTGTTTCAGATGATAGCATTCTGATAAAAACTGAAGATGACCATAATTTTCCTTCAAAAAGACAACCTTGCTATCAAACATCCAGCTAGCAAATTCCTCATTGGAAAGTTCCTTTATCAAGATTGTATGCAAGAGACAGAGCTATTTTGAAAGTCAATGGTTTAAAAAAAGCTCCACTTGCTGTGTGTTTTTTAGATGCAAGCTTCAAACTGTCAGAGTTTTGATATTGTTGATAAAGCTGACCAGGGATTGATGCCTAGAGGGGAGGTCTGAGTTGAAATTACAAGGCAAAGCTTGAATTTAATTCTCTTGGTAGGACAAGCAAAGACAGAGGAAACAGTACAACCCTATTGCCATCTTACTAATGGTTAATCTATGATGATTGCTGGTTACTAAACACCTTCATTTTATTTAAATATTATTTATTTAAATATAAAGCTTTATTAAGCTTTTTCATTTAGAGAACTAACTATCAAATCATAAGATAAATCTAAATATCCTACAATACCTTACAGAAATTGCTTCAAAACTGACTACGAACCCACTTTCAATAATTATAAAATTAAACATTAATATTTGTGAAAAAATCTTTATGTCTCCATAAAGAGGGTCCATTAAATTCCCACTTTAATCTCATAGCCGTGGAGTCTGTGAAAAAACGTTCTCACCTAGTATTTTTCAAACTTGCTACAGGGACGAGAGAGACACCCCAAAAAGGTCAGCATAACTAAACTATGCCTTGTGTGTTCAACAGAAAAAAAGATCTGTAGAAAAATACTTTCTTCCTAGGAAATGTGGAGCCCTAACATTGACATGTCAGCACATACACGATGTGAGGTAAGATGGCAGTCCTAAATTTCATATTCAGGAAAATTCAAACTGTATACCGTGAATAAGCACTAACTGACATTTCAAATTGCTCCTCACCAAAAGGCACCTCAGAAGCAGAAACAGTTGAAACGTTTTGCATTAAATTTTTAGTTCACAGGGTTCATTTCTCAGAATTGTAAAAATATTGTAGCATCACTTCTGGGAGTAGGATACAAGTTCAAATACTCTGATGACACCACACGATTTGGTGGGAGTTTTCTTGCCTCAGCTTCTTTTCATTCCACACCAAAAATGAGTGTGAGTGTGAGTACTGAGTGAAGGTTGCTATTGAACCCATAATTTCTAAATGCTGTCTTTTTCAGCCTATTTCACCTCCTATTAAAGTATAAAATTGCACGGCAATTTATATTTTACTGGTTCCACCCACAGAGTGAGTTAGGCAGAGAACTGAGAAAATTTCTGGCCTTTCTCATCTGCCTATGAGGTGAGGTGTGACCAATGTGCCAGGATAGTCCAGTTTGGCATGAGCATGTGAGTAGGAGCAGCCATACAGTATGCTGATGTTTTGAGAGATCAAAAGCAGTTGCTGGAACTCTTTTGCATATCCAAGAGGAAATCCTTCCACAAAGTATGATCCATCCACAACATCCCTTCTGTTAGCGTGACCCCAGCCAAAGCAAAGTTTTCATGACTGGCATAACACTCAGTGACTTTACTCTTGCAGATCAGGCTTCTGTTGCTTTTGGTGCTGTATAAACATACATATAAATTGCTACACATATATAGTTTATATATAAAATAGAAAAATCTGTAGAATATAGGGCCTATGTAGGACAGAGTTCATGCAAAATATTCTAGTTTTGAAATTTATGAAAAGCTTATGTTTTGAGGCAGTAACTCCATATCCCCAAAAGCAAGGAAAAGCCAAGATTGTTGATGCAAGCAGCTAATGACAACAATGTGATATTAAGGGAACAATACAGGGTTTTTTCCATCTTACTCAATGCTGTCAACTCAGTCTTACTGTTCAGTCAGTTCATCCTATGGAATAATTTATGTGAATTTATAGAATTCCTGTGAGAGTAAGCTTTCGAGGACTAAAATTTAAGCCATGAGAGGGAGAAGCAAAAATGAATACAACCCAATATGGACCCAAGATGGCAAAAATCTACTTATCAGTAACTTTTCAGTGGTTGACTTAATTCATGACACACATAAATTAGAGATCATAACCTAAAGCACTGGGGAGAAATTATTCCTTCATATATGTAAATGATAATTTTATTCACTTGATTTTTTTAGTTCCTATTAATTTTATGTAATTTTAAAAGGAACATATTTTATTGAAATCTCGTGATTGAATTTCTAATAGAAATACTAAGTCAAATATATAAATCAAAACAAAATACAAAACAAAACAAAACAAAACAAAATAAAATAAAACAAAATAAAATCCTGCTACCCATTAGTGTAGGTTTTAATGTCAGTTTCACTGAACCAGAACTAGCACACTCAGCCAAAAATAGCTGGGTGGAAATGATTTTCAATATGTAAGCAGAAAAGGCTTGGTTTGTGGTTCGGGCTTGCTAATTTGGCTGAGACTTTTGTTTATCACTGTTTTTTCCACAAGGACTTAGATTTAGGAATAGAAAACAGAAAGTACATAATTTTAGTAATTTCTCATCCCTTCTTCCTTTACTGTACAGGAAAAAGCTCTGTCACTGGGTTGGGACTGAATGCTAATCATGATTGCATTGTGACTATCTCTTATTAGAGAAGCATTTCTAAATTTTAAGATAGGCTTAAAGCACAGAACAAGATTGTGGTGTAATGAGATATGCTATGAGTTTAAAATAGTTCCACAAAACTACATGGAATTGATGGAACAATTGTATTCAAACATTGGATTATGGCATGCAGAAAATACAAGGAAGAAATATTTAATGAGAAAAAAAAATCTTAATTGTTATGTTGTTTCCATAACACATAACTCTATCTACCTCAGCTGCCTCTCAGCTGCCTCTCAGCTGCCTATCCATATTCATGATAAGGAATTATTTTCTCCTGTAGAATATGAAATAGGATATTCATGTAATTAATTTCACAAAGAAACCCATTTGTTAATTTCTACTATATTCATGTGTGGCAACTGTCTTCAAAATGGGGCATGTACTCTTCCTTAACCTTAATTTATTTGAATGCCCATAGGCAATAGAGAATGTGGTTTGTGATTGATTTTTAATGGTTTTTTGTTCCTTTTTTATATTATTATTCCTATTGACTGATGGGAAATAAATTTGGTGTTGGCTGGGTAGACATTTACTTGGAATGGAACTGAATTAAGACATTTCATCAAAATATGAAGGAAATTTTGTTATGACCCTTATACTAGCTAACTTTTTTTCTCTTTTATTGGGTGTTTTTGTAATGCATTTCCGTTACTTATACTGTCATTATGGGTAAGCATTTGCTTATGATTTTAGGTATAGCACCCTAAAATATCATATTTAGAGTCATAACCTATGGCATTTAATAAAAAGAACAAAAGCAAACATGCCATTAAAATAAATCCAGAAATATTTTAAATTACTAGCTACTTTTTATCAGCTTTCCTGTTCTTACTATGCAGTTTCAGCTGTTGCCTTCTTATGTCAGTACGGACAACCATCATCCTTCTTCAGATTTCAGTTCATACTTCAAGATCTTTTGGCCACCCGTTCTACAATGTTCAGGAGAATAAATCTTTTCTCATTTTGAAATATTTTAAGACTGGTCCCGTGTTCACACAGAAGAAAATAATTCTATGGGAATGTGAGCTTCAAAAGCAAGCATAAAGGGATCATGGAAATTGCTACAGTGGAGATTCAGAAAATTCAGCCTTTGTTACTATACATAGTGTTTGTTATGGAAAGTGCAAATGGATTGCCTTGGGCATGGATGGACAGTGGAATCTGGAATGTCTTATGTTGCAGCAAAAGGGAAAAACTTTGCTTACATGCAAAGGCATCCAAACAACAGTTTCAGGAAATTTACTTGTTTGCTACTGCTTATAATTCTTCTAGCCCATCACTACTAGGATGAAATAAGTGCACTTATAATAATGAATTAGTCAAATCTTTACCATGTCTGACACCTTCATTAAATGCTCAAAGTGGCAATACTGGGGTCCCTCAGATCAGAAATGAGCTATATGTGGAAGAGATAATTTCCTCACCAAACATTTTTATTTTTCCATTTCAGTAATCTCACCACGTAGACCAATTAGCAAGTTACATTTATAAAACAGTTCCTATTTTTGGATACTCATCACCAGCATCTTGTTAATCAGTGGTAAAATTTAGGAAGATGTTGACATAAGAAAGCATGCAAAATATAAAATAATGTAAGTTCATATTTTAAAAAGAAGCAAATCTATGAACTTGTAAAGTGTAAATTGTGAAAAGGTGTAATAAATATGAATAAATGGGGCCTTTTTACAAAGAGCAGGAGCTGAGAAGTGAAGTACAGTGAGGTATGATGTTAAATGTGAAAGTCTAGTTGAACAAAGAGACTTTTTCCTGTCCTTGTCTTTAATATATTTTTTTCCTCAAGCCATGTTAAACCCTGCTGCTATTGCTAGTTTGAAAGATGTGCTTTATTAAAGCTTATGAAAAGCTTACCTTCCAAAAGTAGCTTTACTAGAAGAATTATCTAGAAACTGTTCTGAAGTCCCTAAGTGACAAACAGTTTGGTATGCTCAAGAAGCAGTCTGTGAAAGAGCCATTGCATTTTGCCTCTAATCATCTTATTATAAACACTCTTGTAACACTATTCAAATGTTGCTAACTATTGTGTTTGTTATCCTATTGTGATAAGGGCATTATTGCTGTACATATAATCATGCTTTTGTTTGCCTTAGGATTTCAAGGTTCCTATTTAAGTAAAAGTATTTATGAAGGTTACAATTTAAAGCACTGTACTATTGTTTCTTCAAACAACAGTAATCAGTATATAGGTTTAGTCCTAACAAAGGAAGACAACATTTTTCCTGTGCAAATATTCAGCCATGTTTTAACCTTGACAATCAATATAGCATAGTAACAAAGCTGGAGTACAAAACTTGAGATTTAAGACAACAAATATTTACTGTAGTTGCTTCAAATCTTTCGGTACACAACTGACAATTACATCTTTACTTTTATGCTTTACTAGTACCATTTGAAACTTCATGCTTAGTGACTCTGGAAAAAACCCTGGCTCATGTAACTTTATAGCAGACCATGCAAGCTGTACAGTCTGTTCAGCTGAAATTTGCTGATGTCATTATGATTCTTTGTATTTCTTTGCATTCTGTAATTCTAATGAAATTTCACACCCTCTTTTTATAACTTAGGGCCTCAATCTAGCATAGGTCTTGAGTTAAGTAGGTCTTAGCTTTAGCTGTGCATGTAGTTCTTTAGAGGAACAACCTGCAGGGTGGAAGTTAAACACATGCTTAAAAGGCTTTGCTGGATCAGGGCCATATCCACTAATCATGCAACTCCAAGGCTAGGAAGTGTCTTCGAAGATTGAGGTATTTTCTTTCTATTTGCATCAAGCTCTGTGTGGTCATTTTGTAATTATTATTGAACAGACACTATAGGCACAAAAGCAGGGATATGGTTTTCTCTGTAGTATTCACTCCTTGTGTCCATACATGAGGGTAGATCCTCCCGGATTAAATGGATTTATGCATATGCATATGCACGTTATGGGAAAAGTGGTAGCAATGTGTTAAGACTTCACCATTTTATTTTTTCTAATCAGTTTGATCTTTATATAATTTATATTTTGTAGATGAAACCTCTGCAATTTCATATGCTCTCCTGCTGTTCTTGGATACAAGCATCATTGGTGGACCTCTGCCTTTGGCTGTCAGCATTTATAAGAAGTTTCCTGCAATCATTCAATTGTGCAGATACTTAAACAGTGACCAAAACATTCCAAATAGCTGTTGATTCCTGAATCAGTTTAAAGCAGTTAAATAAATATCCCTAACAATTTTCAATTGTGCTTGAGAGCTTTCTGTGTTACAACAGGATAAGAGGATTGTAAAATGATAAAATTTTATTGGAGACATAATTATAAACCAGACTGTTCATAAGAAAATTTCACCTTCATATTTTTTCATGATATTCACTCAAGATGAAAGTCATCTTCCCAAAAATGTCATCTGCTAGGGCTTGATCCATCAGCAAGCAAAAGCTCTTCACTGGTCCCACCAGAACAATATACTAAAATGTCTTCTTCAGAGACTTCATACAAAGATAAATTTAGATAAGTTTTTTCGGACTAGACAAGGTGGGATCTGTGTACTAAATGACAAGTTACTTTGCTCTCCATTTGTAATGCATACAAATATGTAGCACAATGATATTTAAATACAGATAGTCATTTTAAAGGAGTTCAGCCAGAAAGATGTTGAATTCTTGTGGTCCTTGCTTAACTTGGCTGAATGAGAATTACAGATTCTCCCTGGATCAAGCCCAGAGTGTAAAGAGGATCAGCAGCAACTTTTTCCAGAAGAAAGATGAAACTGATTCTTCTCTACTCTAAATGTTTGAAAGATTTACAGTAGTGACATATGCCAGGCCTAAAAATCTATTCAAGTACCAGTAAATTCAGGTCCTTCTCGTGTGCTTTAAAAGTATCATGATATCAATTTCTTTTGGCAAGGAATACCTAATGGTAATCTTTTCCTGCATTCCATGAGAGTTATTAGTCAAAGTAATAGTTTATTTTTTTACCAGAAAAATAAACCATAACACACTCAGGACTGGAGTTCACTAAACCATAATTCTACTTTGTTTGACTTACAAAGTGCTCTATATTTTGAAAAAATGTTCTGTAATGGATGAAGGATTTGTGAAAAGTCCTACCCCACATTAATTTCCTAGCTCTATCGGAATTGCCACTGAATGAGGCCACCAAGAATTATCTTCCTAGACTATCGATGAGATAGCAACATGTATAAAAGAACTCATGCTGAAAACAACTTCAACTGGCCCAGTTAATCTTTGCCTACAGTGTGAAAGCAGCACTGAGTTAAACAGTCTTCTATAGAAATTGTAGAACCTCCAGAGGAGGGAAAGCTGAAAGAAAGGGCTGGAGCAGAGTAATAAAGTTAATAAAAGTTTGTTTACAAAAGAAGATACAAAATGTAGATACTGTTTAATATCAAGTATATGGCATTCAAACCCTTCCATGTTCTTCCTTAATAATTATGGACTACATGTAAAATTAATTCAGTTCTTATAGTAATTAACTAATAAAAGCTCAAAGGAAAAGACTGATATGTATGTATGGTGTGTAGGTATATAACACACACCATAAAGACTACATTCCATCATCCTAATTCTGAGGAATTTATTAGAATACACTTTTCTAATTTCTCAAAAAAGTTTTTTATTTTTGTCCCCTTAGCTATAGCATCACTGTATTAATCTTTTTATTTTCAAAATCTAGAGAATTAACAAATACCTATGCATATATACAGAACCAAGCACTTTGGGTCTACCTCTTTAAATGGCTCTTAAATTCATCCTTAAGAAAATTCTGTGTCTCTTAGATAGAAAATTCTTTGTCTTTTGGAATAAGATGTGGTTAGAAATGAAATGGCAGTGGATTTTGGTTTTTTTTTTTCTCTGAAACATAATTTTATTTCCTGTGGACAATTTATTTCCTGTAAATTTTAAAAGCATCCATTGTAATAGACAATTACAGCACAATGTCTTTAGCACATTAGTCATGATACAGCAAGACACAAACTATAATGAAAATAACAGGATATATGCAGCTTATCCTCATCTATTTCATAAGCAATATTTGCAATGACCCTTCCCACAAAATGGGAGTAGTATTGAGTGAATTCTGAGAAGTTTTGTGGGTTTTGATTCTTGGGGGTTTTTTAATCTAGAATACTTTCTATCCACTATAGTTTTTGTTTACACATGAAGCAACAGTAACAGTAGCTGCTTCTCAATAATTTTGCATATGCATAAACAGTTAGATAATGGCAATGTTCTTGATGCAAAAAGGGTTCCAAAATTCCAATTAATAAACATTTTCTACATAATTATTAAATGACTCCAAATATTTACTATTTTCATGGTTTGAGAATATTAAATGGGTCATATTCTATTGAGAAGCAAAGAAATTTTCCTTTCCTTTTGGTAGAGAAATTCCATGTTCCTCTGTATTGGTTAGTGAACTATAGAAAGTTTTTGGCATTCTTGTCCTCAGAAATTCTCTTATTGATCTAGAATTGAGTTTCTCATGCTCTTACTCTTTTCTAGACAGATGTCTTCGTATGACTTTTAGTAGAGCAGAAGATAAAAAAGATACACCTCTAGAAGGGGACTTTGAAATAACATCAATTTCAAAGTACTATGAAGGTAAAATGTAAGGTTTCAAACGAGATATATTTGTGAGCAGGAAGCAGGTGCTCTGATCACAGATGTGTGAAAATTTGTTGCATGGCTCTGATATTTTTTTAATAAATGCCATTTCAACATACCTGGTTATGCAAAACAGAGCGAAACACTACCTCTTCTTTTTACCCCACCAAAGACAAACAAAAACTGAACCCACTTATATTAAAATAATGTTATTTAAATTGTGAAATTAAGCACTTGAGAGCTAAGAAATACCAGAAGGCAAGTTATCCAAGTAATGTTAAATACAGCCTCCTACAAAGCATGTTCATAATAAAAGGTACAGTTTCAGAAGTACCTAGATGTCTTATGAAGCAGACTTTTAATGGCACTCTGAAGCCTGTAGGATTTCTACATTGATAAAATCTCATCAACAATCCTTACTCATACCACACTTTTTTCAATAAAACTATACTTTTATCCCGGGCAAAATATTCACATTGGGTCATATGAAGCCAGTTCTCATCCACACAGGATCTTTCTTTGTAGTATGTGAATACTTTACAAAAAAATACACTCATTCTCCTGGTCATCACATTATTACAAAACTAAAATGTAAATTACTTTTTCACTGGCTGAAAGTATCACACCCTGTGAAACATACTTAATGTACTGTGAGTTCAATTTAATCCAGATAAGTTTCAAAATTTTAACATTTTCAGGTTTTGTGTGATTGCTCTGCTTCTCCTCACATTGCTTTCTACTTTAAACTGTTTATTTGAACAAAAAGCAACATTAATTTGGGCTAGTAAAAACAGCAGTAGTATATCTACAGTTTTGTGGATATTGATATTTATAACAGGGAGGCTATCCTAATGCCAGCAATTTTTATGATGATGTGAGTTAGTTCTGTTGCAAAAATTTTTCACACTTCTCTAACTATGTTGGGCTTTTTCTTTTCTACACCTCTATTCTTGAAGATTGACCGCCTACTGTTTACCAGAGAATTAAAAATTCACTGTCATTGCAAGAACTGCAGTGAACAAAAGTGTTTAGATGTGCCTAGACCAGAATTATGTGTACTGGCATTGTTTTCAGAGGTAAGCGGAGAAACCCCAGTCCTTGTCTGCTTTCCAGCAACACCAAGAAAATGTCAGATACATACTTTAATTACTCATTATTTTGAAAATATTATTGTTATTCACAATTATTCAGCATAGCTTGAAACACCTTCTGCTCTGCAAGTCTGAGTACCACTGTGTAATCAGAAGGAAGGCTCCATTAATGCTTGGATAAACTGTTCAAAGGGATGGTGGATTCAGGTAGTTTGCTTCACAATATGAAACAAACCATCTGATATTTGTCTGTCCCTTGTTAAAATTCTGTTCAGTCACTTTTCTTTCAACCTCTCATCTCAGATGTTTGAGTATGCTTGGCAGGAACTGTGACAAAGAAAACACTGACAAAATTTCAGTAAAATATGACTGAATCATAAAAGAGATGAAAGAATGAAGTTGTACCTTGTGAAGCATATATTTGAATGTAAAAGGAACATGCTTGCCTCTTATATCACTCAAATTATTTTAAAATATATCCAGCCAGGATCACCTATTGTTCAAAAAAAAAAAAAGTTTGAAAGAAGGCTGTATCTGAAAAGTTTGCTTCAACTGCTTAATGACATTATCTTTTCTGAACAGACTTTTTTTGAAAACTTTATCATTTAGCATTTCATGATCATTTTCTTTATTAATAAATGCAAATACTTTAGTGGCTGGGGAGTTTTGTTTCTGACTTGAGAAAAGAGGGACTCAGCTATGCTGGATGAATATTGGAAACATAACCTCTGTGTCCTGTTTTCTGAAGCCAAATAATTAGATGCAGACAAATATTTCCTTGGATATATCAGTTTCAGAAGGCAACAATCTCTGCCTCAGTCTAGTGCAAATGGTGTTCTGCCAGGATTTTATATTTATATGTCATTTTCCCAACATTTTTAGCCAAATATGTGTAAAGGCTCTCATGCTTCTGTGTTATTTGGGCAGCATTGCAAACTTTGACAGTGCCATGAAGGGTAAGCCAGTGTGAAGGTGGACTGACAGAATGAATCAGGTCTTGGAATATAAATACAGATAGATAGATAGATAGATTTGATAGATAGACAGATAGATAGAGAGATAGATAAACAGATAGACAATAGACAAAACTCACATGATCACTGAGGTTGAATGAAATCTTATTTAAGATCTCCACAGAGCTATTGAAACCAGTCAGGATATTGCTGTGATGGTCATATTCTTGTGCACAGGATATGTTTGCCTTTCCTTTTTTCTTTTGTCTCACACTGACAATTTTGCACTCCACAGAAAGGTCAAATGGAAAGTCACTTAGCTTCTGGAAAATAGTGTTTTCCAGATACTCAGCCATCATATTTTTATTTTTGCCTATGACCTTATATTTTTTTAATTGTGCAGGCTTAAGACTACTTTCAAATTTAACTCCATCCTCAAATAAGTTGTATTCAATTTAAAAAAATAAAAATGCTTTTACACTGTCCTGATGCAAATCTAGGTAAAAAGGTAAATTCTGTGAAAAAAAGTTTAAAAGTTACAATTACATATCGTCTCAAAATTAACAATGACTAGACATTTTTACATTAAACAAAATACTCTAAAAAGCCTTTTGAGTTTGGGCTAAACAGTTCAGCTCTCAAGCTAAGATCTGTCTCGTTGGCCTTTCAGTATAACAGAGGTGTGACAAATACAGGTGAATAGATGAAGCAAATAACATTTATGGTGAAAAAAAGGTAGATGACACATAAACTTGAGATTGAGTTATGTCTTGAATTTATGTATCTTCTGTCTCCTTGATTCCTTGTTCTTATGCTTTTTGCAATGGAGAAATTTGTGTTTCTATCTTATTATGTTTTCAAAATAACAATGAATTATGCAAATAGGAAAGAAATAGATTTGGTTCTATATATTTCCAAAATTTAACCATATAAGAATCTTTTGTAATTCTTCCCACATAGAATAAACTTTCAGGTGGATTAAAACTTTTATTTACGGTAGTGTGCTGTACTTTGCTCATCAATCCTTGAATACAATAAATTCATGTTTAACGTATTTTATGCTCTCCAGCAGAAACTTATTCAAAAAGGAGCAAATGACTTTCATGAGTCAATCAGTCTTATGTGTTATATGGGTCACTGTCATACATGAAGGGTTTGAGATCCTCCATGGGACATTTTCTTACATAGTTTGAGTATATTTTTTGCAAAGATAGCCTGCTTTTTTCAACACTTTCATTAGCATCTCTCAGCCTCAAAGTCCACAGAGCCATTTTATTTTCAAGTATTACTTTATTGTATCAAAATCTATTATTACATTGTGTTATTTTAGATTATGCCAGGAGGTGACAGGATGTCAGCAGATGAAATAGTATAGTGCCAACTCAAAAGCCAAAATAAAAAAGTTGATACAGATCATAATTTGTGTCAAATATATTTTACCTGATTCATTATGAACCGGAACAAGAGGACTCAAGAAAGCACATATTTTGTCCTCTGTTGCAACTTAATGTAAATGTGAACAGTAGCATATCATTATTTCTCACATGGTGACCTAGAACAGAGGGGAGAATACTCTAATAAGCTTCAGGGAAATTATAAGTCAGCATAAACCGTGTTCAACCAATGGTATAACCTCACTATAGGCAATCTGCTGTAAACATTAACAAGGAAGTGCTGATACATTGCATTAAAAAGTTGCTAATGAGACAAAGTAAAATAATATATTTTGATGCTCTGTTCTTAAATTAAAATTTAAAAAATGGAAGCTACTTAACATCATCTATCAGTGATGGGGCCATCACCAGACCATTTAAAGCCTCAAATAACTCAGTTGTAAAAAAAGAGTAGTCATCCTCTGCAAAAACAGAAAAGGCAGATACTGATCTGAAAACACTTTAAGCACCATAATTAGAGCTGAAGGCAGGAACAAACACATAACAGAAGTAAACATGTAGGTACTTTGTGTTCTTTACAGACAGTAGAAGGTACATCCAAAGCATACCAACCTAGCAATGCTTTAAGAAGGCAAATGACTATTTTCTCATCAGGTCATTGTTGTACACAATTTTTTTTTTTCACAGTAGCTACATAAGAGGACCTCCTGACTAGGTGAAATAATTGTCTCTGAGTTTGCTGGTGCTTCAAAATATTTCCCACGTGACAGGTGGCTTTGGTTCTCTTTCATTCTTCATAGCCTTGGGAAAATATAAAGAAAACAAAAACTCTATATATGTGAAAAGCCAAATATATCAATTTTTTTAAATCTTCCCCAGTGTGGCAGCAAAATTGTTTACAGAGTGTAAATTACACACAGAGGATTCCTATAGCTCAATGTGTTTTCTTAATCATATTAACATGGAAACTTAGAAGCTCATAAAACAATGTATACTCCATTAAAAATGAAATCCACATGAGAAAGCTAAATCCTGAAGCATTTACTCTTTTAACAAAATCTTTATCTGACAGTCTCCTATTGAAATCAAAGGAAATGTGCTGGAGTAAAGCATTTAGAATTTACTCAATAGTACAAGCTAATCAGAACACACTGTAATCAGAAAGACTAATTACATAATATCACATAATCCATATTTTTTTAATTTTACATTCATATAAACATCCATATCTTTTGTACACTTTCTGTGGCAGAAGATATTTCTAAAACTGTGCATATACAAATTGTTGCTGGAACTAAATACCAAATATCAATAATCCTTATCTTTTTTTTTTATGTCAGAATATTTTTCCCTATTATTTATGTGAGAAAGTAAGACATTTCTCATCAAATACCTGGGGCCTTTATTAGGATGAGGGAGCATAAAGCCCAGGGAATTTGAATCACCATCGCTGGAGATATGCAAAAGATATCAAGATGTCATGGATAGGGAAATTCATGTTTTAGTAGTGGACTTGGAAATGCTGAGTTAATAGCTGGACTTGATGATCTTAAAGGTCTTTACAGACTAAATGTTTCTATGATTCTATAATAAAAAATAGATTACAAAGAGATTAGACTTTTAAATGAATCTTTGGTTCTGGGTCCTTCCGTTCGGCAGGATTCCAGTGCTGGGAACAGTGCCCTCTGGACACAGATGGTGATTCGTCTCCACACTTAGCCAGATTGAAAAAGGGCAAATCCTGCCACATCCTGGATTATTGAGAGTTTTTCCTAGGAACTTGGGGAAGATTTCACCCACCTGTCCCCCAGGTATGCCTCCTCTGAGACCAAAGCACACATGTGGCATCTAGAGCTCTTACGCACAAGCAGTGTCCGGAGCCCACAGTGGATCAGTGCAGGTCTTCCACATGGCTGGACCTTTCAATCCTTTTCTTAACACTCCAAAGAACACAGAATGCTCAAGGTTAAAAGATACGAAACACTGTGTTTTGGCACCAGTCAAGTCACCTGTCTTCAAGGATTCTAACTATAAAAAAAGCACTCTCAGTGACCTTCCCTCTGAAGTTTCTGCTTTTGGTTTCCCATAGTTTGGGGGTATTTTTACATTGATATTTTTCAGAAGAAGCATTTACTCACAGGCCACATAACAGGGGAAAAAGAAGGAAAAAAGTGGCCTTAAGAGAGAGACAAACAACTCTACTCAGACAAATCTAGGTTCTCTGATTATATTAAAATAGCCCAACATTATGTTTAAAAAGTAGACTCTGTTTTGACTCAGTCAAAGTCATGTGTTCAATCACACATATGTCTTAAAACCTCAGATTAGGCTATTTATTGTCTAAAATAGATAATTTGAGCTATTTCTTCTTCGATAAAACTTAAATTTGAGATGGATGTTGTTGCCTGTCTGGATACTGGTGGAAAATATGCAGAACCTTTTGAGATGCCTTTACCATGAAAAAAAGGAAATGGTAGGCAATTTTAAATTATCCTGAATGTTTCTTGGCTTCTGCACACTTTGAGCAGGGTTGGCACTAGTGTGTGTGGCTGGACTTCCTACCCATGCTGTTTCCTTCCCCTGGTGGCTCTGCACTGTCTCAGTGAGATGCATAGACAGGGGAAGCAAGGGTGCATCAGGACATTCACAAAGGGCTGCAGCTGATCAAGTCTATGCCTGAAGACCTTCACTGATATTTTCAATATCCTGGCGTGCTTCAGGTAAATGGTACCTGGAAGATCTGCTCTGATGTTGCTGCTGAAGATGCATACAACGGTCCAAGTTGGCACAAAGTGTGTTCTGTCACATACACAACAACTAGAAAGGCTGTAGAGGTGTCTATTGTTAGTATACATTCATAGTACACTAAGAGGAAAAGTAAGAAATTGAGTATTTAATTATATTCTTACATTACATGAAAAAGGATATTTTTAGACAGGCAAGATCCATTCCCATTACATTAGCCAGTTGCTTTGCACATCAGTTTGGACCCTGAGGGTTCCTTATCTATAGATGAAGAAGAGTCCTAAAAATCAATGTAGCTGGGACAGTATCCTCATTGTCAGGTTACAGTGTCTCTGGATGCATATTTAGGATCCATTCTAAGATTTTTGGTTCATTTTGGAAGCAGAACTGGATAGCCAGAAATGAATCACAGAAACATAGTATGGTTTGTATAGGAAGGGACATTAAAGATCTTTTAGTTCCAACCCCTCTCCCATGGACACAGCCACTTTCCACTAGATCAGGCAGCTCAAAGTGCCTTCCAACCTGGACAAGCACAACTTCTCTGGGCAACCTGTTTTGGTTCCTCATTACTTAGATTAAAACCATTCCCCCTTGTCCTATCACTACCTTCCCATGTAGAAATTCACTGTCGTTCTCTCTTTAGAACCATCTATAGGTCCTGGAAGGCTGCTATTAGGTCTCCATGGTGCCTTCTCTTCTCCAGGTTGCACAACCCCAGCTCTCTCAGCCTGTCTTCATAGGAAAGGTGCTCCCTCTTCATGGCCCTCCTCTGGACTCACTCCAACAAGTCCCTTTTTTTTATGCGCTGAGGATCCCAGAGCTGGATGCAGCACTCCATGTAGGGTCTCACCATGGCAGAATACATTGGGAGGAGCTTCCTTGTTTTGATGCAGCACAGGTTATGGTTGGCTTTCTGAACTGCAAGTGCACACTGTTGGCTCATGTCCAACTTTTCATCCACAAGAACTCCCAAGTCCTTCCTCACAGGGCTTCTTTCATTGAGGGCTTCTTTCATTGAGGGCTTCTTCCTGTCTGTACTCATGTCTTGGACTGCCCCAACACAGCCTGGACTTATTGAATTCCATCAGATTCTTGTGGGCTCATTTTCAAGTATTTCCAGGTCCATCTGGATGGCATCATGTCCTTCAGGTGTGTCAACAGCACTGCTTATCGTTATGTCATCTGCAAATGTGTTGAGGGTGCACTCAATTTTAATGTCTTCGTCATTGATAAAGGTGTTTAAGAGTATTGGTCCCAAGACAGGAACCTGAGGGATACCAATAATCACCAGCCTCTACCTTGACTCAGAATTAGTATATTTAGGAGTGAGTCTACTGGTTTTGCTTCGCAAATTAATGATATATACATTTCGTTGACTTCTTAGAGCTATTGGTTGAAGTTCATAAAAGACATTGGTATGATCTCATATTTCATTCTTCTTATACACATCCACTAATGATAGAACTTAATTTTAGGCTGTGCATATGCTACACATACATCATCATCTATTTGTAATGTTATATGATAGAAAATCTTGTTTCATTACTCATGGATTCTTTGTCTGTTATGCTACTGCAAATATGTTTTTTCAGTGTAAGTGTTTACAGTGCAGTACTTAGCAATATATGCAGTCTTATTAATGAAGTTGGTTTTAAATTGTGGTTAATTTTAAAATTGCAATAAATTATTGTATGTATAAAATCTGTAATTTTTTTGCATATGTATGTAATATGTATGAATAGGAAGACTTCTCTGAGAAGCTGTATACAGGAAAAAAAAATTCCTAGTGTTGTTCTTTAGGAATGGTATTCCCCAATTTGTTGTTCCCATTAAAACACTCCAAACCATGGACTATTTGCTCACTCCCTTCCTCTCCTCCTGCAATAGGCTGAAGATAGGAACTGGAGGCACAAAAGGTAAAGATTACAGGCTGAAATAAGAACAATTTACTGGAAACAGCAACGAAATACGAAAGAAACAACACAAAAATACAGCAACAATACTAATGAAAAGGTGTACAAGAAATCCAAATGAAGGACACATGACGGAACCAGCAACACACAAAACATCTCCACACTACCTCTGACCAGAAAAGAATTACTTCCCCCAGCCCACATGTTACTGAATAAATACCCCTACTGGCTTCTGCAAAAATTAACCTGTCTTGGCCAAAACCATGTTACCTAGTTATACACACACCTCTGTGAACCCTGCAGGCTTTCCACCATAAATTCAAGTTTTCAGTGATCACACGTAGTATCACTTCTTTGAAAGAAAAAATCAGAAAACAGATTAAAAATAAATCACAGTATTAGTTGTGTTTCATGCATACAGCATACATTTTTGAAAAGGGATTGTTGAAAACTTTGACAGAAAAAGTTTGCTTGACTGTTCCATATATGTAAATGTCAGATATAAACAAAGGATTTGTCCAATTTTATTTACAGAAAAGAACAAGAAGAGAATTAGCAAAGAAGAGATTATTTTTACTCACCAGCTTGGACAGCATAGATTTTATTAGCAATTAGAGAAATAGGCCCTTGGAATGTGGCTTCTTCCCTGTTCTGGTTTGTCTTCACATAGCAACAAAGCATGAACAAAGCTGTTCAATTAAAGGAATGTACATTAGAAAAATACAATAACTGATTTGCCTCATCCCAGTGATTTGGGATTGATGTCTTGTACCTTTTAATAGCCCAGCCTGATTATTCAGTCCTCATTGGGTCCCTTGCCAGTCATCAGGCTTTTCCAGCTGCAGATTCTGGTCATTTACAGTTTCATAGACACTGAAGAGGTCTGTCTGAAGGATAAGAAAACACAAATTAGCTTTTTCAGATTGGCCTCAGTCAATGCTGGCTTTGTGCTACAGTAAACCTTCAAACAGTTGGATATATCACTTTGGGCATGTTGTGCCAAAGACTTATACAGAAAATGGCTAGAAGGATGGTTTCCCTTTGTGGTTTTGAAGCTTTTGAGGACTTCTTATCTTCTTTGAAAAGTGACACTGTATGTATATGTTGCTAAATGGAGTGGTAGCCAAGTTGAGAATTTTAGGTCAGGCAGTTTGCAAAGAAACAAAAAAATGCAAATAGTCTCTTCAGTAGCTGCCAAAGCAGAAAGGGAAAGGCTCCTTTTTGCAATTTTTCTCATTCAAAATGAAACTTTGATTGGGCAGATGATAAGTTTACATGTTTTGGTTATTTCCTAAACTGCATGCTTTGCAGAGTAATCAGAAAATCTTTTAGTTGTTTATCCCAATTGTATTAATCTTATATATTTATGAGGGAGTGTTAGCCTAATGGTGGAAAAATATTTTTATGCTCATGCCTCCAGTGTTTAAACATATTCAGTGAGAACTAATCCAAATTTTAGTGTCTTTTTAATTTCTGATTTCACAATTTAAATTACATTCTATATTCATTAGACACATGTATCTTTTGAAGAAGCCAAAGGGCTATTTCTTGATCGTTGAAAAATCACAAAAATGTGAACCCCATCTTGTGCATGGTTTGTATAGCAAGAGCATTTCACTGAATACAGCACATTTTTAATTCAATATGCATAGCTTGAGAATTTCAAACTTTTTCTCAGAAAATTTGCCCAAATATGTGGCATTCATTAACTAAATAATTCATTACAACCTATTCACTCAGCTTTATTATTAATAAAATTTCTTTGAAATAGTTGAAAATCCCATGGATTTTAAATTAGTTAGAATCTGAAATTTTTAGAAGTGACTATGCCTCTGTTCCTATTTGACAGTGTTGATACTGTCTTTTTCTGGTAGAATCAAAGAAATTATTCTTCCCTCTTAAAGTAGTGACACTCACAGCAAACCCTCAAAATATTTGCTCTTCTATTGTATTAGCCTGAATGTTCAACATATTCTGCAGAATGATCTGACAATCAGTTCTGTTTTCTTTGAGCAGTCTTCCTTTTCCTGTCTCATAATAAAAGGGAAAAATTTGGTGGGGGGAAAGTTCATTTGACATAGGCTGGTTCATTTTATCCATAATGTATTAAGTCAGTCAAGATAGTTTCTAGAAAGCACTATTTGGAAATATATACTCACATCTACTTAATTAGCTTTAAATTATGTTCATTTTATGGAGTATAATCAAGATGTCATTTCTGTTACCAGCATATTTTCTTACTTAAAAAAAAAAGTTTTACAGAGAAACATAAAGTTAAATGCTGCTGTTAGGGATGTTTTTCTCTATTGGGATGTAATAACAGACATGGCCCAGACTTTCCTTGTTTTTCTAACTCCCGACTTTACATATGAAAACCATACATCTCCCTGGAACAGGGCTTGGAAAAAGTATTTTTTGTCATAAGTGGTTTTGTATTCTTTCAGATGAAAAGTCAGAGACCTGAATTCTTCACTCTTTCACAAAAGATTACTACTATTCTGATATGTTTTATGCTAATATATAAAGTCTAAATTAATTGTAATTAAAATCTTTCACCCTTTGATTCTAATTCATTTGGTTTATTGGGTTTGAATGTCCAGTAGTATCAGTACCTAAAACCCTTTAGGATTTTGTCTGCATGTGGCAAAACCACTTTTTCTCTAGAGTTTTTTATTTTCTTATCTGGATTTTTCCCTTTACATTAAGACAAATCACATATTTCAGCAAAGTTCTGTCCATTTATTAAGTGGCTTCCTGGCATAATAAATTAGAATACACTGTCAAAAGAGGAGGGTGTGAACACTAATAAAATATGAAAACAGAGGATAAAGTGTCAATGCTAAAGAAATCTCTAATATACAATCAGTGTGATCATTCAAGAAAATGAGTAAGACAGGCAACCATATGCTGCTATATGAAACTTTTTCTTCTAGTGACTTCTCGTTCTCTACTATTAATTTTTTGATCAGATGTGGGATTTTGATATGTGTAGATAAAAATACATCTCTATAGTTATTTTTTAAAGTATATCTAAATACAAAAATATCTACTTTATGACTCCTTATGTTATCTCAGTTGATTTAAAAAAAAATAATTTCAGCAAAAGTTGGGCTGCACAAAATGTGATTACAGTTGTATTTTATAAAGTAAATTTCTACATATATACTAAAAAAGACAAGAAAGGAGGAAGGCAGGAAGGCAGGAAGGAAGGAAGGGAGGGAGGGCAAGAGAAGCAACAGAAATACCCTAATAATCGGAAAGGAAAATTACAGAAATGCTAGACGGACTGTAGTGCTTCTTCTACTGACTGGTGTTTTCATTTTATGATGGATTGATTAAACTCTGATTGATATGTAAATGTATGCTTTCAAGACTTTATGTATCCATTAATATAAAATTGCAATATGCCTCTAATATCACAAATGTATATGCAAATAAATGTGATACTCGTGGACATTAAAATTCTACCTTCTTATTCTTCCTTCTTATTCTGAAGGAAGTAAGTTAACATTTATATCCTATTTTTGCCTTCTCTCCCATTGTTAAGCGTTTTTGTATCAGAAATGAGAGATACTGGCAAGAATAACACAAAGCGACAATAATTAATCTGCAAAGGGAATAGTCATCATTTTTTCCCTCAAACACATTGTACAAATGTATAATATTCTTCTTCATAATATTATTCATCAGAATTTCTGATGCAGTAAGAAACACAATAAGTATTGAACAGTAACAACAACATGTTTTACACCAGATATTCCTATGAAATCCTGTTCTCATTTCGCATTTGACAAACTATAATACAGTACTCAGCTCCACTTTCCCTCAGGTGAGTATACTATTTTACTAAAATAATTTAACCATTAAATTTGTCATCTCTGTTGATATATTCTGTATTAAAACAAACACTTTCAATTGTTTAATCTATTATTTCTTTCTGTATTGCACTTCTGTATTATTTTTATACACTATCTTAACAATGTATAAAAGAATAGAACAATGGCAAATACAGACCTCTGTATGAAAACTCTCAACTATTTCTATATAAAAACCTTGAGTACAAGCCATTTTTTATCTCCCCAAGGTTTTAATGCTGGTACTGTAAGCTGTTGTCATAATTATTTCCTACAGGTTTTAGAAAAAGATTAAAGTAAGACCAGGTTAGGAATGAGAAATTCTATCTTATTAATGAGTGTTAAGCAAGTTATATGGAAAACAGTAGTTTTTGTTGTTATTTGCATAACATATGTTGTAGATTGCTAAGCAACTTGCATGGAGCTCAGCCTGAACATAATTAAGGCAGTAGTTTGCAGTAAATAAAACTTCCAAATCAACAATTTGTGTCTCTGCTTTAAAAAATAAAATCATTAACATTCT
Source organism: Sitta carolinensis (assembly GCA_032173965.1). Classification (NCBI taxonomy): domain Eukaryota; kingdom Metazoa; phylum Chordata; class Aves; order Passeriformes; family Sittidae; genus Sitta; species Sitta carolinensis. Next base: position 90,356,166 of record CM063284.1, on the reverse strand, counting down.
TAACACTTGAAAGTTCACAGAGAAGCTGATAGGCATCGAACTGCTGAAGGAGAGTGGGATGGTTTGCTGTCACTATTCCTTCTGTACAGCAGAAATATAACACACCAGCAACAGCTGACTGATACAGCTGTTCAAGTCATTATGGGAAAAATACACATTGGGAACCAAAAATTCACTTAAAACTCCAGACAAAATCTATCATGGATTTTTAGGACTGCCCAGCCCTATCATATATTAAATCAGGGGACTCTTAGGATGAAAAACCTCTGGATTGCCTGGACAGAAGCATTTAGATGGGTCTATAACCCTCATCTGAAACATTTTTTTCAATCTACATATAGACAACTGACATGCTTTGCAAGGTTTAATTTTGTGCTAATTCTATTGAATGAGACACAGATAGTCCTGGATATATCTTAGGTCCTATTTAAATGTGAACCTGCACTGAACTGTCTTAATGAGATCACCTCCCTCACCAAGGGATATCTTCTCTTAGAAGATGAGCAAAAGCAGTGATGGAAATATAAGAAACATGAATTCCACTAGAGATGATGCAAGGTGATGCTGGACTCAGACCCACAGGGATCAGGACACTCTCTTGAACAGAATAAAGGTTTTGCCTTCCTGCTCCCAGAGCTTTTTAAAATTTTATTTTTATAATTTTTAAAATTTTCTTCAATGATATTCCAAGGATATTCAAGGATTTCAATGATAATTCAAGGATATTCCTACATTCATTAAAGGAAGCGGTGTCTGGGACAGCTAAACACCATAATCAGACCAGAACTGACATAAGAAAGAGCACATGCAGAATGGACATGTACACAGAACAGAGTCCAAGTTTGCAAACAGTAACATTCAAGAACAGTGACTGACTTGATTTTCAAGGCTTTAAGTTGACCTCTTGGAGTGTTATGTGACCCCACAAAATGCAGATAGGGAATGAAATGTATTTACTCAGAATTTTATTCTCCTGGAAGTCACTATTCTGCATTTCAAGGGACAAACAGAACATGGGAAGCTTGTCCCTAGGTTTATAGAGGCCCTTAATAATATATTCCCCTCAAAGTGTTTGGGCTTCACAACCTGTGATACTTGATAATTGTTTTCTCTATATGCTCAAACATTAAAAATCTAGTCTGGATGGAAAATTCTATCCATTTGTATTTTTTCCACTCTATTTTGCTAGTACAAGGACAGGTGTACTTAGAAACATATTTTTCAGGCAAAGGAAAAAAGATCCTGGCAGTGATCAACTTCTTCATTAATCTTGAATGAGGTAAGTGACTGGCAAGAATAAAAACAGACTCCAGTTGCATCAGCCTCTTCACCTACTCCTGTTTCTGTTTCCTGTCTTCTGCAAGGCAGAACAAGCCTGGAGACCACTGCATGTTTCTGGCTTCTTATCCACATAAAAATGCATAGCCTTTCATTCAAACACGAAAGATATTTCTGAGTTGGGAGGCTGTAATGTGTTGTTTATCAAGTATACAGGAAATATGTCTGTTTATCAAAGGTATATAATTTATATGTTCCTTTTCCAGTTTATGCTTAGGTGTCCCATCCTCCTTGGTCAAACATGGTTGAATTTCATCCTGAATTGTGCATCATTGAATCATGAATTTATCCTGAATGTGCATCATAATGTAATTCCTTTGTAAATTCTACCTACCATCCATCCATGGATTTAGCTGGATTGTGGTGCCTTACATTCACAGTGTCCATTTCTAGTCCCATAAAATATTATTAAATACGATGATGTAACAGAAGTGTGTCCGGGGGGTCAGGGGCTAGGCTGCCTTCTCAGCCTTTTTATTAGTCTGGAAAATAGTCCTTAAATGATTATACCATGGTGATAGGTCATTAGTTGTTGATGTCCTTTAGGCATTCTGGTTTGGCTGATTTTGGTGTAAAAACAGTCCTGGAATCCCTTCACCAAGTTCAGTATCATTCCTGATGGCCAGACATAAACTAAAAAATTCCATGGTCTGGAAACATTTGTGTTCCATTTTACTAAGGTCCCTCAAAGTAATCCCATCTGGCCCTGGAGCAGAGAATTTACTCATCTCTTCAACATTTTTGGAAATCTGTGATTATGAACCTTATCTGTGATTATGGTTCTGAAGGCGTTGTTTTCAGCTTGGCCAGTCAGCTGGAATTCACCAAGGACTTTAACCATTCCATGTGATTCTCAATTTGATTTGAACAGAGAATGTACTTCATCAGGTGGTATTTCACATTTCATGGATTCTGTATCATCCAGAATGATTCCTCCTAATTTCCCCCATCCAAGTAGAATAGCTTCTGGCGTGGTAACTATTGCCCCATTTTGAAGGCCTTTTTCTCCATCTACTCTGACAATATACTATACCAAGAGTGACTTTGCATTATACAAGGATCTGGGAAAAAAAAAAAAAAAATTTGTCACAAAATATTTCTCATGTTTTACTTCCATGTTATTTTGCATCAACAGTTAAAGAAAAATATCATACCATTAACCTTAACAAAATTATTTGTTCCTGATTTAGTGCACTGTTCTACGTATATATTCAAAGATAATATCCCATTGTTTCCTGAACTCCTTAAAAATTACTTCTGATATCATACTTCCCATATAACTCTTCATTTTGAATTTGACTTCAAACTGGAAATAAAGGTTGATATTAAGGAGTGGTTCTAGAAATCAGAAACAATTAAAAAAAAACCCACCACATTAAAATTGTAAAATTGATTCTATGAAATGCCTAGATGGAGCTAAGGCTGTGAAAGAATTTTCTTTATAAGCACAATAGAATTCTTCAGATTAAATTATCCAGGAAATTAGGACAAAAATCCAGCCATTAAATGATCTTACACCACCAATGTTACTTGAGGATCCCTGAACAATTATTAAAGTTACTTATATATGAGGTATTCAGGAAAATGAGGGGTTTTTCTTATACTAACTATATAAATATTCAAAATATAATACGATTGAAACCAGAAATAATTGTTCAAGCAGTATACATGCAAATTCTAGTTAAGTAAGTATCATTGTTTAAGTGGGTTTCATGACTTCGCTATGAGTGAAGTTTAAGTATGTATTTATAGACATTCAAATGATGAAAGCTTTTTCTCCAATACAGGAAATTTATGGTGCTAAAAGCTTTTTGACAAATGTTTTAAAAACATTAACTTAAACATGCTTCAAAATAACTTTGATTTTAGCTTCAACAATGATTCATCACATGGCTAAGGATTGTGGGATTCCCTAAAACTGTTATGAAAACCGGCACAAATTTATCAAAACTATAAGCATCTACAGGATTTTTTCAAATGGATCTTTACATAATGCAAAGGAAACCGATCATGTAGTGCATGAAAATTACCATAGAAATTTGAAAAATTACAGTCAGAATTGAGGATTTCAGATATTCATATTCTAATCTTTTCGAGATTGAATTCATATATGATCCTAAAATTTATGTCTAGATAATCCATATATATTTACTGGTTGAAGGTTTAAAAGTCTTCAGTTTCTTCAAACTGTAATCTGGCAAATATTCAGTAATAGACCATTTGGAAAAGAAAACTGCATTTAGTAGAGAAATGTGAGGTGATAATATAATTGAGTTTCAGATTTTAAAGCTATAGGTTTATTTTTATGTAGGCAAGAGCTGCTGTAATTCTAACATATTTTAATTAAAGGCTGAAGATTTAGAAATATTATAAACTAAACTAAACTAAAGAAAAGGGATACAGACACACAAATCAAAAGAAAAAAAATCCATATTTTTATCAGATAAAATCTCTGAATTCAAGCATGATCCCAGTCTGTGTTGTTCTGGGTAATCTAGACTTAGTAGGTGTAAACACCATCTGCAGAATTCACAGACTGGACTTTTTGAACTTTCACACTTCCACAGCCAAAAATCAAATGTAAATATTTTAAGAATCATCCAAAATGATCAGAGAAATTTTTAAATTTTTTAAAAAAAGTAAATAATTAATAGGACAAATATATTTCAAACCTATAAGGGTCTTGGTTAGAGGGCTTACACTTTTATCTCTTTTGCTGTATTTTTTTGAGGAAACGAAAGAAAATCAGTAGTAATTAATTACATTAATTAAGAAGACTATTCCATTAAGAAGAATATTGCTCTCAATTACACCAAAGCCAAATAAGTCCAACTTATGCTGATATCATAAATGTTAGTCAAACCTTCTTGGGCTTCACTGTGAGAACACCTGGACTAATTTTCTTTACTGTACTATCATTACAGGCAAACAAACATTTTCTCGAATGTATACATTGATAAACATTTATTGTGAGTTGATTTACCTTCTGTTTGAAAGTACTGATTTGCAGAAATTCATGTGTATTAATAGTAATTTTGAGATAATATATTTCAAGATATTGATATTTTTAGAAAAAAAAACCTGCAAGTTTTCTTTCAAAGTACTTTGACTTCCTTTTATACATTTAAATGATTTTTATAGAAACTACTTTTTTAGTTTTAGAATAGTGATATTCAAGGTGGCACATACACCCTTCAGAATGCACAACGAAGAATTTGAACAGGCGTTTATAAAATAAAATTCTCAAATCCTCTCAAAATGTTTTGCAGCTATTCACACATGTAAGGGATGAATTAACTGTCATCAATAGTTTTCAGGCAATCCATTAGTTGAAAATTATTTCATGAAGCATCCACTGAATCAATAAAATGCTGTTAAAAATAAAAATTTAATTTTTTAATTAAAATATTAATCCGACCAAATACTTTATAGTCAAAAAAATTGCCCAATCCTTTTCCCGGAATGCTAACATCCAAATTCCTCTCCATAATCATCTACAAATTCAAGTAGAAAAGAATGAAATTAATGCAGTTGATTGGAAAAACATATTGAATGAAGAAAATCTCTAGGCTGCTGAATAAAGATATTGGAAAGTAAAGTGGCTAGGAAGCTAACCTGGCAGACAAAACGACCTAATTTTAATACCCAGAGAGGTCATCCAAGCAAGGCTCAAAATCTGATGTTGCTTTTTTTTCTTAGTTATTCCCACATCCCCTGCAAGAGGCTGATCAGGCCTATGGAATGTGAGGCACCACACAGGAATACACAAAATATCATCTCTCACTCTGGAAGTTCATGAGACTTCTGTGCTCAGGGGACTAACGCTTGGCATACAGGAACAATATGACTTTGCTTGCACTTGGTCATTCACACCCTAATGGAAGAAATTACTTACAAAGTATGGAAGGTACCAAATATTAGGCAACCATTATCAAGGAGCTTTACTAGAAAACTGTGAAAAAAAAAAAAAAAAAAAAGCTTTTCTGACAGAAGAATTCAATGAAGACCATGATTAAAAAATTTTCAACAAACTTCTCCCTTATTCAAGACTAAGTTCCTTGACCCAGGAAAATTTCTACAGCATGGCAAAGAGGCAGATACTACATTAAAAGAGCCAATAACTTAATTCACTCCAAGCAGTGCTATAAATGTCTTCAGTGAAACAGTACAAGACCACATCCATGCTAGTGAGAGTATTTGATCTTGGTAAGAAAACTGTCTGGTTATTCTTCTCAAGAGTATCAGACTACCTTCATGTGCATAAAATCCAGTGAGTGACAAATATCAAAAGGTGGTTTTTGTTAAAGCTAATGGGCTTGGTGTAGATGTCATTATCTGTCAGTTCAAGCTGTAAGCACATGAGGCAAGATATTCTAAGTCTCTGAAGAGCATGATTTCAGATAACACAAACTCTCCACCCAAGGTTTTTGTTATTGCTACTGATGGCAAATAGATTAAGTTAGCACATGCACACTAAAGTTGCACCTAATATTTTGCTGGGTAGTCCTCCAAAGTCTACATGCAAGTGAGGGCATCTGTAAATATACTTTCTTAACTAGGCAGGAATCATGCTAATGTTGGGTAAAATTATATAACTTTGCCTACATAATCTTTCTGTTGACATATTGTCTCAGCTTGAATTCTCTTCCCTACTATTAGTAAATATTAAACAAGAGGATATTGAAGGAGTTGAGTGTGATTTCTTCTTTGAGGATGGTCATAACATTAAAGTGAAGACTCTCCTGCTTCATTCTAGATTTTTTCAGAGTAATTCCACTGAAAAAGAACCATCAGAAAAATACAGTTTTGTTGAAGCCGAAGTGATTTTTGGAAACACAGGATTTACATGGACCTTTCAAAATATGAGCCCTTGAGCTTTAAGAGAGAAACATGAAAATACCTATTTGCCATTACAAAATTTCTTTTTGTCATCTTCAGAAGTTTTAATAAAATTTCATGCTGTGATATACACAGAGAAGTATTATAAGTGGACTAATGCTTGCTTTATTCACAGTGTTAAGAACATGCTAGTCTATTTCAAGTGTGCTTAGACTGGAAGAATCAGAAGAGATAAAGTGACACTGCTACAAGACCACTCTCTATGTCAGGATACTTGCAGTTCCTCTTCATATAGCAGTTGGATCCAAATCCTACCCCCACAGCATTAAAATCCCACATCTGCTTCACTGCAGCTCCTGTAGAGTGGTAGGGGTAGAAAAGTTCTCTCAGTAGCTCAGCAGGAAGGAACTACTTTTGCACAACCAATTTGTATGAAAAAATATTCAAAACTGAGATGTCCACCACACAGCCTGACAAGAGACAAAGTATTACATTTCCTTGAGAACAGAGAATTTGATCAGCTGCCTTCTCAGAAGGAACAAAAATGGTTTTAATTGTAAAATATGCAGGAGGCTTCTCCCTGCTGGGAAGTGAGCTACCAAATCCCCATAATACCAAAAATACAAATAGATCTCTGTATCTGTTTATATTATTAAACATGCCTGTTTCCATGTGTGAGAGAACACCAGTTCCCCACCAGGGGCCTAAAACATATTAAGGATATAATTACAGCCAACCCTACCAGAGAGGGGTTTTTTATTTCTACTTTTCAAAAATAATTTCCACATCTGGATTAAAAAGTTCACTATCACTGATAGCATCACGAATTAAAAGTAAGTTGTAAAAATTTAGTGGTTAAGTTACATTTTCTTGGACAGTTTCTGAACTACAGAAAGGCTCCCTGCAAAGACAGTAGTATCCAGACCTCAGACCTCCTGTTTGACAGCCCTCCATCACAAAGTGGCAGAACCAGGATCCCTTTTTCTCCCTGCCCTAAACAGATATTGGAGTCTCATCTGCACAGCGATATTATTTTAATTACTTAGATGTACGAAAGTGCAGATGATTTTACTGTGACTCTATTACCCTATCTCAGACAAGATCTGGAAAAGGGGAAGATTTTCAGGAGCAAAAGTCCTCAGTCCAGTAACCAGAACGACAGAGAGAATTTTTAGGTATTCATTAAAAGTATGCAAGCAAACTAAGAAATAGGGTAAGCAATTGAAATATAGACTTTTAAACAGAATTTTTAAAATATTTCTGCCTTTTCTTTTAGGTATGCAATTTCTTATATGGGGAAAAGTAATTTTCCAATGGTATTAGTCTCAAATTTAAGAGCTAATTCTCCTGGAGTTGTCTGAGAATCAAAATAATATCTAGCAGATTGTAGACACTAGTGAAGAATTTTAGGCTGGAACTCTTTGGTTGTTTTGATTGTTTTTGCAAGCATTGGTTAGGAGCCAGTGATTTTCAGTCCTGCTTTCAGCAGGAGGTGAAGATCTTGTGGAAGAAACTGAGAGCCCCTTAATGAGATCCACAAAAGTGTGTTTCTTGCTGAAACTACTTAAGTGAGTCATTATTTACCCTGTTGCATAATTTAATATGTGCGTTGCTGAAGTACAGGGCTAGGAGTTGGAGTTAGAAGGATTAAGGTGAACATACATCATACTTTTCAGGACTTACCGAATAATTTGTGACTCTTTAAAGAGTTTTACAAGGTTAAACAAAAGCAGTACACTATATTATTGCCTAAAACAATTACATAGCTCCTTCAGAAATGTTTATGCTCCATGCCACTTTACGGTGTCATTGTCAAAAGAGGTGGAAGAAAGCAATCAATAGCTGTTAGAAACTACACAGCATAAAAGCCTGAGGAAAATAAAGTTCACAGGTGCATTGACTGCAACACTGCTGCCATAATCATGTGGACTTTAGTCAGTGCTGAAGACTTTCAAAAGAGCATTTTAAGAAATGAAATTCACATTTTCTCCTGACTGTGACATTTTGAAAAGGCTTTCCTCATATACTAGCCCTGGACACTTCTAAGACCTTTTATGAATTTTGTTTGCTAAAGCTTCACATACACTTCCTTCAGGTCTTTTTTAGTGACATAAAATTCTTGCCTAATCACTGTAGAGTTTTTTCTTTCCTAGGATATTTTTTCCTTTTGTTATTTTTACCAGTTCAGGACCAAGTATGCTATGAGCTACTAGATGACTAGTTTTGATGAGATTAAATGAGATTATATCTTCAGCAGTCTCTGGTGGGGAGGTGTGTCTTTCTAGCTCTTCCTCCTGTGGAAGACAATCAGTCTTACCACAGCAGAAGGTAAGAATCCTTTTATATGAATAGTGAACATTACTTCTCTCATGTCTGTCTCTGGCATGTCATCACAAAAGGCTCCATGCATACATCACTTTTCCTGAAGAAGTAAAAGCTAACCTGACCACAAGAAGAGTCTTCTTCTAAAGCCGCTATGGATGACAGGTTTGGCTGTGTCCCAAGGCAGTGATGCCTATGCCTTATATTTTTATTCTTGTGCCTGTACCTCTTGATGTTCCTGAGCACCAGGAAAAGAAATTGATACCTAAACCCATGGAGATAATTGACACCCAAGGGTATCTAACCAGGAGAGAGCATAAAGCGCACTGATTGTCTTCACCACTGACTGCAGACTATCAGCCATGTGGGTGCTGCACAGCATGCTGAAAAAAGGGAAATAAGTTCAGCATTAATTGCACCTGGAATATGTCAGAAATCTTTAGTCCTTTGTCAAAAGATCATTGTTGAAAAGTTGAAAATTAATATTTTATTGTTAATGAAAAAAAATCATTAAACAAGGACCTTAAAAGTTCTATATTTATTTCTGATAGTATTACCCAGCTTTTGCTGTTCTCTCTCTTCCAAGTCCCATTGCAGTAGATTATTTGTAAAGAAGCTCTGAAAAGAAAGGCTTAAGGAATCAGAAAATGAAAATCCTATTTAGAGATAAATAGATATCTATTATTTTTTAGGGATTATGAGATGTCTTTTTTACCAACTAGAGTGGCACCATGTAGAAGTGCTCAAGACACCAAAAATCTGTGTCCCACCTCAGCTGAGACTTTCAGCTCACACTGGCAAAGAATTTGTAAATACTCCCTCACTACCAGCTCCAGAATCCAAACCTAGGCCTCTATGGTAGCATATAATTACTGTTACTGGAATAGCCTTCCAAAAAATCATGTGTATATTCCATGAATATTCAGGTTTACTGGGTTGAATATAGGTTTTCTCAGGAAGCCACCATTAAAATCCTCAATATCATGCCAACAGTCTGGAAAGAAACATGAAGACACTGATCTCGTCTCCATATATTCTAAAGATGAAAACATTTGACATAATGGTAATGTATTTTTTCCTTGCTGCCCAATGTCAGCACAGTATTTGGATAACAAAACAATCTAATTCTTATTATTGCTGCATGACGTTTCTCCCCTTTAAAATATAATGATGGTGAGGCCTAGAACAAGGCTTAGAAAAAAGTATTTAAATATTCCAGCTCTAACCACACTGCTTAGAAAAGGGGGTTTGAATAAAGAATCTCTCTCCTCCCAGGAGCTGCTTTTAACTTTCAAATGAAGCATGACTAAATTCTAGCAAAGCAGATTTGATGTTTCCAATTAGCTCAGAGAGCTGAAAATAGTTGTGATGTTATCAGGCAGTGGGTGTTGTGAATAGGAGCCACATCCTGACATAGCCTGTATGCTGGTTATAATTTCAGAAGAAACATAAAAATTACTTAATTACATAATTGTACATTCTGACTTTTTGTATTTTTATAATTTTTCCAAAGAGTTTCTGGCCATAACCAAGCATCTGCATTTTATTGTTTGGTCCTATTTTTGGTAGCTAATTTGTAGGTAATGAATAGTAATCTGTCTTAAAACCGTAACCCGCACAACATCTTTCAGCCAGGGCCTGATCCAGATTTCTCTGGAAAAAGTGCCTGAAGAAACCAAATCAATATGCATCTTTCCCAGCTTTGTGACTTTTTGTTAGTTTTCTGTAATGGGATTTCAAGCAGTAATACCAGCTTAGGACACTGTCTTCCAAAGCCTAACCTTTGCATTACGCATAATCGCTGCTATTGGAGACAAGTGGGACAAGCCTGTCTTGCACTTTTCCTAGCACTGGAAAATGTAAACAGAAAATATTATGCTACTGATGAGTTATTCTCTCTTTAAAATGTGTTTAATAAAATAAAAGACCACAATGCGAGCTGTAATGTAAGAATCCTTTGTTCACATGCTGTATTATTATTACTGTATTATCATTGGCTACAGCCCATGGGTTTTTTAATTATTATTATTTCCTTGTATTCTCTGTTTATTTTTGCAGCTAGTAAATACAGGCTCATCCAGCATGGATTAAACTGAACAAAGACTTTTTATAGTCAATAAACTAGTTATTTAGCTGTTGGGAGTTTGGTCAATAAAAGGGCTCTTAGGGAGTGCAAAATGGTTAGGCAGCATTAACATATTTTTGTAATATTTTTTGTTTGATTTTAATGTAAACATAGAAGACAAAACACAGAACACAGCTTCTCAGCAAACACATGTATTTTCCTTGTTTGCCTTCTCTGTATAAAACACTACAGTTTTGTCATTAGGATATTTTATTGCATGCTACCATATTTCTGACTTCCACCACAAGAAATCAGGTGTTGGCACTCTTTTTTTTTTTCACGATTACACTATATCTAATAAGATTGTGCAATGCGAGAAAAAAAATAAAACACTAATTTGACTCAAGTGGGAAAATTAGCACCTGCCATGTGTGTGCATGCCTTTAAATACACAGAACTCAGTAAAATATTTCTTCTTCCAAAGAGAAATTGCTACAGAAATGTTACCCATAGTATAAGAAAGAAAATAGCTTCAGAAGTGCTTATGCTGTTTCCAGTTAATTTCAGGAGTTAATTTCTTTTTTGGAGAGAAAAATACCCCTTATTTTGAGTGAAGAAATTATATTCAAATTAATAGTAAACACTATGGGGTCCTCAGGGAGTTCAAGTTTTTGTCATTAGTTTTCAGTCTTCATGTATCAATGTTATTTGTGATCTAATTGACTTTATTTTGCCAGGAAAATTTTCACCAAGTATTTTAGAAAAGAGAATACGTTTTCAAGGACTGAATATGACATGGAAATTGGAATGTCACAGAATATATTTTTACCAGTGTCCTTTTTTCCAACATCTTCTTTTCTAACTTCATTAGAAAAATACTGATATTTTTCTTTCCTTTTTGGCTTTATGGAAAAAAACACCCTTGTATTTTCTTCTAGAAAAATGTTAGTGTCTTCTAAAAGTGAAAGCAGTTTCAGACAATAATTTAAAAAGAGACATCCAGGCTGGACGAAGCTCTGAACAACCTGGTATAGCGGTCAGAATCCCTGCCCATGGTGGGGGAGGGTTTGGAACCAGATGATCCTTATGGTTTCTTTCAACCCCACCCCAAAAATTCTATTGCTGTATGAAATTAAATGCAAAGTTTCTCACATGTTATACTCTATAGAAGGAGCTGCTGCAGTCCTCGCTAGTTTGTAAGGTTTGTTTCCTACAAACTTGATAAAGAGCTTCTCCTTCTCCCTGGGGAAAACCCATTGAGAAGATAAGGAAATCATCTTTGATCTGAGGGACTCCTTGAAACATAGTAGGTCATCTATTGTACTACAGTTGTGTGCAAACATCTTCCTTACACTAGCTAGAAAGACAGAAAAGCAAAAGGCCTCAACTGTTTAGTAAATATGTTGTGCTAAGGAATGGAGCTTAGCTTTGCTTGGAAGGTGGCTTTGTTAAATGAAACAGCAAGTTGACAAGTCTGAAAGAGGAAACAGAAAAAAGATAATCCAGAAGCCATTGTTCTTGGTTCCTGATGCACACACCACCGTCAGTACCTCCAGGTCTGAGGGGTTTTCTTCTTGAGAAGGAAATACATATCAAACTATTTGTGCAGTGATTAAAAACAAAAGAACACTGAACCCTGCACTGCAACTGCTGGAGCTCCAGGTATACCCACACACCCATTCTGAAAATGGAGACAATTACATTTAATTGCTTCCATGCTTAGCTGGATCACAGATGTGACAGGCACTGTGCCTGACCACAAATTATTAAAGAAAAACATTAGCTAGTATAAGTCTTGTTTATGAAAGAGTGCCAGTGGAAAAAGTCACAGGATCGTGGTCTCCAGCTACTACACAGATGCCAAGGAAAAGCATATCAACAATGGTTGAAGTTTATAAAAAGTGCTTGGTACTTTTTGGAACAAAGAATATTTCTGACTGCATTAACTTATATTACTGTTGTTTTAAGAGTAAATAACATGCAGGCATCCAGCTAGACAGCTGGCTGCTGGAGTTTTATTTGGAATAATTTACAAAATCATGACATAAGAATTATGCAACGATTGGCCTTTCAAGAGCATAATTTCACACCATGTCCCTATCTAAATCAAATACCATTTGGACAGACATTGTCAATTTTTTGCTCGTTTGGCAACAGTCTAAAGATGCTAATTGCTCAGAGTTGAGTGGGGCCTAATAGTCACTGCAGGTGACCCCAGCAGGATGCCAGCAGGAGCCTTCAATAACGAGTGCCCTGCAGAAGAATGATCCAACTACTACAGATATTTAGGACACCACCTCAGGCACATTGCCAAAAGGTACCACAATACACCTCCTGTTTGGAACTAGACAATCTTTAAGCTCCCCTCCAAGCAAGCCCCATTCTATTGATTCTGTGATTCTTTGAATGTTGAAGGCCTCCTTAGGTACATGGAGTAAAGCAAAGATGGAATATAGTAAAGAATTTCTGGCTTGAACCACATCTTAACTCTATCTTGGATGGGAAGAACTGAATTGTGTCAAAATTGGTCATGTGAAAGAGTAAACAGCAGTAAAATGATCAGGGAAGGATGCTGGTGTGAACCACAGACAACTTATTAGATGGTTGAATTACATCCTTTGAGACCTAATGGAGAAAAACTAACACACAACCCTAAGTGAGATGAAAAGAAATATACCTGACCTCCTGTTTTCCTCTTCAGTTTATCCTTTTTGCTAGTCTAGTCTGCTTCTAAAACACTCCCTGCTAAGTGCACAAGAACTGTAGTGGCTTATGTACTTGCATACTTGCGCAATCTCTCTTTTTTTTTTTAACCACCCAGATGGCTAAAAATGGCTGGTTCCATCTTTTTAGACTTTTGTGGATTTAAGTGGAAAAATCTGTGTTTACATCTCTTATTTATCTCAAGTGCCACTGACTCAGATCAAGGGAAGCAGTAAGAGTCTTGTCTGTCCTCCCCATTGTCTGCACTAAATCTTGATGAAGCCTGATGGAGTAGAACTATTGTTGCAAAAGAGAGACACAGGCAGGGATATTCACTTCCCAAAAAAAAATCCAATCTACAATCTATACCTGTCATTTCTACATCTTTTTACAAAGATCTTGATTTACAGGCTAAAACTGAAGCCATGAGTTCTTCAGCTGTGAACCTTCCACTAATTCTGTCAGCATGCTGCTCTGCTTGAGAGATTAAAAAATGTGATTTTCTTTCCATAACTTTCATCCTTTACTAAGCCAGCAGGAGACTATTTCTCAGTATGGTAGAGAGCACTTAGTGTTCACCTCCAGCTTCCACAAAGTTCCCTCTATATCTGTTCTTAGTATACCTAGAGGTAGCTGGCAAAGGAAATGACCTGTCAGATTACTGAGTCCATTTCCTTTCAAGGATAGGGCACAGTCACATGAGAGATAATGTATCAAATATTAAAGTGATTTCACTTGATCTTAGACAAGAGGTCAAACCTCTTGTCTAGTTGTACATGACAGCTCTATGAGTTTGTGTTTTTAGCCACATAGCAGTAAATAGACAAAACCTCTGTGGTGAGCATACACTCCTGGCCTGGTTTGGCGCATTGAATCCTACAAACTGACCCCATTTGTAGCAGCTTTGATTTTCAAGTAAGTCAGGATACAGGAAATCCAAGCAAGGACTCTCACAGAGGTATGGTTTCAGGAACCCCACAAAAAGTCAGTAGAGTCCCAGAGTTAATATGTCATGTGTACATTTGAAAAAGCACTCTTTTAGCTTATAGTAGGTTGGCCACCACTATCCACATGCACAGTAACTTAATACCAGGCAAGGGGCGTCCTCTATTAAATCCTGACATAGCATATTCAATAAAAAGCCTATTTAGAAATAAATTAACAACAAAACGTAGTTAATTAAAAGCCACAATGGAGCAAAATAATTTAAGGAATGGAATAACGAGAACAATTTTCAGCCATGAAATGTTTTTATCTTCTGATAACTTGCAAACGGTAAAGCCATGAATTTATGCATAAGATACAATACACAACAAAGAGATAATTCATATTCAAATCTCATGGTCCTCCATCACACATCCCTCTGTTTATATGTAGATAGTCTTATGAGAAAATGACACCAGGCACAACCAAAATTATGAGACAGCAAGTCAAGCCTGAAGATAATAATTACTTAGTTCACACAGGCACAGTGAAATTCTTCAGCTCACTGTCTTGGTGGCCTGCAGTGACAAATGTATCATGTGAAAGTAGTAAATTAGAAGGATATTCTTTCCTTTTTTTTTTTTTTTCCTGAAACACTTAGTGAACTAATAACTGTTTGACAATTGCATGGCTGGTATTTCAGAGGAAAGGGGGAACATGTGGCTGACTGAGTGCACCAAGTCCATTCTCATTTAAATTACTGTAAATCTTGAGCAAGTCCATTGGTTTTTGCTGAATTACTCTGGTTATCAATGGCATAAGGTAGGAGAAAAATGGTCAAAGGGATGACATTTTACTATGGGAAGGCAGTTTGTTTCAAAAGAAAAACACATTATATGAACTACAAGGAATACTCAGTGTCCTAGTTAAAGGTAATGTGGTAAAAAAAAAGCAATGAAAAATTAATTTAATCTCATAAAATAAGAGCATTAGAAAAACTTATTTACAACATTTTCCCCTTGATAAAAGGGACTATTTATCATTTTGTCAAGATGCTTAGCTATTCAAGGACTTCGTTAGACTATCCTATTGAGATATATTTAGCAGTTTACACAAGAAAAGCCTTAGTTGTCTCTTTTTCCTGAGAAAAGTTTGACTATTTACAGTTTCATCAACACTGAGATTCTCCTTTTTTCCCCCTCAAAACAGTCAACAGAGCAATTAATTATGACATTTCTCTCAAGATGTCTACAGGTTGGAAAATGTGCAAAGCGTCTGTTTAATACAAAGATACATTTAAACTTCCTAATTGCTAGAATCATGATATACAATAGTCTTTTCTCATAGAAATTGTGATTAAATAGTCATAGGGTGTCTAAGAATAAAGCACTTCTGGCACTTCTGTAAGAGAAATTTAACATCAAGAAGATTTTGTTCTAATGAGTCTTAAAGCAACAACATGTTACTGTTAAGAAATGCCAATACATAATTCTGCCTCTGGATTTTTTTAATATGGATGTTTGTATTCTTTCTTTGGATATTTTTTTTTTCTTTGAAAGCACCTTTCTCTTCCAGTCTCCAAGTCACTTATAAAATTATAGCAGTGTTTTTTCATTCCTATTAAAGCAGTAGTAATGCTTGTACATTTTACTCACTGTACTGGTCAAGCTTTTGGTAAATTTCTAGCTAGGATATAGTGTATCTCAGCTCCTAAATGTGATTTCACAATTTTCCCGATGTAAACTAAATACCACATATTCACTGACTTTTAAACTAGCTGAAACTCTCACAAGAAATGCAAGAGGACATTGAGAAGAAATCCTTCTTTTTGAAACAATATAAAGTGCAGCTTCTAAAACACAGGGCTTGTTCCAGGATTTCCAGGTCTGCTCAAAAAACAGAGAGGACTAAATGTAACAGATGAATACAAACAAGTGAATGCTAAAGCCGTCTGCTGAGATGAGCTACAACAAAAAGAAATATAAGATACTAGGATATCTATATTATAAGAAATAAAATATGATCATAGGAATACAAAAAACCACAATTAAAAAATCTTTACATAAAGGAAGTTCATCAACATGAAGTTAAGACAATTATTTTAATTCACAAATCTTTCTAAACATATGCTAACATAGAACCTGGATTTTAAGAGACTTGTTGGTCTGAAAAAAAATTAATTTGAACTCATTAGCTTCTTTAAAATTTTGTGCAGGAAATTTGAATATGATTTTACAATTGTATATTCATGATGATGGAAACCTGAGGAACAAGATGCTAATGGGGAAAACTACTGCAAAATAATACATTCAGATTTGTATAGTTTTTCTGGCCCATTAAGCTAGTATTGCATTTTCAGATATCTCTGGAAACTGTAGTAGAAAAAGAGCTATTAATGAATGTCAGCTAATTTTCAATGAGAATTTCAGCAACCTAACATAATAATAAAAAGAACTTCAAATTAGTACTGTCTACTTAAAATATTAATCCAAATGTTCCATTCTATTCCACAGTGTTAATTCCCTAACATTCTTTTAATTACAGGCTTTTTACTTATTCCATTTTATTGCATGTTTGCCTCAAAAATACCTATCGTGTAGTTTAAAAATATTACTTATATTTACAGAATAATTTAAAGATGTCAAGACTACTATTTAATAATAAAATAGCATAACAATGACAATTTTCCCAAGAGAGTTGAAGAAACCCAATTCAGTTCTTTAATTCATATTATAATAAATGCTTAATAAATATGAGCAGGTAATGCAAAAATAGTATTCGATTTATTTGATTTCTTTTTTCTGTTCATAAATTATCTGCAAACAGAACACATTATTCTTCAGTTATTGCATTATTTGAATTACAGATTTATTTCTCAAAATATACCGATAATTTATTAGATATCTAACAGCTCTGAGGTAGTTTATTTTGAATATTTAATTTAAAAACTAGGTTATTTATATTAGCTACACAGCTCGTTTTTGTTCTTAAACTAGATACACTTGACTATTAAATCTCAGGTGTTTGATGCAAATTATTTTGATTACAATTCAGCAAGATTTCTTCAAAGACAATTATTCACTTGAATATTTTACAGAGCATGAAATAAAGTAATATTTGTGTCAAAGTCTAAAATTTCCATGAGATTCCACAGTTCCTAGGTCCTTAGTTAATACTTGCTGCATAGGAAGGGATATAACTATTTCTTTAGTGTCAAAGCTAACTCTGCAGATCTCACTAGTATGCACCAGCAATACACTGGGCAGGGCACAGCCTTGCAGCTGAAGAGGTGTGAGTTACAGCAGCCAGCTAAAGCCAGGAGCCACAAGTGCTGGATGAAATTCTGTTCAAGCAGATGTGCACACAAGGCAGGCTCAAACCCAAGTGGCATTAACTCATTATGTTGTTTAAATTAGTAAGAAAATAGAAAAAAAGAAAGCATCATTTCTTGTCTCCCCTTATGTTCTCTTTCTCTCTCAATCAAGGTGGAAAAATCTAACAGTCTTTTTTTTTTCTTTCCCCTGCAAGTATGCTACCCATTTTGAAGGAAAAATTCTGCACTTCCTTATCTGCTGTGAGGATTTCATCTGTGCTCCTGCTCTCTCTGGAATCCCAATGATTGCATGCAGAGCAAACACAGAGTAGGCAACTGGGACCCATCCTTTGGGTAATTAAAAGAAATCCTTGTTCCTTACAGGAGATCAGATTCAATAAAACTTATCAATTTTAGTGATTTGACTGTTCACAGCCACTACTGTAGAGAACAATTTATTAACTAAGGTTACAAGAAAATATCAAAGCTAATTTAAGCAATATTTTTATTTCAATACTTAGAATTCAGGCAAGCCCTACGACAATCATTTTTAAGACCTAACCAAACAATATATCAAAGAACTTCAATTCTACTTCCTTTATGCCTTCTAAACATTATTGACATCATAGTAAGAGTTAAAAAGGCTAAAGGAAGCAATTCTGCAGTCATCCTTTGAGACTACGTTATGGAAATCACCTAGGTTCCCCAAATTACACAGA
Organism: Sitta carolinensis; assembly: GCA_032173965.1. NCBI lineage: Eukaryota > Metazoa > Chordata > Aves > Passeriformes > Sittidae > Sitta > Sitta carolinensis. The sequence continues at coordinate 90,337,943 of CM063284.1, read as the reverse complement.
ATTTAATTTAGTTTTGGTGGTGTGTTATTTTTGTTTTGTTACTGTACATCCAAGATTCATTCAAAATTAACTTTCAAGACCCTTATAAGAAGCATTGCTAAGGTTTTTTAATTGGTAGGATAAAGGTAAAGAAAGTTTATTGTGGTTTGATAGTGATAAATGCTCTTGTAAGAATTTTCATGACAGAGACTACAGGTCTGTCATTTTTTAACATGGCTTCCACTGACAAGAAAGTTTCTGTTATTTTCAATTTAATTTTGAGTCAATATGATTTTTTGGGAGGTTTTGAACAAGGTCTGGTAGCAGAAAAAGCAGACATGCAACTCATTTTTCAGCAACATTTATGCAGTCTATCATTACAAAATAAGTGTTGCTTACTTGGAAAGCAAAACAGTGTTTACTTTAGGGTTTTCTGTTTGTTGTGTTCCCGTAGTTTCCATAAAAACTATGACAGCAAAGTGTTGGGGTTCTGATGGAGTCCTCTGGTGTGATATTCACTAACTATACTTGAATCTCAATCATCTGCAGTCTTGTCTAATTTTGGGCCCAGGTCATTTTTTCCTCCAGCACACTTTGCACATATTCTGTGGAACTTTGACAGTGAAGATCTCCTATTTTGCTTGTTTCAATGATGAGTCAATACCTTAACTTAAACCCTGTTACCATACTTTTAACAGGCTACAGCCAAAGAATCATTTAATTTATTACTTGTCACATAAGTCACATAAAACTCAGACTATTAGGAAATTAACTAAATATATTGGAAACACATAGTACTAAAATATGCATGCATCTACTTAGATAAAAACAGTAGTTCACCTATATATTTCCTGCCTTATTTTCCTTTCCCTTCTGAACTTCAGAATTCAGGCCACTTTCTTCTAAGGAGTCCTATTGCACATAACTTCCCTTTAAGCAGGGTCCCATTAGGCTGTATCTCCTGCATTTGAAGTAGTTAGCAAAAAAACTCTATTCTTTTCTAGCCTGTGCTGACATGTTCAACGGAGCAGTGTGACTTTTCCTATTAGAAAAGTACAGCCCTTTAGTCAAAATATAGTTATAATTACACTGATTTTGCACTTTAACTCCATGCAACAGAAAAAGAAATTAAAAACCCCCAAAACCAGAAAGAGATGTGTACTACATATCTCTTTTTTCAATCTATTTGGTCTATGGAACCAAAAGTGTGATTCATCAGAAAGGTGGCTGAGATGTACTCTTATGGTGATACTGACAGACTAGAACATCACTCTGAAATTAATATGAATTATTACACAATATGGGACAAAGTGTTTTAAAATAACCAAGCTGAATTCAGTCAATCTGTTTCGATTTCCTGCAAGTATTGGTGAAAGAACTGTCATTTACTATTACTAACAATTATAAAGTCCCAAGTTATATCAAGGCCATATTGTACTAAAAGATACATATCTGTGTATAGGTGACAGCTCTTAGTTCTTGTCCAAAATTTGCTATAAAATAAATAAATAACATTAAAAAATTTGAGACATCAAAAAATTACTTGCAGTAGTTCACATATTTGAAGCAGTCCTGAGAAACTGTATCTCAAATAATCCAATTCATTACCTGTTCCCATACATACCAGGAAATATTGATTTTTGAATTCTGCAGCATTTTTTTAAACATGAGATTAAATTTTCTGACAATCTAAAGGAGATATAATTTTTTATACTCCATAAGGCTTTCATAAATATAAGGTTTTATTACGGCTAACAAAGAATTCATGGTTGTTCCATGGATGCAAAGAACTGAGTATACGGGTGGAAATTTTCCGTACATATCACAGTATTTTGTCATATTTCTTTACAAAAAGTTTAATACAATTCTGACACCATCATGTTGGACATTATTTTGAAAGACACTATTTATAAGACAGGACAAGGAGGATTGGTTACACAAAGAAAGAGGGTAGGTATGGACTGAACATTGAGAAGAAATTCTTTCCTCTGATGGTGGTGAGGCACTGGAACAAGATGCTTAAAGAAGCTCTGGATGCCCCATCCCTGGAAGCATTCAAGGCCAGGCTGAATAAGGCTTCAAAACCTCTCTTCTAGTGAAAGGTGTCCTTGCCCATGGCAAGGGGGTTAGAGGTTAGAGCTAGATGAGTTCCTTCCAATCACAGAATTCTGTGATTCTACGCTTGATTTTAAATGTGCACAGCTTTTCAAGATACTCTGTAAAACAAAATCCTTCCCTCGATGATTTTATATCATACATTACCTCCAGTACTAAAGGTATGAAGACAATCATTGTTGGCATCCACGAGAGAAAGCTGACAAAAAACATTGAAAAGCATTTGAAGCAAAAGGCAAACAGGAGAAATCTGGGGAATTGGGAAGACGGCAATAGGCACGTGGATATGAGAAGGCAAAAAATCTCATCATCTAAAGGATAATTTTCCAAAGAAATCCTGGGGGGGAAAATGTAGGTAAGATATATTTACTGGTAAAATTGTGTTGATTCTCATGGCACAGTAACAGTGTAACAAAACACTTGTGGTAATAGCAGATGAAGATGGTGATCTCAGGTGTAGCATTTTGGGCAGACAGAAATCTGGAGAAGTTACATGAGTGGAAACCAGAAAAGGAAAAATGGTTAAAACTACAGACTTAGAGGAGATAAAGTCTACAGTTTCAGAAGCAGGAATGGCAAACAGCAATGTTTCAGAATAGGATTCAAAAGGAAACATAGTTTTAATTATAATTTCTTCATGAGACAAAGGAAGCTCCTACTTTAATGGAAGGATTTTTAAAGCTGCTGAGAACACACCAAGTCCTGCTTAAATAAATGAGAGTGCTTGCACACTATGGGCTTTTGAAAATCAGGACACTTTTAATTTGTTCCATTGACACTTAAAGAATAATCATTGAGATCTCTTCCAGAAAATCTTGGACACAATTTTTACCTTAGGATCTGATTAAGAGAAGAAACCAAAAACTTATAGAGAGAAAGAATGGGAGTGATGTAGCACTGTTCATCTATAATTCTTATAGATGTTTATCCTGGGTTTCATTTTTCTTATTTTGTCTCAAAATCAGACTGAATATTTGAAATCTTTATTATAGGAAAAAGATTTTTACAACCCAGTTAGGTGGTCAGAGATAATAAAAATATTCTCTGCGTTCCAAGCCTACCAATTTTCCAAGGTTTGAAAAAATGTTGACTTTAAAAAAATCAGCAATAACAATAAAATATTAACTAGATAAGTAATTTCTATAAATAAAAATAAACAGTATTATAGCAATTTACAGTTGTCTTGTGCTTGAAATATGTTAAATGAGTTAGTATCTCTAGTCAGATCATAATATAAAGCATGCATATGTACTTATGCTTTGTTATTAGAAACCTTACCAAAGAGACTGAATAGAATGAAAATATTTCTTATTACTTGTGAAGGATTATCTCCTGGTAAAATTTGCCTTATCTCAGTCTTTCACTATACTTACTTTGGGCATTAAGAATTGTCACTCTTTGCATAAGTTACAGTTCACATAATAATTTTTCTACAATTTCTTCTACCTTACACTAACAGGTTTACCATAGAATATGTTTTTACAAAGTTTAGGTCTTGGATTTAAGAGGTTTGAGAAATACCTGGTTACTTTAACAAATTAGCAGCTTGATCACAGCAGCATACAGCAGTGAGGTTCTCTCGGAGTCATGCTGATATCTTATCTCCATCTCTATGAAAGAGTAAGGAAAGATAGGAGGACAAATTTAATTGATAACATTGTCAGCATCCCACCTTTTTTACTTAAAAAAGGCTAGTTTTGCTTGACCTTCCATACAGGTAGAGAATATTTCTGTTTCTGTGTATTTTTCATTCCTTCCACCAGTTCTGAGAGCAAAGAGAAAGTTTAGCTGCACAATATAAATATGTAACATGAAAGCTATGCAACCTGTCAGAGAATATTCCAGTGTTTAATGACAGTTTTGAGAATGTAAGGCTTGAAGATTTCAGATAGCATGCATACCTTGGCCAGTGAAATATATCCATACTTCCACTGTATCTATTTGAATATTTCAGGATTTTAAATTATTGGCATCCACCCAGGGCTAACCAGAGCCTGAAATCTCAGAGTATGTCCTACTCGCAAATCTTGTCCTGGAGTCACAAAGGAATAAAATAAGAAAAAGAGACTGTGTGAGAAGTCTTTCCCAAATATCAACCTTATTCTACTGAGGAGACAATGTTGTCAAAGCCAAAAACTGTCCTAGTTTTCAGAATGCTTTGGAAAAACAGCGCACAAAAAAATACTTACTAAATAAAACATTCCTACATGGTGTAAAATTAAAGCAGGTGAAAAAAGTCTTTTCTTCGGTGTACATGATCATAAAGAAAATCAAAGTTTATTATTGGCTTCTCAGATCAGATCAAGCTCTTTAAACAATAAGGACTCATTGTGACTAATTGTGCCTACAGTCAAGTTCTGCAACATCAAGTACAATGGATTTGTGTTAACTTTAAGACTGAGTGTGGACTGAATTTTTCTGCATCCTTCCGCTTCAATTTATATGCAAAACAAGAAAATATTTTGAGCCTGTTTCTGAGGAATGGCAGAGAGAATTTGAAACACAGCAATATTTTGATGCTGAGAAGTAATCTCTTGAATCAGACCTATAGAACTTTGTTATGCACATAGTCTCAATGTACTCAAAATGGGAAATGAGATACTGGAACAAGTTGCCCAGAGAATTATGGATGTTGCATAGTATGGAAGTCTTGAAGGCCAGATTGGATGGGACTTTGAGCAACCCAGTCTAGTGGAATGTGCCCATCCCCATGGAAGAGGGTTGGAACTTGGTGGTCTGTAAGGTCCTTTACAGCCTAAAATATTCTATGACACTATGAAAATTTTTAAGTATATTTTGTTGCTGAATAACATACTTTCTGTGCCTTTTTTTTTCCCAAGGAAAAACATGTACACTTCTTTACTCTGATGAGTGTTAAGATGAAATGGTTGAGTTATTGTATGTTTTAAAGCCTAAATCCCCACCTCTACTACCCTCAGTAGTATGAGATGGAAAAAAAACATCAGGAAAGAAATGAAAGAGGGTTATTTCATTTGTTCATTTTGACAAGGGAAACTCATTATGCAACCACTGCAACACCGTGCAAATTGAAATAGCTTCCATGCCCTCAGTGCCACTTTTACATGACAGAAAGTTTCAAGGACACGTTTGTGGTTTGGTATGGTGGTCCACTTCATTTCTGCCCACTCTGAAAAGCACAACATGAGAATCTTTGGTTTGAGTTAGGGTAAGGAATGGATGTTAGGTAAACTGGTTTGGAGTCCATATGTCTTCGCTCCAAAGGCATGATGGTATTTATTAGAGATAATTCTTGTATTCTTCTGAGACATGAGGAAGTACATCCATGCACTTTTAACATTGGAAGAGATCTGGCCAAGTGCAGTCAATTAATTTAAGTATTCTTAAAATCTACAATGGAAATTTGAAGAACTGTTTCTATAACTATGATCATGAAGACAGAAGAGATTCCCATTTCATCAAGGATTATTTATTGATATCGAAGATGAACAAGTTAAGAAAATTATTGTAAATCATCCAGTTAGACAATTTTGCATTTAAAGGGTACCCACCATTATTTTTACTCCATGACAGTCTTATTTAATAATAGACTACTAAGCAAAATTTGTACTGAATGCATGATCTGACCTGTCAAATCTGAAAAAATTTGTGTCCAAAAATAATTTATGACAGGACTACATACATCAGGAACTAGATGCATTATACACAGCCTAAAACAGATACAGAAATTATGTTATAGTCCCTTTTGCTTGTAATTTAGCTGCAGCATTAGAGCAAACACGGCAATTGCAATATTCCAAAATTACTAAGAGATACCATACATCTCCAAAGCTAAAATATATGTGCACACCATTTTGTCTTAAGGACACAAATGCCTGGTATACCTGTCTTCATTGCTTACCATTTTTGCATTTCTAGGGTATGAGCTAAAATCATAGGGATATCGCAGTAAAACCACTAGATCAGTAAACATAGGGTTAATTGAATGCTATTTTACTGGGAAATAACACAATTTTATAGCATAAATATCTAATATTTAAATATATCTTTAGAAGCTTATTAAATTCTTTTAATACTTCATAGTGCACAATACTTTGAAAAACCCTCAAATAATCAGAATATCAAAAATATTTACAATTATAGCTCTTAATCAAATACCTTTATATCAAAATGAAGGAAAGAAATCAGATAGACAGCAATAAATCAAATAATGTTCGCATGGATCTTGGTTTGGATTTTATCTGCATGAGCACTTCTATCAAGGGCTTAAATATTTTCTATCTAATGTGGAAGGGTTCAAATTACTTTTTTAAAAAAAGAAAAAGACAGCAGAGAATATTTTTCCCTTTAACAATAATACAGAAAGAGACACTTATGAAGGGCCATAGTGATGTAGATAGAGGGAATGCTATAAATTTGTACACTGATGGTGTGCAAATTGCAAGCAGTAACCAAATATGAAGCAAATTAATTTTTTAGTAAATCAGTGGATTAGGGAAAGCAGCCTGATAGCTTTCTATAATTATAGTCTAATTGGCAAATAACTTGAAATAATATCTTAAAAACTACTTTCAAAGGACAAAAAAACATCTTCAGAAAATGTTGCATTGATTGTATAGAAAATAACTCAGTAGGAGGTATGAATTTAAAAACAGGCTGCTTTCAGAAGCTGTAAATAATCATTTTAATAATGTAACATCACATTTTTTATTTCACAGGGTTTTTTGCAATTTCCTAACAGAATAAATTGTTATTGTCAAAAAAAAAAAGAATATAAAGCTTAGGCTTACATACCCTCATTTGACACTAAACGATCACAAAATTCCATCCAAGAGCATATTCAAATTTTGGGCTCCAGAAAATTATTTCTTCAGAAAGCTATAGCTATTTCATTACAAAAAATTCCTTGCAGTTTTTAATCATGCACAAAGCACAAGTGATCTTTTCACATCTCATAAAGTTCATGGCACATTGTGGATTGTGAAGATGGTGACAGACTGCAGTAGAAACAATACTTAAAATCTGCTTCCTTTCTTCCCTTCTTTCCTTACTTACACTCAGGGATGTTCAGAAGAAATTATTATTCTGAACAGTTCTTCTGAACAGACTTTATAAGCAACTTATTAAAATTAACAGAACAGTAGTGGAACAATTTCACTGAAATTTATAGCCATTACAAAAGGGATTGGAACATCCTCTGGAGGAGGCAAGTACGAAACAAAATCAGAACAGTAGTTAGGGAAGAAATACCAATAAACCCCACATTATATCATTCCCAGTTTGATAAAAGCAAATATGAATAACATTAATTTGTTTTCAATAGCATACTGGCTAAATAGGATTATATATTATTAACTGAGAAGCAGATTTTATTTATTGGGATATAAAGCCTTCAATGGAAGACTGACATATGACTTCCACTGCTGAAGATGATAACGAGTACATTTAGATAACTATTTAACAGGTTGAAACACAGCCCTATAAGAGGGCTGCTAGATTCTAAACATCCTTTTATCTAATGCTGTGCTGAAAAATAGGTTAGGAGAAGAGTTTGAGAAGCCACTGCTAGGGACAAAATGTTGTCAAGAGGCTGTGTTCCCCATCAGGGAACCACAGATCTGGGGACTGCCCTCCCCTCCAGCCCCTCCTGTGTGACCCACACAGCCTCTCAGCTGCCCAGCCAGCTGAGGGCACACAGGCTGACAGAGCTGGGAGCAGCTCTAGACTCAGTTCATTCCCACTTCCTTAGCTTCCTTATTGCTGCCTAGCTTTCATGCTGGTGATTTACCTCCATACATCTGCTTTAGGCATCTACATAATCCTGAGCACAGCTCCTCTCACAGACCCAGACCAACCCCTGTACATCCTTCAAGGTCTCTTAAATCACAGACCCCTACTTTCACAACTGTGAGGAAGTTTTGACAGCCTCTTCTCACCCTAATGAGTTAGAGGACTTTGGGGTGTAAAACAATTGAAGAGGTCAATGCTGTCATCACCATTCTACAAATAGAAAAATTAAGGCACAGGAATGCAGCAAAACTCTCCAGAGGCACTCAAGAGACCAGAACATAAATCGTAATATATACCAAGAAAATTCAAAAATCCTACTAAACTATAGTTTAGTCATGAAGAGGTCTGATACAATACTTTTACTTTGGAATGATAATTAGGTTTTAATCTGTAATTAAGTAAAAAAGAGGTGTGCTATAAAAAAGTAAAAATTACCAAAAAGATCCTCTGAATTCCTAAGCCTGTGAATTTTAATTTCATATATATTTATTCACTGTTCTTTAAGAATGAATAAAAATTAATCAATTCTCTCTTTTTTTCTGGTTTTAAGTACAGCTTCATTTTATAATCATCTGAGATAATACTAGTAAAAGATAAAAGCTTCCATATAACAATTAGTTAATAGAAGTGGAAAGTGCTGAAAATCACTATAGCAAAACGGAACATATGGAAAAATAATTTCTTTAACCAATCTTTCCCTGATTGTCAATTTCCTGCCCATACATTGCCACAATACATGTTCTTAAATTATATCAAAGTCATCCCTCTTTGTCATTTTAAAGTTGTGCTATAAAAAATGCTAATAGCAGTACAATGTCATACACCTTATTTTCCTCAGAGAAAACCCAATTTTGTGCCTCGTTCTCATCAGTTTTATCTTGGCTAACACATCACAAAAAGAAATCTAGCTTTGAATTCAAGGTATCATTGCATGTAGTAAAATCCAAGTTGTGATCAAATCTCTTTAACAGAATGGAGAACAAAGACATAAGCTGGTGGACTTTCTGTGAACAGCACACTTAAAAAGTACCTGTTGCTGGCTTTTGAGATTTCACGAGATTAGGGTGTGCTTATCAGCAATGGGTGCAAAGTCAGTGCTAAAACCATTGACAATTTCTGTTCAAAAGTAGAGCTTCGAAAGAGAAATAGAAAGGAAGATTGCATGCATAATATTGAGAAATTATGAAAATTAATTTTCAGTCAACTGAAAAGCCAAGTGTCTTGCTTATGGTGCCATAATTCACATTAAACCAGTCTATGGAAGGAACCGAGATGTAAATAAATTGGATTTGGGACAGACAACAGGTCTAATTCCAGTCAACTAATATTTTACATTTGACAATCTGCTTCTCATCTCTGAAGAGCGTGGCCCTTCATGCTATAACTGTTCCCTTCTTTGTTCTCAAACAAATCATTATTATGTTTTTTTAGCTTTAATTACATTTCCTTTGAACCTGTGATATGGCTTTCTCTAGAGAATATACTGGAAATTATTGGTATCTTGGGGGAAATTACTGATGTTGAAGCAAGTTTTGATGAAGTTGGCTACATTTTGGTTTCACCAAGTGTCCAGGCATTGGTATTCTCCTAAACAAGTTCTTTCTGTATTCCTCACACATGGCTGGTTTTAAATATCAAAAACGAGTCTCTCCTTTCTTAACTGATATTCAGTCTTAACCAGGCCACATTCACTAACTCGATGGGTGTAAAAGACTTTACATAAAGTGGATTTTATTCAGCATATCTTTGTTTCTTGCTTCTGATGTCCCTGAAGACCCAATAACTACAAAGCAACACTGAATAACAGGAATGTAGGAACAGATGTTATTTGGGCACTCTCACATAATAAAGACTTCCAAGAATCCCTGATGCCCAATTATCTAAACACTTATTCTTAAGTTTCCATTCAGTGCATGATGAATTCAGTCTATTTTAGCTGAATACAGAAGGAAAGTATTTAGTGCAAAAGTGATGTCAATCAAAACGGACACATAAATGGACTGGGTAACACTATCTCACAAAGCATATATTACATAATCAAATAGGTAATTTAAATGAGATCAGTTTATCCTGTAATAATTGCATAAGTACCATGTGTAAAGAGGGCAATTATTATCTCATTATTTTCAAATTATTTTGGATTATTTTGAATGCCAGAGCATTATCATATGTGCTATATCATTATAATAAAAATCCATGGTCACACGGTACTTTTAAAAGATAATATTGGAATAAAAATAAAACCAAAGTGACCCAGAATACAGACACTCCATTTTGATTTGGAAGATATTCAGTTTCATCAGCAATAGATCCTGTGAAGGACTTAACAGGCTTGGTTTGTAGTGTGTCAGAGGTGGCACATCCACCTTTAGTGACCCCAACAGACACAATTTTTTAGGTTCTTCCTTTCCTCATCTCAGCTACTCACAGACCCTAACTTCTTCAACTTCTCAGGATGGGCAGATTATTCCAAGGGACAGGATTGCACTGAAGGGAACATCATACAATTAGACATATTATGAAAAAGACAAAAGATTAATTTGTTCCATGATTTTCTTTTTAATGTCACCTTCCCCTACATGATTCCCAAAGATGTAAAGAAAACATGAAAAACCACTAAATGTAATTGAAACATTTGAAAATCTTATTCTAAAATTAGAGGGAATGAACTGTGTTGTGTCCTTATTTTTTTTTTTTTTTGAGGAAAGTAAACACAGTAAATTCTCTATAAATGGATCATAATTAAGCAGAACTCAACTATTGCTCAGGACATTGGCTGTTTTTTTAAAAAGCAGTGCTAAAAATCATGGTCACCATGCCTGTACAAAGGATTGAGAAGATCTAGGGAAGGTTAAATCACTGTAAACTTGCAGAACTGCTTCTTTAGATAATTAAAAACAACCTCTAATTTTTGACGGAAAAAAAACCCCGTGGTGTTATAAATTAACAGTCATTTTCCCTTCTGCTACTTGATGTTGCACAAAATAAAAAATGGAGGAGTTATTGAAAGAATTGTTAAATTATTATTTTGAGGCTAATTTCATCTTTTTTAAATTTTCTGTGTTTGGTTGCAATCGACAGATTGTACCAATAGGTCTTGCCTTGACTACGACTTATCAAAAAGTAACATGGAATACTTACTTGTGCCTTCTTCATTAGTGTCCTCTTTCTTTAATCAGGACCGTTAGAAGACCAGCTCTCTTGGTGAAATCAGAACCATTCGAATGCTGAAATTCATCTTCTGTCTTAGCTTCTTAATATGCTGCTCTCACTAAGGGTACACTTCTAAGAGGAATTTATATGCACAAAATCCTAATGCTATGGGGACTTTCCTTTGTAATATACATGAATCCAATATAAAGCAATATGGATTATTTTCTATACATTTGTATCTGCCAGGCATGTGAAGTCCAAATAAGGAAAAAGACAAGGGGGGATAGAATCAAATATGAATAAATCTTTCATGAATGGAAAAAACGAAGTTTTTAAACATGGAGCATGTGCATTCAAATCACCTTGAAGCAACTCTAATATATGCGACAAGCACTGTTGGGACAGGGGAGGCACTAAAAAGGTAACATTTTTGTTTGAAGCAACTTTGAAGAAACTGGTCAAGAGTAGCTGTTCACTTGTTTGCACATAAAAACATTAATTTCCAAGCAGTTTGTCTCACATTGTTCACAAGTTTTTACTATCTTATGTATTAACAGATAATGAAAACTTTTTTTCTTTTTTATATAAGGTTTGGATTTTATAGTACACTTGCCTTCAAAGTATGTCATAAATATTATTTAATGATGTAGGCCAGCAGGACGGCCTTAGAGAGATTAAACTTAATTTTCCTCATTAGTGACATCTTTGACCTTTCACTTCAGAGTAGGCAACCCTGCAGCAAAGCGGAGTGCTAAATCCTGGGTTTAGAAATACGTGCTGAGGAACCTTTTATAGCAATGCAAAACAAAGCAATAAGCTGCTCAATATGCACTACTGAGGTTAATTTACTGCAAATCTCTATAGGAAGTGGTCCAGTTAATCAGGCTGAACTTTGGGAATCAAGCCACTGAAAGTGATCCAAATGCTTATGTCCAAGTAACAGCAAAACCTTGAAGCACCTGAGGCAAGTAGTCCTCTCCTTCCTTTGGGCTAATATATTTAGTTATACAGCAGAGCCTGGCTTATGGTCGGACATGAGAAACAGGATTTAGGGAATTGCTCTGTCATCCAGAGGCACACAGAGCATTTGTGCCTTCTTCATGAAGGTCGTGGTAAACACTTGACAGATTATATTGATAGACTTTGTGCAGCAAAGACCCCAGACACAAGACACAGAGTCCATTTTCCAGACAGAGAATGTCTAGATTTGAGATCTAGCTCTTCCTTCACTCAGACAGGTTGAAAAATCCCCTCAGGAACTGGCTGTAGTCATCACCTTACAGGATGTCACAGGGAGTGAAAGACAGAGGCCTTTGCTTCTCATGAAGCGGAATCTTTATGCAGAAAAACAAGGCACACGTTCAGGTTATTTTCAGATGAATTCTTCCACCTTTACAAAACAAATATCTCTATGTCAAATTCTGTAGCTGTTTTACCTGTGATACTATAGAACATATTGAAAGACTTGTGTTACTGCTGCATCAGATACCATTCACAGTAGGTTTCTCTTTGCAGAAGAGTGAAAATTTATACAAGTGCTAACTGTAAAAACAAAAATTAAAACCACGTAAAAGACTATGAGACTAGCTTTAACTAGGTACAATTTTTGCAGTGTGTCCTTTTAAATGAGTAGTTTATGATTACTAAATGAGTAAATGAGGTCAGAATTACCAAAATATTCACTTTTTCTGAGTATTCCACTTGTATAACAAGTATCATAATTCAAACACAGTGTGTACACATACAACACTATCAGGACTTAGTATATACAATCACTACAACTTAAGTACACTAATTATGATTACAAACATGCAAAATATGAAGGTAAATGATACAAGGATCTTCAGTATCCAGCTTCTAGAGAAGCCCATCAATTTAAAATTCTACATTTAAATTTTAAAAAATGCTTATTTCCAGTCCTCACATTCTTTATAGTAAAACTTGGATATGAGAATAAAACTTTGCTGCATTGACAGGCAGATTTAAGGCATACCTCAGGAAGAATGAAGTTCAGCAAGTGAACTTTGAAACTGGTGGATGTCAGAAGACTGAACTGGTTCTGCAGACAAAGGAAAGAGACAAAGAAAGATGTAAACACTTTTTATAATAGGCCATGCCCAGCCACTCCATTAACAGCATTGTGCTCAGCTTGCCTCACCTGAGAGCCTCTGCACAGGCAGCAGCACTGCAGAGAAGAGGAGCTTAAGGATAGAGGAATGTTTTCTGAAAAGCTAAAAAAAGCAGTTAGTTGAGCATTTTGTATCAAAATCCATTTGGCTACATGTCAGGCGCTGCTGTCTACCCTGTGATCCATTTTTTCCCATCCTTACTACAGAAGGCCTAAGAACACTCATGGAAGCAACTCCATACAACTCGCTTATGAGATATTACCAAAAGAAAATGGCACTGTTTTTTAGGACAAACAAATGAGCTTTTTATCAAACTGAAACAAGTGTTTAATGTTCAGACAGGCAGGAAAGGAAAAGAGGAAAGTGTAAAATAATGATTGCTGCCATTTTACCGTACAGGTTAAGGTACAAATGCAGTAGGACCTTCAAAGCACACATTCCTTGACAGGCAGTAGACAAATACTTTCTCAGATTGCTGTCTGTCAGTTGTGTAATGTGTTTCCTTATTCATGCTTTAGTTAATCTGCAGGCTCCTGGGTTTTATCCAAGCCCTTATTTCTTACGACCATATGGACAACTAGGTGATGATACCAATGGCAGAGGGTGAGAATAGAAGAAGAACAGTCAGATGTCTGGAAATTCTGCATCTACGTCAAAAAAAATCCCTGTTTTATGGTCTTTCATTGACACTGAACAGTAGGATTGAATAGCACAATATACAATGTACAGGTTTTTTTCATAACATGAAGGATTTTAGAGGGTCTTTTAGGAGATGCTGCCATCACAACCCCTGACAGCTGTTATGAGAGTGAACAAAGCCAATTTAAAGTGGTTTTGACAACCCTTCCCATGTCACGAAGTTGGGATTGTAGCCAAATGTAGTGGATTATCCACAAAACAACTGAGTAAATTAGTAAAATCCTTTGTCTAATTCTGGGAATATTTATAAATTTATGCAACCAGTGGGCAAAGAAAAGCCTAGAACCTTTTTGTCAGCTGATACCATGCATGGTTTGTTGCCATTCTTTTCTCAAGGATATTGCCTGGGAGAAGGGAAGCAAAATTGAATCATTGAAGTTATGGCTAGAGTTCAGCAATTTGTATGTAGGATACTTCTAGATTATTTTATGTTTCACAATGTTAGGGACATCAGCTTCACTGAGATTATCCTCTATAGTGGTGGAGAAGTTCATTATTGGCTTGTTAGTTTCCTTGCTAAAACACATGATGCAAAAAGACAAGTTTGAGGGAAATCTCAAAGCAGACCTAGTGTGATCTGCCTCAAGCAAAGACATTTTTATTTCCATATAAGTGAAGACAAGCCAAAAAGAATGGAATTTTTGGGGTTTTTTAAATTCATTCATAATTTTGTATGCTAATTCTAGCTTTAAATAAGTTTCATATTCTGAAACTCGTGAGTAAGATTTCATTTAAAACATCATGAAATAAAGGTAGGAAAGCAATATAGAATTAAAAATTTAAATAATAGTGATTTATTTTTTAGAATGTTTGTTTTGACAAAAGAGCACAGTGTAAAATACAGTTCCTAGTGTGACCTCTGCTTCTTATTTCTTTCAAGAACATTCTAACACAGCTACAGCTAAATATGTAATGGTAATTATTTTTTTCCACTTTGTCTTCTCCTTTTCTGTTTTTGAAAATAAACACAAAGACAGGAAAGAAATAGAGAGAAGAAAGAGAAGAAAGAAAAGAGAGAAAGAAAAGAGAGAAAGAGAGAAAGAGAAAGGAAAGAAAGAAAGAAGAAAGAAAGAGAGGAAGAAGAAAGAAAAAGGAAAGAAAGAAAGAAAAGGAGAAAGAAGAAAAAAGAAAGAAAGAAAGAAAGAAAGAAAGAGAAAGAAAGAAAAAAAGAAAGAAAGAAAGAAGAAAGAAAGAAAGAAAGAAAGAAAGAAAGAAAGAAAGAAAGAAAGAAAGAAAGAAAAAAGAAGAAGAAAAAAGAAGGAAAGAAGAAAGAAGAAAGAAGAAAGAAAGAAAGAAAGAGAAAGAAGAAGAAAGAAAGAAAGAAAGAAAGAAAGAAAGAAAAAAAGAAAGAAAAGAAGAAAAGAAAGAAGAAGAGAGAAAGAAGAAGAAAGAAAGAAAAAAGAAAGAAAGAAAGAAAGAAGAAGAAAGAAGAAGAAGAAAGAAAGAAGAAAGAAAGAAAAAGAAAGAAAGAAGAAAGAAAGAAAGAAAGAAAGAAAAAAGAAAGAAAGAAAGAGAAAGAAAGAAGAAAGAAAGAAAGAAGAAAGAAAAGAAAGAAAGAAAGAAAGAAAAAGAAAGAAGGGAAAGAAAGAAGAAAGAAAGAAAGAAAGAAAGAAAAGAAAGAAAGAAAGAAAGAAAGAAAGAAAGAAAGAAAGAAAGAAGAAGAAAGAAAGAAAAGAAAGAAAGAAAAGAAAGAAAGAAAAGAAGAAGAAAGAAAGAAAAGAAAGAGAAGAAAGAAGAAAGAAAGAAAGAAAGAAAGAAGAAAGAAAGAAAGAAAAGAAAGAAAAGAAAGAAAGAAAGAAGAAAGAAAGAAGAAAGAAAGAAAGAAAGAAAGAAAGAAAGAAAAGAAGAAAGAAAGAAAGAAAGAGAAAGAGAAGAAAGAAGAGAAAGAAAGAAAGAAGAAAGAAAGAAAGAAAGAAAGAAAGAAAGAAAGAAAGAAAGAAAAAAGAAAGAAAGAAAGAAAGAAAGAAAGAAAGAAAGAAGAAAGAAAGAAGAAGAAAGAAAGAATAGAAAGAAAGAAAGACAGAAAGATGAAGAAAGAAAGAAAGAAGAAGAAAGAAAGAAAGAAGAAAGAGAAAGAAAGAAAGAAGAAAGAAAGAAGAAGAAAGAAAAGAAAGAAAGAAAACACATAGCTTTAATCCTTCCCGAGAGGCGACGGAAAGCTCTGATTATTTACAAAGCAAACTTCTAAGAGCATGAAGTGACACTAGAGAGAAAACCTTCAAACAGGTGAGAAAGAACACAATGAATAGTGAAACAGAGTCAGCTGTATGCCTCTGTCCAAACAGCACTTCATTTCCTCACTTTTGTGTTCTTCTGTACAAAGCTCACATTTGCTGAATGTTTTAATGCTAAAGCTTTTTTTCTCTCATAGTTACATGTTAAGAGTGAAGCATTTGAAGAAGGTCGACTAGTACAATGTGAAAGGACTGATACCACAGATTCAGACTAATTAGAACTAAGTAACAAGCTTTGACATTTTTAGAAAGCATACCCCATTTCTGGCTAAGAGAGAGAGGACAAATAATAATAATAACCATCATCATCACTAAATCTTTGAAAAATTTCTTTTCCATTATTATTGGATTTCTACTGAACTTTTCCTTTACCCCCAAGTAGAACACCTGGAAACTCCTCACTTTTCCATTGAAGAGTTCTTAAAATATTAAAAATTTATGGAGATAGTGTTTTGGTGGTTTGGATGCTGAACAAAGTTTTCTCAGAAAAATACTGATGAAAATATCTTTTCTTTGTCGTATTGCTATGAATTACTATAGCAAAACCTCAAATCAGCCAGAAAAATCTGAGCAGGACCACCACTGATATCCTTCTCCCCCTACAGAATGAGACACCAGCAAGATGTTTTCAGAAGTTCCCTGACTGGAGTTCATAAGCACATCTGGTTAGCTATACTGTCAAAATATTTTTCAAGAAGGGAGTTTTGTTAGAATTTTCACTATGCATTGGGTTTGCAATACCAAAATCTCAAACTAATCACAGGAGTTCCCAGTCCCTCTTTTTAGAAGTTTTATGTCAGTGTAGCAGAAAAAGTTACTTACAATCTGGGTGTGCTCTTCTTTAACCATGCTCCTGTGAATGGAATATGGTCCTCCACATAAACACAGAGTTGATGCTGGTACTAAGACCTCAGTCTCCTACTTCATACATGTCATTAAACATGGTGTTTGTACCCCCAGGAGGGACAGAGAGCAGAGCATAGCACAGACTGTGCAGAGCTGTGATCTGACAGCCCCCAAAGTTACCTGCTTTGGATCTTTACGTCCATGGTGCACAGGATGTCACTGGCCTGATCAGCTGCAGTTGCAGAAGCATATAAGGGCACACAGCCAGTGCACTCTGTGACTAAATACCTGCATCACAGACAGAATCAGACAGGTCTGAAAGCTCATGGGAATAAGAATAAAAAGAAGCTTCAGTAACACAGACATTAAAATCAAATTTACACATGACCTAATCCACAGGTTTACTGAATTTATTGGTGGATTTTAAGCAGCTATAACAGACTGAAATAACTACCCTAACACTTGGAGCCAAATCTGAACTGATTGCTATTGCATTCACAGTCTAACCTATTTCATTTGTAGAGGAGATAACTTATGCACACATGACGGGACACAAGTCAGCTCTTCCATATCTGGACCCACCTCTTTGCTTGAGCATGTGCTTATACATGACAGCAACACCCACATGCAAAGCTGAACTTCAGGATAATGGTGAACTGGTTTCATGATGCAGGCACACAGGTACATGCTCCTGAACAGAGTGAGGGTAGGACCAACATGCTTTTCTGAGGCTTCTCCCTGAGCATACACTGTGGATTCTGGCCAGGAGCAGCACCAGAAGCATACAAATCTGAACAGTCC
This sequence comes from Sitta carolinensis, assembly GCA_032173965.1. NCBI lineage: Eukaryota > Metazoa > Chordata > Aves > Passeriformes > Sittidae > Sitta > Sitta carolinensis. The sequence continues at coordinate 90,320,218 of CM063284.1, read as the reverse complement.
AGTGTGCACATAACTAACTGCCTGTGAGGCAAAGAAAAGCTCTGAAGGACTATGATGTAGATAAAAGCAACATTTAGGTGGATTTTATGACCCAGATATGTATAGGTGGAAGTACAGGTAGCCTGAAATTCAGACCACAAATTCTTCTTTTCTTTATTGTTCCTTTCATCATTTGCTAAAATGAAGGAACTGCTCCCCCAAAATATATCGTAAGTCATATCCTGAGTACTGTTTGATATTATTGCCTGACTAATTCAAATTACACGGTGACCCTGGCCATTGTAGATCTTTAATAAAAATTAAGTGGTGCTATTAGCCTTAGGTATAATTGTTTATTATTTCTCAAATATTAACCAATTATCTAGGAGTCTTAAAGGGCAGACAGATAGTTCTGCCACACAAACACCTTGGGAGGTAATTACTTTTTCATTTTATCAGTTTCTTTCACCTAAATATGACATTTCTTTTTCCAGTTTAGACTTAATGAAAAAGCACCACCAACAGAGACAGTGGTCAAAGAACTGCACGAGTTTCCAGGAAGGGGAACATTTATCAAAACATACTGTATGGTTAATGATAGCATGCATGGATAAAGAAGCCTGTAATATACAAAAACAATAAAGTTGGATTAGTGTATCGAAGGTTGTTTGGACAAGATTCAGTTCCATTTCCAAGAGACTTCAATTTCCTTTCACATAAACTCTGCGAAATACTTTATGTGACATGTTTATGACTAGTTGATTTTATGAATGTTATAATTGCAGACCTTTATGAAGGCTGAAAACAGAATTGCCCCTTCAGCAAGCAAAAAGCAAACAGATGAACATGACAATTAATAGTTACAGTCAAAGAAAGAAAATCCGAATATCTCAATTACATTAAATCAGATTATAGCTATATATACAGACTATGAGGTGTATACCATATTATTTATTAGGATTTTTTCAGTTCTTAATAACTGGCAAAAAAAATTCCACTTAAGTCCAAGTGGAGGCAATAGGTATGAAACTGGATTTTCTTTCTGATTTATTAGGTTTACTTTATCAGCACATAGCATAGTCAGGCTTCAGAAATCAACCATCAGACTTACAGTTCACATGTTGTAATTTCTGCTTAAATTTTCTTTTAGGAAGAACTCATAATGTTGCCTAGAAAAATATCATTTTGTTTCCCCTTAAAAGTGTCAATTTTACTATGTTATTTAGATAGGTCAAGATATTTAACCACTATGGGCTATAAACTTGCCCTAGACATGTACTTTAATTGAGCAGTCATTGCAAAAAACAGACCCAACAAAATATAAATCAGAATCACCATCTCATATAAAGATAAAACAAGAAAGTTGTGTCATTTCTTTTCACATCTAGATACAAGTAAATATATTATAAAAAGAGTTTATTTCTATATATATATAAATCTAACTAAACCACAATTATTAATTTAACTGGTAAAAAACTAGACAATGACTTAAACAAGTTTAATGAAATCAAACTCTAAGGTTTTACAGACCTTCATATCCCAAGAAAAACCTAAGTTTCATGTCTCAGCCCATCAGGACAAGTGTTTACTCACAGAACCAAAGAAAAGTTTGGTTGTAAGGGACCACCTAATCCAGTCTTCTGGCTGAATCAGAATAAGCTTCAAGATTAATTGTTCAGGGCTTTATTGCAGCTTGTGACTGCTGTATTCAGGCCTTCCACTGTACATGGCTCTAACCTGAGCAGGGAATGTTCTTGATATTTTCTGACTGCTGCCTGTACCTACATGTTTCATGCCTCCTGTATATATCACAGATTCAACATTATTTCAGATTCATCTTCTGAACATTTTGTGGAGTTTTTCTCCTCTGGACTTTGATGCTTTGTATTGTAAACATAAATTCATCAAAAATAAAAAAGAAGTACAAAATCTCCTTCTGTCTTCACCCAAAGCTCTTCAGAGTTTTCCTGGACATACCGAATCATTTTTAACTCTAGAAGTTATAGATCTTCAACAGTCTCTTGAATTGCTTTATCCCATATATTCTCCATCTAGCTCTCCAATAACATATAAGAAATTCAGATTTTGCTTTCTTCAGCTAATTCCTTATATGTCAGATTTTTTTCAAAAAGAAAAGAAATATTGTTCAAACAAGGAAAAGGCTGAAAACATATACAAATAGGACTGTAAATCTTTTGTGATAGAATTTAATCTCTCAGTTGCTTATTCACATTTCAGGTAGCATGGATTTATGGAAAAAACATACCTTCCTATCACTTTTTATATTTTTGTTTATACTAACAGTAAACAATAGCTGCAATTCATGTTACTCACTCCACCAAAGACTCCTTAGAAAATGCCTAGAAAGAAAGGAATGTGTCTGTTGAGATAGACAGACATTTATATTTATGGTCCAAGTGGAATAATTACATTTTGTTTGCACATGCATTTTTAAATTGTCATTGATCTCTGGCTCACAAACATCTAGATGAATTTTGTATGCAGACAAATCACTTTTGCTGCCACTTTATTAAGTGGTTGTATCTTTTTAATGAAGACTGAGATACTATTTGAAAGCTTATCAGCTTTTAAAGGAAAACCTATCAGACTCATCTATTGCAAAACCCTTGAGAAAGGTTTTTCCTGTTCCTTCTACACAAGTGAACTGATCATAGTAAATAAGTGGGTTGGAAGGCAAAAAAAATTCTTTATTGTCCATAAAAGAATTTCTTTAAAATCCTTAACCAAAAACTCACCAACTTTCAAGGATAATTCTTTATATCAAAATGTGATGTAGGCAAAATATAATTGAATATATTGCAACATATCCTGTCCAAGAAGTAGTCTTACTGTCAGGATGCATTTATTCACCATTCATAAAAACAAAACAAAACAAAACAAAACAAACAAAAAAAAAATAAAAAAACCAAACAAACAAACAAAAAAAACCACACACAAAAAAACACCAAAATCCACAAATCTCTTAATTACTTAGTTATGCAGCCTCCACATCACACCATCATATATAGATAAAAACTTCTGAAAGACAATGTAGAATAACATGAAGTTTAAAAAAGCAAATCACTGAAGTTTTGCGGTGTCAGTATTAAAGCTGACAGTAAAATTTTAGATCAGGGCTCTTGTGACATCTAAAAATAGTGAGCAGTTAATTAATCACATGCCATTCTCCACAGGTTACCTCTTCATTCAGTATGCAAACTGACTGACACTGGGGTCCTGAGATAATGCTTTATACTGGGCTGTCTTCAGTGTGTGTCTCTCACAGCTTTTACTTTAGCTCAAATCCCAGTCTTAACACAGAGTCTTTAGTTTTCCCATGGGTGTTTTGCCATGTCAGTGTAATAAAAGAATTTATCTTCAAAATAACAATGTGAAGCAGAGCATTGTAGCTATCTCCACCTTACAAAGTGCTGAACCACAGAAACACTGAAGTCAGAAGTTTCCAATTATTTTGAGTATCCAGCCTGAAATATCTTACCCAACTGGTTTGTGAAAACATACTAGAGGTATTCTTTAAAAGGCAGCTTCAATTGGCTTTGCTTGTCATTACAGCTTCTCGCAGTACCATGGCATGGAGTGAGACCATGTACACAAAAAATAAGGTACATACAATTAGAGATTCCTTGTGAGAAATCTGATATAAGGAGCTTGCTAAACATCATGAAAGGGCAGTAAAGAATTTGGTTCTCCAGGGTGAAACAATTGCAAGACAATTATACTTCTTATCATCAGCTGTAACTAGAAGATATATTCACTCATATTTTCTTGTCCCTACAGTAACACGGGAATGAAGGAGACAACAATTTTATTAATGACAACATTGGTTCATCCCGGTTTGTGTCACAAATAAAGATCTTCATTGGAAAAACAGCAAAGATTCACATAATGAAAGAATGCACCTAAATCTGCCACACTAACCCTGCTCTGATTTCAACGCGAACAGTTTGGTGTCTTACCTCCAAAACTACAAATGCTGGGAATGTTCTGTCTGCTAGTCCTAGTGGTACTCAAGTTTTTGTTACCTTCTCTTTTGTAATTATTAATTTCAGAGCTCCACAAGCATTAAAGCCAAGTCTTTACTGTCTGGGCAACTCAGCAACCATCTTGAGCTGAGGCCCTTGTCTAGGATCTAGAAACCATGCATTTGTCGGCTTTCATCCTCCAGGGCTTTGCCTCAACCAGTGCTCTCAAAACACATTTAATATGCTCCAGAATTATCACTTCTGCAAAAGTAATGCTACAGTCAGAAGGAGCTCATTCCCTGGCTGGTTTTAAAAAGTATTGACCCTTTTTTTATTTGGAAATAATATCTTGTCACATATATTAATATATAAACCAAATATATAAAAATACCCCATTTTGCTCGTAATAGTACAGTTAAATTGCAAGAATTAGGATGCACCCTGTTCCAACCCATTCCTGCATCTTAGCTTCAGGCAACAAGATGCTAATTGGGCTGTTCAATTCAAACATTTTGAATTTCATTCCAAAGTACATGATGTTCGTATTGGGTAATTAATGAGAGGCCAGTGTCTCTGCTTCTGAGATTAATTTTTTATGTACATTGTCACTACCAGTGTAACATTCTTTTAATTTCTGTAGCTCTGTCTGATAATTGGCTTCTTCTTGATCATCTTAATGGAAGACTTTTTAGCAAATCTAATGTCATGGGCCTAATAAGAATAATAAGAGAAAAACCCCATTTTCCTCAGTTTCTCAGTAGCTCCATTTACTTTCATAAAAAGTTCAAATTCTTTAATTACATCTTTCAGATGGCTGCTGCAAGTTTGGAGAGTTCAATTTGCAATGGGGTCCTATGCAGTTTCTGTATTTTTTTTATCATCTGTACATCTCTTTCAATATCTTCTTTCCAATGCCTTGCTCTTCGATCATTCGGTAAGCTTTACAAGTGGTGGTGAAGAATTGTTTCTCATAATTAAGTCTTTAGTACATTCAAATAAGCTGTAAATATTTATAAAATCTAAAAAAGGATAGAAAGAGGTTTGTATTAATTGGTTCTTTAAAGTCAGAGTATCGCCAATAACAAGTTAACCCAAGCTCAGTGCTGTTGTATGCCAACCTGTAAATATCCAGTTTCCCCTGTGTACTTAATGAACATTGATGCCTTAATGCTAGATGACAATGCAGAGTTCAAGTGCTAAAATATGATGCCACCTTAACTTTTTAGATTTCTAATTGCTCTGTTCTGTGTCGTTATGTATACGGATAAGAACTGAATAAAGATAGCTCAAAGAGCTACAAGTGTGGTAGCACCTAACCTCAGTGTTTGACTTTACAGCCTTAATAACATTTTTCAATGCAGTTTTGACTGCACTTCTTTAGTTTTTTTCAAAGTAAGTGTAGTGGTATCCTCCTCCTCCCTTGTTATTCCATGGTATTATTTTGAGGCTTGTATTACCTCCCCGTTTTGCTGATGAGCTGGCCTAGACTGTGTATGAACACTGCCAAGAGAGCCCACAGATATGTGTGGAGGCTCCTTTTTCTTCTCCTTGAATAAGAATGAGATATTTTTCACAGATATTTGCTAATAGCAGGGACTACAAAATATTAATTTTCAAAGAAGCTTAAAAACATGGCCAAATCAGAGTAGATTTTAGTAGGATCATCAAAGAATATGTCTACACAAATATATTCTCTTGCCAAATTTCAAGCCTTTCCTCCAAAGAAAATATACTCCAGATGAAGAAATGACCACAGCGAAGGTAATCACATTCATTTCTAACACATTAAAAAAAATTAACAAGGGAAAAATATAATTTCACTTTCAGGGTGGCTGAATTCTCACTCCCATACCCACCATAGCTCCACCTTTCTCTCTCACCTCCCTTTTGTCCTGCTCCATACCAAAACATCAGACAAATTTGGGCACTTTGAATGCAAAAGTGTGAGACCATGGGTTAAACCTGTGCTGTTATAAAATCTGGTAACCAAGATCTTACTTAAAGTGCCAAGAAATATTTATAATTATAAAATTCCCATTAAAGAACAATAAGATCTCATGTAATTTAAGCTTGTCACTAAAAGGAATAAGAAATTTCCTAATATTTTATTCTTGAGTTTTTGATACTTCAATCTGCAACAAATAACTAGAGTTCAGATAAGGCTGAATATGCAAAACCTATATAGTTAACAATTAACAAGTATGCAATGTGCAACATTTTTCTTATATAGTAGCTCAAACCTGACTTTAAATGGTTATGGTAATTTTCAGTGATCATAGATTATTTCTCCTTGTATTTGAATATATTTGTTCTGGATCAAGAAAACATTTGTGTATATTAATATATTTGTACATACATAAAATTCATAAATCCAATAACATATAGAATTTTAAAATCAGATTACTTTAGTGTATTATTAACACAGAGGGCTAATCAAATAGTATTAGATGGATTCCAGTCTTTCCCATTAGGTCCTTTGCAATTTAGTACATTTTGTCATGTTTTTCAAAACTGAAATGACATTCTCTCTGGAGATCCATGTGCAACATAACATGGGAATTTTCTCCAGAAAAGATATTATTTGGGAATTTTATTATAACTAGTATCTAGTTTTCTACTTTGACCTAAGAATTTCTTTTTTGCACCATGGAGGAACACTGCATATATGAGCCCAAACACTTTTTTGATTGTTCTTTCATCTTGACAGATGCTGTGCAGAGACACAAAAGTGGCACCTTCTGATAACAATAATGGACTTTGTTCCTGAATTTTAAAATTCAACAAAGCATTTGGAATCTGGATTCAGATGAAAAGCATGAAAAATTCACAAATCAAGACATCTCACTTAGTAAGGTAATAAAGAAATTACTTTCCAAGTATATTTTGAATCATTTACCTGCATTTCTTACTCTAAAGAATTAAGAAATGTATTTTAATAATTCTAACTGACTGGAAAAGGAGCCCTCTTATTACTGTAGGCTATATTTGTTGGGCCAACACCTTGAAACTTGTTTTGGCTGGTGTATAACCATGAAATATATTGAAACTCACTAGTATATAAACACAAAGGCAATGATTTTAGCTGTCCTGTTTTTGTATATGTGCAGTGGTAAACCAATGCTGATGGTTTTGCAATGTAGGTTTCTGTATGTATGGATAGCTTTAATAAAAGAAAATTCACCCTCAAGTAATTGACTTGGTAGCAAAGTTCCCAGTGAAAATCATTCTGCTGTGCTCTGGAGAAAGATTCCCAGGATGAGTTCTAGCATCTGATGAGCTGGAGGCTGACAGTGAGAAGGACTACCTCATTCACAGACGTTTTCTCCATCCCAAGCTTGAGAGGTTTTGTTTTGGCACAAGATGATAATCACTATGAGAATGAGAGGTTCACAGGCTGAACTGGGTAGTGTGAGATAAATATGTGACATGAGATGAGATAAGGGGAGGACGACATCTGGCATTAGACATGGTGGAAAATCTGTTTAAAGATGTCTCTGTAGAAAAGCTTGGAGGCCCCTGTACTGATGTTTTAATGTAGACCTTTTGCTGCTTCCTCAGGATGAGTGACAGGAGTGAAAGCAGTTTGTGTGGAGGTGGGAGCAGGTCAAGAGCTCATCCTGAATGCAGTCATGAGCAATGGACACACTGATATGCAGGGTCACATGATAAATCCGGATCTAAAACCAGGAGAAGACTTTTAGATCACACATTAATATTTTCCACCTATTTCTCCACAGCTGGATCTGCTATTCAGATGTCTAAGCTAGCCCTCCAAGGACACCAAACCTGCTGCATTAAGTAAGAGAGTCAGAAAAGCACCGTGATATAATTAGGAACACAATTAGGGAGGGTACTATAACAAAAGGTCAAGAGAATGGGAGCCAAAGCCCTGGAGGTCTCCCAGAAAACTTCTTCACAACCATTATAAAGATGACAGAGCAGAATCACATACCTGGAATATATTGTCTTGGTCTTGAGGGTATCTTCTCTACAGTTCCTCAGCGACCTGGTAGACGTCAATCAGGAATAAAAACGAGGTCCAGATCATTTAATTTGATTTCATTTAATTTCATTTCATTAAGCTGTGCCTACCTGTAATTAATTTTTAGTATGACAGATGTCATGATCTTTTTCCTATGTTAAATTTGACCAAGAAAGAAGTTTTAGGTCTGTGCAGTCTATCATTCATAATCTAATTTATATCTTGTGCATAAGTAGGAATGAGTCAATAAAGCCTGGGTTATGCCATCTTGTCAGGACTTTTTGGTGCAACCATTCACTGAAATACAGAACTAAATTTTCCTCTGTAGGTAATAGTGATAGCACCTTTGTTTGCTTAACATCCCTGAAAATTACAGCTATTATTCTATCAACTTTCAAGACTTCCTTTATAACTAGGAAATTTTCCTCTGTCATTGATCGAAATTCAAGTGAATAGAGAAGCATGGAACTGGTATGGGGAGACACTGAAGAGAAAAAGAATTGAAGCCAAGCTTTTGTGATGGTCACAGTTGAAATTCAGTCAGCTAAACTTTTGAAAGACGGCAGACACACTGGCTGAAATTCCAGGTGTTACATTAGGGTGAACAACCTCAATTTTTCCCATTTCTAACTTTAGTGATTTTACTAAAACCAAATAACAAATAAAACAAAACAGCATATAAATAATGGATGCTCAGAGCACTAGTGACTCAGTTAGAGTTGGGAGAATTATATATAGTAAATAAACCATAAGACCTTTTTTTTCCTTTTTCTATTGGCAAATTGTCTTTGAACAGCTGATAGTTTTCCTAGATTTATTTTAAATTAATCAATCAATAATTCATGTAATTAATTAATGGTTTTGTCTAATTGTAAAATAATTATTAGGAAATCCGCAATAATAAGGAATTATAAGGCCATGATTGCATAATATTTCACTTAATTTATTTTTGGTCCAGATCAGCTGTGAAAAATTTCAGCTTCGGTTACCAAACATTCATGTATGTGAATTTTAAAATCCTTTTACATTAATACTCTTCAATATTTTCTTGCAAATTTTATATACCAGTGAACATTTCTATAATAAACCTCTGTACTTAAACTATTTGCAGAAATAAAGCAAAATAACAGAAATAAAAAGACTAAGTACTGAAAGAATATTTTCCAGAAAATAGTTTCAAGCTGGACTTTTAGTGACAGTGAATTTTTAATAAGCTTTTCTTATTCCTGATATCCACACAAGCATGCACTCACTAAATTGTATTAACATTTGGCAAGGTGGCAAATGTGCAGGCTATGCTGTGACTCCTCATGGGAAGAGGAATATTTCAGAGCTAAGGGATCAACAGTATGAGGCTTCAATTCATTAGGTCTTCAGCAATCATTTCAGATGTTTAGTACCAGAACTCCGTGATTAACACTCGACATTCATTGAAAAACAGGTTGAAGACAAAAAAGGTGCAAGAAAAGGCAACAGAAATAAAGCAATTGCCTTGAGAGGTAAAATAAAAGAAGTCTTTTGAAGAGAAGGCTAATGGAAAAGACAAATGAGGTTTATATAATTATGATGATGATGGCGTAAGATCAATGAGAATTTTTATGTAGAAAATTCCTAAAATCTGGAATTTCAGAGGTCAGAATCTCATAAAAGATCATATAAAACAAATGGAAAACATTTGATTTTTTTAATTGAATAGGTAATGAACTTTTATAATATGTTGTCACAGGAGACTGTGAAGAGAGATAATATCAGTGTTTCAAAAGAGATCAGACTAAGATACTAGAGAGCATATGCAGGGATATCTACTCTATCCCATATCCATCTGTATTACTTATTCAAAGGCTGTGAATCCAGGAGAGGAATAAGGCAGGTGGTCAAATTCACATGTTCTGACTAAATACCATCCCACACTGCCAGTGTTAGAGACAGGGTGTCGTGTAGGAAACTGGCCTCGCTCAGTAGGATGTTTATCACAGTCTTGTAGAATCTGAAACTTTTCTAATATATGCACTTTCTGTTTGTTTATTTCTGCTCAAAGTAAACATAGCTTTTCTATGTGCTATCAATCATTTTCTTGTGATCAGGTACCATGAGGCAGAGGTTACAAAAATTTCAGCACCTTCACAGAGCAAAGCAAACCTTTATATCTGCATATGGTCTTTTAAGATCTTATAGGGATTTGCTGGGGCTTTTCCATTCCACATCCCCCTCCCCATTTCAACTCCATAGAGTTTCAGAGTCTCACAAGACCATATCTCTAGATGTTAAGCTTGCTGTTTTGTGAAAGATGAAGTATTCATTTTGTTCCATGAGAAATTTCTGTTTTAAGGGATTATCTTGTATTGTGTTTTGTTTGCTGGACATGGAAAGTGAACATGAACAAGTGCTTACCAGTGTAACCAGTGCTGGTGCACTGATGTAGCTCTGCCTGCAGTAGCAATGAAGGTGATATTGAAATGCACCTTAAAAGCATGGTCAGCTCACCTGGAAATTCTTTTGGAATAAAAGTACGTAATCATAATCAATGGTGCAAATATCTTTTTAAGACCAAAAGGGTCAGAGCAAGCTCACTCTTACATGGGTGTTTAAAGATAAAAGTCCTTCCAGACTCCATAGCTGACAGACTCTCCATGGCTGACAGAGAGAAAAGAGAAAAATTTTCTTTCATGCCCTATACTTTCTTCCTCATGACATAAACAGGAAAAACAGAGAATAACGGACAATTTTCTGCTACCTATTTCGCTTGTGACAGCAGAGGAATATAAAAGGGACTCTTAAAGTGCCACCCGTTCCCAAATTTCTTAATTTATAACAGCAACACTGATTTCACAATCTTTTGAACCAAACAGATAAAACATTTTCCAATTTACAAAACAGTGAAGAAGTGATTACACTGTTTTGGTTTTTTGTCTGTAAAAAGTACCAATGACTAAGTATTCAGGCTGCAAGAAAAACAAAGTTCCCTCCTTAGCTGTATATGCTATCATCATATCTTTGTTGGTGAAGCCTCGGATGCAAACCTGAAGCAGCAACGTTTCAACACAATTCATGCAGTGACATAAATTCAGTTTCTTGTCAGAGAGATGTTTTCAGTTTAAGGCATGCATTTGGGCTATGAAGCAACTGAGATGATCTCTCCATGTTTATATTTCTTCAGAGTGACATAACAAACTTTCAATACAGAGGTCAAGCATCAAAGGCAGTTACAGGTTGTTGGCATTCGTTTGTCTTCTGGGTACAAAAGAGAACACTTATTCACTTTGAACATTGAAGAGCTGAAAGAAGACTTTAAATCACCGGGTGTGAGAGGCTAGTTCAAAGAGCATGGAGTATAACATCATACAACTGGTCTATAAATGAAGGGAAGTACATAGGGACAGAAAAAAGCTTTAATAAAAAACCACAAAAAACCCACAAAGGTTTTTGTTGATGTTAAAGCTGCTGTTACGAGTGTGAGAATAGAAATTTAACAAGATAAGAACATATGCTGAAATTTTAAGAAAACATATAAAATACAGATTAAGTTGTGTCTTTATGTAAAATATTAGCTAATTTGCCCCAAATCGTTCTATAACCACACTTACAGCATGATTAAGAATGAAGCAATTCTTTGCAATGTCACTTCTTCTCTGGGAGCTCTCCTTACTTGTCACCTTCAAGAAGTCTCTGGGCAGAACTAGAGAAGCAGTACTGTAGTAATATGGGAAAGTAGTACTGAAATCTGAATGCCTTCTAGAATATGGGTGATTTTAGAGTTCAGTGAATATGGAAGAAGCTTTTTAGCATGGCTGAACTGAAATTTAGAATTAGAATTTCAAATTCTGATTTAGCTCTTCTTAATTAGATGCCAAAATTTCATTTTGGGTCTAGGATAAAGGGTTTCAGAGGCTTCCTTTTTTTCTCTAGTGTTGTCTGTTCTTCATAATCTGGCATAAAAAGTAGCCCTAGAACTAGAAGTTATGGGGTTTTTTGAAGGTAAACAAAGTGCTTGAATCTTCATTTCAATGAAATTCAGATAAATATATTCTTCTTACTCTAAAGTCTAGTACTATCTCTATATCCATGACTCTATAGTTGTGCCTGTACATAGATATTTTTTGAGGCCATAATCAAATTCTTCTTTCAGAAATATTGCCATTTTCTCCAGAAATATTACAGTCTGAGCTTTGCCAAGAAAATCTTACTATTAAAAATTTAATCACTGTCTCAGAATAAGCCCCATGTAAGTTCTTGTGTAGTACTTGCATTTTTATTATACTTATTTGGGAACTAAAGTGCTACTTTGAAGCAATGCACCATGAATATGTGAATATACCCTTGCTCATGGATGAATTCACCTTTGAAAAATGTGAAAACTACTGTTATTATACCAAATAGAATCACAGAATATATTAGGTTGGATGGGACCTCTAAGATTTGAACTCTCAGTCTTAGATCACTCAGTTGAACTCTTTGCAATGGACAGGGACATCTTCAACAAGACGCAAAACTCATTTTTCTCAGTACATTCATACCTATATATTTATTGTTAAAATATGCATTGTTAACATATTGTTAAAAACACATATAAATTCAGAGCATCTTTATGTGGGATTTCCACATAATACAACAGGCATTTTTTGTGTCTGGAAGACACAAATTATAATATATGAACATCCCCATACTTCCTCCTCCTTCCCCAAGCTTTTATATCTGAGCTGATGCCATGTGGTATGGAATATCCATTTGGCTAATTTGGGTCAGCTGGCCCAGCTGTGTGCCTTCCCAGGATCAGCCTTCTGATGGAGGGGGAAGGTTGCAGAGCACTGTTGCTGTGCCAGCCCTGCTCAGCAGTACCCAAAGCACAGGTGAGCCATCAACACCTTCCCAGCCACCAGCACAGAGCACAGCTTGGTGGGGGCTGCTGTGGGGAAATGAACTCCAGCTCAGCCAGACCAGCACACCAATGGACCAAAATAGGAAATAAAAGGTGTCTAAGCCAGGAAGTCATCAAGAGTTCAAAGGGAAAGCTCTGAAATCATAAAAGCAAAGTCTTTTGCATAGTTCAGCTCTACAGATTTTGAAGGTTGGCACCCAGCTCCTGGACTGGAATTTACAAGGCCAAATGCAGTTGTTGAAACTACTAAACATATAAATTAATTAGGTAAACTGAAGTTAATGGATTTGGATTCATAGTAAACAGCATGTTGGGCAAAATGCATTTAAACTATCTAACAAGAAACAACAAAAGGGTTTGTCTTAAACTCAACCTCCTTCCACGGAAGCCTGTATCACTGATTTGTCACCCAGCCAATTTTTGCATAGCAAATTACTGGGTCAAGCTCTTGCCTGTGAAATGGAAAACTTCCTCCACCACTGAGAGGTTTTTTAATGTTTTTATCTACATTATTCATGTATATAAGTATAACATCATTAATCTCATGTTATGGATAAAAAATTTTGTATTTAGAGAAATACTCTGCAGTTTTTAATGCAAAATTCGTAAAGGAAGAAAAAATAAGACAAAACAAGCATAACCTGGCTTAATAAGCAAAAAGTTGGTTTGAAAAACAGATTTTGAAGTTTTGTGAGACATATAACAAAATTAATTGCCTGTATCTAGAAATATTAAGTGCTGGAATACACTTGTACATTGATTCACTTGGTTCTTAGTCATATGTGGTAGGACATTTCCTCCACAAGGATGCCATCTGCATTCTGACTCAAAGCAACTGAAGCACTTCTCAGTGTTAAAATGTACAGTTCAGCAGTCAAAATAGCAGAAACCACAATATAAACACTAAAGAAAAGCCACAAGCAGGAATACATATGTATTTGTAACAAAGCACCTGTGGTGGAAAACTTGTTTGCACAGAGAAATGTAAAATGTTTGGGTGAATAGAAGTGATCACAGTTTGCCAAGGTGTCAAGGGAAGAATATTTGTGAAACATCTCAAGTCCTATAAAGCTAGATCATAACAACTGAAGAAGATTTTAATCTCATGCTTCCAGGAATAAAGTTAGACCACTTGTCTCAAGATACAAACATCTCACAAGACAAAATATCCTATGTTAGAGGATGCAAATCAAGTTTAATAGGCTCACAGCTCTGGAAATTATTGCATGAGGAGAGAAACAAAGGGAATAACTATATAACTAGTCACAATACACGAAAAAAAACCCAAACAGATCTCATATTTTTACATAGACTTGAATTAAAGGAAAGAAATGTATGTATCATTCTAAAGCAGGAAGGGGAAGTAAAATCTGGGGAGAAATGGTTGACATCACTTTTCTAAGTTTGAGCAACCAGGGAGGTTCAAGTGGAGTGCTTAAAAAATGGGACATCTGTTCAATGTTGTGAAAACCACCATTCCTTTAAATTGATTTATATACAATATCCATGACATTTCACAGGAAAATACAACATTTGTTGGTCTAGAACTTATATTCAGGTCTAAAAAATGACTTCTTGATTTAAGAAAAGTGGTAGAAGGCTGTGACTGGTGGCAGATTTGCAAAAAGCAACAACAGTCAAGAAGTGTGAGTAATAGAAGTAACATTTCAGAAAGAGAAGTGAATAAACTGTATATGCAGTTAGCAACTTAATCTGAGCCAATCCCCAAATCTGTCCTCCAGCAATTACGAAAGGGTCATGCAGACTCGTTGGAATGATGAAATACATAGAAAAATATATGTTTAACCTCTTTGAACCAGCAGCCAGAAAAATACAGTACAATGATGCTGGATGGCTTAACATTTCGTAATGAAGTGTTAAAGGACCTGGAGGAATAATGAAATACCCTAACACAGAGGTAATATAATAGTAAATGAAAATCAAAGCAGCACATATTCAAGGAGAATACGGACACACAGCGCAAGCAAGTTTTCACTATCTATCAACATGGTACTGGATCAAAAGAAGAAACCCACAAACCTCTGGACTAGCACAGGACACCTATAGTCCTAATATTTAATTTCTTTGTTTAACAGACTGGTTATATATTTTCAAAACACTCCAGAACCTTAATATGGTTCATAAACTGCTGTTATTTTGTACTTGATTACTAAGAGAAGATGTGAAATACTGGACCTTAAAGAGATTTTAGCAAGAAGTTGGAGCTATTATCTCATGCTGAGACTCCTGCTATATAACATTGATTGGTTAGAAAAAAAGACCCTGTCAGCCCCTTTTGCTAAGAATGATTTCTGAACAAACATAGCTTTCCCATATGAGGTGATAGCTTAAAAATAGGATTATATCTTACCACATACATTTTTTTACAAATGAAGTGGTGACATCAAACACAGTAGTTGTTGGCTTATTTAAAGTTCACTTCTTAACATGGTATCTCCACTCAGTATGACAGGACAGAGTTAAGAGCTCAGCAGTAAAATTCAAAAATTTGCCATTTATACAGGAAAAAAAAAAATAATAATGGTAGGTTGAACCATTCCCAAAATGAAACTCATAATAATTCTGAGCAAATGACTGCTTTTAACAGTTATTTACTCTATTTTATAGCACAATGTTAACCTAAGCCATAAAACATAATGACTTGGACTGCAGAAGTGGCAGCACTTTTTAATTTTCATTCCAAAAATACTAATACATACTGTTTGTAACTTTTGCTTTAGTGCTTTGTATTTAATGTGCAGGAATTTGTTGTAAATTGCTATAAAAATTGGAATTAATTTCTAAAGCAAAATAAAAGCAAATTATTTCCTTCTGAACTCCTCAACCATCTCCTGGACCCATAAAATAGTTTCTTTTATTGAACTACTCATGAAAAATGTAATGTTTTTCCAAAGCAAAGTTCTCTGCAGTGATGTGCCAAGTGATCTGATCATAATGAGGGAGCTGGGTAACCATGGAGTTTGTTTTCATCTACTTCATAATTACGTTGCTTATAGTTCATGTTTTTAGCCTGGAGCTACCACAAAAACTTTCTCAGCGTGTCTGACTGCCAAATCAGTTTTTCTGTCCTTGGTCTCTACAGCAGCCGTGGCTGTTTGAAGCCTTTCTGATGGGTATCTAAGTGGTCTCAGGCATAACACCTTGTGCCTAATTGAAGCTAAAGTACTCTACAAGGTGAAAATCAATGTGTGGAGGGGAGAGAGAGTGATAGAAGCTGTCAAATGTCATTTCTGACAAGCACTTTTGGCTGTAAAGGAAACACAGGCCTCTCATAAGATGGAAAATTATAGTCCCAAGTCTTTGTTTACTAGGTGTTCTCGTTCTCAACCCCCTAAAAAAATTAACTGATTGAACCACTTAATTTATTTTTTAAAATTAGCAGAACCACACAAAAATTTGAGAGTGACAGAAGCCTTTACTCAGAGGATTGCTGAGAAAGCAAAAACTAAATTTCTCTGAGATTTTTGGAATACAAACAGTGAAGAGAACAAGCAGAGAAAGGTGACTTTCTAGAGTCAGTTCTAACAAACAGGAGACAACTGGATGAAAATCAGAGGAGGAAAGGCAACTCTGATGGACTGCCAACAATATGACAACATTTATTAGTAAAGACTAAAGAGAGTGAAAACAGAATATTAAGACCAAGAAAATGTGTGAAAAGCAGACTCAAATAAACTCAGAGCTTTGCAATTATACTTTCGTGGAAAACAAATCCGATGAGGTAAAAAACTGGGTTCTGAAAATTTAGTTATTGTTTTAAAAATTATATAAAGGGCACAAGTGTAAACTACAGTGACAGATGAGATAAAGTGAAATAGGTCATAATGAGTTTTTCAGTCACTTAAAATTTAAGAATGAAGAATAGAGATGTAGAAATCAGGTAATTTGTGAAAGATCTTAAAAGAATAGTTGGAGCATGAGGAAAAGAATAAAGAGCCAAAGCTCAAAGCAATCACTGCTGGCAAGAGATGTGAACAGAAAGAATACCAGCAAAAGGGCTCGACAACTCCCAAGGGACCAGGGAGCTATCAACACATGATATCAAGAAACTGAAAGTAAATCTAATGTCTTTTTTGCTAGAGTCTTCACTAAAAGGTCAAGTTCAGCCAAACAGGCAATACAGTAAATGCTCATGACAAAAGAATGAGTCAAGCTATAGAAGGATAAAAACAAGCCTGAGATTGCTGAAAGTATTTAGACACTTGTAAGTCAGCTGCCCATGCCCATTTCCACTCCAAGGCACGTAAACAAATAATTTCAGTAATGTCAGAGGCATTAGCAGTCCTTCTGGAAAATTTGTGACAATAAGTGAAACTCCAGAAGACTAATATAGCAAAAATAACATCCACTTTAAAAGTGAGGGAGGATAATAAAAATAAAAATTACAAAGAGTCAGCTTAACTTCACTGATACAAATTAAGTACAAAATTTGAAGAGGGAAGATAATATGGACACAAACAAAAGCCAACATAGTAGTCAAACATCTTATTTTCTTCCACAAGATAAGGAGTTTTTGTGTGAAATACAATGTTTCATGTCAATAAAATGCAAACACTTTTAAGACAACAAACCAGAGGACAGAGTGTGCTGAAATATTTTGGGCAATTGTACTTTCACTAGTGAATCAGATGTTAGAAATTGTCAATTTCCAATAGGCAAGCAGCATTCTGGGAGAAAGAGGTAAATAAGAGTCCTAACACAGAATTTGCAAGGGCTCAGCCAGCAAAAGGTCTTGTTTCCAATGAGGGACATTGACCACACAAGGTTCAGAATTGGAAGGGAAAGAAGAACAGTAACAGATCTGAGAGAGGGTGCTTACAAAGAACATTTGAAACTTTGGAGTAATCTAGTTTGGAGAAGATGAACAGAGTGGCATGCAACTGATGTGCAAATGTGATACAAAAGAGGAAATAAATTGTTCTCCACACTGAGTGTAGGTAGGGAAGAAATGAAGGTTTTAAAGTTGGACATGAAACTAAACTCCAGATTAGGAATATGACTTCCTAGTGAGAAGACTACACAAGAGCAGAAATCGATTTCCCAGGGAGACATTAGAAATCTTGGTTTTTAAAAGCAGGTGGGGCAGACATTTTCAACACCAACATGAGATCAAGGAAACGGACCAGATTATCTCACTTTCCTGTATATCTACCTGCTTGGCCACAGAAGGAAGGGCTAGAGGGAAAGACAAAACCAATTCAAGGTGGAAAAACTTACTGAGAGAACTGGGTAAAATTCACCTCTCTGCAAAAAGTGAATACCAGGTCTGTGTAACATGAAGGTTTTCTCTAAATCCTCCAGATTAAGTGGCACTTAAGTGCTCTACTGGAATTACACTGTAATCACTGATCTTCTGAACAGGAACCTTCCTGTCTCTTCCAAAATAAAGTGAACCAAAACCTCTGAATTGCTCTTGTTATTTCAATTTAATCTTGTTTACTGCATTATTGCCAGGAACTAACCAAAACCAAAGCCCCACTCTGTTAAATATTGTATTAGAACAGAAGAATGAATAGGTTTTTCACCAGAGGGCTCATGGTTCGAAGGTAGACACAATTTATTCTTTCCGCTTCTTTTTTTTTTATCTTTAGATCTCTGAGGAAATGTAAATACACGTTTTCAGTATAGATATATTATATTTGAAATTTCAAGGAAAATTACTTTTTATCACACTAATTTTCAGTGCTTACAGTTTTCCACAATAAACATTCTAAAAGTTGTACTGTTTGAGGGCTATTTTTAATAGGTTGGGATTTGAGTGTTTTGAGGTTTAGGGGCATTACTATTTTAAATGTTTCTTCATGTAAAATGTCTTTGTAGTTGGAAAAATATTCTATTAATTTGCAGTTACCAGTACCTGAGAACAGAACTAACTACAACAACTGTATCACGCTAGAAATTTTTTGTCATTTCTGAATTATATAACCTGTATTTTGTTTTTCCAGTCTGAATCTGATTTTGTAAGCCAATACAGTCTTATTTCAGTACAAATGTAACTCATGGCTATTGTCAAACATTCCAAATCTTTAATGTGAGTTAAAGAAAACAACAACTCACATGAAGAACATATTGCATGAAATGACTTTATGGGTTTTAAAACTCCTAAACTTAATAGTTTTATCTCAATGTCTTTCAAAACTATCCATATACTTTCAAATTATTGAAACAGTTTTGCTATGTGGTTGGCACTTTAAAGTGTATTCTTTCAACATAGTTTTGCTGGAGCGTGGAGGGAATGAAAGCAACATCACAAAATTAGAGAAATTAGAGCATTCTGCTCATGGCAGAATGTATTTGCAGTGTGAATGAAACAAATATGCAAATGTTGTGTGCCCTGTTCTAGAGAACACATCACAAAACCATATTATGTACATGACTTTTGTCTTATAATAGATGAGAAAAATGTGTTTTTAAAAATTTTGCTAAAAATGGAATTCCTGTTATAAATGCCATTGTATTAATCCCAAGGTGGGGGTTTTTTTCACTGTGTAGGTTGTCTGTTTGAATAACTATGATTTTATACTATTTCTTCAAAGAAATAACAATTTATGACATCTATAGTCGGTGTTGATCGAACATCCAAACTATAAAGTTTGTTTTAAAATAATTCTTAGCATTCTCTCATTAGAGACAGTGATTATCTTAGGCAAATACCAATCAGCAAATTTCATAGGTTTTTGTATTTCACTTACAATTTTGTTCTTTTAACCATGTGTTGAAGCTGCATTTACTGTATGTATAGGTGTCTGAACTTTGTTGTTTTTCTCCTATCATTTTCTCCATCCCCTTTGTAATAAGCAAATTGAATTTCTGCAAAATTCTAAATGGCTATTTTCTTTTTGTCAAGCTTTGTTTGTGACTCTATTTCTATTGATCATTACACTTTCTTTCAGATCTTTTTTCTTATAAAAGGGTTAAATTATCAATACATTTACTCTGGGTCCAGTTATTTGGCTTTATGCATATACATACTCAGCTTTACTAGACCAATTAATAAACCTAATCCACTGATCTTATTTTCACCTTCTTTGTTGAGTAAGAATGGACTGAAACACTTGTGTAAAGTTTGGCTGTGTGTTTTCATGATTTTTTGAAGCAGGCTATGTGTGCAAATTTAACCAAAAAATAAACCATTTGCAATCTAAAAACTTTTCTAAAAAAGTTTTCCATAGTAACATCTCTGTGACTACATCCTTGCTAACAGTTAAAAAATAAAAAAAACACAGTGAGATACATCTGGTTTTATGCAGGGCTTGAGTTAAACTCAGTAATACATCAGTCACAGAAGCTTCTCCATTTCATATTTAAAATTATTACTAATAACATGTACATAAAAATCTGAAATGCATTTATCATGAATGTTATGTATTTGATAGAATATGAAAATAGGCGGTATCAATAAAAGTATAACCTGAAGAAAAGTTCAGCAATTTTTTTAAAAAGTATTTCAAGTAGAATTTCAAATGATAATATTTTTTTTTATTTCCACATTCAACACTGCAAAACCAGAAAATATTTTTTAAATTTTCATTGCATTTGATTGGTAGCTTAATTGGAAGGACTGTAATTTAATGGGTTCATTACCTTACAATGAACCCATTAATCCATTTAATTCATTTACAAGGCTGAAAACCTGACCAAAGCTTGCTGTAATAAAAATGAGGCAACAGTTTTACCTCATTTGACTTAATCATTTTTAGTATCTTTAAAAATTTTAAAATACACAATGCAAAATATTTTATATTATATAATAGAATATCTAATTTTATAGTTTGCAATAGTTGTAGATTTAAACATGCATTTTATTCACTTACAATATTTATGTTTTGGTTTGAAATTTGGAAAACATTTATGCAGTTTTTCCTCTTGGCTTTCTTGAAAGATACTACAGTGAAGTGGCATGGTCCAAAATCTGTTTGCACATTATAGCAATTAAAAATTATACAATATTATTGCTTTCTTTATGCAAATGAGAAGTGAAATAGCCTTGAGATGATTTAGATACACCCATAAATCAGACAGGCTAAACAAAGTAAGCTTTGCTTTGCACAGATGTGACAGCCAGATGTGGATCTGCTTTTTATTTCATAGCTGTAATCTGTACTGGATTTAAGTTATTTCCTGAAAAATAAGGCATGCACTCAAAGCTGAAACATCACTAGTTGCTTCAGGTCAGTAATTGTTTTTAGCAGGGATCATTTCTCTGTTTGGTCTCTTTCTCTGGGGAAGAGGTGAAACAAGAATTGTTGTTTCAGGGCTTTTTTTTTTTTTTTAAGAGTTCTTAAGAAAGGCCAGCAGATTTAATGGCATCCAGACAGCAGAATCTTAGTTTTCTACTTGTTTCAAAAATTCATTCAAATTATTAAATAGTTTTTGGCAAGGGGTGCAAAATGTTTTCACTGTGACAGGTTTGTTTCTATACTACATTAAGTTATCACTCTTTCAAGCCAAAATTAGTCTATATCCCATGATGATCATGTTTTAGTATAGGGAGAGTGTATTATTGGCAGGGTCCCTCAGCGGAACTGGTTGCTTTCTTGCTTTTTTGTTCTATACAGTTGCTAATGTCTTCTCTATAATTAAGACACCAAGGTTTTTCCTTGGCATGCACATTCTTCCAGTTAAAGGTAATGGGTGAAATATTGTCCTTGCTTATGTGGTCATGATCTCCAAGAACTCAACAATTTTATTGGAAGTCATGAACAAAAAACATCTAAAATTTCAGTTGTGATTGCCTGTATGGGATTCAGGAAAAGTGCTAACATGTATCTGTTCTTTGTACAGTCTTTATTCCTGTTGCCTTGAAAATGAATATTCCACATCTAATTCCTTGCTCTAAATCTAACCATTTCCTGTTCCAAATTAGTCAAAAACACCTAGGTGCTTGATAGTAGGAACTCAAGATACTGATGCTTTCACAGAAAAAAACAGTAGTCAAACACCCTCCACTTGTAAATAGATGAAGCAGAAAGATGACCTTAAAATATACAGTGTGTCAACTTTGTTTAGGCTTTCCTGTTTATCTGCTTTCTGTGGACTTTTCCTGTATCCAGACACTGATTTGCCTGGATTGTCTGACAGCTACTAGGCAGTCATTGTCTTTGAACCTCACAGCTCTGCCTTACTGTGAAGTTCAGTGTTCTGAAACAATGGGTAAAGAGCTGTATCAGACTGGGTTATGCTCATCAGGAGTTAGCCACACTGAAGATCCCCTTTCTCTTCTGAGAGCAGCACAATTATATCTGTGGAGTGTTACTGTGATGCAGATAGAAACACATAGCAACACACACAACAGGTGTTCAGGCAGAGAAGAAGAAAGGAAGAAGATTCTAGTTTATTGTTGACCTTGTATATATAAGTTTCTGGACAGTGATCAGAGATTGGACAGAGAGGTTACCACCTCTCCATCTTCACTGGTCACTGGAGAAGTCCATAGGTGATATCTTTTACAAAGGAATACAAACATAATTCTTGTTTATCTTACAATTCATGAGAACTGACTCCACTATACTAAAACAAATCAGAAGGCTTATTTTCAGGGACAACAGTGGAGTTAACTGGAAATCATTTGTTCTAGTCCTTTTTCCTGTATGTTCTAAACAAAAGGTCTGTTTGGTTTGTTTTTAGACTTTCAAGGCTTCCTTTAACTGTAGCTAATTCAAGCTATACAGACTTGTAAATTTTTATTTTTTCTAGGGGTTTATGACCCCAGAAATCTATATGGAAGTAATTTGGTAAGTAGGAAAAGGATCACTTCTCTTTGTCCCTTTAGAAAGACATGTCCTTGAAAGAACACATAGTAATGCTGTCAGATAGACCAAGGTTATAAACACCTGGTTTGATACCAGTCCATTAGAAAGTAACATGGACATGAAGCATGATGCAGCTGTCTTGCAGTTTTCTGTACTCAGATTATCTGACTGCAGTTTTAGACATCTTCATTAATTCAAAACTGATAGCTATAATTCAGCTTCTCCAGTTACAGTATTCAGCATATCAAGCCAGTTTTAAGGGCCACGGTCTTTCCAGACAACACCTCTTTCCTTTTTTTCCCCTTTTTATTTTCTATTTTCTTTTCATCGTTTGATGAACCTTGATGCAGATCAGCTATTTACCTGATGTATATTTCATATTTCGTTTTTGTTAGGTATTATTACCTTGGATAATGTGGCTAGCTCCTGCTAATCTGGAAAAGTAAATAAAAATAGGCAGATGTAATTTGTTTATTTGGGCAGACAGGAGGTTAGCAAGTAAAGCAATGTTGGCATGGGAGAGTTCTCAAGTGTAATGACTCAGTATTAATTTAAAAACAGACTTAGAGAGTGGTCAGTTTACAATTTAAAATCTGTCTGAATAGATCGGCTTGCAAATCTACACTACTTTTGCTGTGTTTTTCATAAAAGTGTTTTGTCCTGGAACATGGTAAAAGGGCAAATCCTGGTTGTAGTCCATCTAGAATGGTTCTCTGATAAACAAATGTCTGTTGTTTTGTCATGATAAGAATTACAGGACTCTTTATTTAAGTCTGTTTATTGAATTTATAATGTTAAGTTCGCTTTTAAAAGTCAATTTGGGTTTCACATAAACAAGGTAGCAAAAATGTTATCCTGCTTAGTATTACTGCTTGTTGCTTCAGTCCATCACTTGCCTTTATTTCCACCACGATGAACAATCTCCTTAATTTATCATCTCATAAATCAAAAATTGAAAACATTTTTATGTATTTCAATATCAAACATTCAGGGTAGTTTACAAATGGCAGTCCTGGATGATGCTGAATATTTTGCTCTTGGGTTTGTGCTCAAAATACGAAATTTCAAAATCCAGACTTCAGAGAAAGATCTGACTGGCTAGAAAAATATATACTTTAAATAGAGAATATGGTTGGTTTAAGTCACAGTATTTTTGAGAAAGACTACATGAGCCCTCTGTAGATGTCTTTATAATGAGCTTCCACATTAATTTTAAGAAATCAGTATGATGTGCTGCTTGCAGATTATAATGTAATTCTGTAATACAAATTAGATCAGCTTTGAATGTCTTTGAAATGTAGTGTGTTAAAAATGGTATGTACAGGTTAAAAGATACAGATTCAGAAACCGGGATTTACATGAAATTATCACACATGCTTTGATAGAGTCCTAGACTGATTCAAAAGAGCAAGTTTCATATGAAGCTGTCTCATTTTCTTTGATAGCCACCTTGATCTTTATGCAGTCATCTATTAATTATATTACAGATAAGGTAAATAAAAGTGTTGAAATATTGAGATCACAGCCTCCTTTTTTCTTGTGAAGACTAAAGGTACGCTGCTATGAAGTCAGTGAGCAACAGGGAATGATAAAGGTATTCTTTAGCTGTCAGACAGTATTTATTTTGACACGTGACTGAAAGATCTAGAGTTCAATAGCTAAGAGCATAACTGAAAGGGTAAAACTTATATGTGATCTAGACCAAAGGTGCTATA
The DNA here is from genome assembly GCA_032173965.1 of Sitta carolinensis. Lineage (NCBI taxonomy): Eukaryota > Metazoa > Chordata > Aves > Passeriformes > Sittidae > Sitta > Sitta carolinensis. The sequence goes on along the minus strand of CM063284.1, from coordinate 90,295,910 downwards.
AGACAGTCTATGAATTTTCCGAGGTCAATGCACTGGATAACACTCTGAAGGTTTTCCTGGTGGAATTATATTTCACTCAGTTCTCACAAGACTATGCTGTGAGGGGCTGTAAGCCTCATCCTGCCATGTGCTGATCATGCCATACAACTGCCACTAGCACCACTCTGCATTCCAGATTGTTTCCTCTCAGGTTTGGCCTCTCTGATTGCCTCACACAAACAGCTTGAAAGCTTTAACCCTGTTAGTTCTAGAGGAGACCATCATGCTCAGTACAGACTAAACATAGAAAATTTGCTTATTTTATCAGCGTGAAGTTTTCCAACTTTTTTTTTTATTTAAAGGAAGCAACATTTAGCTAATGAGCTACACTGTCACTGTTACACCGGTGTCACTGCAGAATACTCTGTCTCAAGAAATTGGCTTACCTGCTTTCTCTTTAATTCAGAATTTACCAAAACCAAATTCCTTTGCTTTTAGTAAGCCTTAATAGAAATGTGAAACCTATAAAAGGTATTTATCACTGAAGGATGGAATATTCAGCTGAAATAAATGCATTTGTTCACCTTAATATTAAATTCCAGTGTCCTGCCCTCTGTAGATAATGGAACCTGCCATGAAAAGAAAAAAGCAATCAAACCATGTGTATTTCTGTTAGAACAATACCTTGATTTAAACAAGCATGCAAGTCCCTATACAAAACATTTGTGAGTGCAATAGGTTTAGCTCAATACTTTGCTTTAATAGACGTTGGAACTGTCTGAAGACTACTACTCAAGAGGTCTTTTTTCGTTTTTCTTTAGATGTCCACATATATTTAAATTTTAAACTGATATTGCTAACATTGCATGATATGGCTCACTCGAGATCATCAAAAGTTAGTTACTACACCTCTTTCCATTGATGTGCTAAAAATGTGAACTAGCAATATGCTCATAAAGCAATCTAGATTGCTGTATTAATTATTGGTGCATTTCTTCTTTAAGGGATTGTTTACCTAATTCTGTATGTTTCAGTCATAGTCTTTAAAGGGTTTATTGTCCAAACATGCATATCATTCCTACCTCCATTGATGATATTTATGCTATAAACCTATGAAGAGGGAAAACAGTCCCTATGCTTTTAAAAGTAGTTTATATAAATATTGCAAGAAGAAACTATTCAGAACCCTGTCCAGTATTTTTCTGTACTAAAGTTCTTTTGTAAACTCACTTTGTAGTCAAGACAGATGAGTTTTTTGTAAGTTTATTTTACTCAAACCAAGGAATGCAATTAGGTGACTTTTATCTAAAACATAAATCTGCTGACTTGCTGCTAAAGTTTTGTAAAATGAGGAGGCAGGCAATGGTTACAGCAAGAATTTCCTAGACTACAATTCTATAGGTGCTTATTCCTAATTTTGTGGTTTTCTCACAGAATCATTATGTGCAAAAACCCTGTGAAGCTATAGTGGCTATAGACAAGCTGAAGAAAGTATGGAGAACAGAAGGAAAGAGATGAACCCAAATCCCCTGGAAAAAAAAATATAGAAAGCTATAAAAACATTACTCTTCTTGTAGGATGACCAGGTGTTATCCTCTGTTAGATAAGTTTTCATCAAGGCCAATGTTATGCTGTGTGATTTAAGATCATCTTTGGTACAAGACAAAGAGTGGTAATATCTGTGCATGAAAAATGTGTTTTAATGTAGCAATGCATTAATGTAGAGAAGGATACTTATTAAATAAATATGTATTTTTTCCATAAAACAGAACTGGATTATTGACAAGAAAGGATGAGCACTTTGGCTATTAATAACATAGCTTCAACAGGTTTCCATTCATAGGCTAAATTTACTGCAAAATACATTTTCTACGGGGTATGAATGTTCTTTGCTCTTCTGGCCTTTGGGTGATTACTCTAAAATCTGAAGTCAAAACTGAAAAGTGATGTGTGCTTATAAGTCATGTGCATGCTTGACATTTTTGAAAACTACTTCCTGAACTATGTATCAGACCACACAAGGTATGCTTTTATGGACAACTTAAAAATATACAAGACTTTGTTATGTAGATTTACCTTTTTTGGTTGTTGGGTCTTGTTAAACTTTCTCAGGGGTAGAGTATTGGAAAGGGGGATTAAAAAAAACCAAAAAACCAATTGTCATAGCTCTCTTTTCATGCCAGTATAAATACTTGAATTTTCAGACACTATACTGTAGTAGAAAAGTAATACATTCTGTCTTTTTATTGAATATGTCTATTAAAATAATCTTTAAAATGTTAATTTATTTTTCCCTCTGAATAAACTTACATATATATTAATTAATATATACATGTCACCTGTTGTTTGGGTGCTCGGTTTGTTGGGGTTTTTTTAATTGCCATTTTTTCAGATTTGGTTTTAATTGTTAAAAAGAAAAATTATCTCTAAGTCATTCAAAACAGTATCAAATTCAGAAGCAAAGGCTCTCCAGATTACCTTCAAATGGTTCTGGATTGTCGGACATAGACTAACATCTCATACGTGAACGACCATGATATGGCCAAAGAAAAACACAGTGCACAAACTAGCTGGGGACACTGGAGGTGCAGCCAAATTCTCTTTTGTTGTTCTGAACAGATCTTTGTCCTTGCAGCTGTGAGAGCTGGCACTGGCGTGTTACTTGTTGATATGCACAGATACAAAAGTTGTGATAACACCATGAGAGTCATTAGAGAGGGCTGAAATCAGGTGACATCTACCAGGGGGCAAAGCAATTTTCAAGTAGAACATTTGCCTTTAAGGGCAAGTAGCAGATGAGCAGGAGAGGGATTAGAATGTTTTCTGGTTGATAGATTTATCGGGGTTTTTTACTTCGGTACCTTTTTTCTGGCTTTTACAACCTGTTTTTTCATCTCTTATGGACTATATTGGACAATAAGAAAAATTCACTGATTTTGCTTGAATTGACTGTGGCTGAACCATTTAAAGTAGAATGTTGGAGTATTTTTTTTAGCTTTTATACTAAGATTTTATCTTTCATATAGTTTTCTTCTGATATGGATAGTTTCCAAGTTACATGTAGGTATACCACACATTAATATATTACAGAAAGTATTTTTAACAATAAAGCAAACAGTTACTTTTTTTCTGCTTGGTTAAAAACTGTCTGCCCTTGTTTGAAAATAAAAATAGGTGTTTTCTTGCAGGAAAATCTACATCCACAAGACTAAAAGACACAGCAAAGGTAGACTATCTGATGTCAGATGGGGAATTCTGAGACAATGCTGCATTGACAAATAATTGGAAGAGCTTGATATATCATACATTTTGAAAGGTCACCCACCCTATGATAACAGGGGTTGACACTTTAGACCCTGGCTTCCTCTTCCAGATACTACATGTCTGGGCAAATCCAGCAGTGTAGCACACTACTGATCACTCAACAGATTTCTGCACCTGGTGATGACAGACCAAGCTTCATCTACCTCTTTGCCCACCCTATTCCAAAGCCACACCATATGTAATCATGTATGGTGTGCACTGTTACTGTAAATGCTTCTCAATACAAAACTAGTCTTCAAAAGGAATTTTAAACCATCTCACAATGCATGTAAAGCTGTAGTGCACAAATGAGACAGGAAATAGTGCATCACCTTTTCCGCTAAATCTACAGAATATCCATCTAACACAAAATAAAGAACATTGTTGCAGCAAGTGTAGGTTCATTCAGAGCTGATTAGGAGGTAGAAATTATACACAGAACCATCCATAAAAATTATGCCATTTTTTACAATTTTTCATTCTTGTTCTAATTTTTCTGCAAGCTAGTCATGGGATGCCCCTGTAACTCCCACTGATATATTGACATAAGAAGTTTTGAAAGTTTGTCTTTCTCTAAAAATACACTTGAACTAGCTGAACTTCCTGATCTACTTCTCTCCCCAAAATAAACGAGTGCAATCTGTTTGAATTTGAGAAGTTGCTCTGAATACCCTTTAAGTGCTTTTGTAGAAGTGCATTTAACTGCACATATTATTCTAATTTTTTTTATTATGTAATATTCTTCATATAACAAATCCAAAGGATTTGACTGAAACATAAAAACCCAATATCCTTAATATGATATATTAAAAATTAGTAATTATATTTAATATTTTAACATTTATGAAAATCCTGAATTACAATAGATTATTTTGGAAAAGATCCCATGTTATTTGTTCCCTAATAGTCCCAGGGATATTTGACTTTTTCCAAAAGAAATATAAATCTTATTAAAAAAACTTTAGACTAAAGTTGGTGTGTGTACGTCTAGAGAGAGGTAACTTTCCTTTTCATCTTTTCTTCATCCAAATTCTGATTTCTTTGCCTTTGTCAGCTTAAATTAGGCTTTTAATGTTATTTTAGCATTTTTTATTTAATATGTACTGAAAATGGTCTGGGCCTAATGTTAGCACAGCTGTGAAATTTGATTTTTATCCTCTTTACTAAAGTACTTGCGGGAGTATAAAGATTTTTATAACAGCACTTCCTAAGGAGGTAAAACAATCAATATACTATCATTAAAATAAAAAAAAAATTTAAAAAGCAGATAATTTGCACAGTACTCTTGACCATAGCAGTGATTAAATACACACTAGGTAGGGACACCCACTGCTTGTAAGCTGATAAGGATAATCTGGACACTACCATCCACTCCTGCTTTTTATGTATCCAATTCTGGCACTGTGACAACAGCTCCAATGTATTTCACAGAGTCTTGATAATTGAGTAGAAAGAACCTCGGGAGCTGATCTGATCCTACAAGGCCATATGAAATTGGGCTGCTCAGGGATGTGCCTGGCATAGTTTTGGATACTTCCACAGAAAATTCAAGCAATTCTTACACATGTTTGAAAACCTTTGTGGAGAAAAGATTATCAAAATATCTAAAAGTTGTACCTTCCATTAGTTGTTTTCTATCCTGTCACTGTGCAGCTGTGGCTAAAACCTGGATCTGGCTTTTGACATCCTCCAGGGTAGATGAAGACAGGAGTAAGACCTCCCTTTCACATGCTCTTCGTACTAATGAACAAAGATCTAAACCTCCCTGCAGGTGTTCTGCACCCCAGTCCCTTCTCAACCTAGTGGCTCTCTGATAAGCTCTCTCTGGCAAGTCACTGCCTGACTTACACTACCTGGGGAGCCCAAAACGGACACAGATGTTTCTCTCTTCAGAGCTGAGCAGAGGGGGACAGAGAATCCTTTGATCTGCACCACCCCCGGTCAGCTCATCAATACCCTTTGTTGAGAAATTATCTTCAGGTTTTCTTTGCAAATGTTTTGGTTGTAATGAAGAGTTTGCTATAGTTGGAAGCATGTTGCCTGCTCCTGAAGAAAACAGAAATGACCAAGAGGATGAAGACAGGACCTGTGTTATTGTGGCACTAGGCTGGTTTCTCTCAAGTTTCTCCCATGTTCCTGTCTGCAAAAGTGTTCTTGTTTGGCCTAGCCAAGATAGGTACTCTGAGCTTCTCCAAGATGATAGCTACCACTTCTTAGCCCCACTGGAAACACAAGCTTTCAGGCCGGAAATAAGCCACCTGCTATCTCATGGCAGCAACAAAGGAGAACCCCAGAGTGCTATGGCCTGGTTGCTCCTTGCCATCTTCACTCTTTACAGCTTACCATGGTGTACAACCCACTTTCAATGCATCCTTCTGCCTTTGCCTGTGCTCCCAGAGCTTAAGCTTTTACATCCCACACTGCTTTCTCTGAAGGCCTGATTACAGCCCACTCTCTTGAATCAGCCTCTGGGCAGTCTGGGGAAACCTGACCCCTATACGTTGCAGCAGTTTTGAGTCAAGTTTGGCATTGCTTTATTTTGGTCAGAAGCTTTCCTGGTTCTATGTCACACGAAGGAGATGGGGACAAGCACTGAGGGGGCTGGAGACCCATGTCTGCTGAAGCCAAAGTAATTTTGCAATATTGAAAAGAAAGTCAAGTCCTGTCCACCCAGCTTCTTCAACAGTTGGTATAGAAGAGATCCGCTTCTTTGTTCTACAGAGGAGAGCAGAAGCAATGCAGGTCAAAAAGAAGGTATTACATGAATGGCATTTTTGACCACCAGAAGGCTGGAAAAGATGATGCCCATGTCTTGCCTTCAGGATAGTCCTCCAATCCAGAAAATCACTAGCAGGTGTCTAAGCCACCTTTCACTGCCTCAAGACACTGAGCCCAGGCTAGGCAAGGTTGTGGACTACAGATGCTTCCTTGGTCTGCAGAAGAAATGAAAGAATGAATTTGTCCTTTCTGCAGGAACTTTGTTGCTCCTTTCTGGAGGGAATCTAATCCAGAGCCATGCACATGGGCAGTGGCTGCACCTCCTACTGGTTCCTCACCATTTCCTCTTCAATATCACCTCAATCTCCAATGGGTCTGGGCCCCTGGTGACCTAAGAGCAAAACTGTTTAGTCACCTCATGTATTCATTTTTTCTCTTCATGTATTATTTCTTGCCCTGACTCTCCATGTCCTTCCTTCCACAGGTTTTCTCCCTTCAGCTTGTCAAGCCTTATCAGGCGAAGGTGCTGGAATCACTTTTCCAGCAAGGAGTGGATTGTCTGCTGCAGATTCCCAGGGTGTAGTTGGTCTGGGTGCTTCTCATCAAGTCTTTGTGAAAAGATTTAGTTCAGGGCAGGCTTGCGACAATCTTTCCCAAGCTGAACTGGCATCTGCAGAAATCCTCTTTCATCAGACAGTCAATTTGTAAATTCCTTCATGCTCCAATCAGAGCTGGCAACAAACCCCCTTTTCTTCCTTACACCCCTGACTGCTCCAAGGCCCCTCAGTGACCACAGATGTGTCACACAGCAACTTGAGGGATAGTCCTGTGGGTGGACTGTTTTAAATGGCTTTTAAGGTGCAACAGGTTACCCAGTCTGGTCTGTCAGGTGGCAGGTGACTGCAAGGGGCTATTGAGAGATACATACCTCTATTTCCTCACTCCAGGATTTGAAGTCTTCCCTCAAAGCCATCCAATGAGGGCTTCTACAAGAATGTCTGGAAACCTCTCAGTATGCCAAAGAAACATTCACTCCAGTTCAGTGGGAGAGCTTACACATACATTTCTTGTTTATCATTCTCTCATTCTTCACAAGTTTACGAAGAGAAAACAGAAAATATCAGTAAAGGTAAGTTTTTATTAAGATTTGTAATTATTCAGTAAGAGTACTTGTTCCAAATCTCTGTGTAATCCAAGATCTCTGTGCAACAGTGAAAATAAAACATTAAAGTAAAATACATTTTACAATTATATTTTCAATAATTCTACTTTCAACTTTTACCACCATTTAAAAAAAAAATTTACTGTCTACTTTACATGCTTTTTCCTGATAAGACAAATATTGGTCACTCACGACCAAGACTTCTGTCTTTTTTTGAGAGGTAATTTATAAAACCTTCAGCATTACACAAGACCAAAATTGTATGCCATTTTTCTAATATTATTGTATACTCTATATAACTAATAGTATTATTAAAATCATAATTCTCAAAAATGTGGTCTGGTATCTAAACTATTTTAGATCAATGGCATTACTTCCTTAAAGCAGTGTTGAATAGCTCTTTCATGAAAACTGAATAATCTGTTTCATGTTCAGTAAAAGGTAATCATAGAAGTTAATCCTAATAAATTGCAACAAATTAAGAAAAAATTCAGATTAATATAAGAAAAAATTTAGATTAATATACCATGCTGTTTACTTAACTGCTTAAAAACTGTTATGTACCTAAAGATGAACTTTAGAAAAGACTCACAGAATTGTGTTTTAAATTATGTGGAGGAGTGTAACACTGTCATTTCCATCATCACTAAGACGCAGAAGATTGAAAAGTCACTTTCATATAAACCCACAATAAAACTTTGATGATATATTTGTCACACTAGCAATAACAGAACTATAATACCATAGTTACTATAGTTGTAGTTTTACTTACAGCCATAGATGTTAAATACAAGGATTTGACGAAAGAAACTGTCATTCTATTATCTGTTAGTTAGTATAGTCAGGCAGTTGTCAGTAGCACTCCATCTCTTTTTTTGACAGAATTAAGATCTATTTTTTTACTAAAACTATCCTGGATAAGCTTAGATCAAGAAGTAGCTTTTCTGTGTTACTAGAAAAACAAAGGTATTTACTGTCTACATGAAATTAGTTACATGTCATGTAACTAATACATGGTGTAATAATTGTGTGCATGTGTCACACCATTGAATGTGTTACAGCTAGAAACTAGCATAGTTTAGATGCAATTTTTATATTCACTGGTTTTGGTTATGTTAAGAAAGGTCTCTGTATGTGTGTGTGATCTGTACACTGTACTTTGAAGCAGGAGAAAAAAATTATTAATCTTTGTACATTTTATATTTGATGTACTTGAGGGGAAAACTTAAAAATTAAAAAAAAAAACTAAAAAAGCTCACAAAATTTAAAAATATCTTGGTCCATTTCTCTTAACAAATTTTATCTGAGGGACTAAAAAGAGGATTTACTAGAAGTGTTTATCTTCTGTGAGCCATAGATTTTTTGAGTGTTTGTGCAGATGCATAGAACAGGAGGGTCAGCTTAAGAAATTGCCCATATAAAGGCATGGTAAAAGACCTGAAAAGAAGACAAAATCTAATTCAAGAAGCATCAAGGACCCAAGTGCTATGATTCATCTTTTTCCTACATGAATTTTTGCTCACAGGTCTTTATAAATATTCCAGCTGATTCTACAATGATTGTGAAGATAGACCTACCAAAAAGTGTGTCATTAACAAAACTAAAATATGCAGAGTCTTTGCTGATTATAATCCATTCTTCACTCTTGAGAAGACATTGACTCAAATGCTAGTTGACTTTCTTCTCTGCTTTGAAAAACAGTACAGGGTTGTGAGATTCTACCTAAGGAACCTGCTTTAGGACCAGATGAAACATATGCTTAATATCACACTGGGATATCTGGAAGGATTTCTTTAGTGTATAAAGAAACACAGTATTCCCTATTCTTTCACTTCATTAGCAGCACATATTTGCTTCAGCTTTGAAATAAGAATTTATTACTTTCCTGTCTAAAGATGAGTCAAATATTGGCAAGCAAAGAAAAATCTACAAACATATACCTTTGTTTTATATGCTCAGAAATCTCTGAATAGTCCCATCACAATTTTAAAACCAAGGAACACCCTTCCTCCTAAATTAGGTAGCTGCTGTAAAGCTCCATTTGTAACAGCTTTTAGAATACAAAATGTCTTTGAAGGGATACTGAAATATATCTTCAGAAACATTTTCTCTTTATTTAAACATCCTGAAGGCAAGAGAAAGAGGACTGTAGTTTAACCCATCAACAAAATGAAGAAACTTAAACATCAGGAACATAAAAAAGTAAAAAGCAATAGTTATCAAATACCATATATATTTATGTGATGTTGCCATCAACATATATTTAGCCAGATAGATGCTGTCAGGATAAAACTTCAGGGAAGGTAAAAATTCAGGCTTTCACAGACTGAAGAAGCAGTGCTTGAGACCCTATGGATTAAAAGTGTATGAAGTGTGAGTGTCTTTCTCCAGTTATAGAGATGAAACTTCAATGTTTTCTGCCATGAGAATATTTTAGAGATAAATCAGACATCTGTAGTTTCAGCAAGTCCAACAAAGCTTTCTAAGGCAAATTAAAAAAAACAAAACACACACACAATATCACCTTCCCCCTTCTCCACTTCCTTCTCCCACAAAATCTCCTAGGTCCTGGAAAAGCTTTGTAAAAAAATTTTAAATTGACATATAGTACATATATATACTGATTTTTAATATGTACCTCTTGAAAATATCATGAAAGTGGAAAAGGGATAAAAGTTGTACTTATTTTGTAGTGACCTGAATTTAGCATCAGATGTTAAAATCAAGACATGAAATTTTGGTAGAGAGATAAAAGTCGGAACAGAGACCTGACCACATGCCGGATGATATTAGTGGCAGATGTGATCGTCAGAAGTGTGATGGCATTTCCTCTGAATAGGCGAATGTACTCTTCAAACTTTGATGTTAACATGATTAGAAATGAAAGTATGCTTTGTTCCTTTGCCTTCACATGGTCTCAATATTGGCAGTTATCGTTTACTTGTATTTTTAAATCAAATATTATCCTGCCCTGTATTCATGTGCAGATGCTTTGCACAATGCTGCTTTTTCTGTTGGACCTAAAAGAAAACTATGAATCATTGTACTGAACAGAAGCTAATTTTTTTCCTCTCTTTTACTCAATCCACACATTTGTATTTCCTAGTTTTATACTGGAAGCCACAGTACCATGCTTTCCACACAACAACGATATACCTATTACTTTGTCCATTGCCCCCAGAAAGCAATTAATTGACTGCAAACACAAATTTATTGCAAAATGACTGCAGCTTTATTAAGCAACAGGATTTACAGGCAATAACATAATCAATAGAACATTAATATATCACATAATTAAGCAGTTCTTACAAGCTGTGTCTGTAGACTTAAATATATGGAACATCATTGTGACTGGTGATAGCTGTTGTCCATAAACAATTCAAATCATGATTTCTAGAGAGGGAAAATACATATCCTCCCTTACATGCAGGGAAAATGTAATGTTTATCCCATACACATCCTCACTGATCACCTAAAAATTCTTACCTCTCCATCTTAAAAAATAACAGTTATGTAAGATTGCTACTATAACGCAAGTTAGAAAAGCAAGGTATGCTCCTGAGAACATACTGGGATCACTTTTTTTATATGAACTCCTATAAGTATACCTGGAAGTCAGTGATGCTTCCTGTATTTTGCACATTACTTGCATGGGCACAAGGTACAGCAAACAAAATGGATAAAATGTTAATTTTTGCACATTAGATTACTCCTGAATGTCTTTCAGCTTCTGCAGTAAATCTGGATGTACTTACGGAGTTCTGTGAACCTAAAATAGAGTTTACTATGTCCATGACTTATATTTGTTCATGAATGAATGACACTAGAGATGATGGAATCTGTTAAATGGTATCTCTCAAGAGCTGAAATGGTCTTAAACATAACTTTCCCAAAACTTGCATGAATACTCTCTGAAGTTATATTTTAGCCAAAATATTAATTATTCTTAATACATGGAGACATGTAAACCTGGAAAGCCATGTCTTCACTGCCCTACTGGAATGTGGTTCTGTTGGCAGCCCTGAGGTCAAATTTCCTGACCAAATTCCCTTACTACTTCCATGTACTTTTCAAATGTTCTCCTGCATATGGTAGGCATGTTGTTGCTTGAACAGGGAAATGTGTGGGACAGAACAATGCAAATATCCAATACCTGCAGGATATACGCCCCATACAGCCTCAATATCAGTGTTCTGTAGTGCGTCTCCTGAAGTACATAAGTCTATCCACTCTTATAAGACTTCGTAGAATTAGATTGTGATATCTTCATGCCATAACCCTGTTCCTCCTTTCTGCACTCAGAATGTCTCTCCTCAAAAATCATGGCACAGATACACCCCTCATTTCTAGGTACGGCACCCAAGCAACTGACAGTATGCTACTGCTGAGAAATCATCAAATCAGGAGAGAATCTGAACAGAATTAGTTTATTAGAGCTCAGTCTGGGAAAGTCAGATCAGCAACTCTAATTTTACAGAGATCACTGACAACTTGGACCAAGTCAACTTAATGCAGAGAGGAAAGCATTGACATATGGAGGAAGAAAAGTTGGTGGAGCCTTACAAGCCAAAGGCAGTAACACTGATTGGAAAGAGGCTGTGTATAAGGAGGTCCATCATAAGACTGCCGTCCAGCTTTTTCTATTCTTGGCAAGGAAAATGGGAAGACAGATCTCCAAACAAGTAACTCAAAACATGAAGGAGAAAAGAATGCCCCTGAAGTATACTTTAAAGGATACTTTAGGAATGTACTTAAAGGATACTTTCAAAGAGAAAGACACCAAAACATTTGCCATGCACATAAGCCTATGTATGAGTGACCTCTTCCTCCCATTTGTTTTGAAGGACCTTCCAACCTAGCAAGGCAAACTCTTAAGCTTCTTTGAAATCACTGCTTAAGGGCAGTGAGAACTATCCAAAGATACTCACTTCCCAGCACCTTGCTCCCAGGCTGGCAACCTCCTCCATTAAGCATCTCCAAATTATTTTTCCATCACATAGGTATGAGCACTACTCACAAGCCAGAGACTGGTTATTCTCTCACACTGTGTAGGATATAGCTCTGCTACACCTACAGCCATCTGAAAAACCCGTTTCGAATATATGCAGACTAACCTCCCTACTACAAATGAGGAGGAACAATTGTCTTTTGCTGATTCCCTACTCCACAAACTTCACTTCAGAGCTTTCCACGGAAATTACTCAGCTTTTCTAGGAAGAAAGATGAACAAATCTTTAAGAGAGATTTACAGTAGAAAATACCGAGACAGTGCTCATTCTCTAGAAAAGGAGGCAGAGTGAAGTAGATCACTTTTAGACCAGACTTTACTCAATTTCACTATTGCTCAGAGGGACTCTTGATTTACACACAACACACATAATAACTAGTTCTATCAATGCTGTCTGAACATGAGGATGAACATGGATGTAAGGCCAGAATTCCCTCTGGCAGAGAACTGTGTATTATCAAACACAACAAAAAATAACCAGATCAAAAGCAGTGTCCCAGGAGAATCTCACAATCTTATCCATTCTGGACACTTATGAATAACTGGGCAAACAGCCCAAAGCCTGATCTGGTTAGAATTGCACATCAGGTTTATACATTTGACAACAATTAAATATTTTTGCTCTTTCAAACATGTGTTTGTTCTCTGGACTTAAGGTCCTTTGGGACTGCCCTTAGCTCTACTGCTGTTTTCTTTGTCTTCCTTTTGAGATCAGCATGCACATGCTTGGATCCCAGGAGATGGGAGCCCCTGCACATTCAGGTATGGACCAATGGTCTCTTACAGAAGACCTGGGAGTCTCCAATCTCATTCCAAGGAAAGGTTTGAAAAACATGACTGCCAAGTGCAAAAGATATTCTCCCTGGGATCAGGGATATGAGATAATATGCTGCTTCTGACTAGGAGGTGCAACGCCAGCATTTTTCTGCCATGCTTTGAAACTAATGTAAGGAACGACTTCAGTCAGACAAAACAGTAGTATTCTTGGATCAAGACTAGCACAAGACTGGCCAGAACAACAGACTATGATGTTTGTGATGATGTCTTGGGAGCAGTATTCCATTCTTCACCTTCTTCCAAAGGTTTAGGAAAATTATATCCATATACACTAGGTAGTGAGTTCAGGAGTGTGTTTTCTGATATAGAATATTGACGGAGGCTGGTACTCAGTATGAATGATTTTTTTCCTTGTAGTTTTATAGGAAGTTCAATATTTTTTTCCCAAGTAATGGGGGAGAAGAACGTTTTCAGGTTGAAGAAGGGATAGTAGAGTCAGGAAGACATGGAGGTCTGGTCTAGAGAACACTCAGTCTGTTTGCTGACAGCAGCCTGCTCTTACAGGAACCAAGGGAGAGACTCCTAGATGCTAAGAGAACAAAGAAAAGGAACAAAAAGGAGATTATTGTTTGAAAGAGAGGACAAGAAAAGAGAGAGAAAAGATAAAAGTCTCAAATCCAGGAAAAGGTCCTGAGAGTATGTGATGAAGATGGCCAATGAACATTTACATAAATGGCCTTCAGCCATTCCTGTTCCATTCCAGGAATAACTGATTGAAGCAACATCCATGGTCAATGAGCTGAGAGCCATAAGTTCTTACTGTCAGGAAAAACTGTACAGATTGTGGATCCAAAGGTAAGAGCCACTCAAAAGAGATGCATGTGAAAACCCTTCTATATAGGATTTGTACTCAAGAACCAAAACACCTGCACTGTGGGCATGGACATTGAGTATTATCAAAGAGTGCTTTCCACAGAGATGTGACAAACTTGAATCAGTCTCTCAGAGCTTATGAGAGACTATCAAACAAATGTAGATATGCTCAAGTACCATAAGCTCAATATTATTCATGGGGGCAGGAGGAAAAAAGGCAAACCCAGCACCCTAGTGAAACCAAGAACCTGCACACAATCCTTGTGATGGAAAAGCAATCAAAAGTGACAATTTTGCTGGAGAGAACAGCACTTCTGCTATGCTTCTCTGACCCTCCATAAAATTTGTTTAAATTGGTAAGGGAGGACTTAGGCAAATTGTAAGGCTTGTCTTGCCTAAGAAAGCCATGTGTCTGGGAATTTCAAAGAGCAAACATCTTACAAGCTCCCTCTGAGAGCATCCTCATACCCACATAGTAGCTGCACAAAATTTAGCGCAAGATGAGACCTCATTAGCTTCCTGGTGGATTTACCACAGATTACCAGCAGTATACAAACTTCCTGTATTCACAGTATATCATCTTCTCTTGTCCACATATAGTCACTTAGATTCACAGAGTGGGCCTTATGAGCAAGGCCTTGGGGAATAATTGCAACATACGTGTGCAAACACATATGCAATAATAGAAGGCTATATAATTTTTTTAAATAGTAGTTGGTGACATGAATTGGTTTTACTTCCTCCTCTGCTCTATTGCTTTCATTTCTTATGAAGTTAGTAAGAAGACCACAATTAAGAAAATGTAACTTGAGAAGTAATTTATATGTTCTCCAAAGGGAGATTAAATTATGCTGAATTAAAGCAACAAAATCTTCTTAAGGTTCTGGAAAGTTAGCCACAGGAGGCACACATGTTGTACACCTCCATATCCCATTCCCTACAGAAGATTATAATCTCTTCCATTAGCACACTACTATGTGTTTTAAATTTTACCAGAGACACCATCACCACCACTACTCTCTTCATTGTATGAATGACAAATGGCACACAGTTTTGTTCTCATTTGTTCTTAAGAACTCCTTCTACTAAAAATTTCATGCTCTGTGACATTTACCAGTATTTGTTGATTCATATTCTCAAGCACATTCTGAACTGCTGAAATTCAGAGCAGCAGTGAAGTATTTCTGCTGTGTCCATCCTTGAAAGTCTCTTGCTCCCTCATACAATCTAAACCATGCCTGTGTCAGGTGAAGAAACTTTTCCTTTCCCCCTTTGTAGGAGAACTACACATATATGGATATGTTTACCACAATCACACTTTGCAAAACAATTTTTGTCAAGGTTTCAAACCAAATTTTCCTTTTTTTTGTAAAAAAAATAGCCCATTTTACATATAGTTTTGCATGTGAAGTTGTAAATTATTTATCCTTTTATAAAAAAGACTTCAGGTATTTGCCTGATGTTTTTAGAAATTGTTCATAAAACCCCTTGTTTATGAATTTTCCCAAATATTTCACCATTGTTTTTCTAGATATACAAGATACTAGTAAAACTGAAGAGACTAAGAGTAGGTCATTCAATCAATTCTTAACCACTGAAATACATGGAGTAATTTTAAAATATGGTTTTGAGTTAAAAAAACAGATAAACTAACAAAAAAAAAAAAAACAAACTTGATCTTAATTCTTGATCTTACAATTGTAACATTTTCTAGGGCAAACTGCTCTGGATCTTACTGGATGACTCCAGTAAGAATAAGCATAGTCTGAAAAAAGCAAATTGTTTTCACTACATAACTAAGTATTGATTTCAGTGTTTAAATCCAGACATGACAGCCAGAATGTTTCCAGTGACATCATGGGAGTTGATGACACTGTGGTGAATACATTATGAGTATGTGGATGCAGTTTAACTGCACCAGTTCTGGCTCTACCACTCACCTGTTGTCACTCTGAGTATCTGAAACATCCCATTACATCTGAGTCTCTGTCAAGTGAAAATCCTGATTCAGAGGCTCAGGTTCCCATTCCTACCATAAACAAAGCATAACTTGGGGAAAGCTCTTCTCTACTTCTGTATCTCCATCCTCTGCTGATCTCACAGAGGCAGTGTTTCTTCATTACATTCTCTGCAGATCTCATCTGGTACAGTTTCACCTGTTCCAGGACAGTGGCTTTCTCCAATGCTATACAGAGTCATTTTTAAAAGGATTCCAGGTACTGCTATTGCAAAGCACAGAAAAACAATAATCGCTTCCCCTGGGATTGTGAGTCTGAGCTGTTTGCTCTTTGATAGTCTAAAAAAAAATACAATGCATATATTTGAGAAAAACACTGCTATCATAGTAGAACCAAAGGCTGATGGATGAGAATTTTAAAATAATAATTAAAAGCGAGGCTTTGTATAGTTATCAATGCATAGTTTATCTTGCCCTTTGCTCTGAAATATCTGGTAAAAGATCCCATGAAGTGCAGTATGGTAAAACTAACACTGATCTGAACTGTCTAAATTACTTACATGTTCCCACTGTTGCTTCCAATTAATGCATGGATTTTCTTGAAATCAAGCTCATCAGAGCCTGTATGTATATTCAGTGGTCCTGGATACAGAAATTTCCCTTGTCCATGATTTTTTTCAAGTTATTTATATAAGAGAAACATTACTACAACAGTTTTAATATTTCTACTGCTGTAGAAATAGGCAAAATCCTGAATTTGAGTCAAATTATTGTTTTATTTTTTTCAATTTTGCAGCATCTAAAATGAATAGTTGAAGGAGTTCCCTTCACAATCACGTGTGAATATTACAAACAGGTATTTCTAATACCACAGCTCACACATTAGGCTATTCTAAATGGGTCTTCATTCCTATAACAGTTGTGAGGCAAATTGTTAATATTCAATTATCAATAGTGATGTCACGAGAAAAAAAATTGCATACGAGGATCAGCCCAAAGTCAAAACCTAAATATACAAGAATTGAGACGAAAGAAATCAATATAAATAAAGAGAGGGCAGTGTGATGAGGCTCTGCAGAAGTGGACTTGCTAACCCTAAACCCTTCCACCTGAATTATAACAAGTAAATCAAAGCCCTTTTATATCTAGATCAAGACACTTTCCAGCTTTGCTTTAGTAACAAGGGAATGGGCATTACCCAGAAGCTGAAGGGTGATGTTCAGAGGCAGCTAACAAACCACCAGCTCAGCTTTTCTTTTCCACAGGGCAAGCACTCTGAATGCTCCTCCTCCCCTTAACTTGCTGAAACTTGCAGTTGTGATTCACAACCTGACCAACACTGATAGATAACAAACCACTGACCTTGAGGGCGGCTTTGTATGTCAGACTTCTTATTGCATTGAGTCACTGCACTCCTCGTGTGTGTTATTTTAAGTAGCACATTTATCAGCCAGTACCAAATAGAATACGTGGCCATGTGTATTTTATTAGTGGGTTTTGAGTATTAAAAAAAGAAAAATCAGAAAAAAATAGCCACTTTATCTGAAAAAAACAAAAAAAACCTGCTCGAAGGCTCTGACACACTTTAAAAATCTCCTTGTTTTCTCTTACAACATAAGGAATCTATATGGATGCTAATACGTTTGCATTTCTAGCTTTTCCAGACGTTTTTTCCCCAGCACACCGCAGTATAGCAATGTCAGAAATATACCATTCCCCATAACAGGACACATCTGTGGTGAATCTGCACAGAAGCAATTAATTTCCTTGTGGTATTTTTACACTGGGGTCTTAATGCAATTCCCCACTATACAAACAAAAAGCTCTAGACAGCTCCTGCTGCCTGATAAAAAAAAAAAAAATCAGATTGAGAAGGGCTGTTTGGCCTAGGACTGCTACAGGCAATGACTTGTAATGAGGCATCCCAACACTAATTATGAAGCTTATTAAAGAGAATTGTTTAAGTTGTACTAAGAGTGCATGCTATAATCACGTTAAGGGAGATATGCATACTGAATTGGGGTTCTCCAGTTTCTTCCCTTAGAGAAGTGGACCCACTACTTAATGAAGCCAATTTGAGTCTCCATTTATAGCAGCAATATCATTGTGCCTGGCAGACTGGTCAAGATGAATTTGATGGAGAGGCAGGTGAGAACCCAGCAGCTTGGTGATAATTCACACATCATAGCCTTCACAACTAACTAACATCTGCAGGAGAGTAGGCCAAGAAACTGTCAAAAGCAAATAGTTTCAATCCAGGATTTTATTATTAAACTTCTCCCAATTGTTCAGTAAGGTTGAAAAAGCAATATTTCAGTGTACTGTTTCAGGAAAGGAAAAAAAAAAAAGATTAATAAAGATGTTAGGAGGCTGAACTGCTGTGAGATTTGTTTAATTATTCCCCACAGTACTGCCCCAGCAATCTGCTGACATTTAGCCCCGACCTTGCAAATCCTCAGTAAATATTAATATATCAACTCAAACAGGGACCGTTGTTTTATTGGTTCACGGAGCTCAGAGAGATTCGCCACAGCAGTGAAAAATAATGTGCAGAACTGAGGAAGAACGGCTCCTTTGATATCACCTTCTGCTGCACACATGTGCTGGGAGCATCAACAAAATGGAAATTCTGTTACTTTGCCACAGCTGTAGAGTGACACTTCAGATGCCTTTGCTTCCCTTTGTACAGCCTGCTGGAATAATCCCAAAACCACAGTGGCAAGAGATTAGAAAACATACACACGCACGCGCGTGCGCACATATACACACACACGGCGGAAGAAAGAGAGAGATCACATTTTATTATCTGACACAGTGGATATTTTAATAATGGCAGGCTCCCACCTTAAAACCTAATAAGCTTTGCCAAGAACAATGAACGTGCTAAAAAGAGCCAAGGAGAGCTGAGTGCAATCTACTGGAATCTGTTTACTATGATGACTTTGCTGTTTGCCTCCATGAGTGCCACATAAACTTCTTTTTTCTCCAAACAGTTGCACCCACAGACTGCTTCCTAATGTATTTTATGTGCCTACAGTCCTCACAAATCCTAACAAAGCACCCTGAATTTTTCCCCTTTTATTTGCTTGCCTCAAATGTAAATGTACATTATTAAAATATCTTCTCATAACTATAGCTCCATTACTAATAGACGAGTGTTTGATGTGGGTCAATACTGCATCCAAAATCCTTGGGTTTAGGGGAAAGGGCTGCTGTGCAACATTTGGCATTCAGATGTATTGAGCTGCAGAGTTAATGCGTGATTAATTTTATTCATAAAAATGTTAATCACTTCATTGTGAGATCTCTTTAACATTCTGTGCACCGAACACCTTTTAACTTCTTTTTCACACAAGCTCACAAATGTATTTAATATTTTCAAACATTCTGTTATTACCAATAACACTGGTAATTAAACATACATTTAAAATGCAATAAAAAGCTGGCAAGTAACGGCACGACACCAAACACAAATGGAAGCCCATTGCCCACTGCCGTCTCCTGTGCCCCCTCCCCCTTGGCAGCAACTGACCAGTTTCTTTAATATGCACTTGTTTGCAGAGTCCCAGAGGCATTTTTTTCCCTCAAGCCTACTCCAACCCTCATTGACATGGCTGAATACCATGAAAATAATACAGCCATGTAGCAATCTATAGATGGTTCTAAAAATACTTCTCAGGGAGGGGAGGATGACAGTGTCGAGCACATCATGGCAGGTTGGGGGCTCTGAGGGGGTTGTTTTGGGTTGGGATGGGGTTGGGGGCTTTTTGAGACAAGCACTCAAGCCTCATCTGAGAGTGGTGTCAGGCACTGGTGGGTGTGCCGGCTGCACTCACTGACTTCTTGTTTCCAGCTGGGCAAGGCTATTGTGAGTGTATTCAGCCAATGCACTCATGAAACTGGATAAATGGATTAGTGGATCAGAGACACCATCGGCATCTTCAAAAGGAAAACAGCAGCCTGCAAAAAGACTGACATTTGTGTACTGGGGCAGAGGGTGTGTGAATGCTCTGCCTCCTCCAAAGGGACAAGACAGTGATAAACTTTCCACACTGACCACCTCACTTTGTGCTACAATTGACCAACAAAATAAATGGATTGCTTCATTGTTTTTGAACCGTAGGCAGCACAGGGAAAGCGCTCCTTGTGCAGCAACAAAGGACAATGTATTGTGTGGGGCCAACAGCTCAAAATAAAACCTTTAATTATCTACGGGTCAGCCATAAATCTGGAAAAAAACTAAATGTTACTTTTTAAACTCGCCTTTAATTCTGCACAGAGTTTACGCCGGCGCTTTCTATTCTCTCAGGAGAGGCACTACCAGGACTTGGTGTGCACCCCACGTTTGCATTTTTGCATCAGCTTGACTCCCAAGGAACGTGTTAGAAAACAAGTTTGGCTATCAGACATGAAGGATGTCTATAATGCTAATTAAAGTAAGCAAAAACAGATAAAAGATGTATTTTTTTCACTTTTCTTTAAAGCATTCATGCATGTATTCTCTTCACATATGCAAAAAAAGAAGCCAAAACTAATATTAATAGTGGTGACGGGACTCAAGTAAATTAATTCCTTACAGAAGTACATTGTTTAGTTTTAAGAGCTCATATTTTTAAAGTCTTAAATTTTGAATACCTATTTCTATGGGGTTTTCAGTCTCCTGGTACCCAGGGATTCCTGTCCACATGGCTGGTTTTATGGGCAAGCTATGAATGGCACTGCATGGGGGCACCTCACAATGGGGAACACCAACCTCGCCAGGAGCCATTCCTGTAACTTTTCACTGGAAAACACGCCACGCAGGCCATGTTTATTACATGTTCCAGCATTTTACTTGATTTGTTGGTCCCAGGTAAGTTTTACTGCTGAAACCCAGCAATTTGAAGCCTGGAATCAGGCCCCACGTTGCTCCTCTCCACAGCCCCCGCAAAGCAGTGGCAGGCTCAGCCCTGCAGTCCCTCGCCATGGCCCTTCCTGGAAGAGGGGGACCTGTGGTCCTGCATGGCGAAGCTCCACGGGGGCCACCCTCTTCCCACAGGCCAGAGGGGACCTGCCACAGCTTTTCCAGCAGTGGTTTCCTGATCACTGGCTGGCAGCTGGGTTTTAGGGCCAGCGGGCGGCTCCCCTCCATCCACCTGCAGGCCTGCATGCAGGGCTTGGGTGCAGGAGATCACCAAGACGTCAGGGGAGCCTCACTCCGAGATTGAGCCCGGGGATGGAGGGCGTGTGCTGAAGCCCATGTTTGATGCTCTATTTCACAGGGCACTTACAACTCACCTTTCCCTGTGCTGCCAGTGTGCCTCTGTTAGCCTCGGCTATTCTTTATATATCGCCTTTTAAGGTCATTGGGGAATTAAAAAAATAAAATAAAATAAAAATTAAAAAAAAATAAACATATCGCAATAGCACTGGAACTAGCCAGGTGATGGAGACTCCCTTTATCGCCTTCCCTCCCTAGCCACAGTGCGGCTGCTCAGCCTCAGGGCGCCCCGCGGCAGCCCGAGCCCCATGCCGCCGCGGGGCGGGCACCGGCAGCCCGCCTCTCCTCCGAGGCCAGGCGGCCCCGCGCCGATCCTCCCGCCCTGCCCTACGGGCTGATGGGGACGGGGCCGGCCCCGCAGCCCCTTCCTTTCCCGGGCCGGCCGGCGGCGGGGAAGGGCGGGCGGAGGCGGGGACCCGCGTCGGCGGGAGCCCCGTGGGCAGAACTAATGCAGGGCCCGCATTGTCTCCCGCCAGACGCCGGGTGTTTTCCATACGAGCCTGTTTAACAGGGGACCGATGGCCGGCCGAGGAGCAGAGCCACCGCTGCTGCCGGCCCCCGCCTCCCCGCCCCTGCCGCTCCGCGTTCTTTGTAATAGTCTCATCTACAAGGACGACTGAAACTTTATAGTGCATGATTCATAGAGCGGGGCTGGCGTTCGGAACCGCGGCGCATATTACATTAATCTGTGTCAGGCTACTAAAACAGAGATATGAATATGAATTCTCCATATTGCAGGGGAGATAAATGTGCTTGTGAATAATTGATCGGCGCCCATGGAAAAAAAAAAATAGTTTAAAAAAAGAAGAAAAGGAAAAAAAAAAAAAAAAAAAAAAAAAAAAAAAAAAAAAGCTGGGGAAAACATGGTCATACCATATAAGTTAGCGGGTGATCGAACGATCGAACGAGCCCCGCGACCAGGGCTGGTGCGGGCTGCCGGCGGGCGGGGGCAGCCTCAGCCCGCACCGCGCCCCTGCCCCAGCTCCGCCGGTCGCTGCTATCGGCGGCCGCATCGGAGCCGCGCCAGTTCCAGGGAGAGTTCTTCAAAAACTCAACCAAAGCAGCAAGAAGGGATGACAGCAGCCGGGAACGATAGCAATCATAGGAACGAATCAGTTTCAGTACACACACCCTGTTAATTTTCTTCTTCCCTTTTTTCTTCCCCTTCTCTGTGCTTTTTTTTTGTTTTTGTTTTTTTTTTTTTTCCTAGTTAAAAATAGACCTTTTTTTTCAGAATAAAATAGAAAAAGAATAAAAAATGAGGCATGCATACCAATCAGCGTGTTTCATAACTACGTCTCTGTGACAAAGCCAAATCCCCGTAAAGCTGCCGTTTGCTTTTAGTCTGTTCTGGCAACTGCGAATTTCTGAGTTTGCTGAATTCGAGATTATATCAACTTTTCAGCGTTCTTTCTTCACAGATTTCTGCCATTCTTCTGTTAATGCTAAGTAAATAATAACAAAAACAAGACTCTTTTTTACTGGGGGAGGATGGAGGATTATGCAAACGTATTAAAAAAGTGTTTTCTGGCAGCCTTTTAAGCAGCACAAAAATGTATCTTGGCACTCGGTTGTCGTGCTAAAAGAAGTATTGCTCCTTGTAGTTCCCATTCGTTTCAATGCAAATTTTCTTATGTACTTTATTTATCAGGCTCGGGTATCGTCATAAGTTAAAAAAAAAAAAATAAAAAAAAAAAGTAGGAAGCTAGTACTTTCCAATTTACTCTTATCAGCTGGAAGCATTCACAATTACGGCAAATCGTTTAGCTTAAGCTTCTCTATTATTCTCCCTGCACTCTGGTATTTTCTGGTATATATCTGCTGGGGTAGTTCTCAATGAAAATATGACAGAAAAACTACAAATTATTTTCCTGCCCGGGTGACGTAAACGATCATTCCTAGCACGGTTCACGTGACAAGCGAAACCCCGGGATAATGAAGCTGCCGCTTCTACCTAAAAGCGGTGCGGGGCATGCCGGCGGCGGGGAGCGGGTGGGGTGGGGCGTCCCGCCTGGCCCGGACCCCGCACTGCACCCGGGACGCCTCCAAGGGCTCGGTAGCCCAAATGACGACTCGTACCGGTCCTCTCTGAAACTTCCAGCAGATGAAATGGCCACCTCACTGTGACTTGACGGGGAGGGAAAGGCGATCGACCTGCTCCCCCAGGTGCCGAATAGGTTGAGGCAGCGGCCTTCGGGCAGCACTGAGGCACGCAGCCACGCTGGCGCTTTTCGGACTTAAACGACACGGCGTTTCTCAGCTGACCTCAGGAGTTTTCGGTTTTCCCCTTTTTAAGGGGAAGCCACTTGCGCTCCTGTTAAAAAATTTTTCGGAGTGGCGCAAGCCCTCTCCGTCCGAGCAGGCAGCCCTCAGCCCTGGGCGCGCTCTCCGCAGTCGGCATGCAGCTCCCAGGCCGCCCCCGCCTTCGCCAGCCGCAGGGGAGACGGGATGAGCCGGGTGCTTCATCCCATCCCCGGCAAACGCTCCGGGCGCGGTGGGGAAAGACGGAACGGTGCTGACCCGGCGGGGCTTCATTCACCGTCCCCTGCTCCCGGTAACACCCTCCGCTGGTTGGGGAGGGAAGCGTCACAATTGTTAGCATTACTGGGGGGAAGAGGTGGGAAATTCAAATAAGCAGATGAGGAAAAAAAATTTTAAAAAAAATCCAGTCCTGCAACAGAATCAGCTCTAGAAATGCTGAGTCTTCCAAGGAGGAAAACTGCCAACCAGATAACTACTGGGAATTATCACTCTCCGGAGGATAATCAGAACTGTAAGCGCACTCCGGAGAATGCTGTTGCCTTCTGGCCGAATTGAAGGCGGGCAGCCTCCGGCTCTCCGCCCCAGCCCAGCGGAGCCGCGGGCCGGGCGCGGGGACGGCGCCGCCCGCCGCCCACAGAGGGCGCTGCGAGCCTTCCCAAAGCGCGGCCCGCGGCTCGGCTCGGCCCCGCTCGGCCCGACCGCTCCCGGGGAGCAGGGTGCCCGTCCGCAGGCGGGCAGGCGAGACACGCACTCCCGCTCTCCTCCGCTCCCCACAGCTCAAGTCCCTGCTGAGGTTCCTGTGCCACACAGGAATCCTCGCTCCGCTCCCCCCAAGAGAGTTCGGCAGCGCCACGCTCGCTCCTCCTCGCAGAGCATCCCGGCGCGCCCTTTAGGGGCCGTCTCCATCCTGGAGGAGCGCAGCCGGTGCATGACAGCCAAGAGGTCGGTCTCCGGCGGAAGCGGCACCCCGACCGGCCGGGTTGCTCCAGGACGGCCGCGTCTCCCGAGAGGAATTTGGGAAACGGGGTAGCCGGTGCGGGACTGAGGCGATTTCATCTGAATTGATTTTTGAAAGAGACAGCAATTGCATCATGTTTACACCAGCAGTGACCTGACGCACCGCTAAGCTCTACAGGCTTGGAGACTTTTTCTTTCTTTTTTATTTTTAAATACGTCTTTCCTCTTCGCGAAGGCTAAATTACTCTGGTTTGGTAAAAAGTGCAATGTTCTCTTTTGTTGGAACAGTTACCAGCAATTACCAATGCAAAACTGTGCGTGATTTGAGAAAAGGAAAAAAAAAATTCACTGAAACAACTAAAAGCCAAAATACAAACAAATTGCTGGTATGCTAGGAACTGCAGAATGCCAAAATGAGTCTCTTTCCAGAGGCTCTCATTCCACACAAAATCTATTTTGCTTGACCTGTTTCTCTGCTCCATCAGAAAAATGCAAAATGTAGGAGCCCACCGCCTCCGCCAACAGATCTCTAAACCATAGTTTACCGAGGCTGCTCTTTGACTGGGATGATTTTGCAGCTAAATCAAGATCAATATTCTGATCTCTGACAAGAATTTTATTAATATTTTATTTGAAAATCTCATCTTGTTTCCGACAAGTCCTGGTTTGAGGTCGGTTTAGTTTGGATAGGGCGTCACCGCATTATTTCTTAATGACTTTCCCAGCTGCTTCTTTCCATTTTCCACCATCAACAACCATCTGGTATCTTATTAGCACCTCAATGCTCATTTAGTGTTCTCATTTAGGAAAAAAAAGAAAAAAGAAATAAACACTCAAAATATTACACATTTTAACGGACCGTCTTTGGAAGATTAATGCCTTTTAAAAAAGATAGATCCTGTCTCAGTCTATTTTCAATCAGCAGATCAGAATCGCAAAACTTTTTTCTAAGATTTCCAAAATGTGGAAGAGATGCCTTTTTTTTCTTTTTTTTTTTTTTTCCCTACTAAGATATATTAAAACTCTCAGAAAAATATCTTTCACCGTCATATTTCCTCCGTGTTTGTTCAAAGCGCATATCGCTACAAATAATTATTTTTTCCTAAACTGATTTTTTTCATCTTTGGTGGGAATAAATACCAAAGCACTAAAGCTCTTGATCCAATTCAGCAACCACTTTGGACAGCAAAGTTATACACTAGGGAACTGTGGGAAAACTTGTTCCTTTTAGTTTTAAGTAACTATTTTGTAGCATAAGTGGAAGTCAGGTCCATTTATGTCTGGAAAATTGGTACTATAGAACACATCTGAATCACCACAATTGAAAAAATACTTTTAATATTACTAAGGCAAGAGCCAGCTTCACTCAACTTCACAAATCTGCGTGCATGGAAAAGGAAGCTCGCAGTTTGTTTTCGGAAAAATACCTTGGATTTGATACTTTAAGTTTCAGTTACCCAAAGGAGGAGACTTGACATTTTAGAAGACAAAGTATAAATGTTGTAATATACGTATAAGATCTGTGGCAACAGAATGCATACCTGAAGAGAGCTCATAATTTCATTTAGTTTATTAGACAAAAATATATGATTTAGACAAGTTTTGCTGACGTGTTATTTACAATCTGAAATCACTCTATATACAGAAAAAAGAAAACCACAAACACATGGGAAACATTTACCAAACAAATAATCCAAGAATGGTTAGAATAACACGATCTGAAATGGTACAATGAGGAAGGGGATCCATCTACAGATTTGTGTAATGCTTTTATGGATTTGCACCACGTTATTGCAAAAAGAGATTGATGGGAGTCGTTTATACCGTTTCCTCTTTTTTTCACTCTCTCTGTCCTTAATACCAGTCTCTGTAATATTTTTTCACCAAATCATTTAATCAAGCAGAAGGGAGAGCTGTTAAAATTCTCGGTGTTCCCTCTTGCTGAGCCAAAGAGCTGCAGGGGGAAGGGAAGAAGAAGAAAAAAAAAAAAAAAAAAAAAAAAATCTTTCAGAAAAAAAGTATCTTTTTTTTTTTTTTTTTTAATTGCCTGTGTACTTCTATAGCATCTTAGTAATGGATAAACGCACAAAAATATTTGTCTCTGGTGTAATTAACACAAGACCTTTGAGATCTGTTAAGTTTTAGAAAAGTTAGTCTGGCTACGTACAATTGCAATTTAGTTTAAGTTTGAAAAGATTAGAGCAACTCCTGTGCAGTTCTCATTGTCTGTATGTATTATTATGGTGATGATTAGGTGTTATAATTAGTCTTTATTATTCAAACACTCTGTTTCACATAAGTAACATTCCTACAGTGAAAACAAACAAACAAACTCACTTGTCACGGACAGGCTGGAAGGGCGATTTTAGCGGCTGGGGTGGGGAGTCAGTTCTTGGTACATTTTCTCTTTCTAGAAGGAAACAAAAAAATAAACAAAACAACAACAACAACAAAAATCCAAACAAAAACAGGAGAACTATTTTAGAATAACAACAGTAAGAATCTGGACACTGTACAGAGAACACACTTCCCTCTCACCCTCCTGTTCAGACATGTACAGATACATGTGTATGTGTGTACAGTGCTATACCCTACTTTCAGTATTTAAGTAGTCTGCAAGCTTTTCTTGACACAATTTTTAATGTCGTTGAAATTATTGGAAATTAGGGTCATGAAAGAGGGAAGGCAAGCTCAAACCTATACATTTCACTGCGCTGTTCCTGAATTTTCATCTTGCTTGATGGGTGTATAGAGTGAGAATGTAATAGGCCTCATGAAATGTGCTTAATGTATGTGACCAACGAGCTGGGTGGGGGGCCGGAAATCAATGCTAGAGTAAACTGTAGCTCCATTAAAAGCAATCAGTTACACCAGTGTGACACCATTCCTCAAGAAGTTCACGTGCATGTGTTGGGGGTGGAGGGAGAGGTGGAAGCCCGATGCATTAATTACCTATGTGTTTGGGACTGGTCCTCTCTGAAGGTTTTTCGCTGCTTAGAGCTCCCAGGGTTGCTGTTAAAACAGAAGATTGTTGCTGGGCCTGGAGGTGGTGATTGTGATGAGCAGCATGGTGGTGATTTACTCCCAAAAAGGACCTCACATTTAGAAGGGAACTCTGAGTGAGGAAAGCCCCATTTGTCCAGTTGTGAAATTTGCCAATCTGGCATGTGTAGAGTCCATGGCTAGGGAGAAAAGCAGGGTGCTGAATCTGAGAAGTGTGGTTAACCTGGGAGGAGGAGGTGGAGGAGGAGAAGATTTCAGGGCACCATCAGGACTGGTTGCTGTCTCTGCCAAAGACCAAATCTTGGGTTTGCTGTGAGATGGTATCTGCAAATTGTTTGGTCCCCCAGGACTGATGATTCTCGTGCTATTATCAGAGGCCTCCTTCACCATGGCCAGCGCATCTTTGGGTTTCAGCCCTTCAGACCCTGACAGTGCCAAATCCTTCTCCTTTTCCAAATGCTCCTCTTCACTGCTTTGTCTTAGGAGCTCGGGCTTCTCCTCCTCTTCCTCGTTGCTCTGCTCCCCATCATTCTCATCGATTTTATCTATATCTATGCTCTCCAGATCAATTTCCTCATCATCTTCATTCTTCTCGGGATCCCCCTCATTGTCACTCCCGAAGAGGTTTGCATCTTCTTGGTCCTTACTCCTGGAGCCCCATGTCACCTTGTTCTCCTTCTTGAGCCGCCGGCGGGCGTTAGCAAACCAGGTGGAGACCTGGGTGAGGGTCATCTTGGTGATGATGGCCAGCATGATCTTCTCGCCCTTGGTGGGGTAGGGGTTCTTGCGGTGCTCGTTGAGCCAGGCCTTGAGAGTGCTGGTGCTCTCCCGGGTGGCATTTTTGGGCCGCCCCGGGTCCCCGTATTGGAACTGTCCGTAGGGATAATAGCCGGGGGCAGAGTGGGCAGCAAAGGTAGCAGGGTGAACACCCGGATTATCTTTCAGCTCGTACTGGGAGCCCTGCAACACATTCAGACAAGCGGAGAGGAAAAAGCACATCAATTATCTCGTTAGCGTCTCTAACAGACCTGAATAGGCTACTCCGGGAGCCGGAATAGCCTTTCAGCGGTGCAAAGGGTCTTCACAGCCGAATTCGGCCCTGCCCGCTCCAGGCTCTTCACATTTAGGTCATACAGAGAGGTGTTCTCAAACGATTCCCCTTCTTGCCGGGACAGGAAAGAGAGGTGCTAAGCGGGACTCTGACAGACATTATGAGAATTTTCTCCGCAAACCAAACCAAACGATGGAAACGCAGCAACTTCGCCTTTGCCTCTGCGAGACAATTTACTATGCCCTTGAAATTATCAGGCACGTAGAACAGGTACTACACCGCAGTTACAAACTAATGCCCGCGCACAGCACCGCATTTATCTGCAAAGTATCCAGGAAGATGTTAGAAATGCATGCAGAGCATTCTTTATTTTTGCTCCTAATAAGACGAGACTGGGGAGGTGAATGCACAACTTCAGTATGAAGAGACTTATAATGTGAAAGATTTTCCACACGCATGCCAACACCACCATCCCTGCTCCCCAGATCACACACCAAGACTCTGGAGTAAAATATTAACTTCTAACTGTTAGAAGAGCCTTTAAACTCTGGAATGGAAACTGATCCACACATTGTAGAATATGTAGACACTTTATCTCATAAGTTTTACTTTGATCTGGCCAGAGCAAACACAAGTTGTTTACAAGCGTTTAGAGACGGTGATTTATTTGCAATCAATATTCTTTTTATCATCAGTAGTAAAACACAGCAAGTCAAATTATCCCATCAGGTGTTTTGGTAAATAACATTTTATCTTTCTAGCAACCTCATTAGGCCTCATTATTACTGCAAATTGTCCAGATATTAACCTAATATTCTTGATTTACAAATGTTTAGAAATTAAGAATTTATTTTAAAATATCACCGTCATGGTTAATCAGTGTAATAAAATACCAGGATACTTTGAGAGTAAAAATGGGAACTGTTCCAAAATAGCTAACATTTCAAGCAGTTTTCTTTCTTTATTCCTTCTAATACGATCTTGCCGTTTTTTGTTTTTTTTTTTTTTTCTTTTCATTTAATTTTTTTTTTTTTTCATTTAATTTTCCTGGTCCAGGAATACATTCTTCATATTACTATGTCATAATTTATGTCAGCCTTAGAAATTGACTTCTTCAATAATGTTTACAAAGAAACTAATTTAACTTTGTCAAACAGTTAAGAAGGATCATGTATTTTAATTTCAGACACCGCACGGAGTAGCCCGATGTAAATTTTGTAATGTGTTACAGAGTAGGCTTTCTGCACTCCCTTTATTCTGCTGTCTTTTGTTATTGTTGCTGAAATGATTTTTTTTTTTTTTGCGTAAACTCTGTTGGGAATTCTTTTGAAGAAGCCACTTGTGAATCACTCATTGCTTCTGTCTCAACTTCTACTGCATTTCCAAAATCAAGGTTAAAAAAAGAGAAACAAGTAGGAAATGCACGCTGTTAAAAGTGACTTTATAGGAAATGTTTGCAGTACAAAAATGATCGTTTTCAGATGCTGTCCCTTGTTCAACAGCGTATTTTCCTATTTGCCTACACGTATGTATTAAAACCTCTAACAAGTTATGCATTGCATGCATTCAGTTATAAATATTCGCACTTTTATGTGTCAGGGGGAAAGAAAAGAGGGACATTTAGAAAATGTAGTGGAACCTATGCGTAGCGCCGTCGAGAATTTTGGTGATACCAGCAACGAAAAGGTTTCAACGACACTGTTAAGTTAAGAAAAAAAAAAAAAATCACTTTCTAACTATTACATTCTTAAGACTATGTGAAATTAATCCCGTGGACAGTTTGGATGGCGACAATTTCTCCTGGAATTAACGCCGATATGCGTTTCTGCCTCGATGCCTATAATGGAATGTAGATGCCCTCTTTCGCTTCATGCAAATCACACTTTTGATAGCCGCCATAATCAGAGTATGAAAAGTTCAAAGAATAGAACGGGACATTTTCAAGGCTTAAGGAAAATGCGTCGAAATAAATGGGCTCCCCAGGTACCGACACTTTGGCCTCGCGACGGAACCTGTTTATTGCTCAGTGGCAAAGAAAAGTACCAAGAAGGAAGAGGACCGCGCTGGAAAGCCCAGTGAAACAGCAGGACGGACAATATCACCCGTCAACAACACCAATAACAACAAAGAAAGAAAAGAAAACAAAAAATAGCCGAGTTGCTAGGGAAAGCCGACAATACGGAGGCAGGAGCCCTGCTTAGCGGTTCCACCGCCAAGAAAAACTCGGAGGAGTTTTGCCCGGCATGAATGACGAGGAGGATGGGGGCTTCGCGTGCAGACGGAGCCCGCGACCCCCAGCCCCTCTTTTCCTTGCAGACCCGTCGACAGTTTACGCGTCCCTCTTCACGGCGGACCCCGCGCCGGACGTAAGCCGCCACCGCAGCCACCCCGCCGCCCACCGCGCTGGGCTCCGCAACCTCCGCCCGTAGCGGCTCCCCCGGCCTCCACGGCCGCGCTCGGCGGGCCCGGGCAAGCGCGGGGGGCAGCGCGGTGCTCACTCACCATTTGGGAGAAGAGGCCGAGGTCGGCGGTGTAGGGCAGGAAGGCGCTGTAGTTGGGGGCGCTGTAGGGGCTGGCGTACATGCCCAGCACCGAGGTGACAGCGGCCGAGCCGCTGCCCAGCTCGGCGCCCGCGGGCCGGCCCGAGGCGGCAGCGGCGGCGGCGGCAGCGGCGGCGGCGGCGGCCAGCACCCCGGGCCGGTCGCTTCCGTACACCGCCTGGCTGGCGCTGAGATACTGCGGGTAGCCCAGCTGGGGGAAGGACATCTCCGGGGCGCGGGCGCAGAGGCGGCGGCAACAGCACTGGCGGCAGCAGCAGAAGCGGCAGAGATATAAAAAAAAAAAAAAAAAAAAAAAAAAAAAAAAAAAAAAAAAAAGGAGGGGGAAAGGGGGGGGAAGGAATTCTACAAAAAAAAAAAAAAAAAAAAAAAAAAAAGGGGGAGGAGGGAGCCTGCTGAAGAGCCGGGGAGGGGAGCGGAACAAACCCGGGCTTCTCTGGATCTCTCACTCTCTTTCTTTTTTCCTCCCCCCACTCTTTACTGGAGTCAGACAGGGCGAGAGAAAAGAAATCAAGCCGGTAATTTTCTTTTTTCGTTCTGTCAGATATATATTGCACGCTAGGTATGGAGGAGGAGGAGGAGGAGTATGGCAGGATTCAGTGGGGTGTCTTTCCTCAAATCTCGTCTCTTCTGTGCTCCTAAATCCCTTAGATGTGATCTGATCAACAATTGAGCTCCAACTGATGTGTCTGCCCTTAGGTCCTAGGCTGATCTTTCAGATACAATTTGAAGTTGATGTTTTGATTGGCACCCACTTGAGCTGGAAGCGCCGCCCCGCGCCCCCCGCCCGCCCCGCCGCCCCCTCGGCGCAGCACGTGGTGCGCAGCCCAGCCCGGGCCGCTCGGCTGGGAGCTGCGTGTGCGTGTGTGTGTGCGTGTGTCCGCGCAGCTGCTGTGCTCTGCTCCGAGTGTATTTAATGTTTAGCAATGGGCTCCTTTCAGAAAAGCCCCCACTGCTGTATGACAACCTGTCTACACGATTTTACAGCTGTCCAACATTGGGGTTTTGCTGTTTCGCAGCCTTAGTGTGTCCCCTTTTAACAAAAACAACTGTGTTGCTGGGTTTTTTTCCACCTTTAACATTGAGTCCCCCTTGTCGTCGTTGGACTCAGGAACAAACGAGAGTGGCGGTGAGAGGAAAAGGGGGCTTTGCAGCCAGGCGACTTGTAACAATTTACCACTACAAAAAAAAAAAAAAAAAAAAAAAAAAAAAAAAAAAAGGATAAATAAATAAATAAATGCGATCTCGCTACAGCAACCCACAAACGCCACTCATACACGAACACATATGCGTAACTTTGCTGAAAGTCAAAAGGC
Source organism: Sitta carolinensis (assembly GCA_032173965.1). NCBI lineage: Eukaryota > Metazoa > Chordata > Aves > Passeriformes > Sittidae > Sitta > Sitta carolinensis. Next base: position 90,263,726 of record CM063284.1, on the reverse strand, counting down.
TCCTAGCAGTACTTCCCAGAAGAATCTTTAGGGAAAAAAAAAAAAAAAAGAGAAACAAAAATGGAGGGAAAAGAAAAAGAAAGATCCGCGGCGATGTGATACTTCCCGTCTCCCTTTCTCCTCCTCATGCCCTGCCGACGGATTGACACTCAGGGACAATTATAATAAGCATTGCGACGGTTCTCGAAATACTGGAAATAAATAATCCCGCAAATCAACCACCTCGACACGTATGCCGAGGGGCACAGAGGACCCCAGCCCTCGGCCCCGAGCGGGGGTGGGGGTTAGGTTGTCAAAACTTCCATCCTCCCGTTTCAGTGGGGACCGAAAGAAACACATCGGGGATGAAACGGACGGAAAGGGAGGGGGGAGGGTGGGACACAGGGGACACACACACGAAAGGACCAAAACGAGTTCTTGCCATTATGATAATTAACAACAATAATTAGAGGAAGGTTTTTTTCCCTCTCTTCTTCTCCTTTTCCCCTTGGAGAGGGGTGGAAGGTGCAGCGGAAGACAAAGGACTCTACTGCGAGGGACCCGGCCACCTTAAGGGAGGCGGGCTGTCACCGCTGTGCCCTGCCTGCGGTGTTGTTCAGTTCCCCGACGTGGCTGGGCCCGCCCGAACCGCGTTGGAACCGAGAGAGCATCACACCGCCCGGGCGGCACCGCAAACTTTCCCATTCCTACCGCTGCCGGGGCCCTCCCAGCTCCCCCGCTGTGGAAAACGAGGAGCGCGGGGCGGCGGGCCGAGGGCTGGGCGTTTCCTGCCCCGACCTTCCTAGCCCCGGTGGGACTGCCGGGGGCCGCTCTGCCCCACGAGTCCAGCGCGCAGCCCGCGCCGGGGCTGCGTTCCCGCTCCGCCGGCTGCGGAGAGAGCCCGCAGGGCCGGGCCGGGCGCTGCCGTCCCTTTGGCCGCCCCGGCGGAGCGGCCCCGAGGAGGGGCGCGGAGTGGCCGACCCCGGGCCAGCCTTTGCCGCCGCAGTCCCCGCAGCCCAGGAGCTCCGTCTTTGTGCTGAAGGGGCGGCCGAGCTCTTCCTTAAGGGACGGCGCGGAGTGGAGTGGCCGCAGACGCAAAGGCCCGTGGCTTTTCGGGATGGAAGTGTTTGGTAGGGGAGAGGGGGAAGGGAAGAAGAAGGAGGAGTGGGGAGACGACGGGTCTCTCCCTCCTTTTCCCGAGCCCAGAGTGAGAGCCAGACCTAAGGTTCGGGCCTCTCCGGGGGTTTCGCGCCCCCACTCCCAGCTTGCAGCACCCGGCTGAGCCCGACAGCCCGGCTCCCGCAGGGAACTGGCCGCGCGGGAGCGGAGGGAGATGCCTCCCCTCCTGCCAACGCCCCCGCGGGGTGTCTCCAACCCCGGCCAGCCTTTTCCTCCAGGGAACCGCTCCGTCTCACAGTGTTGATTAAACTTCCTTCCCCATCAGTTGGAAATAGCGAACTTTCCCCTTCTTATGTCTAACAGGGAGATCATTACCTCCCCCGCACCGCTCCAAAATCTCACCCTCAAAGCAGTAGAGCTACCCTCAGACAAAAATGCACCGCTGTAACAGAGCTGAGCGGGACTTGAAATTTGCAGCCTTATTTTCCGAATGGAAGTGTCACATTACAAGGGCTTCAGGTAAATAAAGGTGGGATAAGGCAACGACGCTGCCGAAATCTTCTTAGCTCTTTAGATCTGTGTGGAATGTGTATCCAGAAAAGGTTTCCACTTGGAGGCTTAAGAAATGTGAGTCAACCCCTCCCCCATCCTCTCTCATCCTTCTCGGATCGGTTCAGGAGAAAAAAAAAAAAAAAAAAAAAAAAAAAGGAAAGAAAAAGGGAAAAAGTCTCCTTTGCTTTTCTATCATTCCGACATCTTTTTGGGAAGAACTTTGCTACTCTTCACCTTGAGCAGAAATAGAGCAAATAAATACAAAGTGCAAGTTGCCTGTAACTGTGATTTCAGAAAGAATGAAAGAAAAAAAAAAAAAAAAAAAAAAAAGGAGACAAGAAAAACAAAACAACAAACGTAAATTGGAAGGAAAAGAAAGTCGGAAGGAAAAATCCGCTAAAGAGGGGGGAAAGTTAGAAGACTGGTAGGAAAGCTTTGTTTCTCATCTGCAAAGTTCCTTGCGCAAGGATGAGCAGGGTCCTGGAAACGTCATTAATTATGCACAATTCTGATCAGAAAATGCCAAACCCCACGCGATTCCTGCTACTGCACAGGATATTGCCCGGTTTGGTTGGTTTGGTTTGGTTTGGGTTTTTTTGGTTTTTTTTTTTTAGTTTTTTTTTTTTGTTTTGTTTTTTTTTTTTCCTGACGGTTTATTAAGTCACTTTAGTAGGCAACCTTTCAAAACCCTTCTTAATTTTTTCCCCCTTGTGCAAGTAAGCTAGGACCAGAGCTGTTACACTAAGCTACTTAGCTTGAAAATCAGTTTAGTGAAGGTCTGGGAGATTCTGGGTTTATTTCCTCCCATACAAGACCTATAGCAGGAGCTTAATAACAAAAGTGCGAAAAGAACGAAACTATACGGAAAATTACAAACACAAGCAGCTGCCCGAAGCGTTAGGAAAATCTTTCCCTAAACCCAGGACCTAAACAATCCAAAAGGTTGGTGTGATCAACCTCTCCTATTTAGAAATTAGCTTCAAATTGTTAATAGGTGGAATAAAATACAGATTAAAAAAAAAATGTTTTGATCATAATTCGAAAAAAAACCCTCTTCTTTTACTTTTTTTTCCCCCTGAGAACTGTGTTATAGTTGCTTGAACGCCTCCTTAACTTTCTGCAAGACCTAACAAAAAGGAGTGCGGTGCCAACTCATTAGCAGAACAGCGTTTTAAAAGACGATAAACAGTCACGTAGCAAAAAAGGATTTGGGCTGAGAGTGAAGAGCAGTCACCTTCCCGTCGGAGAGCGGATGCACATCAGAAATCATGCGGGAGAGAAATACCTAACAGCGCTGGGAATAATGTGATTATACCTAAGGTAATCGCTTAAAATAAATTGTATACTGTTTAAAGTAAATCGACCTAAATGGCCACGCTCATCTAATTCAAAGATCATTGGGCAGATAAACTTCTTAAGAAGCCTTTCTTGAGAAGGAGTTTGCTAAGGCAGTGTGATCCTTCCAGTTTCTTAAGGCGATGCATCCAGTGCCAAAAGATTTTCTCTTTATTATTAACAAATCAGTTTAGATAGGGGTCCGATAAGAAATGCAAATCCAGACATAGGGGTCGCTGCTTGGCCGAATTTTAACTGAAGCCTGATTCTGCGGGAATTGACTACAGGGTACGTTTGCGAAGAGGCTGTGTGAAGCTTTTACACTGACTCTACTGAAAAATGAAGTCAGTGATTTTGATCTGCTCCAGATGTCCTAAGAGTGGATATTGCAGTGCTGGGAATCCGCACCAAATATCTGAGGGCAGTGATGGTAATCAGCGCAACCCATCAGCCAGGGGGGACTGGCAATTGTGATAACCTGCTGCAAATGCGCAGGGCTGGAGATGGCAGTGATAAACCGCTGAAAATATCTTCAAATGGAGATGACAGAGATGTTGAAAGGAGACACCTAACTATGGGGAGAATAGGATACTAAGCAGAGCACAATCTGAGAGCGGAGTTCAGATACTAGTGTACGGTTCACCCGTGTAATTTCCACAGTGATACACACGTTTGTGTCTCTGCGTCTCTGCGGGCAGATACACGAGCATATGGCCCCGTTGGTAAAACTCGGGGTTTATGCAGCGTTGATAATCAGATCTACCAAAAGAAAGGGAGGTTTAGCCTCTAAAGCGCCTTGTTTGTGGCTTGGGGAGAAAAGTTTTAATTTAATTCTGTAACTGCTCTGAAACATCCTGGTAACGATTTCTTTTGCAAATCCTCTTTCCATTTTAAGATCTCACCGGTAATAGACAAGGAAATTTAAGATGATCTCTTCAGTTAATAGTCTGTTTCAATTTTCTTTCCTGTGGAAAGAAGGTGCGGGGGTGGGGTGGGGAAGGAGGTGTGCAAAAAAACATAGATTATCCTTATATTGCTAATTTTCTCACCAGGTAGTTTCACTGTCTTTTTTTTTTTTTTTTTTTTTTTTTTTTTTTTTTTTTTGTATTAATGTGTAAGTTTAAAATAACTCTACCATATTAAGTATCAAACCTATATATTTTAATGATACATCTGTGCAGGACAGAATCCATTAATTTAATATATCTCTCCTAGGTTCTAATTATGCACCGACTGCCGACTATTTGGATCAGTTGACTGAGTTTTCATTAAGTGTATTACATTTGATTTAGCATGGGACCGTGTTTCATTTGAGGACATTTATTTTTTTGGGGGTGCCGGCAGTGCGGGGGTGGCTCAGCAGGACCGTGGCAGGGATCTCCTCTCACTGGTCTCCCGCTGCCAGGCCCTGTCGCCGCCGTGTGACCGTCCTGAGCGCTTCTCATCAGCCCTGATTTATGAGCCTTGTTAAACACTCATTATTACTTTGCACCTTTTTTTCCAGCAGGGTCTGGGAAACAACCCCACTTTGTGACAACAGGGCATGTGACAAACAATTATAGGCGGAGAGGTGATGTAGCGCTGGAGCTCCAGACTCCCCACTCCTCCCCTTGACGCCCAACCAGAGGAATATTTCTGTTAAAAAGGGGGTGGAAGGAGGGAAGGAAGGAGGGAAGGAAGAAGGGAAGGAGGGAAGGAAGAAGGGAAGGAGGGAAGGAGGGAAGGAGGGAAGGAAGAAGGGAAGGAGGGAAGGAAGAAGGGAAGGAGGGAAGGAGGGAAGGAGGGAAGGAAGAGGGAAGGAGGGAAGGAAGGAAGGAGGGAAGGAGGGAAGGAGGGAAGGAGAGGAGAGGAGGAAGGAGGAAGGAAGGAAGGAAGGAAGGAGGAAGGAAGGAAGGAAGGAAGGAAGGAAGGAAGGAAGGAAGGAAGGAAGGAAGGAAGGAAGGAAGGAAGGAAGGAAGGAAGGAAGGAAGGAAGGAAGGAGGAAGGAAGGAAGGAAGGAAGGAAGGAAGGAAGGAAGGAAGGAAGGAAGGAAGAGGAAGGAAGGAAGGAAGGAAGGAAGGAAGGAAGGAAAGGGAAGGAGGAAGGAGGAAGGAAGGAAGGAGGAAGGAAGGAAGGAAGGAGAAGGAGGAAGGAGGAAGGAAGGTGGGAGGATTTTTTAAATTCTCACTCTATTTTTGTCACTTTAATTCACAGTAATAGCAACATTTAGACCTCTGACTCTGCAAATGAATGGTTTGGTTTGTCTAAATAAACACAAACTTGGAATCAGAGATACCTGATAGATTCCCTAAATTTGAATATTTACACATCTTCAGTGTATACAGGCAGTACAGGAAGAAGTCCAAGCCTGAGCAGCTGCAGCATTTGATTGTACTCAAGGTAGCAGCTAGTAAGGTGTTTACAAAGATTATTTTATTCAGAGATAGAGAGCATGCACTTTCAAAATGAAAAATACAACTTTTTAAGAAAGTAAACTAAGAGAAATTTACTTTCCCCCAGTATTCTGGTGGTGACTTTTTATTTATCCTTTATCAGTTCACCTCAGGTGAACTTACATTTATTTGTGATAGCAACATGAATTCATAGATGTTCTCTTCCTTTGCACTTTTATAAATGAAATATTAGAGCTATACACACAGACCTATATGAACAAGGATTAAAATCTATGGAATGTATCATCTGCTTCTGTTTCTCTCTCTGTCCGTCTATCTACCTATCTATGAATATTTTATGGGTCTGAACTTAATTAACAAAATAATTTCCATTTTGTCTCCAAAATGATCAACAGCAATTATGTGAGTTTTTTAAGGTTTATAATTTTATGTCACCAGACTGTTGCTTGGGGGCAGAGGCACAATTGCCGTGCCAGCTGCAGTTGTATTTATTTGGTTTTTTTCTCTCTTGTTCCTGTAGGGCTGCATTATGCAGTTTTTAATTAGTTTGTGTTTGTATTTCACCCATCCCAAATCAATGCCATCCTGGAGCAATGCAATGTAAATTCCTGCAGTACAGGTGTAGCTGCTAGCTCTGGAACACTAGGAAACTCATGTCTTACAAATGAAAGCAGTGAATGCCATTCAGCCAAACTGTCAGCTTTAAACAGCCAAGAGGAAGGAGATCAAAGCAGAGAGCAGGAACTTCTACTCTCCAGATTAGTCTTTATGGTTTGAACACCTAATGCTATTAAAGGGAACCAGGACATATAACACATCATTGGCTACAAAGTTACTTCTAATTTTGCTAAAGTCCTGCCTTATTTTGGCCAATGTAAGCCTTCAGAGAATTTCAAGATGCACTGTTTCCTTTGAGGCCTAGTAGCTACTCATTGGAAATTATGCAGAACTAATACCTTCAGAGACACATTTCTGTTTGTGCACATATTTATATAACTTATCACCTTTTGAAAGATAATTTTGATTTACTCCTAGGTTCCACAAAGTCTTTTAATAAAACTTGCAGCAAAAAACCCTGAAATTCTAGTATCTCCAGACATGAAAAGTCCCTTTATATTGTGTTTGGTGTCTCTTCTCTCTTGAAATGACCTCTGTACGGTGGTGTATAAATCTATTATTCCAGTCACCAGGGAATTCTTTTAAAGCTTTTTTTTTTTTTTTTTTTTTTTTTTTTTTTTTTTTTTTTGTCAGGAATAAGAGATCGTTCATCTTTAACTAGGCCACATAGAAATTATGATTCAACAGCAGTGTATATTTAATTAGAGTAATCTCACTTGAATTTAATTACCTAATGAATTATTTGTTTAAAAGGTAAAAAGGCTTGTTTGCCAAGTACAGTGCAACCCACTGATAAGAACTTCCGTTATAAGAACATTAATATTAAAAAAAAAAAAAACAAAAAAACAAAAAAAAAAAAAAAACCCACAATATTTTATGGTTTTATATTTTAACTCTTTGCTTCTGCCAGCCGTCGGTGGGTACGCCGAGCTCGCTGAGATCAGGGCTCACTTTGACTCCCGGCGGGGAGCTTTCCGCCGCCCGTTGCCGCCGCCCCGCGTAAGTAACGCGCCTCCCCGCGCCGCGCAGGCGGCCGTGGGGGCGGGAGGCAGGGGCGAGAGACACACGACACACGGACGTCTTTGCCGGGGGAATTTCGAGGCGAGAAGCCGGCGCCAGCGCCATTCGGCAAGGGACGGTGTGGCCACCCGGCTTCAGTCGGTGGCGGTGCTCCGCGCCCTGCGCATCACCGGGCAGCCGCCGGGATCGGAGCTGCTCCCCAGGGCTGCTGTCCCTTCCTCTCAGTGACGCATCTGGAAGAGGTCCTGGCCAGGAAAAGGAAGATGTGAGACCGGGGAGTGACAAGCTACAAAACCTAAAAAACTAAAAAAAAAATCTATATTTTTTTTTTCTCTCCATTTTCCCCTAACTTTATGGTCACTGCCACTAATCATACTCCTTTGATTATTTATGCTTCTTCAGCCGTGGCAACAAAAACTGATCAGCCTCTGCCCTTGACCTTTCTCCTTGGTTCCCAAGTTTTCCAGATACTTGCATTGTTTGTTTCCAAAATATAAGGCATATAGTGCTGAACTCCAACACTTGTCGGAAGAGTCCTCTGAAAGTACCACAACTCGGGCGTTACCCCATCCAGGAATTAAAAAAAAAAAAAAAAAAAAAAAAAAAAAAGCAGCTTTTTTCTATTTTTCACTTTATTTTTTTTTTTAACTTGATCAATAATGGGAAGCTCTTGATATATTCTACTTACCTGATCCAGAGAAACTAGGTAAAAAAAAAAATTTGGCTTGTTTGTTTGCTTCTGCGCTGGGAATCATCTTTATGAGAGGACAGTGGGTCCTTTCCAAGGTGTCACTGAGCGGCTACGTGTCGCTTAGACCGAGAACTTTCGGTCTGTCCTTCCCCCTTCCCTGCACACAACGAGGCCATCGGCGGGGCCTGAACCGGAGTGCGAGGAGCAGCAAGGGGTCGGACCGACCTCTCCTTCCCTTGCTGCCCCGGCAGCGATGCTCTGGCACCACACAGGAAGATGGATCTCTGTTAGATTAGAGAAGGGACGTTAAAAGATATCTCTGGAGGTGGGGAAGGTGGCCTGGAGATGCCAAATATGAAAGAGGTATTTCTCCCTTACCTTCTTTGGTAGGTAAGAACCTGCCAAGCATTTCTTCTTGAGAAACGCCAGCAAGAGAGAAAGCCGTGGGCAGGGAGGGTAAAAGTAGGTGCAAGCTTAAAACTAAGCTTGAGCAATTTCGAGCCACCATTTCGAGTGTGCTTGGGAGTCCCTATTCGTGGCACTGAAGCTCCCACCCGTGCAGTCGTGTAGCGAAGGACCGCAACACTCATTAGCCCGTGGGCGCAGATGTACCCCACGCCCAGGGGCGGAACTGCAGAAGTACCCACGGATCAAAACAACAATCCTGTCTGCTCGGCAGGCAATTGTCTCCCGGTCCCCCTTCCCTTGATCAGGTGGGAGGCAGCCCAGCGGTCGCCGGGAGGAGGGCAGCGAGCCGCGGCGGCGGCCCCGCAGCGCCCTCACCCCGCTCCTGCGCCCTTTTTGTCGCCGGCGTCTGAAAACGAAGAAGTTTCCCAGGTTTGCCAGAGCTGCCTGCCCTGCTGCAGGCATACCTGCTCGAGCCCTCAGTCAGTGGCTGAGCAGCTGGCGCAGTGCGAAACTTATTCCCCAGCGGTTCAGGAAAGCGAGGAAGGCCCTTCTCGGCCTGGGGAGGGGGGTGGGTCAAGGCGCGGTGGTCTGGGGATGTGCTGAACATCAGGCAGGAAAGAAGTGGCGAGACCGAGCCTCAGCCTCTGCCGTTCCCTGTCTTCTCCATTTAAGGGCAGGGTTCCTAATTTTTTTTCATGAGTTTTGGCGGTCTGGTGAAGTGAAGCAAAGCAGTTTTATGCTTTGCACTAGCTGCTGGCGCAGTGTCAGCAGTGGGGCTTACCAGCTCACCAACGCCTCAACTCCTGTTTCAGGGTGCCGGACACGGTTGAGCCTGATGACTGTTTTGCACTTTCAGGTAAGTATGCCAAATCCTGAACCTAAGAGTAGCCTCGGGTCTGTTACAGTGAGAATGATACTGACTTCAGAGAACATTGAACATCATGATTATATTGAAAATGTCTAATATATTCAAAGCTTAGGTCGTGGTCATTTTCAGATCTTAGAGCAAAATTATCACAACATTTCACTGTTTATAGTCACATAAATATGTTGGTATCCTCTACTATGTGTCATTTGTACACACTGTTATTAGAATCAACTGGCACCCTCACTGAAATGTTTATAAGGAGTTTAAGATATCACGGGAGTTATAGATCTGCGGGCCTGGCATTTTGATTCTTGAGGACCTATGCTTTTCTTAAAGTTACAAGTGCAGTTGCCACAGCACAGCTACATAATGTGGTTTATTCCATTATTTTTAGAAACAAATACACATGTTATCAGATCATATTTGTCTGTGTGCTTTTATTCTTACCCTCTTTGGAGCATCTATATATTTTCACTATATTTTTACTGATAAACTACAGCTTTATAATTTCAATCATGTAGTTATGGTAGGACAAACTATTAAATAAATCTTAGACTAGAACTTACTGAATTAAAATTCCTCACCAAAGCTTCTCAGATTCTTTTTAATATTCTATAAACAGAGTAATTTACAATGTCATTCTATCTCTTCTATAGCTTTCTTCTAACACTGCAACATTAGTAGCAGTTGGTGTATTTTCTCTTTGGTTTCTTTTTCCTTAGATCTATAGTCACTCTTTTTGCTATTATAATTGATTTATGTATCCATTGATGTGTGCTGCATTTTAATGATGACTCTTTGTTTTATCCAATAATACTTTTCAATAAGATTGTTTGGATTGCATTTAAAGGACAGGTGTAAACTGATGCTTAGAGTTTTAATGACCAATGTTGACCCAGGCAGGATTTTTGCATGGGAACAGATTTGCACTCAAATAAGACTGTACATTTTTATGCATTTTTACACTTACCAACATTTTTTGCTTTACATTAGGCTTACTAAAATGTAATTACCTTTCCCCTTTTGATTCTTTCCTCTACATTAATATGCTAAATTCTATGAGGCCCGTATATTTTGTATTTTTTCTTTTTAAGAACACCAGATTATATTTGAATAGCAGGACAGTTTGAGCTTGACCTGTATCAAAAAGCACTGGTCCATTGAAAGTATTGCAACAGGATAACAGTGAGAGCAGAAATAAAGTGGATTTAATAAAATAATAGTAATGAAGTGAAAATATATCCATTAAACACCTTTTTATAAGAAAATCCTTCATATGTGGTTATTAAACAATTATTGACTAGTGGGCTATTAATGTGACTTTTTTTAACGACAAAGTTAATCATATCCTCTGCTGAATTATTTGTCTAGATACTGTAAGAAAGAGAAAACTAAAATTTTTTTTAGGGTTCGGATCTTGTGGTACTTAAATCACTGTGACAATGTGTAGAACTTGGAGTGCAATCCTGAGCTGCATCATTGTACTCTAGAAATTAGCACTGAATTTATTTTATTGATTCACTGCAGGTTTTTCTCCTCAAAACTGCTGTTCCCATCCCATATGTTTCATTTTACTAATGCATGGTAGTTCCCTGTCAAAGGTGGCAATTTTGGGGGTTTTCGCCTGGGCTTGAGAACATTCAAATAATAATGATAATATCACATCCACTGTTAATTTTTCATGTATAACTATACTGCTTCAATTTACAAGACATTTTATACAATATGTGTATTCTACTGTTTCCTCATATGTTTTGCATTGGTCACAGACAAGATAAATTTTAGAAGACTTAAGTCATGATGTTCAGAGACTTACAGACATTATTAAAAACAGTGAGGAATTATGAGCATTCATAAACACAACAGGCCCAAATTACGACCCTCAGTTCAACAGCTGGAAGCCTTTTGGGGTTGATTACTGCATGCATAGAGAAAACATGCAAGGAACTACTTATTCAGTATACTCTGTACCCTCAAGTTAAAGAGACTACCAGTGGAGTAAAATGTCTGTTAGCTTGGGTGTAGACAGTGGAACCTGAAGTATTTTTATTGTGTTTGCCTATGTCTATAGGTTCAATACTTAACACCTGGATGCTTTTTTAATGTCACAGGATACTCAGACAGATACTAATCCAAGCAGATGTTTTGAAGGCCAGGACATATAGGTCATATCCTACAGAGCTGGGCTGATAATGGTCAAGGAAATGCCCATTTTCTGATTCATCTTTTATTTATTTCTTCAGCTTTTCCATGAGGGTCACAGAGTTAGGCAACAACACGGTAATTCAGTAGTTCACAGAAGGTTTTGATCTCTCTCTCACCTTGTCTCAGGCCAACAAACATTTGCAGTAGCTCATACTGTGCTGGCATTGCTGCTGTAATTGCACTAACCCGAGAGTTGCCATGAACATTTCTATGCTAAGCTTAATAATTCTAATGCTTCATGGAAGCAGTTTTGGTGCACTTGCATTGATGTAGTAGATGCTGCCAGCGTAACTCACAATAATCTTGCAATCCTTACAAAGCCTGCTCTCTGCAATTTCCTTCTACTTCACATTATTTACTTGGTCTAAACTATTTGCTGTTTCCTAGAGTGATAAATACCAGTTCATTTATTTCAAATAAAATAATCTCTTCAGGTATTGATTGGTGCTCTGACTAATCCCCACTTCATGAGTCCATCTTGGGACTTGTTAGGAAGTTTCCCCATAATGCAGTGCTACTCCATAGCTGAGCCAACTTCTGTGTTAATATAACATATTTTCACCTACACAGAGGTTTGCTGTGAATTTTTTACATTGTTGCAAATTTATACACTCCTTTAAACTAAGATAAGCTCTACAGACATTAAAAAGGACCTCTCTAGCAGAAGCTGGAGTACTAGATGGAAAAGAAACTATGGTCAACAACTTCTGATGATTCAATTTCACTGTCTTTTTTTTTTTTTTTTGCTTGTTTGCTTTTGCTGTGAGGTTTTGTGACTGAAGAACAGCCCTTGGAGTCCTGGGAACAGAACAGCCAAATTACTCTTATTCAGTAGGACACAGAAACAGCATAAAGCCCTTCTTTGGGGAAGAAAAAAACTACATGTTGAGAAGGCTGTTGGACTCCTGTATCTCTGCTGAACAACAAAGCTTAAAATAATGCCAATATGGTGACATATAAAAATTATATTCTACTAGTTACTTTCTTCAGGGTACCAGCCTCATCTTTCCAAACTTGCTATACTTTATTTTTCATCATTCCTTTTTAGGGCTTCTCATCTTTTTTCTTATCTTTGCCCATTAATTTCTATAATGTTTCTTTTGTCTCCATATTCCATGTTTGTATTTTTCCATCTTTCCTGGCTCAGTCTTGCCAGCTCCATGTTTGATCCCACAGTAAAACCATTCGTGCACTGTCAGTTGTTTTTACTGAAAACAACATCCTTATATTCTTCATGTTTATCTGTACTTCATAGTTGATAAAGGTTTCAGAGATGGGATTGATTTTCTGCATGTTCATATAATGCCTACTCCATCTGAGACCCTAAAACCTAAGCAATAATTAATAAATAAAAAAAATCCATTTTCCTCTGATGTACTTATCCTGCTAAAAAACAATGAGTTTAAGCGATTAGAAACTCAGGTGACTCCTCATGTAACTATAATTGTGTGACTAACTATGTTATCCTTTTCACTTCACTAGAATGTACACTTGGAAGATCATGTATGTATGCAAGAGTTAAAAACATTTCTGGATTTGTTTGCTTTTGCATTCCTAACGCTTGTTAATAGGAGCTGTTTATGGAAAAAATGGTGGCCTGTGGATGCAATCTGACTTTCTGCTAGAGCCCATATAAAGTAACTTTTCAGTGTGTCTTCTTACTGTTCACAGTGTTAGGAAACAGAGTATTAGTGTATGCGTGTCTAACTGGACTTCATGCTTCCATGCATGTAGCACTTGCCCAGTTTCCCCAATACTAAGAATATTAATTCAGACACATACAATTTTGAACACCTTTTTTATTTCACTACTGTTTAGGTTTACTTGGCAGGAGTAGAAATGAGGTAATACATATGAGAAAGAAAATAAAAAGCGTTTAACTCCACTGAAAGGATAACTTCAGCAAGCTCAGCAAATTCATGGGACGTGGGGATGCAGACAAGAGCATAGAGAGGTAGATGAAGACACATTGAGGATGGCTGTTCAGTTCAGGACCTGAGCCTGAGAAGTAAACAAAGTCCTACTGGGGGACAGTTTCTAGTGAGGCCCCTCAGCAGTTCATGTGGGAATCCATACAGTTTCTTGCTAACCTAGGAGGTAGGACAGAGTGTAACCTCAGCAGGTTATCAGATCATCCCACATTGTGTGGAAAAGTTCCTCTTTCCCTGGAGGGCAAGCTCTTGTTCAGAAGGGCATAGGTAGGCTGGAGAATGTCCAGCAGGAATCTCATGAGATTCAGCACAAAATGTAGAGTCCTGGCCCTGGTCTGGGAAGCCATCCTCTTTCCATCCAGTCTTGGTATCAAATTTTTGAAAGGCAGCTTTATAAAAAAGGACCTGTTGGCCCCAGTGGACAGCAGAGGGGACATGAACCAGCAGCAATCAGCACTTGCAGTGAAGGACACCAACTTCATAATGAGCAGCAATAGTGTGAGTGTAGCCAGGAAGAAGGAAGTAGTTATTAGTGGGGTGGGTGTCAGTCTCTTCTCCCACGAAACAAGGGATAGGATGAGGAAATGGCCTCAGGTTGTGCCAAGGAAGGTGTAGACAGGATATTAAGAGAAATTTCCTAACAAATAAGATTGTCAAGCATTGGTACAGGCTGCTCTGGAAAGTTATTGAGTCACTGTCCTGGAGGTATTTTAAAGATGTCTAGATGTGGTGCTTAGGGACATGGTTTAGTGGCAGACATGGTATTGCTAATGGCTGGACCTGATGATGTTAAGTCTTTTCTAACCTAAATGATCCCATGCTTCTTCTTTAATTAGCACTTGTCCATATGAAGGACTCTGTCTATTTTTGAGTTCCCCAGTGCAAAATAGGTATTGACATGCTGCAGTCAATGTAAAAGGGCTACCATGATAATTAGAAGCCTAGAACACATGACAAGGAGAAGCTGGACAAATAGTAGTTGTTCAGCCAAGAACAACAGGCTAATGGAAGGTCTTATAGCTGCCTTCAGGTACTTTTTTGATAAAGTGTAATCTAAATGAAAACAGCCTTCTTAGAGTAGCAGGAGCAGAAGATAATGGGAAATTATGTTTAGATACCAAAAGAAAAAAGAGTGGGGTGGCAGGGGGAATGTGGGTTTGGTGAGAAATAAAATGAAAGGAAGGCATAAGGATCTGGACAGCTTATGGGCTCACCAACCCTTAAGATATTCAAAACTGAACTGGACAAGACGTAGAGGAATCTGACATAGTTGGACCTATGTTGAGAGGAGGGCAGATGTAGATGACCTCCAGAGATCCTATTGAAGCAGAACTATTTTATGATTTTGTAGCAGTTGAGCGCAGAACAATGAAAGAGTGGAAGTAACATCCTTGCCCATGCTAAAGGACTGTCCAGGGTAGACTACAAAGCATGGCAATAATGCATGTGGCTGTAGTTCGTCAGTTGTATTGACTACAGATACATTTATTTCATAGCTTTGAACTCTCATCAGAATGCACTGTGTAACAAACTGATGCTTCTCTCTCTTAGAGGTTTATAGTACAGATTTTTACAGCCATGATGGCAAATAAGATGCTGCCTGATACAGCAAAAAAACCATCAAGCACTGTGCCATCTTTATCAATAAGCCATTTCAGGAAAGAATGGAGAGAAAAGAGAAAGGAGAGAGCAAGACCTGAGACATAGTCACCATGCAGCTGATAGCTGACTTTCCAAGTGATTTAATGCTTTGCTCCAGGAGATGTACAGTAGATTTGCATGTAGACGTTCAGGACAGCACTGTAAGAAGGTAGAGCTGCTAGTTATTATCATGTATTATACTTCTGAAGATAACTCCTCTGAACACACAAGTAAAGGTGCTTCCTACCTAAAGACCTTTTGTCTATGGCCAGACTAATACTGTTCAGCTCTCTTGGCTTGTGATGTCCCAGGAGAGTCTCTTGGCCCATTCCAAGATTACAAAATAACAAAGACCAAAATCACAAAATGTAAAGTACATGAATGGAACAGGAAAATGCCTTTTGTAGTGTTGAAATAGAAGTATTCTCTGACCTCTCTTAATACTAATTATTATTATTATTTATGAAAGAACAAGTGCTGCTAAATAAAAGATATAATTTTAATTGTGGAATTAACTGCAATTACATGTCATTATGAAATATTCCATAGTTTTGTAATTGCTTAAACTGTTGGTATTTACTGAATATAATTTACAGTAATTCCTTTATTCTTTCTTTGTCTAACCAATAATTATCTTTGTAATAGGTAGTAGAATTGTGAACTGAACAAAACTGTACACATTAAGTGTTCACAACATTTCTATTTGTCTTTTGTTTCTGTAAGAATCCAAAACAAAGTTAATCAGATCAACAGGGATCAATAGAAAAGTGAGTGAAGATTCTTATTTCTTTGAAGCCAGGGAAGGCAATGAAATAATCCTCCTAAACAATGAAGGCCTTTAATTCAGTGTCTTGAACACTGAAAGGCATTGTGAAGTGGGATTTGCAGTGTTTCTGGTTTTAATTTAAATTGTACAAGCAGGTACAGTAGTTGGAGGTGAATTACTTTTACTACATTTTTGTGATATTACAAGGCAAAAATCACAGAAAAATCCCAGACCTGATTTACAGACTGCAGGACTAAAAAAAGTCTTAGAAAGACTTCCTTTTGTTTTACCCTCCATGTTCCCATCCCTAATTTTAATGTATCCATCCTCCTTTCTTTGTGTTTTCATTAGGTCCACAAGCTGAAGAACATCTTGGTACTTGGGGACTCTGCACCTGTGTGAGCTGGCTACCTCTGGAAGAAACACCACCCAGTTCTTCAGCCTCCATCTACTTGGTGTTTTTCCCTGAAAAGCTGGTAGTGGACTGGGCTGCAGAGGGCCTTTCTGTGAACTTTTGGTACTGAGGAATGCTTAAGACAATATGGGATGGTCCACCACCCTGAGTTGGTTCATCAGGTGGGTAACACACACCAGCAGGGCAGAGACTTGTCAGCCAGTATTCTGTTGCATCATTTCCAGGGTCTAGAGGTGGCAAGGGGGCCTGTTGAGAGTTCAGGACATTTGGCATAATTTGGTGATGAGGCAAGTCCAGGAATGTAAATCTAGTCTTGTGGTAGCAGCCAGGGTCTTACTTGACTTTGTGACCACCAGACAGGTCCTGGAGTTAAGTGGCAAGTCTGAGGTCAAGCTGGGAAGTCAGTCCTTGGGTGAGAACCCAGTCCAGCAGACTGCATAGCTGGGCATGGCTGTGACAGGCCTGGAGACAGACATGCTTGTGGCACACCTGAGACAGGGAGCAATGGCTCCAGACTGAACTGAAATGGGTCCCCAGTGTGTGGGTACCCACACAGGGCTGTGTGCCTAAGACCTACAAGTGCCCTTAGGGCCTTGATCAGCCCATGAAGTGGTGGCTGGCCAGTAGTCAGAGAGCAGCACTAGCAGGTGGATCCTAGCTGGAAGGCGAGGTATTGGACAGAAGGAAGGATGCAAAGAAGGTCCCTCCAGCATGGTGAGGCAACCAACCAGGCTGGACAGTGGAAAGCACAATGGGCTCCCATTTTGATGAAGCTGATGGCAGCACTTCTATGGATAGCAGATGATGTTTTCACTCTCTATTTCTGTCTACTGCATAGGTGTGAAAATGCACCTTGCAGTAGGCCACCTACTGACAAGCACCATTAACTTGTTTAGGTAAAAGAAGTTCCTATAAATCTTCTCGTGACTTCTTCTATCCCACCATTCAGCTAGAGTCTATTTGGCAATGAAAATAAAATGTTAAATATTCATGATCAATATGTCCAGTTCCATATTACTTACAGAAGGAACTGAGGATTTATTGTTTGTTCTCTTTGTCTTGATCTTTCACTTGTTTTTGTCTTTCCTTTTATTGTAATGTGAGAGAAAATTCAACTTTTGAACCTTGGGTTAAAGAGTTTGTCTTGAACTTAGGCCAAACTTGCTGACTTTCTTGCTCTGTCTTATTGTTTGTAGGTTCTAAGAAGGTATAAATTGGCAAAATCAGGCTTACTGGGGATTCACAACTCATGATTACAGTCATTGTGAGGACCATTTAAAACGTACTTATTTCATAAGTTGTCTTTGTGGTTTTCTGTCTACCTGCAAGAAAAAATATTGTCCTCCAGCCTACTTACCTCTAGGAACTCGGAGACTGTCAACCATCGAAGCTGTCACAGAAGATTGGTTTCATGGCATTATGGGGAGAGGCAAGATGCCAGAGTATTGTTCTTATCTTCAAATAACATCTCCCTGAATAAGGTCCTCTTTGTTTTGGGAGCCATGGGTGTGTTTTGTATGCACCGTTCATTTATTTTTTCAGTTGCATGTTCAGAGATAACACAGGTTGAACTAATTGTCTAAATAAGATTTGGAATTTAACAAATTACAGTGTTCAATAACACAATTTTCTTTGACAAAAACAACACAGGTAGTGCTCTCCTAGCCTGACAGCTCTGGGAGCTAGAGTTGATTCAGAAGTGCAAGAATGAGATTCTAAAAGCGTAAGGAAATAAGAAATGTTATTTATCACTGTTTCAGTGTCACCAACTTGTTATTTTTATTGTTCTTCAGAATAACGGGATTTGTTGAAGCAGTTTATCCTCACATCATGTAATGCACATTATGCTTGAAGAAAGAGGAGGATTCAAAATAGCAAAACATAAAAAAGCACCCTAAATGTAACAGAAATCCACAGTAAGGAGAGCTACACTTTAAAACCTACCCTATTTCTATCTGGAACAAGCAGAAAACAAGTACATGTAGAGAAAAGAATATTATTAAAACCACACAAATTGAAATATTTGCATAGTTACTGCCATGCTCAAATGAAAGAAGATAATTGTGTATATGAAAGGTTTTCAACAGCTGTCTTTGAAATCAAATAAAGAATTAGATAAACATGCTGGCTGCTTTGCATCAGGGATATATACACCAGCATTCAATATTCACAAATCGCTAAGTGGTTGTTGGACACCTGAAATTCTATTGATTGCTAAAGCTCAATAATGTCTCAGAGACTTGATCAAAAGAGCAGGGAAGCAAACAAGTAATTATATAGTATAGGGACTCTTAACATATACAAAACACACTGCAAAGAGCAAACAGTCTGTCTAGATAAATAACATCAGCTTGGTATGGCAGCAGCCATAACAGGAAACCTCTCAAATGTTGATTACATAAAATTAAGGACGATACAGTGAAAAAGAATATTGTAAATCAGACAGCAGGGAATTTCAAGGACCACAAATCCTTGCCTAATATAAATTACAGCAATAAATTCTAGCATGGATTGTTTCTTTTATAACAATGGTTACCAAGAAAATAGGAATTGTGAGCTAAAATTCCAACGCATTTAAATCATGATAGTCCTTAGAAGTTTAATTGCTTTATTTTGCTTCCAGCTTGCTCAAAAGTACATACAAGTAATAGATATAAAACTGTTTGATTGTATAAATTAATATTTGTTTCCTTAGATTCTATGTTAAGTCAACAAATAAATTTCTTATTGTGGTTATTATGGTGACTGGAAATAGTCAACCTCATTCCTTCCTATAGATGTTTAGCACGACCCTATTGACACACATTTGTGTACCGAGAAATCCACTGAAAACTGTGGAAAGATACTAGTACAAAACTGGCTAGTGAGTCAGTCTTAGTGCTTGGCAGATATTGTTGACCCTAGATCTTCTCATTATTACAAAACACTCAAAGCACCAACTGCCTGAAAGATAATAGTGATTTTTAAAAAAAAATTGTTTAAAGATTAACTCCCAGAGCATTATGCCTTGCTTTTCATCTCACCGGAATTATTAATCATCTCTCGGCTTTACAGGAATGGTCACCATTCTGTAACCCTGGGCTCTGATTGTGGGAATGTCCTTATGCTGTAATTAGAGAAAAGATATTGCCTCAGAGAAAACTGTAGTATAAATATGTACTGCTCTGGCTAGCATTAATCTATTTTGATATGAGGTGATCTGGCATCATGGGGAGCCAAAGAAGATTTTCTTCATGTGGTTTACACACAAAAAGAAGAGCACTGCAAGACTACAGAAAAACACAGCTCTAGCAATGCTTATAATTTGGCCCGAGGTTGACTCCTCAGTACCTGCAGGCAATCTCATGCAATGCAAAATACCACCAGTGAATTTCAGTTCTCTGTACCAGGCAGCTCTTAATGGACGTTGGCTAGTCATCGTGTCCTCATGACTATTTAAGTGTAAAAGCCATGTTGTGCATAAGTTAACCTGGGATCCCATATATTTCTGGTCAAGCTTTCTCAGAAAAAAAATTCTTATGTTGCATATAGTATGTTCCCATCCTTTGAGAACGGTCCAAAAAATCAGGCTAGATGAAAAAAAAGTCGTCTCTGTTGTTACAATTTAAATTTCACTGTTCCCAAAGTATTCAACAGGTCCTGTCCAAAACCAGGACTTCAACTCTATATCCAACTATAAGAGATGCTAGGTGGCAAAGAATTTCCACAATTTCCCCATAGGATTATAATGTTTTAGGACCATTCCGTTATTATCCTGTTTAAAGAAAAAGATGAGTCTACAGCTACACAGTGTCATTTGATGCCACTGACAATGTGACATTGATTGTATATAGACAATGATCCTGAACTGTTCTGCAGTACTCCAAGAAAGTGTAAGTGAAGATTTGAACCCATTATTTATTTACCTAGGATGCTTCCACAAAAATTTCAATTCTATATCTTTAGAGCTTCACAGCTAAAATAGAGCCATTACTGGAATAAGATGGAAACATTGGTAGTAGCCTAATGCCTCTGCAGTGAGGTGAGAAGGAAGGACAATTTCTGCGACTCATAGGAATGCTTTATACAGAACTGGTTGTACTGGGATATGCTGCTGAGCTGTGAAGTACAAGGTAATCTCACAAGACTCATAGTTATGGCTTTCAATACATCTTCTGTTTAAATAATGGCAACATTGTCTGATACTAAGGGCACATAAAAACCCAATTTATTTTATTTTCCTTTTATATGATTGGAACTAATGAAAGTGTCAGGAAGTGAGCAATTTCTTTGCAGAGAGTTTGTTGTTTAGTTCCATTACATCAATAAGAAATGAGATATTAAAATATATGAAAAGATAAATATGACAATTTTCCCTGTTTTTCCAGTGTGATTTGCCTTCACTGTGTCTGTCATTCACACAGAAAAACTTCATGGTATAGATGGTGATATTTTTTTCTGTTGTCAGTATCTAAGAAATAATAAGGTATGAGCATAGAGATTAGATTAATATAAAATTTTAAATATTGTATTTAGGATGGTGGAACTGTACCACATGATCTGCAATAAATTACTTATTTATATTTCACTTACCTATTACAATGCCAGGAATGCATTTCCAACAATTCTAGTATTTCTCTATCAAACACTTGATATCAGGCCCTTGACAAAAAAAAAAAAAAAAAATTAAGCATTATGCTGCTGGAGAATCCCTTAGTTTCACAAACTAAGGAATTATATTTTTAACAAGTTCTCAAGTGAACTTGTGATACTGAATTGTGCTGGCTACTCTCGAATCCTGCATTTTCACCGAAGAATTTTGGACGAAGATGCAAGCACCTTCTCCTCAAAACACTCCCTCTCTGACCCAGTGTCTGGGCTCCTAGTTTTCATTTGCAGAGCCTGGCATGTGGTTGTTTGTCAGCAATCAAAGATGATCTGCTCTCTACTACAAATAGCTGCGTATGATAATAATAGGAACCAGGTGAAAGCCAAACCTTTCTTGAAATGTCCCAGCCCCTACTGATGAGGAGGCTTGCATGCAGCACCATCTGTCAAGGGTGTTCATTTATCATTAACCAACTGGGGAGAAAACAAGAACTCAAACATCACCAGAAAAGAGACTGTAGCTCTGTCTTAACTGCTGTACATTTGTTTCAAGGAAAAGTTTGTGAACAGAAAGTAGGGCTTAGCGTATTAAATAAATAATTTGCTCTGAGTCAGATTCGGCTATGTTTACTCACACAGAAAAGTACTTTATTTAGCAGCTGAGTAAGCATTTCATGTGGAGTCAAATATTGTCAGAACCAAGAGAAAAGAGAAAAATAAAGTTTTATATTGTGGGAAATAATCAGAAACTTTTAAACCATGGCCAACCGTGGTTAGAAGCCAGCCAATAATCATCAGTAGGGAACTTCATGTTAATGTGGTCCATTCAGAAAGACTGCATGCAGAGATTACTTCACCATTTCTAAGAAATTCTCAGTTGCCAATATTCAAATGACAATTTTTAGTCGATTGAATCCTCAAAGGGACAGCGGGCCCCAAAACTGTCCCCTGCTGGATTCCTGCTTCCTAATCCAAAGCACATTTGAGAATCCTGTAAGAGCTGACACCAAGCAATCAGCAAGAAGCAATGCATATATAATATATAAATGCAGAATAACATAGGCTGTATAAGACCCCAGAAAGTCCCTGGTCTAGCTTCCTGTTCAAAGCATGTTCAGCTATGGGATCAAACAGGAAGGCACAGGGCTTTATCCAGCTGGGTCTTGAAACTTTTTAAGATGGTGACTGCACAGTCTTTCTGGGTAACTGGCTCCCCAGCTTCACTGTTCCCAAGGTAATAAGGTTTTCCTGATAACAAATCCAAGGTGGCATAATTTTTGGTGGCTTTTTTCTCTTAAATGACTGTAAAACTTCAAATGAAACTATTCCTTGTACAAAAGAGGTGTTAGTTCCCTGCACCTTGTTTTGTGTAGGATTTGATTCAGAGAGCATTTTCCAGAAGTTCTTATTAGCCTGGATCACCAAATGAAGCAAATGGATATTTAGACATATGGGAACTTTAGGTAGCAGAGGTTCTGAGGATCTTGACCCTGGAGGATGTACTCAAAATCAAATAGGTACCTCAGACCTTTTTGCAGCTCCTTTCCTGTTCTTAGGCAAGTAAGTCAAGTGCTTAGTAAGAACATTCACAAGTTTTGTGGGCTGGCACCCTTAAGAGCAGGTTTGTGATATGAACAAAGAGAGTTTTAGAAATGTTGGTAGTTTATGTATTTTCAGTTTCACGATGGGAATCACATTAATGAGAACATCTGACTCAGAATGTTAATGCTTATTCTCATATGAGATAAAACAAGTAGACAAACTGATAACAGCATCATGTTTGTGTAGCAGATCTTTTGTCTTTTACACAATGCATTATTTCCAGGGGAAACAACACCAGCTATAAAACTTCCTCTGGACAGCTAATTAATAAATCTATATCAATTAACTTTAAACCACTGTTAGCTACAAAACCAGAAGTTTAAATCAGACATAAATTCAATTGTATATTCCAGCTCCCTTGTGATGAGAAATTTCTAAGAATTGCTAACAGGGGGTAATATGGAGGGTTGGCCCATGTTACTGTTCTTGTTCACTATTGTTACTGAACAGAGCATAAAGAATAAAAAGCTTATGAAAACTGGAATGAAAACTTTCTAGATTCTTCTGTAGCAGCCATCATGACTCCCTCATTGCCGAATTCATTCACAACCAATCCCGTACACATTCTTTAGGGAAAATTGCACTGAGCCAGTTTTCCAGTCAGAAAATCTGGTATAGGAAGTGTTTTGAAGGGGGACAGGGGCTTGAGAGGCAGTCAGTACTTGATATAAATAACTCCATGTGCATCGGGGTTGGTGGTGCAAGCAGGGGTAAGCATGGGCCAGTGAAACAGTAGAAGGTGCTGTCGCAGGGAAGTTCCTCGGAGGGGAGTATAGCCATTAGAGTATGGATTAATATACTGAAATTAGAGGATGAGGGTGATCTGAGGTCGTCTAGTTGTGGATAAGGGGGACAGAAGCTATGGGGAGGAGATGCAGATGGGTACAAGTGGATAAATTGCCTTTACTGACACAGCTGCAGACCTGAGCTGGGTAGCACAGATCCCTTCTGCCCTTTGACAGTGAAGGATACCTGTAAGCTCCAACATCAGGACGCTTATTGGATGATAAGGTGGCAAGAAACGCCTTTACTCTAGTCCTCACCAACCCTTTTCACACTGCCTGCCACATCACAAAATAGCTATGACCAGCATTATTGCCTTTTCCTGAACTTCCAATTCACTCACCAATGTTGTTTAAAGGACCCACTAAAAAGGGAGTTCTGACAGAAAAGTGTTCTGATTGAAGCTGTAACATTTACTGTGGTTCAGGGTATTTCTTTACAAAGGCTCTAGGTTGAGCAATATATAAAATATGTCTTTTTTTGTCATCCAGGACCCATGTGAGTATCAGGCATGATTTAAGTTAGACACAGTTCCTTTTTGGATCAAAATTTTAATAATATCAATGGGTGTTTTGGTCATGCAAATATTGCTAATTTACCTTCTTGATATCCTGACTGGCATCTTCTGAAATGCTGACTTGGGATATAAATTCCATAAACAGCTTGAATTTAGAATATTTCCCCCATACCTATCAAGGATAGTTTCTTTTTTTCCTGTGGGGAAGAAATAGCTATGAGAAATTCGGAAATGATTAACATAGTGTTAAAATCTCTGTAAGTAAAAATAAACCATGAAAGCTAACCCCCAGAGCATTAAACTCACCTTTAAACACCTACACATTTCATTCCTGAAACTTTTATTGTTTTTCAAGTAGGAAGAGTATCTCGCTTGCTGCAACCATCATAAATTTTGACACAGCCCCAGCCACATTATAATGTGCCTTCATAAAGCTCAGTCTTCTCTCCCATACTTTTTCTTCTTGCTTGCCTAAGTTACAATGTATTTTGAAACTGAAAGGCAGTAACAGACAACTGTCTTTCTGTAAGATATAGTGAGGTTATTCTGTACAAATGGAATGAACCTCATTTTTTCATTTCAGATCAAAGCTGAAATCTTTTGAAGTTTAGCTATTTGATAAAAAAGGGCTTTATAACAAGCAGATATAGAAGTTAATAGGACATAGAGATATTTTATTAAATTGCAAACCATTATTAATATTGCAGTTTTAACTTGAAAGAAATATGTGAAATGACACCGGAAATTAATTAGATTATTTCATCATTCTTTTACATTATAAACTTTGATACACTTGCATAGATATATAGGTACATTGATAAAAAGACACAAAGACAAACAGAATTTTAATGAGTGGGGAGCTTTTATCTACTATCACTTTGTGACTTAATTTTTTCTGTTTATACTGCCTATTGATTCCAGTTGAAACCTGCTGTTTTAATGTTGTTATTGATATTCTCTCTGGGTTTTCTTCTAATTCTGGCATTGATATTACCTTGATCGGATTTAGTTTATTTGAATTGCCTGTAGGTTTCAGTCTCTGGAGTTTTTTCGCTGCTTATAGACATGCAAAGATAAAACCTCTCTTTTTATCTAAAAATCCTTGAGAGACTCTGAAAGATACAGCCGTTTTCTGAGAACATTAAAAAGAAAGAGGCAACAATCAAAAGGAATATACTTCTCACCCAGCTTATTCAAGACATCATTTCTATACACTCTGAGTATTCTCTGACATGCACAGACTTCTCATCCAGTTAGTTTCATTTTACATTTGGAAAAAATATGTGAAGAAATTGGGCTGTCATAAAGTGACAAGTGGTTCCAAGCTCTGTTACAGGCTGCACCTTCACCAGACTGTCTCTGGTCCTGGAGAATATGGGAACTGAACCTGCACAGTGCTCCATGTTATTTATTTTTGCACCTTGGCAAAAAAGTAGGCTCCAGCACATTTGAACGTAACAGAAAATCAGTGAGAGAAGTTGATGTGTGAGGGTGGGTGGGGTAAAGGAGGGAAAACTCTGTATTTGGGCTAGAGGCAATTTCTCTATGTTCCAGGGAGTTGCTATTTTGTAGAGCAAAAATAGAGAGTAGAGTAGATGTAGAGTTTCCACACACCTGAAACATTCAAGTCCAGGTTGGATGGGACTCTGAGCAACCTGATTTAGTTGAAGATGTCCCTGCTTGTTGCATGGGAATTGGACTGGATGACCTTTAAAGGTCACTTCCTACACAAACTGTTCTGTGATTATGATTTCCAAAATTTCCCTATGGCTCTTAGAAATCAGAAAAATAATACCTAAATTAAAAAAAAGGAAATTCTAAACTATTTCATCTTTCAAATTATTATGTTTCCATTCTTGTAAAAGTAGAACAGAAACCTGACAAATATTCATTACTCACTTTTCTGCTTTTATCTCTCTGTTCGTAATTTATTTGCTTTATTTTCTTACTCTTTGTAAGATTTTTCCTTCCTTTCTTTTTCTTTTCTTTTGGCTTGAGTTAATCTTTGTTTGCCTTTTGTTTTGTTTTGTTTTCTCCTGCTTTCTTCTTCCTGTAGGCCTAGAGTTTATTTTCCTTTCTTTGTTCTGATTGCTTTGTCCTGTAACAGTACATATTTTTGGAAATAATTATTTTTCAGGAAATAATGAATATTTTCAAGTCTGTAATTAAAGACAGGTAAATACTATGAATATATGCGTAAACATGCTGTATTTGGATGTCACTTATTTCCTCTGTCCATCTGTCACAGGTTATTTTTTATAAACAATTTGACAACTTATAGAATTCCCTAGGATCTTACAGAGAGCCTGTGCAATATAAGGTATTCATGGACAGGAAGAAGGCTCAGAATTGTTCTCATGGCTTAAGAGTGAATTGCCTTAATATCAAAATAAATTTAGTTTTTAATAACATTAAGAAGGAATGGCAATAGAAGAGGGGAGATTGTGCAAAAACAGTCCTCTAAAGTAGAAAGACCGTGATGGGCTCTTGGAAAGCAGCACAGAGGAAAGGGCAGCACTGTTTGCATTTTGCTAGTCTTCCCTGAGGATCACCTGCACTGGGCCAGCAGCACCACACTACAGGCTGTATGGGCTGGATTGTTAGAATTGCTTCTGACAGCAAGAATGAAAATGGATTGTAGGGAAAAGGAACAAATCCAACTGCTGGTCCATCTTTTGGGAATCAGACAGATATGCCATGGAGACCACCATTATCAATGGCCAAAGGTGCAAAATTATCCTTGGTTATAATTTTGGAGCTCGTTTAGTTTCTGATTTACTGTGGGAATGAATTCTACAGCTGAAATGTGCATTTTTTTATAAAAAAAACCTCCTTTTTTAGCTGATAATTTCTCTGAATGCCCCCTTGTTCTTCTGCAATGGGATATAGTGGATGAATATTTTTTATTTACATTATCCATCCATTCACATTATGCATCTTATCCATCCTATCATCCTACATGATTGTGTAGACAAGGTTACAACTTTTCCAAGCTGAAAACTCTGGTATGTACTCTTTCCTAGATAGGAAAAAATATATACCTCTGATCATCTTTGCAATTTTCTATTTTTCTGGTTTTCTCTTTTGGATGTTGCACACAGCATCCAGCATGTGGATATGACAGGTGTTTACAAAGTGTCGTAATTACATCATGACTGTTCTCAGTTTCATTCTCAATATTATTGATATTCATTGAGCACAGCATATGCACAAATATGCATAGTAAATTCAGGATTTATTTTTTGAGATCCTGACTTTGGATATTTCTGGCAATTACCTAAGAACAAATATAAACTCTGTCCTTGTTTATAGTTAGATGTATTCTTCTTATGTGTATAACTGTGTTTATTAAGACTGAATTTCATCTGACATTTTAAAATTCAATTAGTCAATACAATGAATTTTCCTTTTCAGATTTTGCTATTCTGTATCTGTGTCTTCACAAAATTTGATTTTTCCTTCTTTCTCCTTCATCCTATTTTCTTTAGCCTCACTTATGTGTATTTCATAACATGTATCTCAGTATAGGTCCATGTTCATCACTGATAAGCCTTTGACTCGTTCATCTAATAAAACTCTGAGACTGAACACTTATTTCTAGTCTTTTTTTACTTTCCTTCAGCTATTATTTGTCAATGAGAGGGCCTTATCTTTTAATCCAGACCAATTTAGTTTATGAAAAAGCATTTGGTGAAAGACCTTAAAAAAAGTCAGGTGTTTTCAATCAACAAAGGTGTCTTACCTCCCTACTAAATGACTTTTTCCATAATTTTGGGAATTATGACTCCTTTATGAAATCTTATGTATTTATCCTTTCAATCACTTATTCTGTTTCTATCAATTATCCCACTTGGACAGTCAAACTTACTGTTCTGTAGTGTCTGGGATAATTGTTTTAAGAAATGATGTTATATTTGCCGGTTTCTCTCTTTTCAAAACAGAAGTGAGTTAAACAATAGGCTACACTCTTGACTTCTAAACTCTTTTCTGAGACCTGTTGATTCTCTGTTTTGCTGTAATTCTTTTCCTTTTCTTTACTTTGCTCTAGAATTTTCTACAACTGATTGTCCTGTTTGGGGCTTCCTACCAGTTTTGCATTGGTGAGAGCCCACTGACTTTCAGGTAGCTTCTCATATTTTTATGAAGTGTCAGAACACTAGCAAATTATATTATGTGGAAACTGCTTTCTCTAATCATTTCCTCTGTGTCTGCATTATTTACTTTCTCATTTCTGTTTCACTTTCATTTCAAAAATCCATTGCCAGTTTCCTAATAGGTAAACAGTTAATCTCAGGTTGGCAGACCTTGAATCAACACATCTTGGGCTCTAAAACACTCAAATAGTCTGTTGAAGACTGGTTGGTAATATTTGTTTGCTGACTGGCAGTTAAATATTTAATTCTTGGATTCACTAACCGCTAACTGTATCACACAAAAATGTTGACTAGCTCTTAATTTTCCCATCAATTTACTTTTCATTTTCATCTGTATTCTGCTTTTAAGAAGATTTCGAAGCCTCAGATGTAACAAATCAAATGCAGCTATAGAATTCTGGCACCTTTTAAAGAAGTCAGAGATATGCTATACTTGGTGTGGTTCGGCCCCAGATACCAACCAAGCCCCTCGTAGCCCCTCGCTCACTCCCCTACTCCTGGGATTGGGATGAGAGTTGGAAAGGTAAAAGGTAGAAAACATGTGGGTCAACATAAAGATGATTTAATAGGGAAAGGAAAAGTAGCAAATACAAGCAAAGCAAGACAATTAATTCACCACTTCCCACAGCAGGCAGGTGCTCAGCCTACTCCAGGAAAGCAGGATTCTACTTCACATAACACTGACTTGGGAAGACAAATGTTATCACTCCAAATATCCCCCCACAAGAAGAAGGGACCATCCGCAGTGCAAGACTGGGGAGGAGGAGGAGAAAGAAAGATAAAGAGGGACACTGGAGAACCTGGTATGAGCTGAAGTGGACCTTGGTATAAGTATAGAAGTGGAGGCTACAGATGAGGAGATGCGGGCAGAAGGCAGACACCTAAGCAGATGGAAAGAGTAGAGATAGGATTCTGGGGAAAAATAAATAGAAAAAGCAATTTTTAAATATTTCCTATCCAGAACCCATCATGGAAACCAGACTTGCTAACCTCTACCTTTCCTATGGTCATTGAACAGGCTTGGAAACCACTGGTTAAACTGTGCATCATATCAATTTATTAATGGTTAATCAATATATTCAGTTTTTTATCACCATCACTTCTGCTGTTAGCTCAGTTGGAGAGGTATATGTTGTGATTCCAAAAGGCAAAATCCTAATTGTGGCCTCAATATTAATGCTGATATAGATTAAAACAGCAGATGTTTCATTAAAAAAAAAAAAAATAAAATCTGTGTGAAAAGAGCACTGAGACTGTAAAGTCAAAACCAGAGGTGCCTGGAAATTCAGAGTCTAAACACTCATGTGCTCCTACTTTTGTGTATCGTCTGTAAGTATTATTCTGCAGACTTTCATGACAGACACAGAAGAGGGAAGACAGGACAGGACAGTGTGACTCAGGCTTGCTGACTGCCAAAGGTGTCTTTGAGGGTGAACCAGGTTTGTGTCCCTGTTGCCTGTAGCATATGTGCCTCATGTATTGCAACAAATAAGGCAGAGGGATACAAAGGAAAATGGCATAGCCTTGCAGCAGAGAATGAGAATGTCTCTGCCTCTACCACAGGCTTATACAAAGACCGGCATATAATCATTCCAGCTGAGCAAAAATTCCATTTTTCTCACACTCTGTGGATATCTACAAAGGACTTTGAAGCCAGATTCATGCCAGTGTGGAATTGTTCTGGAAACCGAAGAAAAGCTGGCTGTTCTCACCTTAGATGAGCACTGAGGGAAAAAGCCAAAACCAACCAACCAACCAACCAAAAACACCACCAAAAAAACCATGAACCAAGAAAAAAGAAAAGTTTTATTTAAATCTCCCAAGTGAGCTTATTGAATCATTTTGACTATTTTTGTCTAAGATTTTTCATATGTAAAAGATGGTACAATTTTTCTCTTTTCATACAGATCGAGCAAATTATTGTAACTAATTACTGCTCATGAACACAGCTATGGTCATGAAGGAAGAAATTGCTCTCTTTATAGTGTGTATTTGCTTGCTTTTACTAATATAGTGCAAGGAGCTGAGCACAGAGAAAAGGATTAATTCAATGTGACTATATCAATTCAATTGTTAGGCATTTAGTCTAAGTTCATGTCAACACAGTGATCTAATGATTCATCCTACTCTAAACAGACACTTACACAGAACAAACCATCCTCTGCTGTTGCTGGACTGTCTGTCAATGGTTACTGAGGAAGCAGGGATAACTAGTTCAGACCAGATATCCAAGTTTAGGAACCTGTGGAGTGAGTGAAGGTCAATAAACACTGTGAACAAGTACCCATGATTTGGGAACTGGACAAACTTATTTTTGTCTAAAACCTTTCAAACTTAATTTTTACAGAGATTTAGGTAAGTAAAAAAAAAAAATAAAATGACACTGCATTGTGCTGGGTGAAGCAGGAGGAATTGCTCTCTGGTGCAGTTACAAACTAAGTAATGAAAAAGGAGGAAATAAGAAATTGGTATTCCAGTCATATAGAACTGTAAACAAGATAAAACTATTTCAGCTGTTTGACTGTGATGATGAGGTGAGCAACTGAAGCCAACATTCCAAAAACGCATTCCATCATATGTTTTTTAACCATTAGAAATGATCAGTTTATATTATTTGCTGATGTTATAGCATATTAAAAAAAAATCAGTGTATTAGCTCCTGTGTATCATTACACAAGGTATGTAACATATGAACTGAATATCATGTCTGTTGATGGAGAAAGTCTGTTTGTGTCTAATGCTGTTCCCAGGAGAAATTGTTCAAGAGCTGTTCATCCTTGTGGAAAGATTACTCTGATATCAGTGAGACTTATCTGCTATGTAAGTACCAGTTAAGTTGTAAAGCTTTGCCAGGGTATTTTATCAGGTGTTCTTACTCAGCATCAATGGTCTCTATGAGAAGAGAAAGAGCTGAGAAACAAGGCTTGCTTCTTCTGGTTAAAATAAATGGATCTGATAAATGTCTTTTCAACCCTATATTTATTTTGCTAATAATTAATTTAATATTTTTAATTTGATGTAAATTATCTCCACCCCTCTGTTGTCACTCAGATATTGAAACCTATAGCATTTCTATTTTACTTATTTTGTTCTCTCCATTAATGCTGAGTATTACTTCAGAGGAAAGAAAAAAGATATGCTAAAAGATGTGGATCTCCAGTTTAAGAACCTGTTTTCTTGTGCTTATGCCAAGAGTTTCATCTTGGAAATTCTTCAGATTCTGTCCTTGGACAGATTTATATATGGGATTTTCACATATGTTTCAGTGAGAGTTTTGCACTTTTATCTTACAGAAGAATTTGACCTCTGGGGTTTACCTCTCTTGGGACTAGTTTAGGAATATTAGCTGTACTATGTCCTGAAAATATTTCATGCCCACTGCTGCCTGACTGAGAGTAATTCAAATACCACTTTGTAAGAGACTGAAAGTGGATTTTGTAATCCTTTTGAAATCTTATTTTTTTTTTTTTTGATGTCTGTTTGTTAATCAAATTGGAAACAAAATGCACAAAAAGTTGAGACTTGCAGTAAAATACAGCACTGTTAGCTAGTGGTTGAGATTGCAAATGTAAGTCAAAAGTTTTGTTACAGCTTCAATTAATGATTTTGTCCATGGCTTGAGAAATATCTCTTACGACCGGAACTGTTCCCACTGTTGCAACTAGAAGGAGGAAATGAACAATTTTTTACAGCTGCTGGGTTTTAAAGCTGCTATCAGATGAGATGCTAATTTTCCCCATCTACCATTGTGTGAAAGTTTTTAGATCTCCATTTTGCTTTGAGAGTCCTTGAGTAGGTGGGGAGTTCTGTCCCTCTTGACATTTTGTCTAGTTTTATACTTCTGTAAGTTTTTCTATCAATGTAATGAAATTGTTTCTTTTATTGCTTGTGAAAGAAGGAACCACAATCAAGCTTTAAATAGAGGTTATTATGGTAGCTGGGTTTTGTCCCTTGTGTTCCTAAATACGTAAGTAGTTCTGAGGAGAGAGGACAGAGATAGTTCTCTAAAATTTTGGGGGAGAAAGAGTTGGTATAGGCAAAATAATAAAACAGAGGAAAGAAACAGCAAAGAAAAGAGGGAGCTTAAATTGCTTCTTGAATTTTTTTTTCCCATAATTTCACAACCTTGTTTCCAGCTAGCAAAATAAACAATTAAAGGCCTTCTGTTTGATATATTATTCAAGTTAATGAGCAAAAGCACGTTTGTTACTCTCATAATGGAGCTCAGAGAAGGAAATCTGTTGCAAACTTGTCATTGTTTGATGCAAGGCAGAGGATTAATATTCTTGTTTCAGATCAAGAGTATCCCATTTCAGTACAACAAGTTGCTATTTTGTGAACTTATATTATGCAGAAATCAGTGTTCACAAACAGGATTACACAAAAATAATAAAAGGTATGAAACAAAAACAACTCATTCATTTTTGATCTAACTTTTGTGGATTAAATCCTAGGATAAAAACCCTCAACACCACAGAACAACCCGTAAAATGTGAAGGAAGCCTGCACAAAAATGAGAAAATTAATTGAAAATGTAGATGCAACATGAAACATATAAAGAAGTAATTGTTGCAATCACAGTATGTGTTGGATTTAGTCTTTTTCTGACCTACTGGGTTCTTAATACTTCCATAAACTCCCAGATAGTGGACTTCACATTTTTGTGCTTGTTGAACATTTAACTCTCCGTGTCCTTTGGGGACTTCTGTGCACCCTTATCAACACTTAAACTCATAGAAAAACAAACTGCACTTTCTAGAACGGTGCTCCCACTAGTCAAAGCCTATTTTACCATGGTCACATCAGTCAGCTGTAGTTTCTAGATTTTGCTTTGGGAACAAGCACTCTAAAGCATATACATGCTTTATGAATGGTTCATTCAAATAGCTGTGAAGATGGTAACTGAATAATCAGAGTTTCTTTTGCATATAAAGAATCTTTTTCACTTTATTGCTTATCTATTAGAATGGGTAGAAATGAGTCAAAATTTTTGGTGGCTAGAGTTCAAAATGTATTGAGCTATTTAAACAAACAGATTTGTAAAATTTTTTTTTTTATAGTTAAGATATGGCAGACATCTATTAAAGATATCTAGCTCCTAAATGTTATTTCTGGCATCTCCTGATGTTCCTGGGCTGAGTTCTGGTTTGAATTATAGTTTGTCAATGTGCAAAATACTTGAAAGAGCAATCTATAGCTAACTGTATAACTTGTCAAAAAAAAGTGTATTGTGTTACAGAAGTTTTGAGTTTTTGAAACTCTTCCTTTTCTGTGCTATTTTGCTTTCTAATGCTATTTTTTACTTACCACTGATTCCAATAGAATGCTTTCCAAGTATTAATAATATCCTCTCTTGGCAACGAGGTTTGGGACTGCATTGGTCAACAGAATTGAAAAGCAAGTAATATTAATAACTCTAATTACCATCCTTATAGGCTAAATGGAATGGAAGAATTTCTAATTCCTCTTTGGAATTTATAATAATTTACCTGCCAGCTGACCTGAAACATCTAGCCAGACCACTATTATAAATGACTGTCTCTTATCAGTGTTTGCTTTATGTGGGATGAAAGAATTATTTACCATTAGTGCTTGTTGATAACAGTGATTAGTCTGCATGTCCTACATCTGTGGAGGAGCTTACAGACAGGTGTTGTACAGGAAATGAACCTGTGAACTCCAGAAGTTACATCAAAACACTTGAAATATCCTGGTCCAAAACTTGAATGACCGGAGCTGTCCCCATTCCAGCTTCTCTCTAGCTTAGACAGCCACCCAATCTGGACAGGAAGTTTAACTTAAGAATCTCAGGGTTGATAAAATGGTGGAAAATATTCACTGTGCTTAGCAGTGGCTTTGTATTTTTTCCCCTATCCTTTTCTAAAATACTGTGTAAATAAAATTTACATTTATATGTCTTTGGTTTGGTTTGGTTTGGTTTTGGTTTTTTTTGTTTTTTTTTTTTTTTTTTTTGTGTTTTGTTTTGTTTTGTTTTGTTTTGGTGTTGTTTGTAACATGTACCTCAGGTTACAGTAATTTAAGTTTATTTGCACTGTCTGCAAAACCTAACTTTTATTTAAGTGCAAGAACAAAGTGTTGGTCTCATTGATCCCTTAATTAGGTGCAACTACCATTACTGAGAATAAGACCCTATTAAGCAAAACTCTCCTTGTTATAATCCCTCAAAGATGTGTACTTGGGAACATGTTAAAAGAGTATAAACCAAAAGGTGTAATGGTATTCTAGAATAAGAAGCCCAGGGAAAATAATCACTGTCATGTAAAAGCAGAGCTGGGCATAATCTATAATACTAATGCTTTTTATATGTAGGTTACTGTATGTGAAATGCTACAGTAATTGCCTCCTTAAAGTATTATCTTGATTTCGCATGTAAAAACCAAGCTGTACACAGTAGCTTGAATAGCTGCAAATAGTCTTTTTTTCAGCATGTCTGTGGAAATGATCATGCCAATTATCTTTTTCTCTTAAGCTGAATTTAGTTGTTATTCAGCATGTTTTTGTAACATGTCTGGTGGTGTCACAGAGGATTTCCATCCAGAGACAGCATGCATCGTTTTCTAGGGCTTATGTCAAAACCCAAGTTATTGAAACATAAATTTTTCCAGTACATGGTGCTAGAGAACTCCTTCTCCATTTGATTAGTAGCCAGGTAAGCTTCTGGGAATTTCTCTAGGAATTACATTTTTCTGCTTTCTTTGGAGCTTCATATCCCATGGAGCTAATGTCATCTGCAGATGAGCAGACTGGAAATGCAGGTTGGAGGAACAACTGACACACACATCAGGGCAATGGTGAATTGAGAAAATACTGTGAAAGGGAGGTTACTTGCTTTTAGAGAGCTGCATAGATTATACTGCCCTCACTAGGGATGGCAACATGAATCCCATGATAGGAACTTGAGTCTCTGGAGAATTAATATCCCACTTTTAGTATCTGGGCCTGTGGGTGTGTTTGTGTTCATGAATGAGTGGGTGCATAAGGGCTCGGATCTTGGTGTTCTTAAACTTGTTCACGCAGATGAAACTTACTGGTGACAGTGGGAATTAAGGGCAACAAATCTAGCTCCAAAAATTGCCAAACAGCTATCTTTCCCAAGGCTGATTGAAATCAAGGGGAAGCCTTTTGTACCAGGCTTATGGTGTGAAAAAGGAAGGATGACCTGCTGGTCATTCTCTTCTTTCTACAGGCAGTTTTATTTAACATAATGCTGAGAAGACGTATTGCTAGAGTGAAAATTAGAAAACTCACTTTTTAATGGTAATCTATCCAAATTTATTCTGGGACTTGAGATCTGCTTTTCACTCACTCGACTCAGTCAGTCAGTCAGTCAGTCAGTCAGTCAGTCAGTCACTCTCACTCACTCACTCACTCACTCCACTCACTCACTCACTCACTCACTCCCTCCCTCACTCATTCACTCATTCTTGAAGTTCCAAAGTAACAGCCATATGGTAATTCAGGAGTCTTTGAAAGGCCTTCCTCCTATGTCTAGGACCAGGCATGGAAAATCTGTCTGGGCATGCATTCCAGAAGCAAGTTTGTGCTAACACAGCACAGCTGGAACACTGAAGCCTCTTGCAGGACATGCCTAAAGTCCAGATGCCCAGGGGCAGGCAGAGATCATCTTCACAGCCCTTCTGCAGCTGCCATGATTTCAGCCATTGTGTCTGTGTCATCTTGTATTCAATTATTGCACCAGAGGGCTGTAGCATTCCCTATGCAAGAAATCTCTGTGCACTTGCCTGCAACTCATGAGGGAATGGCTTCCCACAGCTTCTCTTTGCCTTAGAGGATTTATATGCTCTGAAGAGATCATTTTAGTTTTTTTAAGATTAGAAAAAAAGTACTTTTTGAAATGTAATAGCATTTCAGGATTTAAATAAGGATGCTCTTAACAAAACAGAAATAAATTTTTGCCTTGTCTGCTTCCTGCCATCCTTGGTCTGGAAAGAAAAATATTCAGCTGCTATTCTAATTGCTCTGTGGGGGCAAATAATTTATATATGAGGGATTATTTGAAATAAAAGGGGCATTCTCCATCTTACTGTTTCCCATCTAGGCTCTAGATAACAGTTGTGATTGCCTTCCTTAGGGAAAAAATGAAAATGTATCTAAATCGTAAACAGTAATTGATTTTAATTAAAATTAACTAAATATGTACAACTTAAAGAGTTATTGCTTATAAATGAGAAATGATAATTGTTCTTCTGTCAGCTGCATCATGATGAAGTATTTGGTTGGGAATTTGATATAACTGTCATCTGCTGGAGGTGACTGTGGAAGGTGATATCTGCAGGCATATCATGAATGCTTCCATGCAGGATCATAGCTCATGTTCTTCTGAAGTCAACTGGAAGCCCTGCTTTTAACTGCAGAGCCATGGAATTATTCTCCTGCAGTAAAAAAGAAAGTTTATTTATTCTCTTTTCTATTCAGTAGAATAACTATTCATATTCAGAATATGTAATAACATGAACAAATTAAGAAATCAAATACGTAAATTTATTCCCAACATGTCATCCATGTTAAACTTTGAAATAATGGTTTCTTTCTCACAAGTTTTCCTCCTCAGTAATTCAAAATACATCTTAAACTCCTAATTTACCACCAGTGCTTGTTATTATTGTGTGACCCGGCATATTTTGAATCTCTTCTAAATTTTAAGCTTTTTATTGTTCAAGGTGGCACCAAGCTCCCCGAGCATCAGCACTCTCCAAGAGACACAGATGAGTTCAGGGAATGTAGAATTATATATTCTTATCACTACACCTGAGGTCATATCTGTTGGTGCTAGAGGTTGTTAGGGCATTATCAGCACTGATTTTTCTTGAGCTGTGAGAATAATTTGGATTCAGGGAATAACATTACTGATCTCTTTTGCTCACCCACTAAGTTTAATAGGGTTTGTCCTCTCTGTATTATGGGTTGGTCCATTGATAAACACATGTTGCTGGAACAAGCGTGTTATTTTAAAATTTACTTTTCTGTTAGACTATGAACTTCATTGTGACTTACAGTTGTCATTTTAAGCTGGTTATGACACCCGGAAAACTCACTTCATTGGCTTTAGATTAGGCTTCTAGGCACAAGCTCATGTCATTTAAAGGCTGACAGTGCTGAAGCAGGCACTGAAAAAGGGGCTTGTTTTGTAAGCAAGATAAATTCTAAGCCTTCAGGTTAAAAAGAGTATTGGTTGCTCTTAGAACTATGTATGGTGTATAATATCACCTTTAACTGCTCTGAACATATACCCTGCTACTTCTCTTTCCCTCACAGACTTTTCTTGATATATAAAAAAATTACATTTACATATTTTATATATATATATATATAACATAATTTATATTCCATATGTATTATTTATATTTTATACATATTTATTTATATACATAATAAGTGGACTTAGGGGCCTTGTAGACATCTCAATTATATATTTCCTGTTTTGTTTATGATCGAGTAACAAATAGAAGTGGGTAAAATATATTGTCAATACAAGAACTATCACTGTGACCTGCAGACTGCTGTTTTAACCTTTTCGTTTCATCGAAGAGTAGTAGCTATTGCAGTAACTGCATCACTTTATTCTATAATAACCATTACAAAGAGAATAATAAAAAATATAATTATTGGTTTAGCATCTATTAGCAAGTACCTCAAACTGCTTAAATAAGTTTAGTTGGGGATAAGTTATTTGGAAGTCAAATGAAGAGTGGATCTTGGGTGTGAGAGGTAGTGTAGATTTAAAAAAACAAAAGCAAAGGAATGGTCTGGGAAACACTGATCATGAACATGGATTTATGTGGATTTTCTTATCTGTAGGTGAACAAAAACCTTGAATCACAGCCTCTCTAATTAGTTTAGTTTTCTACTTTCCTAATAACAACCTTAGGTATCCCTCTACTTCTGCTGTTAGATATTCCATCTTCTGGCATTTCTTTTTCTTTGTGGATAAGTATAATCCACTTAATAAGTTTTCATCTCACTGTATAACCCAACTTTTGTATGGTCGATTTGTATTGAACTGCTCTTTATTGATGCATTTCATATTTTTTTTTTTTTTTATTCCTGTGGAACCTCTTATTTTAGGAAGACTGAATTAAAAATCTCCAAATCTCAACCAGATGATCAGTTCATAATAAAGAAACTGATGAGCAAAACTATATTGTCCATTTCACTTTTTATTTCAAAAGTGAGTTATTTAGATGTAAGAATCATATTTGTGTCAATCATAATTGGAAGTTAGTTTTGCTACATTTTGCATATGGAAACATAAAATAAGGCTAATATTATTCAGAAGTAACGTAGGGATGTTTCCATTTTTGGATCCCCAAGTGAACACATGAATGTGTTATAAACTAAAGATCAATTCCTTCCCACAAAAGTTAGCAACAACATTTTTGAAAACTTTTGGCTGTGAGGCTTTTTACTAAGCCTCAGGAAAGATTCCTGTGAGTGTCAGGAAAACAGAGGGTTTTTTAGAGTAAACAGCATACCTTGATCATACAGCTTCCTTGTATGAAGCTGGTCAATGTACTAGGTCATGTAACCATCTGCCTGGAAAGACAGGTTCAGATACTGAATGTCTATTGAAATCTGTGACTGTCCCTTGAAATGTTGATAGCCTTTTGTTGTTCAGTCTACTACTGCACAGTGAAAAAAATAATAAGTAATTCTCTCAGTAATTGTTACATGATTTGACTAGAATAGTAGAGTAATAATAATTGTTTTCCTATAAAGTGACTTAATAATATGTGACAAAAATACTTTGTTTTACAGACATGTCATATCCTCTTCATGCAACAGTCTTCAAGCCTTTCTTGTGACCAGTGCTCAATCCCATAGTTTTGAGCTACAAAACAGGACAAATGAGAGAGTAGAATCTATCACATGAAATGCACCACAATGCACAAGGAAAGCTCTCAATTTGTAGGTTTTTTAAAGAATAAAGTCCTTACAGATTATTATTTGGAACATGGCATATTTACACAAAATCTATATGACCAGCAGAATCACATGCCACTTCTGTAAACTCCTAAGTGTATCATTGCAAAAACCTGAGATCCTGGTTCACATGTCTTAATACATTTGTTGAGGGAGGATTTTATATGATCACAGAATTAAAAACTATTTCTATGCATGTTCAGACAACCAAGTAAGTTTAAGGATAAAATTTCCATTCCACTTTAACTAATGTAAGTGCTTGACTTTGTAAATCATAATGTTTTAAATGCTTTTTTTGTACATAATATATATAGTTCATGCTATATTGTAGCTGCTGCATTGCATACATTGTTATTGTAGCTATTGTTTATGTATTAAGTAATATAAATGCAACAACTACAAAAAATCTTGAGAAACACACTGAGAGGGAAATACATATTAACAATCATGCAGGGCAAATAGAAATGCTTTCCCCAATCATCTCTGAAAGGTTTGCATAAAATTCCTTTTTTGCTTATGTTCCAATCTCTCCACACAGTCTTTTTATGAAAATTCATGCAAGTTAAATTTTGTTCTTTCAAGTGTTCATGGAAAGTGAATTTCAGGCTTGCAGCCAAGATGCATTTAATCATGAAACAAAATTAGTTTAATCATGAAACTAAATTTGTTTGGGGAAGAATTAAAAATATGCAACTTAATATAATGAGGGAATAGAAACAATAGCCTGCTTTAGGTGGCCAAAGAAACAAAACTTCAAATTGTTGATAATGGCATGTCATATATATGTCATGGCTATAGGCACAGTAGGTAATTTGCAAGAAGGCTAAACTACACAATCAGATTCCACAGCTGGATGATTCCAAAGATATCAGAATGGAATCCAACTATCTGAGCTTTTGCAGGTATTTTTTTGTAAATTTGGGGCAATAGATACCATCACAGAACTTGTGTATTTGTTTCTACTAGTCTTCAGGCTTGTGACAGTTCTGGATACGTTTGCCCTATTTGACCTGATGCCTTAAGTTTTAGCTTTTATATTTTTCATATTCTGTGCTGTTTTAGTGTGTAGTTCTGGGCTTCATTTTAAGTGTTCGTAAGCTCTCTTCACAGAGTAGGTGGACAAAACAATTCTTTTTCTAGCTTGGGACCAAGGACAACCGAGAAAAAATTCAGGTCCAAGAGCATAAATGGTGAATTAGAGAGAGAAAAACAAGGAGGATGGAATTTCATAGCCTAAAGCTGTAATTGGACAATTAAATCTAATATGCTAATGGACCAAAACTTATAAAAGTGTGGGACCTCGTGACTGGTCCTCCATTTTCGGGACCGTTTTGGGGTTCATCTTGGGTGTGGCCCAGTTGGGCTCTTGCACTGCCCAGGGTGTGTCCATTGAGGCCTTTTAATAAATATCTACTCACCTAGTTTGACCAGCCCAGGGAAGTGAGCGGGCTAGGTTTGAGATTGGCATTTATTAAGCCAATGGGAAGGCATTTTCTCGTTCTTATTCCCTTTGAGGCAGCCCGGCAGGTCTCTTTGCTCCCGGCTGTCCGAGCACACCCCTCTGCCCTCTCCCGGCCCTGCCCAGGGTGCGGAGCGGCGGCGGGCCGGGGGCGGCCGGGCCCGCTCGGCCCGTGTGGGCGGAACCGGGCTGGGCCCGCTCGGCCCGGCCGGGATTCTCCGCTCCTGGAGGGGCGGGAGCGGCTGCCGAGCCCTCCCCGAGGAACCCACCGGGCCCGGCCGGGAGGGGCAAAGGAGCCGGCAGAGCCTGCAGAGCTTTTGTGCCAGTGAACACCAAACCACGCTGGCCTGAGGCTGTGTCGGCATCGGAGCGCTGAGCTGGGACAGCACCTGATGGCACCAAAGAGCTGAGCGGGGCCTGAGGCAAAGTGTGGGACAGCACCTGGATGGGCACCAAAGGAGCTGGCATGGGGACAGCACCTGGATGGGCACCAAGGAGCTGAGCATGGGACAGCACCTGGATGGCACCAAAGGAGCTGAGCATGGGGACAGCACCTGGATGGGCACCAAAGGACTGAGCTGGGACGCACCTGGATGGGCACCAAAGGAGCTGAGCATGGGACAGCACCTGGATGGGCACCAAAGGAGCTGTGCATGGCACCAGCACCAGTGGCCCCCGTGGTTCGTGCTAAAGGCGGCCCCGAAGCCAGGAGCAGCCCTGATCCCCGTTCCAGACTGAGAGCGGCTGGCACAGCTCACATGGAGTCGGCAAAAAGAGCACGTGGCCAGAAGAAAGACGCAAAGCTTGTTTTCTGATGCAAGACTTAGACGAAATTGACTTTTTTTTTTTTTTTTTTTTTTTTTCAGCGTTACAAAACTTTGTACTGGAAGAACACTAATTCTCTCTTAGGCTAAGAAAAGAAGGAAGGTAAAACTTTGTAAGAACAACTACATGAAACTGAAGTCGGTAAGAAAAGAGTTAGATTTTAGATTGAGGAGATTTTGAAAAGTTTGTCTTAAGCTTAGGCTGTAAAATTCTTTTGTGAGGCTATGGTACAGATATACTTAATGTATCAGACTTTGGGTTTTCCCCAGTAAGTTCATGGAATGCTTTAGGGGGTGGTAGTGTTCTAGCCACAATTATGAACAGGGGCACCAGTGTTAGAAGTTTGATGAGAAACCTTGGGTCCTAG
This sequence comes from Sitta carolinensis, assembly GCA_032173965.1. NCBI lineage: Eukaryota > Metazoa > Chordata > Aves > Passeriformes > Sittidae > Sitta > Sitta carolinensis. The sequence goes on along the minus strand of CM063284.1, from coordinate 90,222,529 downwards.
GGATAAAAGGGGAAGACCTCTGTTCCAAAGAAGAGTGAAAAGATGCTAGAACGGCTCATGCTTAAAAAAATGCACCCCAATAAGCTGATATGGACCGAGAACACAGTTGTGAAGAAAAACTGTAAAAGATGGGAAAGACTATACAAAGGCAGATCTCAGGCACCTGCGGTTTGTGAGAAAAATGAAGCCACAAGAATTCTTTTCTTATAAAATGCTTTCCATAGTATTACAAAGAATACTGTTCTCTCTAAATGAACCAAAGAAAGACTATTTGTAAAAGTAAAAAACTGAGATTTCTGAATGTTGTTGTCTTTACATTGTTAGTAAGAAGAAAAAGGGTTGTGGGGAGGGAAGAAGAGTGTTTTGAAGGTTCCATCCTCATTCTTGTTGGGTTTTTTTTTTCTTTCTTTTAGTGTTAGTTAATAAAGTCTTACTACTTTTAAACTTAAGGCTGCTTTACTCTTGATTAGAAACTTTGAAATTAGCAAAATTAAACAGAACAAAAATTGGTGTTTCCACCCGGTTTCGAATTGAAACCTTGACATGTTCAGTGGTAGAATTCTCACAGGCCACACGGGAGGCCCGAGTATGATTCCCGGCCAATGCACCAATTAATGTCGAGGTTTCAATTCAAAACTGAGCAGAAACAGAACTTCCCTGGGGTGGTCAAACTAGGACACCTACATTATCCTTTTGCACTAGTCTTTGTTCCAGATCAGCCTTTCAAGACATCAAACCCAACCAGTTTGTTGAGTTGGTTGATGTTGCATGATATTCAGTTCAATATAAAAATTTCTGAATTCTGGACAAGTACCAAAAGTTCAAATTTTTATAAATAATTACAATTATTGATTATGAAAATAAGTACCAGCAACTTGAGAGAAAGATATTTTCTATTTTGGATACATATCTAATAAATATGGTGACAAGGCAGGTTTGGTTTGCTTGGGTTTCTTTTCCTTCACTTCTTGTCAAGAAATTACTATTGCATACAGACCTGGTATTCCAAATTTTAATACTTAAATGAAAAAAAACCCGACAACCTGTATAGATACAATGTATATAGATACAAGAGGATGGAAATATAGGGTCATGGAATAAAATAAAATCTTGTTCCTGCCTTAATTTTTGAGAAAACAAACAACATGTCCATCATTACAGAAGTGAACTACCTTGAAAAAAGATAATTTCTTATTTATTTCAGCCATCTGAGATCAGTGACAAAAATTCCTCCGGATATATTGGCTGTCTCCATTGACTGTAGGAGCCAAAATTGCTAGAGAGCAGCTGATCTATTTCTCCTGTTTTATAATGATAAAAAATTTGATGTTGGTGCTCTTGTTGCTAAGTGCTAATGCAGATGTATAAATAAAAGGTTCCAGGGAAGTGACTTCTCGAGAGACACCAAATAAACAAAATATGCAGATGAGATAAAACACAAAAGAGTGACTGTGATAAGCCAGGGTTGGCAGGCATTTTTTGAGATTTCCTTCTAATTGGAGTCCAGAGCTGGATAAAGAAGGCAGGAATAAGGGCCTTCATTGAAGTGAGGAAGTATGGAAGTGAAGATGGAGAATTCACCAGTGAGGAGCACAAGATTTATTAGGCCCCAGGGCTACAAAGTTAGATTTGAAACTAGGTCTAGAGGAGGAATGGGAAAGAATTTAATAATCTGCCTGTGTCCTTTGTTACCTGAGTGAGAAAGTTATGCAGGAGAGTGACATAAATTGTTTCAGGAAGAGAGTGATTGGTCTGTGAAAGCTTCTGTTGCTGGCAGAGTAAAATCAGAGGCCAACTTTATAGAAGTTATAAAAAATAGGGAGGATGGATCTCATTTGACAAACCTTAAGCTCATGTAAGGCTTTATATGTTAAGCAGGTGAAGGAGAATCTGAGGAGGGATGAAAAAGGTGACATTTATGTAGTTATTAACGAGCAAGAAAATCTGAATAGCAGCATACTGAATATATTACAGCTGAGGAACATGTTTGCAGTCATTAAGATCAGAAAAGAGGACTGAAAAAGCCAAGGTGTGAAATGGTGAAAGCTTTTGCTGTGAATAGTAGTAGAAAGATCAACAGTTTAAAACTGTGCAGGAAGTGAAATCTGGATCCAGTTTGAATACGATGCTTTAAAGAAAGTGTTAAGCAAAAAGTAATTCCCAAGGCAAAGGCTTGTCTGACCTTGGGCAATGAACTAAATCTCTGTTTGGGGGAAGATATTCAGAAAAAGGAAAAGAAGGTAAAAAAAGCAAGGAGAGGGAATAAAAGATACGTTTTTACAGAAAAAAACAGCCAGGTAAGCTAGGAAAAGTGATGGTAATGTATGAATGCAAACCAACAAATATATACTATCAGCTATGGCTAGTGTGGAGAGCAGCAGGTGGGAATCTTTATTTGCAAACAGTCCCTTGATGTAGTGAAGAAGATCAAGTTATCTTTCTGAATGATTTCCCTCCTCTTCTTCCCCTACCTACTTGGAGTGCAAATACTGGACAAGCAGGAAAATTTGTCAGTCTAATGAGATGTTTTCAGCTACCATGGTGCTTCATCTGTAACATTAAAAAAATAAAAAGAAAGAAAAAAAAAGAAAAGGGGAAAAAAAGGGGAAAAAAGGCTGATTTTATATGTGATGTCACAGGATTTTTTTGTGAAGGTCAAGAAGTTAAAGTTTTGACAGGGACGGTGATGAAATAATTTAACGCCTCAGCTGTGTGGGTGCAGATGGTCATCCACATGGGGGATATTTTTCCAGCAGGTTATTGAGTCAATGATGCTGTCTGCCTGCAGTTTGGCGGTTATCCATTAATATGTAAAACAAAATTTTGGACCATGCAAAAATTGGGTGTTGAATTCCATTTAATGTTGTGTCAGGTTTCATTCAGTACCTTGTGGTCTTGTATGATAGGAAGATTAAGAACATTGGTGAACTGACTGACAATAGATTGTTAACTAATTTTTTTGGGAGACTTTGCTGTTTCCAGTGAGATGGGATGGGAATTATTGGGGGTTTTGGGGTGTGTTGGACTTTTGGGTTTTTTTGTTCAAATCACACAAAGATGAATTGACAATGACATACATAATTGCTCACAGTATTAATTTTGCTTTTTACTGTTAAGTTAATTTAGAAATTTGTGTAACTAAAGTTAAACCTATTCCTGTTCTTGAGATGCAGTTTTGTACATTGTTCTCATGTTTAAAACAGTACCAGTATGAAAAATCCTCAGCCTCTGACTGACACGGTTCAGTCAGTTGCTGGAAAATGCAGCAGGTAAAGATATGTAATGTAGCAGGAGTAAGACCAGGCAGAAAAAGAGAAAATAGTTGAGGTAATATGGAAAGCTATTTTGGCAATAAAAATTTGGTGGCTAAACAGAGAAATACATCTGCCTAAGTAACGTAGGATTTTGGTAGGCCAAATTATAATTACTCAGGGTTAAGTTTTTTATGTTATTTGAAAAGACTTAAGTCCAAATACTACTTTCCTGAGAAAAATTGCCTCCTCAGTGACTGCTGCTCCCCAGATGAGCCTGTACTCCAAGCTGCTGCCAAACTGGGGTTCAGATAACACACACAATTAATGTCAAGGGCAGAACTCATCTGTTATCTCTCCATATCCTAAACACTTTGTTTGTCATCTCCTGCCTTGTTTTCAGCAGACACATCTAGATGAACTTTTCTGTATGTTTTTAACCGCTGCCTTCTGGCAAAAGCTTACTCTCCCTCAACTATCATTTTTATATACAGGACTTATAAACACTGAATTCTTAATTTCTGAATGGCACACTGAGAACCAAGAGCCTTGAATTTGTGCACTGAAACATGCAGGCTGTGCATCTGCAGTTATTTTATTGATGATATATATGCCTTTGGTAGCTGACCTCAAAGCTGAAACTGCCTTCTACTCCAGTGTAGGAATCAAGAAAGATTAAAATGGGATCAACAACCAAGGATCCACCCTTGTAGCTATGAGGACTTCAAGGTGTTTGGAAGAAAAGAGAGAAGAATTAGTGGCAGAAAAGAGAAGCAGCATATCATAGAGAGTATGCTTTTTTATAATATGGGTTAACAGATTATGACTGAAATTAGTTGAGTTTACATTTTGGAACAGTGTACGTTCAATTTTGATGCTAAAAATTTCTAAGGATGGTTTGAATCTAGATGTGAGTTATTTTGGAAAACTTTAATCTAATTTTATTTGATGATTTACCAAGGAAATATTCTTTAACGCGTGTTAAAAATTTTTAAAAGTTTATTATAGATACAACTAAAAAAACACTGAATGTTACAGCATCTAAAACTATCAAAATCTCTAAGTTTTCTGAGATCAGCCTCTCAATAAAGAGAAGCTCGCAAAACCCAAACCTCAAAAAAATGAACATTATCTTGATAAGAATGGGGAATGGCTCAATAAAATCTCACCTCCTGAGAAAATTATACATATAATTCTTGTATTTTCTTTTTAAATTGATAAAGCATTGGGAAAAAAATTGAACTGGAAACAGTAATTAAAGTGAGCAAGAAAGAAAAAAAAGGCATAGGGAAACAAATAGTAAAAACTGAGGCTGTAAAATAAATCTTATAAAACTGGAACTGGATAGGACAAGGACAGTGGAGAAGGTACCCCATAAAGGAACTAAAGAAGCAGGACTTTGTGTACTTTTTTTTAGTATGTGCTGCTCTGATGAAGACCAAAAAATGTGACACAGGAAAATGTATTTTCATCACTTGTTTCCAACTGCTGGCAAAAGAAACTGTTATATAGCCCAGTGAATACTGAAATCGGCTAAGCCTGAAACCCAGCAGCAGCTCTACAAAGTTCTGGAAACTCTCCATAAAGAAAGCTATTGTCCCAAGGATTTGGGACCTGAATGTTTTGGTCCACACAAGGAAAATAACAGCATATTGTTTACCACACACTATGGTATAGATTTACTTTCAGATATAGGTATCAATCTACTTATTCTACCACACATCCTGTGTTTTCCTTGAGATGATAGCTAGAACTTGATTCTTAAACTTTGTTGTGGTGTTTGCAACTCTTCTAATGGAACTAGTGTTGTAGAAACTGCTTGACAATGGCCTGTCTGATTTCTGTCCTCTTTAGAGGTACATGCATTTGACTAGACAAAAGAAATTGAAGTGAATAACAATATCTCAATAATATATTACCAAAGTGCTTATAGGTTGTTGCTTTTGTATCCTGTTGTGCAGCCAAGCCCACTGTTGTCCCTCCTAGAGTTTGGATTTCTGTATTCATCAGCACTACCATTTTTTCCCAACTGCTGTAGTTTCTGGTGCTTTACTACCTTCAGGTCACTGTGCAGCATGCTTACAAACCTCACATTTCTGTGTCATTGCTAAATTTGATCACACTTGAAAGTATAGCAAACAAACACCTTACAAAAGGAGAGACTCATTAACAGCCTTCATTTCCTATGCAGCAACGCAAGCAAGCACAGGCATACATGAGAGTTCTGGCAGGAATACAAAGAAACTATGCTTGAAGACTGACAATTAAAACTTTCTTAGGAAGCAGGACCGCCTCCTTGTTTCTGCTGTGCACTGGGAGAGTGAAAACAACTCCCTGAACCACCTGTGGTTACTCCTCACGGATAGTCTAGGGAGCGCAGTTTGAAAACACCTGCCAAGAGTTGGTCTCTGAGCAGGAGTCTCATATGCTTGGCAGGCTTCTTGTTCATTGCAGCACTCAGAACTCAGCCGAAGTTTGCTGAAATTATTTACATTGACCCTTTGCAGTGGACTTAAAGTGAGGACACAAGATGAAGACACAACTTTTAAAAGAGCTTTTTTGTTATCCTTACATGAGATCTATTATTAAGGCTCACTGAACTTTGCACCTTCATGTTGGATTACACAAGAAAGTTTTTAATCTCATCTTCAAGGAAGAGAGAGAAACATTGGCTTTCCCTGACCTTAATAGTGGATCCATACTTTCGGAGACCAAAAAATGACCAGCTGCCTTCAAGACAGAGGTGTGGCTGTTTCATGCTACTAGATGGTACGGCAGACCAGGGAGCTGGTTGTGCCTGGGCAGGCCATTGGATGGATGGATGAAAGTTCTTCAGCCCTGGCACAGAAGATGTTCTTATGAGTGCAGCCAACAGGCTAGTCCAGCTGCAGGTCACCAACCCAATCCTCAACCCCATCTATCAAGAGATGCACTGTCTTCACGATTTGCCATGTGTGCAAGGATTTATGCCATAGGGAGAATATTTAACCCTTTTTATCCACTTTCTTTTTCCTCTCCAAACCCCCAGATGTTCTGCTGCTACAGTGCTGGCAGAGTGCACATTGCTAATTCATTACCATGACTTCTGCAAAGAGTGGGAGAATCACTGATGCCGTGTGAGGACTGTGGCAAGACAACTTGGAATTTATAAAGAGTAAATTGAATTAAAGTCACTTCAGGCAGCTCTGAAAATACAGGGTTAAAATTGCTAATACTGATTCATGACAATAAGGGTTATTACAGCTAAACAGAAAAATTGTAATTGATTGTTCTTTCTACTTAGGGGTTTTACTTCTTTTTTTCCTTAATGTGTTGATTGCCAAGTACTCAAAGTTAGAAAATCCAATATTATGGTTATCTAACATTCATCTCCTGAATAGGTACACTGTGATACTGTCAAGTAATCACACCTTTTCACTTATTCAAAAAAACCCCATTTATGTCTCTTGCTGCACAGAATGGATGATGTCTTCTAAACCAATAAGAATTATGAGGTGAATGAGGTTGTTGGACAGCTGGTGCTTTATTTCTCCTAGAAAATTCAATGTGAGCATAGAAACAATGTAGGGCCTGCAGAAGAAGGAGGACAGGTGAATTTGGGGGGAATTGGACAGGCTACATAGGTGGGCCAAGACCAAGAGCATGAGCTTCAACAAGACCAAGTGTTGGGTCCTGCACTTTGGCCACAGTAAACCCATGCAGTGATACAGGATGCAGGCGAAGTGTTTGGAAAGGTGCCAGCAGAAAACAACCTGGGAATGCTGGTCAATAGCTGAGACAATATAAACCAGCATGTGCCCAGGTAGCCAACAAGGCCAGTGGCATCCTGGCCTGTATGAGCAATAGTGTGGTCAGCAGGAGCAGGGACTTGATCATCCCACAGTTCTCAGCAATGGTGAGGCCACACCTTGAGTCTGGTACCCAGTTCTGGATCCCTTAATTGAGGAAGGACATTGAGGCGCTGGAGCACGTCCAGAGAAGGACAGCAAAGCTGGCAAAGGGTCTGGAGGGCATATCCTTTGAGGAGAGCTGAGCGAGTTGGGGGTGTTTAGCCTGAAGAAAAGAAGGGTTAAGTCTGTAACTCCCTGAAAGGATGATGTAGCCAAGTGGGGGTTAGCCTCTTCTCCCAAGCAACCAACAATGGGACAAGAGGACACAGTCTTAAGCTGCCCCAGGGGAGGTTTATGTTGGACATCAGGAATAATTTCTTCCCAGAAAGGGTGATTAGATATTGGAATGGGCTGCCCAGGGAGGTGGAGGAGTCACCATCCCTATAGGTATTTAAGGAAAGACAGGATGTGGCATTCAGTGTTGTGATCTGGTTAACACAGTGGTTTTGTGTCATAGGCTGGACTCAGTGATCTCAGAGGTATTTTCCATCCTAACTGTGATTCTGGCAATTGTGACTATTATTTCCCCTTCTACTATTTAGTTTTTCATAGGATCCTAGAATCATTTGTGTTGGAAAAGGTCATCAAGTCCAACTGTTAACCCATTACTGCCAAGTCCACCACTAAACCTTGTTGAAGTGCCACATGTGGCAAACGCCATATCTGCATGTTTTTAAATACCTTTACGAATGGTGACTCTCTCATTTCCCTGATCAGCCCGTTCCAATATTTCACAATCCTTTAGGTGAAGAAATTTTTCTTAATATCCAATCTAAAGCTCTCCTGGCACTACTTGATTTTCGCTTGTCCTATCGCTTGTTACTTGGAAAAAGAAACTTCTCCACTCCACTTTGCCACAAGCTCCTTTCAGATAGTTGTGCTTGACACTGCACAATAACTTAGTTTAATCATCTTGGAAGTTTGCTGCTGTTGTATATTTCTTGCAATTAAGCTGTAGTCAGATTCAGAGGAGATAAAAGTCAGTCAAGGCCTTTAGGAGAGAGATCTAAGGCTGTACAATGATACCCAGCTGATGATTCCAAAATTAGGAGGATTCAGAAATATTTTAAGATTAAGAAAGGTGGGTTTGTATTTTAATTTCCATTTTTTCTCTAGTAGTTGTGTTATTTTTACTACTTACTAATTGACCATAGAATAAAAAAAAAAAAAAAATAGAGAAAAAGAAGTGTTTGTGGGAATAATTGTTTTGATTAAAGATAATTTATATTTTTTAGATTCATTACCATTTTCTTTGCATACTTAGTGGATGACAAATGAAATAAAGGAATAGCATTACCTATACAGCTTCTATAAGAAAAAAATATTATTTGTAGAAGTATTTACAAACAAAAATGTCTTTGTCTTTCTTTTTTTCTTTTTTTCTGGTAACCTGAAAGTTGGGAACATTTGCCTTCATTTTATCTCATCTGAAACTTGTAACTGTAGGGATGAGGGATACACATGTATCTGTATTTCACATTGGATATGAGTGAATTTTTAGGAAATGTGGACAATTAGGAGAGGTGCACATTGTGAAATGATGTTAGTGTGTTTCCTTTAAAACTGTTTTCCTTTCAAATGAAACTAAACTTGTAGGAGTCCCTTCTCTTTTTATGTCACTGAGAGCTGTTGGATGCTTGGGACCAAATTAAAGTTAAGACAAAATAACTCTCCCTAAAATGAATGTGGTATGAAGGTCAGGTTGTCAGGAGAAACTCACTCTACAGTCTGCTCTGCAGTGCTGCCCTGATTGTTAATGTAGACATGGCCACCGTCTGCTGGGATAGATACTGTCAGGGTTCTGGGACGTCTTGTTTACAATTGTTATGCTGTGTTATTTTTGTATTTTATGTGCTGACAAAACTAGCCACCTTCTTTGACAGAGACTGTTTTTCTCCAGTGAGTTTTTGATAAGATATCTCTACTGTGATTTTAAAATGGTCTTATAACCATGCCAGCATTTTAATGTGCCCTGGATTCAACTATATTAGAGAGTAAAACTGTTGATTTTGGATGGAGTCGCTTAGGACTGAAGTAGAGATTAAGCATATACACTCATGACTTTTAGAACTAATACAGGAATATTTACACCTAGCTCCTGGATCTGTTGCAGTAAGCTATAAGGGCTTCTACTGCATTCCCATCTACACTCAAAGAAAGGAAAGCATCGGTGAAGATATCTTACATAAGACTGCTAGGTTTTCCACTGCCTCAATTGGACCAGAAGCACCCAGTTTCTGTAGAGAGAAGTTACAGAAGTTGCTGGTCCTCAGCTTTTGTTTACTGCCGCTCAGATGATTTGTTGCCACTTCTTGTTGTATCAGGGCAGAGACTGTAAGTTTACTTGCTTTAAATTTCCTTGAAAAAGGTTCAGACAGATGGAGAAGCTTCTCTAGACAGCCTGGAAGCATATTAAGAAGTTGTTCCTTATTGTCTTCCCAGC